>CM068352.1:36485490-37967990 GCA_034769755.1 Odontamblyopus lacepedii
CTGTGTTCCTGTGTGTTGTTCTGCTCGTTCGTTTCACCGGAGGAGGAAATCGCTGTAGCTCAGGTGACAGGCGCTGTAATGGAGGGGGAAGTGAAAGGACGGCCTCAGAACCAGCCCGACGACAAAAAAAAGATCTGTTTTTCTTTCATTTCTTTTTCCCTTTTTTGTAATAGCGTACACTTTTAACTGTCTGTTTTAACACGGTATTCTGGGAGATGTTTGTGCTCTGGTATTGCACTGGTATTGCACTGACGACAAGACGTATGCATTCAGAAACTGTTCTAACCGCAACATTCTTTGGATTATTTCACTTTCCTTCAGTGAATAGAGGGAATTTCTGCTCCAGATTGAAAAAATAGAAATCTTCATGCCTGTATTTATTTATTTTTGTATTTAAAGGGCCTGTACCATATTTTTTCCATGTATCTGAGCACATTTTGTCTTGTTGGCATAGATGGTATTATATAAGAACTTCTGGAGGTTAAAATAAGACACCTGTAGTGCCTGCATCTGATTATAAAGTGTGTGTTAGCATGCTAGTTAGGGCTGGGCGATATGGACCAAAAAATATATCTCAATATACTTTGCTATATCTCGATATACGATATATATCTCGATATCTTTACAGGAAAAATAACCCCCTCCCAAACTACTGCAAAAACAACAAACAAATTTTATCTGATTAATATTCATTTAGTACTGCACTTAAACACTCTACACCCCTTTTTGGACCCTCACCCACAGTTTAAAACCCTCTTCTTTAAGAGAACTTCCACTGGCACTTTAAAGAAAACTACTTCAAAGTGAAAAAAGTGGCTAGGATCTTTAAACCTGCATTTTGACATTCCTAACTGGAGTTACATTCTCTTGTTTTAAAGTGATGTTTTGTCTCTGCACATTTACCAAACCAAACGCACATTGTGACAAATATGATCACACTCAGTATTCAGACCTTGAGGACGTGACAAGACCGAGTCCAAATGCGCTCGCTTTAGAGAGGGAAGTCCAGCGGCGTGGGGCTGTCTAATGAGTGGTGGGGCAGGTGTGGGTCCTGCTGCAGGGCGCTCCTCGTTTAAGGGGGCATGGGTGTGTTTTGAAGTGGAGTTTGTTCGTATGAGTGATATCAGCCACACGCGGAGCTCGTATGCTGGAGTCGTGGGCGGTCGGAGGTGTAGTGCCCGGGCACAGTTCGGTTGCGCTCGCGCTGGGCAGGTGCATTTGGAAAGTTTCACTCGTCACGTTGCGTCTGTGCGCAGTTCTCCTTATTGTGGCTGCAGAAGCACTCGCACAGATGCTGTTTGTTTTCCCCGTTCACACAACGAAATGGGCGCACTGTAGAGCCCTGGTCCCAGTCTTGGTTTAGTCCGCGACCGAGCCCCGGGCTCTGCGGCCGCGTTTAGTCCTGGTTTAGTCCTAGTCCTGGTTTAGTCCGAGGCCAACTCCGGGCTCCACGGATGAGCACAGGGGGACATAAGCGAGGAGGCGGAGGCGAGCGCGGCACAAAGAAGGCAAAACAACCGAAGCGGCGAAACCAGAAGTAAACGTAAGCTTTATAGCGATATATCGATATGTCAGAATTCATATCGAGTTTCAAAAATATCTCGATATATTTTAAATATCGAGATATCGCCCACCCCTAATGCTAGTCATTAGTTCTTCTGTGACAGCTTCTCAAAGTTGTGAAAAGCGCCTATAAACTCGGTGAACAAACAGGATGCTCAGAGTGTGTAATGTGATAGTGTATGACCACCATATAGAGAAAAAAATAATAATCTAGTTTCTCAAATTTTTAAGATGACAAAAAACAGGTACTGTGCCTTTAAGATGTTAAGATCATTTTTAAAGGACCTTTTAAGGAATTAGAGTTAGAATTTTAAATCCAGTTGAATTTCTCATTTTGAATTTTTTAAACTCTGAAAAAGATATTTGAATTTAAAATTTCAGCAACTAAAAATAACTTCTGTTTTTTTCAGAGTTAAAAAATTCAAAGTGCAAAATTCAGCTGTATTTAAAATTCCAAATGTAAAGGAACACATTATCTTCCATACTTTTTATTAAGATATTTCTGGTCTATGTTAAAATATTGTTTCCTCGTCAAAAACATCCCCAGAGTTTTGTTTCATTCACAATCTCCGAAACAGAAAACGCTCCAACTTCCAATTTATGATATGTGGGAAAAACAGGAAGTGCTCCACTGCGTTTTTAAACTCCAAAAATCTTCACTTGAATCCTCATTTTAAATCCTGTCTAATACATTACTAAATACAAAAACAATAAATACTAAAATACAATCTATCAATTAAATACTGTCACGCTTTAACTGTAGCTTTTAACTGTATTTTTAAATCCTATTTAATACATTTATGTTGTTGTAAGGCGACCTTGGGTGTCCAGTAGGGTTGGGCAGTATCCATATTTCTCAGCATTTGACCGGGGTATACGGTATTAATGTGACTAATTAACAATTATTTTGCACCTAAACCCTTCAGAAACTGAGTCGCAGCTTTATATTTGAAGATGAGGCACAAGTTCTGATCAAACCAAACCTTTTCAGCGCGTTCGATCGCATCAGCGTCAACACACGAGCTGTTTTTATCAGCGCTTATACTGTATGCAAATGAGCCATGCGGTTTTAAGTTTTGTTTCTGTAAAACGTAAACAAATATGCGTGAAGTCTAGAATGAGCGGAGCAGCGGAAATGTAGAGCGGTGGAGAGGACCAATCACAGCCCTTATTGTCTGCGGCGTTTTGACATATAGTTAGAAAGTTTTGGAGGTGCACATTGGTCGACGCAGACATGTTTTCATGCAGAACCATAAATTGGGCTTTACCGTCTCCTCCGTGAAAGTCTGACTTCGCCCTCGAGCGGGAACTTTCTCCTCTTCAGCGCCTCGTCCCCTCTCGACTCTCGACTTCATCACAAACTTTTAGGCTCAACGTCACACACGAAGCGTCAGTCAGGTTTTTTTCTTCGTCCTCGCTGCGTGTGGATGGAAATCTCCGAGCGTAACGACGTTTGAAGAGGAGAGAGCGGAGGGGAGACAGTCCACGCTGTGGTTTTAGGTCCTTATGCAGATTTTTTTAAATGACGGTAATGAAACTGATATCGTTGCTACTTTTTGATACTGCGGGATACCGTGTTACCGCCCAACCCTAGTGTCTAGAAATTACATTAAAAACTACCTCTTCGTGACATCACAAGGCGGAACAGAGCATTTTGAGCTTTGTGCGAACGAAACAAAACACAACTCCGGGTCTGTTTGTGACGAGGTAACATTATAACGTGACTTAAAGCTCACGAGAGTCCATTTAATCCATGTTCTGAGTCCCCACCGACACACCATAATCACATTTCAGATCACGTTCTGCCGTTACATAATGTCCATATTACTGTTTGCGCTGCACCATCTCCGGCATTATCTCCCCGTAGTCTGCGACCAAACCAGCCTGCATCTCCGTGGAAATGTGCGCTTCAATTATTCAGACAGAAATTGCTCAGCTGAAAGAAAAGTGAATAATTTAGACTGTTATGAGTTAAAGAAAGGGCTGAATATGGATGGAGAGAGCATGATTCATTCACCGCGCTACACGGGCTATTAGCGAGTCGTCAGGTTGCATTGGCGCAGGCCCGGTGGAGCTTTAGCCCTTTTTGGTCCAGGGAGAGAGGGTTTAGAGCGTGTTTTTGGGCACGGCGCCAGTCCAGAGTGAAAAGAAAAGGATTGTTGGGGGAATTGTAACTGCTGGAAGCGAAAGAGGAGGGGGCATCTGCGTTAACCCTTCCAGACATGGGGGGAAATTTTAGTGTCCTCACTTGGATTTTTTTCTTAATCTTGCGATGAAAACTTCTGCTTTTATCCCCTAATGAAGTGTTACACATCCTTTTTTCAGCACGACCTGTTATTTCACACTCTGCTGCTGTAGTTTTATCATGTTGCTGTAATAAAAGGTACAAGAGCAGAAATACGAAGGAAAAAATTAAATTCACACTTTTTCATACAAAACAAACAGCAAACATGTGTAAATAACTTCTTGGACATAAAAATGCTTAATTTAGGGCCTTAGCTACAAAAGTGCAAAATATCAAGTCTGTAAGTAAATTAAAAATGTCCTTATTGCCTCAAAACAAAATAAAAAGTGCAAAGGCCCCATTACTTTCCTGGTGTCAGTCATGGAAACAGCTCCTGTCAGGTCCAGGGCCACATCACTTCTGCATTTCCCTGGTGGAAATTACATTTGGATTTGTACATTTTGAGTGAAATAAACCTCTCAAATGAAAATAGCAAAGAATGTGCATTACACAGGTGAAGACTTGCCATTTATTTGAGAAATAACTGGACTTAGAGCGGCTTTTTCAGTTGTTACGTACACAGACGATCAGAGCAGCAACCATCTTGACTCACTTCACTCTTTGGCAAAGTTTGGGCTGATCAAAATGGACGGAGCGCATGAGTTTGGCGGAAGATAAAGTTCCTATTGGAACTTTGTTTTCCCTACATCATCATGCAGCGTGTGTGATGTAGGATAATGCGGGAAATATGCTTGGAAAGCCGAAAGTATCAGGTTTTCAAGAAAAAAAAGGTCAGTATAGTTGGAAAGTCATGCACTGTTATATAAAACATATCCCCAGGTAGTCGGTCTGGAAAGGTTAAAGTTGGACTGTTACAGCTGCTCCACTTTCAAAATATTTCTACTTTCATTGCACTTTACTTTCATAAATGATGTTTCTCTTAAATTATCATTGTTTTCTGCTCTTGACATGTGCTGCTGACCACTTCACCCTTGTAAATGAGATCTGCATCGCAATAGGTTTTTACCTGCTTAAATAAAGGTTAAATAAAATAAAATTAAATGAATAAATAAAAAGAAATAAAAAGAAATGAAAAGACATAAAATAAAAGACATAAAATAAAAGACATAAAATAAAAAGACATAAAATAAAATAAAATAAAATGAAATAAAAAGACATAAAATAAAAAGACATAAAATAAAAAGAAATAAAATAAAATAAAAAGACATAAAATAAAAAGACATAAAATAAAGACATAAAATAAAAAGACATAAAATAAAATAAAATAAAAAGACATAAAATAAAATAAAAAGACATAAAATAAAATAAAAAGACATAAAAAGACATATAAAGACATAAAAAGACATAAAAAGACATAAAATAAAATAAATAAATAAAATAAAAAGACATAAAATAAAATAAAATAAAAAGACACAAAATAAAATAAAATAAAAAGACATAAAATAAAAAGACATAACATAACATAACATAACAACATAAAATAAAATAAAGGAGCTATATGTATCCTGCGCTCTTATAGTTTTAAAAACGGTGAAGCTAAACCTGTGTTTCCGGTGTCTTAACCTGCAGATAGAGGACGCACACATACATGTTTTTCTCATTCTCAGTTTATGTTCAGGCCTCATGTGAAGCTCACAACCTCCAGAATCCCCTCCCTGAGCTGCAGAGGCTGCACTAGCACTGACTCATGATAGCTGCAGGTCACTGGGGTTTAACTAGTGACACATTTTAGGTTCAAACCAACTGGATGTCAGCGTTAAAACTGGCAACGCAACTTCTGCTTTCTCACCATGATCTTCTTGAGAATCAAAACACCAAATTATAACAAACAAATGGGACAAATCATAATCTTACATAGAGTTTATTTATCATTTATTTCATGACATATCACTGAGTAAAAAATCCAAAGCTAAAGCCTTGTTATTTTGTTCTCAGACGCTGAAATCTGTTGACAACTAAATATGGAGTTTACCACAGACCAAACAGAGCAGTGCCGTCGCCAAAGTGTCGGCTGCCGTGTGTTCAATAACTAAATAACTCCCTCTAATCATTCTGCATAATTGAAACTTCAACTCCTTCACGTCGGGCAAATCCAGACTGTTCTCCCTGCGTATGAAAAATCCAAAATCCCCACGGCCAACGTTCCCTCTGAGGTGCGCTCATGCTTCTTTGTTCACATGAAACATTAGGGGGAACATTGCCCGAAGCCCCCGTGGCGCCTCCGGTCTGACCGAACGTGATGGTGCAATCTGTTTTCAGCGACACGTGAAATGGAGGAGCTCGTCGGCCTCATTTACAAACAGAATTAAATGTATTTGAAAGGAAATCTACAAGGTTTTTTCAGTCATATTTTCCTCGTATTCGGACATGTTTGTTTAGGTGCGTGTCCCCGATTGGCTAATCCGTCTGTCAATCACGCCCATGTGACCTCGGGATTCACAGGTGACCGGACTCACATTTTTGGAAAGAAATGAGGATTTTTTACTTTCTCTCTTTCTCTCTCTTCCCCCCTCTCCCTGCTATTCTGATTCTGATTCTGATTATTCTCTCTCTCCACACTCTCTTTCCTCCTTCTTCTCTCTCCCCACTCCCCCTCTTCTTTCTACCACTCTCCCCCTCCTCGCTCTAGCTCTCCTTTTTTTCTCATTCTCCCTCTCTGTCTCTTTCTCTCTCTTTGCCTTTAGCACCTTTTTTCAATCTTTCTTCCTCTCTCTTCCCCCTCTTCTAGTTCTCTCTTTCTGTCTCTCTCTAGCTCTCTCTCCCCCTTCCCCTCTTTCTCCCTCTCTCTCTACCTCTCTGTCTCTATTCCCCCTTTCTCTAGCTCTTTTTATCTCTCTCTCTTCCTCTCATGCCCAACTCCCTCTTCTCCCTCTTTCTAGCTTTCTTTTTCTTTCTCTCTGTCTCTCCCTCTCTCTTTCCCCCTTCCTCTCTCTCCTCCCTACCCCTCTTTCTCCCTCTGTCTCTCTCCCTCCTCCCTCTAGCTTTCCTTTTCTTTCTCTCTCTACCCACTCTCTTGCTCCCCTTCTCTCTAACTCTTGCTTTTTGGTTTTCTCTATCTCTCGCTCTCCACTTTCATCTCTCATCCCTCTCCCTCCCTCTGTCTTTCTCCCTCCTTCCTCTATCTCTCATTTTCTTTCTCTCTTCCCCCTCTCTCCATCTCTCTCTAGCTCTTTCTTTTTTTCTCTCTCTCTCTTCCTCTTAGTCTCTCCCCCTTCCCTATTCCTCTATCTTGCTCCCTCACTTCCACCTCTTTTTCCCTCTCTCTCTCTCTCTCTTTTTATCTTCTCCCCCTCTCTAGTTCTCTCCACTTTCATCTCTCCCTCCCTCCCATCCCTCTCTTTCCCCTTCCATCTCTCTTCTCTCTCTCCCTCCCTCTCTCCCCCTCCATTGCTTTCACCCTTTCTCTCCCTCCCCCTCTCCCCCTCCATCTCTCCTCTATTTCCCTTTCTCCCTCCCTCTCTCCTCCCTCCCTCTCCCCTCTTCCTCTCTCTCCTCTCTCTTTCTCTCCTTCCCTCTCTCCTCCCTCCTTCCCTCTCTATCTCCATCCCTCCCTCTCTCCACCTTCCTTCTCTCCCACCCTCTCCCTCCCTCCCTCTCTCCTCCCTTTCTCCTCCCTCCCTCTTCTCCCTCTCTCTTCCTCTCTCTTCCCCTCTTTCTCCCTCTTTCCTTCTCCGCTCTTTCTCCCTCTCTCCCCCTCCATCTCTCTCCTCCCTCCCCCTCTCCTCTCCCTCTATCCTCTCCCCTCTGTCTCTCCCCCTCTTCTTCTCTCTCCTTCCCTCTCTCCTCCCTCCTTCTCTCCCTCCCTCTCTATCTCATCCCTCTCTCCCCCTCTCTCTCTCCTCCTCTCCCTCTCTCCTCCGTCTCTCCTCCCTGAGTCTCTCCATCATAGATTCCCATTGTGTGTCTGTAAAATGCTTCTTCTCCTCCAGTTCCAAAACTCAGATCAGTTAATTCATCGTTACGTAACTCGCCACGTCCAGCAGAGCCTTATGGAAGTCTAACGGAGCACTTTTGTCCTGATCATCAAAATAATCACTGCAAACACAGATCGATATTATAAAGCCACAGTGTGTAACTTTTTAGTCAAAGAAAACACACTTTTCTTTCAGTCTGGTTGTGTTTATATGTCACTTGGTGAGTTTGCTTCTCCAAAAAAACTAACTTTTTTGGGCTGTAATCTCCCACAGTTTGGCATAAAAACGTAACTATCTCCATGTAAAATGTTCCCAAGTTTGGCTTTAATTTTCTGTTTCCATGGAATCGTGCAAGTGGTGCTGTTTCTTTTAAAGGAATCAAAACAAATACTCAGCAGCACTTCACATTCATTCCAAACCTAGAAAATGCATTGAAACACTAAATAAATTGCCAAAATATTTTTTAAAAGTAAATGTTAATAAATATTTATATGTAATTCAAGAAAAAAAATACATAAAACACCAAAAGTATTGGCATTGGCACCAAATAAATTAGATTTCCTTTTTTTTAATTAAGATAAAGAGTAAAGTCATTATTACTTTTTCAAATAGATAAATTATCAAATGAAAATGAAAAATGCATTGTAACCCCAAGTACATTGTAAAATAAATTGCCAAAATGCTAAATAAATATGTTAAGAAATATTTATTCACATGAAAATGAAAAATATACATTAAATAAAATACCTAAATAAATAAAAATAAATAAATAAAATATAAATAAATAAAATATAAATAAAAATAAACTATTGGCATCAGCACCAAATAAGATTTCCTTTTTTAAATTAAATAAGTGTTAAATCAGTGTTACTTTTTCAAATAGATAAATTGTAAAATGAACAATGAAAATGAAAAACGTCAGTGTCTGTGCCGACCATTAAAGCACTTTTCTTCTCTATGGTTTTTTTTTTATTTATTACATTTTTCACTGAAAGGGTTGAAATTATCTTGAGTTCATTTCAGTGTCTGGTCTCTCGTCCTGTAGTTCTGCATCACACTGACACTCAGAGACGGACGTGTGCGTTTGTGTGTATGTGTGTGTGTGCGTGTGAGTGTATGTGTGAGTGTGTGTGCGTTCGTGTGTATGTGTGAGTGTGTGTGCGTTCGTCTGTGTGTGTGTGTGTGTGTGTGTGTATGTGTGTGTGTGTGTGTGTGTGCGTTAGTGTGTATGTGTGCGTTCGTGTGTGTGTGTGTGTGTGTGTGTGAGTGCGTGTGTGTGTGTGTGCGTTCGCGCATGTGTGTGTGCATGTGCGTGTGTGTGTGTGCGCGCGTGTGTGTGTGTGTATGTGTGTGTGCGTTCATGTGTGCGTGTGCATGTGCGTGTGTGTGTGTGTGTGTGCATTCGCGCGTGTGTGTGTGTGTGTGCGTTCGCGCATGTGCGTGTGCATGTGCGTGTGTGTGTGTGTGTGTATGTGTGTGTTCGTGTGTATGTGTGTGCGTTCGTGTGTGTGTGTTTGCGTTCATGTGTGTGTGTGTGTGCGTTCGTGTGTATGTGTGTGTGTGCGTTCGTGTGTGTGTGTGTGCGTTCGTGTGTGTGTGTGTGCGTGTGTGTCTGTGTGTGTGCGTTCGTGTGTTCGCGTTCGTGTGTGTATGTGTGTGTGTGTGTGGTGTTTCTCTTTGGGCTAAAGTTCGTTTTATAACAAACTACACGACGTTTTCTATTCGAGGTTTGTGCGTTTTTCTCACTGACGCTGTACTGATATGAGGGAGAGAGGGAGGAACGGAGAGAGGGAAGGACATAGAGAAAGAGAAGGATGGAGGGATAGAGGGAGGGGTAGAGGGAGGAGGGCGCACTCACTGGTCAATAGTCCCATTGGGTTTGGAGCCCAGAGGAATCGATCGGAGAGGCCTGTCCACGTCCAAGTTTGTCACGTCTTCCGCTGATGGAGCTCTCTCTCTCTTTCTCTTTCACTCCCTCCATCCTTCACGTTCTCTTTCAATTTTCCTCTTTCTCAATCTTTCTCTCTTTCCATCTTGTTCTCTGTCTTTCTCACACACACACTCAAGAACTTACTCTTTAGCTCTCTCTCTTTCTCTCCTGCTCTGTCGCTTTTTCTTGCCCCATCTCCATTTCTCCGTCTCTCTCTTTCTCACTCTCACTTATTCACTACCTCCCTCTACTTCTGCCATCCACTCTCTCTCTCCTTTTCTCTTTCTTCCACTCTTTCTCTCACCCCTTGTCTCTCTCCCTTTCTGTTTCTATTCTCTCTCCATCCCCTCTCTTCTCTCACTCGCTCCTTTTCTCCCTCCCTCTTTCTCGTTTTCTTCCTCCTATTTCCATCCCTCCTCCCCTTTCTCTCACTCCCCCTCTATCTCACTCTCACTTATTCACTCCCTCTCTCTCTTCTCCCTATGTCCCCTCTTGCTTTCTCTTCCCCCCTTTGTTTCTCTTCCACCCTCTCTACCTCCCTCCTTTCTCCTCCCTCTGTCTCTTTTTCTTCCTCCTATCTCCGTCCCTCTTCCCACTCTCTCTCCCTCTCTTCTCCCTCCATTCCTCTCTCTCCTCTGGTCTCTCTTCTTCACTCTCCTTGCCCCTCTCTCCTTTCACTCTCTCCCTTTCTCTCTCCTCTCTCCATCCCTCCTTTCGCTCTTTCTCCCTCCTGTTTTTTTCTTTCTCCCATCTCCATCCCTCTTCCCCCCTCTCTCTTTCGCTTTCTTATCTCACCCTCTCTCGCTTTCTCACTCTTATTTAGTCCCTCCGCCCCCTCTCCCTCTCTCTTCTCCCTCCATCCCATCTTTCCCATTCTCTCTCTTCCTCCCTCTCTTTTGTCTCTCCATCCCCTCTCTCTCCTTGCCTTTCCCTCCTCTCTCTTCCTCCCTCCTTCTTTTTCTTCCCTATCTCCACTCCCCCTCCTCTCTCTTACTCTCACACCCCATTCCTCTCTCTCTCTCTCTCTCTCTCTCTCTCATCTCACTCTCCCTCTCTCACTCACTTTCTCTTTCTCACTTATTCATTCGCTCTCCCCCTTCTCCCTTCATTCCCTCTCTCTTCCTTTCTCTTTCTCCCAATCTTTTTTTCTCCCCTTGTGCTTCTCCCTTCCTCTTTCTTTTCTCCCTTCCTCTCTCTCTCCATTTTCTCTCCCCCTCTCTCTTCTCTCTCCTTCCCTCATTCTCTCCCTCTCTCCATTTTCTCCCCCTCTCTATTTTCTCTGTCTCTCCCCCTCTCTCCCTCTTTTTCTCTCTCCTTCCCTCTTTCCCTTCCTGTCTTTGTTTTCTCTCTCCTTGTCTCTCCCTCTCTCCTCTTGTCTCTTTCCCTCCCTCTCTTCTCTCTCCTTCCCTCTTTCCCTTCCTGTCTTTGTTTTCTCTCTTCTCGTCTCTCCCTCTCTCCTTTCTCTCCTCTTGTCTCTTTCCCTCCCTCTCTCTTTCTCCCTCTCCCTTTCTCCATCCCTCTCTCTTTCTCCTTCTCTCCCTCTATCTTTCTCTCCCTCTCTTTCTCCTTCTTTTCCTCTCTTTCTCCTTCTCTCTTTCTCCTCTCCCTCTCTATTTTCTCCCTCCCTCCCTCTCTCTTTCTCCTTCTTTTCCTCTCTTTCTCCTTCTCTCTTTCTCCTCTCCCTCTCTATTTTCTCCCTCCCTCCCTCTCTCTTTCTCCTTCCCTCCCTCCCTCCCTGTTTCTCCCTCCCTCCCTCCCTCCCTCCTTCCCTCCCTCTCCTCCCTCTCTTCTGCAGAATGGATGACCGTTCATTTCCAAGGGCGTTACATTCCCTCATCCATCTGTTAACGCGGCAACAGGAAAAAACACCAAAAACTCTGATTCATGAGAAAAACGCTCACGCCACAAGACGTCACGACATGAATTCGCCGCAAGAGAAATCACGTTTTCCCCGATTACGTTTCACGAAAATGTCTTAAAAACGTGAAACAGAAACAAGCTCATTTTAAAGGTCCAAAATGATGCAAAATTTACTCTTTAAGTTAGAATGTTACTTGAACATCTGCAGCATTTAAACTGCACAAATCTCTCCGTCGACGTCACAAAATCGATTTTTTTTAAATCGTAGAATCAGTCTGAGTGAACAAGTTATTTAAGTTTTCTTCAGGACCATAACATTAGTTTTGTTCAGGAGTAGTTCACGGATTCTAGTTGTTGTTCGTCTTTCTTCCCTTGATCGTTGTGGATAAATTCTTCATGGACAGAATCTGTTCTTTGTCGAACTTGTTGGATGAAGATTTGTTGGAGATTTGTTGGGGCAGATTTATGGTCAAAAATATAAACACTTTTCCACAGGTTTTTGCCGTAGAAAAGCACTGACAGGAAGTTGTGTGACTCAACATCGCCGCACTTCCTGCTGTTGTGATAATCGCCGATTAAACGCTAAAAATAAATCTCAGCTTTTCCACTAGGTCTCAAATCATAACAAAAAATACTTTTACGTTTCAGTCCAAATACATGGAGAAATAACTCGATACAGGCCCTTTAAACACGTTTTTAAAAATACTGAATATAGAATTAGGCTGTAGCTTATTGAATATTATCATTTTCTGTCTTAAATTGTCGTGATTGCCTGTGGTTCGCTGCAGAATCCTCCTTTTTTCAACTCTTTATTCACTTTCAATTTTTTTGTTACTTCTTGGCTGCTATTTTCATCGCCCAATTAGCCTCATTTGCTTCCGAAAGTTCGAAAAGTCGACCTTGTTGGATGAAGATTTGGTGTCGGGACAGATTTACGAAGCGGGTCAAAAATACCCGACTCTTTTCCACGGGTATTTTGCCATAGAAAAGTATCGAACGGAAGTTGCACGACTCAACACCGCGGCACTTCCTGTTGTGGCGATAATAGTCTGTTAAATGCTAAAAATAAGTCTCAAACCATAAAGAAAAATACTTTTACTTTTTAGTCCAGATGTGAAATGTATTGGAATAGAAATAACTGGAATATCGTCGCTCCTCTCTTTGTAACTCCTACTTCAGCCTCGTCATTTTGGTCTATAAATGTTCGTATTAACCGGCTCTACTGTAAAATTAGCTCTTTAAACAGTTTATAGTCGTCCAAAGTTCTTCCTCATCCATGTCGGGAAACTTCCTTCAAAAAACTAATTATAGAAAAATGTGACGATTGAACATTTACCATTTATAGTTGCACGTGACCTGTTTACTACAGTAGTAATTGCGTTAACTTGTGATTAAAGTAACACATTTCGGTTAAAGTACAAAATAAAACCTCCAAAAATACATCCACAGTCGTTGTCTTTGCTTTAAATGCGCCACTCCACGTTCGATAATAATAACTGTAAAAGCGTTGTTTAGCCTTGTGCGCTTTAATTAGACTTTCAATGGAAACAAAGAGCGTTTATGTTGATTTCCGTCACGCGTTTTCATCATTAAATACGACAAATCCATTTATTTTTCTTAATGAATTTGCCAGACACCTGAGGAAATACAATGGAATGATTCAATAAACCAACTCATGTCATTACCGTAACGATTTCATCCCTTTTCACTTCATTAAAAAAAAAAAATGCCGGTCAGCTTGAACTCATTGTAAAATAAATACGTATTAATGGATGAAACATGACATAAAAAACAAAAAAACCCACGTTATTATTTGGCATTATTCCCAAATTGTCCCTCATTTACCTTATGTATGTATGAGTTTATGAGCGATTTTTAAGACCGTCACACACTACACGAGAATTTGCCCGATTTTGGCTGCGATTTCTTCGAGTTCGGAGAGGTCTGACGTGACTTTTTGACTTTGTGTGCGATTCTGAAGCCGCTGCTCCTCGTGTGGCGTCAGTGTCAGTGTCAGATCAGAACCACCAAACATCAGCAACGCTACGATAACACAATAAAACCGAGCGCTGGGCAGAGGAGTGACGGACACAGAGACGCACGATACAAACTCAGGAAACAGCGAAAATAGTGACCTCTCGTAAAGTTGTAAATTTAAAGTGCAGTGTCTCATCCACATTATCCACAGAATTTGTCCTCCGCAAATAATGACTCCAGTCCTCAAAACTGCTCTGTTAATCCAGTTTGAGGCGTTCTTTAAAAGTAAAAAGTCGAGAAAGTTCCTCACGTGTGTCTGTTTACATCCACACAGCGCACGGATCGAGGTGAAGCTGCAGATTAGCGACAGTGACTCTACTTCCTGTGGACTTTATCTCCAATCTGTTATACTTTAAAAAATCCTGTATCTGAAGTATTGCACCACATTTCACAAAGAATAATCACACAGTTTTGACTTGTGTCTAAACTAGAAGTGCAGAGCTCTGATCTTTGAACACTTCAGAGTCTCAGAGCGAAAGTCTCAAAGGTTTTACTGTAGACAGGAAACAGCTGACCCCATCGCGCTCACAACTTTATATCCTGTGGTCCGCAGACAGATCCCGCTGCAGTCTTTGCGATCAGAGATTTTAAGTCTCATAAGTTTCTCCTCGTGTCTGTGGTGTTTGTCGCATGTTTAAAAATCGTTTAAGACCGAAAAATCCTGTAGTGTGTGGCGGCCTTTAGCATTTTAGATGCTGTTTTCCATATTCATTCCACAAACTGTTTATTGACACTTTGCAGCTGGTGTCATCAACATTCCCTGGGGGTGTGATGCTAACTGAAGGTACTACATAATCTGAAGCTCTGTTACTGGACTTAGCCTTGAATCTGAGCTTTGTTTTAACCATATCTGACCATAAAGCAGTGAGAGTCTCAAATCGAAAGTCTCAAAGGTTTTACTGTAAACAAGGAACAGCTGACTTCATATCCTGTTTTACGCAGTTATACCCCGCTGAAGTCTTGGTGATCGGAGATTTTAAGTCTCACAATGTTTAAAAATCGTTTAAGACTGAAAAATCCTGTAGTGTGTGGCGGCCTTTAGACACCAGAGTGGACCATCATGGTGAAGCAAGCGGCAACTAGCATGCAAATAAGACACTTCTTGGACAATAAGCTGTTTTATAATGAGATGCGAGGGCCCACACTGCAAGAACTGCTTATACGATATATCTGTACTGTGGCTAATTTCGCTCAAATACACGGAGAACAAACTTGATATGGCCCTTTAAACACGTTTTTTAAAATACTGAAAATAGAACTCGACTGTAGCTTATTGAATGTTATTATTTTCTGTCTTAAATTGTCGTAATTGCCTGTGGTTCGCTGCAGAATCCTCCTTTTTTCCAACTCTTTATTCACTTTTTACATTTTTTTTCTTAGTTCTTGGCTGCTATTTTCCTCGCCCAATTATCCTCATTTACTCCTGAAAGTTTGAAAAGTCCTAATTGATTTGAACCAAGGATTATTTGTCAAGTGGTAAAAAGATTCGAGAAATTAGTGCAGCTCAAATTATAATATTTTAGGTTTTGCCAGTTGGAACATTTGGGGTTTATAATTTCCCGAAAGTGACTTCCAGAAAATCCACTCTTCTCTAGTATTTTTAAATGTGCAAAAGAGATGATATTGGACAAGGTTCTAAAGTTACACAGTGGGGCTTTAAACGCACTGTACCTGACTTTTATTGTCTTAAAAATTTAGAAAAACTGATCTAGTCCAACGTTACTCCTCACTTCCCCTCTGCGTTCATTCTAATTATTCACCGTGATGAGTTTTTAAGCACTTTCCACATATGTACAGTAATGCGAACAACCACTAGCATGCTAACCACACACTTCCTGATTCTCACCTAGTAAAACGTTTCATTATTTTGACCTGCAGAGCTGCTTATGCGCTATTAATTCATAATACGGTAAGACAAATTTTGCTTAAAAAAATGGGAAAAAAAGTGGTACCGGCTCTTTAAATTTATATATCATGTATTTTTCTTGCTAAATATACCTTGAAATAAACGTAAGTGTACTGTAAGCAGTGGTAGATGAAGTACTTGATGTTCTTGTAAAAGTACAGATACAGGGGTAAAAGAGTACTCAGTTAAAAGTAAAAAAGTAGAAAAAAATCTACTTACCGTATTTTTCGGACTATAAAGTGCACCAGATTATCAGGCGCATTAAGGAAGACTGAAACCTTCGCCCAGGCATCCACGATCCACTGGCAGAACGTCTGATTCCCCTTGTGAGCCTTCTTCAACATGCACTGTCACACCGTGCACAGCGTGTGTGAAAAACTCTTGTATAAGTTCTATTTAAAGACACTCGACTGGCAGAAATTGCTTTCACACAATTCCCTATAGTTTCAGATGACATCACTGTTTTCAATCCTCGTGCGGTGTTTAAAGGAGCACCGTGCATGGAATTCATTTGGAGGCACACGGTTCTAAGAAAGCTTTTAAAACAGTAAGCAAAACAATTAGAAATCAAACAATATTTAAAAATCTAACAAATAAAATGAAATATATAAGATTGCAAGCAACTTCTTTGTGCACCGTATTTTTGGGACTATAAAGTGCACCGGATTATAAGGCGCAATATCAATGAAGAGGTCTATTTTCATACATAAGGCGCAACAGATTATAAAGTGCATTAAGTGAGACTGATCCCTTATCCCAGGCATCCACTATCCATTGGCAGATCGTGGTGTAATTTCGCCCGGCGTTTCCTCTCTGTCTTGGTGAATGTGCGTTCACCTTCTGTCGTCCAACGCTCAGCTTCAATTTAACTTTGACCGACCTGTTGACACCGATATCTAGACGTTGGAGTTCTTTGGTTAATCCTCCCAGAATGATGGTTCCAAATTAGTTTGGGTTTCACTTGGGCGGGTAAGTCTCTGAACAGGGGCCATTTTGGGCTCCTTAAACACTCCATGATATGATGATGAAGCACAGTTTGTGTTACTCCACGAGGCTCCTGACTACGGTCGCTGTAATGCTCCGACAATCCATCCAGCGGTGCGGCTTCGTATCTTAACAAAGTCGTACTAAAACATTTTGACAGATTTTTGAGCGAACGTGTACCACATAAAATCAGTTCGAGGTCAGTAAACACAGCCAGAATTAATACATAAGGCGCACTGTCGATTATTGAGAATATTAAAGAATTTTAAGTGCGCCTTATAGTCCGAAAAATACAGTAAGTAAAACTACTGAAGTACCTGTTTAAAAATCTGCTTAAAGAGTAAAAAGTAAAGGCGTTTTGAAGAGAATTTTAGGAAATTAAAGCTCCAAATGTAGTGATTTTGCTAAATAATTCAGCTGATTTGACATGATTCGATTGAATTCTTAATTTTTCTAGCTGTTTTTGAGTGTTTGTGTATTTCGTCGAGACGTTAACTCAAATGAAATGCTGAAAATAAGTCAGCGTTTTCAGCAGATCTCAAAACTGCTTTAACTTTTCAGTCCAGGTGTAAAATGTCGTGAAGTAGAAAGTACAGATACTTACTCTCAAATGTAGTGAAGTAAAAGTAAAAATTATCCAGTGTAAAATGAATCTAGGTAAAGCACAGATTGTACTTTTACTTTCGTACTTCGTGGGCCTCTCCACAGATCTGACTGGCCTGGCTGCATCATCTGCTTGTCTCCATGGGGATAGATGTTTCACATAATGAACGAAACCAATACTATCTCTACGGAGGCCAGAAAGCGCCATAATGCAGCTTTAATCCCCATTCCGGCTGATGCATTGTTAAACGTATTCGCTTGTTATGATCGGTGATTTTCTTTGTGCAATAATCCGCCTCTTTCTCGCTTCTTCGCGAGCGGTCAGAAGAAATCGATGCTAACGCTGAAGCACTAGCCTCGCCTCAAGGTCTATTCCGCTTTTAATATGCCGCCGCCATTTGCTCATGAAAACAATAAATATGTTTATGTTGTATTTAGTTTTCTATAGACCTTGTGGGCGCAAAGCAATTTGTAGACACTCGCACATATCATTTCGCTTTATGTTATTTTCAATAGGACATCACGGAGAATTACACTGTGCAAAGTAAAGAAGAGGTATTACTATAGATTTGAGGAAAATGCGCCTTTCCCCAGCACAGATATATTAGAGTTATGTTGTAATTGGGTGATTTGGTCCTCCAGGGAAGCAGAATGAGCCTCGCATGAGTTTCTTATTTGCATTGCCAGTTTTAAAGCTGAAATCTAGCTGGTTTAAACCTAAAATGCCTCTCTCTGACCTGAACAGTCTCTACCTAAACCCCAGTGACCTACAGACAGTCAGGAATCAGTGCTAGTGCAGCTCACTGAGGGAATTCTGGACGTTTTGAGCTTTCACGTGAGGCCTGTCCATATACTGAGAATGAGACAAACTTCCATCTGCAGGTTTAGGCTCTGGCAACACAGGTTCAGTTGTGATTGTAGCGCATTTTTGAATTAAAGCAGTGTCGTGGGTTCTGTTTGAAGAAAAATAATGTATTAGGGATGTAAGAATAACCGAAATATGGTGATATCGTATCGCCAAAGGTCTCACAATAATATCGTGGACCATCACAATATATCGAATCCCAAATCTCTTTGCTTAAATGAATAGTTCTGATGCAAAAATAGCTAAAAAAAAAACAGAGGGAACTACATAGACCATGATCCTTTGCTCCGTTTCAGTGCAGACGACATGAAGAAATAACTGTTCTAAGCACTTTGAAATCTTCATTCTTTGGATTAAGTCTTGTGAATGTGTTTTTAGGAGAAAAAGTAGCAGATTCACAGTAAAATATTGCAATAAATATTGTACCGTGAGATGTATATGGTGAAAATATCGTACAGAGAGATTTGGATATCGTTACATCCCTAATTACAATAAATGTACCAAATGACTGGTCAAAGCATTTTATAATATCCTAATATCATGAGCTTTCCCACGATATTGCAATAAATATCGTACCGTGAGGTTCATACGATATCGTATCGCCAGACTTGGATATCATTACACTCCTAGTATATACCGTATATGGTGCAGTCAAAATAGAGTTGGTGATTTTATTGTTTAAATGTGTAAAATAGTGAAAAAATTAAAAAACAGATTTATTTACAGTCTGTAGCCGTCTTTAAATAGCTCCGGACCTGGTGCCTGAGGTGCACACCCTGCCCCCGTGAAGATGGAAGCCCTTGTTATAGTACAAGGCTCCTCCCCCAAATCAATTAACGATGTAAAACGGCTTTTTCTTTACACATAGATACATCCATTTCCACTTTCATACTGAAAAGTCATAAATATTACCATAAACAAAAATACTTCTTTACTTCCTCCCACTCCTTTTCGGGCATGTAAACAAATGTGATCGTTCTTGTTTCCATTTTTTTGTTTCTTGTATTTGGAGTTTGCATGTCTTTACATATGGTTTTGTGTACTATGCTCGAAATGAACGATATTACATGCATATAAGTATTACAGACACAAGCGGAAATGGTGGTTTTCAGACTCTAGAATGTGTTTATGTGAAGATGTGATCATTTCTATTCGTAACTAGACCCCAAAAATCACTGTATTAGGACAAAATCTGCATTTTAACAATATTAATTTTTACCTTCCTCCGTCTGTATTAAACATTATTGCCCTTTAGAATGTTATGAAGTCATCTGAAACCATCTGAAGCGATCACTCAACAAATTTCCCTCGGGATAATAAAGTATCTCTCTAATCTGTCTCATCTTAAGTGCGCAGACGACCTACAGTTCTATTTTTCAACTTTTCTATCTTCAAATATTCACTGACATTGGCTTGTATTGGCTGCTTAACTTTAAAAACTGATGTAATCTGATTTATTTTGACTATGAGTGCATATTTTGGGCGCTATGAACTGATTTTAACGAAACAATTACAAATCTTTTGCACCAGCACTGTCTTATCCTTAACTAATCCTGTTTTTTTTCTCTCTTTTCTCTTGCATCACTTGGTCCCGCTGTCATCGCCCTGTTTCTGCTTAAAGGTAAGAATCTCTCTTTTGTTCAACGCCGACAGACAAAACCCATTTCTCTTGTATTTTCACACATCACCACACTAAATACAGAGAACCATGGCCTTCGCTGATCTCCGTATCGAGATAACTCCCTGTACGCCCATTACGGACAAACAATAAGACCTCCGAGGGTAGAAAAGGATCATGGGTAGCGGCAACGCTGATGTAATCTTCGGTTTTTATTCTGGGATGAGAACGGTTGGACGTTTTTGGTTGGTTTTTTAAAGGTCCCGTGTTACACAAAGTTGTACCATGAGCTTTTAGACATGTTTGAATGTTGTTACCGCATCAAAAACAGACCCGGGGTTGTGTTTTGCTTCATTCACGCATGTTTGAGTCATCTTTTATTATTAGTCGACATCCCTAAAAGCTCAAATTGCTTTATTCCACCTTGTGATGTCATTTAGTGGTGGTTTTAAGGTTAATACCTTTAGTTCAGTAGAGATCGGCAATTCAATACCATAAATGAAAAAAAACAACTTATCAAAATCCTTATATTTTTTCATTCTCATTGCGGTTTATTTTGTACATAAGGATTATTATTAGTGTATAAGACCAAAACGGGGGAAAAAAACTAAAATAAATCCTTACATTCTTCATTCTTGTTTCGCTTATTTTGTACAATCATAAACGATAAACTTCTGTGCCTTTGTTAACATTATTATTAGTTTGCACGACCGTAAAGGAAAAATAAATAAATAAATAAAATCCTTACATTCGTCATTCTCATTTTGCTTATTTTGACATAATCACAAACGATAACGTCTGTGCTTTTTTCAACATTATTATTAGTTTGTATGAACAAAAATCGGGACAAAAAAATAAAAGAAATCCTCACATTTTCCATTCTCGTTTTGCTCATTTTGATACGATCATAAACGGTAAACTTTTGTGCCTTTGTTAACATTATTATTAGTTTGTACGACCAAAAACGGAAAAAAAAATCCTTACATTCATCATTCTAGTTTTGCTTATTTTGATACGGTCATAAACGATAAACTTCTGTGCTGTTATTAGTTTGTCCTGTACTGTGTACTGTGGTCCAAAGCAAGAAAAAAATCTGAAGGCAGCTTTTGGGCTGAAACGTAATTTAAAATAAAAAATAAGCTTTTGGACGTCGGCCATCTGAGTGTGCTATGCAATTTTTTCACCTTTATTATTAGTTTGTACGACCATGATACAGTTCAATACAAAAAAGAGAAAGAAATTGGATTAACATTCTATTTAGTCTGCATCGTATGTGATTTATTTTGTTATATGTAAATATTTGTAAAGTTCATCATCATTCAGTTCGTCATCAGTGTACAAAAGCAACCACATTATTTTTGAATTTTTGAAACTAAAATGAACAGGGGTGGGTTAAGTTTTTTTTGTTTTTCTGCTCCTTTTCAAGAAATGTGCTTTTCTGCTGTTTACAATGTGTATGTAGTATGTTTATGTTGATTATTTCTCTCATGGCACAGGCTAGAAATAAGAAAAACTAATCGACTCCTGAAGAACTCAGCCTAAATATGCAGGTTTTGTGAGTTAAACATGTGTGAATGAAACAAAACACAACTCCAGGTCTGTTTTAAAGAAGAAACACCATAACACAGATCAGAAAATAGTGTAAAATGAGCACTTTAAGTCTGTAGCACAAGGACAGTGCAGGGACTCGGTGGTTTCTGATGCCCAAGTCGATTATTATTGTGTATTGTCTGGTGCAATTTAGTTAAAAGGAGCATTATTGATTTTTAGGGGGTTTTGCTGATATCAACTTGTGGAAAACCCATTATGTTATGAAGGAATATGATGTAGGGGGGTCAGGTGCTATGAGTATTGGGCAGCACGCTGCCCCCGCGACCCAGCCGGATTAAGCGGGAGAAGATGGATGGATGGAGATGGATGGAATATGATGTAAGATTTGTCACTGGTCAAACTGTGTCAACTGAAAACTTGATCAGATGAAAACAAGTTTATATCACTTCATTATAAGCCTTTAATTAGTCTTAATACACAAACGTCTTAATGTGGTTTAATAGAAATGATTCAGGTTTAGTTACTAGTTAAAGGTGCTGTAGCCGTGGATGATTCTGTTGTAATTTGCACGTTTTAAATCGCAATATTCATCTAAAATGACTGAATAAAAGAAACAAATCTGATGTTTCTTCTGCATTAGAAAACTGCGGTGCCCATTGGGAGCTGATGTCATTTTCCATTTGTACAAAAATGACTCTGCAGTGCTGCCGAATCCCAGCCTGATTCATTTGTGAAAACCATCTGACCTGGCAGCATTAGGATTCGTTCTCTCGACAGTAGGCGGGTGCTTTTGTGATTTAACCAATCGCGGCTGTTTGGTGGTGACGTATGTAAAGCGCCGGAACGCTCAGTGGTGTCCAGGTAACACAGACACAACAGCAAACAAAGCAGAGAGTGAACATGTCTGTCCACGAGCATTGTCGTTTTTGCAAAGTGAACTTGCAAATTAAAGGTACAATAAAAAATGCAAAGTTATTATTTGACAAAGGAAGTCCAAAGGAGGATATTGTGCGCAGTCTGTTATCACAACTTGGGTTCGTTCTGGCCAACACAGCGCTTTTCTGATTGCCTGGTGCGCAAACTACAACTTCCGAGGTTCTTACAAATCGCCCATTGTTTTCCAATTCCTGACTAGGGCTGTGTTGATTTGTATATTAATTCCGTAAGATTGATTCTTAGGTCCAAAGATCGATTTAATTTTGAATACATTTTCCCGCGGTGAACTTTAACCCCACTCGTCGCGTCATTGAATTCGCACAGGCGCTCGCGGTTTGACTATATCAAAACAATGAACATGGCGTCGAACACCAGTGGCAACGTTAGCCAAGATATGATATTTAAAGACGCCAGAAACACTCAAAGCTCCGTCTGGCACCATTTCGGGTTCAGAAACGATAAAGACAAAGTGGTCTTACCGGTTTGTCAAAGCCTGATCCCATCAGATCTCTGAAGCTCAGCCTGGTTAGTACTTGAATGTCATGTCGTAGTGTCCTTAGGCAAGACACTTCACCCACATTGCCTAGTATGAAAGTGGTATGTGCGTGAGTGTTGGTGGTGTTCAAAGGGGCCGATGGTGCAGATTGGAGCCTCGGTTCCATCAGTCTGCCCCAGGGCAGCTGTGACTACAACAGTAGTTTACCAACACCGAATGTGGAGTGAATGAAGAATGAACTGTAAAGTACTTTGGGGATCATGAAAGGCGATATATAAATGCAATGATTAATTAAATAATTAATTAAAGATGCTTTTGACAGAAGCAAAGCGATTTGTGAGGCCAAGTAGAGGTGAAGTACAGCGGAAATACAACCAACCTCCAGAACCACTTGTAACAGTTCAGGTAACAGCTCGAAAATGGTTCTAATAACATTAATCCGAATCGAGATCAGATCGGATCGAATCGAATTGTGATAATCAATTCTGAATCTTGAGAATCGGAATGGAATCGATACCCAGCCCTAGTCGCTGGAGAGAAATGAAATTGAGCAGAGGCAGTAGGTGGCACCAGCCTGACTAGCCGCATCCTGCATGTATCACTGATCACGAAAATAAAATGAGAGAAGAGTTACTTAGTTTTTTCACAATATGTGGGGCTTCAGTGGGCGTGTGGCAGTGGCGGTGAAAACTGGGGTTGGTTGGCAGTATGGCTCTTAAAGATGACTCAAACATGCACCAATCACTCCAAATACAACTGTGAAGTAAACGAGAAGTTGAAACAGAGATCTATTTTGCATAGGTCTGCTTTAAAGGTGCACTATGTAACTTGTCTGTCACCTGCTTGTCTCCATGGAGCTGTGCCCAGAACAGGGGTCTTTAACCTGCAGCCCAGGAGCTACCAGTAACTCTTCGCCCTCTTTCAAGTAGTTCGCCAAGGGATTTCTGAATTATACATGTTCTGCTGAATAACTCAAAACGTTTTAATTACATGAATATTACCGCGGGTGCTTGTCCTCTTTCTTACATACCTTAAGACTGCTAAAATTAGCATCTCTCTGGCATTATGTTCTGTAAAAGTAGCTCATGGGATATACAAGGTTGGAGACTCCTAGCCTAGAATGTTCCATAGTAAGGCCATAAACTTCAGAATTCCCACAGAGACCTGCAGGCCAAATTAGCGACCCCACTCACAGTAAGAATGAAGGTTTTTAAAGATGATTATGAGCAATAAATAACACTAGTAGTTGAATTAATGCGAAAAAGATGAGTTTAATACAAGGGATGGGGCGAGATCAAACTGCCTGGAGACTGTGCACACATGGAAAAGCGATCTCGTGAGATTTTATCCTCCGTCTCTTCATTAGGCGCAGGCGTGAAAATTACGTATCTTTGAGCAGATGTAGCTAAAAGACTCCTCCACACAGAGACTTGCAGCTCATATATTCAGACAGAAAACACTTTATGCTCTTGGGTCCTTGGGCAAGACACCTCCTAAATGTGGTTATAGGCGCGGCCTGGTTTAATCCTGGTTAAATTCTGTTGTAGTCCTGTTTTACCTGGTTTTAGTCCTGTTGTTGACCTGGTTTAGTCCTGGGTTAGACCTGGTTTGAGTCCTGGTTTTAGTCCTGATATAGACCTTGTTTAGTCCTGAAACCAGGTCTAAATCAGGACTAAACCAGATCTATACCAGAACTAAAACCAGGTCTAAATCAGAACTAAAACCAGGTCTAAATCAGGACTAAAACCAGGTCTAAATCAGAACTAAAACCAGGTCTAAATCAGGACTAAAACCAGGTCTAAATCAGGACTAAAAGCAGGTCTAAAGCAGAAGTAAACCAGGTCTAAACCAGGACTATACCAGGTCTAAACCAGGCCTAAACCAGGACTAAAACCAGGTCTAAATCAGGACTAAAAGCAAGTCTAAACCAACGCACCTCCCCCACCCCAAAAATGTGACCATTTCCCATTTTAAAAGTAACTCATCTTCTTTTTTCATCTGTACTTTTTTACGTTTTTCACACGTAGAAATTTGACAATACTAAGATATTTTTGAGCAATAAATAACACTTGTAGTCGAATAAATGCAAGAAAGATGAGTTTAATACTAGGGATGGGACAAGATTTCATGCCACGAGATCAAATTGCCTCGAGTGCACACACGGGAAAAACAATCTTGCGAGATTTTATCCTCCGTCTCTCGCATGTCGTTGCATGTTTCCAAACGTCTTCCTGGTTTGGGACGTAGGCGCGAACAAAGCCTATTGAAACCAAACCATTGCCGTCTCAATTTAAGGAAGGATTACTGGCTTTATATCAAATCAAATCATTTCATGTAGCATCAAATTCAGAAACGTTTTTCTCAAACAACTTTCCCCATGTGCCCGTGAGCCTCAGGTCTGAAACGTACTTAGTTAATGCTGATGCGTAAATCCTTGCTTGAAGCGAGATCTTAGGCTGACAAAAACCCCACTTTGCCTTAACACCTGCGCTCATGACTTGTTTATAACTGCGCCGGAGAAAACATGACTGGTCCTTCTGCAGTATCGGTAATAGTCACGGCACACCGCCCCCTTTAAGAAAATCGATATCCTCTTTGCAAGGCGTCGGGACGGAGTGTCGGAATAAAGGCGTGCTCCTCCTGGTTTGTGGAGCCAGCCCGAGGTGTTAAGGGAGATTGTACTTGTCAGTGGAGAGAAAACAGTGCAAATAAACCACTGGAAGAAATGAAGACTTTTTGTTGACAACAGCAAAACCACAAATATTACTGGGGTGACTTTTGGGGTAATTGTACGTTGCGTTTTCGAGTAGATTTCGTAAACCTGTACTTGGAACTGAGCGTAAATCTCGCCATGTAATTGTAATTTGTTAAACTTTGAATAACAGAAGCTTCTGAATACTGTACAAGTCCAAATTGTGCAGTTCACGTCTGTTTTTGCTCCTTTTTTATGAGATTATGCAGATTAAAGGTTTAAAACAATCAAGTTTAGGTAGTTTCTCCTTAATGGCAGTGTAGATGTGGATAATTCTATTATAATTTGCATGTTTCAAATCGTAATATTCATCTAAAATGACTTAATAAAAGAAAATAATCCGCTGACTTTTGCATTAGAAAACTGTGGGGCCCAACGGGAGCTGACGTCATTTAGGATTTGTACAAAAATGACTCAAATCTTGCAGAAAATTTAATTTGAGAAGAGTTTAGGGATGCACCGATACCACTTTTTTGAAAACCAATACAAGTACAATCATTTCTGTACTTGCCGATACCGAGTACCGATACTGATATTTTACCAATCTTACACATGCGCCAAAAATATATATTTAATAAACATGGAAAAAAATACAAACAGCCATGATATTCCCTCTCTACACACCAGACTGTCTCCCTAAGTAGAACTTTTCTTTCATTTTATTATTAATATTTAATTCAGCTTTGACTGAGAGCGAGAAACGCAATTAAATTTTTTCAGATGTGAATATGAAAATTGACAATAAACGTTTTGAATCTTGATTAGAATTTGTTTAACGCAGCTTTTCGCACATTTCTTTACATTTTACAGAAACAAAACTTAAAACGGCATCATTTGCACACAGTATAAAATGTGCTGTTGTAGTCAGTTTCGGTCGGACTAAAGGACACGACTCAGTGGAATATGAGTGTTCTCTCTGTGACAGAGGATGCTCTGTTCTGTGCGTATGTCGCGTTGGAGCTGGTTCATGTTAAACTTTTCAGAGATTGTACGAGTGCAGCAGCTTTTTCATTGCTACAGTCGCTTTATTTATGTTGCTCTGGTCTCTCATAACCGGGATACTGGCTTATTCGGGATACTGAAACCGGGATAGTGCGGAATGTGTCGCGTAATAGTGGTATTGGTGTGTGTTATCCCTAGAAGAGTTACTTATCTTTTTCACACTATGCGGGGTTTCAGTGCACGTATGTCAGTGGCAGTGAAAACTGGAGCTGTTTGGCAGTATGGCATCGTGAAAATAAAGTGATTAAAGACTCAAACATGCACAAATGAATCCAAAGAAAACTTCGAGAGAGCAAATGAGAAGGAGGAACCAACCGTTATTGAGTAGACTTCTTAAACCTGTGCTTATAATTGAGTATAATGCAATTGTAATTAGTTACGTGTTGAATAATAGAAGCTACTGAGTGCGATTCAAATCCAAATTGTGCAGTTCACGTCTTTTTTGCTCTCTTTTGTATGAAATTATGCAGATTGCAGGTTTAAAAGAATTAAGTTCAGTTTTACACCTTTTGATTGATGAAGTCTTTGTTCAAAATCCTGACCTAAAATGCTTCAAAAATTGTCGAGTAACATTCCCACAGACGAATGCCGAGGTTGTGTCCTTGGGCATGGCGCTTTACCCTCCTCACCCCCAGTGTCTGCGTACACTGGTGTGTGAATGGATGAGTGCTTCCTTTGAGTGCCTTGAGTACGGAAGCCGCTCACAACAAATACAAACGGCGCAACAAAAACAAAAAGCCACAACACACCAAAAAAGCCACAATGGAAGTGACTGCGGGACTTTATTTTCTGACGGACCAAGCGAGAAGGGAATGGGAAAAGTTAAAGAAGAAGTATGTGAAAAGTAAAGAAACCATAGAACTATAATCAAATCTAGAAGATGAATCCAAGATGGAAAATTGTTTTCAATGGTCTGTGCTCTTTGGCGCATGACCCCCAAAATTTTTCTTCCGCAGCCCAACGTGTGAAGTCAGAAACGCAGTTCTGACCAATCAGAATCAGCTGCTGGAGTGGAGCTAGTGCGGGCTCAGAGTGGGCTAGGCTAACTCTTACAAAGCTGATTTTTAGGAGCTTTGACCATTTAAAAAATTTTTGAAGTTCATATTGTAAAAATACAGAATACCTATAAAATCTGACCTTTATGAAAGCTGTTGATGCCCTGTCAGCCGAACACGGGCAGGTTGATTTCCCAAAAAATGTGTGTTTTTATGGGAGAATTTTACCTCGGCAACATGTATAGAACTATATGGCTGCAGGCTGCTGTACCTCGCTCGGCCACACATCGATCTGGGGTCAGGGGTCATGGATAGAGGGGGCATGTCTTATCCAGCTCTTTATATAGGTCCATGAAAGAAATGGAGAAGTGAACGTGAAGTTGGAAACATAAGTAAAAGTAATTTATTGTTTTGTGTCCAGGATCGATGTCACTGTCTGACCGTTGTAAATAATTTCCCGCTTAATCCTCCTCGCTTGGTCTGTCGGAAAATAGAGCCCCGCAGCCACTTCTGTTGTGACTTTTATTTGGTGTGTTGTGGCTTTTTGTTGTGTTGCTGCATGTGAATTTGTGTTGTTGGCATTTGTATATGTTGTGAGCCCTCCCGGGACGGAAAATAGAGTCCCACGGTCACTTCTGTTGTGGCTTTTTGTTGTGTTGTGTCATGTGTATTTGTTGCGGCGTTTGCATTTGTTGTGCTCCTCCCAGCTTCCGTACTTGAGCATAGAAAAGCGCTTTAAAAATGTGACCATTTGCCATTTTAAGTAACTAGTACTGTTTTTCACATGTGTTTTTTACTTTTACTTGTGTAGAATTTTGACAGCAATACTCGTAATTATAATTAAGAAGATTTTTAATTCCCTCTTGTGGGCTCACCACCTGCAGAGGGGTTCATAGGGGGGGTCAGGTGCTATGAGGATTGGGCAGCAAACTGCCCCTGTGACCCAGCCGGATTAAGCGGGAGAAGATGGATGGATGGATGGATGGAAGATTTTTAACCACGTATTTTACTTGAATATGAATTTTCAGCACTCTTTTCACCGCTGAGCAAAGCCTAGAGTTAGAAGCAGCAGTGGAAGTATTGACTCATGTCGTGAGTGAGTTCTGAGGCCACAATTGAAGGCGCTGTACCTGATTTTTCCCTGTCTTAAAAGAATAAAAATCTTTGTTCTTCTGTAAAACTTTTAATAATCTCCAGTGTGGACTGCCTGTTGCCTGTAGCAGCAGGTTATGGAGGCTGTGGAGGCTACGGAGGCTACGGAGTGGAGACTGTATTGTAGAGCAGTGGGGGGATAAGACGCAACAGGGAGGGCATATTTCTGTTAGCGCTGTTACATCGACTTTTGTTTGGTGCGACCAGCAGGATTAAAAGGATATGTGGAAACAGGAGAAAGAGCACGGACTTAGCCTAGCAACTCCAGACTGAAATCTCTGTTTTTATATCAGTCTGGTCACGTCTTGAGTCAGGTTCAGACAATTAGATAAGTTAATTTCAGTGATGCACATTACAGAAGAAATATTGTGCTTATGACACTGGTGGATTGTTATATGAGACGTAAAATCTCTGATCACAAAGACTGTAGTGGCATATGTCTGCGTAAAACAGGCTATGAAGTTGTGAGCGTGACCTCGTCAGCTCCAAAGTAAAAGGAATTTTCAAGAATTTTAGATTCTTTATATCTATTCATTAAAGTTAAGACCCATCGGTGTGACTGTGTGGGTCTGTCCATAACTGTAGCTCTGTATTACAGCCTGTATATTCCCCTATGGCCTTAAGCAGCATTTTATCTCCCTGTCTTGAATTCTATAACTGTCTTACATGATGCAGTGACATAATCAAAGCAATGTTCCTACAAGACAAAATACACTTTTTGTTAGTCTAACTAATAAAAACAACAGGATGAATCTTTATGGAAGATTTGGAGCAAATTTCTCTATAAAAAGTTATTACAATTTATAATTGAATTAACTGATTCACCGAAAAAATTGTCGATAGGTTAGTTGGTCGAAAAACACAGACATACCAGAGGCCATGTGCATGTGGTCTGCATTCATATCCCACTGCAGTGTTTGCAACCGGAAATTTTAAGTCTCATAAGATTCTCCTCCATCATCCTTTACATATTCCACATTTTCACATTTGTTTGAGAAATTAATGAACACAAATTCAAGAATTTTGTTTTTCTCTGCCGGTAGGTCTATGAAATAGGCTGTGAAATGGGTATAACATTTGTATATAAATGGTCTTTAAAAGGTCTTAAAAAGAGTTTAATTTCATAGCCTCAATTTCGATACTAAGAAAAAGTCACATGGACTCATTTAGCTATATCCTGAGTTTGTATCTTGCGTCTCCGTGTCCATCATTCCTCTGACCCTGACGCTCTGTTTTATCGGCTGTTACTGTCACGTTCCTGATGTTTGGTGGTGATGATCTGACACTGGCACCACACACGACGAACGCAGCAGCTTCAAAATCGCACACAAAGACAAAAGTCGGGTCACGCCTCCTCGAACTCGGGGAGAAGGAATCACAGCCAAAATCAGGCAAATTCTCCTGTAGTGTGCGGCGGCCTTTAAACAGCTGAGGTGTGTAACAGGAGTTGACTTTGCTGCAAACATCATCACAACAAACAGCCGTGAAGTTGTCGTTCACTCCAGTGGATAGTTGCAGACACTCGTGAGTAGAGAAAAGGAAACAGTAACTACAGGACACTGCAGAATCCTACACATATCATCGATTAAGAAAATAAAATTGGAGAAGGAAGTAAGTTCAGAGCAGTGGGCGTGTGCTGGAGGGGGGAAAAATGAGGGTTGATCAGCAGTTTGGTGATCAAAGGTTGCTTGTACAAACTTGTACAAATCACTCCATATACAACTTCGAGAAGGTAAATGAGAAGGACAAACAACTACAACATGGTTAAAAGCTCTGGAAAGTCAATTTTGCGAAGTAGCTCATTGATAATTTATCACTGAATCTTCTCTCACCTCAGATAAACAGAGTTTAGCGCTTCGCTCATCAATTCTGCAGAAACCTGCCATGTTTTTCAGTCCTCCATAATATATTTTTTCCTCCTTAACAGAAACATTGTCTCTACACTAGGGATGTAAGGATATCCAAGTCTCACAATACGATATGGTCACAGTATGAACCTCAGGATATGACACTTATTGCGATATGGTGGGAAAGCTCACGATATTATATATTATTATTCTACATAAAAACAAGACTGACATTCTAAAATGCTTTGTCCAGTTATTTTGTACAGCATTTATTGTCATTAGGGATGTAACAATATCCAAATCTCTCTGTATGATATTTTCATGTATACATCTCACGGTACAATATTTATTGCAATATTTTACCGTGAATCTGCAACTTTTTCCTCTAAAAATGCCTTCACAAGACTTAATCCAAAGAATGAAGATTTCAAAGTGCTTAGAACAGTTCTTTCTTCATGTCGTCTGCACTGAAACGGAGCAAAGGATCATGGTCTATGAAGTTCCCTCTGTTTTTTTTTTAGCTATTTCTGTATCAGAACTATTCATTTAAGCAAAGAGACTTATGAGTTGATATATTGTGATGGTCCACGATATTATTGTGAGACCTTTGATGATACGATATCACCATATTTCAGTTATTGTTACATCCCTACTCTATATTCTGTCTGAAAATCTCCAAAGTTGTCTTCTTTAAACCTAAAAAACATGCTCAGTTCACATTTTGGCAATTTCGTTGCGTCACAGATAAAACTCTTACTCCTCCTATACAGTTTTTAAACACCATAAACCATTACTGGATATTCTATGAAGTAGTTTTTCAAATACAGACATTATTCTAAGTTAGAAAATGTGAAATCCTTATCCCCAATTGACCAAAAGCAAGTTAAAAGGGAATCAAAGCCTCAAGAATGTGTGTCCTTTTAAAAGTACATCTCCAGCTCTTTTTAAATCCATCCCAGGAGCATCACGTACACCACAATCTGGTGCTTCAAAAACACATGTACCTTTTCTATTCTCCACTGGCATCACGTTTTGCCCAGTCAGCACAACCGCTGCGTCTGAATGCCAGCTGCGAGTGTGTTAGATTTAAGACGCCTGGTTCCGCTCGGCGTCGGTGGGCGGACGATGGATTCGCAGAGAGCCTCAAGGTGCTGGCGTCAGAAAATAAACAGCTGTGTGTGTTTGAATGGCACCGGCGAAAAGAAGAATCACAATGCAGCGGAGTAAAAGAGTTCTTTTGTTAAGGATAAGAATAGCTTAGCGGAAAAACAGCAGGTATTTAACGACTGTCAGTGTCGGATTTGTCGAGCGAAACTGTTTATGATAGACGTTAAGAATGAAATGAAAATAAAACTTGGTGTTATTGAGTAAATATGGTTTTAGTAAGTTTCAAGACACTGGTGTAAGAGATGGTAAAATTTAAAAGATGCTTAAAGTGAAACTCAACCCAGACAATGTTCAAAAACTGTTCTGCACAAATGAGTTCAAATACAATCTGAGGTCAAATGAATTTTTAAACAGTTCTCTCGAACCAACTCTCAAATGTGTGTGTGACCAGACGTGGAGTAGCTTAGATGACCATTTCAAAGCTTGGACTGACTTGGTGCACTTCAAAACACAATATGAAAATCAAATCGTACCGAAATACCTAGAAGACGAGATACATGGACTTCACAAGTAAAACAACGACTATTAACGAAACCCACGCTTTTCTTAAATTTTTCTTTAACGTTAACTCAAAACATGCAGCACCCTGAACTAACATCAAGGACCTGTGTCCACCCTCCTGTGGGCTCACCACCCACAGAGGGGTTCATAGGGGGGTCAGGTGCTATGAGGATTTGGCAGCAAACCCAGCTGGATTAAGCCGGACAAGATGGATGGATGGATGGATGGATGGAAGACTTGAAAAAGTCTTGAATTTTTATATCTATTCATTAAAGTTAAGACCCATCGGTGTGACTGTGTGGGTCTGTCCATAACTGTAGCTCTGTATTACAGCCTGCATATTCCCCTTTGGCCTTAAGCAGCATTTTATCTCCCTGTCTTGAATCCTATAACTGTCTTACATGATTCAGTAACATAAAAAGTTATAACTGAATTAACTGATTCATCAAAAAAATTGTCAATACATTAGTTGATCGAAACACACACGCACCAGACGCCATGTCGCCCCTCATGCATCTTTCTCACCTTTTTCACCCATGACCCGTTGTCACATCCTGTGGTCCACATCCATATCCCGCTGCAGTCTTTGCCATTGGAGATTTTAAGTCTCATAAGATTCTCCGCCATCATCCTTTATACATTCCACATTTTCACATTTGTTTGAGAAAGAATTTTGTTTTTCGGTAGCTCTGTGAAATAGGCCATGAAATAGGTATAAAGTTTTATATAAATGGTCTTAAAAAGGCCTTTAAAAGACTTAAATTTAACTTGAACAAACCTGTAGAAACCCTTTCTGACTAAGGAAATGCCACATGTACTCATTACTTTCATTAATACTCAATACTGATTCCGATACCATGATAATGATAAAAAAAAAGTCTGTATTTAAATAATAGAATGTGATTTTCAACATTAAATTGTAGTACTTTCTTTTATATTACCATGTGATCATATATCGTGTAATCCCCTCAGTCGTCCATGTACAGTATATTCCATATTTTATGTGGTTTTATACCTGTACTTGTTGTTAGTATTGATACCTGCTCAAATGAGTATCTAGTTTTATCCTAGTAATATCACTTAGTTTGCAACTTTCAATACTTTTGACACTATACTGTGCAAAAGAAAATTATAGCACCTGTTGACTTTTTGTATTAAAGAAAAGAGAAATGTGCCCTGATGTAAAAATGATCATTGGCCGAAGTTAATAGTAAAGTTGATAAATACAGCCCATGGACATGACATATACCCCTAATTATAGAATGACTCATGTGCCAAAATGTGTCTAAATTATACCATAATTATGATTAGATTCAGGTTAATTGAAGGTTTAAAGTGCCAGAAAAATGCTTTCCTTATGTGTAAATTGTCCCTGCAGTTTGACAGATAAGATATTCTGTTTTAAAACTCACTGCTTCTTCCTGTATTTTGTTGCTACTTTTTGTCCACAAACTTCCATTAAATAAAACTATGACCAAGTCCCACCAAATCAAGTAATCATTCGAAAAGCATGAAAACCCGTCATAAACACTTTAAATAATACGTTTATCCCTCTGTGTCAGTGCTGTAGTCTATAGCAGCTTTGCCCTCAAACAGTCTCTTTGGACAGGGGTGACTTACGGCAGCTTGGGACTAAAAATACCACATTTTTAGAGCAGCGTGATGGATTTTGAGCAGACTTGGACTCCTTTCATGTGTCCTTCAAAATAAAATAAAAAATGTCATAAGAAAGTCCCATGTTTCTAGCAATAAAGCAATTCATATGCAAATTCAGAGTCATTTTATTATGAATCTTGATTGTTCAAAGTAAGTCAAATTAAAGTCAGGTTGATTTTTTTTTTTTTTTTTTTTTTTCAATGGTAAAATATATATACAAAATCTATGTATTTATTTTAGAAACCATAAATAATTCAGGCTTAAACAGGGTTCCTACAGGTGTCTTCAAATTAAATTGAAGTGAAATGTAAGACCATTTATATAAAAACTTAATACCTATATCACAGCCTATTTCATAGAGCTACCAGCAAAGAAAAACTAAATTCTTGAATTTGTGTTCATTTATTTCTCAAACAAATGAATCTGGGAAGTAGAGACTTTTCCTCGTTACTCCAGCATGAAATGTGTTGCTCGGTAACGTAAAACCAACGTTAAAAAACATTAGAGTTAATCAAACTTTTCTGCTGAGTTGTTTGGAGGATTTTGACCCGGGGCTACGCTGAGTTCTCAATTATTGCTTCTGCCGCTCTTTATTTAGGCAACATTATTAAACCAAATAAGTGTTTGTAGTGTTTGACAAATTCAAATTTTGAGGAGAAATGTGATACGAAGAAGTTATGAACTGCACAAATTTTAAGACCCAGATATAAAAATTCAAGTCTTTTTTAAGGTATTATTTCCAAATTCATAAATTAAGACACTGTAGTAACTATTAAAATGTAAATAGTGTATAATAATGTAAATGTAAATAGGCGTCTGGAGGTAGATTGATGTCAAGGAGGAAGAACTGCTGTTAGCAGGGTGTTAAAAGTTGGATTATTTAAACCCTTTTAACACTTTAACACTTTTCAGAGTTCTGTCTTTGTCCACCCCTTATCCCCACCCACATCCCTTAACTTAAATAAAGAGATTTTCAGTCACTTTTGTTCCTCAGAGCAGCCTAACAGGAGGCAGGTGCAGAGATCCTGTGTCAGGGCAGTTTGAGGAGAGTAACAACCCTCAGGACAAGTGTTCCCCCTCGTCCTTTGCTGTGTTTCAGTTGGTGTCGAGTCGGGCCTTTATTACGTATGTCCTGAGGAAGTTCTTCTATCGCTTTTAGTGCAAAAAGTGGTTGCCTGTTGTCAGTCTGTAGCTTATTGTTGACAGAGTTTAAGGTTCTATATTATTCATGCCAGGCGAACTACTTTGCATCTGTATTTTTTGTTGTAAAAAAAAAAAAAATACAGTACTGTGCAAAAGTTTTAGGCAGGCGTGAAAAATGCTGTAAACAAAGAATGCTTTCAAAAATATAAATAGTGAATGTTTGTTTTTATCAATTTACAAATGCAAAGTGAGCAAACCAAAGAAAAAGCCAAAGTCATTCAGAACAATCTTCAGTGTAAAGAAGAAGAAGGACATCTGTGGCTGAGAAGAGGGCCCTAAACAAACCTGTCCATCGTCGATAACCCCCAGCCTGGACAGTAGTGTTGTAGTCAAGACAAAGACCTGTACGAAAGACAAGACCGAGACCGAGACAAGACCAGGACCACAGCCCATCAAGACCAAATCGAGACATTTTGACATTTTTTTTGTGTTTTACAGTTATTTTGGCACACATACGGTACTGTGCAAAAGTTTTAGGCGGGTGTGAAAAAATGCCGTGAACAAAGAATGCTTTCAAAAATATAAATAATGATTGTTTTTTTTATCAATATACAAAATGCAAAGACAGAAGGATGTGAGGAAACTACATCCACACAAGATCTGTGCTTAGTTCTTCAACAGTTTTTTCCTTCACAAACTGTCTGCAAGTAAACCTAAAAGAACTGATGCTCTTTGGAAGGCAAAGCTCACACCAAATATTGATGTGATTTAGATTTCGCTTTTGTTCATTCACTGCATTTTGTTGATTGATGAAAATAAATGATGAACACTTCCATTTTTGAAGGCATTCCTAGTTTATGGCATTTTTTTTCCCACACACCTGCCGACAACTTTTGCACAGTGCTGTTTTATCTGTTTGTATAAGACCACCAAGACTTATTTGCCAGATGTTGCTTGGCTTATTTACTATGTACTGGCTGACGGAAGAGTGTAGCCGTATAAAACTAAAAACATGGCAGCGACGTGCAGATAGTTACAAGTCGAATCTGCACAGAACAAATGAAAGATGTACGTGTGAACTTCAAAAACATGGAGCAGCTTCATGTGTCTCAACTCATGTTATGCCAGTGGGGCAAGTTGACAGGTAAGTGGTAGTTTGCAACTTATGTCATCATCAGTCCCTGGGGGTGTGATGCTAACTCTAGGCTCTGCTCTGTCTGAAGCTCCGTTACTCATCTTAGACTTGAATCTGAACAGAAAGAACTGGTTTAGTTCGGCCTACAACAGATGAAAAACTTTCTCACTGTCTTGAGATGAATACATGTTTAAAAAGTCGTATTCTGTACAGAGTGCACAATGTAAACAACTCCAGGAGTGTTAACATCTGGAAAAAGACTGAAATATGAGCGGACAAACTAACAAAAGAATCCCATGCACTTGTAGAGGACTTAAACTTGAATTGCAACCAGATTTTTCTATGTAAAGACAGGCTATTTTGTTCTTTCTATTATCTAAATAACTGCAGCCTTTACAATTTGATAATGAGGCCAACTCTAATTGCAATTTCGATTCAAATGGTCACAATTTGCGGTCACACTTTTTATCTGACGCTTTTCCACCTGCTGCAGGGAGGTCACGAAGTCTTTGGTTGATTTTTTTTGGGTAAATATTTCTTCATTTTTGAAAGATGAGGATGAACTGGTATTGAGTGGGTTCGGCCTGTTCTCTCCTTCATCACGTCTGTTTCTCCCTCTTTATTCCCTCGTCTCTCGCTCCCTGTCAAACTGCAAACACGTCAGCGCACGTTTGAAGCTAAAGTCCGTTGCTAGAGGTGGTCGAATTCTGTCAGAAGCCAAAAAACAGCACAGATCAGTGTTGCCTCAGTGGAGATCTCGCTGTGGTAGTGAGTCTGTCAAGGTAACAAGCTAGTGTAGTGATGGGGGCAAGTTCTTAACTTCCACTTAAAACGCCAATTTGTACAGAAAAGGCTTAACACCACTTTCTAACTCATCTTACAACAGCCATGGGTCTAACAAACAAAACGCTCTGTCTGGTTCACTCATTAGTGTCTGGAAACATTATAAAACAACTTTATAAGCAGCATTAGCCTTATCTTTGTTGATTTCCCACTGCGCATGCCAAAGCCCAAAAGACTTGACTGCCAACTCCAGCGGCAGCGAGAGGCTTGACCTGCCAGAAGCAACAAGTGAGAATTGACTACTGACTATGAAGAACAATAGAAACTGAAAGTTGTTGAAGGAAAATGGTTTGGGAATGTATTTTTTAGGGTTTTCAAAAAATATAATTCACTTGTGAATGAATGGGAAGAGAAACAGCATCGGTGATCGAGTCTTTTGGGCTTTGGCCTGTGCAGTGGGAAATCAACAAGCTAATGCTAAGGCTGCTTATAAAGTTGTATTATAAAGTTTCCAGACACTAATGAGTGAGCCAGGCAGAGCGTTTTATTTGTTAGACCCATGGCTGTTGTAAGATGAGTTAGACTTCGTAAACTACAGGTTCACCAATCAATTCTTGCAGTTTTTTACAAATGCTTTATACAGTCCATCCTCACATTCAATATCACAGGTTTGGTTCACTCAGTCTCACTCATCGCAACACACTCAACAGAATTGTTAAAATCAGCAGTAAACTCATAGGACAGCAGCAAGAGTCACCCACCACCATCTACAATGACAGAGTCTTGAGAAAGGGACACAGATCTCCACAGACAGCTCACACACTCTTCACACACTCTTCACTCACTCTACAGTCTGTTACCATCAGGATGGAGGTTCAGGTCCCTCTCACTTAAAACTAAGAGGGCCACGTCCAGTTTTATTCCCTCCTCCATTCGCCTGTTAAATGGCTGATGAGGCCACATGGTGAAGCTAATCTGCATTGGGGAAGTGAGAGGTGCTGTTATGGATGTATTCTTTTATTGATCTATTTATTATTATGCATTTGATGAATGTGCTTTTTATTAATGTTTGTGTGGAGTCTTCACTTGTGCTGGTGCTCTGTCTGCAAACGAAGTTCCTAATGGATAAATAAAGTTATTTGAATTGAATTGAGTTAGAAAGTGGTGTTAAGCCTCTTCAGTGCAAACTGGCGTTTTATGTGGAAGCTAAGAACTTGCCCCCACCACTACACTAGTTTGTTGCCTTGACAGACTCACTTCCACAGTGAGATCTCCACCAAGGCAACGCTGATCTGTGCCGTTTTTTGGCTTCTGACAGAATTCGACCACCTCTAGCAATGGACTTTAGCTTCAAACATGCTGGAGTTCCCCTTTAATGCAAAACACAATTGTGTATATATATATATATATATATATATATATTTATATATATATATATATATATATATATATATATATATATATATATATATATAGTATATAGTATATAGTATATATATAGTATATATTGTATTGTATACAATTGTATATATGGTTAGGTATGGTATGGTGTATGTATATGTATATATATATATATATATATATATATGTATATATATATGTCAGGGCCTGGTGCTGTCCAACTTTTCATGCCTCAGACTCTTTCCTGGATGTCTGCTACTGAGATGGTAACTGGATTCTGTTCAGGGAGGTTGCAGTGGTCGGCTCTCAGAGCCACCAGCCACTGTGCATTGGTGTTATGTGATGCTTCTCTTTCCCATATGTCTTTCCAGTACCTCTCAGTCTCCAGCCTTGGTGGGTCTGCTCTGCTGTTATTACCCTGCCATTGAGCGTACACTTTCGCAGGTTGTGTTGGGAACAGGCGGTTTATTCGTCTGGCTTCATTCTCTCTCGTGTACCTCTTTAGGCGGCTGCAGCAGGGTCCCCCTACTATATATATATATATATATATATATATATATATATATATATATATATATATATATATATATATATCTCACTGGCCTGAAAAACATTGAAGACCCCTGCATTACATCAAAAAGCCACTCGCCCCTTCATCCACCAGTGTATGCAATGTGACCCTAACTTGGAGTAACTTTTGTCTTTTTAATTTTACAAGGTTATTTATCCATAACTAACTAGTTGAAAAAGCGTTGTTATAATGTCATCTGACATTTGGATTTTCCAGAGGAGTGTTTCTGAATGGCTGTCCCTTTAAATAGTCCTCAGAGTCAACCCTATCGATCCGGTTGCAAATGTGCCCTCACTCTTTGGTCGCTAATCAAAGTTTACGACGAAAGGTGCAGGGCTGGCCATAGATTTATTGCTTGTGTTATGGGTTGTCAGAGTGCTTCCATTCTACAATACGTGCACACGGCCAGATCCATACTAATGTGTCCGTTTTAAAGTCCCATATGTTTAACAGTGTTTGCGTCAGATGGAGACAGCCACTGCAATTTCCTGATCGCTGCGTGAAGTGCATTGTGATTCAGAATGTGTGGTTTGCACTCACAGGCTTGTGTAACAAAACAATTGACAAACATGGCAGCCATTTCTGTGACACTTGAATACTAAAGACGACATATTATACGTTCTTGCGGCTTTGGACACCTTGGGATAAAAATTTCACATTTAACTTGTAATAATCATGTCTGCAGTTGGAAAATATACTTTCTAAACTTTATTTCAGATACTATGGAGACATTTTGTTTTTTTTGTTTTTTCTTCATACCGTAAAATACCAAATAAGAGCCGGGGTGTTTATTTGTCTCAATCACTTTACAGACCAGGCTTTTATTTGAGACCAGGCGGCAATTTATTAGAGATTAATTTCTTCCTCACAAAAATCTGGGAGAATATGGTACTCAATATGGTACTTAAATTCTTAACCAGTATCTCTATAATTTAGGCGAATTCATTTGAAATGTTACAACAAAATATCTATGGAGCAGGGAGTTTCACACATTTGAAAGTGTTCATGCAAATGAGCTGTGTGGTTTTAAATTAACACCCCTTCCACCCATTCCCAAAGCCCCCTTCACCTTTAACAGACGTTGAGAAAAAAAACAAACAACAACATTCTGGCGTTTTATCTGTGATGCAACTAAAAAGGCAAAATGCACGATTTTCAACGTCTCTGGCGCCATCTTCCGGCTAAAGTGCCAAGTACCATATCCTAAAGGACAAGAAGCAGCACAGTGCCACATGACACTGACAAAATTATGCTCATTCGCAAGTGGACATCAAGTTTAAACACATGAAAAACATCCTGGCAAAACTAATGGGCCTGCCACGTCTCAACTGAATTTAAAAATAATTAGCAAAGCAGTACTGGATTATGAAACACGTGTTGCCAGAGCCTTAAAGTGGAACTCCGGCATGTCTGAAGCTAAAGTCCAATGCTGAAGGTGGTTGAATTCTGTCAGAAGCCAAAAAAAACGGCACAGATCAGTGTTGCCTCGGCGGAGATCTCGCTGTGGCAGTGAGTCTGTCAAGGCAACGAACTAGTGTAGTGATGGGGGCAAGTTCTTAACTTCCACGTAAAACGCCAACTTGCACTTAACACCACTTTCAAACCCATCTTATAACAGCCACGAGTCTAATTAACAAAACGCTCTGCCTGGCTCACTCATTAGTGTCTGGAAACGTTATAAAACACCTTCATAAGCCGCCTTACACTTACCTCTGTTGATTTCCCACTGCACATGCAAAAGCCCAAAAGACTCAGTTGCTGTTGTCGTTTCTAATCCCATTTGTTTATGAGTGAATTATATTTTTTGAAAAATACTCGACCACCTCTAGCAATGGACTTTAGCTTCAAACGTCCTGGAGTTCCCCTTTAACCCGCAAATGGAGGACACAGACTAGTTTTTCTCATATTTAGTATAAGGACAAGCCTCATGTGAAAGCTCAGAACCTCCAGGATTTACTCACTGAGCTGCAGAGGCAAGTAACTCTGTCAGCATGTCCAATTTTTCGTAAGTAAGAATACATCAGCATTAAAATTGTTATCCTTAAAAGCTATATTTGATTTGAACATGTTTACCTCCTTTAAGAGCCTTTTAAGATTCATGTCGTACCGTCCGTCATGAGTCCTATCCACTGTAGCATCTCACTTCCTGCTCTGAGTAATCCCGCGACCTTGACCCTCCAGTCTCTAATGCATCTGGAAAATGACCGCCCCACCTGCCCCGAACATATGTCGCCATGGTAACTGGGGTCTTAACATGCTAATGATGATCTCCTGATGGCCCCTTCCAATAAGGAGATGGACCAAAACGGGTTTTATCAGACAAGCCGGAGCAGATCAGCGATAAGAAATGAAGCAAGTCCATTAGCATTAGCTTCCATTTGAAAGTTGTTTACCGAGTTATGTTTTTTCATTATATTGGCTTTATATTTCCATGATTTCTTGTTGAGTTCCTTTTCAATTCATAATTATTTTGGATCGAACGTCTAAATCTTCATGAAATGTCCATAGAGATGCATTAGTAAAAAGTAAACAAAAGAGCCATGAAACAGTCCGATAAGATAATTTACTGAAATCTCCATTGTTTTTACATCTGACCAACTAATTAATAATTTTTTTAGCGTGTGATCTTGCTGGTAAACCAAATTTCACTGGGGTTTTTAACCTGAAATTGAATGGCAATCGAATGTCCAAAAAATGTGATAAAATACAGTGTTTAACAAATTTATTTGACCATCTGTCAAGAAAACAAGAAAAAATAAATAACTTATAGTATATCCAAATTATTATTCATTGAGAAAATGACCGATTGGAATAACAAAATAGTCCTTGTTGACAAATAATAACCAAAAATGTGAATATTTTGTGTTCTTGCTGCATTGTTTTTGTCGTTTTGCAAAGTCTCTTTTGTTATTGAGTTCAAAATAGTTTCTCACTGTTCCCAGAGACTTGTTTGGGTGAGACTTTGGTGTCATTTTTGGAAAACATTATATTAAATTTTTGGATAGCAACAATAGTTATATTTTAGCATTAAAGATATTGTTTTTATAAAAAGATCTTGCATATACTGGTGGATTAACCATTATAGAAACATAAAAAGATATTTTGGTAAACAGAAATACTGTTTAATTATGTGTAGCAGCATCAAAAGCCTTATACTGGGTTGTGGACTAATACATTTGTTAAGCATTGTAATTAATTTGGATTGTATGTCAAAATCTTCATGTTACTTGTCACAAATGTCCACAGAGCTGCATTTGCTAAAAGCAAACAAAAAAGCCATGGAACAGCCCAATAATATTGTCGTATATACAGTAGCATTGTGAAATCTCCATTGTTTTTTTCTTTTACATTTGGCAGTCTGGAAACTTTTCTTTAGTGTGTGATCTTGCTGTTAAACCAAATTTCACTTGAGTTTTTAGCATCGGCGATCGAATAAAATGGCAAGAAAAACTAAACAAAACGTGGAAGCATAAATGTTTTGAAAGCATCAGCAGTTTTTAGCATCTTTTTAGAAATAACATGGAAATGGAATGCTTTTTTTTTCTTTTTAATGACAAGAAAGAACTAAAGTGTCATGGAATAAAATCACAAACCAGTGATAAATCTTACAGTTTTACATTAAACCAGTCTCTGCCTCATTGAGATTAAAAACCACCTGAGTCAGTCTTTTCATTTTTACGTGCCACGGAGGACAGGGCTGGAGTCTGCTAAGGCCCTACTGAGGGCAGCCATACACTCTCAGATGTCCTGCCCCTTCTTCTGCAGCACGTCCCTTTATTTCTTCTCATCAAATCAATCATGTCAGTACAAAGCATAGTCAGAGAATACATAGTTTACAACATAGTGAATACATAGGTTACAACATAGTGAAGTATATCATGGCTTTGTTTTACATTTGCTGAGATAAGCCATAAGTTACGACCTGTGAATTGTCTGCAAGGAGGGAAAAGGTCATAAAAGGTCAGGCATCTGGTCTCTCAAAGCATTCCTTTTTAACAAAGAACTCTTTTAACCACATGTACATTTTTAATAACTCCATTACAAGCATTTTATTCTAACATTTTACCCCCTGTTTATAAAAATTACATCATATAAGATCAGAACATGAGCCTTCTATATCAATAACTTTAGCACATGTCGCCATAAAAATGTGTAAAATTGTACACTCGGGGATAATGTTGGCTCTTAGTCATTTTACCTGTGTTTCAGTTTGTCTATTTGTGTTCAAAGTTTAGGTCTGGGCTGTCCTTGTCAGAGTCAAAAGTTAAGGTATCTGTTAAGAGAAGTTGAAACTCCTCATTGTTTAAGGTCATTGTACTCTGAATAGACTTTTGCATTAGTGTTTTGAAGATTGGAATACAACAACATCCACACACTAGAAGCAAAAGTGCACACATTATTAAGGAGGTTAATATAGTTGCTGCCAATTTCCTGTATCGGCCAAATATATCAAACCAACTGTACCATGAATCAAAATTTCCTCCCTGATCTTTAGCTTGTGCCAATTCCTCTTTGAGGGTGGAAACTCTGTCATGTATTTCAGACCAATTTCCAGCAGAGTCTGGAATAAAGGTACAACAGTGTTCAGAACCAAATTTAGTACAGATTCCTCCATCTGATGCAAACAGGAAATCTAGAGAGCTGGTGTAACATCAGCATTTCTCTCTCATAGCTTTGCGCTCTGGATCATCACGGAGTTGAGTAGTAATATCATCTAGTATACCAGTTATGTTTTCTAACGCCCACCATACGTCGGTCATTCTTTTTCCGAGATACGCTGTTCCGTAATTTGGCAAGAGTGTCATAAAAAACCCTCTTGTGCCACTTATCAGTGGGGTATGGGTGTTAGATTGCTTTGGCGGTGTGTATGCCCTTTTTACCTTGTTGTGGTGCGGGTTTTGGTCAGTTGAGACTAATTGGAAAACTGTTGGTTGGAGAGAAGCTAAATAACAGCCTCCACACCAGTCTGGTGGCAGGATGAGGTGAGCAGTTTTCCCACACATCCATACCGCTCCTACAGGAGCTGGAATGGCCCAGATGGGTACATTAAGTCTAGTCCAGTCGGCTGGCAGCCCAACTAGGTTTAGGTCTTTAGCTACCTGCGTCAAATTAAATGTGAATATGCCTATTGTGGGTCCAACTGTTTCACCTCTGTAGGTAAGAGGCAGTGCATACCATGGCCCCCCCTTATAGGCTGTGGTTCTCCATCCGGGGACTGGGAGCTCTTTACGACCTTGAGTGTTCCCCACCCACTGGAAACCCCTGTCACATTCTCTGGTCACTGTCAGTCCGGGGAACTCAGGCCCCTTTCTAACCTGGACACCTTTCCATATGGTCTGGTTAGTGTTGTCAGTCCCATTAGCTGGATCCCTCAGTCTGAGGCATTTGTCAAATAACCATCACATAGAGGCAGTTTAACACTTTCGTCAAGCATCGACCAGTACCCTGCCAGTGCACAAAACATGTCTTTAGCTGAAAGAGGACAGGTGTAAACACAGTACCTCATTGGCATGGTGAGGGATAAGGGAACAGATATAACAGTCCTTTGTGATGTTAAGGTGTTGTGCTGTTATGTTCATGAGGTTAAACCATTTATTATTTAGTATGTGATGTACTTGATGTGGATTTATCACTTCTCTCTGAGTAAGTATATATCGTTTATGCATCAATACTTGGGTCAATTCTGTCTTGTCTTTTTTTGTCATTTCAGTCGTAGGATGTGTCACAGTCTCAGAGACAGTGGAGTCGTTGTATTTGCTGTGTGTGACCTGTGTACTCACTACCAAGTCAGTGTGTGTATGTTTGATATATATCAAAAACATTATTGCTATGTACACCATGAATAAAATTATGACAAATAACACCTTATTTAACCATTTTAACTGGGTGTTTTGTGGTTGTTTTACTTCTCTTTTCTCAGACAGTTGCTTCTCCCTTGGGATGAATGGAGCTGTCATCTTTTTCAGTGCCCGAGGTTAACTTCCTCGTAAGAACACCGTTGGAGTGAACAGTTGTTTACCTACTGCTCACTCTTGTTGTGGAGTCCTGGTCTAGGAGTATTCTAGGCGTTCTCTGAAGGCCTGAGTCAGAGATGTCCTGAGTCTAGGAGGTCTTGGAGATCTCTGAAGGCCTGAGTCAGAGATGTCCTGAGTCTAGGAGGTCTTGGAGATCTCGGCGTCCTGCGTCTGGGAGGTCTTGGAGGCTGGGTCTGGATCTGTCAGGTCCAACTGGTTCCTCAACTTACAGTGTGATTGATGAATCCAGGTGGCTTTGCCCTCGACCTTTACTGCAGTGGGTGTAGCCAAGATGACTCGATGCAGTCCCTCCCACCTTGGACTGGTCCAATTCTTCCTCTTTAGAGTCTTTATGAACACGTGGTCTCCTGGTTTTGCCGTGTTGCCCTGTAGAGAAATAGTTCCTTCTGGCAGTTTATTGCTGTTTACAACATCTCTTGTTAACAGGGTTTTTCTCATATAGTCAATAAGATCTTGATCAGAGTCTGGTTGATCTATTGTCTTTAATTGTAAATCCGAATAGTATATGGTCTTCCATATAATATTTCAAATGGAGCTCAACGTATGCCCTTCTGCTGGCAAAATATGCATGTTTAGTTTAACTAGTTCAATGCAATCCAGGCCATGGTCTGTTGGTTTCCTTCATTGTCTTGACCAACTTGTTTTTATTGTCCCGTTAGTCCTCTCCACTAGGCCTGCTGACTGTGGGTGATATACACAGTGTCTCTTCAGATCTATGTTAAATCTCTCCCCTATCTTTGTGATGACTTCATTAACAAAATGGGTTCCGTTATCTGATCTTATAACTTTTGGAATGCCAAATGTGGGAATTATGCTCTTGCATATTGCTTTCGCCACCCGTTAGTGCATCCGGTTTAGCTGTTGGGAATATTTCCACCCATTTGGAGAATGCGTCTATAATCACTAGACAATACTCTACACCTTTAGATTTCGTTAATTGAATGAAATCCATGTGTAGTGTATGGAAAGGATGTTCTGGATTAGGAAAGCTCCTCTTTTAGGTCTCAGCTGTCCCTGTGCATTATTTTTAATACAGATTAGGCATTGTTTACAAAAATTTTTGAATATGTATTAAAGCCTATTGTATTATAATGCTTTTCCACCATATCAATCATACCCCCTGTTGACACATGACATAGTCCATGCGTCAATCTAGCTGCCCAATTAAATAATGATTTTGGTAGCCATGGTTTATCAGCAGGGCCTACATATAGGTTATTTTTATTGTAGCTCCTTTCCCCTATCCAGGCATCTCTCTCAGATTTGGGGAGCATTTTGTTGATAATTTAACAACAAATTTCCGTCTTGATTCGTTATTTCTTCTGAATGTAACATCTGTGTGCTTTTGTGCCACAGCTTTAGCTGCAGTATCTGCTAATCTGTTGCCTACCGAGATAGGATCTGTGTTTGATTTGTGTGCTTCACATTTGCAGATGGCTAGCCTTTTAGGTAATTTTATGGCTTCTAAAAGATTTTCTAGTAGGACTTTATGTGCCACTGTTTTGCCGCTGGATGTTTTAAAACCTCTTCTGGCCCATTGTGTACAGAAGTGATCGTTGATCCATAAGTATATTGACTATCTGTCCATATGGTCAACTCTTCATCTTTGAACAATTTACAAGCTTCCGTGACTGCTATTAATTCTGCAGCCTGTGCTGATAAGTTTGAAGGCAGTTTCATTTGTTTTAAAATTTTATCCATAGTAGTAATGGCATATCCTACTTGATTTTGGCCTATCTTGTTCTTACTTGCTGAGCCATCTACAAATACTATTGCACCTGCATTCAGTGGAGTATCTTGTAAGTCAGGTCGGGGTTTGTGTATTATTTCAGTTTCTTTTTATGCAATCGTGTTTCTGCCCATCCTCCGGCAGGGGAGGAGTGTGGCAGGGTTTAACGCACTGCACCTCTCTATGGTTAAGTGTGGTTGTGATAATAGCACTGTCATGCACATTAAATGTCGTGCAGGTGACAAAAATGCCATATTCGTTTGCATTAAAAGCGCTGATACGGTATGTGAAACCTTAAGGGTCAGCGGGTGAAACAGAACCACTTCTGCTGACTCCTGTATGGCCATTGCAGCAGCTATCACTGCCTGTACACAAGGTGGTGTGGCTCTAGCTACAGGATCTAATTGTTTTGAGTAATAGGCTACTGGTCTTAGTTTTGAGCCATATTTTTGCATTAACACTGAAGTCATAAACCCATTTCGAGTATCACATGTTTGAATGAAAGGTTTTGTGTAATCAGGAAGTGCCAGTACAGTGGTAGTTGCCAATGCCTGTTTCAATTTACAGAAGGCTGTTTCTGCCTCTGCTGTCCAATGTATATGATCTGTCATTGTCATTGGAGTCTCATAAATTAGATTTTGTAAGGGTCGGACCATTTCTGCGTAATCTACAACCCATGCTCTGCAATAATTACAGAGGCCTAAAAACGACATCATCTGTTTTTTGTGAGTGGTTTTGGGGCAGCTAAAATGGTTGCTTTTCTGGATTCACAGATGGTTCTGCCCTCTGAAGTGAGATTGTGGCCTAAATATTTCACTTCTTTTCTCCATAGTTGTAATTTATCACGGCTCACTTTATTGCCTGTTTGGCCTAGGTATTCAAGTAAGGCTAATGTATCTTGTTTGCATTTTTCCTGATCTACATTCGTCACTAAGATGTCATCTACATAGACAATAATTTGGCTATCATTTTTGGGTTAAAACCACTTAGGCAATTTGCAATGTTTTGAGAAAACACTGTGGGAGAAATAGCCAATCCTTGTGGGAGTCGAGCAAAGGTATATTTCTGGCCTTTATAAGTGAATCCAAACCAATCTTGACTCTCTTTTGCAACTGGAATGCTGAAAAAGCGTTTGCTAAGTCTATAACTGAGAAGAATTTGCTTTCTGGGTTAATAGAATTTAATAAAGTGTGCGGATTAGGCACATTTGGTGTAGTCTGTTGCATTGCATCATTTACTGCGTAGATCTTGAATCATTCTCCCACCGTGAAGTGAAAGGGTGGAGCTTTTTATTGGAAAAATTGGTGTATTGCATTTAGCCTCTGGGCATGGAATTATTACACCTGCCTTTTTAAATCTTCTATTACTGGTTCTATCCCTTTTTCTGCATCTGGCTTTAGGGGATATTGTTTAATTCTTGGCCTAAAATCAGTTTTGCCTGTGATATTTACAGGTTGGGCACCATGCATTAGAACTACATCTGCTGGGCCTGTGCTCCACACTTTGTGAGATAAGTTCTAAAGATTCATTCTCTTCTGTAGATAGCACGAATGTTTCTGCAACTACATGTCATATTTCACAGTCTATTCCTCCCTCTGTCAAATGTGTCTGTGGTTTTGTTGTCACTCTATAATGTAGTTTTCCTTTTCCATCTAGTACTCAGGCTTTTTCACACTAGGATCTTTCAGTTTCAGTCCAGTCTGTAATTGAACGTACATGTCTCATATTTATTGCATTGTCTCTCCATTCGTCATTTTTCCCTTTTGTCAGTGACACATGTCTTGTGTATGGGGACTGCATTAGTCTAGTCACAGTTTCAGTTACATTTATGTCACAGAAGGAACACCCATCTTTGGCATAAATGTAAGGTAAGGTCACGCTTTGGGGACCTAATTTGTGCACTTCGTCATTATAGGGTTGGTCTGGTCCTGGAGTGCGTTTGTACCTAAAGTGTACAATGTAATTCGTCTCTTTCTTTTCTGTCATACTCCCCCTGGATCATCCCTTCTGCTATCTCTATAAGTGATTTAGCAGTTTGTTGTAGCTCCTTCTCTGGGAGATCTAAACTCCACCAATAGTGGAGGGCCCCTGTACTCTCAACGGGTGGACCCTGTGTAATTCAGGGCATCTGCTTTGATTATCATTAGACGTCCCTCTGGCGAGGAAGCAATGCTAAACCTAACATTAATATTAGATCTCTGCCTAGGAGATTATGTGTGGACATCTTGGTGATAATACTACTTCTAACTGTAGTCTCGGCTCTGCTGCTGTCAAACTAAACCCTATTGGGGTACTTATTTTTTGGGATTGTATATTGCCATTTGCTGAAATAATTCTTATAGTTTTATTTGAGGCGTAAATGACTTTGTGTCTCTCATAACAGTTCTTTCTGCACCTGTGTCTACCAAGAACAACATAGGTTGCCCATTCACATAAATCGTCATTTCTGGTTTCGTCCTGTAATCTATCTCATTAAATGACAGATACATTTCTGCACTTTGGGGATCTTCTTCCTCTCCTGTGTTATTTTGAATCTGTATTTCTGTAGGCATAGGTCTTTCAGCCACGTGCATTTCTTTTTGGTTTATTACTTTCCCTCTTCTGTCTTCCTGACATTTATCCTTGTATTTCTTATCTAGTCATGCTCTACTGGGCTTCTGTCTTTGATTCTCTCTTTCATTCTCTTCCTCTCCTTCACTGCTACTATCTTCTCCTCTCAGCCTACAGTTTTTAGCAAAAATGTCCTCTCTTGGCATATAAAACATCTGCCCTCCTCCTTATCTCTTTCCTGCTTATCATTTCTTTTGTATCTTTGTTCAGCTTTTTTATATTGTTTTTTTCTTCTTTTTCTAAGACATCGTCTCTATTCCCGATTCAGAAATAAGCACTTTGTTTGCTTGCTGCATTTTTCTTTTCTGCACTACACCCTCAGCGTGTATTGCATATGTCATAAAATCTGTCAATGTTGCTGTAGGAAAGCCTACGTACGTCTTTGGAGCCAGTTTTTAATTGGTTCTTTAAGTCCTCCTAATATAGCCATTTTTAGTTGTTGTTGATAAGGCCCATTAACATCTGCATTCTCTGTGATGCCACTGTTTGCTTTAAACACTTCTGTCATTCGGACCTGAAATTCCTGCACCGTTTCCCATCTTTCTGTTTGGTGTTTTGGATTTTATTATAATCTGCTCTACACTGAAACTGTGTACGCATCCTAGCGAACACTCCATTTGCATGGTCTAGAACAGGTACTATTTCTGCTGCGGGAATCACCGTCTTCCATTTCCATGCGCTTGAGTTGAGTCAAAATCTCCTCTAACTAAAGCCCATTTATGTCCTAAATGCAACATTAGAACTCGTTGACACTCCATCGCGTCCCAGGCCATAAGAATTGATTAGATCTTTTAAGTCTGAAATGCATGTCTCTATGTCAGCTTCAGCTCTAGTAACGCCTTCCAATGCTTTTTATGTCTGCTACAGCCCATGGTCTGTAAACCTGTATCGTTGCCCCTGTGTGTGTGGTCTGGAAGCGAAATTAAAGGATACCCTTCAGCTATTTCTTCTTCTTTAGTGGGACAATCTATTTGAACCCATGTCTGGTCTGTGGTATATTCAACTAGACCTGGCATCTCTGTCTTACTTCTGGTACGGTTTGATATAGGAGATGGGAGCTGCCAGGGGGGTGGAGTTTTAGGAGATGGGAGCTGCCAGGGGGGTGGAGTTTTTGTATCATATGTGGGTGGAGGGCTCTGCTGGGCCTCTGGGGCAGTGGGAGGAGCCCAAAATGGGTTTTGGCTGGCTTGTTTTTTTCGTACTACTCCTATTTCTGGAAGTTTTGGATAAAGGCCCAAGGTCCTAAACTCCTCCTTCTTTTCTTTCTCACCCAATTCCTCATTTTCACCTTCTTCCTCACCACCCTCTGCCTGCTCTGCCTGTAGAGGGCGCCTTTGCACTACTGTGCCATCATAAATCCTCGGACGAGACACAGTTAATGCAGATATTTTTAGGGTTCACATTTTTACGTTTTTACTTTCTGCTATCCATAGTCTAGCTGTAGTTACCTGTTTACCAGGTGTATATTTTGTCTTTCCTTTAAATTGATCATGAATTGATAAGTTCAACATTAACTGACTTAATTTAATTTCATCAAGAGTTCCATCAAAATTATATTTTACTTTCCATTTTTTTAGGAATTTGCAACTCTCTGGATAAATTCGCTTCATATATTCGAATCTGTTTCTATTTTTACTGTTTTTCTGCCATGTTGTACTATGTGTCTAGGTCTGCCTACTGTTGATCTTCTGGAATCTTCTCTGTGTTTTATGACAAGCTTCTACCACGATGGGCGGTCATAAACTTGGTGTTAATTCACACACCGAGAAGGACACTGGATCAATTTTCAGCACACCATCAACCTATGTCCTTAATGAGATTCAACCTTGATACACCTTAACAGTGTTCAATTTGAATCCCCATTCAACAGCTCATTCAACAGTTCATTCATACTCTATACTAGATTCATCTCTAGTTCTACATAACTTCACTCTCTAGAAGTTAAATTTCTGACCTCAGGTGTTATAACTGGTTCTGGTCGTCCGGGTCCTTCCACGAAGAGGATGCCCAACAGGGGTTGCCGTCGAGAAAAGACGGATTTCTCAGCTGAATGCTGCGCGCGCACACTTCCAATCTCTGTTGTTCACCCTCCAGCAGAAGCACACGGATCCGGCTCGGAAGGACCATTTACTGTCATGGAATAAAATCACAAACCAGTGATAAATCTTACAGTTTTACATTAAACCAGTCTCTGCCTCATTGAGATTAAAAACCACCTGAGTCAGTCTTTTCATTTTTACGTGCCACGGAGGACAGGGCTGGAGTCTGCTAAGGCCCTACTGAGGGCAGCCATACACTCTCAGATGTCCTGCCCCTTCTTCTGCAGCACGTCCCTTTATTTCTTCTCATCAAATCAATCATGTCAGTACAAAGCATAGTCAGAGAATACATAGTTTACAACATAGTGAATACATAGGTTACAACATAGTGAAGTATATCATGGCTTTGTTTTACATTTGCTGAGATAAGCCATAAGTTACGACCTGTGAATTGTCTGCAAGGAGGGAAAAGGTCATAAAAGGTCAGGCATCTGGTCTCTCAAAGCATTCCTTTTTAACAAAGAACTCTTTTAACCACATGTACATTTTTAATAACTCCATTACAAGCATTTTATTCTAACATAAAGATAGCAGCAAAAACATTTTATAAGCAACATTTCTTTTAACACCTGATGTTGCCAGTAAACCATCTTTGACTCCACAAGTTATTAGTGTGAAATAGCCTGGAGACCGAACACTGTCCAAAACCATTCCAAAAAGTTGGAAAAGTCCTCAACAAACTTTGACATTGGCCATTTCATTTAGAAATAATCTGGGAATGGAATGCAGTTTAGATTTGTGAGAAAACAAAACATGGAACAAAAGCTTTATTAAAAGCAACATCATATTTCCTTTACTTTAACATGTGATCACAAATGAACCCACAGATTAGAATTAGAATAAGCCTTTGCTGTTTGTCGTCACTTGGCCAAAGCTGTTGTTCTGGTGCAGAGGCAGATGGACGCTAAATGACCATGTTAAATGATAATGGGACGCTTCACAATTTGGAAAGTCTCTCCAAGTGCAAACAGCAGTTGTTTTGACCAGTTCTATTTACTTCTGAGGCCCGGCCAAGCCTGCACGCCAAACTGGAATATGGCACAGTGTATGTTCAGGCTTTAGGAAGGCAGATTAAAGCTCCTACATTACACAAAATTGACTCTTTAAAGGGATAGTTCAGGTTTTTTCACATGAATCTGTGCAGTGTGCACGACACTGCTGATGGGGATGCAATATCCCCGTCAGCAGTGTCGTGCATCAACACTGACTTACCTCCCGACACCGTCCGGTGAGCCAAGTTCTTCCCTGGTTTTGGTGCTGACGAAAGTGCCGGGCAAGTTGGCTGGGGTCACGAAAATAAAGTATTTTTCTTCTCAATACAATATGTGTTCAAAAGAGTGATACATTTGCGTCACAAAACATGAACAGGAAAAAAGTCAGACCTCATAATCACTCGGTACTATTTTCTCTCTGGTCATATCACTGTGTGCTGCCTCCAGGTGAAGCCGCGCACGAATCCAACACTTTTTTCAGTACTTCAGTAGTTCGGCAGTGTTTACATGCTCAGACTGTTCAGCTACAGTGATACAGTATATAAGTTTGTACAAGTTATATAAGAATATATATAAAATGGTCGGATTATCTAGGCTGGAACAATAAAAATCTGGCTAAATTTCCACACACATTTCACTGTTTTCCTGTCACGGACATTACTCTGAGGAAACTTTGGGTTCTTGCCATAGGCTTCAATGTGGAAATCACATTGTCAAAGATAAAAACAAAAAAAAAAAACTTTGTGTGTCCAGTGCGCACTTCAGCAACAACGATTATGTCCCTTCATGCCCAGGATAGAGGGCTGAGCACATAAACACTGCTGAACTCCTGAAAAAAGTGTTGGATTCGTGCGCGGCTGTGACCTGGCGGCAGCGCAGTAATACGAGCGGAGAGAAAATAGTACCGAGCGATTATGTGGTCTGACTTTTACGTGGTTCACCGTTTTGTGGCGCAAATGTATCACTCTTTTGAACACATATTGTTTTGAGAAGAAAAACATTTTATTTTCATGGCCCCAGCCAACTTGCCGAACACTTTCGTCAGCACCAAAACCGGGGAAGAACTCGGCTCAGGAGGTAAGTCAGTGTTGATGCACGACACTGCTGACGGGGACGTACAGATTCATGTCCAAAAACCCACACTATCCCTTTAAACCATGTTAGAATGGTGTTACTTCCTCCGACATGTCGCTGGAGTTGTGTTTTGTTTCATTCACACGTTTGAGTAACCCTTTATTGAATCTTTTGGGCAATTCCAGGGCTGAGATCATCCGAATGTTTCTAGTGAAGGTGTATGGAGTTTAGAAACGCAGTGGAGCACTTCTTGTATTACGACGCAGCATCACAAGGTGGAATGTTGTTTTCTGAGTGTTTTCTGTTTGAGAGAAGGAACCTAAATATGCAGGGGAAAAAAATAGCTGAAATACCAAGGGGAAAATATCGAGTTCCATTTGCACGACCAGTTGTTTCTATACAGTTTTCTCTTTTGAAGAAATTGCACGGAGAGAGAATACTCCGTCCTGCAGCGTTTTTCACGGTGGTGGAAATGCCAATGCTGTTTTTCTTTTTTTTTCGCTAACCGTGGCTGTTTTCTCGTCTTGACCCCTCCTCTGCCCTCTCGTCTCTCTCCTGAACTCTGGCATTCGCAGGCTTTTGTCCACTGAACCGGTTACTTTTCAAACCATTTCTGTAAGTCTTAGGCATCCCTTTGTGCACTCCGATGTTCAAGTATCCTCGACGTTTTTTTAAAAATACCCAGACGAGCCAGAGCGGTTGTCATGTTATAGTGAGGTTGGGGGTGGGAATCCAGTTCTGATTAAATTGTTATGTCCTTGAGTATTATGACATTTAGATCACTATGTACCTTTTATTGTTTTGAAAATCGTATATACTTGCCGAAAACAATGCATTAAAATACTGAATAGGTTCCAGTTTGATTTGAAGCTTGCTCTCTGTGCTAAGTCCCTCTTCAGAGCGTCATCACAATCAGCGTGCATCCCATTAATGAAACTACTGCACGTTGCGTCGGGTTTGTGCCGCTTTAGTGCGTTGTTATGTATGTTTTTGCTTGTATATATTTATAAAGAAATGTTGTGCGGGAGCATAGGTGATGTAAGCTTGTGGGCGGAGCTTTGTACAAGAGGGGTGGACTCGTACTGATAATTGTAAGCGCAAGAGACATAATAAATAATAAATTACTCAAACATGCACGGATGACATCTAAAACCTCTTCAAGCATGTGTTTGATGAGGCCACATTATAAAAGTCAATTTTGCCTAAACCCTGCTTTCATAAGAAACGTCCAAATTCCAATTAGAGTTCAGTTACAAACTTTAATAATGTGTCATAACATTAACCAGCATCATGGAAATATAAGGAAAAAAACTAGGGGTGGGGCATTAACACGTAAGTATGATTAATTAATTACAAAGAAAATAATGCATTAAAAATATTAATGCATTTTATTGCAGTTTGCCAAATAATGCAGAACATTTGTCAGTGCACCGTGTCATGGTGAACAACAATGGAGCATGAAAGCGCTCTGGGTCTGCTGGATGGTAAATTTCGAATAAAAAAAACTACCCGATGAAAGTATGGACAAAGGCATCATTTATCGCAAACTGTGCAGAAAAGAGTTTAATATCACGGAAGCACCTCAACCCTGTGATAACATTTCAAAGCAAAACTCATCACAGCGAGAACAGAAACTGCTGGAGCTGTTCTGGTCCGAGTACAAACACGAGGTGTCAGTGCCCAAACTCCAACAAATGAAACAAGAGCTCCGCCAGCGGGGCAAAATACGCCCGTACTTTGAATTATTGTATATAGAATTAAGTTAGAATTTGTCAAACCTAGTTAAAGATGAATTGTTGGTGCAGTTTGGAAGTTTGACATTCCTAGGTGAGACGGTTGTCGAGTGAGAGAGCGGACAAGAAATTGTCCACAGACAGACGGACAGACAGACGGATGGATAATCAATAGGGAAATCTGGCTCTTGCAGTAGGAGTATGAGTATGACATCATCACATTCTAGAATCGGAATTCCACCAATCAGATTGCAGCAACAGAACTTAAAGACACTACAAAGCTTTGAAGTGTCCACAGACGGATGGACGGAGAGACGGACGGACGGACGGACAGCGCCATACCATAATACGTCCCTTCTTATTACAACGGGCATATAAAAATGAGAAATATTTCAGCCAAAAGTTCATTTCTGCATTTTTCTGAGATACTACTATTGAATATTGTGAGATTATCTGAATCCCAGAGGCACAAATGTTCTGGTAATGGCTATTTAGATTTGGACAAACTTTATTGATCCACAAGGGCAATTATTTGTGCACAGGAGCAATCAATAATCATGATATAAGAACAAAAAGCAAAAATATAAATGTTAAGTACCAAAAATAGCGAGAAACTGGCATCAAATAAGGCATAAGTATTGTGTAGGTTAAAGAAAAAGAAAAATATAAAAGTCCACTAAAATTCATTTCAAAATAAAATTGCTTTTGGGCCAAATATTGTTATGCGATTAATTGAGATTCATTCATTACAAAACCTGCCTGCAATTAATTAGCTTATTTTTGTTAATCAAGTCCCACACCTAAAAAAAAACATTTTAAAAAAAGTGTAAACAGACAGAGTTTATTTGCCCCGGAGTAAAAATGTACTTTGAACTCACTTTGTGTTTCGTGGGCTCATGGCACTATTAACTGGCACTAAATCCTGAGAATGTTATGCACTTATTTCTCTCTCCCAGAGATACTTCGGTTATGTTTACAACTTATTACAGACCACCCACTGGGGCTGTTTTACCTTTCCTTCAGTCACCACCTGCAGCTGAAGAAATGAGAAGTCTTATTTTATATTTATATCAAAGTATCAACACTCTGATCTATTCTTGACACTCTGGGCTTATGTAAACAATATAATAAAACTCAAAGGCGCTGAACATGTTTTTTACCATCTTAAAACCCTGAAAAACACAAGAAGTTAATTCTAAATGGTTTGCAGTGATCCAAAGTTTTTCCTCACTTCGCATCCCGAGCATCCTAATAATCCACCTTAAGGATAACTAGCATGTTAACCACACACTTCCTGACACACACAGACAGTAAAACACTTCGGCATCTAATTACAGAGCCTTTTTTATAGTCTGAGAACCACGTGCACTGTTATCATGCTAGTTGTTTTTAGTATTACCATCACAGGCTCACAGTAGATCTCACGTTGACGATGACTGTCTATCAGAACAAATCCATCAACAAAGTCAAAATCTTGGTACAGGAGTAACACTGCTTTAATTGAATGAGCATCAAAGTCCGAGATTAGTCCTGGTTCAGTCCTGGTTTAATCCTGGTTCAGCTCTGGTTCAGTCCTGGTTTAATCCTGGTTCAGCTCTGGTTCAGTCCTGGTTCAATCCTGTTTTAGTCATGTTTTAGACCTGGTTTAAACCTGCTTTAGTCCTGGTTTAGTCTTGGTTCAGTCCTGGTTTAGTCCCGGTTTAGACCTGGTTTAGTCTTGGTTCAATCCTGGTTCATGTCTGGTTCAGTCGTGGTTTAGACCTGGTTTTGACCTGGTTCAACTCTGGTTCAGTCCTGATATACCGTAGCTTTTTTAAAATCCTGCTTTAGTCCTGGTTTAGACCTGGTTTAGTTCTGTTTTAGACCTAGTTTAGAACTGGTTTAGACCTGGTTCAGCTCTGGTTCAGTCCTGGTTCAGCTCTGACTCAGTCCTGGTTCAGTCCTGGTGTAGTCCTGGTTTAAAGATGGTTTAGTACTGGTTTAGTCCTGTTTTAGTCCTGGTTTAGACCTGGTTTATTCCTGTTTTAGAACTGGTTTAGACCCGGTTCAGTCTTGCTCAGCTCTGGTTCAGTCCAGGTTCAGTCCTGGTGTAGTCCTGGTTTAAAGATGGTTTAGTACTGGTTTAGTCCTGTTTTAGTCCTGGTTTAGACCTGGTTTATTCCTGTTTTAGAACTGGTTTAGGCCCGGTTCAGTCTTGCTCAGCTCTGGCTCAGTCCTGTTTCAGTCCTGGTGTAGTCCTGGTTTAAAGATGGTTTAGTACTGGTTTAGTCCTGTTTTAGTCCTGGTTTAGACCTGGTTCAGCCCTGGTTTAGTCCTGTTTTAGAACTGGTTTAGACCCGGTTCAGTCTTGTTCAGCTCTGGTTCAGTCCAGGTTCAGTCCAGGTTCAGCTCTGGTTCAGTCCTGTTTTAATCCTGGTTTAGACCTGTTTTAGTCTTGGTTTAGACCTGTTTTAGTCTTGGTTTAGTCCTGGGTTCAGTCAGTCTGGGTTCAAAACACAACATTTAATATCATAATATCACCTACAAAGTAAACTCTTACCTATGAAACCTGTGTTATCTGTTGCTCTTTCGTCTTCTTATTCCGCTCATTCTCACGTTCATAGCGGCGCAAAAGTCCGAAATCTTTGCTGATTGTGTGAAAAACTTTACCTTAGACCATGGAACCCCTGTACCAAGGTGACGGCGGTATTAAAACACGCTAAAACACTGAACACGAAATCTACCGTTCCATATCTACGTCTCGCCCACGCGCAATTTTGACAGTTCTCTACGATTTGATTCACCAGTGTGCTAATTAACTGACATTACTCGCTGCCTAAACACATTAATGATAAAAATTAACCGCCACAGGACTAAGTTACAGGTGAGATCTGCGAGGAGAATATATGCGCTGAATCAAAGCGAGACAGATGAGTTTAATGCCGTACGGTGCAACAATCCGGGCAAAGCAGCATCTCTACGGAAACAAAACATCTCCATGGAAACAAGCATATCTCAGGCCCGCCACAAGAAAAGCGACAGATATAACGCACACTATATGATTTCTACATTTTCCTCTCTATGTCCAATTGCACGTGCCAGACGTATAATTTTCTCCCTCCACCCGGTTCTCCCGAGGCCACGGGTTAAATCCTAGTCGGCGCATAGGATTTACCAGATGCAGCTGTTTCCATAGCAACAGCGAGCGGAGGCAGAGGTTGGGCGGGGGGTGTTCTGGTGGCAGTATTCTGTATGTTTTGTGAGATTGGTGTTTGACAATAATAAGACAGAAGAGGGACCGCGCAATCAACAAATCCGATGTTAGGTCAAGGATGATCGTGCAAAGAAATGGTACACCGTGTTTCAGGCGTCATCGCGGCGTTGTAAAAGCTCTGGATCGGACATTAAAAACCCTCCGTTAAAGGGCGAGCGTGGCAAATGTCCACAGAGATGCACTGTGAAAAAGAAATGAGTGAAACAAACACACTGCTGGGTCTTTACTGGTTCATTCATAATGTATATTCAGAATACGTGCATCTTTTACACAGCAGGAAGTGGAGTGTTAACTTGACTCTCACAGAATCAATTTTCTCAGGATCCAATATGAGTATGATATGAGTCCAATCTGTTCTAGAGTTAATTTAACATTTTTGGAAATATTAATTAAGTAACACTGGACCAAAGTGCCTGTTTAACCCCAAAATCAAGAGTTATATTAACATTTTGAGAGTAAACGGAGAACACTTTGTAGGGTTATCCTGATTTAGCTAAAGAACACACAGTTTTTGCTTTATTTTAGTTAATTTAAGATTAAATTATGTACAAAACTGGTTCAAAGTGGTCTTCTCTTGCAGGAGTTTGAAGTGGTGGGAGGAGCCAAATTAACACTTGTGGAAGTTGAATTAACTTCAACCATATCAACTCTGGCAAATAACGTCAACTCGAACCTCCATTTAACTTTCAAATAGTTAAAATAAAAACAACTTTGAAATATTTTACCCTGAAATTTTATCCCTCCAGTTTTTGCTGGGTAGTTTTATACGATATGTAGATGTAGTTGATTTGATCATAAATGATGATAATAATAATAATAATAATAATAATAATAATAATAATAATAATAATAATAATAATAATAATAATAATAATAATAATAATAATAATAATAATGCATCAGTTTTATATAGCGCTTTTCAGGACACTCAAAGACACTTTACAGAGAATTATTCATTCACTCCAGACCCGGTGGTGGTAAACTACTATTGTAGCTACAGCTGCCCTGGGGCAGACTGACGGAAGCGAGGCTGCCAATCTGCGCCATCGGCCCCTCCGACCACCATCAACACTCACACACACGCCACTTTCATACTAGGCAATGTGGGTGATGTGCCTTGCCTAAGGACACTACGACAGTTTTTGCCACTGGCGCCCCCCTGTGGCACCTGGAATTCCCAGTGGTCTCCCATCTAAGTACTAACCAGGCCCGGCCCTGCTGAGCTTCTGAGATCTGACAGGATCAGGCTTTGATGAGCCGATATGACCACACGAGCCGGTATGGCCACAATTTTATGCCACCTTTGTCATTATTATTAGTATGTGTGACCATAAACAAAAACCAAAAAACATGATTTCATCCTCGTGTGGTGTATTTTGTACAACCATAAACGATACATTTTGTGCCTTTGTTATTGTTATTATTTTTGTATATTATTAGTTTGTACGACCCTAAATAAAATAAAAAAACTTAAATTTCTTGATACTCATTTTATTTTGATACGATCATAAACGATAAACGCCTGTGCCTTTATCATTATTATTAGTTTGTACGACCATAATACAGTACAATACAAAAAAGAAGAAAGAAATGGGGTTTAAATTTTAAAATGTAGTATGCATAGATGTCATTTAATTTGCTTTATGGCAAAGGAGAATTGAGTTTGTCGACTGGACAAAAGCTCATTTAGTCGAATTTGTGTTGCCGTTCATCCAAGCTGCTTCTTTTCTGGTCAGAAACCTGGAGGACACTGACTTATATCTACCTGCAAGGGTGGGAGTTCACTACTGAGAAATTACTCTGAAAATTTCTTAGGCTTTAAACTTTCTTAAACTTTCAATAGGCCTAGCTAACAACGGAACCTGTAAACAAGAAGGGTATTAGTTTCAGAGTAATTTCTTAGTAGCTAACTAACTTTTGTCCAGTTGATAAACGGAATTCTCCTTTTCCATGGATTCTACCTGGAACGACTGACGGATTTTACACATATGTTGCTGCAGTACTACACACATGTACTCTAGTACTACACACATGTACTCTAGTACTACACACATGTACTCTAGTACTACGCACATGTACTTAACTCTAGTACTGCACAGTTGTACTTAACTCTAGTATTACACACATCTACTTAAATCTAGTATTACACACATGTACTTAAATCTAGTATTACACACATGTACTTAACTCTAGTACTACACACATGTACTCTAGTACTACACACATGTACTCTAGTACTACACACATGTACTCTAGTACTACACACATGTACTCTAGTACTAAGCACATGTACTTAACTCTAGTACTACACACATGTACCCTAGTACTACACACATGTACCCTAGTACTACACACATGTACTTAACTCTAGTACTACACACATGTACTTAACTCTAGTACTACACACATGTACTTAACTCTAGTACTACAGCAGATATTTACTACATGTAAATATCTGTAAAGTTTAGTCATCAATGTACAGCAACCACTTTTTTTTTTTTTAAACTATAATGAACAGTGGTGGGTTAATATAATTTTTTCTCACTCCTTTTTGAGAAATGTGCTTTTCTGTTATTTACAATGTGTATGTAGTATGTGTATGATTATTGTTTCTCTCTTGGCACAAACTCGAAATAAAAACAAATACAAATCTTAAAGTGGGAATAAACTCCTAAACTTCACCCAAAACCACTTTACAAATAGAGTAGCTGAGTGAGGAGGGGTGGGATCTGAACGTATAAGGAACGCTGTGATGGGTGGCTGTAGTCACGTCAGTCATGTGTGATATCACCAAGTACTTGAAACCGCTGTGGCCCCTGGAGGCAGCACATTCTCAGTTTTTTAAAAGAAAACTGCAAATTGATCAAGTTTGTTCTGAAATTCCCCTCTAAAAAGGACTGCTCAAACACGATATTTAGAGTTTAGTGGCAAAAGGAAAGGACACGCCTCATTGGTCTGTTATTAATCATGCAGAGCGGGTTAATATGAACATTTAAAGGTCAGAATGAAGAGGATGACAGCAGCAGTTACGGAAAGAGGGGGCACCATTTTTCAGCGGAAATCAATTGAAATGAGACCTTGAAGGGACCACTTTGTGCCCGTGCTCGCTTCATATTTGGATCACCATGTTCATCTATGGGTCAGTGACGTATAAGGATTTTCAACAGGCAAATTTTAAAATATGAAAAATATTAGTTACTGTTTAACTTTTTTCAAATATTTACAGTGTCAGGTGCATAAATCTGTGTTTAACATTTATATAAAGCATTTTTAGTGTAAAATGTCATGTGGTGTGACTGAGAATAACCTTAAAATGTTTTTATTTTCTAAAACATGGTTGGGATATTATTCTAAATTTTGAGTAATATGAAGTGTATAGAAAGAAACAATTGGATTTTTAATGCATATTGATATTTTCTTTTGCTGTCCAATATGACAGTCACCTACTACCCTGGAAAATGCATCAAATGAAGAAAAATGCCTAAAGAATCCCATTCCCCCAAGTCGACTTTGTCTGTTATTAAAACTCCAGCCATAGAATTCCTGCTGTTATTAGTCGCACCACATGATGCACGGTCACACCACATGACATTTTAACACTTTAAGTACAAAAACATGCAGAATAACTCATGATTTCTGAAAAAAAACACATACACACACATTGTAAACAACAGAAAAAAGCACATTGTGAAGTGGGACGAAGAAAAAAAAAATCCGTTAACCCACCCCTGTGTGTGTGTAATTTGAATACGAAACTTTGCAAATATTTAGATATATTAAAATAAATCACATACTATGCATAGTAAATGTAACTAATTATGGTCATAAAAACTAATAATAATGATGAAAAAGGCACAGGAATTTATCATTTATGATCGTCAATATCAAAATAAGCAAAATTAGAATGAAGAATGTAAGGATTTTTTTTGTTTGTTTGTTTCCTTATATCTGTGTAATCCCTCAGTGGTTGGTTGGTTGGTTTTTATTTAAATCCCCATTAGCTACTGAAAAACAGCAACTATTCTTCCTGGTGTCTAGGACAGCCAGGATGTACACGTACACAAATTTACACCAATAATGAACCAAAAACCGAGCAATACCAGACACCACAATAATAGCAAATCAAGAAAATCAACATTAAAAGTAAATAAGTAAATAGCAAATGAGTATTTAGTTTCTATTCGAGTTTCAGCATCAATTAGAATCTGATTTCTGCTACTTGTCGTCATTGTCGTGTCTTCCCTTAAAACAAAAACAAACAACAAAACCTTGTCGTATAGGAATCTTCAAACCCTCCCATCTGCCACATAAAAATCCAACACTCTTTTTGTGGGCGAGTAGAATTTCAGGTTGTTAATTCCTCCTCAATCGAAGTTTTTTTTTTTTTTTTAATTGTTTCTTAGTGACTCTCCACATGCACCAGTGTTTCCGCCAGATGGTCGAGTAGTAATAGTAGTCTGCATATCTGAGAATGTGGCGGTCTTCTGGGGTTTTCGACACAAAAGTCTCTGGGGTTTGCAGAGAATAGACTAAAATGAGCCATTGAGAGTGCTGGTTTTTTGAATAGAGCGGGAGTGAGGGGCTGAGGAGAGAAGGGGAGAATGGCTAGGTCAACCTGACAACAGGAAAAAGAAAAATAACCCTTCGATTTTATGCCCGAAAAATATGAAAAATAAGGGGCCCGGTCAGATGCTATGAAATGGCATTAATGAGTATGAATTGAGTGTAATTTCAAAGTAGTTATATTTATTTAAAGGTTCTAAATAGGCAAGCTTCAGCTGACGTCATTGTTATTAAATGCCCGTGTTGCATGATGGGAAATATTGAGGCTGGCAGCAAAAATACATAAACACAGCGTGACTTCGCGGTCTCACAGTTTATCAGCAATAACGGTGAATTCCTACTTTTTTGGATGCACAAATAGAAGGAATGTAGGAAGAAGGAAAAATGAAAACTTTTCCGAGTGAAAAAAAACACCAAAGTCGGATTAAACGGCTTTCATACATCCGTAGAGCGAATTTTGGCAATTTGATCAAACCATGGAACCCAACAAGAACGTGTATGTTGGGCCCATTTCTTGACAGGTTTGTGTATTTCTTTAACATTCATGATTTTATATGATTTATGATTTTGCTGTGAATGGTCCAGGAGTTTGTGGATATCGGCGAAGTGGATGTTCGGCCACGTAGTTGGCGATTGACACCAGAAATTTGCTTTCGTCCACACTTTGTCGGGGTTGAAAAGGGTGGTTTGACGTCCTTCGATGCTCATGACCAACTTCTGGTCAAATCGTCTTCGGTCCTCTGCAGTTAGAGTGGAGAAATAACCGGGATCAGTGTCCTTTACGTGCTTTCTCGCTACGTTCACCATGTTTCTTGCTACCGGACAAAATATTTCCCAGCATGCAACGCAGACTTTTGTCAACAATGAAACTCACCTATTATACAGAATATGTCCTCCTGAGCTTTAAGCCATGTAATAATGTTGTTACAGCACCAAAAACAGACCTGGAGTTGGTTTGTTTCATTCACACATGTTTGAGTAATTCTTTATTATTAGTCTGTCTACATCTCCAATGCTCAAAATGCTCTGATCCACCTCGTGATAGTTTTCAGATACTTTTGACCTTTTTCCAGTAGAGATTTGCAAGGGCTGAAATCATCCAAATGACTCTGGTGTTGATGTGTAGGATTGAGGACACAGTGGAGGACTTCCAGTATAACCTCATGACATCACCAGGTGGAACACAGCCAAACTATGCAGGGTTTTTCTGTTAAGCACGTGTCAATGAAACAAAACACAACTCCAGGTATGTTTGTGATGAGGAACATTACATACATATTATTATAGATCCATAGATCAGAAAATAATGATCAGTCAATCAAACTTTATTTATAGAACGATTTTCATAAAGAGCTTTACAGTGATTAAAAAAGAACAATTCCACACAACATGAACATAACTATCTTTTTTACAACTAACTATCTGATCTGTAAAACTAGACTATCAGGGATCTGGGAAGCGCTTTGTGTTGCATTTTTTGTATGAAAAGCGCTCTATAAATAAAGTTTGATTGATTGATTGATCTGGGACACTAACTATCTAGAACATTACGCAGAGAAAAAAGAAAACAGAGGAAGCACATAACAAAAGTACAGACATAATGACAAGACTAGCAGCCATGGAGGAGATGGGGAGGTGGATTTGGTCCAGAAGACGGGCAGCATCCAGATCCTGCAGCCACGTGGGCGCTGGATAAAACGGATGCTGGGTGAGGGAAAAATCTGTGAAGGCGTAGAGAAAGTGCAAGGGCCACGCCAACAACACATGGGCGAAGAGAATGAGAGAGAGTGTTTATTATATTGAAACGAGGTGGGGCGGCTGGGTTGAGACTCAGGGTGGGGGTTCAGTCTCAATCTTCACATGGCCCAGCCGGAACGGGACCCCCCTCGTAGGCGTCTTTTGTCTGGAAGCAAACAGATCGGGGTTGGGATCGTGGGGTCGAGTTATTCAGGACAAACTGGGGTGTGGTAGCAGTGAGCTGTGATTCGCAGGAGAGGAAGCGAGGGCGGTTGAGGTGTGGTCCTGCTCCTGAACCCAAGTTAATCATATTAACTACATCTGTACCAGATTTTTTCCCCATGTATTTGAGTAAAATCTTGCAGTTTATTTTCTGGTTCTAATGTTTCCTCATCACAAACAGACCTGGAGTTGTGTTTTGTTCCATTCACACACAAACCCTGCATATTTAGGCTGAGTTTTTCTCTGAAACAGAAAACACTTGTGATGCCAAGTCATATAGGAAGTGCTCCACCTTCACTACACTCATTTGGCTAATTTCAGTTCTAAATTTGCCCCATCTACTAAACTAAAAGTAAAAGGTAGCTGGAAAACTACCACTTCATGACTAAGGATGTGCAAAAATATCTACAGTATATATCCAATCGTTCAATGTGGTGATACACTATTACATTTGGGGACTGCTGTATCGATATATCACCAAGAGTATTTTTTGGGATATTTGACTAAATAATTTTGCTACAGCGCTATAGCTTTGTTGCTTGTTTAGAGGAAGGAAATTCATTTATGCAACATTTGACATTTTCACTGTTTTGAGGATGATTAAAACGGGCGTGTTTTGCATTCACTTTGCACAAGCAGTGGTTTAACAAAGACTTTTAATATCACACCCATGATTTAGCCTTTATTTTTAGTGAAAAGTATTGAATCGATTTGAACTGTATCGTATCAAACCGAAAGTGCACCGTATCGAGATATATTGTAACGTGGCCAGTGTATCGAGGTATCTGGGTCAATGACATGACGCCTAAATTTTTTGTCCAAGTGCAATTTCCTCAGGTAAAAAGGGTCAAATTTCATAATAATTCACCACATTTCTGTAGTACCTCTGACCTCTATGGAACCAAATCATTTTTTTCAGAAATCATGAGTTATTTGGCATGTTTATTTGGTACTTAAAGTATTAAAATGTCATGTGGTGCGACCGTGCATCATGTGGTGTGACTAATAACAGCAGGAATTCTATGGCTGGAGTTTTAATAACAGACAAAGTCGACTTGGGTGAATGGTTCTTTAGGCATTTTTCTTCATTTGATGCATTTTACAGGGCAGTAGTTTGTTCATTAAACACAGGCAGGTGACCGTCATATTGGAGCAAAAGAAAATATCAATATGCATTAAAAATCTAAAGAAATGCAACAGTTTGTTTTTGTACACTTCATATTACTCAGAACTTAGATTAATATCCCAACCATGTTTTAGAAAATAAAACTATTTTAAGGTTATTCTCGGTTTTTACACAAAAAATGCTTAATATAAATGTTAAACACAGATTTATGCACCTGACACTGTAAATATTAGAAAAAGTTCAATAGAAACTAATATTTTTTATATTTTAAAATTTGCCTGTTGAAAATCTTCATACGTCATTGACCCATGTTTTGTATTGGAAACATTTCAATGATACCCAACCCTATTCTTGACATCAGCATTTGGGCTTTGGGGATACAAATCACACAATAAAGCAGCATTACTCAAACAAAACTCAATTTTATGTAAAATCAGTGGATATCAGACAACATCACAACATTCAATAGGCCAATAATGTTTAATACAGATGGAGGCAGCTAAAATATGCAGTTTTTTGTTGTCACCAATAGAAAAACTTACATTAAACGTTTGTGAATACATTTTCTTTAGATAATTTATGACAAATGCAATGTAATTAATAGGGTAAACTCTCTCTTGCCCCTTATCAAGTACGCGAAAACTACCAACAGGACCTTTAAACTACCGCAACATGAACACGCATTTTCCCCAATAAGCCTGCGCTCAAATGACAAGACTCCACCGCTAACTCCATTTTTCTGCATCTTAATACTCCCAAGCGAAGTAAAGCTCCCTTGCAGCTTTTCATCGTCACCTCGTCTTGATAATATTACAAGTTGCGTGGATTATCCCGAGCCGCATGCAGAGCTAATCACCTCGCCGGCAGCAGCAGCAGCCCAGACAATCCCTTCGTTAGAATGCTGGCGACGCAAACAGGGTATTAGCTACAGGTGCCGGCTCTTACCACTTACGCGCCGCGGGGAGAAATAACTGAGCTACTCTTCCTGGTGTATGTCTCGCCGGAAAATACACTGTACATATTTATACTTTGCAGTAATTTCACGCTGGAGGGAAGGGCGGGTCTGCGCGTACGTCTATGGGGGGATGTTTCAGCTGTTAGCGGGGCGATACAGCGCTCACATTAGCAAACACGGTCGCGAATTTCAATTTCAAAAGTGCACTATAATTTTTTGGTTGTTGGCCGTCACGTTCTTGTTTCAGTGGATATGTCATTACTCTGCCCGGAATGTTCCACAGTATGACATTAAACCGCTCCACTTTAAATGTATTCAATTACAGGTGATTTTATAGCTCAAATATACCTGACCTGTAACTTAGTTTGTTCTCCATGATAATAGAAAGGTTTAAACAGACAGATGGTATTGTACACGATACCTGCACAGCAAAAGGTGGAGTGTTAAATTAACTTTCACAGAATCTATTTTCTCAGGGTTTATTTGAGTCCAATCTGTTCTAGAGTTAGTATGTATAAAAAGTCTGTAACGGTCTTTAGTAATTTGCTTTTGATTCATATTTTATATAATAATACAGACTTTTCCACAGCCTGAGATCATTTCTCTTCACTAGTTTTGTGGAGTTTGCTGCCGTCAGATGAGCGGAAATGACGCCCTATAATTGCAGCAGAAATAATTAATAATTTTAGAAATAAACTCGCACAAATGAAAATTGTCACAGCACAAAACAGCACAAACGAAATACAAACGTTTTCTATCATTTTCTGCCTGTTTTGAGGCTATTTAACATTTTGAGGGGCTGGATGACGTCATTGGCCAAAAATAAAACTCCAAATATCTTAAGAACCAGAATCGCACAAATGAAACTTTTTGCTGCAGAAATGGAGCACAAACGATTGACTCCATTTTGGAAGTTTTAGAGCATTTTGAAGCTTCCTGGAGGCTGAGTTTGACCTATAAAAGAATCATTCATTTCTCTAAAACTAAAGCAGCACAAATAAAAAATTTGCAGCCCAAAACAGCACAAACGACTGACATAGTTTTTGTGTAGGTTTGCGTTTGAAGTTGTGTACCTCTGTGAAGTTTGCCAAATTCAGGGAGGTACACAAAGATGGTGGATGGTGATGAGGAGGAAGTGTCTCACCCATGGACACAACAATAGACGTATACTGTATTGTGTTTGACTGTGCATCATATTTACAGATGTTTCAACTTGTCTGGTACATTTTAAGAAAAATTTCAATCCCGGTGATCTTGCCTTGTTCATAAACTGTATCTATAGACGGACATGCTGTAGTTACTGTAGCCTTGTGTCTGCCTGGCACAAAATGTTTCCCTCGAGGTCTGGTTTCAATTCACTTGTTTTGAAAAATGGTGGCTCCTCTTTCTGTAGCTGCTGCTGTCAGATTTGTCATTCTGACCTTAAAACGTTTGTCTCAGTTCTACTACGTGATCCTGATGTTTTTCTTCTGCTCTAGTGTCCAATAAATCAAGATATGAGCAGTAATAATTGACCGATCTGGTGCCTTCTATTTCTAGTTTTATTGACAGTTATAAAGCCTTGTCTGCCTGCAAAAACCTTCCTCCTGATTGGCTCTTTGGTTGCATCTTGCTTTTCAAATATGGAACTTCGTTTAAAACTTTGCAGAGACGTGCGTGATCACTCTGGCGATGTTCTATGTGTATATCTATGGTGGAATATTCAGCAAATTCATGGTTGCAATGCACAAACTGTGTCAAAAAGTCTTAAGATTGTCTGAAAATTCAAGAAGAAATAGGAAATGACAAACAACACATTTTGAAGAGCCTGCGCTCATGGTCGTGTTTAGGTGTTCAATTTTCACCAAAAAAGATGAGAGCGACAAACTGAATCTTGGCTTGTGACTGTAATTTTATACGTGAGAGACTTGTTTCAGAGCACAAATCATTTTCGTATTTCCAGCTAAGTCAGTGCTTTATGGTCAGATTTGGTTAAAACAAAGCTCAGATTCAAGGCTAACTTCAGTAACAGAGCTGCAGATCATGTAGTACTGTACCTTCAGTCAGCATCACAGTCCCAGGGAATGTTGATGACACCAACTGCAAAGTGTCAATAAACAGTTTGTGGAATGAATATGGAAAATAGCACCTAAAATGTTAAAGGCCGCCACACACTACAGGATTTTTCCGTAAAAAAAAAGATTTTTAAACATGCGACAAAAAGCGCACACCACAGACACGAGGAGAAATTTACGAGACTAAAAATCTCCAAGAGAGAAATCTCGCAAAGACTGCAGTGGAATCTGTCTGCGGACCACAGGATATAAAGTTGTGAGCGCGATGGCGTCAGCTGTTTCCGGTCTACAGTAAAACTTTTGAGACTTTCGCTCTGAGACTCGTGAGTGTTCAAAGATCAGAGCTCTGCACTTCTAGTTTAGATACAAGTCAAAACTGTGTTATTATTATTTGTGAATTGTGGTGCAATACTTTCAGATTTGTGAATTGTGGTGCAATACTTTCAGATACTTCAGATACGGGATTTTTAAGAGCATAAAAGATTGAAGATAAAGTCCACAGGAAGTAAAGTCACTATCGCTTATCAACACAACAAACACAAAGAAAATCAAAACAAACATTATGAAATCTGTTAAAGGGGTGGAGCTCTGGAACAACGGTACAGAAGATTTAAATCTGTGCACCGCTCTCTTCCACTTTTGTTTAAGTTTAAATGTTTAAATGTTTCTGAGCAGATACATGAACTATGAGACTTAGTTTGTGCTGTACTCTGCCATACTGTTATTAGTTTGTTTGTTACTAATTTGTTTGCTGTATTTATGAACCGGTGCCAAGATGATACAAGGAATAAAGGGTAAAGGCAGAATAAGCTCAAATTTCAACCGACACCTTTTCGGTCTGTATATGCTAAATGTGACTGTCTATGGAATAATGTCAGAATATGCTTGTGACCGAAATCAGTCAATCAATCAATCAATCGGCAGGTTCTCCTTGATCCGTGCGCTGTGTCGACATAAACAGACACACATGAGGAACTGTCTCGACTTTTTACTTTCAAAGAACGCCTCAAACTGGATTAATGGCACGGTTTTGTGGACTGGATGTCATTATTTGCGGAGGACAATTTCTCTGGATAATGTGGAAGCTGTAGGTTAAATTTACCTCTTTACGAAAGGCGAGTAATAAATGATTTCACTATTTCTTGAGTTTGTATCTTGCGTCTCTGTGTCCGTCACTCTTCTGCCCCTGACGCTCTGTTTTATCGTCTGTTACTGTAGCGTTGCTGATGTTTGGTGGTTACGATCTGACACTGACATTACACAAATGACGAGCGCAGTGGCTTCAAAATCGCACACAAAGACAAAAAGTCAGGTCACGCCTCCTCGAACTCGTGGAGAAGAATTCGCAGCCAAAATCGGGCAAGTTCTCCTGTGGTGTGTGACGACCTTAAGGCTACTTTAAAATGTCTCATAAACCCAAATGTTCAGTTCAAGGGAGCAGCAAAAGTCTCTAAATGTGCCAGATAAACTACAACCTCCCTCCACGGAACAAAACCGTAAAATAACGTTATGGAAAAGTATTGTCCTCTTTAACACTGTGCTGAATCTGTGAGTGTATCTTGAGGAATCTGCTGTTTGTCCGTGTACACACTCAGTGACTTTGGGCCTGGATACGAGCTGTCGGCCTCCAGCACAAATCATAGTCTTATCTGGGACAGCAGTGGTGGTGCTATCAACACTCTGCCGTGGGGAGAATACCATTTTTAACACTAGGATTATGAGCGGCGCAGGCCAGGAAAAGCAGTGGATTTTTCTATGCGGGTATTTCAGTGACAAGTGAGTCAGCAAGAACAGAAATTCTGGTTTTGTTTTGTTATTTTTTCATTTTATTTTGTGCATTTTATCAGAGAAATTGCTTTTTCTGTTCGGAAAAAGGAATAGATTTGGTAAAATAGTCTTTTCTTCCTCATCTTGGTGCATTTTGATTTGACAAGTTCCAAGAGATGAAGGGTGTGGACCTGAATTATGAAGTACGTTTACCTCTATCGAACAAAATTAGTATTTTGGAATCTTTGGAAATATAAATGGATGTAACGGAAGACTGTTTTCTGGTCATACTTGGCCTAGACACTTGTAGGGTCAGAAATTAATGCTATTTACAGTCTCTGTGCTGGTATCGGTTAATATCGGCAGGTGAGTTTCCAGGGAGGGACAAAAGGGTCTATTGTCCCAGGCCCCAGGGTCTTAGGGGCCCAGAATTAGACCCATTTTCCATTCATTTATATTTGAAGGGGGCCCATGTGCGGTTTCTTACCCCGAGCCCCCTCAAATTTCTGTCTACTGGCCTGGATATCGGGCAGTGAACGCCAAAGTAGTACTTGTATTTTAGTCTAACTTTTATATTATTTTATTTTTTCGTTTTGGGTTTCACTTTTGTCAGAAAAAAATAACTCTTTGGAAAATGTCAAGGGTTTGATGAAATAGCCTTTTCTTCATAAAGTTCCAAGAAATGAAGCGTGTGGACCTACAGAATTACATTTACCTCTACTAAATTAGTGATGCACCGATAGTAGTGTTGGATATCTGCACCGATATCTGCAAAAAATAAAAATAAAAAAATAAAATGCTGGATGAAGTATTGACCTTCAAAGATCCTTTGAGATCCTGTTTGGAAATGCAAATCAGTGTAACGAAAGACTGTTTTCTTTTTTTTCTGTTATTATTATTATTATTTTTATTATTATTATTATTAGTAGTAGTAGTAGTAGTATTAGTATTAGTAGTAGTAGTAGTAGTAGTAGTACTAGTAGCAGTAGTAGTAGTAGCAGCAGTAGTAGTGGTAGCGGTAGTAGCAGTAGCAGCAGTAGTACTAGTAGCAGTCGCAGCAGTAGTGGTAGCGGTAGTAGTAGCAGTAGTAGTGGTAGCAGTCGCAGTAGCAGCAGTAGTAGTAGCAGTAGTAGTAGTAGCAGTAGTAGTGGTAGCAGTAGTAGTAGCAGTAGTACTAGTAGCAGCAATAGCAGTAGTAGCAGCAGTAGTAGTAGTAGTAGCAGTAGTAGTGGTAGCAGTAGTAGTGGTAGCAGTAGTAGTAGCAGTAGTACTAGTAGCAGCAGTAGCAGTAGTAGCAGCAGTAGTAGCAACAGTAGCAGTAGTAGCGGTGGTGGTAGTGGCGGCGGTAGTAGTGGTAGTGGTGGTATTGGTATTGGTAGTGGTAGTAGTGGTGCTAGTAGCAGTAGTAGTAGTAGCGGCGGTAGTGGTGGTGGCGGTGGTAGCAGTGGCAGCAGTGGTGCTAGTGGCGGTCGCGGCAGTGGTGGTGGCGGTGGTAGGTAGCAGTAGTAGTGGTAGCAGTCGCAGTAGCAGCAGTAGTAGTAGCAGTAGTAGTAGCAGTAGTAGTAGTAGCAGTAGTAGTAGCAGTAGTAGTGGTAGCAGTCGCAGTAGCAGCAGTAGTAGTAGCAGTAGTAGTAGCAGTAGTAGTAGTAGCAGTAGTAGTGGTAGCAGTAGTAGTGGTAGCAGTAGTAGTAGCAGTAGTACTAGTAGCAGCAGTAGCAGTAGTAGCAGCAGTAGTAGTAGTAGTAGCAACAGTAGCAGTAGTAGTAGTAGTAGCAGCAGTAGTAGTAGCAGTAGCAGCAGTAGTAGTAGTAGTAGCAGTAGTACTAGTAGCAGTAGTAGCATTTTATTTAAAGCATATGTCAATAAGTAAAATAAAATAATGTTAAAATAAAAATAAACTATGAGCGACTTTTTTTAGTGTTTGTGTGTATAACTAAAGTAAGCTGAAGGGAAGAGCGAAATAGTAAAGAGAGTGAAGACTGTTTTCTGGTTGTATTAGGACTAGAAATCTGGGATATAAGAACCGAATGCTATTTCCAATCTTTGCACGGGTATCGGTTGATATCGGGTATCAGTGGCTATTTACAGCTAAAGCATCAAAATCAGTATCTGAACTGAAAAAAGCTGGATTGGTGCATCCCTAAACAAAATTCCTCAAAAATCCCAAACACTTAGAATGTTTGCCGTGAGTACATCCTAGATCATGAGCAGTAAAGGCCAAAATACTATTATACTTGTATTTTTCTCTCAGCAGATATTATCAGTCTGGACATTCTTTTTTTGTTTTTCATTTTTGGGTTTCTCTTTGGTCAGAATAAAATGTATGTCTGGAAAATGTAATGGGTTTGCTGAAATAGTTCTTGTTAATGTTACGTTTCCTCTTTTCTATTTGACAATTTCCAAGAAATAAAGAGTGTGGACTTGAATTGCAGAGTGAAGTTTGCCTCTGTTGAACATTCTCTTGAAATTCACGCAAATCATATGTTTTTTATAGAAACTTTGCCATGGTAAAGTGGTAGAGACCAAGAATAAACTTCAAGTGATTCATTTTTGGGTTTCCATTTCCTAAAAAAAACATTTTTTATCAGGAAATGTAATGGATTTGCTTCCATTTTGTTAGAAAAATGGTTTTGTTTGTCTTGAAAATGCAAAGGAGCTGCTAAGAGAGTTTTCATAATGTCTCTTTTTGATTTTACAAGAAACAAGGGGTGTGGGCAGAATGTTTTAGTTCTATGTCTGATACTTCTCTTGAAATCCATGCAAAAAAAGTTCTTTGCCGTATAGTAAAAGAGTAAAACATGTATTTAAAAAAAAAGTTATGTAACAGACAGAAACAAGGCTGCCAATCTACACCATTGGCCCCTCGGACACTCACACATTAGGGTGGTCGATCAAAGCAAAGTAAAAAATAAAGTTTCAGATAACCTCGATTAGAAGCCTGCATTAGGTTTTAGATGTTACAGGTTGCTGCCTGAAATTTCCTGGAAATTGACTAATTAAATTTAACTAAAACTTTTACTTTTACTTTAATTTTTATGCAAGTTTCAGTTTGTGTTTGCAGAATAAAATGACAAATTATTCAAATATGTCTTATTTATTTGGTTCAATATGTTATAATATAGGCCAATTTTCAAGTGTCAACATCTAAATATTAATTCATAATATTTTGGTCAGATATGGTCATGAGCTTTGGCTAGTGACCAAAAGGACGAGATCGTGGATACAAGTGGTTGAAATGAGTTTCCTCCGCAGAGTGGCTGGGCGCTCCCTTAGAGACAGGGTGAGGAGCTCAGTCACATGGGAGAAGCTCGGAGTAGAGCTGCTGCTCCTCCACGTCGAGAGGAGCAGCTGAGTTGGCTTGAGCATCTGTTCCGGATGCCTCCTGGACGCCTTCATCGGGAGGTGTTCTGGGCATGTCCCACCGGGAGGAGGCCCCGGGGAAGACCCAGGACACCCTGGAGGGACTGTGTCTCTGGGCCTGGAAACACCCCTGGGTCCCTCCAGAGGAGCAGGAGGAAGTGTCTGTGGTGATGGAAGTCTGGGAGTCCCTGCTTAGACTGCTGCCCCCGTGACTCAGCCCGAGATAAGCGGAAGGTTGGATGGATGCATGGATTTTGGCCAGATATAGAACCAAAAAATATTTGGACCACCCGAGCCCCACATCCACTCTAGACAATGGGTGAAGTGACGTGCTCAAAGATACAACTACAGGAATTCTCATTGGTCGCTCATCTATGCACCAATCAGACCCAGTCCTGCTTAGCTTCTGAAATCTGAAGAGATATCAGGCTTTGACGAGAAGGTATGGCCAGAATCTGTCCTAGCACTCCTCGTGTATGCCAACAATTATCCCCAACCTCATATATCCCCCTCTGCACACCCGCAATAGCCATGTATTTTTTAACCATTTTTATCATATTTTAAGACCGTAAAACGCAGGTATAACCCATTTAATTCCATAACTGGAGCCACTTTTTCATGGACATTGCATAACCTGAAAGAATTCGTGCTTCCCTTCCAAGCGCATGGCCCAGACTTCTCTACGATAATGAGCAGCGTTCAGTGGCTTGTAGCTAAAGTGAGCTCAACAATGCGACAGCCCCTCTGGAACTGTGTGTCCAGTGAGTTGTGATAGGAGCCTAGTTTTCAAGTACACTCCCCTATTGTCCCTTTTGTAGTGAACACAGAGAAATTGGCTGTGCTTGATCAGTCTTGTCTTACAGGTGCATTGTGTGACTTTTCCTGTTGGAAGGTCCGTCAGATTGTATAACTTCACCTTGCTTTGTCTGGAATGTTCCACAGCATGGCATTAAACCTTTCTATCTTCTTGGAGACCAACCCTCACTAAGTTACAGGTGTGTTTTTTAGTTATTTTTGAGCTATAAACCCATCTGTAATTGAATAAATGTAAAATAGAGCTGTTTAATGTCATACTGTGGAACATTCCAGGCAGAGCAATGACATATCCATAGAAACAAGCAAGTGATAGACCTCCCCCCCAACCACAAAGTTACATCGTGCACCTTTTGAATGTTTGTTTTGCCCCAGCAGATATATCGTAAAATCAGCTCTTAGGGTCAGAACGATACCACCATGTGCTGTCTGCTTCTACTGCAGTTATAAAGCTTTTTTCATCCGAGAACGAAGAAGTAAAGCTGCTGGTGTTAGCATGCTAGTTGACCAGGGTGGGTGACCAGATTTTCAAAATACAAAACAGGGACACTTCCGGTTTGGGGCGGTTGGTAATGATAAAACAATTGCATAGTTAAGGACAATTGTTCTGCATTGTTCAGCCCATTCATGACGCATGAGTCAGTATAGTCAAATTTTCTTTGTGTTTTGTTCATTTTTAAGCAGCTTTTCTGTATTTTATCTCAGCAAATGACAATGTATGCCTCTCTACTCTTGGCAGGGATCAGATTGGTCAAAAATAGGGACATCTGGGACATTTCTGGTATAAAACTGGGACTAATCTAGCCTGATTCGCAGCATTAGGATTTGTTCGCTCGACCATAGGCGAGTACTTTTTTATTTAACCAAACGCTGCTATTTGGTGGTGACATCTGTAATGCGCCGGAACGCTCAGTGGTGTCCAAGTAATTGTGACACAACAGCAAACAAAGCAGAGAGTGAACATGTCTGTCCACGAGCATTGTCGTTTCAGCGAGGTGAACTTGCGAATTAAAGGTACGATAAAAAATGCAAAGTTATTATTTGACAAAGGAAGTCCAAAGGAGGATAGCGTCTGCAGTCTTCTATCGGAACTCGGGTTGGTTCAGGCCGACACACTGCTTCACTGATTGGCGCCAACTACAACTTCCAGGCTTCTTGCAAACAGCCTAGTGTATTTCTGATTCCTGACTAATCGCTGGAGAGAAATGAAATTGGATAATGGATAAATATGATTGGACAGGGGACACAGGGCTCAAAACTTGGACTGTCTGAGTTTTGAGCCCTGAGCGAGTTGCTGTTAGCATTACCGTGGTAGTAATGCCTCTCCACAGATCTGACATGTAACTTGACCTGGTGACTTCACTTGCTGGTCTCTATGAAGATACATTTAATGCCAAACCATGGATAATTCTACGCAAAGCCCTGTTCTCATGGTAAAAGAAGTGGCTAACCTATTCCAATGCATAACTGGAAAGCAACTCTTCATTCCCCAATTTGAGTCAGAGCCGAATTTGCGTCAATCATGCTAGCTTGACTTTATTTTGATTATTTTACTCTCCAGAAGCGGTTTAATCTGTCAGTTGAAACCTCAGTTCACCTTCATGTAAGTGAAATAGAGTTTGCAAAGAAAGTTTGATTACTTTTACTTTTAGAAAGTCGTTTGTAAAATGCTGTGTTGTGTGATCACAAAACACACGAAAGACAACATTACACTCAAATCAGCAAGCCTTGAAGTTTCTCTGCACTTATCTGTTTGCTCGAGTGTTTTAGCAGTAACATCAACTCAACTTAACTCAGCTGTATTTCCAGAGCACTTTAAAAGCAACACAGGCGACAAAAGTGCTGCACACAAAACACAAACAGTGACAAATACAGTGACAGGTACAGGTAAATATAATACAGTACAAACACAGGTAAAAAGTGAGTTAAAAGCCAAGGAGTGAGTTTTTAGGAGGGACTTAAAAACAAGCAGTGAGTGGGTCAGCCTGGTGTGCAGAGGGAGCCCATTCCACAGACTCGGAGCAGCAAAATGCCCGATCTCTCTTTCTCCTGGTCTTTGGGATTTGGAGAAGAGCCTGATCTGCGGACCTGCGAGCACGAGAGGGGGTGTGAGGTACGAGCAGGTCAGACAGGTACTGAGGGGCCATACTGTGAAGGAAGTCTGGTGTAAAATAAGGTTATCATGAACGTTGAGCTCATTTTTAACTTGAAATAAACATATGTAAAGGGCTCGTATTACACTATTTTCTGACCTAATTTGTTATAATGTTGCTTCTTCATCACAAACGTACCTGGAGTTTTGTTTTGTTTCATTCACACATGTTTAACTCACAAACCCTGCAGATTTAGGCTGAGTTCTTCTCTCAAACTGAAAACACTCAGTTTCAGCTTGTGATGTTATGTGATAATACAGGAAGTGCTCCGCTGTGTTTTTAACTCTATGCACCTTCACTAGAGTCATTTGGATGATTTCAGCAAAAACTGCAGGGTTAAAATTTCTGGGTGAGTTAAGTGTTATTTTAACTATTTGAAATTTAAATGGGAGTTCGAGTTGGTGTTATTTGCCAGAGTTGATATGGTTGAAGTTCATTCAACTTCCCTTAGTGTTAATTTAGTGCTTGGTTAAGTGCACCTCCCACTCACCACTTGAAACTTCAGCAAGAGAAGACCAGTTTGAACCCATTTTGTACACAATTTCATCTTAAATTAACTAAAATAAAGTGTAAAAATAACACCTCTGTGTGTTGTTTAGCTAAATCTACAAAGTGTTATTCGTTTACTCTCGAAACGTTAATATAACTCTTGATTTCGGGGTTAAACAGGAACTTTGGTCCAGTGTTACTTAATTAACATTTCCAAAAAAAAGTGAAATGAACTCGAGAACAGATTGGACTCAGATAAACTCTGAGAAAATGTTCAAATTAATTATGTGAGAGTCAATTTTATCCACTTTCTACTGTGTACTGAACTAAAGTACACAGTTACTAAAGTACAAAAGGAGCTGTTCACTTGTAAACTACCAATACATGACATCACAAGGTGGAACAGAGCATTTTGAGCTTTTGGGATTTCGACAGACTAATAATTAAGGGTTATTCAAACGTGTGAACAAAACAAAACACTCCAGGTATGTTTTTGATGGCTAAAAGCTCACAAGAACAGTTGGTGTGTGTTTAAATGTGGTTTGTCTGTGTCGGTGTTGCCGTAGTAAATGGTTCTGACTCAAATTAGGGAATAACACCTCACCAAAGCCTTATTAATGCAAGCGAGCTCTTTGTGCTGACTTTCTTATAATAGATTTTCAAAGGAATGCATTAATATTTTACAGGAACTATCTTGTAAATTAAAATCCCATTACGCCAAAGTTTATAATAAAATCTTTGACGTCCATCCATTCTGAATAAATAACAAGATAGTGCGTGTTTTTTGTTGTTCATTATGATCCTTACTGCTTTAAGACTCCTAATATTTCCACACAAATTATTTGACAAAGACGAGACGAGGAATACCGGTATTTCTTCATCGAAACGCCCGTTGGATGGTTTTTGCCGTTGATGTCACCATGCATCAAACTCGGTGAACTCATTTGCGCTTCCCATCTGTTCGAGTCCGCTTCACGCCGATCCAAAACGTGGCACGCTAACCGCAATTTGACATTTTCCCAGATGACATATTTTTATTGCGACATTTGTCATCTTCATACAGGTTGACTTTGCGTTTGGTGTGTGTAATCCTGGATATGAGCCGCCAGCAGATCTATAACAGTGGATTCGAAGATAAGCTGGCCTCCTGCAGATGTGCGAACAGGCGATAATCCAATACAGAGCTGTGGTTTCATGAATTATTTTAGATTTTGGAGAATTTGCGGTTGGAAGATTGATTAGTTTTGCTTGTGACTCATCTGTCATCACTGGAAATATGTATTATTCAAGCTTTTTTGGAGCATAAATTAAAGGTGGTGGTTTAGAGTGGACTAAAGGCTGCTGCACACTATAGGAGAATTTGCCTATTTTGGTTGAGATTTTTTCTTCCTGAGTTTAGGAAGGCGTGACATGACTTTGGGTTTTTGTGTGCGATTTTGAAGCCGCTGCGCTCCTTGTGTGTACTGTCACTGTCAGATCATAACCACCAAACATCAGAAATGCTACGATAACACAATAAAACACAGCGTCCGGGGCAGAGGAGTGACGGACACAGAGACGCAAGATACAAACTAGAAATGTCCCGATCAAGGTTTTTTTGGCTTCTGATTCGATCCGATTTTTTTAAAGGAGTGTTCTTTCCTATACAGATCCGATACCTTTTTTTTATAGCTCTGGTAGCGCCGTCTCTGTAATGTAGTGTCGTGAAGAAAGTTCATATCTTAGCTCCAAAAAGTCCATTAGACGACGAAAGCCTTACCGACCGCCTCCACCAGTGTTTGCTGCTGTGGCTTTGCCGCTTTACGCCTGTAAATCTCAAACTCGTCCGTATGATTCTTTTGTAAGTGACGACTCAAATGGGTCGTGTTTACGTGAGCTCTGCTGGTTCCTCCATGAGAAACTGCTCATTTGCGGCAATTCGTTTTGTTGTACAGTCGTCCCTCACTATAACACGGTTCACCTTTCGCAATTTTTTTTTGGTGCTATTTTGCATGTTTTTTTTTCAGTGTGTGAACGCACATTGTGTTCTGCATTCTGATTGGCTAAGGGAGAACCTGCGCATTGTTTTCTGCGTAATCGAAGGTGGCCTGTTTGTTTATAACAATAAAAAACAGCGCCAACAACTCCCCATATGTTTTTGAGCCCCCGCACTTCTCAGTTTTGATCGTGGGCCGATTTGCACAGAGTAACTGAAGTTTTTACAGGGTTTTTCTACTTTTCTACAGATTTTGGGTTATTTTTAGAACATAACTCTCATGACAAACGAGGGACGACTGTGGTGAAAAGTCCCACACAGCGGACATTTGATTTACGGCTGCTGTAAAGCACATTGATGTCGCAAAAACATGTGAAATCATGTGACTGAATCCAATACTGTCCGATATTTATAAAAGAATCAGAATCTAGCGAAAAATAACGAGACTTTATCACTCACGTCTCGTCCACATTATCCATAGAAATTGTCCTCTGCAAATAATGAGTCCACAAAACTGCTCTATTAATCCAGTTTTAGATGTTGTTTGAAAGTTTTAAACAGGTACTTTAAGTGGATTTTTTTCATGTGATACTTTTACTTTTCCCCCTTTGTCTGTACTTTTGCTTAAGTCACAAAACTGAGTACTTCATCCACCGCAGGACAACACATATTAGATGCAGATTCACACATATTTTGACCTCAAGAGCTGCTTTTACAGTATCTGCACTGATGAAAGACACACTTTTCTCAAATACATGGGAAAAACATCAAATGCAGGCCTTTTAAGCACAAGTAAACCGTTCTAAATTCATTACCGAGCTGTTCACTGTAATTAAATGCACAATACGTACAGTAATTAACCTGTTGCTAACGTGTATGTTTTTTCTTCTTTTCTTCCATCTCCCCTGCCTGGTGATGCATGGATCCTCTACCACATATTTCGTCTTCAAGGTAAGAACGTTTATCACTCTTTGCAGCTCGGACTGGTGGATTTGAACATTGCTAAATTGTGTTATTTTGCGGCGCTTTTGAAATGTGGCTGCAGAATGACAAGCCAACGTGGGCAGCTCGCATTTCTGTTTTGTCCAGCGGCTCTGCCATTGTTCTAAACACTGTCAGACACGCTCATGTTGTGCTGATGTTTTCACTACTTATCACTTTTGTTGTGTGTTGCTGGGCTATTACTGTGATTAGATGTAATTTCTCAACTTTCGCAATTACAGCCTGCTGTTCATTTGCAGGTGCTGATGAAAGGATGCCTTGTCGAGATGCTATGTGGTACCTTAAATCAACCGAAACATACCTGCGTTTATCGGAATTTGTTCAATATTGTACATTTTTATTACATAGGTCTGTATTTAGTGGTTTACCCCTTCCAGACTGGCAGTATCGTATGCAATATCTGGGAATATGTTTTATATAACCGCGCATAACTTTCCAACCATAAAAGATAGAAACTTACTTTTTTCCTTTAGAAGCTGAAAACAAGTGTCCAATGGGAACTTTGTTTTCCGTCAAACGTATGCACTTCATCCATTTTTATTGGGCCAAACTTTGCCGAAGAGTGTAGTGACTCAAAATGGTCGACTGGGAGGCTCACAATATTACGATATTCTACATAATAACAAGACTGACATTCTAAAATGCTTTGACCAGTCATTTGGTACATTTATTGTCATTAGGGATGGAACGATATCCAAATGTCTCTGTACCATATTTTCACCATGTACATCTCACCGTACCATATTTACTGCAATATTTTGTGTGAATCTGCTACTTTTTCCTCTAAAAATGCCTTCACAAGACTTCTTCATGTAGTCTGCACTGAAACGGAGCAAAGGATCATGGTCTGTGTAGTTCCCTCTGGTTTTTTAAATATTTTTTTTTGCTATTTCTGCATCAGAACTATTCATTTAAGCAAAGAGACTTGTGATTCGATATATTGTGATGGTCCACGATATTATTGTGAGACCTTTGACGATACGATATCACCATATTTCAGTTATTGTTACATCCCTAATCAACACTGGTCTAAATGTACAGCAGCAGTCTGTAACCATTAATCAGAACAACTGTCTAATTCTCTTACAAAATCACGTAATTTGAATTTTTCTTCTAAAAGCATCCAGTTAGCATTTCTTTTACCTTTATAATGTATTGTACAGTGTAGTTTCGTATTGTTGCTGATCTAGATATTCACTTTTTACATTAGAAATCACAATCATGTGTTGTTTCTTTCATAATTTTTCAGTTCATTCACTTTTTTTGTGATATTTGAACCTGAGCAAAGACGCACAGGCACAATTCAGCATTTGTTTCTATGGACATCAATTGGCAATTAAATCCCTTCAGCTACGGCTATGGTGTCCTTGAGCAAGACACTTAGCCAGTCCTTTTTACCTCTGCACTTACAGTCTTTCTTTTTTCTTAATCTTATCCCATATTCTTCGCCACACGCATCATTTCTAAAGGCTTGTCTCCGGGTGTGTGAGTATGACGCGCTCGCATTGATTCCCGGTGTCATTACGCCAACGTCTCCCGTGTCCTTGTCCTGTTCGGGACCCACAAATAGTGCTGGGGCTTCAATATAATGGAGATTCACAGCTGCGTGCTTTCAGAGGAGAAAAGAGACCAACGCTGGTTCAGTAAGAGCTCTCCAGTTCATTTGTCGACATGGAAAAATCATAAACCTGCCCGTAAAAATAAACGTGTGGTAAGATCATACACGCAGTAGATGCAATAGTGTGGTTAGTTTGTAATGTTTGGCGAAAATATTTTGGACTTTCATACCAACAAAATGACAAATATTAATAATGATTCAGGTTTAGTACCACAGTTGGCAATAGTAACAGTATGTCTTAAAGATAAAGCCACATATTGTGCTTGTGTCTGTATAGTTATAATCTATGACGCCCGTGAATCATGATTATTTTGGACGATATTCACCTAAAACGACTTAATACGACAAGTTTGCTGATGTCCACTTTAGAAAACTGAAGTGCCCAATGGGAGCTGTAAACATCATCACAACAAAGACAGCTATGCAACGCTGCCTAATCCTGTGTGTGTCGCTGATTAAGAAAATTAAATTAAGTCAATAAAAGTACAGAGCATCAGAGGAACGATGTCTTGAATACAGGAGAATTAGATGGCACAAACATTCTTGAATCATGTTAAATACAACTTCAAGAGGTTAAAGGAGAAGAGGAAATAGCTATAACATGATGAAACACTAAAAAGTAGTTTTTGCACAAAATGTCTGCTTAAAATCAAAACCTAAAAGAGATTAAACCCAGTCTGAACAGAAGGTACTAAATCAGTGGTTCATAAAGTTTTCACACCAAGTACCACTTTAGGTTGACTTTCCGAGTACCACCAGATCTAAAGCAGGTCTAAGGGACTAAACAAAAATCTACCATCACTCAAAGGGCTCAATCCCAAGGTTAAAGTGGAACTCTGGCACGTTTGAAGCTAAAGTCCATTACTAGAGATGGTCGAATTCTGTCAGAAGCCAAAAAACAGCACAGATCAGTGTTTCCTCGGTGGAGATCTCACTGTGATAGTGAGTCTGTCAAGGCAACAAACTAGTGTAGTGATGGGGGCAAATTCTTAACTTCCACGTAAAACTCCAATTTGCTTCACACTGAAGAAGCTTAACACCACTTTAACCCATCTTACAACAGCCACGAGTCTAACAAACAAAACGCTCTGCCTGGTTCACTCATTAGCATAAATGAAACCAAACCAGCACATAACATGGTTTTAACCATGTCTAAACCAGATCTAAACCAGGTCAATGGCACTACACCAGGTCTAAACCAGGTGTGAACCAGTTCTGTAGCACTGCACTAGGCCTAAACCAGATCTAAACCAGGTGTAAACCAGGTCTATGGCACTAAACCAGGTCTACGGCACTAAACCAGGTCTATGGCACTAAACCAGGTCTAAACCAATTCTATGGCGCTAAACCAGGTCTATGGCATTAAACCAGGAATAAACCAGCTTTAAACCTTGTCTAAACCAGATGTAAACCCGGGTTTTGGCCCTAAACCAGGTCTAGTCCTGAGGCACCATGAGAAAGCAACAAAGCCCCAGTTGACGCTGAGTGTGAGAAGCTTCCAGACAGATGGACAAAGCCAAACAGTCGTGACAGCTTTGTCTCCTGGTGATGTGGGAGTGTGCATTCTGAATGAGGCTCTTTCAGTTTACCACATTTTACCTCAGGGACCAGGATGCTGCTTTTGTAAGAAAATAACTCAATTGTCCAAATGAGTCAAGTTTTAAACTGTCAGAATGAATTGCAAACACTAGAACACTGAAGACCGTAAAGCATTTTGCTCAGGAACAATAGGTGTTTGGGTTATTCACGATTGAACTGCTAACCTCACAGATTGATGGTTTCAGATTCTAAATGGGATGAAGTCGTACTCACAGATGGAGGGCAAGAGACAGATTTTCCTGTACTACATTGCACTTTGTCATGAAATATCCAAAATGTAAATTCATTAAATGTTGAAACTAATCATTTTTTATTACTGACTAGACCACAGGTGTCAAACATGCGGCCCGGGGGCCAGAGCCGGCCCTCCAAGACCTTTAATCTGGCCCTCGGCTGATTTTCTATTAAGATATTAAAAATTTTCAGATTTTTCTGGTAATTTTCTGAGCATCTTAGCATAGCAGCATCTCCAGTGCTTCTGTGCCTGGCGCCTCCACCAGACAAATGAAGACCTGCCTCTTTCCAAATGCTCTTAAAGGACGATCGTTTTGACTGTTGACCGTGACCCTCATCAGCAAAATGTCAAAAATAAGAAAAGTGGAGCTGAGTGCAGGATTTTCCAAGAAAAATTGACTAATTCTTATTTGTTCACGGAGGTGAATGGGAAACCTGTACGCTCGGTGTGTTTGCAACAAGTGGCGGCGCTCAAGGAATATGATCTTAAACACCACTACGAGACACTGCGAAAAATACAATAACTTGAACGGAGAATTGAGAAGACAGAAGATAAACGAATTATTGCTGGGACTGAAGAAACAGCTGTCTGTTTTCACCCGGAGCCAAGAGGTTCGTGATGCTACTGTGAAAGCAAGCTAACCGAGCATAATATTATAATATTTTGTAAAATAAAATCAAATAAAAAAGATTTCTGTAATAGATTTGCGTTCTCTGCACAAATATTTGGACTTATTGCTATTTTTGGGGTATATATGCCATGAGTTTTCTGATCTGGCCCCTTTGGGATCAAAGTTGGTTGTATACGGCCCCCGGACCAAAATGAGTTTGACACCCCTGGACTAGACCCAAGAACTCACTGTATTATTATTTTAAAGGTCCCATATTACACAAAATTGATTCTTGTGAGCTATTGAACATGTTATAATGTTGTTACTTATCAAAACAATACCTGGAATGTGTTTTGTTTCATTCCCATACGTTTGAGTTATCCTTAGTTATTAGTTATTGCTTCATATATGTGATGTCTTCAGTGTGTGTCTAAAATGTAGAATATAGTAACAAAAAAAAGTTTGAATAAGTAAATGGTCCAAACTGGACTTAATTCATTTTATTCCGAATAAAAATTATTTCATTTGGAATAAAAATGAACTCTGCTTTAAAAAGACCATGTAAACACTTAATTCTTAATGAACCTGATTATTCAAAATTAAACTTAATTCCAAAGTTAGTGGGTGGTTTATTCTAATTTTAATGCCAAATGAACTTATTCCTTGATCATGTAAACGTTTATTCTTCTTAAAAATAAATCCAGTCATTCAGTGCATGCTCGTTGAGTCACACTCCTGACACAGTGTTGCAAATAGTAAAAAAGAGTGGATGCAGACAACATAAAAACAATAACCTTTTCCAAGAGGTAGCAGAAAGGTTTGAACAAGGAGGGTAGGTGGACAGAGACGCTGCTCAGATAAAAAAAAGTGGAAACCGTTGACACAGGAGTATAACAAAGCACACAACAGCAAAAGCTAGCAAGACTGGTGCCATCTAGTGCCTCCACTCAATTTCATTTCTCTCCAACAACTAGGTCAGGAATCAGAATACACTCTGCGGTTTGCAAGAACCTCGGAAGTTGTTGGAAGAGCTGTGAAGCCACGACATCAAACTCAAGCTCCTGTCTGGGTCCTTTTGTGGTGCAGCACAACAGTAAACAAAGCGTCCTGATGGATGCAGACGAAGCCGTACATTTGGCAACGATTCCTGACATTGAGGATTTAAAGCTGGTACAAAGAGAATGTTTGGTGAATTTTACCAAGGGGAAAGACATTGTTGCCCTTCTTCCTAAGGCATTTGCTGCTGTGCCGCACTTGCATTGCATACGTCACGACCAAATAGCAGCGATTGGTTAAATCAGAGGTGTCAAACTCATTTTGGTCCGGGGGCTGTATACAACCTACTTTGATCCCAAAGGGGCCGGATTGGAAAACTCCATTCTCTGTTCAAGTTATTGTATTTTTCGCCATGTTGTGTCTCATAGTGGCGTTTATATTCCTCCTTTATATTTATATTCCTTGAGCACCGCCACTTGTTGCAAACACACCAAGCGTACAGGTTTCCCATTCACCTCCGTGAAAAAGAAGAATTAGTAAATTTTTCTTGGAAAATCCTGCACTCAGCTCCACTTTTCTTATTTTTGACACTTTGCTGATGAGGGCGTCATGGTCACAGTCAAAACGATCGTCCTTTAAGAGCGTTTGGAAAGAGGCAAGTCTTCATTTGTGCTGCTCTGGTGGGAGGCGGCCACACACAGAAGCACTGGAGATGCTGCTATGCTAAGCGGCGTAGAAAATTACCAGAAAAATCTGAAAATTTTACATATTTTAAGAGAAAATCAGCCGAGGGCCAGATTAAAGGTCTTGGAGGGCCAGATCTGGCCCCCGGGCCGCATGTTTGACACCTGTGGGTTAAATCAAAAAAGTATCCGCCTACCGTTGAGCGAATGAATCCTAATGTTGCGAGGTCAGACGGTTTCCACGAAGTGAAACAAAGCAAAAGCAGCTCTGACCCATCAAACTCTGGACTCGAGGCCTCCTCAGCTCACAGACGTAAAGCGTGAGGATAGAATTCTCGAGCTGTTGCTTCTTTATCAGACATATCCCACAGCAGTCTTTGTGATCGGAGATTTTTAGCCTCATAAGATTCTCCTCAAGTCTGTTGTGTGTGCTTTTTGTCACACATTTAAAAATCATTTAAGCCCGAAAAATCCTGTAGTGCGTAGCAGCCTTAACCTGTTCTGAACCAGGACATCGCATTAAATCGAAAATACATTGGAACGACTGTGAAAAATGTTTGTACCACGTTTGTGTCATAACGACAAACCGAGATGACAGAAAAGCCGGTAGCAGCTGAAGTGTGGGTTTTCTTCCAGTCGACGTAAATACATTCGTGTCGCTGTCCAATCAGAACCCTTCGGAATTAAATAACATGATTTAACGTGTTTTCCATGTAAAAATCTATTCAGAATTATTATTTCCATGTAAACTCAATGAATATTTTAATTCAGAAAGAGTAATTCGGAATTAAAACACCTCATGTAAACGTGGCCAGTGATGCATTTTTACATCTCTTACTCTAATCAGAACGTAAAAATAAACCGAATGTATAGGTGAAGCCGAGAGTTGTTATAGTTGTAGGAGTGTGTAGGCGCACAGAGCTTATATCCTTGCCCAGGGTGTGTGTGTTTTGGCAGTGGGAGCAGAGTGCCCGGAGGGAATGCCCCCAGACATGTACAGACTGTGTACAATCTAGACCCCGGCCGTGAGGGGACTGCAACCGCCAACTCTGAAATATTAATGAGTCCATATGGCGGCGAGCATGAGGCAAAACATCTGGAGTGGGCTATAATATTAAACTGATATATCCCGATAGTAAATGTACTGATATAGTAGGAATATTGTGGATTTTGGTAGATTTTACAAAATGCTATGACAGCGGCAAAGCTCAGTTGTGTTGCTTGTTTAGAGAAAATAAAGTTGTTTGCGCAGTACGTTGACATTTTTACTCCTAAAATGTGTGTATTTCTTATTAAGTTTGTACAGTCTCTGCTTTTCCTCTCTTCTTGTGGCGTGTGTAAACATTTTGAACACACAACAGTATACAGTAAAGCACAAACTAACACCAGCCGTACAACAGGCTGTTTGCAACGCGTTTTCGGCGGAATGACTGCAAATAGGTCAGTAATCAGAAATAGATTCGATAAGGAACCAGAAGATAAGTGAATGAAAAGTGGACACAAAATGAAGTTGGTAATATGAAAAGTTGTGTTATATTATTATGATAAAGGTTTCTATATTATTGGATAAACAGAGCAAAACAAAACAACTTGAAGATGAGTCCTTGTAGGTACGAACAGGCGATCATTCAGAGCGAGATTCTTAGCGTTTTTAGATCCAGCGAGAGAGAAAAACAGTTCGATCTCGTACTATAAGGTGGTGGATTCTTAGCTCGCCATCGCAATTGACTCGCAGATGATGAATTTAATATTATGACCGGCAGCAATCAATGAGCACGTCGACTCCAGAGCACAAACAGCACGACAGCCACAGTGAGCAGCATCAGAGCAGGAAGTGACGAGAGGCATTCTGGGTAAAATGTCGTTTGGGCTAGTGGAGCAATGAATTTTTACTATTTGTAATGAATTTCAGCCCCACATAGGGTTGGGCGGTATCCAAATTTTGGATACTGTTAAAACTTCTCAGCATTTTACCGGGGTATACGATATTACTTTGACTATTTAAGAATTATTTTGTATCCCATCAGTCCGACAGTACACAGCAGAGGTGCATGGATGACTTGTAACGTGCTGAGGATAAACCATTCGTACATTCGGAGTGTGGCTGGAATTCTCGGTTTAGAGCCACAAACACCAGAACAAGAAAATCGACAGCATATCATTAGTGGCGTATAAATATATACACGGCGCAAGTGCCAAGCCGATCACCAGGACTGAACCAGGACTAACCCAGAATGAACCCACAACTAATCCAGGACTGAACCAGGACATAGCATTAAATTGAAATTACAACCACACATTGATTTGTGCTGAGCAAATTTAGATATCAGTAATTTCCATCCATCCATCCATCTTCTTCCGCTTATCCGGGGCCGGGTCGCGGGGGCAGCAGTCTAAGCAGGGGCTCCCAAGCTTCCTTCTCCCCAGCCACTTCCTCCAGCTCCTCCGGATGGACCCCGAGGCGTTCCCAGGCCAGCCGAGCGACATAGTCCCTCCAGCGTGTCCTGGGTCTTCCCCGGGGCCTCCTACCGGTGGGACATGTCCGGAACACCTCCCGAGGGAGGCGTCCAGGAGGCATCCGGACCAGATGCCCGAGCCACCTCAGCTGGCTCCTCTCGACGTGGAGGAGCAGCGACTCTACTCCGAGCTCCTCCCGTGTGACCGAGCTCCTCACCCTATCTCTAAGGGAGTCCCCGGCCACTCTGCGGAGGAAACTCATTTCGGCCGCTTGTATCCGCGATCTCGTTCTTTCGGTCATTACCCAGTAATCAGTAATTTATAATATTATATTAGGTCCTTTTGCGCTGCAGATTTTTTAATGACGGTAATGAAACTGATATTGTTGCTGCTTTTTGATACCTCGGGAAACCTTAATACTGTATTACCACTAGGGTTGGGCAGTATCCAAATTTTGATACCGTTAAACTATCTCCGCATTTTACCAGGGTATAGGGTATTACCGTGACTAATTAAGAATTATATTGTAGCTGCACCTAAACCATTCAGAAATAGAAAAGCAGCTTTATATTTGAAGATGAGGCACAAGTTCTGATCAAACCAAACGCGCATGAGCTGTTTTTATCAGCGCTTATGCTGTATGTAAATTAGCCATGTGGTTTTAAGTTTTGTTTGTGTAAAATGTAATCAAATGTGCGCAAAGCTGCAAAAAACACATTATTACTCAAAGTATATTATGAGCGCAGTACCAGAAATGTAGAGTGATGGTTGAGAGGGCCAATCACAGCCCTTATTGTCTGCATCGCTTCCCCCTCACTGTCTTATGCAGATTTTTTATAAATGACAGTAATGAAACTGATACTGTTGCTACTTTTTGATACCGTGGGATTATAACCACCTAAACCTAATTACCACCCAACCTTAGTCCCACAATGCATTGCGATCTACATGTGCCCTATGACTAAACTGTGTAGAATTCAATAACAACATGAAGCCAATGGAGGTGCCGTTATAGCAGCTAATCTGTAACCAGGTCCTCTGTTTGTAAACCCAAGTGCGAATCTCAAGAGCCAAACAGGAGGTAGTTGAAAGCACATGCCCCTGCCTGTTTCACAGGTCGACACCGAGCAATGAGGCTGTCAGTCAACCTCGGGGTAAGAAGGCACATGGTTGGTCGGTTTATAGACAAAATAGTGAAATAAAAACCCCAGGATCACGTAGAGCAGGCAGGTTAAAACGACCATTTTAAGGCAAGAATAATGAGCCTGACAGTAGCATTTACAAATACAGCCAAAGATTTTTCAATATAAGGTGAATTGCGGCCATCATGCCCATGCTAACCTTCTATTTGCAAACTAAACTTACCCAAGGGCACAAATAAAGACATCTTTGGATCGCTGTGGCTCAGCCTTGTACAATTATATACAGTCCGTGAAGTGTAATGCTGTATGTGAAAGGAATTTGTTGCAGAAATGACAGAAATCCTTACAGTGCCATATTTTCCATTAAGTTCCATTGAACCGCACTGATGTGAATTAGCAGTAAATATAGTGTTTTTATGGTATCACAGAGTAACCTTGATCCTTTTGTGAGGAGTGAGCGATGCTGAGGGTCAGATAGCAGGCTGCTGTGTATGTGTGTGTGTGTGTGTGTGTGTGTGTGTGTGTGTATGTCCTCTCCACACACACCTTTGTTAAATACAGTTGGAGTGAGGGAGCGTGACCTGTTCAATGACCTGGAAGAATTCAGGTGCAATTTGTCACCGTTTCAATGAGCGTTAAGCGAGTGAAAGATGTTCCCACTCGATAACTCTCCATAAATACACAAAAGCACAACATAAAACTTTACACAGCAACTTGACAAACCTTTTGCACAGTAGTTTCAATGTGTTCACTGAAAATGAAAGTGAAACGTGTTAATACATTGTTTATAGTGTTGAACATAGTGTTTTCTCAACAATAAAGATAACACGGTGATATAGATGTTATGTGTTAGTTATTACCCAAGCAATAAAAAGCAATATTTAGGTAAATTATTTGAGTAGATTAAACTAAGGTGACTAGAGTAAGGAAAATTGTTATGTACTTGGCAATAATGTGAGTCAGTATAGTCACATTTTCTGTGTTTTTGCCGTTTTTAAGCAGCTTTTCTGTATTTTACCGAAACAAATGGCCATGTATGTCTCTCTTTACTGTTGGCAGGGCTCAGATTGGCAAAAAAAAATAGGGACACCAGGGATACTTTGTATAAAACTGGGACAAATCAGTGGTTTTGGATAAATCTGCTGGGACAGGGGACACAGGGCTCAAAACTGGGACTGTCCTGGGTAAATAGGGACGTCTGGACATCCTAGATTAAACATGAGTAAAATTATTAGACCTGCTGCCCCCACGATCCAGCCAGATAAAGTGGAAGAAGATGGATGCATAATAAATCTTTATTTACAAACTTTTTAAAAAAATAAGGTTTACAAAGTGCTGTACAAGCAGCAAAGAACAATACAAAAAGCATAAAAATAACATACAGAAAGCATACAAAAACAGACAATGATGCAACAATTCAATTCATTATAATATAAAAATAGAATAATGTCAGGGACCAACAGAGAAAACAAGGTTAGGTTAGGTTAGGTTGCTTTATTTGTACCCGTAGGTAAATTTGCTTTGCAGATTTGAGAGGCTGGTCCCACATTTAATTCTTCCACATTCTGCACAATAAACACCAATAAAAATATAAATATAAATAAAGTGTTGCAGTTCTCCAGTGCAGAGTGGTTGTTCCATAAATAAAAGAATTCATCTGACTGAGCTAAAAATTGCAATACATGTGGACTATATCAAAAACATGATAAATAAATAAATTACAATTTATTCATAAATACAATAGCAGCTGGAACGAAACTCATTTTAAAGCGATTTGTTCTTGATCTTGGAACTGAAAACCTCTGACCAGAGGGAAGTAGCTTAAACTCTGAATTTAGAGGATGTTGCATATCATGAAGAATATTCTGGGACATCCGCTGTAACTGTCTTGAGGCAAGGCAAGGCAAGGGGCAAGGCATAAAAAATAAGTTTAAATTCAAAGGAATTCCAAAGTAATTTAACATAAGCAAACCATCAACAAAAACTGGGGCCAAACTGAGGGAACTTAAAGTCAACTGAACACAACCAAAAAAAAAAAAACACCAGACACGGGACAGGTCTTCTTAAATAGCCCAGGAGCCAACTAACTGAACACAAAAATGGGGGAAATTACAATTAACTAAACTACTAACTTATTTAAAGCAACACAAAATAAACAACAAATCATTATACTACAGTGCAAGTGCAAGACCTAAACAAGCTTTAAAAGTGATAAAATAAAGTCAAATCTTAAAATCAGTTCTAAAACACACAGGCAGCTAAATTAGATCAAACTCTTAAAAAAATGTAAAACTCTCTAAATGTTTTTGAATGGGCACAAAATGACATAAAATAGTTTGTCTGGAGTAAGAGAAAAATGGAGCCAACTCCAAATATTATAGCAGTCAATAAGAGCAGTGGCCTCCTGCGCTGACCCGGCAGACGGCGCAGTGGGATGTAGTGACCTGTGTTCTGTAGATCCGCTCTTTATTTGCTCAATATCAGCTGCTGCCCCCTGGTGACCGCAACCCCCCCTCCATCCCCGTCGCCATGGCAACACTGATCCTGGATGCGATACGGCCCCGTGGTCCTTGAGCGTCGGGCTTTTTGTGTGAGTGTGTGGGAGGGCGTGTGTGTCTCTGTAGGTGTGTGTGTGATTGTGTGTGTGTGTGTCTCTGTAGGTGTGTGTGTGATTGTGTGTGTGTGTGTGTCTCTGTAGGTGTGTGTGATTGTGTCTTTGTGCCTCTGTAGGTGTGTGTGTGATTGTGTGTGTGTGTCTCTGTAGGTGTGTGTGCCTGTGTGTGTGAGAGGGTGTGTCTCTGTATGTGTGCGTCGGGCTGTGTGTGTGCAGGTCTGCGTATGCATGTATCTTGGTGTGTGTCTGTGTGTGCACTGGTTTGTGTGTGTCTTGTGTGTGCGGGTTGATGTGTGTGAGGGTGTGTGTCTGTGTGTCTATGTGTGTGTGGGTTTGTGTGTGTCTGTGTGTGGATTTGTGTGTGTCCTTGTGCGTGGGTTTGTGTGTGTGTGTGTGGGTTTGTGTCTCTGTGTGTGGGTTTGTGTGTGTATGTGGGTTTGTTTGTGTGTGTGGGTTTGTGTGTGTCTGTGTACGTGGGTTTGTTTGTGTGTGTGGGTTTGTGTGTGTATGTGGGTTTGTTTGTGTGTGTGGGTTTGTGTGTGTATGTGGGTTTGTTTGTGTGTGTGGGTTTGTGTGTGTATGTGGGTTTGTTTGTGTGTGTGGGTTTGTGTGTGTATGTGGGTTTGTTTGTGTGTGTGGGTTTGTGTGTGTATGTGGGTTTGTGTGTGTATGTGGGTTTGTTTGTGTGTGTGGGTTTGTGTGTGTATGTGGGTTTGTTTGTGTGTGTGGGTTTGTGTGTGTCTGTGTACGTGGGTTTGTGTGTGTGTGTGCCGGTTTGTGTCTGTGTGTGTGGGTTTGTGTGTGTGTTTATTACACTGTGGGGACCAAAACTGTACACACACACTCACACACTTACATCGTGGGGACCTGCCTGCGTTATGGGGACAAAACTAGGTCCCAATGACGGCAAAGGAAAAAATCAATTTGTCAACTGGACAAAGGTTTATTTTCGTTGAAAATGTTTCGCAGCTCATCCAAGAAGCTTCAGTTCTGGTCAGAATTCTGGTGGGACCCAATAATATAAATCTTTTATGATTAGATCTACCATTTTTCACGTGTATTTGAGCAGAATGTGTCTTGCCTCAGTACAGATATGTCCTATAAGCAGCTCTTGAGGCTAAAATAGTCTCTGCAGTACCTCAGTTGCTCAGTGCTCGTCCTCTGATCTGAAGTTTGGCAGTTTGAATCCTGCTATCAACGTAAACATTGTTTGTAGAGCAGTGCGATTCCACCTCCTACAGATGAATATTGCTGTTGTGTCCTTGGGCAAGACACTTAACCCCTCCAGTGTCTGCATACACTGTATATTAATGTGTGTGTGTTTGCTTGATGTAAAGTGCTTGAGTACCTCGAAGATAGAAAAAAAAAAAGCTATTTAAATATGACTTCATTTTGTTTGTGAGAATGAGGGAGTGCACATTAGCATGCTAGTTGTTAGCTCTTGCTTGGAATATTTAAAACAACTCACATTCACATTTTTCAAACAGTACAAATCAGGTACAGCATCTTTAATCGCTTTACTTTAAACCTTTTCACCCTCCAAATGTGCTCCATAAGTCACATGAAATGATTTTTTCCAGATTCTCCACCAAACCCGCTGAAGCAGCTAACCCCATTTATCTGTTAACCGGCTATAACTTGTAACTTAATCCCCCCATAACCCTCTGCTCCTCTCCTCCCTCCTCTTCTCATTGAAATGTGATGCTCCCCCTCGCATTTGCACTCAGCACGTATTAGTCTCCAGGAGGCTATGAGTTGTAGGGAAATTTATGACCCCTTAAAAGGATTAGTTTTTATTATCACAAGAGTTATGTGGGACTCACTGTATCCATGAGGGTTTCACGTTGATGGAAAATGAGCACTGTTGCTACACACTCAGAGATGCTAAATTCTCTGTAGCTTTGCCTGGTGATTCATGACAAAGTAAATATGTTTAGTTTGTTATATTTTTGTCACTTATCGGGTCGTCTTTTTCCAGTATCATATAACACAAACTTGGGCATTGTCCTGCTCCCGGGCCACATACGGCTGTTTGGTCGACTCTGTCCGGCCTCTTTAGGATAATTTCTAAACCTGGTCTAAACCAGGGCTAAACCTGGTCTAAACCAGAACTAAACCAGAACTAAACCAGACCTAAACAAGGTCTAAACTTCAACTAAACTGGTTCTAAACCAGAACTAAACCAGGTCTAAACCAGAACTAAACCAGGTCTAAACCAGAACTACACTGGGTTTAAACCAGAACTAAACTAGGTATAAACCAGAACTGAACCAGGTCTAAACCAGAACTACACTGGGTTTAAACCAGAACTAAACTAGGTATAAACCAGAACTGAACCAGGTCTAAACCACAACTACACTAGGTCTAAACCGGAACAAAACCAGGTATACACCAGAAATAAACCAGGTCTAAACCAGAACTAAACCGGGTTTAAACAAGAACTGAACCAGGTCTAAACAAGAACTACACTGTGTCTAAACCAGAACTAAACCGGGTCTGAACCAGAATTAAACCAGGTCTAAGGCAGAACTAAACCAGAGCTGAACTAGGTCTAAACTACAACTAAACCGGGTCTAAACCTAAGACTAAACAGGTTTAGTGGTTTACTGCTTTCTAAAACAAATTACAATTAATACTATGCAAAACTGAGTTAAGCATTTTGGCCCTGCCCTTCACAATATTTATTACAAAATTATATATAACAAAAACACTCAAGTTCAGAAATTTCAACAAAAACTTGTCTATGTTTCAAAATGGCAGCGAAAAACAGGAAACTGAATTTCATATGCTAACTCAAGGAAGCATAAAACATTCAAACTAAATGCCCACATTAACCTCCTTAATAACAAATTATGTCATTAAAATGGCTTTAAACTTCCTCTATTGCACAGAATTGTGAATGATGTGTGAATGAAACAAAAGACAACAGCGTTTGTGATGAGGAAACAACATTATATCGGAAAGTAACATAATGCAGTTCCTTTGAAATATGAGCGCTCCTATAAACTTCTGCTGCATATGTTGTGGTGTCTTTGTGAAAGAACATATAGCAAAAATGGAAATCCGTTGGCATGGAAACCAATGTAATTTTAGACTAATTCCTGACAGCATTCCCGGTCAGAATAAATGACTTTGGGAATTGGGGCGTGCTCCACATACAAAGAAGAAGAAGAGGAAGGGTAAATTTAGCTGCCATCCAACACTGCTCATGCTAAAACTACAGCTAAAGCTAACCTCTATTGGGTTTTCCCATATCATTCATTCGTACATTCATTTTAAAGGTGCATTAAATGACTTTTCTGCTGCTTGTCACCATGTAAATGTTATTGCTTTGCCTGGAATGTTCCACAGTACAGCATTAATTCAGGTAGGTGTTGTGTGTGGTCATGAACACCTCAGTATTCTTCCACTGCTGTGACACTTAACCTGCTCTATTTAAATACACTCGATTGCCAAAAGTATTCGCTCACCCATCCAAATAATCGAAATCAGATGTTCCACTCACTCCCACTGGCCACAGGTGAATAAAGTCCAGCCCCTCGGTCTGCAGACGGTTTCTACAAACCTTTGTGAAAGAACAAGTCACTCTCAGGAGTTCAGGGAATTGCAGCGTGGTACTGTGAAGTCCAGAGGTCAAATTTCCTTGAGATTTTGGACAATTCCATGCTCCCAACTTTGTGAGAAAAGTTTGGAGATGGCCCTTCCTCTTCCAACATGACTGTGACCAGTGCACAAAGGTCCATAAATACCTGGATGAGAGAATTTGATGTGGATGAACTTGACTTCTGCACAGAGTCCTGATAGAACACCTTTGGGATGAGAGTGGAGACAGAGAGACAGGCCTTCTTGTCCAACATCAGTATGTGAGACAGGCCTTCTTGTCCAACATCAGTATGTGAGACAGGTCTTCTTGTCCAACATCAGTATGTGAGACAGGTCTTCTTGTCTAACATCAGTATGTGAGACAGGCCTTCTTGTCCAACATCAGTATGTGAGACAGGGCTTCTTGTCTAACATCAGTATGTGAGACAGGCCTTCTTGTCCAACATCAGTATGTGAGACAGGTCTTCTTGTCCAACATCAGTATGTGAGACAGGGCTTCTTGTCCAACATCAGTATGTGAGACAGGTCTTCTTGTCTAACATCAGTATGTGAGACAGGCCTTCTTGTCCAACATCAGTATGTGAGACAGGCCTTCTTGTCCAACATCAGTGTTTGACCTCACAAATGCGTTTCTGGAAAAGTGGTCAAACATTCCCATAAACACACTCCTAAACCTTGTGGACGGCCCTCCCAGAAGAGCTGAAGCTGTTATAGCTGCAAAGGGAGGACCTTTGCAGAAAACAACATTATATGGGCCCTTTAAACTTCATAGAAAAAGATGATCTAAACACTCATAAATGAAGCAAAACTATTAAGCTGTAACACATGAATAACACATGTGTCTGAAAAGCCAGAGTGAAATATAAAACAGAATTAAACAGAAGTGCTCAAAGCTTCAGTTGTCGTCGAGGTTCGCGCCGTGCGGCCGTTTGTTGATCAGTGATTGATGACTCGGAGCTGACCACTGGACTAATTGTTCGTTTTGCATTTTAGATTACAACGGTGTGGAGGTGGAGTGAAAAACACATTATCTCTTCATTCTGACACTTAAGTGGGTGAAACACATCAAAAAACATGAAAAATACAGAAAAAAGAAGTGTCGAGAGGTTTGAGTAACACGAACTGCGTGGCCGCCCATGGAAAATGTGTCTATTTCCAAAATCTGAATCTGAAAATTTATTAAATTAGAGGCAGTTTTACAGCTCAAAAATATCTCAAAAAAACTCCACAGATTTGACTTGTAACTTGGTCTGGTTTGGTCTCCATGAAGATAGAAAGGTTTATAATGCCATACTGTGAAACATTCCAGACAAGGCAATGATATCTCCATGAAGAAATCAACAGAAAAGTTACACAATGCACCTTTAACTGTTTCCTCAAAGCGTTTTAGTGTAGGCCTGTCACAATAACACATTTTGATGTGCGATACATTGCTAAATAAATTATGGACTAGGGCTGGGAACATAGTCTGTATATATGAGTGGACATAGCTAAAGTGCTAGCCACTGCATGCCAAACAGGAAGTGCTCCAGGAGGCTCTTCCAGCTTCTTTTCTCCCTTTTTCCCATTGACTTACATTGAGATCTTATCGCTTCTCTCTCTGTACCTGCTGCTGTGGCCTCGTCATTTTGGTCTTAAATGTTCGTATGAACCTACGACACAGGATCCTGAATTTTTCATTTGCTGTTTTGTTCCTAAATCAAGAGAGGGACATAAATAACAAACCAATCACACGCCTTCATTCCCCGAGGTCGCTGCCACCTAGCGTTAGCAACAGGATTGATTGACAGCTAGTGCATTTCGCTGCTAAGTCCCATTCTCGCTTTCCTGCTCCAATTGACTATTTTTGAAATAAAATGGCAAAATAAATAAATCAATTACAATAGTTAATGTTACTAGAATCTTAACTAGCGTAAAGTAAAGTGAATTCCGTTAAATTGCAACTCTATTGTTGTCCGTACAGAACAGAACATAGAACATAAAACAATGACTTAAACTTACTATTTAAAGTTTGATGATAAACGCTAGAAGTTTCCTTATTATTCTCAAGAATCACTGAAAACCATGACTGGCTCTTGTGGTTGCTTTGATACTCGTGGTCGGATTTCCAAATATGGAGCCTGGTTCCAGATTCGCTCCTGTAACTTTGGCATCGGGAGCCTCACTTAGTCCACTCATGAATATGGTCTATGGCTGGGAATTGTGGGGCCCCTCGTGATCCGTTATACTCGATACATGGCTCATGATAGGATATTATTATGATATTGTTTTTTTTTTTAAGAACCAAATACACTTTAGCAACAATATTTCTTTGTTAAACCACTACTTGTGCAGAGTTAATATAAAATACATCTGTTTTAATCTCCAATCTCTACTGAACAAAGTGTAAAGCGTCGTTGTTAACTTGAAAACTACAGACAGAGCATTTTGAGCTTAGACAGTAATAAATGGAAACTTCACGTATGTTTTTGTTTAGGTAACAACATTATAACATGACTTAAAGCTCACAAGAGTTAATTCTGCGTAATATATGACTTTTAACACAGCTATAAAGACAATGTCCGCTAAATCCCCGTCAAGGTTGCTCACTATCTCCCTTGAACTTCTCTTTGTATGGATGCCTGTAAACCAGCCTTCACTCTCCTCATCCCTTTCATTTTTTCCTGGATGTCAGAAGACAAAAGAGACCCAAAGTCTTCTGTTTTCCGTGACAAAACAGAGCCCCCAGATCACAGATGGAACGGCGCCCGAGAATATAAGTCCTGGAGCTGTCCATGGTTATGGATATGCACGGGGCAAGAAGGCAAACTCCAAATTCACACGTCAACAAAAGTGTGACCGCGGCCCAGTTCAAATATGTGGTGAGAAATTGGACGCCCCGAAGAGTTCCAGACAGTGTGGCCTTTGTTTCACTCTGTTTATCGCCACCAGATAGTATTTTTATTTTTGGATGGGGTGAGAGACTTGCACGCCTGGCAGTGTTGCAAAGCTGTGAACAGTTGATAAAGATAAAGGAGCGATGTTGCTTCATGCATTTTTGTGTTCTTGTGAAATCCTCCTTTCATAACAAAACATAATTGTGGTTTAAACGGGGTAAAGGCTTTTAAAGAGGGACAGTGCAACGTTTTTTTTATCGGGGTACACTACCTGTTTTATCGCTATGGAGATGTTAAAGCACTGGCTGGAATGTTCCACATTATGGCTTCACATTGATTTATCTTTCATGTATTCAGTTACATCATCATTACATCAAGTGTTCTCCTCCATGGATCTGACCTTTAACGTGGCTTGGCTGCTTGGTTCCGTAGAGATAAATCCGTTAAATGCTAAAACTGTGAAGACATTCAAGACAAAGCAACAGAGATAGACCGATATATCGGTGGACTCCAGCACAGGCCGAGATTTTAAACTTTCTTTACGCACTTGAGCACTGGAAAAAACAATATCTAGGTAAGTTAAAATGACTTAAATTAAGAACATTTTACTTTATTTGAGCAGATACAGCTTGACAAGTCAAATGATCTGCCAGTGGAATAAGTGTTTTTTTTAATTCATGCAACATTAGATTTTTTTTTCTTATTTTAAGTTCAAAAAGTTGTTTTTCTTCTTGAAGAAAGATGTATTTTTATATTTTACGTACGAAAAGTCTTGTTCCACTGGCAGATCATTTAACTTGTCAAGTGAAAATTACTCAAATCATGATAAAACTTTGTTAATTCAAGTCATCTTAACTTGACCAGATTTTGTTTTTGCAGTGAGTGTAAAGTAAAAAGCAGGATGTGGGGGAGTTTGTCGTGAATTTGACTTCCAAATTTGGGGAAAAATTATCTAAATCTGTCCTACAAATTTGCTCCAAAATATCGCCAGAGCCATTCCATTTCTCTTGATTCTAAACAGTCGTTTTCGTCCATGAATTGATCTCTGCAAAGCAATAACAAACCAATAACATCTCCACGGAGACGAGCAGGTGGAGGGCCCTCCATCAGAAATATACATATTGACCTTTAATGTGTATTATCTTTAACACCTTTTCATTACCGGCACCATTTCATATTTCAGAACTTCAAGCTGCATAACTATTCTGTAGGGGAACTGCAACCTGCTTGTCTCCATAGAGATGTCATTGCTTTACCCTAATGTTTCACACTATGGCATTAAGGCCGCCACACACTACTGGAGAATTTCCCCGATTTTGGCTGCCATTTCTTCTTCCCGAGTTCGTGGAGGCGTGACCCGACTTTTTGGCTCTTTTTGTGCGCGACTTTGAACCCGCTGCTCCTCATGTGTGGTGTCAGTGTCAGATCGTAACCACCAAACATCAACAACGCTACGGTAACAGACGATAAAACAGAGCGTCAGGGGCAGAGGAGGGACGGACAGAGACGCAACAAACAAACTCAGGATATCGCGAAAATAATGAGAGGCTTTAGTCCTCATCTCTGCTAAAGTTGTACATTTAAAGTGCAGCATCTCATCCTCATTATCCATAGAAATAAAGACTCCAGCCCACAAAACTGCACTATTAATCCAGTTTGAAGCGTTCTTTCAAAAAGGCGAGAAAGTTCCTCACACGTGTGTCTGTTTACATCCACACAGCGCACGGATCGAGGTGAAGCTGCAGATTAGTGACAGTGACTCTACTTCCTGTGGACTTTAATCCTGTATCTGAAGTATTGCTGCACATTTCACAAATAATAATAACACAGTTTTGACTTGTGTCTAAACTAGAAGTGCAGAGCTCTGATCTTTGAACACTTCAGAGTCTCAAAGCAAAAGTCTCAAAGGTTTTACTGTAGACAGGAAACAGCTGACGCCATCGCGCTCACAACTTTATATCCTGTGGTCTGCAGACAGATCCCACTGCAGTCTGTGTGATCGGAGATTTTAAGTCTCATAAGGTTCTCCTCGTGGCTGTCGTGTGCGCTTTTGTCGCGTGTTTAAAAATCATTTAAAACCGAAAAATCCTGCGGTGTGTGGCGGCCTTTAGACTTATGTTATTCTAGGTCATTCGATTCACATCTTCAGATCTCTCTTGACCATGAGGCGTCACATGTTTCTCTCCATGTAACATATTCAAGAAGAAAAATAAGTTGTGTCCTCTCCATCAGAAAAGTTAGACAGACTTTGTGATATGCAGCAACTTTTCTGTTATGCCTTCCTTTTGTCTGACGCCCCGCGCAGTTCAGAAGTAAATAGATTTTGATTGCAATTTGCCATGATTGGATTTTATTTATCTTGTAAAATAACATGTTCCCTTTAATGCAACCTCCAGGCTTACATATTGGCCATGTGTTTTTCTGACAGTTGTTTCAGGCACACAATAAAAACATAATCTGTGGTTATCACATAATCAAAATATTTTTAACGGTCTATTAACATTCTCCAAAACAAAACACCGGCCAAATGTGAACTTCGCAAGATTATCAATAAACTTAATGTGCTGTGCTAACGTTTCATTTCAAAGTCTATTTTCCCATTATTTTTCATCTTCATACTTTTTTTCTTTTCTTTTTAAATGGCTGTTATCATTCTTAATGTGAGACTGTCCAGAAAAGACCATGCTCTGTGGCCTGTCATATACATTTTTAAGCCATAATCCACCAGTGTAATGTTTCATCAAATACTTTCATATGTCAGAGCTCGGCTTTAGATTGTGTTTGACTGGCATTAAACTAAAAGTGTTCATCGTGTCTGTGGACAAGAATAGTGTGTATTGATGACGTAGATGGAGAGCTACTTTTTTAGAACTCAGCTCTGTCATTTTCCACTTGACAAGGTAGGTAGGTTTGGTTTATTTCGAGCATAGTGCACAAAACAATATGTACAGACATGCAAACTCCAAATACAAGAAACAAAACATTTAAACAAGGACGATCAAATTTGTTTACATGCCCAAAAAAGAGTGGGGAAAAGTAAAAAATTGTAATCCCACCCCTTCTCCGAAATTAGAAATAGTCCCTTTTTCCACTTCCTGTTAGTCTCATTAGGACTTAACCAAACAGCTTTACAGACCTAAGTCATCGTTCACAGTTAAATTAGACCGTTCTGATCAACCACTACAAACACTTAATTTAGATAGTTCCTTTCAAACCAACAATAACAATAAATATTTCCAAAAAAAGCTTCTTCATTAATATAGTGTGTCAAAGTAATATCTTTAAACATTTTTTAAACAGTTTTAAATTTGCCACAAACTGCTGCTAAAGTACAGCTATTATAAATATTTACCAAAATCAATAATAAATCCATCCATTCTTAGTATCCATAATAAAGAAATGTCATAAAAAAAAAAAATAGGGCTGTCAATATTAACGCATTAACGCATGCGATTAATCACAAAAAATATCGCACTAATGTTTGTTTGTTTTTTACACAGAATAATCACAGTTTATTTTGAACGCTCAGGCTCCTCTATGGAAAGTGCGGATGGAGACCTGAACATTCAGAAGAAAAACACTGAATTCTTTAAATCGTCTCAGACAAAACTGATCTTAAAGGTGCACTGTGTAACTTTGCTGTTGGAATGTTATTATTTGCTTGCAGTTTTCCACAGTAAGCTTATCTATCTCCATGGAAACAAATGCGATGCCAGCAAGCCAGGTTACAAATCAAATCTGAGGAGGTTTTTTGAGTTTTTCAAAGTATTTAGGAGAGAAAAAAAAAATCACATGCAATTGAATAAATGCGAGATGGACAAGTTTAATGCCATATTGTGGAACATTCCAAAGAAAAAAACATGCAAGCAGGTATCGTACCCTCCAATTGAATGTTACACAGTGCTTCTTTAAAGTGTACATGGCAGGTTTTCATTATTATTATTATTATTATTATTATTATTATTATTATTATTATTATTATTATTATTATTATTATTATTATTATTATTATTATTATTTTAGTGCTGTCAAATGATTATTTTTTTTAATCAGATGAATCACACTTTAGAATTTTGATTATCACAAATAATTGGTTGATTATTCTTCAAAAAAAGACCAAAATATTTTGAGAAAAATGCAATTTATTATCAAAAAGTTATATTATTGACATTTTTCTATCGCTGGTAGTTTTGTTGACAACACTGCCGCGGGTTGTTGTGCTCGGTTTGTTGTTGTTGTACAAGTAGCGTCGTTGCTGCCGCTGAATCAAACACGTGTTTTGCTTTAAGATGGTATTTTAAACTTGTGCTTCTGTGGAAAGAGAGTTCATCGCTGCAACATCTGCAAACTACCTTAGTTTGATCTAAAGTCGCGTATGGATCGACCTGATCACTGACCTAATAACCTCCGCCGCCTTTCAGGTCACCATCGCGCTTTCCATAGAGGAGTGTTCAAAATAAATTGTGTGATTAATCTGCGTTAAAAAACAACACAATATTTTTTGTGATTAATCTAATGTGTTAATGTTGACAGCCCTAATTTTTTATGACATTTATTTATTATGGATACTATGGATGGATGGATGGATTTATTATTGATTTTGGTAAAGATTTATAATTGCTGTACTTTAGCAGCAGTTTGTGGCAAATTTAAAACAGTTAAAAAATGTTTAAAGATATGACTTTGACACACTATACTAAACTATACTGAAGAAGCTTCTTTTTGAAATATTTATGGATATTGTTGGTTCAAACATCAGAATGGTATAATTTAAATGTGAACGATGACTTAGGTGTGTAAAGTTGCTTGGTTAAGTCCTAATGAAAGACTAACAGGAAGTAAAAAAGGACTATTTCTAATTTTGGAGAAAGGGTGTGATTTAATATGTTTTTTACTTCTTCCCACTCCTTTTCGAGCATGCAGATAAACAAATTTAATCATTTACATGTCTGTACATGTGGTTTTGTGTACTTTGCTCAAAATAAACCCAACCTACTTAGTCAAGTTGAAAATGACCTCCATCTACGTCATCAATACACACTATTCCATCCCAAAACAGATGCAGTTTATGCGCAAGAAGCACATTTTTCTGACAGTTTAAATATTCATTAATTCATCAAAATAAGAGATGTGTCTGGTAAAGTAAAGGTAAAATTCTGTCAGAAAATTCCCAAATTGTTACATCATATTAACGCCGCATTGTGTCATTTTTCTCTTGGAGTTTCTGTCACCTCCTCGTTTCTATGGATACGTCATTGCTCCACCTGAAATGTCCCACAGTATGACATTAAACAGCTCTACTTTACATTTATGGTGGTTTTGTAGCTAAGAAACACCAAGAAGAACAGACATTCTGACTGCGAGAAACGTCGCCTCTCCACAGATCTGACCTGTAACTTGGTCCGGTTTGGTCAGGACGGAATCAGGACTGAAACAGGACATGACCAAGACCAAAACTAGACCAGAACTAAACCAAGATTACACCAAAACTAAATCAGCACCGGACGTGTACATGTATTTGTATTGGTCAAATCGCAACATGTAACTTTGGCCTTTAATTATTGTGTGTTTTTTGGGTCATAAAGTTGGAATATTGGAGATTTACTGTTTGTGAAAGAAATATCCAATTCTGATCCATCCTTTTTTGCATTTGAGGAGAATTTTGCCCTAGTAAAGGTATATTAAAATTATGAAAAGCACTTGCTCGGGATGCTCAGAATACATAACATAACACTGCAAACTGTTTAAAATGAACTACTTCTATTTTCCATGTTTTTAAAACCTTAAAAATCTGGTACAGCGCCTTTAACCATACGTTTCCAAAAAAATGAATAGTCTAGCCTGTCATATGCCCTTTAAAGGAAATTAGTTTAGCGTCCATTTATTTGAAAAACAGCTTGGTTCTCGATGATGGCGCGAGATGGAGCGATTGCTCTCGTGTTTAAAAGGGTTTGAAGCTGTTCGGGCACAGCAGGAGATCTGCAGTGGGAGCGGAGCTGTTTACACCTTCAGAAAAACAACACAAGCAAGACGGGAACAAGCACAGGCAACAGAGGCGCGCTGTCATGGCAGATATGAGCCACTCGGAGAATTTGGGGTGATGTCTTCTACTGCATTCTGGTTAGAAATGGAGAAAACAACAAGATTGAAAACTGCTATCTGTCTTACGGTTCAGAGAGGCAAATAGACTTGGAAAGACAAAGCAGAAAAATGTGGTTAGTAGTTTGAATGGATTTGGTGGCTGTATTCAGGGAGAAATGCCAGTGTTTCCCCTGTCAAAAACATACCTGCATTTGTAATTTTTTTCATTTAGATTGTTTTATTAATTCGTAAAAGTGGGACTGAACCTGAACACCCACACCTACATTTAAAATAGAGCTGTTAAACTGTTTCTCTTCGTGGAAACTATCTGACCTCTGCAGCATTAGGATTCGGTCACTCGACAGTAGGCGGGTACTTTTATGATTTAACCAGTCGCTGTTATTTGGTTGTGATGTACGTAATGCGCCGAAACGCTCAGTGGTGTCCAAGTAATCACCGACACAACAGCAAACAAAGCAGAGAGTGAACATGTCTGTCAACGAGCATTGTGGTTTCTGCGAGGTGAACTTGCAAATGAAATTTATTATTTGATAAATGATGTCCGAAGGAGGATAGTGCAGTCTTCTATTGCAACTCAGGTTGGTTCCAACACACCACTTCGCAGATTGGCCAGTGCGCGGATTACAACTCCCGGGGTTCGTGCAAACCGCTGAGTGTATTCTGATTCCTGACTAGTCGCTGGTGAGAAGTGAAATTGAGAAGAGGCACTAGGTGGCGCCAGCCTGGCTACTAAACTGTAACTTTGCACAACAAGATGGATTTTCGTGATATTTGTGGGATTACAAACTCATGAGACTCCATTGTGATCTGCACCCGCTGATAATTGTGCGGGCGACCAATCAGAGAGCAGTGTTGAGGTTTGTGCAAAAGCCAAAGGCAAAGCACCCAGATGATCATGTGAACCTCGACTGACAGACTCCAGACCATTTTAGCATCAATGCAGACTATTTTGTTGAAAAATGTGCAGAAAGTAATCGTTTTGTGCATCTGGGGACAGGGAAAATGTCTGTGCTTTTCTCTCAGGATGTAACAAAAGTTATGGATTTTTCAGCTTGTTCTGCTGTCGTGACACTTCCACTGTTCAGATTAAATCGTCATGACGGCCCAATCGCTTTTGCCGAGAGCCTCAGACTGATACTGCGGAGAACTCAGTTCACCCGGAGGACTAAAGAAGAGAGTGAGAGTGCAGGGTCTGGACATAGGAGCAACTGTGTGAAGTACCTTTAGTTCAGGAGAGATTTGCAATTCCAGGACTGAAATTATCCAGATGATTCTAATGAAGATGTTTGGATTTTAAAAACCCAGTGGAGCACTTTCTGCATGACTACATGACATGACAAGTTTGAGAGACATTTTTAAGGAAACAATATTATAACATAGATCAGAAAATAGCATAATATGGACCGTTTAAACAATAAAATGCAGGTTTAAGTGCAGTTTCCTCCAAGTTTAGTCTAGAGGTCTGTGCAGAACACCTGCATTGTGCAGCAATGTCCTCCATGGGTCTGATTTTGACAAACTGCACCCGCCCGTACCTGTCATACTTCAATCCGCACCCGACCCGTTTTCCAACAGAATTTAAATAAAATTCCGCACCCGATCTGAGCCGCTATAAATACATCATCTTTTCAGCTCCTTGGGTCATTTTGAACCGCAGGACATCCCGTGCGTGGTTTGAAAATGAAAGTGGCAGAGATTTATGGGAATGCGTGTGTGCAGCAAAAACATGGATTTTACATTTAATCATCTCGTAAAAAACATCATTTTTGCATTTCACTAAACGACAGCCCTGTTTTTTGTTCACACATGATCGTAAACCACAGAGTCGCAGATTAGCGCTCTCCTGCATCTGATCTGACCTGAACAATAGCATGAAAAATAGCCTTTGGGCTAACCCTGGCATATTTACAGAAATGTTGATTAATATGCGCTGTCCCTGAAATAAATAAATAAATAAATAAACCTACATCCGACACAGCACAACATTTTTCACCCATTTCTTTCAAACTTGCGGTTCACCTGTCGAGTACCTGAAGCCGTACAGTACTGTGTTGTGCAGTCCCCCTCCTGCCCGCAAAGAATTGTAATTTTCATTTCCACTCCTGCCCGAATCTTCGATATTTTACCCGACTCCCGCCGGCAAATCCCGCAAGATGTTGACGTTCTCTTTTTTTCTCATGAAAGGTCTTTTCTTTGGCTTGGAAAAACCTCTCTTTAAAGAAGAACTTACTCCTGAAGCTCAGTGAGATTCACTAGAGCTGCTCTGCTCTTCTGCCATGTCGTCGAAGCTCCATAATACACGGAGAAACGGAAAGGAATTGTCTAAAATGTGCGTGAGATTAGACCACCTCTGCAAGTTTAGGCTGCTTAAAATGTTTTTATTAAAGCCAAATAAAATATCCAGCACGAACTAAGTATGATAGGAATATATTCATCATGTATATCGGGTCCCGCGGGAGTGCAGGGCTCTCGTTTAAACCTGGTATCACTGTTTTGCTTTTCCCACACAATTGACACGTCTCATCGAAACACAAACGTGCATTTTATGAGCTGGTCCCGGGCTGCAAATATTCCAAAATGTCCCTGTTTAGAATTCTGTACAGTTTGCCTGAAGTTGTTGTTGAGGATTGTGAAAAGTGCCAGGCATCTCCCGGTTCTAGCTGCGATTGATCTGAACATGCGCTGAAAGCCAATCTTAATCTTGTTCCCCCTGTACGCAGCCAGGGAGGTGAGCACATACAGCCCTAACCTTTCAACATTCACTTCCATGAGTGAAACCTCTACAAGATCGCTTTAACCCCGGGCTGCGTGGCTATTAACATCAGCCTGAACTTTGCGCCGACTATAGAATGCAATTTGGGGATTTTCCCACCTCTGCAAGTTAGAATAGTGTAGCCCGATGATTAGAAGGAAATGTTTTTGTTTGTTTTTTTAGGTGGTAATTGAAAGTTTTTAATGCGTTTTTTCATTGCGTTATTGCATGTGTTTTAACAAGTTATTGATAAAAGCAAAATTGTGTCTCTTAACTCAATTTCCTATACCAAAAGTAAAAAGTACAAGTTCTAAAGGTTGGTAATATTCTAACATAAGCTTACAAATGTAGATTAATAGGTACTTCACGGATGTTTACGATTTAATCAATTTGTAATTTATTTATTCCATATTATACTTTCAGTTGTTTCAGCACTTGTCTACCAACCTGAAGGTCAGAGAATCTATTCCACCTTCATTTTGTCCTTTGTTGTGTCCTTGAGCAAGACACTTTACACTAGAGCTGGACGATATGGGGGAAAAAAGGAATCTCTTACATTGACCACAGTATTCGCTGATCTCTTGTGACTTTTAAGCCAAGTTTTAATGTTGTTTCCTCATCAAAATCCTGGAGTTGTGTTTTGTTTCATTCACACGTGTTTGAGTAACCCTTTATTTTTGGTCTGTCCACATCTCCAAAGCTCAGAATGCTCTGTTCCACCTCGTGAGGTCATGCAGAGGTCGTTTTCAAGTTAACAGCTCCTTTTTACCTTTTGTTCAGTTCAGATTCCAAGTCTAAAATTATCCAAATTATTATAGTGAATGTGTTTGTTGGCGTTTAAAACCAGTGGAGCACTTCCTGTATTACCACATGACATCACAAAGTGGAACAGAGCGTTTTCTGTTTGAGAGAGCTACAAATGCAAGATTTGTGTGTTAAACATGAATGAAACAAAACACAGCTCAAGGTCTGTTTGTGATGACTATCGATATAAAATAGCATAATATGTCAAAATGGACCATAGTTTTAGTTAGAAACCCTGAAATAATTATCCTGAGTTGATTTGAAACTCGCAAAAGAGTATTAAAGCCAAAACAACACGTATTTGTTTTTAAACCATGCCTAAATGTGCGTACTGTTGCATGAGTGTTATGAATATATTTGCTTCTTAGAGCCCACTGCTCGGTTTTGTTCACCTGCTCGGCACTTTGCCAGCGCCAAAAACAGCCGTGCTAAGAATACACATCATTGTTCCTGCTGCTACAACTGTTAAACACGCTTGAGCTGAGAGATAACACGGCCCGTGCTAACGAGGAAGACGTCGCAAAATCATACAAGCGGAAAAAAATACTTACAGGGACTAGTAGTGTTGTCATGATAATGAAATTCCACACTTAGTTTCAGTACTAAGGAATAGACTCGAGACTCTGTACTGATTCTGATACCACAGTTAATTAAAGTACAAGTCCAGCATCTGGTTGTGTCCAGGGAGATGTGCAAATGAGATCGTTTTCCCTGCAATGTACCACAGTATGGCATTAAACTTTTTTTTTATATACAATAATGCAATACCTTGAAAAATATGCCTTCTATTCTAAGCACCTCTCCACAAATCAGACCTGTAAACTGACATGGTGTTTGTCTCCATGGAAACAGCTGTGAAAAAATTCCAGGCAAAGCAACAGACCCTCCTCTTTGAAAGTTACACAGTGCGCCTTTAAAAACACTTTCTGTAGACAATACAATGATTTTGTGAATTGTGTAACTTTTCTGGGTGGAGAGTCCGTCAAATGCTTTTCTCCATGGAGATGTTGTTGCTTTGCCTGGAATGTTTCACAATTGCCACATTTATATAAGAGCTTTAATTCTGATTAAAAATGAATTCCGCTTTTAAAAGACTTTTACTTATCTCCTAATGAAAATGATTATTTGGAATTAAACTTAATTCCGAAGTAAGTGGGTGGTTTATTCTGATTTTAAAGCTGAATTAATGTATTCCTCGATCATGTAAACATTTATTCTCCTTAAAAATAATCCCGGTCGTTTATGCTCGTTGGGTCGTCCTCCTGACACAATCCAGACGATTCATCAGTCGTCTCTTCGGACTTTCCTCCACTGCTCTTTGGATTTGTGAGCGGGATGTGGGAGTGGGCTGAGGTGTGGCAGCCTCAGACTCAGTTTGTCTTCGTCCTCCTTCTCCGACACTCTTCCCTTCTCCTCCTCAGCTCACAGACGTAAAGCGTGAGGAGAGAATTCTCCAGCTGCTGCCTAATTATCATCAGAACGACAATCACAGATCACTTTTGTGTCCGCAGCGTAATGACAAACCAGAAAAGCCGGTAGCAGCTGAAGTGTGGGTTTTCTTCCCAAAGACGTTCGTGTCACTGTCCAATCAGAACCCTTCCCCAGACGTTGAGCGGAATTAAATAAAGACTATTTAACGTGTTTTCCATGGAAACCTCAATTTCTCGAAGGAGAATATTTTAATTCTGAACTATTTCAGAACTATTAATTCGGAATTTTAAAACATGAAAAGGTGGCCAGTATGCTATTAAACCTTTCTACCTTCATGAAGACCAAACCAGACCAAGTTCCAGGTCGGATCTGTGGAGAGACGGCCCCGCTCACAGTCAGAATGCCTCTTCTTCTATAGGTATTTTTGAGCAATAAACCCACCTGTAAGTAAATAAATGTAAAGTAGAGCTGTTTAATGTCGTACTGTGGAGCATTCCAGGCAGAGCAATGACATATCCATAAAAAAAAAAAAAAAAAAAAAAAACAGGTGACGGACCCCCAACCAGAAAGTTACATAGCAAACCTTTAAATCAGGGGTCGGGAACCTATGGCTCGCGAGCCATATATGGCTCTTTTGATGATTGCATATGGCTCTCGGATAAAACTAAATATTCTCACTTGTTTTAATCCATCCATTGATTTTTCACTGCTCATGTCCTGTTTAGCGCTGTAGGAGCAATTGATACTGGCCTACGTTGGCCGTTTGCTCGGTCATTAACTCAAAGCTAACGACGAAGATGGCGAAAAGAAAAAAAGATGATGAGTATCGTACATTTATGGATGAATGGACCGAAGAATTTGCCTTTGTGGAGAGAGCAGGTTCTGCGGTGTGTCTAATTTGCAATGACAAAATTACATCGATGAAACGGTCGAATGTAAAGCGGCACTTTGACACACGCCATGCTACCTTTGCATCAAAATACCCGCGAGACAGCAGAAAGAAAAGCGTGCCAAGAACTACTGAGCAGGGTGCAAGCTAGCCAGCAGCAACTCCGCGTATGGACCCGGCAAGGTGACTATAATTCCGCTAGCTTTGCTGGATCTTTAGCAATAGTGCGGAACGGAAAACCATTCACAGATGGCGAGTATGCTAAAACGTTCATGCTGGATGTAGCCAATGAACTTTTTGATGATTTTCGAACAAAGACAAGATAATCAAGCGGATACAAGACATGCCTCTGTCGGCAAGAACTGTTCATGATCGTACCATCGCGGATGGCAAACAAAGTGGAGAAGCGCCAATTGAATGACATAAATGCAGCGCCGTTCTTTTCCCTGGCTTTGGATGAGTCAACAGACACGAGCCGTTTATGCCAGTTCAGCGTGATTGCAAGATATGCTGTTGGTGACACACTCTTGCCTTGAAGAAAGTCTTGCTGTTCTGCCATTAAAAGGGTCCACAAGAGGTGAGGATTTATTCAAGTCTTTCATGGAGTTTGCTCACGAAAAAAAATTACCTATGGATAAACTTCTCTCAGTGTGTACTGATGGTGCTCCGTGTATGGTGGGGAAAAACAAAGGATTTGTGGCGCTTCTCCGTGAACATGAAAATAGACCAATCCTAAGTTTCCATTGCATTCTACACCAGGAGGCACTTTGTGCTCAGATGTGTGACAGGCAGTTTGGCGAAGTGATGTCGCTGGTCATTCGTGTGATCAACTTTATTGTTGCCCGAGCCTTAAATGATCGCCAGTTTAAAACACTGCTGGATGAAGTTGGAAATAACTATCCTGGTCTGCTTTTGCACAGCAATGTCGTTGGTTGTCAAGAGGAAGGTGCTTAGCGTTTTGCGGCTTGCCTGAAGCGAAATCCGGACTTTCCTTGAAATGAAAGGCATCGAGCATCCTGAGCTAGCCGAAACTGAGTGGCTCCTCAAGTTTTACTATCTTGTAGATCTGACTGAACATCTAAACCAGCTCAACGTGAAAATGCAAGGCATTGGAAATACAGTGTTATCCCTTCAACAAGCTGTGTTTGCTTTTGAAAACAAGCTGGAGCTTTTCATCATGGATCTTGAAACAGGTCGTTTACTACATTTTGAAAAACTGAGACAATTTAAAGATGCATGCACAGCAAGTGAGCCCATTCAAAACGTTGATCTCCACCAGCTAGCTGACTGCACATCCAGTCTCCTACAGTCCTTCAAAGCACGCTTTGGAGAATTTCGTGAACACACTCGTCTTTTTAAGTTCATCACCCATCCAAACGAGTATTCAGTGAACACATCCGACCTGAGTTACATTCCTGGTGTCTCCGTCAGAGATTTTGAAGCAGAAATGGCTGACCTGAAGGCCTCAGACATGTGGGTGAATAAGTTCAACTCACTGAATGAAAATTTGGAAAGAATCACACGACAGAAAGCGGAGTTGGCCAGCAAGCACATGTGGACAGAATTGAAAAAAATTCACCTCGAAGACCAGTTGATTCTCAAAACTTGGAACGCACTTCCTGTCACATACCACACACTGCAGCGTGTGAGTATTGCTGTATTGACCATGTTTGGATCTACGTATGCATGTGAGCAGTCATTCTCACATCTTAAAAACATCAAGTCCAACCTACGATCACGTTTAACGGATGAAAGCCTCAACGCTTGCATGAAGCTTAACCTCACCAAGTACCAACCAGACTACAAAGACATCAGCAAATCCATGCAGCACCAGAAGTCGCATTAATGGTGAGTATTATAACAACATTATTTAAAATAATAAATTCAGAGGCTTATTATACTGACATTTAGTTGAATTCACTTTTAAAATATATTATATGGCTCTCACTGAAATAAATTTCCAAATTTTTTGCTTACATGGCTCTCTTGGTCAAAAAGGTTCCCGACCCCTGCCTTTAAATCATAGAACTTTCTTTTATATTCCCATGTCGTCTTATATCTGTGTAATCCCTCAGTTGGTCCAAGGGCGTATACTCGTCTATGTGCTCTTATACTTCTTATGATTCAGCTCAAGATCATTCTAAAACTATTCGGGAAAAGTTCATTTCTGTCCTGTAAATGTGACTTTTTTTAGTTTCGATGTAGTTTATTTTCAAATTAACATCTAATCCTTCGATACGCTGGGCAACTCTAAGCGTCTGCAGGTGTCTTTAGCATTCCGCGGAGGCTCCATTCAGACAGAAGTGGTTTCCTCTCTCTCACCCAGATACTAAGCGCTCGGCTAACTGACATCTTTTCAATCTGCTGTTTGGAGCCTGCAGAAGCAACCCTGGCCTGCTCCCTTGACCGCGCTTATCAACAAATGCGCCGGCAGTAACGCGGTTTGGCCGGCGTACGGGGAGAGATGAGGAGATGCACGGCGGAGAGATAAAGCAGGTAGAATGCAGACCGCCTTCAGGGAAACGTGGCCATGATGGGAAAATCATGTTTAATTATGATGAGCGTTTTGGCAGTATTTAAATAGTTGTATTTATTGTACTTGCTTGAAGACTGGAATGTTTCGCCATGCTTCAAGTGGTATTGCTGGGTGACCTGAGAGGAGAAGTGGGCGCACCGTATTGAATCGAGCGTGGATCTTGGGTTGGGGGCAGATCTTCCAAAAAGGAACATCTTAAACGGTGCTTTAGCAAAGTTTTTCGGTCTTAAAAACATGAAAACAGAGCTACTACATTTTAAACAGTTTGCAGTGGTCCAAAGTTCGTCCTCACACAAGTAATGCATTCCAAGCTTCTTAATTATTCACAGTGATGAGTTTAAAAGTGCTTTTTTGAGTTTTGCTGTGATTGGGAAACCAATAGCTAGCATGCTAATGTGCATCTCCTTGATTATCAGACAATAATTTCTTTCTCATTTCTTTATTCACTGAAAACAACATATTAAAAAAATTATAAAAATTGCATTATTAATGAGTTAATGCAAAACCATTTTGACGTTGCTTTTTTTTAATCGCAAACTAGTTTTTTCATAAGCTTTGGCCACTGCAAAACAATTTGTACAAAACTGAGAAGCCCTGTGTGCTGATATGAGAAGCCCTGTGTGTGCTGATATGAGGAAAACACGAAATAAAGTCGCTCCAAAACATATGCCCAATCCACGCTGACCTTCGATAAGGACTGTGACAGAAACAGAAGTTTTGTAGCCTCTCTTCTCTGGCTGTTCTCACTGCTCTGAGCTGTTGTTATATCCATAAACTCACGGAGGAGGACAGCTTTGGCCACCACTGGAACGTTACAAAAACTACAGAATCTGGCTGTAAACAGGAAGCAAAACAATTTGTATGAAACTGAGAAGTCCTGTGTGTGTGCTGATGTTATTCATACGAGGAAAATATGAAATAAAGTCCACTCCAAAACATACGGCAAATATGCATTTACCTTTGGTTATATCTATGACCTTCGATAAGGACTGTGACAGAGATTTTGCAGCCTCTCTCCTCCGGCTGTCCTCCAAGCTGTTGTTATATCCATAAACTCACAGAGCAGGACAGGATCTGCCTCACTATTTAATAAATATTTCTGCCGCTGGACTTATTTTCTACACTAAAACAGTTTGCTCTACTGCGTCACATGTAAACAAACAGCGTTGTATGACAACGTCATCGGCTTTGGTACAGCGGCGTTGAGGCGACAAACACGGTCACAAACACAGTTGCAATAAAATAAGAACATTCGCACAAAGTCTAACCACTTTTCTATGTCGATAAGAGTGTTAAAATGATTATTCAAGGGACAAAAATGTGCGATTGATTTGCAATCAGTCGCGAATTAATTATGGCATTCGTGAGATTAATCGATTTAATATTTTAATTGATTGACAGCACTAATTAAAATCCTTCAGTTTTAATTCTGACACTCTGAATCTGCCGACCCCTCGCTCTCCATGCTAAGTCACTCCCCTTTCAGAGCACTATCACAACACAATTGGTGTACATCCCGCAAATAAAACTACTGCACTTTGCAACAGGTTTGTCTAGTTGTGTCTTATATTGTTTTGTATCCTGTTCTACTTAGGCTTGTAGGCAGACGGAGCATTGGACAGAATCTTACTGCTAACCTTAAGGAGGGTTTGAATCAGGCTTGGGGAGATCACAGGAGTACTCAAAGTGGCGTGACATCTAAAACCTCTCTAAGCATTTCTTTTTCTCTGTGGTGGAACATTATAACAGGGTAGAAAGTAAAAAGTCAATTTTACCTACAGACAGATCATAAAATTAAAGATCGCAACTTCCCATACTTCCGAATCTTTGCCAACCCTGCTCATTTCTTTAACCACTTTACAGACCGGCTTTTTGCTTGTTCTTCTCATGAGATCTGGCAACCCCATTTTCCTTTACACCCCCCTTGACCCCACCACTGCAATCTACCCATGTCAGCACACTCATACCTCCTCCATCCTTACTCCCAATTGCGCACTTTTCACCTGGGGTCTTCCATCTCTACTTCTCTCCCTTCTCATCTCCAAGGCCATTTTCGTACACTCCTCTTTACACCAGTGCACTTACGTATCCACCCGCACTTCACCTCACCACCTCCTGTGTTCCTCCATAGTCCGCCCTACGTGTCCATATATTATTCACCATCGAGCTGTAATAGACTGTTTCGAGAACCTTGCCACGGACCCCGCAGTGCCATGTTATTTTTACCAATCGCCGTCGCCGTGTTGAGTTGGTTAAATAATGCATGTGGCAGAAGGGTGCGATCTGGAGGATAGGGATCGTCGGAATGCCAAGTGTGGCGTTTGGAAAAGCCACTCTTCGCAGACAGGCAGACAGATGGGAGAATTGGGATGGTGTTCCGGACGAGATGTGAGGGGATCGAGCAGAGGGGCTGAGGGGGATTGCGGTAGCTGTCGACAAGTTTCCCCCGAGCTAAGTCGTGATACCTGAAGTTGTGTTTTAAAGGAAGTGTAAGATTTGATTTGCTGATCTGCGCCTCCAGATATGACACAGACGAGTTCAAATCGAAAATAGCTTTTACTGATAACAATAGCTTCTCATTGCAAAAAGATTGGACATGTCCCATTTGTATTTTTGGTTCTCAATCAAAAAGCAGAATGAGCCTCACTTGTTTGGGTTGCCAGTATTGATGATAAAATCCAGTTAGTTTAAAGTTAGTTTAAAATGCCTTTTCCTGATCTGAACGGTCATTACCTAAACCCCAGAACCTGCAGCCAGTCCAGTGGTTTCCAACCTTTTTTTTTCTTCCAGGGACCCTTATTTTACCTGCAGATACATTAGCAACCCCAACATCTTTCTCATACCTGAAAAGTTATAAGGAAACATGATTTTGGGGGTTAATACAGATGTTACAGAACACTAAGGCCACATCATAGAAGCAATTAACCTACCATCTTGATATTAGAATTAAAATCTCTGGGGATCCCGTGAAAGTCTTTGGTCACCCATCTTTGAGTCCTTACGATTTTGGTGCCTGATTAAGGAAAACTTCTGCACTCTGCCCATTCCTGACTAACGTGTAAGTCAGTACAGTCATATTTTCTTTGTTTTTTAGTCATTTTTAAGCAGCTTTTCTGTAGGAAGCGTTTTCTCAACAATATAAAATAACACAGCAATCTAAATGTTATGTGTTAGCAGTTAATACCCCATAGAATTCTGCAAAAAGCAATATTTATGTAAGTTATTTATTTGAGTAGATTAAACTAGAGTGACTAGATTTTCAAAATAAAAAACTGGAACATCCCTGGTTTGGGTTGATTGGTAATAATAAAAAAAACAAGTTTGTAATTGAGGAAAAATGTTATGCACTCGGCAATATAGTCAATATAGTCACTTTTTTGTGTTTTTGTTGTTTTTTAAGCAGATTTTCTGTATTTTACCTAAACAAGTGACAGTTTAAGCCTCTCTTTACTGTTGGCAGGGATCAGATTGGTCAAATAGGGACATGTGGGATATTTCTTGTATAAAACTAGGACAAATAAATGGGTTTAGATATATCTGCTGGGACAGGGGACACGGGACTCAAAACTGGGACTGTTCCGGGTAAATAGGGACGTCTGGTCACCTTAGTCTTTGCCCCAGGTTGGGAATGAATGTACAAGGATCAATGACATGACGCCTAAATTCTCTGTCCAATTGCAATTTCCTCAGTTAAAAAGTTCGAATTTCATAATAATTCACCACATTTCTGTAGTACCTCTGACCTCCATGGAACCAAATCATTTTTTTCATGCATGTTTTTTGTATTTAGTGTTAAAATGTCATGTGGTGCGACCGTGCATCATGTGGTGTGACTAATAACAGCAGGAATTCTATGGCTGGAGTTTTAATAACAGACAAAGTCGACTTGGGTGAATGGTTCTTTAGAAATTTTTTTTCATTTGGTGCATTTTACAGGGCAGTAGTTTGTTCATTAAACACAAGCAGGCGACTGTCATATTGGAGCAAAAGAAAATATCAATATGCATTAAAAATCTAAAGAAATGCAACAGTTTGTTTCTATACACTTCATATTACTCAGAACTTAGATTAATATCCCAACCATGTTTTAGAAAATAAAACAATTTTAAGGTTATTCTCTGTCGCACCATATGACATTTTTTAAGGTCGTAGCCAATTCATGTACATAAAAAAACACTAAAAATGTTTAATATAAATGTTAAACACAGATTTATGCACCTGACACTGTAAATATTTAAAAAGTGCAATAGAAACTAATATTTTATACATTTTAAAATTTGCCTTTAAAAAAATCCTTATACGTCACTGACCCACTAGTCAACAAAAAATATATAATTACTGACTAGACAGATTTTCCATAGTAACATGTTTAATGCTTTGTTTTGATTATGTTAAAGGTGCACTGTGTAACATTTCTGACGTTGGGGAAGCAGGTGAATCCAATCTGTGATGCGGTGGCCCTGCTCACTGTACAAATCTATGTGTACAAGGTATTTTTATCAATAAAAACAACTGAATAATAAAAAGACTAGTTTAATATCATACTGTACAACATTTCAGGCTGAGCCGCATCTCCATGGAGACGAGGTGGTGCACTTTTTTAAGCTCATAATTCCTTCAAACTTCAGCAAAACTCTCCCTAGTTCAACCCCTGCCCCGTCTCCTGACCGCATTGATTAGATTGCTGCGCCCAGTTGTTCGCCGATAGATTCCTTCCTCGCCTGCCACTATTTCCGTGCTGTAATCAGATATTCTTATCATGGCCCTCCTTTATCCTCCAGACTCTATGACTACCCGCGTGCCTTTGAGCAAATTAGTAACGATTTCTCTTCATCCCCTGCTCCCAAACAGCTGAATCGTGTTTGCATTCAGATGGAAATTGCGCTCGGCAGACGGGTCACATGGTCGCAGATGTACGGCCATTGTAACGGAAACTGCTTTAAGTCAAGGTAAATGGGAATCAACGTTGGGGCTGATGGTTTATGCCGAGGTTTATTCTTTGTATAATGTAGCGCGAGGGGAGCGTGCGTGACTAGGCCGCAGCAGATGCAAAGAGAAAGCGAGTTTTATTGTTATGGAAGCTGCGTCTTACTCCAGGCAGTTCAACAAATGTACAGTGTTTGCATTGCGGTAATGGTAAACATATGCACAATTGCAGCAGTGAACTCTGGGTAAAACTGCACTGTCTTGCTCGTGTCTTGCTCGTCTGGAGAATGGAATAAAATTTGCCTCTGCTTTGAAGTTTTGGATAAGCAAGAAATGGTTTGTGGGTAGTTTGAGGTTTGAAATAATCAGAACTGGGAAATGTGTGTGTAAACTTTAGAAACACAGAGGAGTATTCCCAGAATGACGCACTTTCATGAACTTTCAGAGTGTTATGAGCTCTGTGGCAAAACAAAACATAAAATTTTAGACATTAGACAAGACATAATAATAAGCTTTCAGTAGAAATTACAAACCTAAAGTGGCCTTTGTTTTATGTAAGGTGTGATTTATATATATATTTTTTTAAATTCACCTAAAAATATCTAGTAGTCGCTATTTAAAAAAAAAAAAAAAATAATAATAATAATAATAATAATAATAATAATAATAATAATAATAATAATAATAATAATAATAATACATGACTCGTAAAAAAATATATAAAAGGGAAGCATTCTAGGTAAAGAAATATCTCTGTGGACAAAAGCAGTGCACCTTTAAACTTGCACCAACATAAAAATAGGTTGTTGTGGCCGTACCCGACAGCTTCAGAAACTGCTGTGTCCTTAGGCAAGGCACTTCACCCACCCACATCGCCTGTAGCATGAATGTGTTGTCTGTTAGTGGAACTGTTTGGAGAAACAGAAAGTTACTGTTGCAAACTAAACTGAAGTAGCCCGAGAGCTGAAAGAAGAGACATTAGACTTCTTAGAGTTCGTATGCAGGTAAAGTTTATTAACTTTTAAGGCATTGTGATAGTTTAGTCCAGAGGTCAGCGACCCACGGCTCTGTCATCCTTTTGTGGTGAAAATAAATAATGACTATTTAATTACAATGTATTTAATTACAATTAGTTAATTTTTAAATGTAATTCTAAATGTGTAGATAATGGTAATCTTGTAACATTCAAATAAAACGCATTTAATATTTTTGTTGCTCAAAATATGCGTCAAAACTGCGATGTGCGACACTTGACACAGATCTGCAGCCCCGTCTTACCGGCACCTACACCAGTAGCAGGATTTATTGAGATTTTTGACCCCTGTTAGATAAATGATGGACAAATCCAAGAAAAAAAAAGTTTCTGAAGAAAACAGAACATTTAATGCCACGTGGGCAGATTCATTCACGCTCCAGTACTTGTGATAAAGTGATGATGGAATATAGAAGCAGATGCATTTTTTATTCTCTGCGGATGGATAATTTAAGATTGGCTTTTTATTTCCTACAGGAAGACTCAAATAGACATTGAGTAATAATGTGTTTAATGCAGATTTGTGCACATTTGTTTCAGTTTTAGAGAAACTAATCTTAAAACCGGATCACTAATTTGCATACTGTATAAGCACCGATAAAACAGCTCGTGCGCTGGTGTGTCATCTTGTGTTGGACTAAAGGACACATCTCAGTGGAATATGAGTGTTCTTTCTGTGACAGAGGATGTGCTGCTGATGGTGAGTCTGTTCTGTGCTTCTATCGCGTTGGAGATGGTTCATGTTAAACTTTTCAGAGCTGTTTTGTTTTTTGTATTGTCCTTGTGGTTGGGTTTCTATCTATCTATCTATCTATCTATCTATCCATCTATCCATCTATCTATCATACGTCTGCAGTACAATAGACCGTATATATGAATGGACTTTTTGTATATTCTCTGCAGCATTTCACTGATTTCATACATGCAAGACACTATAGTCCTTTATACAGAGCATACAGGTAAAAAAAAACCAAACAAACATATGCAGTGTTATTCTGATTTTAGGGTTTTGTGTTTTCTTTTCTGTGGGAGACGCTCCAAATGGCTCTTTGAGTATTTAAGGTGGCCGACGGCTGGTTTAGTCTATTTCCACTACAGTTCTGTGGAGTCTGGTCAGAGTCTAGTTATGTCTAATCTAGCTATGATTCCGTAGGGAGTATTATACCTCTGATGACGTCCGCTAAAATAACTAGAACTGAGCTGGCCATAACCCTCGGTACAACACAGAAATGCTAACCAACATCACCAACCAACCAATCAAAGGTTATTCAAAAAGCATAGCATGTTCTTGTGAAATATGAGACCCCGCCGTCACACCAATTTATTTTCTTTTACAACATGTCCTTACAATTAGAAAAAAAACATGCACATAATCCCGTAGCGCCGGTTAGCTCTGTCATAAACACATCCACCGCTATGTTAAACGTTGCAAATTCTGTCATTACAACCCCAGTGACTAATTGCGCTTATTATTCATCATTTGCTTCGCGGTTATGGGCCCTCGCAACAGGTGGGCACATTCAAACAGCCGTGCCATCTGACTTCACCAAAAAGCCACTTACTGCATAGATAGGTTTGTACAATGGGGGACATTTTAGCTCTTGGGACGCCGTGGCGGGAGGTACGTAGGCCCGGTAACACAATACCGCGACAGCTGGACACGGGCCATTTGGTGATGAGTTTAACCAAATATTTGAATAGGTAGTGCTTTTAGTGGGATGGGGCAAGCGCGGGGGATGGTCGTCAATATTGAGGAGTCAAAACAGGTCACTGGAAAATCACTGGGGAACTTGGGAGTTTATATGTAAAAACAAAAGTGATTTGAATGATGGATTTTTACTCATTCAATCATTGTTCCTTCATCAAAAACATACTGAGTTGTATTTTGCTTCATTGAATCTTGTTTGATGAATGTTATTCAGTAAGACCCCCTGAGCTGTGACAAAACACAATTTGTAATTTACCAGTATTGTTACATCACAGGTTGAAACCTTGCTTTTTAAAGTGGGACTAAACACAGAAATTCCCACAACCGCATTTCAAATACACTGATCAAAACAATTAAAGGAAACACATCAGATCTGAATGTGAAAAATAAATATGCTGAATATGTTTACAAATATGGACAGAGCAATGACTTAGGAACAAAAGGATGTCACCTCTTTTAATGAAAGTTACATTTTCAGCCTTTAGAGCACATGTGTCAAACATGCGGCCCGGGGGCCAGATCCGGCCCTCCAAGACCTTTAATCTGGCCCTCGGCTGATTTTTCTATTAAAATACTTAAAATTTTCAGATTTTTCTGTTAATTTTCTGCACCGTTTAGCATAGCAGCGTCTCCGGTGTTTCTGTACGTTGCGACTCCCACCAGAGCAGCACAAATGAAGACTTTCCTCTTTCCAAACACTCTTAAAGGACGATCGTTTTGACTGTCGACCGTGACCCTCATCAGCAAAATGTCAAAAAATGAGAAAAGCAGATGCTGAGTTCAAGATTTCCCAAGAAATAGTATATTAGTATAGTATATTATATAATATATATAATAGTCTAATTCTTATTTGTTGACAGAGGTGAATGGGAAATCTGTCCTCAGTGTGTTTGGAACAAGTGGCGTTGCTCGAGGAATATAATCTTAAATTTTCTGATCCGGCCCTTTTGGGATCAAAGTAGGTTGTATATGGCCCCCGGACCAAAATGAGTTTGACACCCTTGCTTTAGAGGACTTAATTTTATTGGCACCCTGAAAATCAAAGTAAAATAATGATTTAATGATGTATGATGTATGACGGGGTGCCCAATACATCGATCGCGATCTACCAGTCGATCACCAAGGTAGTGTCAGCAGATCGTCAAGGTGGATCGTAGTGTATTACTCGAGACTGGTCTAAATCCCACAAATGCATCCGTATTTGTCACGATGTGCATTTGATAAATGTGCACAGGCTAAATACCACTGCAAAACCAGTCAGAGAATGTAACTCCCGTGGAACTTGGAAAAAACAGGTTTAAAAATCCTACACACTTTCTTCACAGTTTTGTGTAAAGAGCCAGTGGAAAGAAGAGGTTCTCAAACTGTGGGTGAGGGTCCAAAAAGGGGCGCAGAGTGTTTCAGTGCAGCACAGTCTGGCTTATTTTAAGCTTAAATTAACATTTATCAGATAAAATGTAGATAAAGCTATAAAAAGGTATTTATGTGAGACTTTTCCCACATGAAGATCATTAAGTCCACCGTTCCACTATGACTGACTCTCAATATATTTATAAATAAATAAATGATTTGCATTTTTGTAGTAGGTAGATAATTTTGACTTGGTCGTTTTATAAGTAGCTCGCATGCTCAAAAAGTGTGGGCACCCCTGATGTATGATGTATTGCAACAGTACGTCCAGATGTGCCATCCTGAAGAAGTTGGACAATCTGTTGGACAATCTTCTGTAGGGTTAAGGAATGACCTCATATTCCCAGTAGCGATTATCACTGTAGCCAAAGCAGCACTAGTGGAAAACCAGCCAAAAAACACAGAGAGAGCAACTTGAAATGACCTTCACATGTAAAACCAGTTGTGTTTTAGGGGCTGTTTCACTGTTGCTGCTTTAGGGCACCTGCTCATGTCCATTACAACAGGAGCGTCCTTTTGTTCCTAAGTCATTGCCCTGTCCAGATTTGTATAGAAATCCAACATATATTTTTTCCACACTAAGATCTCATGTGTTTTCAAAGTGTTCCTTTAATTGTTTTCAGCAGTGTACTAATACTACAACTACGAGGGAGAGTGAGGGGGGAGGAGGGGTCTAGAGGTATAACGAACAATTGAAAATTCTGATCCATCAATATTTGGAAAAAAATAACCTTCAGCCTGGGACCTTATTACATCTTTGAATCTTTGAATGTAACATTCTTCGAGATTTCAGCCTGTTGTTTTAAACATATATCTGAAGGACACAGAGAGAATAGAGGCTGTATTTTATGGAAATGTTGCAGTGTATAAATATGAATCATTTAGTGTTGGGTTTGAGAGTGCCTCATGCCAGTGTCATGTCTATTCATGTGTACATATGGGCGTGGACGAGCACCCAGAGGGGTACTTATGTTTAATGCATGCCCAAATGGGATACAGCTGCATATGCGAGGAACACATCATGGAAATTCGGATTTGTTCTGTCTGAATATATGACACCATGGCTTAGCAAAAGTTTTTTTTTTTTTTTACATTATTGAATATATTTTGTCAATCATCCAAGTTTAGTTTAGTCTTTATTTTAAGGGACACTGTAAGAAACATTAAGCGCTTCTGTAGTCCAAGTTGCGTCTGACAAATAATATATCAGAGCTGGGAAGTGATTTGAATTTGAATTTTGATGAATCACATGCTTAAATTGCAATTAATTCCGATTAATCGCATGTTACACTCTAATCCTGTTAAATGAAGTCTGGGGGAGTCCTGGATTAGTCCTGCTTTAGTCCTGATCAGACTCCTATTCAATTCTTGTTTAGTCCTGGTTCAGTTGTGGTGTAGTCCTAGTTCCAAACATGTGGGATGTTAATATCTCTTCAGTCAAAGTGAACATGAGTGCTGATCGATGGCTAATCCTCTACGCGCATGTTTAATGATGTATTTCTCTCTTGGTTTGCAGATTTCTGTGGGCAGTTTGTCTGTGATCACTGACTCTGTTTTACTTTAAAACCTCGGAGTTCTGCCTTGTCTCTCTGTACAGCTTGACTCCTCCTCACACACACCAGACCCACCCCCCTCTGTGTGTGTGCTGAGCAGGGAGGGAGAGGCATTGTTTTATAAATGACAGCGTGTATGTATTTATATAAAGTAAATTGACTTGGGCTTATCTCTCGGCGACAGGCTAATTCTAATGTAGCGTTACACTGGCGACACGCGCTGTTTTCTCACACTTGTGCAGAAGTGTGACAAGAAGCATGGATTCACACGTATAGAACTATGCATATGGAAAATGTGTGTGTCCTGCAAATATTATGCTTTTATTTTTATTACACATCAACGTGGAGACGTGTGGTGATACTTTATGAACTTAAAGGTGAACTCCGGCACATTTGAAGGTAAAGTCCATTGCTAGAGGTGGTGGAATTCTGTCAGAAGCCAAAAAACGGCACAGATCAGTGTTGCCTCGGCGGAGATCTCGCTGTGGCAATGAGTCTCTCAAGGCACACTAGTGTAGTGATGGGGGCAAGTTCTTAACTTCCACGTAAAACACCAATTTGCTTCACACTGAAGAAGCTAAACACCACTTTAATCCATCTTACAACAGCCACGAGTCTAACAAACAAAACACTCTGCCTGGTTCACTCATTAGTGTCTGGAAACATTATAAAACAACTTTATAAGCAGCCTTAGCTTTACCTTTGTTGATTTCCCACTGCACAGGCCAAAGCCCAAAAGACTCGATTGTCGACTCCAGCGGCGGCGAGAGGCTCGAGCCGCCAGAAGCAGCAAGTGAGGATCGACTACTGACGATGGAGAAGAAGAGAAACTGAAAAAAAAATGGTTCAGGAATGTATTTTTTAGCGTTTTTCAAAAAAATATAATTCACTAATAAATAAATGGGATTAGAAACGACAGCGGCGATCGAGTCTTTTGGACTTTCACATGCGCATTGGGAAATCAACAAAGGTAAGGCTAAGACTGCTTATAAAGCCGTTTTCGAACGTTTCCAGACACTAATGAGTGAACCAGGCAGAGCGTTTTGTTTGTTAGACTCGTGGCTGTTGTAAAATGGGTTAGAAAGTGGTGTTAAGCCATGGAAGTTAAGAACTTGCCCCATCACGACACTAGTTTGTTGCCTTGACAGACTCACTGCCACAGCGAGATCTCAGCCGAGGCAACACTGATCTGTGCCGTTTTTTGGCTTCTGACAGTATTCAACCACCTTTAGCAATGGACTTTAGCTTCAAACGTGCAGGAGTTCCCCTTTAAAGACGCCATCGGGCCTCTACCTCTGACATAACAACACTGATCAATTTCAAAGATTTGTCACGGCTCTGCGGGGTGGACATGCTGCACAATATTCATCAAACAAGCATCAGTGAAGCTAAACGCAGCTCCAGGTATGTTTTTGACGAGGGAACACGCTCAAAATGTTCATTTACGCCTTTAGGAAATGCAGTCAGTTAAGCCATAATAAACCTCTGATGAAGTTCGGCGCCAACATGACAAGCACTTTATGCTCCAATTAGTACATTTAAAATTTCTTGGTGTTTTTATTAATAACTAGCTTGTACCAACATGTCATTTCCCATTGTTTTTAGCTAGTGGCACATGAGGCGTTTTATTATGTGTCACTGAAAACAGAATGGATGTTTTTCACTCGGTTCTTGTCATGAAACAGCTTCTTTTATTCATAGCATTTTAGCATTTAAAATAATAGGAGGTTTGATTGCACTTTTATGATGAAGGCAGTTCTTTATGTAGAAGGAAGGAGGAAGTTATTATTGGTTTAAAATGTGAAAAGTAGAAGTATTTTTTTCTAAACAGTTTGAAGTTGTCCAGAGTCACTTACCCTAAGCATCCAGAGCATCCGAATTATTCACGCGAAGGCCAGAGCGACGTGTGCGGTCACAGTGAAGCTGAACGTGCACAAGCACTTCCTCATTCTTGGGCAGAAAATGCTTCATTATGAGACAGTACACAGTGGCTTAGTCTGACCTTGTTTTAAAGCAACAAAATAAACAGAAAACAATGTCATTAATATGATCAGGATTCAAATTTGAGAATTGATTTGCACTGAAACAACTGTAATAAGTTTTAGGTAAAAACTGCCCCCTTTGACTGTATGAGAGAGGGACATAAAATCAATCAAACTTTATTTCTATAGCACTTTTCATACATTTGAGATGTAGCAAAAAGTGCTTCGCATGCAACAAAAGAATGACTGATTAAAAACAACAGCACCCCCACGGTTTCTTCCATATATACAGCAGTTTAGACAGGAACATAAGAGAAACATAAAGATCCTAAAAGTTGTAGTAAAAAAAGAAGAGCTAAAATTACATTAGAACAGATTAGAAAATATCTGAAATGTGAAAAACCCTTTATTTTACATCAGTAGAAAAGGAGAAACATAAAGCTCCTAAAAGTTATAGTAAATAAAGAAGAGCTAAGAGTAGATTAGATTAGAAAATAGCAGAAATGTGAAAAACCCTTTATTTTACATCAGTAGAAAAGGTTTCATAGATCATCATCTGGACAATGTTTTTCCAAGAGTTTTTGACTGATATCCGGAAGTCGTTCCTAATCTTATTTCCCATTATTACAGTGCTCCCACCTAATTAAGTGCAGATTTGACTTGACTTTTGCACTTTGTTATGTAATTACATGCTATTTCAATGTTACGTGTGCGCACTTTAAACAGGGCTGCAAATCTAAACATATTTGAACTGGAGGCCCTTAGACTTGTGGTCGACACAGTGAATCACTCAGACTCAGATGCATTAAGCTCAGTTATGACAGAGACACTGTACCTGCAATAAGGCACTGAACATTTATTTTAGATCTGTTTTACAATCCAATAGTCAGTTAACAGTGTTGGCAGAATTACTTAAACTTGCATTCATTTACAAAAATCTTTCACAATACTAGTTCACTTTAACAGTACTAATTAAAAGTTTCTGTGCCTTAAAAGCAATATAATCATATTTTTAAAAAGCTTCAAACATATCTCACAGAAATTCTTTATCTTTTCATCATTGTGTCATACTTCAGAAATATAATATCTTAAGTTTTGGACATTTTAGAAAGCGTAAACTCGCCTGCTCAGTGTATAAGGTCTTAAACGGACTCGCTCCAGCACCTCTGGGGGAGTTCATTATCCCCAAATCCAGGACTAGCGGTGGGGCAACAAGAGCCTGTACCAGAGGCGACTGTGTCAAACCTTATCTTATAGATGCACAACATTCAGTCAGCAGGAGTTATCAGTCCAGGACAGAAAACTGGAATAACATCCCAGCTGCAGTAAGACACTCTACCACATTCAGTACTTTTAAAACCATCTGAAACGAAGGCTTAAGAGAAACCAGGTCTGTCATCACTAATGTTCTGCTTCTATGTAAATGTGTCGTATGTCAGGATTGTGCCTTATTGTGCTGTTTCTAACATGTTTGTCCCATGAATTATCATCATTGACAGTTTGTCTATTTCTTTCTCGTTTCTTTCTCTCTGACCTGCAGGGACGACAGATGTAAAGTCGCCTTTTGGCTAATTCTGGCATTTTTACGAGTACATGTTCATGAATATGCACTGTCCCTTTTAAATAAATAAAACAACAAAAAAAAAACTAAAAGTGGCAGGCCCTATCTCTCCAGCTGGTGAATGCCAATATGTATTATCCTTATGTTTGTAAAATAGATTTTCCAAATGCATACATTATATTCAGTTAAATCTCAAAGACACAAAAATCATGTTTAAAAGTGAATCAAAACTACAATCATGCCGTGATTTGAACTCTTGACGTTTGTTGACCAAACTCGCATCATTTGCAGATATATTTTAGTTACTCGTCTTGATCCTTATCCTATTTTACATGCTAGCACTGTTTTCCATTAGCATTCCCAGCCTTTTCTCCCATCTGAAAAAACACCAGCTCCAAGTTTAAAAGTTCATGCGTAGCTCGTGGAGGCTGTGAGATCAGATACGTCCCTTTCTACTAGTGTCCACCACATCTCCCTGACCGTCCCGCTGCTTCAGCCAAGGGAACAAAAACAGAATTCCTCCAACATCTCCACCATCTCTGCTCCGCGCTGTTCCGAGACCTCATTATCTGCCTGCCCGATTCATTCTGCGGAAACATGGATCCAGGCCGGAAAGACGCGACGGATACGGCGAGCTCTGTTCTGCTCCTCTGATTCAAAAGTCGCTCACAAAACCCGCCCGGCATAAGAACCATACGGGGACAAGCGCGCGAGGCAATTACCAGAGTGACAGCTTGGATGATTACGAATGTATTAGCGCGCGAAGGCCAATGGGAGCTGGAGACGGGAGCGAGGAGCAGACAGTCCGTGATAGGAGATTGAAGCTAGTTTATTTTGATTGCTTACCTGCCGCACTGTTGCATTTAAGTGAGTCAGGGTTGCTACTGTAAAGCAACATTTATTGAATTACATGTGTTTGAAATTGACTTGAAAAACATTCATTCTTGGCTTGGTGGTGTCATCTGATTGGAGTCTTGGAGATAGCCTTGTCTAAAGTGTGGAACATCCTTGGCAAGGCAATAAAATCTCCATGGAGACTAGCAAAATTTCCTCCACTGGAAAAGTTAAAATAAATACAGTGGTCCCTCGTTTATTGCAGGGGTTATGTTCTAAAAATAGCCCGCAAAAGGCAAAATGTATTTATTTACTTTATTTTTTACAATTATTCTAAAAAAAAATCGAGTTGGCAAGTCATATCCATTTGTTTTTTTGGAAAATCGATATTTAAGGTACATTTTGCATTCACCAAGACTTCCTATAGGCTTTCCGTAGTCACTTCCTGCAGTGTGTCTCTCACTTCCCCCGAGAACGGCACAAGCACAAACAAATCTGTCACAGAAAGAACGCTCATATAACCCACTGAGTCGTGTCCTTTAGTCCGACAGAAGCTGAAGCATCAGCACAAGGAAAGAGCTGCTTTTTTTTCCCGCACCGTTTATAGTTTATGCAAATGAGCAAAGCGGTTTTAAGTTTGTTTCTGTAAGACGTAAACAAATGTGCCAAAGCTGCATTAAACACATTCTAATCTCACACGGGCTGATGTGGCTCTATAGTGGAGATGGTTTATATGTTGTAAAGTTTAGTTTATTTATGCAGATTAGTAATAGTAATAATCATGGTGATACATTTTTATATCAAAACGTTAATGATTAATCGATAATCGATCATTTATTCTCTCGGTGATCGATTAAGAAAATTTGATCAAACGCCCATCACTACTGTGTATCACGCAGGAGCACAGGACTCAAATGCAACACAAAGAATGCCGTCCAACACAAAGTATTAGTTCAGTACAACAGAAAGTGTCCTACAAAAGGTAAGGCCTAAATGGCAAGGCAGGTAGATAACAACAAAGGAATTATATGATTTGTAAAGTGAACTAAAATATCCTCCAAAACTGGAAATCTCTTCAACAAGAAAACAGGCAGGGAAAGAACTCAGATTCAGGGACTTCAGAGTTGCTCAAATGCAAACAACAGATACAGGGTTACAGATACAGAGCTTGAAAATGGGTGTTCACAGGTCAACAATCTAGCAAAGACTGAGTGAAGACCAGGAGCTTATATAGGCTCCCTGGGGATAATTAGGGAATGAGAGACAGGTGTCGGAGAACAGGGAGGGAGCAAAAGGAGGACTGGAACAGACCTGGAGCTGGACTGGGGAAGAACATGTAGACAATAGGCAGAACTGTGACACTGTGGACCATATGAAATGCTTCCAAAAAAGAGGTTTTCACAACATGATGAGATTTTGGATGCTGCTATATGGTCGAATTCAATCGAATCGTGAATCGAGTTTTTAATTATAAAAGCAAAAAAAAAAAATGGGGGGGGGTTGCCAAGCTCTAAGTTATTGGCGCTGTTTTTTCTTCTGGGCGAGAAGATTCTCATAAACAGACACAGACGTGACACCTTCGATTACACAGAAGAGCCAGTCAGGGCGTAGAACACAATGCACCTTCATACACTGTAAAATTGCACACAAAAAATCTGCAAAACAGCGAGTCCCCAAAAGGTGAACCGCGTTATAGTGAGGCACAACAGCAAATGCAAAATTACTTCACAAGACTAGTTCACGATAACAATACTTGTATTTAAAAGCTCCTGTGCATAAAAGGGGCACAGTTATGAAAAATGTAGCATTTCTATGTTTAATTTCAACAAAATAGTTAAAATAAGTTTTGCTAAAAAAAAAAAAAAGGTACTTCTGTTGCCATATTTGGTTTGTTTTACTTGGGCATTTCGGCTCAGCCTGTTCCACGGTGCTGTGATCGGTCCAGTCTTCATCGCACTGCTGGACGGGCCCCATCGCTCCAGCGGGAACACAAAAGCGTCCTATCTACAGTTACACCGCGATGGATTCTGGCGAGTCTGTGAACCCACAAATATCACAAATCCATCTTGCTGTGTAAGGTTATAATTTTCACTAAATATTGTAACATGAGATTTAATTTCATCAGGATAAATAGTACCTCCTTTTACAAGCCTAACAAAAACCCCCAGTGCCATGTCTCCTTACTCACCCTTCATTACCGTCACTGTGTGCACATATACATCCACACTTCCACGGCTGTGAACGCACTCCCCGCTCCCCCCTGCTGGTTGTTCCATTTCCTGCACAAAAGCTCTCCTGGCGTGCTCCCTGTGCACTCTTTTAGCCTCCATTAGCTCTGAACTGCTGCCATCCCACTTATTTAACTTTCACATTTGCATCCCCCGTACCTCCACAAACACCTCGGCCTCGCCTGGCGTTTGCTGTTGTGTTTGATTGTGATTTTGGGAGGCGCGTCAGGATTTGTTGCTCCCCTCCGAGCGCTCCTCACCCTGTAAAAGTGAGCCGGATTACAGGTCTGGGCTCGGGCGAAGAGAGCAGCAGCTGTTGGGTGCGATATACACGGGGATGGTGTCGTAAGTGTTGCGTTGGTAGAAAAAAAGACGAGAAGAGGCTGGGAATAGATGAAGAGATGACGGATGCTTATTTTATATGTTTTGGGACTCTATAGTCTATTGTTTGTGGACCAGCAAGCAAATAAAAACAACATTTAAAGCCCTGCAGTAGATTTTCCTGCAGGTACTCTATCTTGCCCCAGTACAGATAATGTATGTTGTATATGGGTCAATGGCATGACGCTGTCTAAATGCAATTTCCTGTTAAAAAGGTTCAAATTTCATAATAATTCAGCACATTTCTGTAGCACCACTGACCTCCATGGAACCAAATAATTTTTTTCAGAAATCATGAGTTATTCTGCATGTTTTTTGTACTTAAAGTGTTAAAATGGCATGTGGTGCGACTGTGCATCATGTGGTGCGACTAATAACAGCAGTAATTCTATGGACTTGGGTGAATGGTTCTTTAGGCATTTTTCTTCATTTGATGCATTTTACAGGGCAGTCGTTTGTTCATTAAACACAAGCAGGTGACTGTCATATTGGAGCAAAAGAAAATATCAATATGTATTAAAAATCTAAAGAAATGCAACAGTTTGTTTCTATACACTTCATATTACCGTATTTTTCAGACTATACGTCGCTCCGGAGTTTAAGTCGCACCAGCCAAAAAATGCGTAATGATGTTAAAAAAAAAAAAACTTGTATAAGTTGGACTTTTGGGAGGAAATTTATTTTATAAAATCCAAGACCAAGAACCAACATTTAATCTTGAAAGGCAAGTTATAGAAGTTATAGCAATAAAAACAACCGAATACAGAACAATTTGTGTATCATTTGTTCATTCATTTTTCAAAATAGAACCAAAAATAAGAAAACGAAAAACCAACTCTTTTCTTTATTATTTGTCTCTATAACCAAAATTAAAAAAACAGATTTTTTTTTTCATTTTTGATTCATATAAAATATTCATATATTCGATCTATGGGCTGTTAGTGTGAAAAATGTAATATATAAGTCGCATAAACCACCCAGACCCCGAAAAAAGTGTTTTTTGGGACTTATAGTTCAAAAACTACGGTATTCAGAACTTAGATTAATATCCCAACCATGTTTTAGAAAATAAAACAATTTTAAGGTTATTCTTGGTCGCACCACATGACATTTTACACTAAAAATGCTTCATATAAATCTCAAACATAGATTTATGCACCTGACACTGTAAATATTTGAAAAAGTTCAATAGAAACTAATATTTTTTATATTTTAAAATTTGCCTGTTGAAAATCCTGACACGTCATTGACCCATAAGCGGCTCTTGAAAGTCCAAATAACTCAACTGTGTACTATAATAAATAATAATAATAATAATAAATTTTATTTATAACGCACTTTACATTTGACACCAAATCTCAAAGTGCTACAGTGCAAAAAGACTTTAAAAACAGAAGACAATTAAAAATCAATTTAAAAGCAATAAAACAATAGCAGGTATTAGCTGTAGGCCAGGGTAAAAAGGTAGGTCTTTAGTCCTCTGGTGCAATTCTTACATACAAATGGGCAGTTTTACATATTGCCCAATACAATCGTAATTTCAGGTTTGTTTTATTTTCTGCAGTGATTTGAAGTCTATTCATTTTAATGGACAAAAACAAAACAACAAAATAAGAAAAACATCTTTACTGAATTCAAATGCTGCTTTTATTCATATTCCCTCCCCATTGTTCTAAGTTTTTGTGATCTTGGAGCTGTGGTTAGCGGCGTCTGCTCCAAACATCCTCGGGCTACTCTGTAATTGCTTTATATCCAATTGAATCCTGGTTAGCCTCTGTCCTGTCATACTCAATCTGCACTCTCGCCCTGATTTATAGAGGCTGTGTACAGTAAGAGGAGCCTTCTCTAACTAGCGCACCGCAAACGACTCCCTCCTCTCGGCGAACAGGTCAAAACAGGTCAGAGATCCACAAAGAACCAGATGGGACCCAGTGAGAGAATGAGCTTGAGTGAGATTTTAACTCGAAACTCCCTGGGATAAAACCGAAGGCTGTGTGTAAAAATGGACTTCGAGTGTGATGTTTCCAACCAAATGAAGCTGACTGAGTCGGGGTGGGATGAGACTGGGTCCATGAAAATGTAACAAGATGAGATTTAAAGATAATTTGTAATAAACAGGTTGTGCAATCTGATCCGTTTCACAATTTTGGCTATATTATTTTTATTAATTTGACGTCATAATGAAGCTGTCATTTGTAGCACTGCTTTTGCAACTACAACTTTTCAAATGATATAAAACACTACCTCTGGAAAACGTGCTGAAAAACTGTTCAGTAGTTGGGATGTAACAATAACCGAAATATTGTGATATTGTATTGTCACAATAATATCGTGGACCAAGTTCCTTAAATGTATTGTTTTATAGTAGCAACAGCTAATAAACATCAGGAACTACACTCCCCATGATTCATTTCAGCGCAAACATGAAGTAAGATGTTTTTGACTTGAATTCTTGAGATTATTACAGTAATAATTCACACCAAAATCTTGTCAGGGTATTTTAAAGGCAAAAGGCGTCCTATCTACAGTTATATCAGCCTCCAAAATGTCACATTACAGTGGTCCCTCGCTGATCGTGAGGGTTATGTTCTAAAAATAACCTGCAAGAAGTGAAATCTGCTAAGTAGTCGCTTTATTTTTTACAATTATTATATAGGTTTTAAGGCTGTAAACCCCTCAGCGATCTAAGCGGGGAGCAGGGGGTGAAAAACATGGTTATGGGCAGTTGTTGGCGCTGTTTTTTATTCTTATACAGAGACTTGACGCCTTCGATTACGCAGAACACAATGTGGGGTTCTCCCTTAGCCAATCAGAATGCAGAACACAATGTGGGGTTCTCCCTTAGCCAATCAGAATGCAGAACACAATGCACGTTCACGCAAAAAAAACATGCAAAACTGCACAAAAAACCAAATCTGCGAAACAGCGAGGCCTCGAAAGGTGAACCGCGATAGAGCAAGGGACGACAGTAATATGTTTTTTATTTGAATTCTTGGGATTAGGACAGTAGTAAACAGCAAAATCTTGACAGGATATTTTTAAAGCAAAAAAGTGTCCTGTCTACAGTTATATCAGCCTCCAAAATGTCCCAATAAATATCGTACCGTGAGATTTAGATATCGTTACATCCCTATTCAGTGGCTGAAATCATTTAAATGACTCTGATGAAGGGGCCTGAAGTTTAAAAACACAGTGGAGCACTTCCTGTATGACATCACGAGGTGGAAGTGTTTTCAGTTTGTGTGAAGAACTCAGCTTAAATATGCAGGTTTGTGTGTTAAACATGTGTGAATGAAACAAAACACAACTCAGGAAACAACATTATAACATGCAGAAAATAAACCTTTAAATGTGTTTGTGAACATTAGTTTTATAGGAAATGTTTATATATTATTTACTACTTTGTAATTATTATTATTATTATTGCATGAATGTGAATGGCGCTGCCTCTTGGCCAGCTTTTCCATTCATTATTCATAAGCAACAGAGATGTGTCTTTCATTTTGATTTATACACGTCCTGAGGAAATTGTAATGAAATGTTCGCTTATGACGACCCCTAAGTACGCCACTAAGTAAAGACATTCCATCTCCAAATAACACTCATTAATCAATCTGCATTTATTATGAGATTTTTCCATTCTCGTTTTGTGTAGCGGCCCTGGTTAAACAGCAGTCTCGTAATGTGAGCCCCGGGCCTGATTAGCAGACATCCACTCATATCCAAAGGACAAAAACAGGCCTGATGAGCGCAGTCGTCCCCTTTAGAGAGGTCACAGCCCCGTCCTCGCCTGATGCTCGCCGCAAAACTGCCGCTAAAACAACGATGTACGAACTGTTAATGTGAATTTTGGAGAATGACTCAGGGTTAGTAACGTCTTGACTTTGTCTTGCCCCAGTACAGATATTTTGCATAAGCAGCTCTGGAGGTCAAAATAAGTGAGCCGCGCACTGTTCTTCCGATAATCTGGAAGTACGTGATGAGCATGCTAGTTGTCGTTCGCTTTACTGTGATGCAAAACTCCGCTCTGGTCTCTGAAAGCTGCGGGAAAGCGCTTACCATAAAATACCAAATAAAAGCCGGGGCGTTTATTTGTTTCAATCGCTTATGGGTCTTTCCACGCCAAATCTCCACATGTGGGTGAAAGTGGCTCCTCGGAAAACTCTACTTCAGGGGTGTCAAACTCATTTTGGTCCGGGGGTCGTATGCAACCTACTTTGATCCCAAAAGGGCCGGATCAGAAAACTCAGTTCTCTCTTCAAGTTATTGTATTTTTCTCCGTGTCTCGTAGTGGTGTTTAAGATTATATTCCTCGAGCAACGCCACTTGTTCCAAACACACTGAGCACAGATTTCCCATTCACCTCTGTCAACAAATAAGAATTAGACTATTTTTCTTGGGAAATCCTGAACTCAGCATCTGCTTTTCTCATTTTTTGACATTTTGCTGATGAGGGTCACGGTCGACAGTCAAAACGATCGTCCTTTAAGAGCGTTTGGAAAGAGGAAAGTCTTCATTTGTGACTCCCACTCTGGTGGGAGTCGCAACGTACAGAAACGCCGGAGACGCTGCTATGCTAAACGGTGCAGAAAATTAACAGAAAAATCTGAAAATTGTAAGTATTTTAATAGAAAAATCAGCCGAGGGCCAGATTAAAGGTCTTGGAGGGCCGGATCTGGCCCCCAAGCCGCATGTTTGACACATGTGCTCTACTTCAAACAGGTCAGGAGGTACCTGACAATATATATTTTTAATGACAAAACTATAAGGAGTTGGGAGCTAAAATTTGTAACTTTTCCTACAGGAAAGTGTGTGAACCTCTGAGAATTTTTTCAGTCAAATCTGAGAAGGTCGAGCGGGGACAGACCAGGCTTTTATTTGGGATCAGGCAGTTATTTGGGGCAGGTGATTATTTCCTTCCTCGCAAAAATCTTACTCAGCAAAACTGGGAAAATATAAATCTGGTCCTCAAATTCTTTTAACCAGTGTGACTATAATTTAGGCGACTTTCTGTACAGACGTAGCTGAGTTAATTTGAAATAGTACAACAAAGAGCTGATTATTTTCATCGCTTATAGTTTATGCAAATGAGCCATGTGGTTTTAAGTTTGGTTTCTGTAGAGACGATGCGAGCATCAGTCCCGCGTCCTGTTGTTGCAGCACGACTTTTATCTTCAGCACGTACATTAGACTCAGAGTTTATTTGGAACCGACGGTTATTTATCAAAATATCCACCTGCACCCGACGTTTAAAGGGGAATCCGAAGGTTAATTATTATTTTACGGTATAAACCTTTCACAGTGAATAATTAGGTTAGAGTTTATCAAAATATGTTGCAGCTGTACTTGATTTTTACTGTTTACAGAATTATAATAATAGTAGAAATGATAATACATTTTATTTATTAGACGCCTTTCTGGACACTCAAGGTCGTCTTAACAGGGGTGTCCAAACTTTTTTTAACAAGGGCCACATATTAAAATATAGATCAGGGTGAGGGCCGATCGAGGGTCATAGACTGGTGCGCAAAACACTGAGTAATTCAAATCTGTGCTTTCATAACAGGTTTGAATGACCCTCCAGACCTTTGTTCATCCTTAAACCCTCAAAAGGACACATTAAATTTGCCGTAGCATGGGCCAATTTACCTGGAAGCCTAAGGGACAAAACAATCAGTCTGAGTTTGGACATCCTTGACTTACAACAACACAAATAAATTAAATACAATTAAAACATACAGTTAAAAGCCAACCGTTACAGTGGGGCAGTATTTCTTGATTAGTTCATTATTCATTCATTTTAAATGGTTTGCAGTGGTCTGGAGTTATTATTCGTGAATGGCTGCCTGTGTGAATCAAACAAGAACTTGCATGCTAACTGCGCACCTCCTGATTCGCTAATTTATTTATTTATGTATTGTTTTATTTGACAGGGACAGTGTACATTAAATAACATTGCTGCAAATGCACCAGAATTATCCAAAAGGTTATTTTTCCTCAGTTGTCCCTGGACAGACAGTAAAATTGTCTCCCTAAAAACTAAATATTAAACATAAATAATAATAAAATACTTTCTAATCACATGTAGTCAGTACACAGTGGGCAAGACAAAATGTGTTAAAATACATACAAAAAATATCCTATATTACACGAAATTTACTCTTTTAACCAAGCTTTAATGCTGTTACCGCAAAAACATACCTGAAGTTGTGTTTGAGTAATCATATTATTACTTTTTCTACATCTCCAAGGTTCAAAATGCTCTGTTCCACCTTGTGATGTCATAAAGCAGGGGTTTTCAAGATACCTTCTGTGTGCTAGAGATTGGGAATGCCTGATGGATTCTCAAGAAGGTGTATGGAGTTTAAAAACACAGTGAAGCACTTCCTATTCCTGTCATTACCACGTGCCATCACAACTATCTTGCTAACCGAGCTTCTCCTGATTCCCAGACACTAAAACGCCCTTTAATCACATGCAGACATTGCACAAGAGCAATAATATCTGTCTCGCCAGTATTAACCGAGACAGAATCCGTTAACTCCAGTGTTATCCGTTTAGCTGCGATTTCCATACTGCAGGACCCGGGGCGTCCGAGCTGCTGTGCAAACCGAGGAGGAATATGTAGGTTCAGAACTTCGGGACTTCTGCGATAAAGCACTGGACCCTGAAGTGAAGGCGAGGCAGGCTGGGTGATAGGGACAGTCGCTGGCCTGGGGAGGATTCATTTTAGCGAGGTTTATCTGAAGAGCTCGGCTGTCACAACGCAGCTCGGGTCATTTACCGCTGTCAAGTATTCAGATGAGGCCGCTGGTCCATGAAGGAGGAGATGTCCATGAACTGAGAGGAGAAAGGGGAGAGAGCGGAGAGGGGCTGGTGCGAGATGGATGGGGAAAGTTGGGGTTTTGAGGGTGATTAAAGGGATAGTTTGGGTCTTTTGACATGAATCTGTATGGGTCCCGATCAGAGTGTCGTGCATCAACATTGAGTTCTTCCCCGGTTTCGGTGCTGATGAAAGTGTCCGGCAAGTTGGCTGGGGTCACGAAAATAAAGTGTTTTTCTTCTCAAAACAAAATGTGTTCAAAAGAGTGATACATTTGCGTCACAAAACGGTGAACCATGAAAAAGTCAGACCTCATAATCACTTGGTACTATTTTCTCTACGGTCAAATCACTGTGCGCTGCCGCCAGGTGAAGCTGCGCATGAATCCAACACTTTTTTCAGTAGTTCGGCAGAGTTTATGTGCTCAGACTGTTGACCAGCGCAACATAAGAGAGCTAATCTGAGAGCTACAGCGATAAGTATATAAGCCTGTATAAGAATATATATTAAAAAAATGGTGTGGACTTGTGATTCTCCAGGCTGGAACAACAAAAATCCAGCTTCAAATTGTCCCACTCTGTCCCTCCTCTCTCTCTCTGCCTGTTCTGACTCCATCTGGTGAATTTGGGCATCAGAATATTCAGGTTCATAAAGATCTCCCCTTAGCTCTGTGCTAAAGGCAAAGTCGTGAACTTTTTGAGCAGTAAACACAGTGAAACAGGCGCGGCTTCATCTGGCTGAGCGCGGAGTGATATGAACAGAGAGAAAATAGTACCAAGCGATTATGAGGTCTGACTTTTTCATGGACAACGGTTTTGTGGCGCAAATGTCTCACTCTTTTGAACACATATTGTTTGGAGAAGAAAAATACGCTTTGTTTTCGTGACTCCAGCCAACTTGCTTTCGTCAGCACCGAAACCAGGGAAGAACTCGGCTCACCGGACGCTGTCAGGAGGTAAGTCAGTGTTGATGCACGACACTGCTGACGGGGACATACAGATTCATGTCAAAAAACCCTGAACTATCCCTTCAAGGCAGGAGTCAAGAGCAACTTTTCAATGTGCATATAAACAATCGCTGGAAACATGGTGCTATATTACTTAAAATTGACTCTTCTGAGGTTTTTAGGCGTGTTATCATGTTACCTTCTCAAAAACATGTCTGGAGTTGTTGTTTCCGTCACACGTTTGGGTAATCCTGCATCATTAGTCCAAATAGTGATGTTTTGAAGCAGGAGTTTTCAAGTTAACGGCTCCTTTTACCTTTTGTTCAGTAGAGATCGACAGTTCCACGGCTGAAATCATCCAGATGATTCTAGTGAAGGTGTGTGGAGTTGAAAAACAAAGTGGAGCACTTCCTGTATTAGACATGACATCACAAGGTGCAACTTGGAGTGTTTTCTATTTGAGAGAAGAAGTCAGTGTAAATATGCATGGTTTGTGTGTTAAACATGTGAATGAAAGGAACACAACTCCAGGTCTGTTCTTGAGAACGAAACAACATCATAACAACAGAAAATCAGTGCCATATGCCATGGTAACATCTAAGTTAGAAGTCTTGAGTGGAAAAATATTATTACATTATTTTGTAAAAATGCTCCATTTGTCTGTGTTGATTTATTTTTCTATATCTTGATTGTGACGAGCAAGCGAGATATAAAGTGTGTGTGTGTGTGTAAAGGCCGCCACAATCTGCACGAGAATTTGCCCGATTTTGGTTGCGATTTCTTCTCCGTGAGTTCAGGGAGGCGTGACCCATTAGATCGTAATCACCAAACATCAGCAACGCGACGATAACAAACAATAAAACAGAGCATCAGGGGCAGAGGAGCGATGGACACAGAGATGCAAGATATAAACTCAGGACATAGCGAAAATAAAGACTTCAGCAGCTCATCCACATTATCCATAGAAATTGTCCTCTGCAAATAATGAACCCAGTCCACAAAACCGCGCTATTAATCCAGTTTGAGGCGTTCTTTAAAAGTAAAAAGTCAAGATAGTTCCTCACGTGTGTCTGTTTACATCCACACAGCGCATGGATCGAGGTGAAGCTGCAGATTAGCGACAGTGACTCTACTTCCTGTGGACTTTATCTCCAATCTTTAATGCTTTTAAAAATCCTGTATCTGAAGTAATGCACCACATTTCACAGATAATAATAACACAGTTTTGACTTGTGTCTAAACTACAAGTGCAGAGCTCTGATCTTTGAACACTTCAGAGTCTCAAAGTGAAAGTCTCAAAGGTTTTACTGTAGACAAGAAACAGCTGACGCCATCACGCTCACAACTTTATCTAGTGTGCTCGCTGAAGACTTTGTGATCGTAGATTTGAAGTCTCATAAAATTCTCCTCGTGTTGTGGCTGTGGTTTGCGCTTTTGTCGCACGTTTAAAAATTGTTTAAGACCGAAAAATCCTGTAGTATGTGGAAAATGACTAATTTGTGTATAGTAAAGTGTAAAATAATGCATACATTTTAACAGCATTTACTTCTTTATTTACTACTTTCATTCAATTTCTAACTCTAGAGTCAAAGCAGTGAGTTTTCATTATAAACTTTCAAATGGACGAAAACACTTGTAGCCGCAGAACGTTGTGTTACATTTACGAGCAGACGTGCCTGTAGACTTGGCGAAGTGGTTTAAACTTTTCTCCCCGGAGAGCTGACGGGCCGAGGCTGTACGGTAAACAGAGGATTATAAATAGCCGTGATTAAAGGTGGGGTCGGCCGCTCTGGCCTCTGCTCGTACATTAGTATGCCTGAGATAAGGAGCCGGAGCTCGGATTATCAACCGGGGCGGATCAGGGACAGCGCTGGGTCAAATGCGTTGCCGAACTTTGAACTCATTAGTTAATTATGGTACAGACTGTTACAAGACTCAGGCTGGACTTTGTGAAGAAAACATGAGATTTAGTTTCGTAAAATATCAAATAAGACACTTTTTATTAAGAATTTGCATGATCTGTGTCCCTGGATACAAGGTAAACATGTTCAACAAATAAGCCTTTTACTGACAGCAGTTGTAATGCTGATTTATTAAAAAAGAAACTAAAACACTGGGCATGATGGCCCGTTTATTTCTTATAATTTGTGTTTTGGTTTTCAGACGATTATCTAATCAGAAAGAATGAACCTCACACGAGTCTCACATTTGGGTTGCCAGAGGAACTGGCAACCCAAATGTGAGACTCGTGTGAGTCCAGTTGGCTTAAACCATCCATCCATCTTCTCCCGCTTAATCCAGCTGGGTCGCGGGGGCAGCTTGCTGCCCAATCCTCATAGCACCTGACCCCCCCCATGAACCCCTCTGCAGGTGGTGAGCCCACAGGAGGGTGGACAACATGGTCCTTGATGTTAGTTCATAGGGGTGCGGGCATGTTTTGGGTTGATGGGGGAAACCGGAGTACCCGGAGGAAACCCATCCAGACACGGGGAGAACATGCAAACTCCACACAGAAAGGCCCGGGCGACCCGGGGATCGAACCTGCAACCTTCTTGCTGTGAGGCCTGAGTGTTGCCACTCAGCCACCGTGCCGCCAAACCCGTGGCTTAAACCTAATTTAATTTAATTTATGTCCATTAAGGACATCACAATCGCATTAGATGAGCCAGATGCATCGAGTGTTTTGGCAAAAGTGAGTTTTCAGCACTTGTCCATATAAAAAAGTATAAAATACATGTATAAAAACAGACAAGACACATAAGTTACATACAGATTAAATATAGACAGTACATTTTCAGTGAGTGCATTTTTGGTTGGAAACATGCAATAATTTTAATTTACTTTAAAATTAATTTAACTTTTAAATTTGTTATTGGTTTCCAAGTTTAAATCAGCTGGTTGCGCCGACTGGATTGGCAGATGTGCGTTTGTCAGTCTGCCTCAGGGCAGCTGTGGATACAACAGTAATTTACCACCACCAGGTCTGGAGTGAATGAAGAATGCTGTAAATAATGTTCTGTAAAGCGTCTTTGGGGACCTGTGTCTGTGAAAAATTGCTATAGAAATAAAGTGACCTTACCTGTACACTGGGACAACACAATCACCACTAGTTCCATCTCTTGTAGCAGCTCTGTGTTCACATTTTATGGTTCTGGCAAATTCAGAGGTGTATCACAGTTAAGACACTTGAAAAATAATTTAAGATTGTTAACATAGGTAAAATTTTCAAAGTTTTCTTAAAAATTTCACAGTGGTGCAAGTGTCTGGGCTTTTTATCAAGGACCTTAAGGGTCAATTTGTTTATATGAACAGAGCTTTCAATGTGTTTGAGGACTCTCTCTGACCTGAACGGTCACTACCCAAATCACAGCACCTGCAACCAGTCATGACTCAGTGCTAGTGCAGCCTCTGCAGCTCAGGGAGGGAATTCTGGAGGTTCATGTATCGAGAATGTTCTTTATCTGTAGAGTTACCAGTAAATGCAAGTTGTCTCATTTTTATATACCTCTTTTCATCACAGAACCACTCACCAATTCACACTCACATTCATACACTAGTGCACACAGACACTGGGGTGAGGGGGGTTAAGTGTCTTGCCCAAGGACACAACAACAGCATTGATTTGTGGTAGCTGGTATCGTACCGCCAGCCTGTGGGTCACTGGACAAACACTCTGCTACTGTTCTAAGAAAGTGCTTAGGCTACATACAATTCCTGGAGACTGTGTGAGGTTTAAAAAATCGGGAAAAGTGTCCAGACAAAATACCAAGCCCGTCACCACAGGCTAACTTTGGACATTTATATTTTCAGTGTTTTGACTCAACAAAATACAAGTCCTCTGCTTTACCTCACAGAACGGATAACACCAACACACACACGAAGTGCACATCGGAACTCTGCTGTCGGTAAATAGTGCGACAGAAATAACTTTGCTGGTATTTGAAGCAGAATTGATGGGCTGAGTGTTAATTATTATGGACCGGGGGACTGCTGCGGTTAATTGGTTGGAGCGCTCTCATATTCAGGTCATCTCGGCACACAGTAGAGTTGCGTTTTATGGACTCCACCGTAATGAAGAAATCAGCGGGAAACTCGGCAGAAAGCGCTGATCAATAGTTAACGGGGCGAAAGTGGCATTTTAATTATACACAGATCTGCACGCGCTCAGAAGAGAAGGCACTGTTTCACTTCTTTCACTTGTTGGAGTAAAATGTGGACGGATACTTAACGATTCTATATTAATGGACTCATATTACGCTATTTTCTGATCTCTGATCTCATGTTTCCTCATCACAAACATACCTGGAGTTGAGTTTTGTTTCATTTGGATGATTTTAGCTCTGGAATTGTCTACAGAACTAAAGCTAAAAGGTAGCTTAGGGTCACCAGATTCAAATCAAAAACCATTACATCCCCGGTTTGGGTGGTTGGTAATAATGAAATTGTGAAACGAGTGCGTAAGTAAGGAAAATTGTCATGCAGAGGCCATTCATGAGTCAGTATAATCACATTTTCTTTGTGTTTTGGTCATTTTTAAGCAGCGTTTCTGTATTTTACCTAAAGAAATTACAATGTACGCCTCTCTTTACTGTTGGAAGGTATCAAATTGGTCAAAAATAGGGATACTTGGGAGATTTCTTGTACAAAACTGGGACAAATCAGTAGTTTTGGATAAACCTGCTGAGACAGGGGACACAGGGCTCGAAACTGGGACTGTCACGGTTAAATACGGGCATCAGAAGGTGGAACTGAATATTTTGAGCTTTGGAGCCAAAATTGCCTCGCCCCAGTACAGATATAGCGTATAAGCGACTCTTGAGGTCAAAATAACTCTGTTGTGTTCTGCCAGTTTCTAATTCTGAAGTGTTTTGTCGTCCATTAATGAGGAGATGTCAGCATGCAGGTTGCTTTTAGGGAGGTTTATCTGAAGAGCTCGGCTGTCACAACGCAGCTCGGGTCATTTACCACTGTCGAGTATTCAGATGAGGCCGCTGGTCCATGAAGGAGGAGATGTCCATGAACCAAGAGGAGAAAGGGGCTGGTCCAAGAATGTTAGGGAAAGTTGGGGTTTAGGGTGCAATTTTAAAGGGACAGTTCGGAATTTTCGACATAGGGCCTCATTTCCTAGTGATCCAGAGTGTTGGAGACATGTGGAGACACTTTTTTAAATCTTCCATCCAGTCCTTGTATTTGCAGAGGTTGCTGGTGCTAGGCTAGTGCATGTCAATGGTCATAATTGCTGCTAAAAACAGTCTTACCCACTCCACAGTGCACCCAAGGCAAAACTATTAGAACTCCAGACTGTCCATGTGAATGTCTGTGTCCATAGAATAATGTTTGAAATAAAACTAATCTTGCATTGCATGAATCATATATCAGTCCGCCGCTGCCGAGCTTTCAATCAGGAAGTATAACTTGCTGCTGCAGCTCAGACATAAATCCTTCAAATGCAAGGTTGGTTTTACTTCTAAAATTATTCTCTGGACACAGACGTTCACATGGACAGTCTGGAGTTCTAATAGTTTTGCCTTGGGTGCACTGTGGAGTGGGTAAGACTGTTTTTCGTGGCAGGACAACTATGGCCATTGACATGCACTAGCCTAGCACCAGCAACCTCTGCAAATACAAGGACTGGATGGATTTTTTTTTTTTTTTTAAGTGACTCCACACGTCTCCAACACTCTGGATCACGAGGAAATGAGGCCCTATGTCCAAAATTCAGAACGGTCCTTGTGATTAAGGCAAGAATTGACAGCAACTTTTCAATGTGCATGTGAGCAATCACTGCAAACATCGTCCTATAATATGTAAAATTGACTCTTGTGAGCTTTTAGACGTGTTATTATGTTGTTACCTTCTCCAAAACATATCTGGACTTGTTTTGTTTCATTCACACATTTCAGTCGTAAATATGCAGGGTTTGTGTGTTAAGTATGTGTGAATGAAACAAAACACAACTCCAGGTAGGTTTTTGAGGAGGAAACAAGATAAGAACAGAAAATAGAAAAATATCTAGTAAAAACATTCCATGTGTTGATAGCCTTTGTGTGACGTATTGAAAAGAACTTCTAAACACATCCTGGTGAATAGTTTGGATGCTCGGGATGCATAAGCTCAGTGAGGAATAACTCTGGACAAAATGACCGAGTTGTGTTTTCACATTTGAAGTTGTTGTTTTGGCAGAGCACCCGTGTCTTCCTTTTGCCGGTAGAAGGAGTTCCATAAAGTGGCTGGATGACCGGACATCATCAGAAATGTTAATGTTGGGTCCTGCTGTGGCTGGTTTCGGAGATTTGTTTTGTTTTCATTTAGAGCGGATCAGGAGTGTGAGGGAAGTGCATAATTGCATGAGAATACGGGAAGTCATTTGTTTTAATTAGTTTTCGCTCAGATCTCCAAAGGGCTTCACAAATTTGTATGGATTCAGACCACTAAATATTTCCTTCCCTTTTCCGAACTCATTGCCAACAAGCTACTTATCTGTATTAAATTGGAAATGTGCTGAAGTCAAATTAGGTAATGGCCTAACGTACCGCACACTGCATTCTCTGGGATTTTAGCATAACGCTGAACACAGGTTTTGTGTGACTGACTCATTTGGTGGACTCAGAGTTTCAGAGTTTAGGGTTAGAGGAACTGTATGCACCTTGTGCTTTTGAAAAAGGGAATTACAATCACAACTGACCTGAGTTTCCAGTGCCTAAACCTGCAGATAGAGGACAGATACATGTTTTTTTCCCATTCTTAGTGTATGGACAGGCCTCGTGTGAAAGCTTAGAACCTCCAGAAGCTGCACGAGCACTGATTCATGACTGTCTGTAGGTGCTGGGGTTGAGGTAGTGACCGTTCAGATCAGAGAGAGGCTTTTTAGGGTTAAACCAACTGGATTTCAGCATCGAAATTGGCAACACAAATGAGACTCATGTGAGGCTCATTCTTTGGGATTAGATAATCATCTTGAGAACTATAACACCAAATTATAACATAAACCACTGGGGGTGTAACGATATCCAAGTCTCACGATACAATATCTTCACAGTATGAATCTCACGGTATGATATTTATTGCGATCTCATGGGAAAGCTCACGATATGGTGGTGAGGCTCATATTATGATATTCTACATAATTACAAGACTGACATTCTAAAATGCTTTGGCCAGTCATTTGGTTCAACATTTATTGTCATTAGGGATGGAACAATATCCAAATCTCTCTGTACGATATTTTCACCATAAACATCTCACCATACAATATTTATTTCAATATTTTAACTGTGAATCTGCTATTTTTTCCTCTAAAAATGCTTCACAAGACTTAATCCAAAGAATGAAGATTTCAAAGTGCTTAGAACAGTTATTTCTTCATGTCGTCTGCACTGAAACGGAGCAAAGGATCATGGTCTATGTAGTTCCCTCTGTTTTTTTTTTTAGCTATTTCTGCATCAGAACTATTCATTTAAGCAACGAGACTTGGGATACGATATATTGTGATGGTCCATGATATTACTGTGAGACATCCGTATAAACCAGTTCAGTAGTTCAGTGTTTTTGTAAATACATCAGGATTACAGTTGTTATCATGTGCTACATTTGACTGAATATGTCGTATATATTTATTTATTTAGTTCGAAAATCATGCATTCTTACTGTGAGTGGGCACACATCTCCTGTAACTAAGCCCGAAGGTGTCATTTTCAAACTAAAATATTGGTCTTTTGTGTTTATCTGTTGAATATCTTGTTGGTAATCCATGTGCTCCGCCTTGATTTTTAAAATTCAAGCGAACCTCAAATGAAATGAACAAATTTAGTTCATTTTAACACTCACTGCCTTCCCTAACTTAGATCTCCACTTGGACAGTTATTGTTTTTTGCCTCTTTTTCACTGCTTGACTGGTTTTGTACGGTGAGAAATCAGATCTGAGCCTTTTGTCTCCGCACACTGTCCTGCCTCATCTGCAGCAGGTCCATGTTAACTCCAGGAGACAGTCGGCGATGGGGCTCTGAAACGCTCCTTTGTCCACTTCCCGGAGACAAATTGGAAAAAACAAACCTTGTTGCTTTTGGAAATGGGAATAAACGCTGGATTAGGGTTTCCGCATGTAGTGATACTTTGCAACGGATGTCATCAATGTTCCCTGGGTGGGTGAAGCTAACTTTAGGCCCTGCTGTCTCTGAAGCTCTGTTATAAGTTAGACACTAATCTGAACTTTGTTTTTACAGAATTAGACGAGAAAGAGTTGACTTAGGAACCACGACACATTAAACAAATCTGTCACACATAAAATTACAGTAATGAGCTAGATATTATTAGCCAACAGTTTTTCATTTTTGGTTGAAAATCAAACCCCTAAACAGGACCAAAATAAAGCAAAAAAAGCTGTATTTGCTGATATTGAAATATGTAGTTAGTTGGAGTTTTTCTTCCGCTTTAGAGTACTGGAAGAGATCGCTAAATGACTCAAACATGCATGGATAATACATTTTATTTATTAGGCGCCTTTCTGAACACTCAAGGTCGCCTTACAGCAACATAAACAAATTAAGTACGATTAAAACATACAGTTAAAACCCTACAGTTGAAGTGGGACAGTATTTAATTGATTAAATGTATTTAGTATTGTATTTTATTAGTATTTAGTATTTATTGTTTAAGTATTTACTAGTGTATTAGACAGGATCTTATTGGATTGATTGTCTAAACCCTTTTCAGGCATGTTTTTGATGAGGGAACAATGTTATAACAGGGTAGTAAGTAGGGGTATATCTCGATATTTTAAAAATTCAATATGATAAAATGATATAATAATTTTGACATATATATATCGATTTAATGCTTATATTTACTTCTGATTTTGCTGTTTTGCTTGTTTGGCTTCTTTGTGCTCGTCCCCGCCTCCTCGCCCTCCTCTTGTGTTTCATTCAACACCCAATGCCAAAAGTGCCAACCAAAGCTTCAGCACCATAAACCTTTTCCACCATTTACCTCCTCACCATCAGCAGCACATCCTCTGTCACAGGGAGAACACTCATATTCCACTGATTCGTGTCTTTTAGTCTGACAGAAGCTGAAGCATCAGGGTGAACAAGCTGTTTTTTTCAGCATTTATTGTTTATGTAAATGATCCATGCTGTTTTAAGTTTCGTTTCTGTAAAACGTAAACAAATGTGCCAAAGCTGCATTAAACACATCACTGTTTCAAACGGGCTGATGTGGCTCTGTCGTAGTTCTGGTTTATATGTTGTAAAGTTTATTTATGCAGAAGATTTGAATGGATAATCTGCTGTAGTGTTGAACTTGTACTTGTACGTTCAGTTTGATCTGTGCAGTGGATTGTGGGATACCTCAGAGCTCCTGACCGCCGGGTAGGAATATGGGTCTGTTAAATTACTGTCTGACTGAGTCTACTGGCCTTCATAGCCTCCCCACACTTGCTTTATAAACCTCCTCCTTTGGAAATAGAGTCAAGGGGCTTGAACGCTCAAAAATCAGACTATGTTCACTTTTCAAGTCCCCCCGAGCCCATATCATTGGTGGTAAATAAACTTCTCCTGCTTAAGGAATCCAGTTGGTTTTCAGACTTTTACTTCCACCCTTTCTTAGATAAGCTGAAAACTTCGACAACAATAAGGAACCTCCAGAGCTTCCTCTGCTAAAGGAGCTCATGGTTGTGGTTATCGTGTGGTTAACAGAGTTCATGCAAACGTGAGCTTGAGTGGTTTTATTTTTGAATGAAAAGAAACTGAAAATATAAAATTGTTGCACCTCAATAAAAAAGACCGCGTGGAATTTGGCATATTTGTTTTTGCAGTAGCTTCGGGGGGTTATTTTTCATGTACAGATATTGACATATAGTAAAATACATTGAGATATATATTTTGCTCCATATCACCCAGACATTGTAGTAAAGTAGAAAAAATCAATAAAATAACAATTAAAACTAAATATGGCTTGTGAATGGAAGAAGTGATTACCTTTTTAACCAAATACAACTAGCCCATTTACTCCCACACTGTAAGAGAATGTCGTATCTTTCTAAAAAATCTACCCAGTTACAACAAGACAAACTTCACACTCTTGGCAGCCTTGCAATTTTACCACCAATATCTGAGGAAAGTCTAGACCAGTTTGTCTAACCTTGATTCAATTCCACTTTCTATTCTCCCTCCAAATCCTTTAAAGTCTCCACTCGGGCTCTCCGTGATCAAATGAAAGCAATAAAGGCGCTCATGAATGCTATACGGAATGAAGGAGCGTCTGGATACGAGCACATTTTTGTCATTAGATTTAAAAAGTACATTTCTCTCTGCTCTGTGGTGTACCGCCTCGGGAGATTCAGAGAGCACCTGTGTAGCCAATTTGTACCGAAACGAAGAAGGAGAGGGGTTTCCTAAAGAGATCCGATTTAGGTCGTAAAGCTGGGACTTTAATGTAGCTAAATGTGCGGTTTCATAATATGTAAAGGATGGAAAATACAGTCCGTCTTTTTTGCAATATAGTGTCTGGTTTTAATGTGTAAACCAGCTGGATTTTAGCATTGAAACTGGCAACGCATTCCGCTTTCTCATTGGATAATAGTCTTGAACCAAAACATCAAATTATATCACGTTTTTGTAATTAAAATCGTTCATACAGTTGCTTTAAGAGTCAAGTGAAGGTGGTATGGACTTTAAAAACACAAAGGAGCACCCCTATACATTATTGTGGCATTAGGTGACCGTTACCGATATTTTTTTATTCCCACATTAAGGATGCCCGACTGAAAAGATGGGTATGTTTTTGTGTTTTGTTTCATTTGCACGTTCAACACATAAACCCTGCAGACACTCTGTTCCACCTTGTGATGTCATGTGGTGATACAGGAAGGACTCCACTCTGTTTTTAAACTCCATATCAGCTCTGGAATAGTCAAACTCTGTTGAATTAAAGGTAAAAGGTACCTATTAACTTGAAAACTACCACCTCTAGACTTCACAAGGTTGAACAGAGCATTTTGAGCTTTGGAGATGACAGACTAATAATGCAATAATTACTTAAAGAGCCATTAAGCACCCTCTTGAAGCTTTACTCCATCCTTAAATGGATAGTTTGGGTTTTTTGACATGAATCTGTACGTCATCCCCGTCAGCAGTGTCGTGCATCAACACTGACTTCCCGTCAGTGTCCGGTGAGCTGAGTTCTTCAAGTTTCTTCTCAAAACAATATATGTGTTCAAAAGAGTTATACATTGGCATTTTCAGTTGTTTGGCAGTGTTTACGTCCTCAGACCACCGCGACGCGAGAGAGCACTGACAAACTACTGAAAAAAGTGTTGGATTTGTGCGTGGCTGTCACCTGGTGGCAGCCCGGAGTGATATGACCAGAGAGGAAATAGTACCAAGCAATTATGAGGTCTGACTTTTTCGTGGACAACGGTTTTGTGACACAAATGTATCACTCTTTTGAACACATTTTGTTTTGAGAAGAAAAACACTTTATTTTCGTGACCCCAGCCAACTTGCCGGACACTTTCATCAGCACCGAAACCAGGGAAGAACTCAATGTTGATGCACGACACTCTGATGGGGACCCATACAGATTCATGTCAAAAGACCCAAACTATCCCTTTAATCACCCTCAAAACCGTACTACCGTACTACTGTCGTCAGCACCAAAACCGGACAAGAACTCAGCTCACGGCTGATACAGATTGATGTCAAAAAACCCAAACTATCCCTTTAAGTAAAATCTGAAAATCCTCCAGAGTGGGCGGTGCTTGGTGGGTTGTGAGACAGGCTCTGGAGCGATGATTGACAGCTGACCGACAGACACAACAATCCAGCATGGAGTGGACTGGTGCGCTTTGGACTTTGAAACAGAGGATATTTGCACTCGGATCACGCTGTTTCCCTTTTCTCCAGACATGGCGGGACATCCGGTGCCCGGCGGTGCCAGGTCAGGGCAGGGCTGAGAGAGGGGCCCCTCACGTACTGCCCATAGATGCCAGTGTCTGTGCTTGTCACATAATAACCTGCATCTGACTCATTGGTCCAATCCGAAAATTCAAATGTTCTGACCGTAGTTGATCCTAAAAAGGCCGTTAGAGACACGACTTTGACCTAAACGTGATATTTTTAACAAATACGTACTAAAATTACAAAATAAGACCAGGGAGAGGTCTACAGTTTTATTTTAGACCCATTTACACAGCAATTAAGTAGAAAAAAGTGTTTAGTGGCATTTTAAACAAACAAAACACAACTCTGGTATGTTTTTGATGAGGTAACAATGTTATAACATGGCTTAAAGCTCCCAAGAGTCAATTTTGCGTAATATGGGAACTTTAAGTAAACAAGATAAAAATATTAAAAGCACAAAAGGTGCATTTATCATTTCTTATTCATTTTTTAATACAGTATTTAGCCATTTTCTCTCTGTGCCCCCAAAGTCAAAGTACGAGCGCATTCACCTCCACAGACTCATCCTTATGCACAAACCGTCCACTGCTCCTCTGCTCAGTCCCTGCGGAGCCAACTTTTATGTAGGCCAACACGGCGTTCCCTTTAAATACGGCCATCCTCAGACGGGGGCTGCAGCTGCTTCTTTGAGTGGGACGTCGGTGTCTGGCTGTAGCGCTCCCCGGTGGGCCCTCCCTCCTCCTCAGCCTCTGTCAGGGCGTCTCACTCAGAATGTGTGTTATGGGGCCGGCCTGACGTGCATGTTAAACACCTCCTGCGACACAAAGGAAAAGCTCCCGGTTTAATGTGAAATGTAAGGATTAAAGGGTCTGCACACGATTCTGTTCCCCCACGTATCAGTGCCTTAGATTTTATCGATCCGCAAGGGAAATTACTTGGTTTTACCTCAGTACAAATACGTTGTACTGATATTTTTGCAGTGATATCACGCTGGGGGGTATCTCTATTGGTGGAATGTTCAGCAGTTACCGTGGTGACCATAGACGGTGTATATGAATGGACATAGCTAACAAGGAAGTTCTAAATGGGAAGTGGGACAGGATTCCCTTGTGACACTTTTGACTCCTTCTGAGATCAAAACCTAAGTTGCTGGGCTCTTGTGGCTCCTCTCTCTGTAACTTCTGCTGTGAGCCTTGTCATTTTGGTCTTAAATGTTCGTATTAATCCGCTCTAAATGATCCTGAATTTTTCATTTTGCTATTTTGTTCTTAAGTCAAAATATGAACATAAATAATGAACCAATCAGATGCCTTAATTCCCCGAGGTCCCTGCTGCTAATTGATTAACAACTTGTGCGTTTCGTTGCGAAGTAAGTCTCCTTCCTGCTTCCGGTGAGTAGGGCAGACACATTTAACAACCTCAAACATGATTGGCTCTTGTGGTTGCTATGATACTTGGGTCGGATTTCCAAATATGGAGCCTGGATCCAGATTCGCTCCTGCAGCTTTGGCATCGGGAGCCTCATTTGAGCGACGCTGAACGCTGTGGTGACGTCACACTTACTTGGTCTACTTTTTTATACATTTTTATGTATGGTGGTGACACAATGCACACATTAGCAAACACTGGCAGAACATTTTAAAGATAAAACGTTTAGGTGTTAGATTTTACCCAAAAGGTGAGTGATTAATTGAAAAACTGTGATTGTAATATTATGTGTGAGAGACTTGCTTAAGCATAGAAATCATCTCTCCTGTTGTAATTCCAACCAAGTCTGTTCTTGTCAAATTGTGTTAAAATAGAACTCAGATTAAAGTCTATCTTGACTAACAGAGCTTCTAACAGGATAGTGCTTCCAGCTGTCATCCACATTCCCTGGGGGTGTGATGCCATCAGCTGCGAAGTGTCAATAAGCAGCTCTTGAGGCCAGAATAAGTCTGGTACATGCTGTCGTGTTGTTAGCTTTATTGTCATGGCAAAACTCTGAGTGTCTGAGTATCTGAAAGTTGTGGAAAGCACTTGTGGTTAATAATTAGAATTAAGAATCAAGAACGAAGGAACCCAGTTCATCACTTTCTTTAGACCAGGGGTGGGGGTCAGGAAAGACACTGGCACATGGGGATTTTCGCATCTGCAGATGATTGGGACATGAGAGTAGATCTCGGAAGAAATATTAAATTCCCAAACTCCAGCCCGACATTGCAATTTGGTCAAAGACAACCAAACAGGTGGCTCTTGTGGAGTTAACTGTGCCCTGGGAGGAAAGGATTGAGGAGGCACATGAGCGAAAGTGAGGGAAATATCAGTCATGGTCTTTGAAATCCAGCAGAAGGCCTGGAAAGCTTGGAATCTGCTGGTGGAAGTGGGTGGTCAGAGTTTCACAGGGCAGTCGTTGTGGAGGGCGCTTCGGGCTCTTGGAGTGAGGTTCTGCCCATGAGATGCTTATTGGGAACATCACTAAGTGGGCAGAAACCGCATCAAGATGGCTTTGGCTTAAGAGGAACGAGCAACGGCCAACCAAGCTGGCAGAGGGAGCACAGAGTTGAGTGGAGAGGATCAGAGGGATGGAGGAGATGGTTCCAGGATGCTGGTTTTGCCGTCAAGCCCCCTGCAGCTGCGTGGACTAATTGACAAACACGGGTGAAAGCAGGTGCCCACCAAAGACCACTGAAGTCCTAAAGATTTAAACTGCTCTCCTCTGCTCCAGTAAAACACGTGTGAGTTGTTTTATTCCAGCCACCCACAACTAAGGCTACGTACAGACTGCAGCCTGAAGTGACCCAAATCCGATTTTTTCGGTCACAGGTCACATATGGCATGTGACCTCTATCTGATCTTTTTATGACAGTCTGAACAACACAGATCCGATTTTTAAATAATAAGACCCAGGCCACTTGGATATGTGCTCCTAAAACTGATACATATCCAATCTTTTGACATGCGACTTCAGTCTGAATGGCCAGGTCACATTAATTTGACCTACATCCGACCTAAACGTCATCAACATGTGAGAGATCGGCTGTTGCACAGTAACAAGCACATGTCAATACAGCCCAAAGCCGATGCATGCACTGAAATAGGCCAAGGACGTGTTTCCTCCTACGAGAGTGGTGTGACAGCAACTTTAAAATCTCCAGGTGCTGAATGCTAATGCCCATATTTAGGTGATTTTTGTAAACACTGAGCATGCTAGCTGCGTGTGACATCGTCCAATGCGCATGCAGGACACTTTAGGGGCGTTTAAAGTTCACACTGGTGATCACAGACAAGTCGCATTTAATTGGAAATGTGAATGACCTCGCAAAAAAAATGGATTTCACAAAAAAATTCAAAGCATTAAGCATTAAGTCTTGCAGTGTGAACGTAGCTTTAGTGTGAGGATTAAATGTGATGTGACAGCGTTTTATAGATCCTAAATGGTCAGAAGCCAAACGGTGAGTGGGGAATAACTTTGGACCAGGGGAAGTATAAATAGTATAAATACCAAAAAACCCAAGTATTAAAGAGAATTTAACACGACTACTGGACCTGCCCTAATAGAACTACACTATACTACTGAGCATTGGACAAGCTCATACTGCTAACCATAAAGAGGGTTCGGATAGTGCCGGGAGAGATCTCTAGATTACTCAAACACACAGGGGAGGACATCTAAAACCACTTCAAGCATGTTTAAGACAAGACAACAACGTTATAACACGACAGAGAGCTCCAAAAAGTCCGCCTCTTCAAACCATTTCTCTAAACTTCTTAATCAAGTTGTTCATTAAGCTTCAATAAGCAATGTCATCTTTGCATAATTAATTCTATGCTACTTGTTCTTTAGATGTCTACAAATCCTCTGGCACAGCTCACTGCGTTTGGTGATTAGTTTAATTATTCGAAACTCGCCGGTCTTCAGACAGACTTTGGTGCTGCGAAGCATGTGCCTCCCGGCCCTTCATTTACTGATAATTCTCTCACAAATATGGCTGCGAGCTTTTAGTGCTATTGACCAAAGGAATGCAGGAAATGGTGTATTCTCTGGTGAGCAGATTAAAAGGTTTTTACCAGGCACTCAGCGTCTTAGACTTAATGCGACGTTAAGTAACAGCGAGCGATTTGTATGCTAAGTTCAAAGTGTCTACTGGAAGGCATTAGTCCGTACAAAGTCAATGGGAGACGGGAAATTCGGATCTAGCTTGGGTTTGTATTCAAAGTTTTGTGTCCAGCGAGAGGGAATTGGAGCGAAGTTACGGCAATTCCTGTCAGACGAGCCATTCTGCGGTGATTATTGGAAATTTGACTTGTAACCGATGGTGGATTTTTGCAATGATTGTTTTTATAATTGTATTACCAAAAGAACATTGCACGGAACATTCTTTTTTTTATTCCCAAGAACTTTTTAGAGAGAAATGCCTTTTGTAATTGAAACACAGCCAACGCATATTGCTTTGGTTGAATCATCTGTAACATAATTTCAGATTTGACGAATACATTTCCCCGTGGCATTTAGGGTGCTGTACCATACAGTCTTAAAAAAAATGAGAGAACAAACTTCATTTTAAAACAGTTTGCAGTGTTCCAAAGTTATTCCTCACTTGCCTGATGCATTCAGAACATCCTAATGATTCACCATGATGAGTTTCTAAATGCTTTTCGCAAGATCACATCAGAGCAGATAATAATAGGGATCACCGGTGACACCACTATTTCAAATTATAATAAAACTCCTCGCTACTTTGTGCAGTTTTAGGCCCCATCCACACTAGTACGTATTTGAGTCATTTGCGCTGTGGATGCAGTGTTCATCCACACTTATCCGATGGATAATCTGGAGGTGGAATGATCTGGAGCCGCAAGGGATGTAAGAAAAAATCGATTCAGTGATATATCGTGATACTTCACTGCACAATTCTCCAATCGATTCAAAATGCATCTGAATAGATTTTTTAAATAATATTTTTCACTAAAATGCCTTAGTTGCATTCACTGTTCTCATGATTTAAGAAAGGTAATTAATTATATTTCATACAGTTTGGTTCTCGTGAAGGTGCAGTTGACAATATTATTAGAAGTAATTATTGATAAATTGCGATATATCAGCCATTGTTTTAGTATTGGGATATATTGTGATATATCGAATCGTTACATGCACATCATGATATGTATCGTATCATCAGATTTGAGGTAATGCTCACCCCTAGGAGCCGCCAGCTCCAACATATTCACCTGAGTATGGATCTGATCCGACACTGTGGACGAGTGAAAACATTGATACGCTGACGTAGTTCCTCTAGTTGCCGTCCTTATTGGACCACGTCACTGTGACTTGCACCTTCCTGATTCGCTGACATCAGGTATGCAACACTATTGTGGAAAACAGTTTAAACAAACCATAGACAAATGGAAAACAGCGTCGGTTCACGAAAAGACTGTTTTTACACTCGCCATCTTCCTCGCCTCGAAATCGGCTGCTGCAACTTCCATAGAACTACGGCAGCTTCAGACATGGTGCTCCGCTCCTTGTTTTTACCGCCCACATGGTGTCGTGACGAATACTGTGTTCTAAGTATTTTTGAAGTTAAAATTAAAGTTGTGCTTTATTTTGTTTATTTATTACAGGGACGGTGCACATGAATAAACATTTCTGTCAATATGCCAGAGTTAGCCAGAAGGTTATTTTTCACCTGCAGTCTCTAGACAGATGTTAAAAGTCACCCTAAAATTACAATTTACATAATAATATTACAATTACAGTACATTTAGTAAAAACAACATGTAGGCTAAAAGTACTTTAGACACAACAGACGACAATCAGACAAACAACAGTCAAATACAGTACATGGGGGATATTTTTTTCCAAAAGAATAAATCTCCCATAAAGCTGGATAGGACTTTGCCCCATCTGAGATTATGATTTGTCACATTCTCTGACAGCAGCGCAGCCTGTACACTGAAGGGACACTTATTTGTTTTCGGAAGAGTCTTTAAGCAGATACTTGAGCCTGAGAGGAGGAGTCTGGAGCTGTGTCCTGACTTTGAGCTTGTCACACAGAAGATAGATCCGGCCTGTTTATCTGTGCTCACTGTGGAACATCACTCACCCTGCTGCCTGCTAATCCGCTCCCCAAACTCCGAGCAAGGTGACACCGAGGTGACTGTTCGAGAGCCACTTGGAGAACTTTTACACATTTACATTTGTGACCATTTTTCAGACACAGTAAATGAGCTGAAGTCGAATTACTTTCCAAATTGCAAATAAGCAAATCATCACCGAGCCAGTCAAGTGCAAAAGTGAACAGTAATAGCTAGAAATGTTCACAAAAACATTACATTAACAGGAACTTCTGTGTCTGGATATGGACTTCAAATACGGCGTCTGCTGCGTGTGGATTTAAAGGCCCTGTGCATTATTTTTCCAAGTATTTGAACAAACTTTATGTTGCCCCAGGATAGTTATTAGGGGTGTGCATTGCCTTGAGTCTGACAATACGATACATATCATGATTTGCATGTCACCAGTCGATATATCACAATATATCCCGGTACTAAAACAATGGATGGTATGTCACAATTTATCAATTATTACTTCTAATAATTTTGTCAACAACACCTTCACAAGACCCAAATTGTATGAAACATATTTTACCTTTTTTAAATCATGACAGGGGTGGGATTTAATAAGTTTTCTTCTTCCCACTCCTTTTCGAGCCTATCATGGGAACTTTTTGTTTTTGTAATTTACGTTGAAGCCTATTTTTCTTTGTACTGACTGATCGGGAAAAAAAAAAAAAAACAGTGAATGCAACTAATGAATTTTAGTGATTTTTTAATTTTTTTAATTTAACCTTTATTTACCCAGGAAAGTCCCATTAAGATTACTAATCTCTTTTTCAAGGGAGTCCTGCCATGCACACACCACTTTCACACTGAAAAAGTGAAAAATAGTATTATAATTTTTGTAAGTTTCTGTAATAAAGTAAACATAAAACATAACAAAATATACAACTAACACATATACAAAACAACACAAAACAAAACAACAAAAAAGAAGGGATGGGGGTGTAGTACACAGTTTCTCATTACAGTGCTTGTGTATTCTCAAAAAAGGGGTCACAAAACAGGTGGCACGTAAAAGAATCATTAATTGCTCAAAAACTAAAAAAGCACAAACAAAAGTTTTTGCAGCACAAAACAGCATTGACATAGTTTTTGTGTAGGTTTGCGTTTGATGGGGGGCAAACTTCACGCAGGTAAAGCAATGACATACAGCCAGAAAAGATCCACAGTACGGCTTTAACCAGTACATCTGCGCCTCCTTTGAATCCTGCGCCCTCTCTTTACTATTTGTATTCACCAGCTGCTTCCGCTGACATTTGAGTCCATATTACTTGATTTTTTTTAGCCGAGCACAACTTCCCCTGATATATGACATTTCACCGTCACTTAAACACACACATATATAGAGTCTATAAGAGTCCGGGAATAGCTGCTGTTGCCGTGGCGCCGCACTGTTGTGTTAGTGATAGCATCAGTTTATTAGCGGCCCCAGTCTTTGTCTTACAGCGGTCTATAGCACGATTTGAGCAGCGCTATCTGCGAGGAAATAGATATGTTGCGTTGGGAGTGTTGTGTGGCGAGATAGGGCGCTCTCCAGGGGTTTCCATGGCGACAGAAAGGGGGGTGTATTAGCTGTATAAAGCAGTATAAAGATTGGGAGTTTGGTAATGACTTTCAGAGCTGTTACTTGGTAAAAAAGTACAAGTACTAGATAATGCACAGGGCTCCATGTCCACTAGGGGACCCATTGTGCAAGGCTCCTGCTGAAGCGTTTGTTTTTGATTGGCCCCGGACTGACCATCACGGGGCAGCGCTGTGGTTTGCGTTAAACTAATCAGATCAAACACGGCTATAAAAACGTAACTACCTTCAGCTGATTTTAGAGGAAACACAGACGTTTTTGTTTTTTAAGTTAAAGCTTGCCACGCTACAGGAGAATTTGCCCGTTTTGGCTGCGATTTCTTCCCCAAGGAGTTCGACTTTGTGTCTCCGTGTGCCACTGCGTTCCTCGTGTGTGTGGCGTCGCTGTCAGATTGTAACCACCAAACATCAGTAACGCTACGATAACAGCCAATAAAACAGAGCGTCAGGGGCAGACACGCAAGATACAAACTCAGGAAATAACGAAAATAAAGACTTACTCACCTCTCATAAAGTGGTAAATTTAAACTGCAGCGTCTCATCTACATTATCCATAGAAATTGTCCTCCGCAAATATTGACCCCAGTCCACAAAACCGCGCTATTAATCCAGTTTGATGTGTTCTTTGAAAGTAAAACATCGAGATAGTTCCTCATATGTGTCTGTTTACATCCACACAGCGCACGGATCGAGGTGAAGCTGCAGATCAGCGATAGTGACTCTACTTCCTGTGGACTTTATTTACAATCATTTATGCTTTAAAATCCTGTATCTGAAGTATTTCACCACATTTCACAAATAATAATAGCATAGTTTGACGTGTATCTAAACTAGAAGTGCAGAGCTCTGATCTTTGAACAATTCAGAGTCTCAGAGCGACTTGTTTTTCTGTAGCCAGGAAACAGATGACGCCATCGCGCTCACAACTTTATATCCTGTGGTCCGCAGACAGATCCCGCTGCAGTGTTTGCAATGGGAGAGTTTAAGTCTCATAAGATTCTCTTCAGGTCTGTGGTGTTTGCGCTTTTTGTCGCACATTTAAAAATCATTTAAGACTGAAAAATCCTGTAGTGTGAGTGTGAGTACTACTGCTTTCAGCGAGAGCCGTTCCAAAGTGATGTGTTGAACTTTATTCGGAGGGCTCCACATATAAATATCATATCATATTTCATTTTTTTTACTTTACTTATACATATATACATAGTTATGCCTTATTTGACTCCAGTCTATTTTTGCTACTTATTTAAAATTTCTTACTACCATTTCTATTTTTTTCTCTTTGTTTTTCTAATATATTGTGATGTGTGAGCTGCTGTGACCAAATAATTCCCCTTGTGGCTCCATAAAGTTTGTCTAAGTCAATCCGGAGAGAGTCGGCTTCGGTGTTTTCTTTAGATCGTCGGAACTAAGCTGCAACTGTGGGCAAATTGAAGACGTACTTTCCAGTTGCAGTGCTTTTGCTTTTGTTTCTGTGATAGTGCGGCAAGTCATGCACTACCGATCTGATCCCAAAGCACCAAAAGTTTTATATACAACGCACTGAAATGCATCTGCGAACTGTAATTGGAGGGATCTCTCTGCTTCTCACCTAATGGAATAAAGCAGAAGAAAAGGTACTTTTTCACGTACCAAAAAAATATAATTAGGCCATAAATCAAAACGTGTATGAAGATTTACGCTTGTGCATATTTGGCCAGGATAAATCTCTGAGCGTGGACGCGTTTTTCTTTTCTACCAAGAATCACGTCTTTATTTTGGCAACTCGAATCTGACCTTTGACCACGACTGTCTCAAACTAACGAGAATGAAGTTTTGTTTTGAAGTGTGCCAAAGGTTTTAGCCATGTTTGGGTGGACGCTGATCGAAGTTGAAAGGGTGTTTTGTTGTGGAAAGGAAGAGGCGGGGAGTATTACACAAACCCCGTAATGACAATAGAAGGAAGACGGGTCAGGCTGGTCGCACCTGCAGCTGCTACTTGTGTATTTTGAATGTGAAATGCTTTAATCAAAAGCGTGTCTAGTGTATATTAGAGTACAAGAGAACAATAGAGACCATTTCCAAGATTGTGCTTTAATCATACGACTACTACGACTTTACTTTACTTTACTTTAATCTTTATTTGAGGGACAATGCACAGAAACATTAAATCAAAAGACAGAGATGCACTGTACCAGATTATAGCTGAATAGCTAGTTTCCATCTGTAGTCCCTTTTTACATAAATAAACAGTGTACATTCCCCTATAAGTCTCTAAATTTCTCTAAAACTTCCCCAACATTCAAACCTCAGTTATACAGTCACAGTCAAACACCATCAGACAATTATAGAACCACTGTATCATTCACTGCATTTCACTCTGTATCCGTCCATTTATCCATCAGATTACTTAATATTTACACACGTTTAAATTACATTGCACATTGGTCACAGACCAATGGAATTCCATAGGAACAGGAGAAAAGACCAACTGACACTGGTCCAAGATGGACATAAATACACAGTGTCAGTGCTGACAGGTTTGACCATTCCATAACCACTTTTTAAGTTCCCGAGTAAAAGTGGCAAAGTTTGTTTGATTTTTTATTTCAGGTGGGATATTATTCCAGTCTTTAATTGCTTTATTTGAGAAAGTTGTCTGTGCAAATGTTGTTTTGCGTTTTGGTACAATACACTGTGCTCTGGTGGAGGAGCGTGTCGTTCTCTTTGTCACTTGAGATGTTTGCTGAACAAACTTCTTTAGAGGTGGAGGTGCGGTGTCATGGATGATTCTGTAGGCTAATCGAACCCTAGCGAGTCTTTGTATATTTTCAAAGTTTAACAAACTGTATTTTTCGAGAACAGTAATACTACCACTACTATCACTTTTACACCACTACTATTGCTACTTATATTACTACTACTAATACTAATGCTTCCACGGCCATTTTCCATAAGTTTACAAAAGCAGGATACAAAATAATACACCACAACTTCACAAACCTGATGCGATGTGCAGTAGTTTACATTTTTATGGGGTGAACACTGATTGTGAAAGGAAACAAAACAACATGTGTGTGTGTTAACAAGTAATACCCCCATCTTTAATTCTCCTTTTAAAACCAACTGCCATAAAATACCAAATAAGAGCTGGGTCCCCTTTAAACGCCGGGTGTAGGTGTATATTTTGAAAAATAAGCGCCGGTTCCAAATAAATGTCGAGTCTAATCTACGTGCTGGAAGACAGATGTTATCCCATAACAACAGGAGGCAGGACTGATGCTTGTGTCGTCTCTACAGAAACGGAAAAAAAACAACAACAGCTGTTTCTTGTAACATTTCAAATTAACTCACCTACGTCTGTATAGAACGTCGCCTAAATTGTGGACAGAAGGTGAACACACATCCACCAAGACGGGCAAAGATGGGCGAGTGCACTTTCTGTATGAAAATAGACCCGTTCATTGATATAGCGTCTTATATAAAAATAGGATGATTTGCATGAAGGCTTTCAAATGTGGGGAAACTTTGCTCTGTTGATATTTTGTAACATTTCAAATTAACTCGCCTATGTCTGTATAGAAAGTTGCCTAAATTATAGTCATACTGGTTAAAAGAATATGAATACCAGATTTTCCCAGTTTTCCTGAGCAAGATTTTTGTGAGGAAAGAATGAATCACCCCAAATTGCCGCTTGGTCTCAAATAAAAGCCTGGTCTGTTAAGTGATTGAAACAAATAAACGCTTCGGCTCTGGTATTTTACCATCTATGATCTGTTGATACTTTACCCTAACATCATGCTGGGGGTTTTCTACATGCATCTCAATTGTTCAGCAGTTACTTGGGCGAAACACAACGCACACATTAGCAAACACTGTCAAAAAACAAAAGTTTAAGAAGAAAAAAATACTAAATGGATTTAAAAACACAGAAATTAACATGTGCACGATTTGTTTAACAGTAAACATTACCTCTTTCTGGTCAGATTTAGTTAAAATAAAGCACAAGATTAAAGCCTGACAAGCCTCAGACAGAGCAGAGCCTACAGTTAGCATCACACCCCCAGGGAGTGTTGCCGATTTCTGCTGCAAAGTATCAAAAGTGTTTCGAGCAACTCCCAACTACCAATGTCACAGAAAGAGCCTTAACTCAGCACACACACACGCACAAACTGTCAGCTTCACGCTTTCTGGAAATATTGCGGCTTTTAAGTGGATGGCACACTTCACACTTGTCAGGGGCGCACAGGCGTTCCCGGGCACACTGAACCCTGGCAGCCTTCTCCATATATAAATATTCTGTGACATACCCCAGATACTGCACCGCAATGACGACAAAAGCCAGCGCACGACTTTCTCCAAGTTTAGTTTTTTCCTAGATTTACACAATGGAACTTGGAAGAAAAAAAACAATGCCATTATGTTAAAAATAGCTGTTTCGCAAAAAGTAGGTAGACGCCAACTGACCGATATGAGCGATGGTGAAGTAGGACAAGCGTTTTTGGTGCCACTTTACAGTTACTACACTTTTAATTACACAAGTTGAGTAACTGCTGACTTAAAGAGCCTATATTACGCAAAATCAACTCCACACAATCCTTTTATTACTAGTCTTTCTACATCTCCAAAGCTCAAAATGGTCTGTTCCACCTTGTGATGTCATGTAGTGGTAGTTTTCAAGTTAACATCTACCTTTGAGCTTCAGTTCAGTAGAGATCAGCAATTCAAGGAACTCATTCAAATGATTCTAGTGAAGGTTCTTGGCGTAATGACAATGGAGCACTTCCTGTATTACCACATGACACCAGAGGGTGGAACAGAGTGTTTTCAGTTTGATGCTGTGACAAGGAGACATAACTTGCCTATCCACAGATCTCACCTGTAACTCGGCCGTTTGGCGTCACCCGCTTGTCTCCATATAAACTAATACAGTAGGTTTAATGCCAGACTGTGGAGCTTTCCAGGCAAAGCAAGGCTAAGCCAAGCCGCAGGAAACTTCCATAACGATCTTAAACGAAAGTGCTGAATGAACTGTGGTTATAATGTTGATAAAACGAATAATTGTACAACTAAATAAAAATATTGTACCAATATTTATATTTATATAACACCATTTCTGCTGAATCATAACACCTTTTAACTGACTATATACTGTTCATCTATGGTCTGTGTGCCATTTGTTCTTGAATTTCAATTAAGAATGAAAAACAATAAAACGGGAAAACAGTTTATTTCATTATTCTGTTTCAGTGTCAAATGAAAAAAAAACTGATTTAATAATAAACAATATTTAATTTAAATTTCACCCCTATGAACTAACATCAAGGACCATGTTGTCCACCCTCCTGTGGGCTCACCACCTGCAGAGGGGTTCATAGGGGGGGTCAGGTGCTATGAGTATTGGGCAGCACGCTGCCCCCGCGACCCAGCCGGATTAAGCGGGAGAAGATGGATGGATGGATGGATGGATTTAATTTAACATGTATTTCAAATAACAGCAATCAAAAAACAGTCTCGGTGCCTGTTTCAGTTTTGATATTTTATTCCCTCTGGTTTATTTACCTCAGAAGGATTTACCTGAAAACTCGTTGCAGTTTTGTGGACAAACATGTCGTCTTTGTCTTAAAAAGTAACTCTTGAACTCCATCCATTTTCTTCCACTTATTTGGGGCTGGGTCGCGGGGGCAGCAGTTTAAACAGGGACTCCCAGACTTCCTTCACCCCAGACACTTCCTCCAGCTCCTCCGGGGGGATCCCAAGGCCAGCCGAGAGACATCGTCCCTCCTGCATGTCCTGGGTCTCCCCCGGGGCCTTGACCTGTAGAACTTCATGACGAGAAACAGGAAGCAGCGATAAACTCTCCTTTGTTCAGTCGACCCCACAGAACTATAATAAAAATAGTTTTTATTATAGATTCATGGTTAACACTCGTACGCGGGGCACAAAGCGGATAAAATATCAAAGCAAATAAAATATCAAAACTGAAATTGACTGACTTTTTTGGTGTTATTTGGCATAAACTTTAAATTAAATAATGTAAATCGAAATCTGCTTTTTTGTTTGACGCTAAAACAGAATTATGAAATAAACAATTTTTCCATCTCATTGAAATTCAAAAGAGCGAATGGTTCACAGACCATTCGTGCATATTTCAGTTTTGATATTTTATTTGCCCTGGAAGTTCTGCTGCTGGAAGGACTTACCTGAAAAATCATTGCAGTTTTGTGGATAAACATGCCCTCTTCTTTTACAGCGACGTGTTTACTTTTGCGTCTTAAAAAGTTCATGTTCATGACGAGAAACAGGAAGCAGTGATGAACCTTTGTTCAGCTGACTCCACAGAACTATCATAAAAATATCCGTGGTTGACACTGAATTCACACATAGCAGCAAATAAACCAGAGAGAATAAAAGATCAAATTTAAAATAGGCGAGACTAACCAAACTTTAAATGAAATATTGGAAATAGAGGTCGAAATCAGTTTTTGTTTGACACCGAAACAGAATAATGAAATAACAAACCATTTTTCCATTTCATTGTGTTTCGTTCTCAACTGAAATTCAAAAGAACGAATGGTGCACAAAACCATCGTGACTATTTCAGTTTGGGTATTTTACTCTCTTTGGTTTATTTGCACCGGAAGTTTTCCTGCTGGAAGGTCTTACCTGAAAAATCGTTGAAGTTTTGTGGACAAACGTGTCTTTTTCTTTGATAGTGACATTTTTACTTTCGTGTCTTAGAAAGTCATTGTTAACTCCATGACGAAACCGCACCGAGACTGTTTTTTAATCGGTGTTATTTGAATAAACTTTAAATTAAATATTGGAAATAGAGGTCGAAATCTGCTAAAACAGAACAAGGAAATAACAAACCATTTTTCCATTTCATTGAAATTCAAAAGAACAAATGGTACACAGACCCATCGCCCATATTTCAGTTTTGATATTTTATTCTCTCTGGTTTATTTGCCCTGGAAGTTCTAGACCAAGGGTGTCAAACTCATTTTGGTCCGGGGGCCGTATGCAACCTACTTTGATCCCAAAAGGGCCGGATCAGAAAACTCAGTTCTCTCTTCAAGTTATTGTATTTTTCTCCGTGTCTCGTAGTGGTGTTTAAGATTATATTCCTCGAGCAACGCCACTTGTTCCAAACACACTGAGCACAGATTTCCCATTCACCTCTGTCAACAAATAAGAATTAGACTATTTTTCTTGGGAAATCCTGAACTCAGCATCTGCTTTTCTCATTTTTTGACATTTTGCTGATGAGGGTCACGGTCGACAGTCAAAACGATCGTCCTTTAAGAGCGTTTGGAAAGAGGAAAGTCTTCATTTGTGCTGCTCTGGTGGGAGTCGCAACGTACAGAAATGCCGGAGATGCTGCTATGCTAAACGGTGCAGAAAATTAACAGAAAAATCTGAAAATTTTAAGTATTTTAATAGAAAAATCAGCCGAGGGCCAGATTAAAGGTCTTGGAGGGCCGGATCTGGCCCCCGGGCCGCATGTTTGACACATATGTTCTAGACTTACCTCAAAAATCGTTGCAATTTTGTGCACTTATGTGTTTTTTTCTTTTATAGCGACATGTTTACTTTCGCGTCTTAGAAAGTCATTGTTAAACTCCATGACGAAAAACAGGAAGCATCAATAAACTCTCCTTTGTTCTGTTGAAAATTAAAAACGGCACCGAGACTGTTTTTTAATTGGTGTTATTTGAATAAACTTTAAATTAAATGTTGGAAATAGAGGTCGAAATCTGCTTTTTTGTTTGACACTAAAACAGAATAATGAAATAACAAACCATTTTACCATTTTATTGTTTTCCGTTCTGAATTGAAATGCAAAAGAACGAACGGTCCACTGCCCGAGATAAATTGTCTCTTTGCTCTGCTCCAGTGCTGAACTCTTCCCATTATAAAACAGCCGTCTAATTGTGCGCTGACAGTCGGCGTTCGAGCATGCGGCGTCTTCCCATGATGCTTTTCTTGCCCTCCTCTTTTCCTGAGGTGCTCGGTGTGGGCAGAGGGCGGGCTGGCGGGCGCTCGTGTGAAGTCGAGGAGACCTGGCGCTGTCTGTCGCCGTTGGATCTCTCCCTCTCAAGTGGAACATCAATAGAACCTCGCGCCTCTCTCCGGTGTCTGTCAATCCCCTAAAATTAGATCAGGGCGGTAAAAATACTTCACAGCGGGGCGGCGTTCCACACAGAAGAAAAGACTTTAAATGTATCGCTAAAGACGACCGGAAAATGAAAGTAAAGTCTGGACATGTTACGAGTCGGTGGTTATGGCGAAGCTGTGGGTAAACTCAGTTGTGTCTGAAAATCTGATCTGTCCAGTAATCCAAACATTACACGGCAAAAAACGAAATCTAGTCAAATTCAAATGACTTGGATTAAGAAAGTTTTACCACGATATGAGTAAATTTCACTTGACAAGGAAAATAATCTGCAAATGTAAAGATATAAACGCTTAAATCTATCAGAAAATGATTTAAGAGTAGTGACATTATCTGTCCATGCACAAGATAATTTTACTTGACAAGTTGTTTTAAAATAAACTCACTGCAAAAACTAAATCTAGCCAAGTTAAAATCACATGAATTAAGAAAGTTTTATCAAGATTTGAGTAAATTTCACATTATATGCCAGTGGAATAAGAGTTTTTGTACTCGAATATGATATGAAAATACATCTTGCTACACATAAAATAAGAAAAACAACTTTTTGCGCTTAAAATAAGGGAAAAAATCAAATATTGCTTGAATTAAGAAAAAACACTTCTTGAATGAAAGTCGAATCTGCTCAAATAAAGTAAATGTTCTTAATTAAAGTAATTTTAACTTACCTAGATATTGTTTTTAAAGCACTACACTCATCGATCTGCCTAGAATATTCCGTGGTATGACATTAAACTTGGGTGACCAAACGTCCCTATTTACCCGGGACAGTCCGAGTTTTGGGCCCTGTGTCCCCTGTTCCAGCAGATTTACCCAAAACCAGTGATTTGTCCCATTTTTTACACAAAGAATATCCCAGATGTCCCTATTTTTTACCAGTTTGACCCCTACCAACATTAAAGAGAGGCATAAACTGTTATTTTCTTAGGTAAAATACAAAAAACATACTTAAAATTACCAAAACAAAAGAAAATGTGACTATACCGACTCACATGTTCATCACGAATGGACCAAATGCAGAACAATTTTCCATAATTATGCACTCCTTTCACAATTTAATTATTTCCAACCACCACAAACCGGGGAGTGTCCCAGTTTTGATGTAGAAAATCTGGTCACCCTACATTTAACAGCTTTACTTCACATACACTCAACAAAAATATAAACGCAACACTTTTGTTTTTGCTCCCATTTGTCATGAGATGGACTCAAAGATCTAAAATTCATTCCAGATACACAATATTACCATTTCTCTCAAACATTGTTCACAAATCTGTCTAAATGTGTGATAGTGAGCACTTTTGCTTTGCTGAGATAATCCATCCCACCTCACAGGTGTGCCACATCAAGATGCTCATCAGACACCATGATTAGTGCACAGGTGTACCTTAGACTGCCCACAATAAAAGGCCACTCTGAAATGTGCAGTTGTTGCTTTATTGGGGTCTGGGGACTCAGAACCAGTCAGTATCTGGTGTGACCACCATTTGCCTCATGCAGTGCAACACATCTTCTTCGCATAGAGTTTATCAGATTGTCAATTGTGGCCTGTGGAATGTTGGTCCACTCCTCTTCAATGGCTGTGCGAAGTTGCTGGATATTAGTGGGAACTGGTACGCGCTGTCGTATACGCCGGTCAAGCACATCCCAAACATGCTCAATGGGTGACATGTCCGGTGAGTATGCTGGCCATGCAAGAACTGGGACATTTTCAGCTTCCAAGAATTGTGTACAGATCCTTGCAACATGGGGCCGTGCATTATCTTGCTGAAACATGAGGTGATGTTCATGGATGTATGGCACAACAATGGGCCTCAGGATCTCATCACGGTATCTCTGTGCATTCAAAATGCCATCAATAAAATGCACCTGTGTTCTTCGTCCATAACAGATGCCTGCCCATACCATAACCCCACCACCACCATGGGCCACTCGATCCACAACATTGACATCAGCAAAGCGCCACCCACACGACGCCACACACGCTGTCTGCCATCTGCCCTGAACAATGTAAACCGAGATTCATCTGTGAAGAGAACACCTCTCCAACGTGCCAGACGCCATCGAATGTGGGCATTTGCCCACTCAAGTCTGTTACGGCGACGATCTGGAGTCAAGTTAAGACCCCGATGAGGACGGCGAGCATGCAGTTGAGCTTCCTGAGATGGTTTCTGACAGTTTGTGCAGAAATTCTTGGTTATGCAAACCAATTGTTTCAGCAGCTGTCTGAGTAGCTGGTCTCAGACGATCTTGGAGGTGAACCTGCTGGATGTGGAGGTCCTGGGCTGGTGTGGTTACACGTGGTCTGCGGTTGTGAGGCCGGTTGGATGTACTGCCATATTCTCTGAAACGCCTTTAGAGACGGCTTATGGTGGAGAAATGAACATTCAATGCCCGAGCAACAGATCTGGTTGACATTCCTGCTGTCAGCATGCCAGTTGCACGCTCCCTCAATGCTTGCGCCATCTGTGGCATTTTGCTGTGAGACAAAACTGCACATTTCAGAGTGGCCTTTTATTGTGGGCAGTCTAAGGTACACCTGTGCACTAATCATGGTGTCTGATGAGCATCTTGATGTGGCACACCTGTGAGGTGGGATGGATTATCTCAGCAAAGCAAAAGTGCTCACTATCACAGATTTAGACAGATTTGTGAACAATGTTTGAGAGAAATGGTAATATTGTGTATCTGGAATGAATTTTAGATCTTTGAGTCCATCTCATGACAAATGGGAGCAAAAACAAAAGTGTTGCGTTTATATTTTTGTTGAGTGTATATTCAATTACAGCTGGTTTTATAGCTCAAAAATACCTTGATCTCCAAAGCTTAAGAACAACTAGCATGCAAACCCCACACTAAAACACTTTGTAATAAGGTGAGGACTTATTTTGACCTCATATACAATATAACTGGGCTGGGCATGACAGATTGTGCTCAGATAAATGGCACATTATGAACATATTTCCATCTTCTGCCTGGAATCTATTACCTTATTCCAACCTGCAATACCGAAAGAACCCGCGTAACCTTCAAAATGAGCTTTTATATTGAAAACTATAACATTATTTCAACCCATTTCAACCCAGGAATAAAATTACAACTTTTCCATCTGCCTTATTAATCATCTCATCATTGTCCTCAGTGTGGGGCCAATCTTTTATACGTCTCCCGTCCCCAACACCACACAGAGACAGAGGAAGGTGTCACCGGCGCTTAGACTGAGCCTGAGAGATGACGAGCATTAGCGGGTGTGGGATATTTGCTGGTAAAATGTATTAGACTTCATCGCCTGCCGAGAGGAGCAGAGCGAAGGACGGGAGAGGGGGTGAGTCATAGAGTGGCTTTAAAAACACTTGTCAGAATAAATCTTGCCCTTCGAGCCTCGAGTAGTTTTTCATTCTGCGAGAGAAGTAAGTGCATAGGGTGTTTGCGTACATGTAAATTATGGCTTTTAATGTTTCAGTAGCATGGTAGATTCTGGCTTGTGGTTGTCTTTCTTGGGCAAGTCTCCAAGTATGAATGTGGTTTGTTGAACAGTTGTGGTAGAAAGTACCAAAGTACAGTTTTTTGGTACTATTAAGGGTGAACTCTGGCACGCTTGAAGCTAAAGGTCGTTGCTAGAGGTGGTCGAATTCTGTCAGAAGCCAAAAAACGCCACAGATCAGTGTTGTCTAGGCAGAAATCTCGCTGTGGCAGTGAATCTGTGAAGGCAACAAACTAGTGTAGTGATGGGGGCAAGTTCTTAACTTCCAAGTAAAATGCCAATTAGCACCACATATATATATGAGTGGACTAAGTGAGTGTGACATCACCACAGCGTTCAGCGCCGCCCAAATGAGGCTCATGATGCCACGGTTGTAGGAGCAAATCTGGAGCCAGGCTCGATGTTATGAATAGAATCTTTTGAACGGACAAAATAGCAAAAACAAAATCAGGATTGTGTAGAGCGGGTTCATACGAACATTTTAAGACCAAATTGACGAGGCTCAGTGCAGCAGTTACAGAGAGGAGCGATAAGATCTCAATGTAAGTCAATGGGAAAAAGGGAGAGAAGGAGCTGGAAGAGCCTCCTGGAGCACTTCCTGTTTGGAACACAGCAGCTAACGGGTTAGCTATGTCCACTCATAGCCATACCGGCTCGTCAAAGCCTGAACCCGTCAGATCTCAGAAGCTAAGCAGGGCCGGGCCTGGTTAGTACTTGGATGGGAGACCACTGGGAATTCCAGGTGCCACAGTGGGGCGCCAGTTGCAAAAACTGCCGTTGTGTCCTTAGGCAAGACACTTCACCCACATTGCCTAGTATGAAAGTGGTGTGTGCGTGAGTGTTGGTGGTGGTCGGAGGGGCCGATGGCGCAGATTGGCAGCCTCGCTTCCGTCAGTCTGCCCCAGGGCAGCTGTAGCTACAATAGTAGCTTACCACCACCGGGTATGGAGTGAATGAATAATGCTCTGTAAAGTGTCTTTGAGTGTCCAGAAAAGCGCTATATAAAACTGATGCATTATTATTATTATTATTATAGATGGTTAGCACACTGAAGAAGCTTAACAGCATTTGCTAACCCATCTTACAACAATCAAGAGTCTAATAAACAAAACGCTCTGCCTGGTTCACTCATTAGTGTCTGGAAATGTTAGAAAACAACTTTATAAGCAGCCTTAGCCTTACCTCTGTTGATTTCCCACTGTGCTTGCGAAAGCCCAAAAGACTCGATTGCCGATGTTGTTTCTAAACCTATTTATTTATGAGTGAATTATATTTTTTGAAAAGCGCTATATAAATACATTCCTGAACCATTTTCGTTCAACAACTTTCAGTTTCTCTTCTTCTTCACCGTCAGAGTGTATTGAACAGTAGACTGCTTTATTTAGTTTATAAAATATTAGGATAATAGGATAAAATACTATTACTTTAAAAGTCCTGGTTGGAGTTTGAGACGTTTGGGAAAGTGAAAATCTGTTACTTGAGTTCACACTTTTAGTACCACACTAGTTTTGAGAAATCGCAGGGTCGACGTGGGGTCTTAAATTTCATGCTCCTAAATTAAGGCCTTAAAAAGTCTTACATTATGTTGTCCAAGTCTTATTTTTTTCACAAAGGTCTTAAATTTCATTAGCCAATTTTTGTATCTGCAACCGGGCTGCAGTGCAATGTGAGACGAGACAATGTGAAAGTTTAGTTTTGTCTTGTTAGAATGATATAAATGACTTTTTGCTATTTTATAAGCAATGCATACAACTATAAGTGAGTTCTGAATGAGATTTTATAAAGAAGTATTTTTTGTTATTTAAAGCAGTGAGTAATGGTCATTATTAGAACTGGATCTAGTGTTTTTCGCCCTCGTAATGGGTGCGATGTTGGTCTTAATTTTCATTTAAGTGCTCTTTAAAAGGTCTTTCAAAAGTCTTAATTTTGGGGTAGTCAAACCTGGGGATACAGTGAATCAGGATATTGCGTCTACAGGTCACAGTATCCTGGATAATATCAGAAAAATCCAGTGAGTCTCCTGGTTTCTCATAACCGGGACAGTGGCAAATCCAGGAGACTGAAATAAAGATACTGCGTCTACACGGACACTCACCAAACCAGGATACTCAAAAAACCGGGATACTTGAGCGCATATGCAGTCGTCCCTCATTATAACACGGTTCGCCTTTCGCTGTCTTGCTGTTTCGGGGTTTTATAGCCTTAAAACATATATAATAATTGTAAAAAATAAATGTGACTACTTCAGATTTCACCTATTGCAGGTTTTTTTTAGAACGTAACCCCCACAGTAAACAAGGGACCACTGTACACGCACTCAATGATAATAAAACAACTTTATTGTTATGAATTTGTTAGGAAAAAATATGTTTCTTGGGTAAATTGTGCCAGACTTTTAGACACAATTCTCTCTGGTGTGATGGCATCAATATGAGACTCACTGTCAACATATTTTACACCTTTTCTTGGCAAATTATTATCTTGATTTTTGTAAAACTACAATTAACACCAGGTATTATCCTACCTTATGAAGTCACAATTAGAAAATCATCAAAACCTGTCATGCACTTGTAATCCGATATATATATTGTGATGCCCCACGATATTATTGAGACTTTTGACGATACGATATCCTGGTGTTTTATTGTTGTTACATCCGTACCCTCCCCGGACACTCCTCTACGATCCAAAGCACTCTGGAGAAACATTATTCTAACTGCTCAGAGCTCCAATGAATCTCCATCTATTTCAATAAGAGTATCATCATTACACGTCCAGACTCGTGCTCGGAGGGAGATTGCTTTTGTCACTGACTTGCACTGTGCTGATTGCTGTCATTGTGAGTAATAAAGAACAAGAGGGGGGCGCTGTGGCAAGGGACAGGAGATAGATGGGCTTGTCAAAAGTTAAATCAGATACTAATCAATACTACAACGAGTATCCAAACTGGAGAGTTGGTTGAGCGGGTATTGATACTGAAAAAGTCACATTCAAAAATGAGCCATTCCTGAATAGATTTAAGATGATTTTAATCCCCATTGTGGTATTGGAATCTGTATGAAGGCTGTCCCACGCTACAGGAGAATTTGGCTGCGATTTCTTCTCCCTGAGTTTAGGGAGGCGTGACGCGACTTTTCGTCTTCGTGTGCGATTTTTGAAGTCTTTGTGCTCCTCGAGTGTGTGGTGTCAGTGTCAGATCGTAACTGCCAAACATCAGCAACGCTGTGATAACAGATGATAAAACAGAGTGACACAGAGACTCAAGATACAAACTCGGGAAACGGTGAAAATAATGAGACGACTTTATCACTTGCCTCTCGTAAAGTTGTTAATTTAAAGAGCAGCGTCTCATCCACATTATCCATAGAAACTGTCCTCCGCAAATAATGACCCCAGTCCACAAAACCGCGCTATTAATCCAGTTTGAGGCGTGTTTTGAAAGTAAAAAGTCGAGATAGTTCCCCATGTGTGTTTGTTTACATCCACACAGTGCACGGATCGAGGTGAAGCTGCAGATTAACGACAGTGACTCTACTTCCTGTGGACTTTATCTCCAATCTTTTATGCTTTAAAAATCTTGTATCTGAAGTATTGCACCACATTTCACAAATAATAATAACACAGTTTTGACTTGTGTCTAAACTAGAAGTGCAGAGCTCTGATCTCTGAACACTTCAGTCTCAGAGCGAAAGTCTCAAAGGTTTTACTGTAGACAGGAAACAGCTGACGCGATCGTGCTCACAACTTTATATCCTGTGGTCCGCAGACATATATCAGAGTTTTTGAGTCTCATAAGTTTCTCCTTGTGTCTGTAGTGTGCGCTTTTTGTCATTTAAAACTCATTTAAGACTGAAAAATCCTCTAGTGTGTGGCGGCCTTTAAGTATCAAGTCTGTTCCTGAGTTTTAACATCATAGCAACACTGGCGATATATCAGTTCAAGTAACTAAATATGGAATATCAATTGTCTGAGTAGTAATTGATTTTTTGGGCGACAGTAGCAGGTTTTGATTGAAGAAATAGTGGATGGTCGACAGTGTCTTTTATTTTATTTTATGATGATTATTTACATTTTGATTTGTTTGTATTGTAATTGAATGTATTTCTTATCCTGTAAAGCACTTTGAATTACTTTGTGTATGATATGTGCTATACAAATAAACTCGCCTTGCCTAGTCAGTTAATACTTTACAGCTGATATCGCCAACAATCTTTGGGGATTAAAGCTAACTGGAGGCACTTCCCTGTCTGAAGCAATCTTCCTCAAATTAGACTTTAATCCGAGCTCAGCCTGACCAAAAAGAACGGACTCAGCTATAACAATAATAATGGATTTTGTGCTGTTAAAACCCTCTTAAACGGCATTAGTCACAAGATACCTTAAGAAATGTAGTATTAGCCAACGGTTTTTCAGTTACTCTCTCGTTTTAGTTAAAAATCAGAACCATGAACGCTTGGATTGATCACAGGCTCCTGAAAAGATGTTGTTTAAATCCGTTTTGTTTTTGTCAGACCTTATCAGGCTGCCAATCCCTCAGTCATCAGTTGTTCATTTAAGTGAAACTATCAGGCTGTGTTTGCTAATGTGTAGACTGTGTCACCGTGGAAACTGCTGAACATTCCTCCACAGACGTACACGCTGTTATCCCCCCGAGCGTGATGTCGCTGCAAAGTATCAGTGCAGTTTTCCAGTTCAGTTTGGGTGAATTTCTAGCTTTATTTCTTGACATATGCTCACCACGCTGCACTTCGCTTTCTACTGAGCGCTGAGCTTTGGTTTTGCAGAAGGTTTCCGGGGAGATTGCTTTACGTTTGGTTCGAGGCGGCGAGTGGATGTAGCTGTGTGCTTGTTCCCCCGTTGGCTCTTTCTCCTGGACTAACGTATGTTCTGTTTCTGTCTTTACAGCGGCCCTCCAGGTGCAAATCATCCCAGCACAGGGTGAGATCAGCCTGGGAGACTCCAAGTTCTTCATTTGTGAAGGTAAAACATTCTGTTTGGAATTGGAGTTTATGCTACTAACGTCAGAAATCCTGTCCATGCAGAGATGACGGTTGTATTCAAGAGTTACTGCTGTGCTACTATTATAACTAGTACAACAATATTAGTACTCAGTATCTAAGTTACTTATAAATAATCAAGTAAAAGTAAGGAAAGTATCAGTTAAAGGAACTATATGTAAGATTTTTTTGTTCAGTTTTGTAAATATGACCTAACTGTGATATGAGGTAAATATATTCAAATCAAATATCGCTCTTGCTGATAACAATTCTGATGCTGATTGATTCTTAATCCCTTAACACCTGAATTTATATAGATGCATATAAAAAATGTGTGTGTGTGTGTGTGTGTGTGTGTGTGTGTGTGCGTGTGTGTGTGTGATTTTGCCTTGGTAAATTAGATGGTAAATTAAATTGCGATTATTAATTTGACTATAGCAACAACAACAAAAAAACAGAAATGTGCGTATGTTACAAATTTGTGACATTTGAAACACGTGCTTACCAATCTGCACTAACTGGCCCTGTGGAAAAGCAGCCGTTATCTCAGCTTATATCTTGATCTAAACAGTTTGTTGCATATTTGTGACACTCGGCATTAAGGGATTAATTCTAAAACATATATTCATGTTCTAGTTTGATGTTTTGGTTATCCAATCAGAAAGCAGAATGAGCCTCACATGAGGTTCCATTTGGGTTTTAACACTGAAATCCAGTTGGTTTAAACCTAAAATGGCCATCTCTGATCTAAACGGTCACTACCTAAACCCCAGCACCTGCAGCCGTCATGAATCAGGGTTATACGCTGCTATTCCGACATGCTGCTATTGAGACACTGATGTCTAATTGTCGGAGTAGTGGCATAAACATTAGTTTTCTTGCGTCTCACTACTTCTTCAGAGTAGCTGCACTTTACTATTTCTCAAACATTCCGAATGTTGAATAATGAATAATATTAATGTATTTATTATACTTTGCGTTTCCATATATCATAAGATGCTTGATCAGAGAGTACTTTGGCCACAGAGGATATCAGACAAATGGGAATGTCCTCACTGACAGCTGTGGGAAACAGAGCATAGGCCTTCGGGAAAATATCTCATCTAAAACGGAGGCTGCATGGGCCCTTTATGCTTCATTCATTTCATGATACAGCCTAAATGAATAAACAATCAAGTTCATGACTCTCTCACAGCCCAAAACACACATTTGACCACCTACATATGGCAATGAAATTTGACTGTATACGCATTAGGCCCCTATTGTCAAAATAGCGATACTAAAAAGTGTCGGAAAGCCTGCACGTCTAAACAAAAGAGGGAATTCTGGAGGTTCTGAGCTTCACACGAGGCCTGTGTCCTTCACATGAGGCCTGTGTCCTTCACATGAGGCCTGTGTCCTTCACACGAGGCCTGTGTCCTCTCTCTGCAGGTTAAAGCACCAGTAACGCTGGTTTAGTTGTGATTTTTGTGAGCACTTAAAATTAAAACCTGAGCATAAACATGTTGTCAAACTATTGTGGCCGGATAGTCATACACATAACCACTAGCCTCCATGTTATTATTTACTGCTGAGAAGTGCTACACTAAAATAATAGAGTGTGCAGTGTTTGCTGTGCAATGCACACTCCCCTAATCTTCCATCAGGTGCCTTTAGAAAGCAAACAGAATATTTATTATGTTTCTCAGCGTGCATTTTTTCTCTCTCCGTTAATCTAATTGTCAGACGGCTTAAGTAATGCATCTTAAAGGCGCTGTACCTAACGTTTACTGTCTTCAAAATGTGAAGAACAGAACTAGTGCACTGCGGAGGTAAAAAAAAAGTTATTCCTCACAAGGGTTGGGCGGTATCCAAATTCTGATACCGTTAAAACTTCTCAGCATTTTATTTTGCAGCTTGCACCATTCGGAAACAGAATAGCAGCTTTGTATTTGAAGATGAGGCACAAGCTCTGATCAAACCAAACTTCGCCAGGGTGTATCTCCCTCCATTTAATGATCTGGGACACGTGACAGGGGACAAAAGTAAAAGGCGACAGTCCACGGCGTGTGATATTTCCCACTGCAGCAAGTTGTATCTGACAGACTCGCGCCCTCAGGACTCGGAGAAGTTACCGTCTCCTCCGTGAAAGACTGACTTCGCCCACAAGTGGGATGTTCTGGAAAAAGACTCTGTAGACACTGATGAATGTTGAAGCAAAGACAAAGAATTTATTTCTTGCAAGAAATAAGGTCCAACAGAACATCCGACAGCATGTCTCCTAAACATTAGACCCCGAATGATACAAGCACGAAGTTTATATAGGTTGGGATGACCAGAGGATTTCAAAGTGAGAAGGTGACGACTCCTACTGAGGTGTGACCAGCTGTGTTCCTATTGGTTTTCTGAGCAGGATGCTGCATGTGGAGTTAAAACATGGATGTATAATAAGAGCTGGATAAGGCACGCCCCCTCTATCCGTGACCGCAGACTGACGTGTGGCCGAACGAGATATTGCAGCCCACAGCCCAAGAAAAAATCTCCCATAGAAGCACAATGCATTTTTTGAGAAATCAAACTGCCCGTGTTTGGCCACAGGGCATCCACAGCTTTCATAATGGTAGGATTTTGTAGGGATTCTTCTGTAGTTTTACAATATGAACTTGAAAAAAAATCATCAAAGGGCCTAAAAATCAGCTTTGTAAGAGTTAGCCGAGCCCCGCTCTGAGCCTGCACTAGCCCCGCTCTAGCAGCTCACGCTCTGATTGATCAGAACGGCGTTTCTGACGTCACAGCCCAACAGTCTTGGGCAGCCCAATGTCAGACGTTGGAAACAAGGAAGTAAATGCGGAAATGAAAATCTTTTTTGCATTCATGCGCCAATGAGAACAGGCCCTTGAAAATAACAGGGTGCCATCTTGGATTCATCTTCCAGATTTGATTATAGTTCTATGAGTTAAAACAATACAAGGTGTGACATATTTCATAGGAAAGGAAGAGACCTGAAAGCTGACTGCTTGATCTGATTTGCATCCATATGTCACTCCCTGACAAGATTATCAAGCAAAAGGGAACAGAAGCATTTACATTGAAGGGTCTTTACCTAATTAACCAACCAAATGATTTTTAGTTACAAGATCAAAGATTTCTTAAAGACAAAATAATCACACAATATTTTGATTTCCTTTACAGGGAACTTTCTCCTCTTCAGTGTGTCCCCTCTCGACTCTTGGCGTTCAGTAAAACGTCTCCATCGCAAATTTTTCAGCTCAACATCATACACGAAGCGTCAGTCACGTTTTTTTTCTTCTTACTCGCTGCGTGTGGATGGATGTCTCTGTGCGTAATGACGCATGAGGAAAGTAATATCATTAGGTCCTTATGTGCTGCAGATTTTTTAAATGACGGTAATGAAACTGATACCGTTGCTACTTTTTGATACCTCGGGATACCGTTTTACCATATTACTGTCCTAAAATCCAAATTATTCACCTCGATGTTTCACAGACCAGAGGGAAATTTGGCCATCATGGTAAAACTAACCCCAACTAGCATGCTAACCATTTGCTGATTCGCAATACAGTAAAACTCTTAGTACACAGCATACTTTTGTTTTATCTCAAGAGCTGTTTATACGATATATCCGTACTGTAGCAAGACAAATCGCGTTCCTGTCCAATTATGCTTAAGGATAGTCAGTACTTCTTTTTGTAAAACTATATATAACAGTTTTATCACACCAAGGAAAAACATTATCCCTATAGAATTCCAAGCTCAGTGTCTGTCTCCTTCAAAACATCACGGATCTCTCCCATTCCACAGTAAAGCAGCTTCAATCAGTGCACCACCAAATGAGAAAGATATCCAATTTAATTACACCGCACACAAATCTCTCAGAGCGTAATTTCCCTGCAAAACTGTGAAAGTGGATTTTCAGAAGATGTTGGCATCCAGCTGCCGCCACGGAGCCTTTCTCTTCATTCCGAGTTGCACAATGATGTAATGTGATTTACCCACTGCACTCTGAGCCAGTGTTTCCCAACCAGTGGTGCACGGACAGTGAGGTGTACCCTGGGAAACTGGAAGTAGAACTGAATGAACACAAACCTGACATCCTTTTAAAAAACAGTTATCTCGAAAACTACTAAGTCTAGCTCAGTGAAATTGAACAGTTGAACATCTTATGGTTTATTATGGGACTTTGTTTGCCATTTCTTGAAGTTTTTCCAAATTTTGCACTGAAGGCTGCACAGTCTTGGGTGACTGTGTGAGAGCAGATTTCAAGACACAAAATGGCTTCTCTTTGGGAGTTTGGAAATGAAATCCATGGCTTTTAAATGTTTTAAACTGTCTTATGAAATTGTTACTTGAAATGTGTCCTGTAATGTGAAAACAGGAGGTAGAGCACATCACTGGGTCACAAAAGGGTCAAAAAGCAGCAGTGCAGGTGCAGGTTGACGTAAAATAGGCAATATATAAAAATGGGCACAGTACAAACCCGAGGCACACCGACTGAATATATTAAAAGTCCTTCATTACATCGAGGGACACCAACGCGTTTTGACCAGCAAGCTGGTCTTCATCAGGGTTAAGTTTGATATAAGTTGATAAGTTTGAGTCCTGTAATATTCAGAATTGTTGCGCCACTGCGTTGGCCACGACTCCCTTGAAAAAGATATTGGGAATCTCAATGGGACTTTCCTGCTTAAATAAAAGTTAAATAAAAAATAATAATAATAATAATAATCTGCATCATCATAATCATAATTACATAAAATCTTGATCAGTTTCTATACATTCTGTTTGAGGTTATTTCGTCAAGAACTGCCAAAATTAATTCATGTCAATGTTTTTGGAACAGCCTGTACTTTAAAGGTCCTATCTTGCACAAAATTGACTCTTGTGAGCTTTAATCCATGGTATTATGATCTTATTTCTTCAAAAACAGACCCAGAGTTGTATTTTGCTTCATTCACATGTTTGAGGATCTGTCTACATCTCCAAAGCTCAAAATGTTCTGTTCCACCTTGTGATGTCAGTAGGTTTCAAGTTAAGTTAAATTTTGCCTTTAGTTCAGTAAAAATTGTCAATCCCTGGGCTAAAATCATCCAAATGATTCTAGGGAAGGTGTGTGGAGTTTAAAAACACAGTGGAGCACATGATATGACAAAGTGGAACAGAGCGTTTTCAGTTTGAGGGAAGAACTCAGCCTAAATCTGCAGAGTTTGTGTGTTAAACATGTGTGAATGAAACAAAACTCAACCCCAGGGATTCTTTTTGGTGAGAAAATAACATAACATTTTCTAAATCATCTTCATATTCATATAAATCATCATATTAATTCATTCTTTTGTATTTTTCACAGTGGTGGGAGACGCTAAAGACATCGACTGGTTCAATCCCCAGGGAGAGAGGATTCTTCCCGACAACCCGAACATCTTTGTGAGCAGGAACGATGAGGTCACGTCCACTCTCACCATCTACCACGCCAAAATGGAAAACGCCGGTATCTACAAGTGCATGGCCAAGGCCCCGGGGCAGGAGGCAGAGGCCACTGTGCAAGTCAAGATCTTTCGTAAGTGACTTAGTTTAATGTGTGTTCAGTGTGGTCTTGATTAGCTCGAGTAAACCGGGGTGAACCAGGATTAAACCAGGACCAAACCAGGGTTAAACCAGGATAGATAGGCTGCGAATATATACCCAGGTCTGAACCAGGACCAAACCAGGACAGATAGACTGAGGATATAGCCAGGACTGAACCAGGACTAAGCCAGGACTAAACCATGGCTAAACTGGGACTGAATCAGGATCAAACCAGGACTAAACCATTACTAAACCAGGACTAAGCCAGGACCAAACCAGGACAGATAGGCTGCGAATATATCCCGGACTGAACCAGGGCTAAACCAGGACTAAGCCGGGACTGAACTGGGTCTAAATCATTACTAACCCAGGACTAAACCAGGACTATGCCGGGACTGAACCATGGCTACACCAGGCTGCGAATATATCCAGGACAGAACCAGGGTTAAACTAGGACTAAACTGGGACTAAACCAGGAGTAAGCTGGGACTGAACTGGGGCTAAACCAGGGCTAAACTGGGACTGAATCAGGATCAAACCAGGACTAAACCATGACTAAACAAGGACTAAGCCAGGGCTAAACCAGGACCAAACCAGGCCCAAACCAGGACAGATAGGCTGCGAATATATCCAGGACTGAACCGGGACTAAACCAGGACTAAACCATGGCTAAATCCGAACTAAGGCAGGACTAAACCGGGACTGAACCAGGGCTAAATAAGGGCTAAACCAGAACTGAACCAGGACTTAACCAGGATTGAACTGAGACTAAACCAGGACTAAACTAGGGTTAAATCAAGAGTGAACCAGGACTGAACCAGAGCTAAACCAGGGCTGAACCAGAATTGAACTAGGACTGACCCAGGACTAAACGAGGACTAAACCAGGACTGAACCAGGACTGAACCAGGACTAAACATGAACCAATATTCCGGTCTCTTTTGGTGTTACTTATATATTTGATTATCAGTGATGTAAATAGACAGAATGTCAGTCCAAAGTGTGAATGAAAAATAATTTGATCATTCTAACACGTTGACATTGAACCAGTCGTGGCATTTTTGACATAATTCACTTAATTGCAAGGCTCACATGAACTCAGATTAGAACAAACAAAAATGTTTTAAAATAAATTCCAGTGATGATTTGGATATTCTAAAGAAATGAAAAAATACATGTTGAATGCTGCATAACCTTCGTTGTAAAACTCTTTATGAGCAGAAATGAAAAACAGAACATGTTAATTTTAAATGGTGCAGTGAGACAAAGTTATTCCTCGATTACCTGCATTGCATTCTGGGCGTCCTAATTCTTCACAGCGATGGGTTTATAAGCAAAACATTCAGAGGTCAAGGTGGAGTTTGCTGTTTCGGTGATGTTAAATGGTCACAGTTTTATATAGAGCTTTTCCACCTTCAAGGCACTCAAAGCGCTTTACAACAGCGCCACGGACCGCTTTAATGAGTATTTTCACTCAAAACAAAATTGTGGATGTGTGAAAAAATGGAGGACCGGGGGGGAGGGTATTTTCGGCATGGGGAAAATTGAAAAATTGAGGAGGGTGGAGGGGATTCGTGCTTTCTGTGCGTTACCAAACGACCCACTCATACACCAGTGTACACAGACACTAGGGGCGAGATGGGTTAAGTGTCTTGCCCAAGGATGCAACGACAGCATTCGTCTGTGGGAGCTGGAATCACGCCTCCAACCTGTGGGTCAGTGGATCTAACCGCTCAACCAATGATATTTGTTTACGTCGAGAGCGGGATTCGAACCGCCAACCTTCAGATCAGTGGACAAACTCTACCAACTGAGCTACTGTTGAGGTGTACTTGACATTTTTTTAAGTAGATGCAGAGTTCACACCTTATTTTAAGCTCAAGAGCTGCTCATATAACATATCTGAGACATATTTTGCTCTAATACATGGAAGAGGACAGTTTTGAATAGGGATGTACTTTAATAGATTTGATTTTCACAAACAAACCCGAACGGGTGATTAAAACAATTTTTACAATTTTTTGACAGGCTTAATATGATTAACTTAGGTTCAGGATAGGTGTCTTGAAAAGCAGAAATAGAAACCACCTCTAATTGAGTATTTATAGAAATGTATAGATTTATAGATTTTCAGAAACAAATGGTTAATAGTTCTTACAATAATGAATTAATAGTTTGAATAATTGAAACATTAGTATGACTTTCTCACAATGTTTAATTGTCATCACCTGTATTTTCTATGTCCGGTTGTATGCATAGTAGTGTTTCGATAACAAATATGATGATTACAATAAAAAAAAACTCTCTTTTTGATGATTTATAATTTGATTTTAATGTAATTTGACAGAGAATTTAAAAAATATATATATTCAAAAATGAGAAAAACTACATTATATTTGAAGGAGCGGTGCAAGAAACACAAATGTTGAAATTATGTAACATAAAGCATCACTTGTGGAGTTACTCAGTAGTAATAGGAACCAAAACTTTTACTCAAGTAATAGTACTGCTACTTCAATGAAAATATATGTAGTTAATATGATTAATATGAGGACCACGCCTCAACCGCCCTCACCTCCTCTCCAGCAAACCTCAGCTCACTTCTACCACACCTCAATTTCCCAGAAACCTATTTGTTGCAGCCTATCCTGGCAACACAGTTTGTCCCGAATAACTCGACCCCACCCTCCCAACCCCGATCTGTTCATTTCCAGACATAAAAGGCCTACGAGGGGGGTCCCGTTCCTGCTGGGCCATATGAAGACTGAGACTGAACCCCCACCCTGAGTCTCAAACCAGCCAACCCGCCTCGTCTCCCTAAAATAAACTCTTCTCGCGTTGCACATGTGTTGTTGGTGTGGTCTTTGCTAGTGAATAACTAAGAAGTGATTAGGAGGATTTCTCTCTGTTTCAGTCAGTAAGAATGAACAAAGAAAAAATCCAAAACATAAACTGCCCCAATTTGAACATGAACTGAAAAACATAACCTGGGAAAATGTAATGCAAATTGAAAATTTAAATCAGTGCTCTGATCTTTTAACAAAGACAGTAACAAAAAACATTCAGAAATTCTCCAGTTTTAAAAGCCAATAGCAGGAAAGTAACTTTGCCTTGGAAAAATGATGAGATTAATCAGTTTATGAAAAGCAGGATTTGGCTCTCAAAAAATCAATTAAGACTAAAGTACAAACAGATTTACTGGTTTTTAAGGGACTAAGGGATCAAGTTGTTAGTGAACTGAGAAAAGCAAAGTTATCTTTATGCAGCTGTTTATGGAATCACATGGTAATAGTTTGCATATATTGGATTAACAAATTAACTAATAAATTGAGTCACAGCAAAAGTATCACTAAACTGAACATAAATGGAACAATAAGTAGTAATGCCAAAGAGACTGCAAATGCATTTAATTCCTATTTAGTTAATTCTGTGGAGCCGCCACTTTCAATCCAAATTCTGTGCCATGTGATGATGATAAAGATTCAAACTCAGAACTCGAGCATCAGGCCACTTCCTGTGCAGGCTCCATCCTCAGGCCGACCTCCAGCGTGAGGCCGATTGTGACCAGAAGTGCGCATACCAAACTTCAAAATAAAAGGAAGAGGAAAAACTTTGTGCGTTTATATTTAATTACTTAACTCTGTAACATGAAAGATATTAGTTTCTGAAACATATAACACTTGATGTTGTCAATCCTTTATTTGTGGCATTTATCATGATTGTTACATCAGCAACATATTGGTCCTATGCATAGAGCATATATATGAATGGACTGAGTGAGTGTGACGCCACACATCGCATTTAGCGTCGCTCAAATGAGGCTCACGATGCTAATGGTTACAGGAACAAATTTGGAGGCAGGCTCTATGTTATGAATAGGATTTTTCGACGGACAAAATAGCGAAAAAAAAATTCAGGGTCATGTGTCGCGGGTTCATATGAACATTTTAAGACCAAAATGACGAGGCCACAGCAGCAGGTACAGAGAGAGGGACGATAAGATCTTAGTGTAAGTCAATGGGAAAAAGGGAGAGGAGCTGGAAGGGCCTCCTGGAGCACTTCCTGTTTGGCACACGGCGGCCAACGGGTTAGCTTAGTCCACTAATATATATGGTCTGTGGTCCTATGGGGTAAACTTCTTCAACCTAGCATACAGCTAACCACTGTCTTGAACATTAGCATATTTCCCAACACTATAGTTGCTAGCCACTTAGCAACTTAATTTGTTGTTGTTAGCAACTATGGTTTGGGAAAACACATTCCTGAACTGCCTCAGAATCCCAAACTGCAGGGACTTCATGAGTTAATTGCGATCATTGTAGTGCCTAGATCAAATTTAAGTGTTGTGATATTGCTCTACATATGCAAGAAATGGTCTAATATAAAATTGTGGCCGTCTGTGTTAGCCACAATGTTAACAATTGGCTAGCTTTAGGTAGCTGGGCTTGCTTAAAACGTAGAGTGATTAAACAGTGACATGGAGTCGCCTGTTTGTGGAGTTACAGTTTGTCTTAGCAGAGAGTAGGATTAGTAAACCATGGGCTTTTCTAGGTAATATTTAGGGAGCTGCGATTAGATCAGTTGTAAAATCCATTGGTGTTCACTCGGCGTTCACGGTGTTCACTCTGTGTTCTTTTCGCGCCAAATGTCGTAATTTCTGGGAGAGTTAGGCTTGAGACTGGAGCCTGCACTGAAAGAGGCCTGACGGTGGAGCTCTGCAGCCAGACCCCTCTCTCTTTTTACATCACACAAGCTAATCAAGATAAGTTCCATAAAATAGTCTCGCACTTTGAGTAACCGCTTTGTGCTTTTTCCCCTGCAGAAAAGATCACCTTCAAGAACGCCCCCAGCCCACAAGAGTTCAACGAAGGAGTCGACGCCGACCTGGTGTGCGATGTGGTCAGCTCGCCCCCTGCTGAAATCGTCTGGAAGTACAAGTTCAATGTCATCAAGAGCTCCAAAGACGGTGAGCTAAACCGGATTACTGTTAACGTGGGGCCTGTTGTTTCCACCAGGCCATCCCCATAACTCGATTTACCCCCATTTGAATACATCACTAGACAGAACAAAGGATTATAACAAAAACAAAGAAACAAAATGTGTAATATATAACCCATATCCTAAATTCTCACTGCTTTATCCAGCTAAACTCAGATAAGAGTGAAGTCTTTGGCCCACAGAAACAAAAAGAAAGTGTCAGCAGTCACCTACGGTCTCTCAGGCTAGAAATCTGGGAGTAAAAATGGACTCAGACTTAAACTTTAAAAGTGCACTGAAATATAACTTTTCTGGTAGAGGAAACGCCAACTGATTGTGTCCATGGATATGTAATTGCTTTGCCTGGAATAGCACACAGTATGGTAATGACCTGATCTTGCATTACTCGCTAAAAAGAATATATTCTCTTTGAGCATGCTTGCATCGCCACAGACTTGACTCTATGAATACAGATACATTGAATGCCACTGTCAAGCATTTCAGGCAAAGCTATTGCATCTCCATGGAGAAAAGCAGGTAGCAGACTCTCCATATTTTAGCAGACTCTCCTTATTTTAGTACTGTGACATGTCGTCACGTTACTAAAATACAGTGTCAGACCGTAACCACCAAACATCAGCAACGGTACGATAACAGACGATAAAACAGAGCATTAGTAGCAGAGGAGTGACGGACACAGAGACACAAGATACAAACTCGGGAAATAGTGAAAATAAAGACTTTATCACTCACCTCTCGTAAAGTGGTAAATTTAAAGTGCAGCGTCTCATCCACATTATCCATAGAAATTGTCCTATGCAAATAATGGTGCCAGTCCACAAAACTGTGCTGTTAATCCAGTTTCAGAGGTACTTTAAAAGTAACAAGAGCTCCTCCAGCGGGGCAAAATACGCCCGTACTTTGAATTATTGTATATAGAATTAAGTTAGAATTTGTCAAACCTAGTTAAAGATGAATTGTTGGTGCAGTTTGGAAGATTCCAATACTGGCGTTCTATGGCACATACCGGTAAGCACAATAAGGCAGTTCACTACCAATATAAAGATAAAATCAAAGAACAAGTGTGAAAAAACCTGAAGTCACATAAAATTGATACCACTGACCTACAGCATGGATCGATACAAAAATATACAATAAAATACACAAATACAGTATACCTTATATATATATCGGCGCATGCCCCACATGTTTTGCCTCTTCATGAAGACAAAGCTTCAAAGACTTCAAAGCTTTGAAGTTTGAAATTGTCCACAGACAGACGGACAGACAGACAGACAGACGGACGGACAGCGCCATACCATAATACGTCCCGTCTTACAACGGGCGTATAAAAAGTCAAGATAGTTCCTCATATGTGTCTGTTTACATCCACACAGCGCACGGATCCAGGTGAAGCTGCAGATTAGCGACAGTGACTCTACTTCCTGTGGACTTTATCTCCAATCTTTTATGCTTAAAATCCTGTATCTGAAGTATTGCACCACATTTCACAAATAATAATAACACTGATCTTTGAACACTTCAGAGTCTCAGAGTGAAAGTCTCAAAGGTTTTACTGTAGACAGGAAACAGCTGACGCCATCGCGCTCACAACTTTATATCCTGTGGTCCGCAGACAGATCCCGCTGCTGTCTTTGTGATCGGAGATTTTATGTCTCATAAGGTTCTCCTCGTGTTTGTGGTGTGCGCTTTTTAAAAAATCATTTAAGACAGAAAAATCCTGTCGTGTGTGGGTGGCCTTAAGAAAGAATTTTGAAGCTCAATACCGATTCCAGTATCAAAATGATGATTAAAAAAACCCCACTCTTTTAGAATATAGAACAAAGAACAATAAATTAAGGTACTTTCTTTCATATCCCCGCATATACTAGTCTATGAGCTCTTATACTTGTTCTGATACAGCTCAAGGTCATTCTAAAGCTATGTAAAGTTCATTTTTGTCCTGTGAATGTGACTTTCTTAGTATCGATACCTGCTCAAACGAATATCTAGTTTCATTACTAGTTTTAATATCAATTAGCATCTGCATTTTGATACTTGAAAACCCCAAGTATCACAGTGCCCCTTTAGCAGCCACAAAAAATCATTAGCATCAGCAGTTTCTACCATAAAAAAAACACATTGCTCGAATAAAAACGCAGCGCTAAACCAAATGTACAGAGATTTATCACATTATGTACCAATTACGCTTCACAAATAAATGTCCTCTGCCGAAAATGACGCGTACAGTGTAGAGATTTCAAAGGCTGCGATCCAATTATAAAAGTTAATTTGTCCAGGCCTATCTTCTCCTGTCCGAATCTGTTTAAAGTTCATTTATCAGCCAAACCTTTAGAGCCGGATTCTCATTATAAAGCAAAGCAACGTCCTCTAGAAAAGCACGAGCACTAGAATATATTCCAACAATTAACTTTTTGAAGGTTACTTGATTAAAATATCACACTCAAATGAGAAAATATGTTACAGTTTTGTTTCTTTACTATGCTTTAACGCTGTCTAAATGTAGTTAAAGGCACTGCACTTGATTTTTACTGTCCTAAAAACATGAAAAATGTAGTTAAAAAAAAGTAGTTGTGCACAAAGATCATCCTAATTATTCCCCACAATGACTTTTTAAGCATTTTCCACAATGTTTAGAGACCAGAGCGGAGTTTTGCAGCGCAGTATCGCTAAAAACAACAACTAGCATGCTAACAGTGCACTTCCTGATTATCGGACAAGAGCTGCTTGTGCAATATATCTGTACTGCATAAGACAGTTTTTCTTATACAAAATAAAAAGTTCAAATGTGTTTAAAAGGAAAGGAAATTTAGAGCATTTTGGGTCAATGACGCATAAGGATTTTCAACATGCAAATTAAAAAATATTTAAAAAATTAGTTTCTGTCAAACTTTTTCAAATATTTACAGTGTCAGGTGCATAAATCTATGTTTAACATTTATATTAAGCATTTTTAGTGTAAAATGTCATGTGGTTAAAATAGTTTTATTTTCTAAAACATGGTTGGGATCATCTAAGTTCTGAGTAATATGAAGAAACAAACGGTTGCATTTCTTTAGATTTTTAATGCATATTGATATTTTCTTTTGCTCCAATATGACAGTCACCTGCTTGTGTTTAATGAACAAACTACTGCCCTGGAAAATGCATCAAATGAAGAAAAATGCCTCAAGAAAGTCACATAAGTATCGTTTTCTGTTATTAAAACTCCAGCCATAGAATTCCTGCTGTTATTAGTCGCACCACATGATGCACGGTCGCACCACATGACATTTTAACACTTTAAGTACAAAAAACATGCAGAAAAACTCATGATTTCTGAAAAAAATGATTTGGTTCCCTGGAGGTCAGAGGTTCTACAGAAATGTGGTGAATTATTATGAAATTTGAACCATTGTAACGGAGGAAATTGCAATTGTACAGAAAATTTAGGCGTCATGTCATTGCCCCACATACATTTTTAGTTGGATAAAGAAATGTTCAGATGTTCCAATATCCCAAAGTTCTACTGGATGTTTTGTCAAAGGGCCCGTATCCTCCGCTATTTTCTGATCTATGTTATAAAGTTGTTTTCTTATCAAAAACATGGAGTTGTTTTGTTTCATTCACGCATGTTTAGTTCACAAATCCTGCGTAACAGAAAACATTCTACTCCACCTTGATATGTCATGTGGTAATATAGGAAGTGCTCCACTGTGTTTTTAAACTCCATACACCTTCACTTTAAACATGTGGACAAGGGAATTGCCCATGTCTCCTAAACACAAGGGTAAAAGGAGCTGTTCTCTTGAGAACTACTGCTTCGTGACATCACAAGGTGGAACAGAGCATTTTGAGCTTGGGAGATGTAGACAAATAACAAAAGGTTAATGAACTGTGTGAACGAAACAAAACACAACTCTGGGTTTGTTCTTGAGGTAACAAAACTATAACCTGATATAATTCAAAATAATTGCTGTATTTTTTCACATTTATGTTGCACCTAAACAGTCTGTTACCGTCTGCTCAAACAGATGCCAGTTCCAATTGTAATGTTCATATATGTTTTTACTTCTTGTTCTACCTGATCCTCCGATAATGGGAGTAAATACCGTACCATATGGTCCTTCTAGTCCATTTTACACGACACATTACATTTAATTAGGATTTGGAATTGGCTTCTGGTTCACAAATATTTCTACAATAACAAAATTAGAAGTTTATTTAACATATGATTGCAAGTTATTTCTGTACATTCAGCAGTGAAATGATAACACTTAAAGTAAAATGTTTGAAATGAACCCTTTAAGTTTTAGAATCACGCACAGCACTTTTTAGCATCACGCTACAAAAGTTAGTGGAAAGTGTGGTTCATTGAGAGATAATAAAACTTTGGCAATAGATTCTTGCAAAAGTATCTCAAAATGCACAACTCCAGGTAAGTTTTTGAGGAGGCAACAGCATCAATTTTGCAGAATTTAGGACTTTTAAGGCTGAAAGATTCATGACCAACAAAATGAAATTGCAGGTGAAGAGTTCAGTTGCAAAACCGATATTTCAATTCTGAAAAAATATTATTATTATTATTATTAGTAGTAGTAGTAGTAGTAGTAGTAGTAGTTTTTTGACAATTTTCTATTGTATGATCAATGAATACAACAATTTCTAGTGGATTTAATAAAGGCGGGATGGGTTTATACTAGTGCTGTCAAAATGCGCTATTAACACATTAACTCAAAACATTTTTAATGGCATTAATTTTTTTTTTTAATGCAAGATTAATGCTCTTTGTGACCCAGTTGACTAGTTTTGCTGTAACGTTAGAGAAACTACAGGATCTGGCTATAGACAGGAAGGAAAACAATTTGTACGAAACTGAGAAGCTCTGTTTGAAGGAGCTGGGCCAGAGCACGACACACGTGTGCACGCGCCGATGCCACTGGCACGAGGAAAACACAAAACAAAGACGTCTGCTTCAAAACATAGAGCGAATCTGCAACAAGGACCACGGACAGTGACACAAACACACGGAGGAGGACCCACACCTGCCCCACCACACAATAGACACCTCATGCCGCTGGACCCACCCTCACCGCCAAAACCACCAGCTGCACTGTGCAACACACAAACAGCGCCATGCGACGACACCACGGCTGCAGCCCGGCAGGTGCGAACACGGCCCACAGAACCCCAGGCCCCGACCACAACACAAGTTCCAGTGCGAGTGCGCCCCGAGTACAGCAGGTCACACAGTCGCACTAACTGGAGGTCACTGGACCTGCAGTCATGAGGGTCCTCCGGTCACAGCACATTATTTCACCCGTTCAGTGACTGTTCTGAAGACAGAAGAGACACTTCCCTCACACTGTTGCAGAGCACAAAGTCTCACTGATGATTGTTCTGGTTTGCAATTAAAAAAAAGGATTAAAATGATGATGATTCACTGATTCCAATGATCCAAGAGACAAAAAAAAGTGTGATTCATTTGTGATTAATCGGGATATAACTGACATTCATGAGATTAATCGCGATTAAATATTTTAATTGATTGACAGCACTAGTTTATAGTTTGATAGCAGTAAAATACATTTGGCTTTTGAAAACAATACTATACAAAAAGTAAACTGTAAGCCTCCAAGGACTTTTTCTGCAAATGAACTCTTTTACAAGTAAACAAGTCTAAATATTACAGACCTACAAAATGTCCTTGCGTCATCTGCACCTCAGCACTATAGGCCCTTCTTTCACTTCAAACCACCTTTCCCTTTTCGCCTGTGGCCTCGTCTCTGCCTGTCTCGAGATAAAGCTTTCACACAGCCGTCACCTCAGCACGACCTCTGTGTGTGTCGCCCCACCGCAGATGAAAACAACCCAGAATGCACTTTTCATTCCAAAAACCACTAATTGGAACTCAGACACTTCTGGCTACTTATGTCCATTTTTCAGACCATTTCTCAGACCAACACATAACCATATGCTGCGTGGTTCAATAAAAAATAGTGTGAAAGCGAAAGGAAGCCTCGCCAAATGGTGCGGTAACAATGTGGAGAATTCTTGAACGCACACTCTGAATATTTCATTTCAGTGAGATAGTCTAAATGACATATGGAAGCAATATAAAAGTCCACAGATAAAGTTTTCTACACTCGAGTATTCACTGATGCACTTGTCAGCGAGACGGATTCCAATAGTTTCAGGGAACTTTTAAAGCGTAGGAATTTGAAAATACATATGGCAAGAAAAATAACATCTGTTGACAGCTAGGCCAACAATTATCTGCTGAAGTGAACAGAAAATAGAGCGGAAAATATGGAAGATTTGTAGAGCATAGACAGTGGAACAAGTTCAGTTATCAGTTAAAGCCGTTTCTTAGACTTTGCTGTCCCCTTGGGGCTGGAGCTTGTATTTTTGGAACTATCTTACAATAACTCAAACAAAAAATACATTAAAAAATCAGTACAAGCTTGATTAAAGTGCGGTTACCTAATTTTCAAACTGTGAAAGAAGGAAAATGTATTTAAATGACTTTAAATGCACTGGGTAACATTTGTAGTGGAGGGTTTGCTGTCTTCTTATCGCCAAGGAAATATTTTTGTTTTGACCACACTGCAAAAAACAAAAAAATTGAGTAATCTAGGCCCTTTAAAGGTGTAGTGTGTAACTTTTGGTGAGGGGTATGCGTCCGTTTGTGAAGTTTTGAAATACTGAATGTGTTAAAAAATAAACCTCAAGTGAAGAAAAAAAAGCATTTAATTACGTTTGGGCAAAAAGCCTTCATGAGATCTTTTTTTTCCACTTTTGGATGGCTGTTCCTTGCATTTGCCCCTCTGCAAGAACTCTGGTGTGCGTTTTCTGTATCATTTGAAAATTTAACCCTGAGCCTTTTCAGCATGTCTCACACAGTAATACTAGTTACCCTGCAAAAAACAAAGTCTAGGCAAGTTAAGATGACTTGAAATAAGAAAGTTTTACCATGATTTGAACAAATTTCGCTTGACAAGTAAAGTGATCTGCCAGCGGAATAAGAGTTTTTGTACTTAAAAGATGAAAATACATTTGGCTACACTTAAAATAAGAAAAAAACAAACAACTTTTTGTACTTAAAATAAGAAACAAAATCAATTATTGCTTGAATTAAGAAAAAAATACTTATTCCACTTGCAGATTATTTCACTTGTCAAGTTGAATTAAATCAAATAAAGTAAAATGTTCTTAATTTAAGTCATTTTAACTTACCTATTGTTTTTACCAGTGCAAAATGTTCCACAGTGTAGACTAAACTAAATCTATGACAAAGAAGACAAGTCAGTCCTACACAGTCCTACACAGGTCTGATTTTGACGAACCACCGCCGCCTGTGCCCGCCGTACCTCGATCCGCACACTTCCGACAGAACTGAAATAAAATTGAGCACCAAATCTGAGCCGCTATAAATACATACTGACACCCAAACCATCAGCCTTGAGTTTAGTCGAGGTGCTGGCCACAACTTTATCCTCTCCGCTCACTAAAACCGGACATCGTGTGCATGGTTTGAAAATGAAAGTGGCAGAGATTTCTGGAAATGTGCAAAAACGTATGGATTTTACATTTAATCATCCTATAAAAACAATGGCATTTTTGCATTTCACTAAAATACAGCCAGTTTTTTGCTTGCACATGATGTTTTGTAAACCGCAGGTTAGACCCACGCTGTCCTGCGTCCAACACAGCACAACATTTTTCACCCGTTTCATTAAAATTTGTGGTTCACTCGTCAACCCGTGCAGAACTCTGAGACAAGCCCTACTCTACATTACAAGTCAGATCTGTGGAGAGTCGCCCCTATTCAGGAATTATTGTATTTTTTTAAGCAATAGAAACATCCGTAATGAATAAATACTGTATATGCTTCAAGTATAAAGCCAAAGTATAAAGAAAGGTTGCTCAGGGCACTTTTAAATCTATATTTTCTAGCTTTCACAAAGCCTTTGCCTAGTATTCACATGTACTGTATGTATTTTCAGGCCTTTTGCACAGGTTTAGAGCAGCTTTTTCAGACAGAAAATTGAAGCAGGGCAGACACCAAACAACAACCAGTGAACTATGGTCCTGAAGTGTCATAAAGTGTCTCTCATTTTTTTTCACAAGTTTCCTATAGATAAAATTCTTGTGTGGATCAATACAGCATAGATGGAATTTTTTGTCACAGATTTAAACTTTTGCATTACTTTATGGGGGAAAAATCTAAATTTGCAATGTTTTTATTTTTTTTTCTCTTTATTGACTTTGTGTTTACTGTATTTTCCACATTTCAGTGAGATTTAAAGTGCTGGACAATGGACACCTGCTGATCCGTGGCATAAAGAAGGCGGACGAGGGCATGTACAGCTGCGAGGCCCGGGTCATCGCCAGAGGGGAGCTGGACTTCAGGCCCATCAAAGTGGTCATCAACGGTGAGCACAGAATCTGTCGCCACGCAGCCCTGAAGAGTGGACACTGGACACAAAGACACACACAACATACAATATATTTCAAGTGTACTGTTTATACCAAAGTACTGCGCTTGTCAAAGTTTTGGAGCTACTACCATATGGTGCTTCGAGTCTATTTTATACAACACATTACATTTAAATAGAATTGGTGATATTTGTGATAAGGTTCTGGTTCACATACATTTCTGCAATAACAAAATGACAAATTATGTTTGTTTAACATATGCAAGTTATGTCTATACATTTAAATCAGTGATATACAAAAGTTTTTTTTTTTAAGTTCTGAATCATAGCATTAAAAATCCCTGAAAAGCACCTGATTTATCTATGTATTTGAGCAAAACATAATATAAAGTCTTGGAACGAAGCCTCGAAAAGAAGTGGGGATAATGGACAATCCTGTCTGCAACCCTGTACTTCTTAAAGGATAATATAAATTAAAGTGTATTAGCATCACGTTCGCTTGAGGCATTGCCAATAATGTACAGAAATAAGTTTTTAAAAGGTGATCAAATTAACATATTGATCCTATGCTCTATTTCTTTATTCTTTTATTTTTTTAATTTAATTGCAATGACATCTACAATATTACAACTTATATTCTAAAGGATTTCTTTTTTCATTTGTTTTTTTACCCATAAAGATTCAAATTTCTCTGATCTGGCCAAGATTTTAAAACTTATATCAGGTTATTCATCTTGTTTCCAGATTTATTATCTACTTACTAGTTCTGAGACTGCTTCATTCAAGTCTAGAGGTGGTTTATTTTAAGAGAACTTGTCAAGTAAAATTATCTGTCCATGCAGCAAGATAATTTCATTACTTTAAGTCATTTTTCTGATAGATTTAAGTGTTTATATCTTAAGCTTTTTCGCAGCACAGAGGTCAAACTAACCTTATTTCTTCTTGTGCTTCTTATTTTTCTTTCCAGTCCTGCCTACCATCCGTCCTCGTCAGTCTGAGGTGAACGCCACAGCAGAAGAGGGCGGCACTGCTCTGCTCGCCTGTGACGCCGACGGCTTCCCTGAACCCACCGTCACCTGGGAACAGTAAGGCTACTTCTACATTATCTAATATTTGCTGTTGAAACTATGTGAAGTTACTGCATTTGACTCAAAATGTACCATTGATAGTTAGACTGACGCATTTTTAAATATTATTTTTTGTTATTATTAATGGCCATCTACAAATCCAGCAAATAGTCCTCTACCATAAGCCAAAAAATGTCTTAAACAGTTCAGAATTCTGGATATCTGGACATAGGGCCTCATTCCCTCGTGAGCCAGAGTGTTGGAGACGTGTGGAGACACTTTTAAATATTCCATCCAGTGCATGTCAATGGCCATAGTTGGTCTATGACTAAAAACAGTCTTACCCACTCCACAGGGCACTGTCTGTGTTGATAGAATAATGTTTGAAATAAAACTAACCTTGCGTCACATGAATCGTCGCATGTTGAGGGACTATTTTCTCATGTATCAGTCCGCCGCTGCCGAGCTTTCAATCAGGAAGTACAACTCGCTGCTGCTGCTCAGACATAAACCTTGCATACTTCAAAAGCAAGGTTGGTTTTACTTCTGAAATTATTCTATCAACGCAGACATTCACATGGACAGTCTGGAGTTCTAATAGTTTTGCCTCGGGTGCTCTGTGGAGTGGGTAAGACTGTTTTCAGTGGCAGGACAACTATGGCCACTGACATGCACTAGCCTAGCACCAGCAAACTCTGCAAATACAAGGACTGGATGGAATATTTTAAAAAGCATCTCCACACGTCTCCAACACTCTGGCTCATGAGGAAATGAGGCCCTATGTCTAAAATTCTGAACTGTCCCTTTAAGATAAAAAAAGTTAAATGCGGCCTTGACGATTTATTCCAAACAACTGGTATATGTTGCGGGATTGTGTTGATCGAGCACTGGACTCATAGTAAGATTGATATATAGGGTCTAGTATGTTGTACATATATTTTTTCTTTTTCATTTTTACTTTTTTACCTAACTAGTGACCTCAGAAGGAAGAAAGTAGTGGATTTGTTAAAGACATTATCAACCTATCCACCTACCTAACGTAAAACTTCTGTTGTGCTCTTGAAAGCTGATTTATCGAGAGACAAAAGAAGCAGGCTGTGATTGGCTGACAGCAAAGGAACAAGAAAAAGTTTGAAAATATACTCTCAAGTTTTCTAACACACTATTCCCCATTCTCAAAGCGTAGCAACAGCAAAGGCCCCCTATCCGGATGTGGTCTTATCGTATTGGACAGTGTGTTCTGGGGTTATCTTTGTCCCTCTCCAGAAGCAGTGGCACAAAGCACAGCTCGTACTTTATATAGCTGCAGCATATGGCCGTGCAGGTCCAGGCAGCGCTGTGTTGGCTCAGTACAGACAGACAAACTACTACCCAGAGTATTGTGTAACTGTCTAATGAAAGGGAATGACCTTTACCTGGAGGTGTGATCAGACCTTCTATATTAAAATGTGCTGGGAAGTAGCAGAAACTTTCTTTATATTGCAGAAGGAGTAGCTGTATTTTTGAAGGGGACATATTAAAGTTTTGGTAGCACTAAAGTTAGACTGGGAACTACAGGTACTACCAGTCAAAAGTATGGACACAACTTCTGATCCAATGTTTTTTTTGTTTTTTTCCCCCTTTGTTTATGACTTTGTTACGACTATTTTATATACACACGGAAGACATTAAATATATGACGCAAGATACAATATATGTGATAAAAAGGTTAAATGCCGTATTTTTGGGACTATAATGCGCATTATCAAAGAACGGGTCTATTTTCATACATAAGGCACACTGGAATATAAGGCGCATTAATCGAGACTGATACCTTAGCCCAGGCATCTACGATCCATTGGCAGATCATGGCGTAACTCGCCCGGCGATGCCTCTTTGTCGTCCAACGCTCCCACACAGCTCACAGTTTAACTCTAAACGACCTCTTGACACCAATATCTAGCGGTTGGAGTTCTTTGGTTAATCCACCTGGAATGATCGTAAAAACCGAATTAATTTGCGTCACTTGGGCGTGTGAGTCAGTATGTCTCTGAACAGGGGCCATTTTGCGTCCTTAAACACACACTATAATATGATGTTGAAGCACAGTACGTGTTACTCTGCGAGGCTCCTGACTGCGGTGGCTGTAAACCTCCGACAATCCTTCGTACCTTACCAAGGTCGTACTAAAACATTTTGACAGATATTTAAGCACCGTGAACCACATAAAATGGTTTCGAGGTCACTAAACACAACCAGAATTAATGCGTAAGGCGCACTGTAAATTTTTGAGAAAATTAAAGGATTTTAGGTGTGCCTTATAGTCTGAAAAATATGGTAAGGTTTTTTTTTTAGATTTAACATTCAAATCTTCACAGAGTCCACCCTTTGCTTTGTGGACAAAACTGCAAACCCTTGGCCTTCTCTTAAATACATTTTAAAATGGGTTAGAAATGTGTGTGTCTAAACTCTTGACCAATAGTGTATGTGTAAATGGTGCTTAAAATGTAATGTGTTTGATGATTATGGCAGGTACAATATTGTCACTCTCTAAAAATAATAATGTATAATTCTCTGTAATAAATTTGAAATTCTCTTTACAAATAATGTCAAACTAGAGCTAAAACTGACAGATAACACTTTCTGGTGAGTAAAATAATGAAACGACAAGCACGACTGACGCAAATTCGGTGAACGACGCAAATCGGGCAAGTACCGTCAATACATAACTAATCAACGTAAGCACTACTGGATATCTGCTCGTGGAGTTTGCCTTTTTAGTCATAAATATTTAGAAAACAGAAGTAAAACTCTTCTCAAGCAGTTCGTGTTTTATTTCTGTTGACAAAATATCCCAAACTGAATCCTTGAAAAGTTATGTACGTACGTAGCTACAGTGACATTCAACTTCCTGCCCAAAGTTTAACCCGGGTTCTGTATTTTCTGTCTATAGTGTAAGAGGTGTCCAGGAGAATTTTACACCACTGAAAGCCTCATTATTGCAGCAGATGTGTTTTATACTATCATAACAGTATTTCCAGCTTTACCCGCTTCTCGTAGTAGGATAAATCCGATGTGCAGATTTCTTATCGTGCATATGATTAGCTTAGGTTTTCATGTTTTTTCTATTTATGACTTGGTTTGATGGGATGGTACTATATATAAAGGACTAATATTAACATAGTTTTATCTGTTAAGTGGCAGTTTGTGTAAAAATAGGTTGAGAAGTGAAGGAAAGTACAAAAATACAGGAAGTAGTAGTTTGTTCTGAACCAGAATACCTGTATCTTTGTCATTTCAACATAATTTAAGCACAAAGAAGGCGTTTTTCTAGCCATTTAAACATTGATTTAGCAAAATCAATGCCATTTATTTTTATTAGTGTAATCAAAAGAAATGTGCAATATAGACACACATTTTTGTCTTTGTTAATACTATGGTATTCAAGAAACATTCATTTCTGTTCTGTGAATGTGACTTTTTTTTTAGTATCAATAGAAGCTCAAATTAGTATTGCATTTCTGTATTAGTTTAAGTATTGTTTATTTAGATTTTAAACACTTTTGCCAACCCTAGTCTACGATGCTGGTAGGATTTTAAATGTTTGAAACCATCCGCCGTACAGCAAAACGAAAGTCTTTCTTGGTGGCATTTCACATCTGAAATCCCACAGCGTTGCTCTAACTTCCCCCTCATGAGCCGTCACAGTCTGCTGCTGGAGTTGCTTGTTGCGACACATTTGCATTCTGGGAACGTGTGGTTTTGTTGTGAACGACAGCAGTGCTTAGAGCCGGGAGTTAGGCTTGACAAATGGCGCTTGAGTCGGTGGCGGGGTGGCTTTTGGCCCATCTGCCCCCCTCTCCTTCCTCCAGACATGAGTGCCACCAGTGGAAAACACAGCAGGACGAAGAGGCCAGGGTTTGGTGTTAGGACAAAGACGCTAAAGTTTACACAGAAAAGACACGGTGTAATTCCTCATCCAGGAGTGGTTCAATGCACAAAAAGTTTCACAGAGGCAGTTCATCTGGACACTGTTTTTGCCATAGACTGTACAAAGGAGTGTGATGTCACCAGTCAAATAAAGTTCACTGAGGGTAGTAGTAAGGGTGTAACGATATCCAAGTCTAACGATACGATATCATCACAGTATGAACCTCACGGTACAATATTTATTGCGATATCGTGGGAAAGCTCACGATATTATGCTATTTTACATAATAACAAGACTGACATTATAAAACGCTTTGACCAGTCATTTGGTACAACATTTATTGTCATTAGAGATGTAACGATATCCAAATCACTCTGTACGACATTTTCACCATATACATCTCACCGTACCAGATTTATTGCAATATTTTACTGTGAATCTACTACTTTTTCCTCAAAAAATTCCTTCATAAGACTTAATCCAAAGAATGAAGATTTCAAAGTGCTTGGAACATTTCTTCATGTCGTCTGCACTGAAATGGAGCAAAGGATCATGGTCTATGTAGTTCCCTCTGTTTTTTTTTTTTTAGCTATTTCTGCATCAGAACTATTCATTTAAGCAAAGAGACTTGCGATTCGATATATTGTGATGGTCCACGATATTATTGTGAGACCTTTGACGATACGATGTCACGATATTTCGGTTACTGTTGCATCCCTAGGTAGCAGTAAAAAGGGTGGATTTGGAGTTTGGAGAGTTCCATATTGGGAATTCCGACCACGTGTATCATAGCAGGGAGAGGCTGCTCAGCGATGTCAATCAAACCTGTTGGTAACACTAACCGGAGCAACTTTTGGGAAAGAAGGCGCCTGATTTGTCTGCTATTAATGTTCATATCTGGATTTTCGCACAATTTGTGACCTGGTTTGTGCAAGTCCTTTTCAAATAAAATTACTGTCACAGGCTGTCGTTTCAGCTTTTCAGTTCGTCACTCTCCCCTTTTTGTTGAAAATCAAACACCTAAACAGGACCATGAACGCTCGTATTAATCACAGTCTCCGATAAAAATACAAAATGTGTTTAAATTAATTTAGTTTTTTCTTGAGTTTACAGAGTATTTTAAAACTTATTGCATTTTGTCACTGAAAAGTATCAATAGGAACAACTCAAAACATGCTACATAGGTCCAAGGTGGTTATTATAAATGAGAAGCTGTTCTCAATTGAGTTACTGGGTAAAATATCAAATAAAATAAAAAATACTGAACTATGAGGTATAATTAGCTGTAAACAAGGGCAAGCCTCTGAAGCCTTTCCTGTAACAAGTGACAGGTTATGATTTTAGCATGAAATCAGTTTTGTGAACAATTATTCACTTTAAATATAAATATTAGTGCTGTAAAAATATTGACAAGTTAACGCAAAACAATTTAAACATTTTTTTTTTATATTGAGAACTAGTTTTTTCATAAGCTGTGGCCGCTGCTGTAACGTTAGAAAAAATACAGGATCTGGCTGTACACAGGAAGCAAAACAATTTGTACGAAACAAAAGCCCTGTGTGTGCGCTGATGTTTTTCATAGGAGGACAACACAAAATAAAGTTTGCTCCAAAACATACGGCAAATCCGCGCTGACCCTCAATAAGGACTGTGATAGAGACAGAAGTTTTACAGCCTCTCTCCTCCAGATGTCCTCACTGCTCTGAGCTGTTGTTATATCCATAAACTCACAGAGGAGCATTATAGCATTATTTAATGGATACTTCTACCGCTGGACTTATTTTCTCCACTAAAGCATTAGCTCTGCTGCCACATGGATCCTTGCTTTGGATCCATGTTAAATATCTGAATGGAAAACCTGACCGTGCTTTTGTGTTGAATTTGTTCTGTAATATCCTTACCAAATCGTATCCTCACTTGACTTCACTGCTAATGGCTATTATTGTTTTTGCACGTCTCTTCCTGTATCACGTCTAAAATGAGCAGCCGGCACTTTCCTTTGCGAAATCGCTCCCACTGGGCCTAAAATATCTCATAAACCTGAACCATCTGTTGTGACAGTGGCGTGGCCCGCAGATGGAGCAGGTGAAGGCAGCAGTGATCTCTCAAAGACTCTGGAAATGTCAGACGTGTACCTGGCTCACCATTCCAGGCCTCTCCTTTAGGGCCTGCTGCTTTTTACATCCCCATCTGCTCGCTTGAGAGTTTAAAGGCCCCGTGCCCCATTTTGTCCCATGTTTTTGAGCAAAGAAAGAAAGAGCAACTGGGGGGTCTACTCTGTCTGAAGCGCTGTTACTCAAGTTACACAGTCCACAGTGTGACATTAAACAACTTTACCTTACATGTATTCATTTACAGGTGGTTTTATAGCTCAAAATACCTAGAAAAACAGGCATTCTGACTTTGCTGGGTCGCCTCTCCACAGATCTGACCTGTTACTTGGTCTGGTTTGGTTTGGTCTCCATGAAGACAGAAAGGTTTAAATGCCATATTGTGAAAAATTCCAGATAAAGCAATACCATCTTCTTGGAGAAAAGCATTTGATGGACGCTCCACCAGTAAAGTTACACAATGCAGCTTTAAGTTACTCTCACTTCCGGTTACTACTTTATTGTGGCGGGATAACTTCCGGCGTCACTCCGTCATTTGGATGGAAATAGGGGTGTAACGATATCCAAGTCTCACAATACGATATCGTCACGATATGAACCTCACGGTATGATATTTATTGCGATATCGTGGGAAAGCTCACGATATTACGATATTCTACAGAATAACAAGACTGACATTCAAAAATGCTTTGACCAGTCATTTGATTCAACATTTATTGTCATTAGGGATGGAACGATATCCAAATCTCTCTGTACGATATTTTCCTCTAAAAATGCCTTTTAAACAAAACACTCTGCCTGGATCACTCATTAGTGTCTGGAAACATTATAAAAGAACTTTATGAGCAACGTTACACTTAACTTTGTCGATTTCCCACTGCGCATGTGAAAGCCCAAAAGATTCAATTGCCGATGTTGTTTCTAATCCCATTTATGTAAGGCTAAGGCTGCTTATAAAGTTGTTTTCTAACGTTTCCAGACACTAATGAGTGAGCCAGGCAGAGTGTTTTGTTTGTTAGACTCGTGGCTGTTGTAAGATGGGTTAAAGTGGTGTTAAGCTTCTTCTTGAAGCAAATTGGTGTTTTACGTGAAAGTTAAGAATTAGTTTGTTGCCTTGACAGACTCACTGCCACAGCGAGATCTCCACCGAGGCAACACTGATCTGTGCTGTTTTTTGGCTTCTGACAGAATTCGACCACCTCTAGCAATGGACTTTAGCTTCAAATGTGGCAGAGTTCCCCTTTAATCCAAAGAATGAAGATTTCAAAGTGCTTAGAACAGTTATTTCTTCATGTCGTCTGCACTGAAATGGAGCAAAGGATCATGGTCTATGTAGTTCCCTCTGTTTTTTAGGTATTTCTACATCATAACTATTCTTTTATGCAAAGAGACTTGGGTTTCGATATTTATGATGCTCCACGACATTATTGTGAGACCTTTGACGATACGATATCACAATATTTCGGTTATTGTTACATTCCTAGATGGAAACTATTAAAACCACAGATCTAACAAAAACGACCAAATCAATATCGGCTCAGGTCAGTTTTTTTTTAGGAAATATCAAACCTTTTCATAACTTTAGACCCTATTAACTTTTTGGATTACAATAACTCAAACTGAGCTTTGGGAAAATATAAATAACTCCAACTCAAATAAATAACAAACATTTTCCACCACTACTTAAAACTACTTAGAACTTATGAACTGAACTCAACTTCTGAACTCAAATGAGCAAAACATATTATTCTGTCACTGCCTTTTTGCTTTGTTTGTGTTTAAGTGCATATTTACCTATAAATAATATAATGCCATTAATGACCTAATTAGTGAGTAAGTAAGTGTTTATTTATATAGCGCTTTTCACAGACACGTCCCCAAAGACGCTTTACGCTTTTAATTATTATCTTTACCTCACATATATAAATACACACACACAAGAAACATTTATTGAACTCATATCATTAAAACAATTCACTTTGAACTGAATTTCTGGTTTCTGTGGTTTTATTTCTCCTTCATATCGCCCCTACGCTACAGTCTGTTCCTTAGCTCCTAGTGCTTTACATTTTACATGTTTACTCTCACTTGAGTCATTTCTTGGACGACTATTTTTAACTTCTACTTGAGTATTATTATTTTGAAGTAACGTTAGTAAAATTTTTAGCTCTGATAAACATCCACGGTATCAAATGTGTTGTTTAAATCATATATTTTTTGGAACTTTCCCTTTATTTTAGCTTCAAATTATAAATCAGATGTTGCGTCATTGCCGTTTAGTCTTTCTTACTTGAGTTTTTACTTTTCTCGGCCCACTTCTTCTATTTGAGTAATATTATTTTGCGGTAACGTTAGTCTTACTTCACGACAATTTCTGACTACATCCGCCTTTGATATCACCTGTAACCAAACTGAACCTCTGTCCTTGTCTTCGTTTGTCCAGTAACGGCGAGGACCTCGTGACTGGAGACAAGTACAGCGTGAATGACGACGGCTCGGAGCTGCTCATACGAGACGTGAAGAAGGTGGACGAGGGGGAGTACACGTGTGTGGCCCGCAACAAGGCCGGACAGACCGCCCAGGAAGTCAGCCTCAAAGTGTTCGGTAAGAGAAAGTATCCGGTCTCTCCTCTGGGTTTTATGCAGAGTAAAGGTCCTATATTACACAAAATTGACTCTTGTGAGCTTTAAATTCTGTCATAATGTTGTTACCACCTCAAAAACATACCTGGAGTTGTTTTTAGTTTCATTCACACACTTGAGTAACCCTTTATTATTATTCTCTCTACATCTCCAAACCTCAAAACGCTCTGTTCCACCTTTTTTTGAAGCAATACTTTTTGAGTTAACCGCTACCTTTTACCTTTCGTTCAATAAATCTAGGAAATTCCAGGCCTGATATTTTCTAAATGATTCTAGTGAAGGTGTATGGAGGTTAAAAAATACAGTGAAGCACTTCCTATGTTTTCTGTTGGAGAAAAGAACTCATTGTACTGTGGCCCAAAGCAAGAAAAACGATCTGACGAAGGCTTTTTACCGAAGTGTAATTTAAAAATGTTAAAAAGCGCTTTTGGACATCAACCATCTGAGTGTGCTATGCATTTTTTCACTTTTAGATGTTAGCTGTTTCTTGCATTTGCACCTCTGTTTGAACTTTGATGTGCGTTTTCTGTTTCATTTGGGGGAAAAAAAAACTTTGAATATGCAGCGTTTGTGTGTTAAACATGTGTGAATGAAGCAAAACACAACTCCAGGTCTGTTTGTGATGAGGAAACAACATTCTAACACAATTTAAAGAACATAGACGAGAAAATAGCACAATATAGGCCCTTTAAATAGTAACAAATAAAGCACCGTAAAATACCGAAGAAGAGCCGGGGCATTTATTTGTTTCAGTCACTTAACAGACCGGGCGTTTATCTGAGACCACACGGCAATTTTGGGCAGGAGATTAATTCTTTCCTCACAAAAATCTTGGCTCTGGGAAACAGAAAATATGGTACTCATTCTCAATTCTTTCTGACTAACATTTAGGCGACTTTCTATACAGATGCAGGCGAGTTCATTTGAAAAGTTACAACAAAATATCTACGGAGTGGGAAGTTTCCTCACATTTGAAAACATTTGTGCAAATTACAATACTTTTTGGACTATAAAGCACACCGGATTATAAGGCGCGATATCAATGAACGAGTCTGTTTTCATACATAAGGCGCAGCAGATTATAAGTGAGACTGATACCTGAGCTCGGGCGTCTACGATTCATCGGCAGATCCTGGCGTAACTCGCCCGGCGTCGCCTCTCTGTCGTGTCTTGGTGAATGTGTGTTCGCCTTCTGTCGTCCAACGCTCCCACACAACTGCAATTTAACTTTGAACGACTTGTTGACACCAGGATCGAGCGGTTGGAGTTCTTTGGTTAATCCACCCGGAATAATCGCAAACACCAAATTAGTTCGCTTCACTTGAGTGTGTAAATCAGCATGTCTCTGAACAGGGGCCATTTTGGGCTCCTTAAACACCCCATAATCTGATGTTGAAGCACAGTACGTGTTACTCCGTGAGGCTTTTGACTACGGTCGCCGTAATGCTCCGACAATCCATCCAGTGATGCGGCTTCGTACTGAAACACTTCGACAGATATTTGAGCGCTGTGTACCACATAAAATCAGTTCGAGGTCAGTAAACACAACCAGAATTAATACATAAGGCGCACTGTCCATTTTTGAGGAAATTAAAGGATATTAAGTGCACCTTATAGTCCGAAAAATACAGTAGCCAAATGGTTTTGAGTTTGGTTTGTGTAGAGACAACACGAGCATCAGTCCTGGGTCCGGTTGTTGCAGCAACGGTCATTTATAAAAATATACACCTGCGCCCGGCGTTTAAAGGAGACTTTAAATGGCTCTTATTTGGTATTTTACAGGTACAAAGTCAAAGTCACAATGCACTTTTTCATGTGTGTTTCTTCTTTATCTCCATGATTATTTACATATGGAATAGTACATAAAAACAGACAAAAATCTAAATTATTCCAAACTTGTTTCAGATTTTACATTCTGAAAAATAGCCACCCTTTTGCATTTGATCTCCGCTTTTGACAATTGGCAGAGCTGGAACTGAAAACCATTTCATTTTATTTGTTGTAAAACTCACTGAGAGAAGGCCAAGGCTTTACAGCAGCGTCCACAAAGCAAAAGGTGGATTCTTTGAGGAATTTGACTGTAAAATCTAATAAAAATGGGATATTTATTGTTTTAAGTTTTAATTAGGTGTCTCGTTTCCATGTTTATAATTACTGTATTGTTTCATTTTCTATTTTATCATCCCTAATAATTTAAAACAAAGTCCGCACATGTGACCAGCCCCCACATTTCCATACATTCCCACTGCCTCCTGCATGTATCTATAGCCCTCGTGTGCAGTGGCCTTTTCTTCACTAATTTCATGACATTTTCGGAGCGTTCCTCTGTGAGAACTCCAACCCGCCGCCGAGTGAGGCAAACGGCCATTTAGAAGAAATGTCCCCCATTGAAAAGTAATTAAATCGGCCCTCAGGAAGTGCCCTGTTATTAACGCTTTACGCCTTTTATCAGCCGAGCGCTAATGGCGTTGTGCAAAATTGTTTACAGTGCCGTGTTGTTATCGAAAAGGCTCGAGGCGGAAAAGGAACGCTGACCCCGAAACAAATCCTTCTCTTTCCTGTAAACAAACGTTGGCAGAACACATGTAAACAGAGCAAGAAAGCGGAGGTTTGCCGCGTAATTCTAACAATTAGCATGCTAACTGCACACTTCCTGATTCTCAGACCATAAAACAGACCTTATGACAAGAATACATGGGGAAAAAAACAGGTGTAGGGACTTTAAAGGCGCATTATGTATTTAACTCTTGGATAGGGGGTCCGTCATCTTCTTATTTCTATGGAAATATCACTACTCTGCTTGGAATGTTCCACTGTACGGCATTAAACAGATCTGCCTTACATTTAATTACTTACCAGTGGTCTTTTTTTTCTTTTTCGCTGATTATTCAGTGGTTTTTTCTTTCCATGTAAGTCACAGTATATATGCAATCTTTTTGTATTATTCTATGGGTGTGTGTACATTTACATATACCAATAGATGATAGGTAAATAAAAATAGATAAATAAAAAGTAGGGTTACACATTCATACATTCATAACTGTACATTTTGTCTAAGAGTGCAAGTTTTCAGAATTTGCTTTTTTTTTTTTTTTTTTTAATAGACAACCACTGAAATCTTAAGTTCCTCCACACTTCATACAGTTTAATTTCCTCCATGACTCTTACCGGGGGTTTTATTGCTCAGAAATACCTATAAAAACAGGCATTCTGACTGTGAGCGGGGTCGCCTCTCCACAGATCTGACCTGTAACTTGGTCTGGGTTGGTTCTCCATGATGATAGAAAGGTTTAATGCCGTACTGTGAAACATTTCAGACAAAGCAATCACATTAAATATTGTTTTCCATGACAATCAGTACTTTTCTTTATCCTAAACCAGTATCAGTATCAGTATCGATAAGATGGTATTGATCTGATCTGAACTAGAACAAATAAAACACAGGTAAAGAGCGTCTGTGGCAATGGCGACTTTACCCACCGCAAATCCCATTATTCCGCTGCATTGTTTTTAAGGTACCAGATTTTTCACAGTGCACAACGAATCTGAAATGCAAAACGAAACACAATTTTGGGTCACGCAAAAATAATTACATCTGTTTGAATACTGAGAATAAACCAACAACTGATTTTGCCCACATTGCTCTGACCATTTGCAAAACCAGGGCTAAGCCAGGGCTAAACAGATACAACAGTCGGTCCTCACAGCTCATCAAACTGAAAGTTCCTAAGTCCAGGTCCTCTCTCAGCCTCATGTCATTTCAATGTGCCGCTGCTAATGACTGGAATTTGGTTCAAAGCTCACTTAAACTGCACTCCTTCATTTCTCTTTCTGCTTTTAAATGTAAACTGAAGGTAATTTTTAAAGACATATGTAAATGTTTTACTCATGAAACGAAAGGAGATCTTTAGAGATTGATCTAAATGTTTGTTTTATGTTTTAATGAATGATGTTTGTCTAATTGTTTTAATTCCCCTTCCCTTGGCTGCTTCTGGCCCAGGCCAACATTGTAAATAAGAATTTGTTCTTAATGTTTTCCCTGGTAAAATAAAGGTTAAATAAAATAAAATAAATAAACCAGGACTAAACCAGGGCTGAACCAGGGCTAAACCAGGGCTAAACCAGGACTAAACCAGTGCTAAACCAGGGCTGAACCAGGGCTAAACCAGGGCTAAACCAGGGCTAAACCAGGACTAAACCAGGACTAAACCAGGGCTAAACCAGGGCTAAACCAGGACTAAACCAGGACTAAACCAGGGCTAAACCAGGGCTAAACCAGGGCTAAACAAGGACTAAACCAGGGCTAAACCAGGACTAAACAAGGACAAAACCAGGGCTGAACCAGGACTAAACCAGTGCTGAACCAGTGCGAAAACCAGGGCTAAACCAAAGCTAAACCAGGACTAAACCAAAGCTAAACCAGGACTAAACCAGTGCTAAACCAGTGCAAAAACCAGGGCTAAACCAGGACTAAACCTGTGCTAAACCAGGACAAAACCAGGGCTAAACCAGGACTAAACCAAAGCTAAACCAGGACTAAACCAAAGCTAAACCAGGACTAAATCAGTGCTAAACAAGGACTAAACAAGGTCTAACCCAGAACTAAACCAGGGCTTAACAAGGAATAAACCAGGACTAAACCAGAGCTAAACCAGTGGTGATGTATTTATTTATTTTAATTCTTTTGTTTTACATTTGAAAGATGGGAATCAAGTAAAATAGTCCAGCATTATTAAATTCGTACAGTGAAATGTGTTGCCATGGACAGAATAGCCAGCCTATGCTATTCATTAGAAAGGCCAGATGAAATAAATAAGTAAATGAAGTCCTTGCTCGCCACAAAGCACTCTCCATCTTTTTCCCATTCCATCTGAGGTCTGGCCCTGTCCTGTAAAACCTCTTAGGAGCTCAAATACGTGCCAACTTTTCAATTACCCTCTAAAAGAACTCTGGGTCAATAAAATGAGACTTAATTTCTTTACTCAGAATGAGGCTTTTTGAGGCAGGGCGAGAGAGGAGGACTTTCACACCGTATCACCCACTTTCAAATAGCTTCGCTGCAGCTGAAGTGAAAAGAAATGATCCAAACAAAGTCATGGAAAGACAAAACCCTTCTGTATAGCGTCACATATTGAAACTTCTAAATAATACGGCTCGAGATTCTAATATTGTAAAGAGTGTGTTTTCTTTGCTGCGTTTCAGTGCCACCAAAGATCACGTTTCTGAACAACCAGAGCGCGTCAGAGTTCGATGATCAGGTGACCCTGACCTGCGAGGCCTCAGGAGACCCCACCCCCAGCATCCAGTGGAGCTATGACCACCGAGTCTTCACCGAGGGAGAGCAGGTAATGTGCAGCAGCGCAAAACATGGGCTGAACAAGATTATGTGTACGGCAGAGTGAGAATGTGTGATTTTGTCAGGTTTGCTATGATGTTCAAACACAATTTCAGGATATCAGTGGTTACATTTTGTAAGGCTTTCACACTTGGTCCGTTTCAGCCCTTTAAAGGAACTCAGACTGATGACTCAGCATTTTTTTTTTTTGCGCATATGTGAATGCTCCAGCCATACCCAGACCCCTCTGAAACAAACTGTACTAAGACCTTCCTCAGGATGATCTCAGAATGTTTTAATTGTGAGCAAAAAGCGCACTGGGTTTTCTTTGCCTTTTTCAATGTATTGTAGCCCAGTGGTCACGGACTGGTTTTATTTGCGACAATATTTTGTGGACCCGGGGGGAGGCGCAGTGCACGATCCGCTGCGTATGGAGGAGACGCGGTCCACGTACGCAGGAGAAGACGCAGCGTACGGCATGAGCGGCATACAGGAGGAGACGTGGTTCTGTTTTAGTCCTGGTTTTCTACCTTGTTTATACCTTGTTTAGACCTGGTTTAGGGCTGGTTTAGACCTGGTTTAGGGCTGGTTTAGACCTGGTTTAGTCCTGGTTTAGACCTGGTTTAGTGGTCATTGATCTGGTTGACGCAGATACGAATACAAAAAATAAAGATCAAGACTTTGCGATACCTGGACGAGGTGTGAACAGAAAGGGAACTGGGGCCCATCAAAGCTCAAGTGGACCAGAAAAAGAACCCAGTCCTCTTTGTAATAAAGTCACAATGTGAACACAAAATGAACTGAGTTCTTTTACTGTTGGTTCACATTTTAGTCCACTTACAGAGGAGTTCAGTTCATTTAAAGGGCTTAAGTGTGAAAACACCCTAAGCAGCCACAGTGTGCACTAGATTTAGTTCTGTTTCCTTCACTGTTTGGTCGGTCGTGTTCACGTGCACTACTCCACTCATCACTGACCCCAAACACAGACCATGGAGTCCATCATCTGACCAGGTTCAGACCAAACATAAATTTATCTCCATGACAACACGCTTCAAGCAGTCGCAGGGATACGTGCGCACAAGCTCACTCTCCTGGTGCTATCGTGAGCCACTTCTCTGGGAGCTTTGTGCAGGGGACTTTTCTTTTCCCTGTGGTTAAATATAGAGTCTCATGCACTGGTGGAAGCTGAGAAAAAGTCTCTGAGCGGCACAGACTCAGACTCACTGCACAGACCCGGGTTCACTGCACAGACTTGAACTCACTGCACAGACCCGGGTTCACTGCACAGACTTGAACTCACTGCACAGACCCGGGTTCACTGCACAGACCCGGGTTCACTGTACAGACCCGGGTTCACTGCACAGACTTGAACTCACTGCACAGACCCGGGTTCACTGCACAGACCCGGGGTCACTGCACAGACCCGGGTTCACTGCACAGACCCGGGTTCACTGTACAGACAAAGGCACAAGTGTTGCTCATATTAAGTTGATCCAATTTTCCTTCTTCACTCGCAGGTTGCATCTGACCTAATTGGATTTTGATCCAATTCCAAGCACTTTAACTTTCACCGCAGAGTGAATAGGCCGGTCCAAGGTCAGGTACTTTTAGACCACTTTGGCCCCGCTCCAGAGAGAGACAGGAGCCACTCCAGAGAGAGAGGAGCCAAAGAGAGAGACAGGAGTCAGAGAGAGAGACAGGACCCACTGTAGAGAGAGACAGGAGCCACTGTAGAGACAGGAGCCACTCCAGAAAGAGACAGGAGCCACTGTAGAGAGAGACAGGACCCACTGTAGAGAGAGACAGGACCCACTGTAGAGAGAGACAGGAGCCACTGTAGAGAGAGACAGGACCCACTGTAGAGAGAGACAGGACCCACTGTAGAGAGAGACAGGAGCCACTGTAGAGAGAGACAGGACCCACTGTAGAGAGAGACAGGAGCCACTGTAGAGAGAGACAGGAGCCACTGTAGAGAGAGACAGGAGCCACTGTAGAGACAGGAGCCACTCCAGAAAGAGACAGGAGCCAGAGAGACAGGAGCCGCTCCAGAGAGACAGGACCCACTGTACAGAGAGACAGGAGCCACTGTAGAGAGAGACAGGAGCCACTGTAGAGAGAGATAGGAGCCACTGTAGAGACAGGAGCCACTCCAGAAAGAGACAGGAGCCAGAGAGACAGGAGCTGCTCCAGAGAGACAGGAGCCACTCCAGAGAGAGACAGGAGCCACTCCAGAGAGAGACAGGAGCCACTCCATAGAGACAGGAGCCACTCCAGAGAGAGACAGGAGCCACACCAGAGAGAGACAGGAGCCACTCCATAGAGACAGGAGCCACTCCAGAGAGACAGGAGCCACTCCAGAGAGACAGGAGCCACTCCAGAGAGACAGGAGCCACTCCATAGAGACAGGAGCCACTCCAGAGAGACAGGAGCCACTCCATAGAGACAGGAGCCAAAGAGAGAGACAGGAGCCAAAGAGAGAGACATGAGCCAAAGAGAGACAGAGGAGACACTCCAGAGAGACAGAGGAGACACTCCAGAGAGACAGGAGCCAAAGAAAGAGACAGGAGCCAAAGACAGACAGAGGAGACACTCCAGAGAGACAGGAGCCAGAGAAAGAGACAGGAGCCAGAGAAAGAGGCAGGAGTCATAGAGAGAGACGGGAGCCACTCCAGAGAGACAGGAGCCAGAGAGAGAGTCAGGAGCCACTCTAGAGAGAGAGGAGCCGCTTCGCCCTGATCCATGCAAATAGCGTCATAACTAGTACAAATACTAACAACCATGTACTAAACCATGTACTTTTTAAATCACAAATCACCTTCATACACCATTTCAGTACTTCTTATATTTCATGTTGCAATTGTCATGAACTTTGAAGGAAAATATTCAACTAAAACTTCACTTGCAACCGTTTTTAATTCCTCACCATCCCCGCGTGCACTGGACGTCCTCCACGATTAATGCAGTGCACAGTGTTTGCTTTAAAACTATATCATTCTTTCTCTCTTTCTATTAGTACCTAAAGTACATAAAAGACTTTAGACAGTTATATATCGGATTTGGTCTGAGCAAATCCACCCCCGTGTGAACTAATGGCTTATGTGCAATTTCCTGAGTCATTTACTTTAAGACTGCTATAAATCATTTGCACGAGTGTTTTTTTTAACCAATTTGGGAATGAATTAGTTTCCTTTGAGTCCAGGCGTGCTGTTGGGACAATTTGGGTTAGTCATTATCAGGGCCTATTTAAAGCCGGAACGCAAAAGATCGTGTATATCCTGACACGTTGGGCGGAAGACGAAGGATTAGCCAATTTAAGTGTTTGTGCAAAGTAGGCAAAACGCAGCCCGGAAAATGTGCCATAGATCGTTACGGACTCTGCGTTAATTTGCATCACGGACATATTTAACTAATGTAATGAGTTCAATGCAAATGGGTAAAAACAGCATAAGATGTGATATATTAAAGGTTTTATTCAGTATTAAAAGAAAACTGACTCCTGTGAGGTTTAAGCCGTCTTATAATGTTGTTACCTCATGGGAAACATACCTGGAGTAGGGTTGGGCGGTAATATGGCATCCCGTGGTATCAAAAAGTAGCAACGGTATCAGTTTCATTACCGTCATTAAAAAAATCTGCATAAGGACCTAAAACCACAGCGTGGACTTTCTCCCCTCCGCTCTCTCTCCTCTTCAAACGTCGTTACCCTCGGAGATTTCCATCCACATGACGAAGAAGAAAAAACCTGACTGATGCTTCGTGTGTGATGCCGAGGCGAAAACTTTGCGATGGAGATGTTTTATTGAACGCAGAGAGTCGAGAGGGGACGCACTGAAGAGGAGGAAGTTCCTGCTTAAGGTTGAAGTCAGACTTTCATGGAGGAGACGGTAACTACATGGCAAAACGACACAGACAATAAGGGCTGTGATTGGTCCTCTCGATCACCGCTCTACATTTCCTGGACTCCGCTCATTATGTACTTTAAGTAATAATGGGTTTAATGCAGCTTTGCCCACATTTGTTTACGTTTTACAGAAACAAAATGTAAAACCGCATGGCTCATTTGCATAAAGTATAAGCGCTGATAAAAACAGCTCATGCTCTGATGCTGACGCAATCGAACGCACGGCAAAGTTTGGTTTGATCAGATCTTGTGCCTCATCTTCAAATGTAATGCTGCTCTTCTGTTTCTGAATGGTTTAGGTGCAACTACAAAATTCTTAATTAGTCACAGTATTAGTCGTCATTAGTCACAGTAATACTGTATACCCCGGTAAAATGGTGAGACGGTTTATTGGTATCAAAATTTGGAAACCGCCCAACCCTAACTTGGCGTTGAGTTTTGTTGACGTTTGAGTATCCTGTTATTATTAATCTACATCTGCAAAGCTCAACATGCTCTATTCCACCTTGTGATGTCATGTTGTTAACAGCAACGCTTTATTTTTCGCTTAGTAGAGACCGGTAAGGAAACCGCGGGGCTCACAACAAATGCAAATGCCACAACACACCAAAAAATGACACAACACACCAAAAAAAGACACAACGGAATTGGCCGCGGGACTCTATTTCCCAACGGACCAAGCGAGTAGGATCAAGCGGGAAGTGAATGGAAAAAGTTGAAGAAGAAGAATGTGAAAAGTAAAGGAATGGAGAAGTGAACGAAGTTGGAAACATAAGTAAAAGTAATTTAATGTTTTGTGACGAGGATCGATGTCACTGTCTGACCGTCGTAAATAATTTCCTACCTGATCCTCCTCGCTTGGCCCATCGGAAAATAGAGTCCCGCGGTCACTTGTGGCTTTTTTTTTGTCATTTTGCAGCATTTGCATTTATTGTGAGCCTCCCACAGCTTCCGTTGACCAGCGATTCAAGATGTAATTAACCAATCTTTTGTTATTCAGTACAAAATAAAGTTTAATTCTGAAATCCCTTGGTGAGCTACTTGGAAGGAGGTGGAAAGCTACAATTTGGAGACCCCTGTTCTATATCCCTTCTGCATATCCATATTTTCAATTTTATTTTTTCACAATTTTAAATTATAATCCCACAGTAGGCACGCACGTATACGTAAATACATGGGTCAATGACATATAAGGATTTTCAACAGGCAAATTTTAAAATATAAAAAAATATTAGTTTCTATTGAACTTTTTCAAATATTTACAGTGTCATTTGCATAAATCTGTGTTTAACATTTATATGAAGCATTTTTAGTGTAAAATGTCATGTGGTGTGACCGAGAATAACCTTAAAATTGTTTTGCGTTCGAAAACATGGTTGGGATATTAATCTAAGTTGTGAGTAATATGAAGTGTATAGAAACAAACTGTTGCATTTCTTTAGATTTTTAATGCATATTGATATTTTCTGTTGCTGTCCAATATGACAGTCGCCTGCTTGTGTTTAATGAACAAACTACTGCCCTGGAAAATGCACCAAATGAAGAAAAATGCCTAAAGAACCATTCACGCAAGTCGACTTTGTCTGTTATTAAACTCCAGCCATAGAATTCCTGCTGTTATTAGTCGCGCCACATGATGCACGGTCGCACCACATGACATTTTAACACTTTAAGTACAAAAAATATGCAGAATAACTAATTATTTCGGGGGGGAAAATGATTTGGTTCCATGGAGGTCAGAGGTGCTACAGAAATGTGCTGAATTATTATGAAATTTGAACCTTTTTAACTGAGGAAATTGCAGTTAGACAGCATCATGTCATTGACCCGTATTCATGCATTAAACATAATATTCTGTTCACCACTATGTGAAAACTATGAAAAAACATGGACACCCAAAGAAGCTTGACAGATCAGTTTTTGATTCAAGTACAACAGACAAGACAATAAATGAATAATAAAAATGATAATAATAAGCACAAATTAAAATAGTTTCCATTTACTATTGTGACATTTTTATTTCAAGCTCGTCATCTCATTTGAAACACAACTTTTATTTCTTTATTAATTTATTTTTTACAATATTCTAATTACATTGAATATAAAACCCTTAAAAGTCCCATCACACCTCCTTTATCACTCCTCTCATCCAGTGAAGAAGGAGAAGTCATCGATCCTCCCTCTAATCTGCCTCTATTATTTCATACAGAACAAACCCGATGCTATCTGCCTTTATCTCTCGCTGTAGTGACGCGGGTGCTAATATTACGTTTTGGTTGGACTAATCTACAAGCACAGGCTCCAAGTAATATAACAGGCTCTTACGTAAAGGCGTAATCAGAATACACAAGGCGCAGATAAGCTCGCTTCCCCCGGTGTCGCTAATTATTTTGTAAATCCTCTTATGATATAGTCACAAATGATTTCCTTCCATGCTGATGAGGCAGTTGGGTATGAAGATGGAGTGAAAAAAACATGTTTGAAAGGTTGTTACAAGAAGAAACAAGGAACTAAACACAGAATCCACTTTTTTGGCTCTACTAAACTGTTTTTAATAGCATACTAAACTGTTCTTAGTTATTTCTTGACAACTTAAAGGTGAACTCCGGCATGTTTGAAGCTAAAGTCCGTTGCTAGAGGTGGTCGAATACTGCCAGAAGCCCAAAAAACGGCACAGATCAGTGTTGCCTTGGTGGAGATCTTGCTGTGGCATAGAGCCTGTTAAGACAACAAGCTTGCGTAGTGAATTGGGCAAGTTCCATGTAAAATGCCAATTTGCTTCACCCTAAAGAAGCTTAACACCACTTTAACCCATCTTACAACAGCCACGAGTCTAACAAACAAAATGCTCTGCCTGGTTCACTCATTAGTGTCTGGAAACGTTAGAAAACAACTTCATAAGTAGCCTCAGACTTACCCCAAAAGACTCGATTGTCGACTCCAGCGGCGGCAAGAAGCTCGAGCCGCCAGAAGCCACAAGTGATGATCGACTACTGACTGTGAAGAAAAAGAGAAACTGAAAGTTGTTGAAAGAAAATGGTTTGGGAATGTCTTTTTTAGCGTTTTTCCAAAAATATAATTCACTCGTAAATAAATGGGATTAGAAATGACATCGGCAATTGAGTATTTTGGGCTTTCGCATGCGCAGTGGGAAATCAACAAAGGTAAAGCTAAGGCTGTTTATAAAGTTGTTTTATAACGTTTCCAGACACTCATGAGTGAACCAGACAGAGCGTTTTGTTTATCAGACTCGTGGCTGTTGTAAGATCGGTTAAAGTGGTGTTAAGCTTCTCCAGTGTTCAAATTGGTGTTTTATGTGGAAGTTAAGAACTTGCCCCCATCACTACACTAGTTTGTTCCCTTGACAGACTCACTGCCACAGCGAGATCTCCGCCGAGGCAACACTGATCTGTGCCATTTTTTAGCTTCTGACAGTATTCGACCACCTCTAGCAACGGACTTTAGCTTCAAACGTGGCGGAGTTCCACTTTCAACATAAACTAGGTCTGTTTGTACCATCTGGTGACATCACAAAAGACTGCTCTGATCACAAACATCTGGCTGCAGGGGGCGGATAAATGTTCTAATAATAATAATAATTCATTTTATTTATTAGGCACCTTTCTGGACACCCAAGGCCGCCTTACAACATTAACAAATTAAGTATGATTAAAACATACAGTAAAAAGCACAGAGTTAAAGTGGGACAGTATTTAAAGAGTGAATACCTGTTAGACCAATCACACTGTTCCTCATACCTCCAGACCCCACCCCTCCTCCACCCTCTCTCTCTTCTTTAGTCTTTTAAAGTGGGACTAAACACCTAAACTACTCCCACAATCAAATTTCCAATCCACCTTATTCCGTCCCGCCCAAGTTTTGCATCTTAGGCTACAGACTGCAGCCTGAAGTGACCCAAATCCGAGTTTTTTTGCCCCTATACGACCTGCACCTGATCTTTTAATGTCAGTATAGTGTCTTGAAAAATCTTAAAAGCGTTGAATTTATGAATTTGGAAATAATACCTTAAAATCACTTGAAACTGTCTTGAATTTTCATATCTGGGTGTTAAAATTTGTGCAGTACATAACTTCTCTGTATCGCATTTCTCCGCAAAAGTTTAATTTGTCCAACAGCGTTATTTGGTTAAATAACGTTGCCTAAATAAAGAACAGTGGAAACACTAATTAATAATAAATAAAACACAAAGTTTGATTAAAACCGTGATGTTTTTTAACGTGGGTTTTACTTTACCGAGTGACACATTTCATGCTGGAGTTATGGCGAAGAGTCTCTACTCCCCAGATTCATTTGTTAGAGAAATAAATGACCACAAATTCAAGAATAACATTTTTCTTTGCCCGTAGCTCTATGAAATAGGCCGTGAAATATGTATTAAGTTTTTATATAAATGGTCTTAAAAAGGTCTTTAAAAGTGGCCATACCGGCTCGTCAAAGCCTGAACCCGTCAGATCTCAGAAGCTAAGCAGGGCCGGGCCTGGTTAGTACTTGGATGGGAGACCACAAGGAATTCCAGGTGCCACAGTGGGGCGCCAGTTGCAAAAACTGTCGTTGTGTCCTTAGGCAAGGCACATCACCCACATTGCCTAGTATGAAAGTGGTGTGTGCGTGAGTGTTGGTGGTGGTCGGAGGGGCCGATGGCGCAGTTTGGCAGACTCGCTTCCGTCAGTCTGCCCCAGGGCAGCTGTAGCTACAATAGTAGCTTACCACCACCGTGTATGGAGTGAATGAATAATGCTCTGTAAAGTGTCTTTGAGTGTCCAGAAAAGCGCTATATAAAACTGATGCATTATTATTATTATTAAAAGAGTTTAATTTAACTTGAAGAAACCTGTAGGAAGGTTGTTTAATGACAGTCTGAACGACACAGATCCAATTTTTTCAAATACGACCCAGGCCACTTGGATATGTGCTCCCAAAACTGAAACATATCCAATCTTTGGACATGCGACTCCAGTCTGAATGGCCAGGTCACATTCATTCGACCTACACGTCATCAACAAGTGGGCACTCACAAATGTGCACGAACGTTCTTTTCATCATACGAAAATTGTGCATGAACTCCGTGTCAGTGAAGCAGCGAAGCAAATATCAGTCCCACCACTCTTAGCTCTGACTTCGCCCCCAAATGTTCCTTTCTACGGACGTCGCTTCCACTTCCCCACAAAACGCCACGGCCAAAAACCTCGTCCTTCTCCTTCTCAATCTCCTCCTTAAAACAAATAAGCTGCACATGTTCTGGCTCCGGTACAACAACAAATGTTTAGGCTACGTGTGACGCCGTTGTGTCCTCCAATGCACATGCGGGACACTTTTGAGCGTTTAAAGTTCACACTGGAGCTCACACACAAGTTGCATTTAACTATAAATGTGAAACCTGACCTCGCAAAAAGTCTGATTTCACAAAAAAAAAAAAAAAAATTCCATTCAGCCCTGCAGTCTGAATGTAGCCAAAAGCATGACATAAAGTCGATTCATTTGTGTAAAATGTTCAGGTTTTATGTCCACCAACAAGTCAACACTTCAACGATTCTCTGGAGGTTTTAAAACGGATTTATCGTCCGGACTGAACTTATTTGTTGTCAAGATCGGCAGCTCCATAAAATAATACAACCTGAATGATGATGGCGGCGCCCGCGGCAGCTTGCGGAATAAAGTGGATACAGCTACGAAACCGGGCAGTACCTGGAGGACTAAAGGGGACGGTGAGGGTGGAGGAGTCGGCTCTGGAGTTATGAGGAATAGAGCCCCGCGGGACCCGACACAAAACATCTATGCTGGACTCATTTTGAAAGCTCATTGCGGCACAATACGGGAGCGGGCGGGTGTAGGGTGACCAGATTGTCAAAATAAACTGGGACATCCCTGGTTTTGGGTGGTTGGTAATAATAAAATTGTGAAACGAGTGCGTAATTAAGAAAAAAATGTATGCACTCAGGTCTAATGTGAGTCAAATAGTCACATTTTCTTTGTGTTTTGGTCATTTTTGAGCAGCTTTTCTGTATTTTACCAAAACAAATGACGGTTTATGCCTCTCTTTACTGTTGCCAGGGATCAGATTGGTCAAAAATAGTGACACCTGGGACATTTCTTGTATAAAACTGGGACAAATCAGTGGTTTTGGATAAATCTGCTGGGACAGGGGACACAGGGCTCAAAACTGGGACGTCTGGTCACCCTAAACAAAATGTATTCTGGGCTGCTATGGTTAAATTTCAAGGCACATATGGAGAAAAATAAGTTTATTTCATAGGTACATATTGCAAAATCAACTTTTATTAGGTTTTAGCCAAATCAAAGTTGTTCCCTCATCAAAAACATGTCTGTAGAGGTTTTAGATGTTGTCCATGCATGTTTGAGTAATACAGTGATCTCTTCCAGGCACTATTCACTGGGACTGTCCCGGGTAAATAGGGACGTCTGGTCACCCTAGGCTGGTGGGATGATGAACTGCAGTCCCGCAAACTAAATATGAGTGCAAAGTAAAATATACAAATGATTCATGTCTGCCTATCATACATAATTTATGCTTGGTATTTTATTTGGCATTAATAAAAACATTTTAAGCAGCCTAAACTTGCGGATGTGGTCTAATCTCGCACACATTTTAGACAAATCATTCCTGCTTCTCCATGTTTGATGGAGCTTTGAAGACATGGCAGAAGAACCAAGCACCTCTAGTGAATCTCACAGTGTTTCAGAAGTAAATTCTTTAAAGAGAGGTACATTTACCATCAAAAACTCAAGAAACCTGACGAAGAAATCAAGACCTTCTGTGAGAAAGAAAGTGAACGTCCCTGTCTGGCGGGATTTGCAGGCAGGAGCGGGAATGAAAATTACAATTCTTTGCGGGAGCGGGACTGAAAATTCTGTCCCGCACAGACCTTTAATGAGGAGCAGTGTGATTGGTCGAACCTTAAACTGTTTGTGATTGGAAACACCCGGCTGTAATCAGGACAGTCTTTTGTGATGTCACATAGTACTTGAAATCGCGGTGGCCAGTGAAGGGGGTACACACGCAGTATTTGATCAGTCTACTCAATACACTGCTTTATTGTGGTCATGCATCAAACTATTTTTTAGCTTTTTTGTCTTTTTTATGTCATACTCTGCTGTTTTCTTTCATTTACAACATTTTTTTAAGTAATTAACTGTATATAACATCTAATATTCATTCACCGCACTGACACCATATCAAAATCAGGACTAAACATGGACGAAAGTGGGACTCCTCCGATCATCTCCTAGTTCAGAAGTGCTACGAGTGTTCTAGGGCATTTTTTCATGTCCGACGTTGAAAAATCCCAGTTAGCAATTGCCTCGAACGCACCATAAACTGAACTAGACCAGGGCCAAACCAGGACTAAAGCAGGTCTACATCAGGGTCTAAAAAACAAGATTGTGAACGTAACATTAGACGACTATAATTCAATTTGTCTTAAAAGTGTTTCAAGTTAAAGGGTTGGGGGTCCATCAGCTGCTGGTTTCTATGGAGATGTCATTGCTCTGTCTGGAATGTTCCACAGTATGACATTAAACAGCTCTACCTTACATTTCTTCAAATACAGGTTGTTTTATAGCTCAAAAATACCGAGAAAAACGTGCACTCTGACTGTGAGCGGGGTCGCCTCTACACAGATCTGACCTGTAACTTGGTCTGGTTTGGTCTCCCTGAAGATATAAAGGCTGTGAAACATTCCAGACAAAGAAACAACATCTCCATGGAGAAAAGCAACACAATGCACCTTTCAAAGCAATACATTTTCCTTTAAAAATAAGCCTGTTTTTCTTGTGACTAATCGCTTCTTGCTTTTCCAGTCATCTCCAGTGGATTTCCGTGGCGCGTTCGCTCGGCGTCTCGTATTGTCCTGCACATTAAACTGTCTCTTTCCTCCTTTGTCCTCTTTAGGCCTCTTGGACGCGCCCTGACAAATACGAGGTATGGCTACTAAAAACCGTAGCCCCACTAGCGCTACCGTAGAATACAGTTTTCTTCTCTAATCCTGCACAGTGCATCTAGTGTAGCGGACATCTGTAGTGCACTTACTAATCCTCTTAGTTCCACTGTTTTGTCATTTTTGAGGTGTTTCTGTACAAGTTTGTGTTTATGTTACGGCATTCTACAAAAATAACATCTGTATTCTATGAAAATAGCATCTGCATAAATTAAAATGGCTGAAGAATGAATGAAGAATATTTTATCTTGATTTGATTAGGTTTAATTTGCAGTTCAAAGCGCATATGACTGTTTTTTCTAATTATGACTTGGTTTGGTTGGATAGTACATGGTCAATGTTTATTGTAGTTTTAGTTAAGTGGCAGTTTGTGAAGAGAAGTTCAGAAGAAAAGTCGAAAAATACCGGAAGTATTTCTAGAAACAGAATACCTAAAATTCAGAATGCACAATTTACACACACAGTTTAAAAAAAATAAATAAATAAAAATCTTATTCTTTTTATTGTTGTTGTTTATAATAATAATAATAATAATAATAATAATAATAATAATAATAATAATAATAATAATAATAATAATAATAATAATAATAATAATGTATTTATTTTTTGCCTAATCATAACTAAAACTAACTAAAAAGTTCTAGGCTGTGAAACACGGAATTACTTTTCTGCTGTAAAATTGTAAACTTCACAAAAATAAAATAAAACAATCCAAAAAATGTAGTTACTGGTAAAATCTTCAGTTAGATTGTGTTAACTAGTTTTTTTCATTAAATGAGTAGTTAAAACTGCCAGCACTTTAAATGATCCATCACTAGAACAAAATGGTTCGTACTAAAAAAGAAATAAATTAGCTACTCTTTGCTCCTAAAATAAGTCTTATTTTGCTCATGTTAGTAAAAAAAAAGTCTTGTTCAATGGGTAGATCTTTTTGCCTGACAAGTCTCCTCCAGTCAAATTAAAATGTTCTTAATTTAGGTAATTAAAACTTACCAAAGTTACTTTTGCATTGCTGCTTTTTCCAGCTCACCAATAATAGTTTAACAGATTCATTCACGACTTTAGTTTTCGATTGTCACGACTTGTTAATAATAATAATAATAATAATAATAATAATAATAATAATAATAATAATAATAATAATAATAATAATAATACTTTTTTTATTAGGCGCCTTTCTGGATACTCAAGGTCGCTTTACAACAACATGTCCCCCAAAAGTGGGACAGTATTTTAATTGATTAATAGACATAAAGTTGCACTACGTAACTTTTCTGGTAAAGTGTGCGCCTGTTGCTTTGTCTTGAATGCTCCACAATATGGCATTCATCTTGTTTTTATTCACTTACAGATGTTCTTGTTTGCTTTTTTTATGCGGCTCTAATACCTTGAAAAATAGGCTTTCTGTACGTGAGTGGACCCGCCAATCCACAGATCTGGCTCTTCTTAACTTGGCCCGATGGCGTGACCTGCTCGACTCCATGGCAACACAAAACTTTAAATTCCCCGTACGCCATTTTTTCCCCATGCATTTGAGCAAAACGTCTTGACTTATAGTACAAATACATTTTATAAGCAGCTGTGTACTCCTGTAATCATGCAGTCTTTTATTGCCCGAGTATCAGGAAGTGTGCGTTAGCATGGTAGTTCGCGTTCTCCGAGAGTTGTGAAAAGTGTTTATAAACAAATTGACGAACACATTTGCAGTTTAAAACAAACTCGTGCTGTTTTTCACATTTTTAAAACAGTAAAAATCTGTTTGCAGCGCTTTGTAACGCCTTTATAACATTCAACGAAAGGCAACGCTATCTCCATGGATACCACAAAAGCTCCATAATGCACTTTTAATTGGGCTTAAACACAGTAAGATCACCACTGACTAGTTGCTAAAACTCGTAGCTGTAGTTTTTGGAACAGTAAAATTGCCTCTGCGGCTGATTTTTGTTGGAACACAAATTCGTCAACACACGGGGGGTTTAAAACAGCACGTCTTTTCCAGGCGTGTGTCCACGGTTTGGCTAATGTGGCTAATTTGCCGAGGCTATTTCACACTGTCCAAATGAGTGGCACAAACTGGGACTTTTAAAGACTTTTGGAGCAAGTTGGGATTTGGATCTGATGCTTAAAACTGATAATACTCCCTACAACTCTGCAAGAACTCGCCCTAATGTCACAGATAATTCTCCCTACAACTGTGCAACAGCTTTCCCTTATGTGGCAAATAATACTCCCTACAACTGTACAACTCACCCTTATGTAAGAGATAATACTCCCTACAACTGTCCAACTATTTGCCCTAATTATTCACCAAGTTTATAAGCGCTTTTCACAACTTTCAGAGGCCAGTGCAGAGTTTTGTCATCATCGTACAGTGAATAACAACTAGCAGGCTAACCACACACTTCTCAATACAACATTTATAAAAAAGAAAAGGAAAAATGGAAACAAATCGGACACAGTGCCTTAACGTTCTAAAACACTAAATGCATTTCATATATTTGGGGAAGTGCCTTTTGTTGACAATAGTGAAGTAGTAGAAGTAATGAAAAGCGGTGCCATTATCCAGCCCCAAAGACGTGCTCGTTTCAGCTGAAAAGACATGGAAGCTTCAGATTAATACTGAAGTGGTCCCATTCAACAAATAATGATAAGGTTTGAAGTTTGTGGAATTCAATTTTTTGGCAATTTATTTAAAAAACACCCAGAAATAATAATGTTATATACACTTTTATTTGGGCTTAGACAAATTTTATTGCTCACACATCACAATATATTATAACAGTGGTTCTTAACCTTGTTGGAGGTGCTGAACCTCACTAGTTTCAAATGCGCATTCACCGAACCCTTCTTAATTGCAAAAATAAAATATGTTTTTTTCAAATTCCAAACATAGGTATATATATTTTATTGGTCTACAAAATGAACCGTGCATCAACACTGTGTTCAAAGAACAAAACCATCAAAACATGGTTTTCACACAAAAACAAGAACATAATGAATTATTTACTAAAAATCAGTGTGACTTCTGCTGTTGCCTTTTAGAGAGCAGTTCAGAAATGTGCGGCTTCACCTTGACAAGTGCCATTCTCATTTCATTTCCTTTTCTTCATTTTTATGTCCAGCATCCTCAAAAAGGATTGTTCACAAAGATATGTTGTAACAAATGGTATGAAAATCTCCAGCGCTTTCTTCGCATTTTTTCCCCCTCAACATAGTTAGTATGAAGGGAAAATATTAAGAAAGAAATTCCACCACACCACCACGACAGTCACAAGACTATTGCACGCACAAAATTTCCTGCATTTTCCTCCATCATGAATCATATGAGTTGGATGTGTGTCTTGACCCCTGCCGAACCCCTGAGATTGACTCACTGAACCCCTGGGATTTGATCGAACCCAAGTTAAGAACCACTGTATTATAATAATAAAGACAAAAAAATATAAATGGCAATAATAAATTCTAAGTAGCAAAAAAACATAGCAAGAAACTGGTGTCAAATAGGGCATAACTATATAAAAGTATATGTACAAGTCAAAATTAAATATGCAATGTGTATGTTGTACAGTTGTAGGGAGTATTATCTGTGACATAAGGATGAGTTGTACAGTTGTAGGGAGTATTATCTGTGACATAAGGGTGAGTTGTACACTTGTAGGGAGTATTATCTGTGACATAAGGGTGAGTTGTACAGTTGTAGGGAGTATTATCTGTGACATAAGGGTGAGTTGTTGTACAGTTGTAGGGAGTATTATCTGTGACATAAGGGTGAGTTGTACAGTTGTAGGGAGTATTATCTGTGACATAAGGGTGAGTTGTACAGTTGTAGGGAGTATTATCTGTGACATAAGGGTGAGTTGTACAGTTGTAGGGAGTATTATCTGTGACATAAGGGTGAGTTGTACAGTTGTAGGGAGTATTATCTGTGACATAAGGGTGAGTTGTACAGTTGTAGGGAGTATTATCTGTGACATAAGGGTGAGTTGTACAGTTGTAGGGAGTATTATCTGTGACATAAGGGTGAGTTGTACAGTTGTAGGGAGTATTATCTGTGACATAAGGGTGAGTTGTTGTACAGTTGTAGGGAGTATTATCTGTGACATAAGGATGAGTTGTACAGTTGTAGGGAGTATTATCTGTGACATAAGGGTGAGTTGTACAGTTGTAGGGAGTATTATCTGTGACATAAGGATGAGTTGTACAGATGTAGGGAGTATTATCTGTGACATAAGGGTGAGTTGTACAGTTGTAGGGAGTATTATCTGTGACATAAGGATGAGCTGTTGTACAGTTGTAGGGAGTATTATCTGTGACATAAGGGTGAGTTGTTGTACAGTTGTAGGGAGTATTATCTGTGACATAAGGATGAGTTGTACAGTTGTAGGGAGTATTATCTGTGACATAAGGGTGAGTTGTTGTACAGTTGTAGGGAGTATTATCTGTGACATAAGGGTGAGTTGTTGTACAGTTGTATGGAGTATTATCTGTGACATAAGGGTGAGTTGTTGTACAGTTGTAGGGAGTATTATCTGTGACATAAGGGTGAGTTGTTGTACAGTTGTAGGGAGTATTATCTGTGACATAAGGGTGAGTTGTTGTACAGTTGTAGGGAGTATTATCTGTGACATAAGGATGAGTTGTACAGTTGTAGGGAGTATTATCTGTGACATAAGGATGAGCTGTTGTACAGTTGTATGGAGTATTATCTGTGACATAAGGATGAGCTGTTGTACAGTTGTAGGGAGTATTATCTGTGACATAAGGATGAGCTGTTGTACAGTTGTAGGGAGTATTATCTGTGACATAAGGGTGAGTTGTTGTACAGTTGTATGGAGTATTATCTGTGACATAAGGATGAGTTGTTGTACAGTTGTAGGGAGTATTATCTGTGACATAAGGATGAGCTGTTGTACAGTTGTAGGGAGTATTATCTGTGACATAAGGGTGAGTTGTTGTACAGTTGTAGGGAGTATTATCTGTGACATAAGGGTGAGTTGTTGTACAGTTGTAGGGAGTATTATCTGTGACATAAGGATGAGCTGTTGTACAGTTGTAGGGAGTATTATCTCCTCTGTCAGTTTCCAGTGCATGTACATCTCTGGCGAAATGTTCGGCGGTTACAATTGGAACGCAATTCACACATTATTACACACAGCCAGATAAGTTTTATGATAGTCTGAAAAGAAAGAAGGAAAACATACAAAATTGAACAATACATTTTCAGGCTCAACACAAGCGTTCATTTTAGGTGTTCGATTTTCAACAAAAAGCGGAGAGTGGCTTATCGAAAAACTCTCGGCTAATGCTGGGTTGTGATTTGAGCCAGACATGTTTTAACAATACAAAATCAGCTGCTACAGTGCTGTTGTAGTTCCTGCTAAAGGCCGCCACACACTACAGGAGAATTTGCCTGATTTTGGGTGCAATTTCTTCTTCCCGAGTTCAGGGAGGCCTGACCCATCAGATCGTAATCACCAAACGTCAGCAACGCTACGAGAACAGCCGATAAAACAGTGCGTCAGGGGCAGAGGAGTGACGGACACAGACGCAAGATACAAACTCGGGATATAGTGAAAATAAAGACTACTCACCTAATATAAAGTGGTACATTTAAAGTGCAGCGTCTCACCCACTTTATCCATAGAAATTGTCCTCCACAAATAATGACTCCAGTCCACAAAACTGTGCTATTAATCCTGTTTGAGGCGTTCTTTAAAAGTAAAAAGGCGAAAGTCGTCCATCACGTGTGTCTGTTTACATCCACACAGCGCACGGATCGAGGTGAAGCTGCAGATTAGCGACAGTGACTCTACTTCCTGTGGACTTTATTTCCAATCTTTTATGCTTTAAAATCCTGTATCTGAAGTATTGCACCACATTTCACAGATAATAATAACACAGTTTTGACTTGTATCTAAACTAGAAGTGCAGAGCTCTGATCTTTGAACACTTCAGAGGCTCAAAGCGAAAGTCTCAAATGTTTTAGCGTCGACGTGATCGCGCTCACAACTTTATAGTCTGTATTACGCAGACAGATCCCCCTGCAGTCTTTGTGATCGGAGATTTTTAGTCTCATAAGATTCTCCTTGTGTCTATGGTGTGCGCATTTTGTTGCATGTTTAAAAATAGTTTAAGACCGAAAAATCCCATAGTGTGTGACGGCCTTAACTTAACTTCAATAACGGAGCTTCAGGCTGAGCAGTACCTCCAGTCAGGGGTGTTGATGACATTTGCTGCAATGTATCACATTCAAGGTCGTATTAAGTCATTTTAGTTTTGTTTTTTGGAAGCAATACTACTCTCAAAACATAACAAAACATGCAAGTCGACAAATCAGCACTGGCTGGAACAAGGATCTGCAATATACAGTAACATAAATACAACATGAGTTATTCCTCACTTCACATTTCAACATCCTAATTACTGCCAACAATGAGTCTATAAGCACTTTTCAGAGCACAGTTTCGCCGCCGTGAGGCTAATGACAACTAGCATGCTAACTGTGCACTTCCTCATTCTCAGACTATAACATGCTTTTTAATTTGACTTCAAGAGCTGCTCACACGATAGATCTGCGCTGGGGCAAGATGAATTTCACATGTGGGGTAAAAAAAATGAGATAATGCCAGCAACAACTAGCATGCTAACGTACACTCCCTGAATCTCGGACAACAAAATGCTTTGTAAGATTTTGACCTTAAGAGCTGCTTAAAGGTCCTATATTACGCAAAACTGACTCTTGAGAACTCGAAATAATACTGTTACCTCCTCAAAAACATGCCCGAAGTTGTGTTTTCAGTCACACATGTTTGAATACTCTCCTTTATTATTAGTCTGTTTGCATCTCCAAAGCTCCAAATGCTCTGTTCCACCTTGTGATGTCATGAAGTGGGACCCACAGACTGGCAATTCCAATAGTTTTCCTCTGCAATTGGCCCAGGTTTGTTCTGTTTAACTTCCCGCTCAGGTATCACGCTCTTCTAAATATCCCCCGTAGTTCTTCATGTTGGCTGTAATATAATCACTCCCTATGGTTTTGCATATGCAGCGGATGATATATTAGCTCATTCAGAAACATTCTTTTGTTTACCTCCGCTGTAATTAGCATGTTTACTCCTCTATATGAATCGCACCAAGGGGGTTAGCGCTAGCATCCATTCTCAATATTTAGATTTCATATCAAAGAGGGACGGTTCACTTCATCATTTCCGTCAGTCAGCCTTCAAATCTTCAAGCTAACTTTAAAGAGGCTCTTGTTACTTGCTCCTGTTCTTTTATGGTGACCCTGGACATTTCGGCAAACTAACTGTTTTTCTTATAAGCAGCGACGCCCTTCACGCATCTAACCCATGACAAAAATTGCCCTTCTTAGCGAAAATGAACATAAGTTTGTGATGAAGTTGTATTAGTTTTAAGTAGTTCCTGTGGGTAATGTCAACGGATGAGTTTATTATTACTGATAGGATCACTGAGAGGGGCCAAGGTGACGGCACATTTTTGTTGTTTGTTTGTACCAGAGCGAGACAGACAACTAAGTTCTGCTTGTTTTTACTCATGTGGAAAGAAAAATAATTTATTTTTAATATGCTAAGTTTGTTTTACACTGCATTTACAGAAATCTCAGGGATTCCTGACTGAACCTGGTCTAAACCAGGTCTAAACCAAGACTGAACCAAGACTGAACCCAGACTGAACCAGGTTTAACCAGGTCTAAACCAAAACCAAACCAGGTCTAAACCAAGACTGAACCAGGTCTAAACCAGGACTAAACCAGGTGTAAACCAAAAATAACCTTCTGGCTAACTCTGGCATATTGACAAAAATGTTTATTAATATGCTTTGTCCCTGTAATAAAAAATAAAAAAAAAGAGGCACTTTTGCACTTCTATGTGATCTTAACCAGAGTTGGAGACTTTGGGTCGTGACTTAGACTCAAGTCAGACTTGAGTCACTATTTTTAGGACTTCAGACTTGACTTGGACTAGAAGGTCAGTGACTTGGGACTTGACTCGAACTTCAGCCCTTTTGAATGAGAAGACTTGATGCGCTTGAATGAGAAGACTTGATGTGCTTCCTATATATATATATATCTATATATATATATCTATATATCTATATATCTATATATCTATATATCTATATATCTATATATATATATATATATATATCTATATATATATATATATATATATATATATATATATACATATATATATATATATATATATATATATATATATATATATATAAATAAGGGAACTGCATAGAACATGATCCTTCTATTTCAGTAAAGACAAAATAACTGTTATTAAGCATTCTTAAATCTTAACTATTTCTATTCTGACCGTAATGATTCACACTAAGATCTTGTCAATACGTTTAAAAAGGGAAAATGTGCATTGATACAACTCTTATATAAATACACATATATAAATATACCATGATTTTTAAAGTACAATTTAGTTTAAAAGTAATTTAAATTGCAAAAATCTAAGCTATATTTGGTATTTTGGGTTAAAGACTTGAAATGACTTGAAGCTCAAAGCAGACGACTTGGACTTGACTTGAACATATGGGCCAGTGACTCGAGACTCGACTTGGACTTTCCTGTCTTTGATTTGGGACTTGACTCGGACTTGAGGCTTGCAAAATGACGACTTGGTCCCACCTCTGTTACAAACTGCCAACACAAAACAATTAGGTCTCCTCATATTGTTTTAAAAATGCTTGATTTGCCAAAAACAGCGTGTTTATATGTTATAAGTTTCAGTTTTGTTTGTGTCTTCCCTTGCTCCCTTGCTCCCTTGCTCCCTTGCTACGTCGCTCCCCCTTCAGAGCGCTCTCACAATACAATCAGCAAACATCCCGCTAATGAAACTTCTGTGTATTGTATCAGATTTGTGAAGTTATAGTGTATTGTTTTGTATCCTATGCTTGAATATTTATGGAAAACCACCATTTGGGACCCTAGTTTATGTAGGGCTGAGCTTTGGACAGGATTTTTTTTTTAAATTCATTTAAAGGGACAAAAAATAGGCAAAATGGTAAAAAAAAAAAACGGAACAGTGCAGAAGGTTTATGAATGATCCTCCTCATAAAACAATTGAAATTAATAAGCGAAACAAACCCCACCCCAAATCGTACTGTTAACCATAAAGAGAATTTGAATAATGCCCAAGGAGAGATCACTAGATTACTCAAATGTGCATGGATGACACCTAAAACCTCTTTGTGGGAACAGCGTACCTTATGCATTCTGAGCATTATTCTCTGACAATAAAACACTTTAAAATTAGATGCGGACAGCTCACAGCAGACTTATTTTGACCTCAAGAGCTGCTTTTATAATATTTCTGTACTGGCGCAAGACGTATTTGCTAAGAAATCTGGTACGGAGCCTTTAAAATTCTCCGTCCGTGTAGGTTCACAGTCCTTATTTATCGTACAAAGTGCTGAGAGAGCAGAAAGTCGAGTACAAAAACAGTGTCGAGCTCAAAAAACATACAGGCTGTTCCAGAACATATCGGACCAAAGGCGCATTACACCACAGTCGGACGATTTATTTGAGAAACTGGACTTCCTGCTTGAGAAATTTGAAAAGTAAATCTGATTTGTTGAAACTGCGATTAATTTGATAAGCCGGTAAAACATTTGTGTGGTATTAGTCACAGCCTTGGATTTTCCCATAAGGCTCTTTTCCTGCTTCTGATCATTAGATTTGAACTTTTCTACCTGACCAAGTGAGGTCGCAGATGCCAACACAAAATTGTGAGTTTTTAGTAGGGTCTGACCAATATGGATTACTTTTGCAGCCGATATGGTACCTATAAAATGGGAGTTGGAGGTTCCGATAGTCTGTATAAATCCAGATATATTAAATTATCATAAAAAGTCACTGTAAATCTTCAGTTGATTATAAAGCTTAGGTTTGGCTTTATCGGAATTTAAGTTGGGTTTGTTTAGGCAACATTTATTGTTATTCTGCATCTTTACGTCATATTTAAAGACAATAGTTCGGCCTAAAGGCATTTTTGCATGATATTCTAGCCAGTAAAGTAAGTAAACTACCGCGATTTGTCTTCAGCGGTTATCATAAAAGTGTGTGTGCCGCAGTAATTAATTATATGCGTAAATGCGGACCGTTCACACCTCTACTCACAGCTCTCACAGCGTTTACATATCAATGCACTGATATGGAACATGTGTACAGCCACTGCAGTCACTTTACAGTTGGCCAGTGTAAAAGAAAACAGGCTGTTTATGTGTGGGAGCTACAGCAGATAATCACTAAGCAATGAGAAAGAACAAAAAGTAGCTCTAAAACTGACACATTTCCAACACTCAGCCTCTCAGATCACAAGTCTGCACCAAGAACTGTCCTTTTAATCCAGACTCAAAACAATCGTCCGTAAAAATAATCTAAACCAAGCATGTTGACAGCAGCTCTGTTGTAAACAAACGCGTGTGAGTGACGTGACTCTGGCGATGCGTTCAGGGTCAGTACGACGTCACGGACACAGACAAATCACTCTTGATAATTACTGATGCGGCGCCACGTATTAGGACATTTATCTGTGTGTAAATTGGATTAAATGGACATAATATAGAGAGTCTAAGCTTTATAATGAGGTATAACATGCCCACGTGGAATATTGGCCCATATCAGCAAGATTTAGGCCATGTACACACGTAGCCGGGTATTTTTAAAACCGAACATTCCCCCCCCCCCCTCCGTTTATAAAAATTGTTTTATCCACACCACCTCGTCTTCGAAAAAAATACCTTCCACACATAACCGAACATCTGCGTTTTCAACCACATTCATATGCATTCCAAACCTGTAGATGGCGTTATTTCCATTGAGCCCTCACTTCGCCGTCACTTCCGCCTAAACTTAAACAACAGAAAACATGGCGCCGAGCTGCTTTGTCTGGACAGACTCGGAGTCAGAATTGCTCCTAAACAAATTAATGCTACCACAGCTCTCAAGAAATGACTCCGATCCATCGTCTGCTTTGGCTTTTGCAGTCGCCTAAACAAAGGTCACATGTTTGACATCAGGCCAGATTCATATTTTTTGGCGCAGACAGTGACGTTTTAAAACACAAAACCCCAGTTATCTCTGTCCACACAAACAGGCATAAACGGAGTTTTCCCTGAATACTCGTTTTTGATGCGTGTTCGTGTGGATGACAGGTCAAAACGCAGCAAAACATCTTCGGTTTATCAGATACCCGGCTACGTGTGGACAAGGCCTTAGGCCAATATGTTTCCAAGTTCCCATATCGGTCAGACCATAGTTTTTAGTTTTGTTATAATGTTTTGTATTGTTATAATCATCAAACACATGCCTGGAGTGTTTTGTTTCACTCACACATGTTTGAGTAACCCTTTATTATTAATTATTATACTACATTTCCAAAGCTCAAAATGCTCAGTTCCACCTTGTGATGTCATGTAGTGGTAATTTTCAAGTGAACAGCTCCTCTTCCCTTTAGTTCAGTAGACATTGGTAATTCCAGGACAGAAATCAACCAAATGATTCTAGTGAAGGTGTGTGCAGGAGATAAAATATAAGCAGCTCTTGAGGTCAAAATACTATATTTTTCGGAGTATAAGTCACACCAGCCAAAAAATGCGTAATGAAGAAGAAAAAAAACATGTATAAGTTGTACTTTTTGGGGGAAATTAATTTGATAAAATCCGAGACCAAGAACCGACATTTCATCTTGAAAGGCAAGTTACAGAAGTTATAATAATAAAAACAACCCAATAGAGAAGAAACATTCATCATGTATCATTCGTTTTTCAATATAGAACCAAAAATAAGAAAATGAAAAAACAAGTCTTTTCTTTATTATTTGTCTCTAAAACCAAAATGAAAAAACGGATAACAATTAGTTTTTTTTTCATTTTTGATTCATATATACGATTCATATATTTGGTCTATGGACTGTCAGTGTGAAAAATGTAATAAAGTCGCACCTGAGTATAAGTTGCAGGACCACCCAAACCCTGAAAAAAAGTGTGACTTATAGTCCGAAAAACACGGTAAGTGTGCTACTGGAAGTTCAAATGATCATGCTAGTTGTTCTTAGCATTACCATGACAGCAAACTCCGCTCCGAGTTGTGAAAAGCGCTTATAAACTCATTTTCGTGAATAATTATGATGCCCAGAATGCATAAGGTAAGCGAGGAATAACTTTGGACCACCTCAGACCATTTCATTTTCACATACTGAAGACGTGAACGATCTGACACAGCACCTTTAACGCCACACTGTGAAACGCTGAATGAAAAAGTTATGACGAAAATGAGCAGGCGCCCTCTACCAGTACAGCGACAAAGCGCGCCTTCAAATAGCCAGTCCTTCAGCACTGTTCTTTTGTGTTACGCCAGTTTAAAGCTCTGCGGGGATATGGCTCTATTGATTACACTGATTGAAAGCGGCCACATAAACAGCGATAGTAATAACTGTTATTATATGATTAGCCCAGGTGCTGAAAGGACGCACAAAGATCTGGGTGAATAAAACACTTGGGTGAACTGAGGCCATTCTGTTTTTGCTGTCTTAAAAACTTACAAATTTTAAAGTTTGCAATGGTCCAAAGCTATTTCTCGCTTAATTACTGCCAATGATGAGTTTATAAGTACATTTCAGTGTAAGGCTAATGGCAACTAGCATGCTAATGTGCACTTCCTGATTATCGGACAATAACATGCTTTTTCATTTGACTTCAAGAGCCGCTTACACAATATATCTGTATATCTGTGCCGGGTAAGACGAATTTCACACATGGGGGGAAAAAATGGGTAATGCTAACAACAACTAGCATGCTAATGTGCACTTCATCCTTATCAGACAGTAACATGCTTTTTCATTTGACTTCAAGTGCCGCTTACACAATACATCTGCGAAGGGGGGAGACGAATTTCACACATGGGGGAAAAATTGGGTAATCCTGACAACAGCTAGCATGCTAATGTGCACTTCCTGATGATCAAACAATAACATGCTTTTTCATTTGACTTCAAGAGCCGCTTACACAATATATCTGCGAAGGGGGAAGACGAATTTCACACATGGGGGAAAAAATTTGGTAATCCTGACAACAACTAGCATGCTAATGTGCACTTCCTGATTATCAGACAGTAACATGCTTTATTATTTGACTTCAAGAGCCGCTTACACGATACATCTATGCTGGGGCAAGACGAATTTCACATATGGAGGTCAAATTTGTGTAATGCAAACAAAACTAGCATGCTAATGTGTACTTCCTGAATCTCGGACTACAAAATGCTACGAAGACAGTACACAGCTGGCTGATTTTTACCTCAGGATACGTATAAAGCACCTATATTATGCAAACTTTACTCTTGAGAACTCACAAAATAATGCTATTACCTCCTCAAAAACATGCCTGAAATTGTGTTTTGTTTTATTCGCACGTGTTTGAGTAATCCTTTTTTATTCGTCTGTCTACATCTCCAAAGCTCCAAATGCTCTGTTCCACCTTGTGATGTCATGAAGCGGCACCTATAGCTCCCGTTTCCTTTTTGTTCAGTAGAGAAATCGGCAATTCCAGTGCTGAAATCATCCAAATCATGCAGCTGATTCTAGCGAAGGTGTGTGGATTTTTACAACACCGTGGAGCACTTCCTGTATTACCGCACGACATTACGAGGCGGAACAGAGCGCTTTCCGTTTAAGAGAAGAACTCAGCCTAAATATGCAGGGTTTATGAGCAAACGTGTGTGCGGGAAACAAAACACAACTCCAGTTTTGTTTTTGACGTGGAACCATTATAACATAGACCGGAAAAGAGCATAATATAGGCCCTTTAAACAACATTTGCTAAAAGAAATCTGTAGAGGCCCTTTAAATACTCAACCTTCACCCTTATTCTTTTGTGTTAGTGTGATATAAAGTTCACCGATCGAAGGCGGCCATCTAAACAGCGATGATAATAATAACTGCCATTATATGATTAACCCGGGTGATGAAAAGAAGCGGAGTGCACATTTCTCTATAGACCTGGTTGAATAAAAAGACTTGGGAGCGTTGAGACCGGCCCTCAACCCGGAGACGGTAACTCTAATAACCTGTCTTTGCACTAACAGTAGAGGAGCGAAGTTTAAAGCGAGCGCTCCGGGAATTTTCCATTGTGTCCTATAATATACTGTGTATGATTTTAGCGGGTGCCGTTATCTGTATTCAAGGCTTTATTCAGGTTACCAATCACCCAGCTCTATTGTTGGAGAGGAAAGTATATGAGAACTGAGAATATGTTCTTGTGCTGGCAGCGGATTCTTTTATTCAGGAAATTCTAAGTATTTTCAATGTAAAGTAAATAGCTATAACATATAAGGTCAGATTACTCATGTCCCTAAAGCATAGTTATGCCACTTTTCCTCAAACGTCGGGACTCGGAGCGACTCGAAGGAGACCGAGCAAAGTTTCCGACGCTTTGATGGTTTAACCCTTTATTATTTATAACCAGGGGTGCACATAACTTTTTCAGTGAGTTACTCAGGTGAGTACCAGGAGATGGAGTTTGGTACTCACTCATTATGTAGCGAGGTCTTAAAAAGTGCCATCTTCCTCACTGTCCTCCATGTCGCCCCCACTGTCCTCCGTGTCACTCCCACTGTCCTCCTCTGTTTCGCCCCCACTCTTCACTGCTAAGTGGGCGACTGGACAGTTCTTCTCGGCTAGCTTGTTTATTAGCAATGGCTTGCACCACATTCGTATGCTCTTTGCTCTTTTCGTGCTTGTCAAATAAAGGATGGTTGAAATTCTTTGAACCTTTATAAAACGCACCTGTTTTATCTGCTGGGTGTGGATGTGAGCGGCAAAGCTTACACCACATTTCAGTGCGTTCATCGTTAGCTTCAAGCCACTGCACATCTTGAAGCCACTTTTCCGAAAAAAGTCTTTTCTTCGGCTCTGGCTCCGGTTGGTGTTTCTTTGTAGGCGGGGAAACGCCAAAGAAGCTGCTTAATGTCTGTTGTTTTTTAGACATCTTTGACAGTAGTTGGACTTGGACATGTGTAAGATTGATATGACACGATCGGTCAAGTCAAGTGGGCTACGCAAAGGCGCTCAGTAACTGAAGTGGCATTACGCATTCGTTATTTTTTGCTGCGCATGCGTACCAGCGTACCAGTTATGTGCACCCCTGTTTATAACCCTATTATTTCCATGCATCAAAAGCCCGCCTGGATTTTTTTGGCATTCCTTTGACTTAAAAAATGTCAGAAAATGTCCCAGGAGTAAGCGCTTTTGCCCCGTTTTACCAGGATGAGTTCAGCTTTCAATATCTGGTAGTTGTTCAACATTACTGTGTGTGTATTAATGTGTAAGAACTGTTGAAAGAGAAGAAAAACACAAAAACACACACACAAAAATAAAAAAGCACCGGAAAACCACTAATGAAAACTATCGCCGCTCTCTCCAAATCTCCGCCACTCTGCACTCGATACTACAGGCTCTGTGCCGGGTGCTGCAGAAATTTACCGTAATAACTCTATATGGGCAGAAAGCGCAACTTCTCTGCTTTCCAAAACTGTTGGGATCTTTTCGATAGCGCATGTAGTTCCGGAGATACGGTAATGAGAAGTCGCGCATGGAAACTGGGGGTTAAATGACTATTTCAGTCACTCGTATTACTGCAATACTTTACTCCATCCCTATCACTATGAGTATGGCAGTCGGTGTCGCTCATGTTTTTAGCCCATTTCCTGCTCGGTAATGTGCCAAACTGATCGACTGTCATGCGACACCAACGTTTTCACTTCACTAATAAACTGAATTATGATTCTTCCTCAAGGTCGTATAGTTGAAGCACAGACTTATTTCGAGCGCCTGGTTCTCAATGCTAAAGCAACAACAGCTTTCCGGTTAGACTCCACGTTTTTCCCCGAGTCAGACACACAAAACATAATAAAACGCTTGAATTTCGGACATGACGTCGTATCCGAAATCAAGAGTCCGAGTCGGAAGGATAATCAAACGCACCATTAGGTAACGACACTTCAGATCAGAGAGAGGGATTTTAGGATTAAACCAACAATGGAAAAAGAAACAATATCTAGGTAAGTTAAAATGACTTAAATTAAGAACATTTTTACATTATTTGAGTAGATTCAACTTGACAAGTAAAATGATTTGTCAGTGGAATAAGTGTGTTTTTCTTAATCCAAGCAACATTCAATTTTATTTCAAATTTTATGTGAAAAAGATGGGTTTTTTTCTTATTTTAAGTGTAGCAAGATGTGTTTTCATATTTTAAATACAAAAAGTCTTATTATATATAAGTGAAATTTACTCAAATTATGGTAAAACGTTCTTAATTCAAGTCATTTTAACTTGACTAGATTTTGTTTTTTGGAGTTTCAATGAATTTTTCATCGCTTTCTGTTTGGATAATCGTCTTGAGAATCAAAACACCAAATTTTAACATAATCCACCTGGAGATCATCCATCCATCCATCCATCCATCTTCTTCCGCTTATCCGGGGCCGGGTCGCAGGGGCAGCAGTCTAAGCAGGGGCTCCCAAGCTTCCTTCTCCCCAGCCACTTCCACCAGCTCCTCCGGATGGACCCCGAGGTGTTCCCAGGCCAGCCGAGAGACATAGTCCCTCCAGCGTGTCCTGGGTCTTCCCCGGGGCCTCCTACCTGTGGGACATGCCCGGAACACCTCCCGAGGGAGGCGTCCAGGAGGCATCCGGACCAGATGCCCGAGCCACCTCAGCTGCTCCTCTCGACGTGGAGGAGCAGCGACTCTATTCCGAGCTCCTCCCGTGTGACCGAGCTCCTCACCCTATCTCTAAGGGAGCGCCCGGCCACTCTGCGAACAATTAACCTTTATATTACAGTTATCAGTTGAAGCTATATTTGATTTGAACATGTTTATGTCGTATCTGGGGACACAGATCCTGTTTCTTAAATCTTAAATTAGAATCTTACACACATCTCCTTTCAGATCTATGTTATAATGTTGTTTATTTATCAAAAACATACTTGGAGTTGTGTTTTGGTTCACACATGTTTAACACACAAACCCTGCATATTTACACGTCTTCTCTGAAACAAAAAAACGCTTTGTTCCACCTTGTGATGTCATGTTGTAATACAGGAAGTGCTCTAATGCGTTTTTAAACTCCAGACACCTTCACTAGAATCATCTGGATTATTTCAATCCTGGAATTGCCAAACACTACAGAACAAAAGGTAAAAAGGTAGTTGACATCGCACGGTGGGACAGAGCATTTTGAGCTTTGGGGATGTAGTTAGATGAATAATAAAAGGTTACTTAAAAATGAAACAAAACACAACTCCAGGTATGTTTTTGATGAGGTAACATCATTCCAACATAAAATCTTAAAACTCAGAGTCAGTTTTGTGTAATTTAGGACCTTAAACATGTGTAGACTAAAATATAACCTGATAAACTAATCCGAGGATCAAGAATGCATTTCAGAACATTTCTTTTTTCTTTATTTTTCATTATTTGCAGAAAACATTATACTATACATACATACATTATAATTTTAGGTTTTGCTCTTTGAAAAGTTGCAGTCTCCTCAAAACCCCACCTGCCAGTCCCTCACCGTGATGGGGGGTTGTTACCTCTCTGCTATGGCCCCACAGTTCGCCGGTGCGTCTCTTGCTGTTGCCGGGCGTGTTGACAGTCCCCTGGCGTAGTGCAGTGTCATCGGCGGGCGCGATGATTAATGAAGGCTCTCCGCTCTCTGCTCCGGGACACTCTGACATCTCCGGAGTTTGGGAAAAAAAATCCGACTCGACTACGAACAAATCATTCACTCTTCGCCGCCGTGCTAAAAATAAAGAGGCAAAAGGCAAATGAGGGTCACGATATGTTTCTAAAGTACAGAAAATCAGACACAATCAACACTAAAACAATTAACAAAACTATATACTCATTTGAGCAAGTATCAGTATGACATTCGTATCAGTATTGGTATTTAAAATAAGCCTGAATTCCAGGGTTTCAGTTGTCAGAGTATCCAGAAGTGCGCAGTTTGCATGCTAGTTGTTAGCTTTACCAATACGCTGGGCTTTCAGTTGTGAAAAACGCCTACATAAGCTAATCTCAGTGAATAAATGATACGTTCAGAATGCATAAGGTCGACTGCAAACCATTTATAGTGAACTAGTTCTGCTTCTCGTGTTTTTTTAAAAGAGTAAAAATCTGGTACAGCATTTTTAACGTGCCTCAAATGAAAGATAACCAAACAAACTGTGATGATAAAGAAATAATCCGTCCATAGATACATTTTGGTTTTATATTTTCACTCCACTTGGTCTATAACAGAGGTGTCAAACTCATTTTGGTCCGGGGGCCGTATACAACCTACTTTGATCCCAAAGGGGCCGGATTGGAAAACTCCATCCTCTGTTCAAGTTATTGTATTTTTCGCCATGTTGTGTCTCATAGTGGCGTTTATATTCCTCCTTTATATTTATATTCCTTGAGCACCGCCACTTGTTGCAAACACACCAAGCGTACAGGTTTCCCATTCACCTCCGTGAAAAAGAAGAATTAGTACATTTTTCTTGGAAAATCCTGCACTCAGCTCCACTTTTCTTATTTTTGACACTTTGCTGATGAGGGCGTCACGGTCACAGTCAAAACGATCGTCCTTTAAGAGCGTTTGGAAAGAGGCGAGTCTTCATTTGTGCTGCTCTGGTGGGAGGCGGCCACACACAGAAGCACTGGAGATGCTGCTATGCTAAGCGGCGTAGAAAATTACCAGAAAAATCTGAAAATTTTACATATTTTAAGAGAAAATCAGCCGAGGGGCAGATTAAAGGTCTTGTTTGACACCTGTGGTCTATAAGAATGTCCACTTTACAATGAGAAGACGGAGGAAAGAAATGGGAGAGTTTGTCCTGCCGCTCAGTTGTTAAGATCGTGTCTGGTGGTTTGTTGAGTTGAGAGTTGTTTGAGTTCATTCAAAGTAAATTCCATCCATAAAAAAAACCCCCAAAAAAACCCTGACCTTGGTTTCCACGGGCTAAAACTATACTCTGTGCACGGCCTGACTGGAAAACGTGTACGTGGTGCTTAAAAGGAGGGAGGAAATGTGCAGATTGAGAGAGTTCCAATAGATTGTGAAGTTTGTTTGCCGACAGACCACAGTCGCAGCAGAGAGCGAGGGGAAGTAAACTGCGTGAAATTAAAGGAACTGGAAAGTTCGGGGCAGCAGAACAGGAAGTGGACCCGCCAAAATAAAAGTCTCTGTATTAGACGCTTGTTACACTTTGTACAATACTGACATTTCTTTAGTTCTTTAGTTGTTTGACTGTTGCACTTGAATGTCAGCAATCGCTTCACCAGCAAGTCTGTTTTTTTATTATTATTGTGCCAAGTATCTATAATCAAATATAAGTTTGGACTCACCGTCTCATTCAGTGTTTTTTTTTCTTCTTCTGTTGGTGGTTTTCAGATTCTAAAACGCAAGAAACACTTTTTCCCTATGGATCACTTTGTACTTTCTCATGAAATTTCCAACAGGTGAATTCACGAGTGTTGAACTAAACCCCAGAACTCGCTGCATTACAACATAATTTTACATTTTAACAATATTAATTTTAGCTGAACCCCATCTGTATTAAATATTATTGGGCTATAGAACGTTACATCATCTGTCATGAAATTATGGAGCGAAAAGTAAAAGTTAAATCATGTTTTTACAACAAAATCCAAATCCACCTTTTGCTTTGTCGAAAAATACGTAGTTTGTACATTTATTTCACTTGTTTTCTTCAATAAATAAGAATAAGAAGACTTGAGTGCTTGAGAGAGTAGAAGCAGGTCACAATAGCAATTTTTAACTTTTTTTAAAAACATAATGATGCCATATTTGACGTCAGTCCCACTTTTTTTATTACTACTTTTTATATGTTTGCTTTGTTATTATAATATATTGTAATGTGTGAGCTCCTGTGGCCAACTAACTTCCCTCGTGGATCAATAACGTTTTTCTAAGCCTAAGAAGAAAACGGTGAGTGAGACGAGATGTCGTGTCCAAACTTTTGACCAGTTGTGTGTATAATTAAATTTCGTAACTATGCGTTTGCATGACTCACGGTTCCGCCAAATAAGACCTTTTCAGATTTCCAATTATTCACAATTTCAAGATGCACTTTCAAGATGCACTTAAATGTCTGCCATCGCCAACGCATTACGCCCTTTTCTGAATACCATTAAGGGCGCGAGTCGTACTAAATCACTTACCATTACGCTTCGGTATAGATCCCGCCGCCGAATTACTGCGGAAACTTCAAGCACAATTATGAAAAGCAGTACTTACGCCTTGACTGAATGGACGTAATGACATTCTACACTGTTCGTTTCAATTAGGGAGCGTATGAATGCCATATATTGACAGCTTATGTAACCACGTGCCCTTCAAAGCCCGGCGGCGCAGCACTGGTGAAATATGATTGGTATGGCAGACATGACAGCCCTAATTAATTTGCTTATGTCCCTGGCAGCAAAGGGATAAGTGAGTTGAAGCGCTGAATACTACAGAGGCCAGACCATATAGAACGAGTGCGTAAAAGTGTGTGTTTATACATAACAGGGCAACAGGCAACAAGCATGGGGGTAAATCATGATCAGGTTCTGGTTTCAGTGGTGTTTAAAGTGTTATGAGTCAAATAAGAGGTTTTTTTTTATTGTTATTGTGGTTTGATCAAGTCTGTTCCTTAGTATCACAATCGAGTTTGAAATGATTGTACCCTGGACTGCAAAAGTACCCCTCTTTAAAACTAGAAAAATCCACTTCTTTTAAGCTAAAATGCTCTAGAAACAAGTGAAATGATGCCAGTGCTGTAAGTGAAATTAAAATAAGAAAATGTATCTAGGCCTTCATGAATCTCAAAATAAGATAAAATCACTCATTCTAAGCAATAATCTAAGTTTTAAGTGATGTAAAATAAAGCATAAAACACTAATTCTAAGAATAAATTAAGATGAAAAATATTAAAACTACACCCCTATGAACTAACATCAAGGACCATGTTGTCCACCCTCCTGTGGGCTCACCACCTGCAGAGGGGTTCATAGGGGGTCAGGTGCTATGAGGATTGGGCGGCAAACTACCCCCGCGACCCAGCTGGATTAAGCGGGAGAAGATGGATAGATGGATGGATATTGAAACTAGAATATAAAGCTTGTTATATTGACTGCTTTATTCTTGATTTTAGTTCATGAATCTTGAAAATGAAATTCTTTATTTCCTAATTACCACTTGGTAACTTACTGACAATTTGCAGCGCTCTCCTAAAACGTTAAAATCTTTTAATCTCTTAAAGTGTTTGTCAGAATCCAAAAAACGGCAACAGATCAGTGTTGCCTCGGCGGAGATCTCGCTGTGGCAGTGAGTCTGTCAAGGCAACAAACTAGTGTAGTGATGGGGGCAAGTTCTTAACTTCCACGTAAAACGCCAATTTGCTTCACACTGAAGAAGTTTAACACCACTTTAACCCATCTTACAACAGCCACGAGTCTAACAAACAAAACGCTCTGCCTGGCTCACTCATTAGTGTCTAGAAACGTTATAAAATAACCTTATAAGCAGCGTTAGCCTTACCTTTGTCAATTTCCCACTGCGCATGCGAAAGCTCAAAAGACTTGATTGCCGACTCCGGCGGTGGCGAGAGGCTGGAGCCGCCAGAAGCAATTAAGAAGTTAAGACCTTGCCCCAATCACTAGTTTGTTGCCTTGACAGACTCACTGCCACAGCGAGATCTCTGCCTAGACAACACTGCGTTGTGCCATTTTTTGGCTTCTGACAGAATTCGACCACCTCTAGCAACAGACTTTAGCTTCAGGCGTGCTGGAGTTCCCATTTAATGGCACCATTTCACGCCCATGCTCACTTCCTATTTGTAATCCAGAGCTAGCTAAATACTCTATGAACAAAACATATAATATTATGATTTTAAAATGCTCTAATTGCTTTAACAACAAAGGACCACTGCGATAGTTTGGACCCCATGAACTGACAGTTTATCACTTATTTTAATTTCAAAACTGGTGGGAGGGTCTCCTGTGGCGTTTTCTGTAGGCCTCACTGCAGTTCCCCTTCATTTTTTTTCTCATTAATTGCCACAGATTTAAAAAAAAACCTATCAAACTGACAAGAAATGATATATTTGATAAATAAACATCTGATAATCTAATCTTTCAAAATGCCTCAGTCCCCAGTATGACCAGCAGGGGGCATTATGCAAAAATAGGCACTCATATTGTACCGAAAATGCGCTGACAGCAAAAGAAAAGTCATTTTAAGTGTCTAAAATAGATTCATAACCACATAAGAAAGCATAGTGAAGCTCTCCTTTATGCCCACTGCATCGCTCTGGCTTTGTTTTTCTGTGCTGTCACATTGCTATATTAATCTCTGTTTACCTCCCTATAGCATAGTGCAGTGTCATTGGCCACCACTATGATTAATGCTGCCCTCACTGGGTTCGGGATGTTCTTTGTCAGGTATAAGCAGGTCTGTGGAGGCAGAGACTCTTACACAATCACAATACAACAAATACCACTCAATTTTTCATAGGACATAAACGCCGGAGCACCTTGGCATCTAAAATATTCATAAAAACCAGCGGCAGCTAAAAGAAAAAGCTGATGACTTGGTGCGTCCTGGTGGGGGACATACTTGGCAGTGCAGAGCGAGCTTGTGCGACATAGGTACCATCCATTATTAATGTTAGCCCATCGTAGCTGCAAGACCTGTCGACCCTGCAGAAGTTTGTATTACGAGAATGAGCGAGAATAAAATTATGCATGTCAAAAGGTGAACGTTAATACTGCAAAAATGTGAAAATGATTTGAAAGCATTGAGGATAATTTCATCTCATTTATAATGTGTGGCCAAACCTACTTATCAAAGCCTCATCAGAACTCAGAGGCTACGAAGGACTGGGTCTGGTTCATACTTGGACGGAAGACCACTGGAAAGCCGTGACATAAACTGTTATTGTGTCCTTTGGCAAGGCACTTCACCCAGATTGCCATGAAAGTGGTGAGTGTTGGTGGTGGTCAGAGGGTCCAGTGGTACAGATTGGCCGTCTCAGGTTCCGTTTACACTGAAACGAATCAGCGTATCACCATATCACCATACGGTAAACGATTTGCATCCAGACACGACCACTACAAACGCTGTTCACATGACTAGGCTGGCGTCACGACATCACGACACCACGTGGGCGGTAAAAACAAGGAGCGAAGCATCGTATCTGAAGTTGGCGTAGTTCTCTTAAAGTTGCAGCAGCTGATTGCGAGCCAAGGAAGATGACAAGTTTTGTGTTAGTCTAGGGTTTGTTTAAACTGTTTTCCGCAATAGCGTCACATGCTCGATGTCACGAACCCAGCGAATCAGGAAGACACAAGTGACAGTGACGTGGTCGATTAAGAATAGCAGCTAGAGCCCTGACGTCAGCGTATCAGCGTTTTCATGCGTCCACACAGCGCCGGATCAGATCTGTACTCAGGTGAATACGTGGGAGCTGGCGTATCCAGATGGTTCCGTCACTTGAGCCGTTTTCCATCGGATTAGTGCGGACGAACACTGCATCCGCAATGAAAACGACTCGACGATGTACTAGTGTGGACGGGGCCTCAGTTACAGTACTATCCTACCACCACCGAGTGGAGCTTGAATGAATATTGCACCAAACTGTAAAGCAATTTTGAGCATTTGGAAAAGCATTATTATTAATCCATAATAGTAATCTGGTAAAATAGCCTAACCATAGACCATTGTTACAGCAGTTTATCAGTGAGGTCCCATTCAGCCCCATGTCATGTAATGGGAATTGTAATCAAATTGCATTGTGAAAGTCCCAGAGATTCGCTCTTGTAATAAAACATTTCCTTTTCAGTGTGGGACATTCATTTTAAGGTTAAAATGAGTCTCTCTTGTTCCTGGAGGGAAATCTGTCCTCTGCATTTGACCCATTCTTCAGTGTCTCTGGGTTAAACCTGTCAGTCTGTCTCTGTTTTGGTCAGGACTATCTTAGCTGGAAGAGTTTGTGTATGTGAGGGAGGGAAACCAGAATATTGTGGATTAAACTCACCCGGACACAGGAAGAACATGCAAACTGACCACAGAAAAGCGTCCTGGGAGTCTAGAGTTGTCACAATAGTAAAATTTCAAACTTGATTTCAGTACTAAATAAAAGACTCGATACTTGTTGCTGATTCCAATACAACAATGATAAATACATTATTGATAGGACTTTCTTTTATATTCCCATGTGTCTTATATCTGTGTAATCCCTCAGTGCTCCATGGACGTATGCTAGTCTATGTGCTCTTATACTTGTTCTGATACAGCTCAAGATCATTCAGGAAAGGTTCATTTTTGTTCTGTGAATCTGACTTTTTAGTATCGATTCCTGCTCATATGATAATCTAGTTTTGATACTAGTTTGATTAGTATCAGATTTTCAATACTTCTGACTAATATACAATAGTTTAGTTGATATTTGGCGTTGATAATTGATTTTGTTCAGATTTTGCTACAGATTTTGTTACTTTTTAGGTGACAAGGAGCCATAACTAACCATATATTTGTTTAAGTTTATGTATATATCTGTATAGTGGGTTAAACCTTTCTACCTTCATGGAGACCAAACCAGACCGAGTTCCAGGTCAGATCTGTGGAAAGGCGACCCCGCTCACAGAATGCCTGTTTTTCTATGTATTTTTCAACCATAAACCCCCTTGTAATTGAAGACATGTAATGTAAAGCTGTTTAATGTCATACTGTGGACATCTCCATAGAAACAAGCAGGTGACAGACCCCCAAACAAAAAGTTATACAGTTCACCTTTAAGTCCTTAAAAATCCAGAACAGTTTCAGCTCTGAGTTCTGGTCTGAACTCTCGCGACGCCGCAGGAATGCTCGGTGTAGCCGGCGCTGCAGTGACACTAATGCCAGCGGACAGGCTAATAAAGGGAATGTATGGCGCAAATGTAAACAAGTTTCAACGCACAATTTGTTCCAGCAGCGATTAGGCCGTCTGTGGAGCCGCTGCCGAGACACGCTAATCCACTCAGCCTCTACACCTTCGCCTCGGTCTCTCACCTCATCCGATCAGTTCAGCTTTTGTGAAGGACGAAGGAATGCTAATCTAAAGTGGATACAGAGGGAAAACTTCGAGGGATAGTAGATGCAAGGAGAGATTGGAAGCTGGCAAGTCAATAAAATTAGGGTGACCAGATTTTCAAAATAAAAAACTGAGACATCCCTGATTTGGGGAGGTTGGTAATAATAAAATTGTGAAACGAGTGCGTAATTAAGGAAAACGGGCACTAATGTGAGTCAGTATAGTCACATTTTCTTTGTGTTTTGGTCATTTTTAAGCAGCTTTTCTATATTTTACCTACAAAAATGAACAATGAATGCCTGTTTTTACTGATGGATGGCATCAGATTGGTCAAAAATAGGGACATTTCTTGTATAAATTCTTGCTACAAATCGCCGGTTTTGGAGAAATCTGTTCTTTACCTAAACAAATTAACAATTTATGCCTCTTTTTACTCGTGGCAGGTAACAGATTGGTCAAAAATAAGGACAACTGGGACATTTCTTGTATAAAACTGAGACAAATCACTGGTTTTGGATAAATCTAACGTCTGGTCACATTAAAGAAAATATATTCTGCATTACTTTGGTTAAATTTCAAGGCAAATATGAAGAAAAACAAGTTTATTTCATAGGTACATATTGCAAAATCAACTTTTATTAGGGTTTAGCCAAATAAATGTTGTTCCCTCATCAAAATCATGAGATTTTAGATGTCATCCATGCATGTTTGAGTAATATAGTGATCTCTCCCAGGCACCATTCAAACCCCCATTCAAACCCTTCTTATGATTAGCTGTAAGATTATCCATAAATATGCAAAAACATGATACAAAACAATACTTTACAGCTTCACAAACCTGATGCAATGTGCAGTAGTTTCATTAGTGGGATGCACATTGATAGTGTTAGGGTTAGGCTCTGAAGGGGGAGTGACTTAGCGTAGGGAGCAAAGGAACTTGGAGCATCAAACAAAAAACTTATTAATTAATATGTTTTCAGCAAATGTAACCTTTCAAAACAATAAGATAATACTGTGATAAACCGATGCTGTAATTACACATCAGATCATCTCCTTTTTCTTGCCCTGGATCACAGCAACACTGAGACGTTTAAGATAATGAAAAGTTATGATAATGATAGTAATGCCTTGCACTTGTAATTGCGATTGCGATTTACAGGCTCAACAAAGCTTCTCAAAGTGCTACACACGGCAATAAACAAAATCTATTCAAGTTAAGATGAGTTGAATTAAGAAAGTTTGTATCATTTGTAAATTTTTCAATATAGACCCAAAATAAGACAACAAAAAAATTATTTTCTTTAATATTTGTCTCTAAAACCAAAATGAAAAAACGGATAACATTTTTATTTTTGATTCATATATATGATTCATATATTTGGTCTACGGGCTGTCAGTGTGAAAAATGTAATATACAAGTCGCACCTAAGTATAAGTCGCAGGAACCACCCAAACCCAGAAAAAGCAAATACTCCGAAAAATACGGTAATCATCTTGTAAAAACAATGGCATTTTTCTATTTCACTAAAACGCAGCCCTGTTTTTTGCTCACACATGATATTTTGTAAACCGCAGATTAGATCCGCGCTCTCCTACGTCCAAACTGAACTCGCATCCGACACAGCACAACATTTTTCACCCGTTTCATTCAAATTTGCGGTTCACTCGTTGGGTATCCGCGGGTACCCGAACCCGTGCAGGACTGATGCGCACTGCAAATTTCTCTGACCTGGCCAAGATTTTAAAACTTATGTCAGGTTATTCGTCTTGTTTTATTTATTTATTATCGACTTACTAGTTCTGAGACGGCTTCATTCTAGTCGAGAGGTCGTTTATTTTAAGATAACTTGTCAAGTAAAACGATCTGTCCATGCAGCAAGATAATTTCACTGCTTTTAAGCCATTTTCTAATAGATTTAAGTGTTTATATCTTAAGCTTCTACACTGGGCCACTGTCGCCCCCATCTCCATAACTCTGTATGTTATAGTTTATTACTAAGAATTAATCCATCAAACTCCATTTAGAAATCGCTTTTCATATTAAAAAACACCCAAACAAAGTGCTTTAGAATCATTAAAAACAATCCCACATTTCCTATCACCCTACCAGAGAAAACATTATATTTTCTCCTTTATACCTAGTACTTCTCAGTCACGAAAAGCAAACAGCCTTGAAAATTTTGACACCATCCCCTTTGGTGTTTTCACAATTAACTTTAATATTAACTGTCACTGATTTCTCTGCACAAATAATGACATTGGACAGCCACTCCTCATTTGGAGAGGTGCTGCTTAATCACTTTCATCTCCTCTCCCTGTGTAATGAATGACCACCACTAAATGAATCTCAAAGTGCTGAGAGGTAATAAACAGATTCGTTTTATAGTTTTCTCTCCCTAATTTTCAACGTAATTCCGCTGAAATGAAACTAACCTCTGCAAACTTCATCTTGAATTTAATGAGCTGTTGGAATGGCTTCAAATGTCTGAGGAAAGATGAGCACAAGTGGAAAATCTCTCTGTAGTCTGTCATTGTAATTAAAGTCACTCTATGGAACTTTTTAGATGAGACTTGGACAAAAGCATGTTTTGATTTTTTTGCTGGAGTGGGGCATTACAGTTGTCCCTCACTATAATGCGCTTCACTTTTCGCGGTCTGGTCGTTTCATGGATTTTTTTGTGCAATTTTTCAGACTTTTTATTTTTTTTAAACATATGAACGGGCATTGTGTTCTAAGCCCAAAAACATGCACTGTAGGTGTGAAAGTGGTGTGTGCGTGAGTGTTGCTGGTAGCTTCCCACCATCGGTATGGAGTGAATGAACATTATTCTGTTAATAATGCTCTGTAAAGCATCTCTGAGGACATGTGTCTGTGAAAAGGCGCTATAGCTGTTGTTGTGAGGCGACCTTGCGTGTCAGAAAGGCACCAAATAATAAAAATGCATTCAGCCCCGATCGGCTGTTCTGCGTAATAGAAGGTGGCGTGTCTGTTTATAAGAATCTTCTCGGCCAGAAGAAAAAACAGCGCCAACAACTCCCCATAACTATGTTCTCCACTCGGAAAAAGACCCCTGCACTAAGGCCTTCAGTGGAAAAAGACCCAGTGTTTTCCACACATAGACCAGTATGTGGCGATGCGCTGATTCGCACACAGAAATTCACCCCCACCCCTCAGTTTAGATCATAAGCCTGTCTGAGAAAAGTGTATAAAGTGTGTGGTGAGGGGTTTTACAGGTTTTACATATAGAATCAGCGTAAAAATAAAGCTGACACTTCGCGGATTTCACCTATTGAGGGTTATTTTCAGAACGTAACCCGCACGATAAACGAGGGACCACTGCAATGTGTTAATTACAATGAATTAATTACAAAGAAAACAATACATTATATTATATTTGTTATATAGAAATAATGCAAACTTTTAACACCTTTTATTGCAGTTTGCCAAACAACGCGGAACATTTGTCAGTGCACCATGTTGTGGTACGACAATTATACAGTTCTGACTACAACAACAACAGAGCATGAAAGAGCTCTGGATCTGCTGGACGGTAAATTTCTATTCAAAAAACGACCCGATGGAAGTACTGACAACGCCGTCGTTTTTTGCAAACTGTGCAGAAAAGAGTTTGCACATCACAGAAGCAGCTCAGTCCTACGACACCGTTTAAATACAAAACACGTCACAGCGAGCATGGAAACTTCAGGAAGAAAATGAGTCCACTAAAACTCATTTACATAAAATAAATGTTGCTTTTGGGGCAAATATTGTTATGCGGTTAATTGAGATTTATTCATTACAAAGCCTATAATTAATGTGATTGTTTTTTTAAATCAAGTCCCACCCTTATTCTTTTTACATTTTGGATGTTTTTTTGCGCTGAAGAACCTTGAAAAACATGCATCCTTACCATGAGCGGGCTTGCATCTCCACAAACCTGACTCTTATTTGGCCTGGAGGAGGGACTCTTCCTGGTTGGTTCCATGGAAATGTTTCTTTGACTTCAACAATCATAAGCGGCCCTGAATAAGCGGAAGAAAATGGATGGATGGACAATTAAAACATATCTATCTCTATGGAGAATGTTTCAAAGTGTGGCTTTAACTTTCTCTTTCCACTGAATCATGTAGTATCGCATCTATAGCGTAATATACTCTAGGTTTAACAAGTAACACATCTACAACATCCATTTGAATCATATGAACAGAAATAAGCCGTCTGAAACCAGGGTGCTGATGTTTCATTTGCATTTTTCAAACTTGTAAAGGTGAGAACAGGAAGTTACCGTCTCACAAGTGAAGTAGGTTTTTGCACCTGTTCCTGATGAATATTTAGAAGCGTACATCTTTACCGAGGCACGGAGAAGAACACGGTGGAAAATGCATATTCATTCAGTGGCTGCGCTTCCACGTGTTAAAGCTGCGAGCCGGGTTCATTTATGCGTGAACTTAGAATTCAAAATGAGTCGTTTAAAAGTGTAATGTAGAGACTGAAAGTGCGTGAGAGCTACAGGACAACTCAATATAACTGTTCATTCAATCAGGCTACTGCTAATTCACTCACTTCGTTTAACTACGGCCAGGAGGGGGCGCTCATTAGTTTATTAGTGCTTAGATCTCTGCAGGTTTAGAAGCTACAGATGGACAGATGTGTGAAGAGGAGGCTGAGGAGAAGGCTGGTTCTGCTGTTGCACTGGAGACGGGGCGACAGTAATTCATTTGGTGGAGCCACTGATACGAAAGTTGGCTGTTCGAATCCCGGTTTCGACATAAACGTCATTGGTTGAGCGGTCAGATCCACTGACTCACAGGTTGGCGACGCCATTCCAGCTCCCACAGATGAACGCTATCACTGGCCATGTTTACATAGAGCACATGAAATCGTTCAGAGTTAAAGTATTCTCCTTGGAGTTTACATGGAAATGCTAATTAGGAATTGAGGTTTACATGGAAAACACATTAAATCACCTTTATTTAATTCCACTCATTGTCTGGGGGTGGGGAAGGGTTCTGATTGGACAGCGGCACAAACGTATTCACGTCGACTGTAAGAAAACCCACACTTCAGCTGCTACCGGCTTTTCTGTCATCTCGGTTTGTCGTTACGCCGCCGACACAAACACGATCCAAACTTTTTCCGCAGTCGTTCCGATGATAATGTAGCAGCAGCTGGAGAATTCTCTCCTCACGCTTTACGTCTGTGAGCTGAGGAGGAGAAGGGAAGAGTGTCGGAGAAGGAGGAAGAAGACAAACTGAGTCTGAGGCTGCGACACCTCAGCCCACTCCCACATCCCGCTCACAAATCCAAAGAGCAGTGGAGGAAAGTTCGAAGAGACGACTGGAGGAGCCGGATCATGTCAGAAGGGGCGACCCAACGAGCACGAACGACCGGGTTTTTTTTAAAGAAGAATAAACGTTTACATTATCCAGGAATACATTAATTTGGCTTTCAAATCGGAATAAACCACCCACTTACTTCAGAATTAAGTTTAATCCCGAATAATAATTTTCATTAGTGTTTAACTGTTTACATGGTCTTTTTAAAGCGGAATTACTTTTTATTCAGAATTAAAGCTCTCATATAAATGTGGCAACTGTGTCCTTGGGCCAGACACTTAACAAGCCATGCTCCCAGTGTCTGCGTACACTGGTGTATACAGGTTTGTGTAAATGTGTGTGTTAATGGGTGAGTGCTTCCTTGATGTAAAGAGCTTTGAGTGGCTTGAAGGTGAAAAAAAAAAAAAAAAGTTGTATAAAACTGCCCTTCAAAGGCAGAACCTCGTAATATCATGTTTCATCATGTGAGGAAATATCATGAGACAATCGGATTGATTTAATGAGAAAATAAAGGACTATGACAACCGTAACATCCAAAGCCATACAAGAAACCACAACTTTCATTTTTCTCTGTTTCCCATTATGGCGAGTTAAGGTCTTTTGCCTTTGTAGGGCAGAAAAATGTGACCATGGGGTGGAAGGTTGTGAAGCTGGAATTGCAAGACTTCCACAAACTTGACTGTTACTTCATCTGCAGGAATTCTTCTGCTTGTATTCATAGAAATGTTGTTTTTTTGCCTATTATATTAGACTATTGTTGACTGACAGTTGTATTATTAGGATTATGAGAATATTTGTGGACCACAAGAGAAAGAAAAATGCTTTGAGTGAGCTGGAGTTTTGGGAGTGAATGGACAGTTGAATCTGTTTTGTTTTCACTTAAGAAGATGCTGCTTACTAATGCTTTATACAGGGCAGCTTTTGCACAAAATCTGTAATAGAATAATATAATTTTAGCTTTTTACAGCACCATAATTCCTTTTAGTCACTTCATCAGTGCGGAGGACATGATCTGCAGTTTCTTTAGTGGACCGTAGCTCTTGTCACCAATAAGATGGATTTGAAATTGGTTGAACAAGAGCATATTCTTTCTCCATCACCACCGTCAAACGTGCAAGCCTTAATTATGTATTGAACAGAGTCCTGTGTCTTGCATACTGTATTACTGCAGATTAAACCCTTTTTAACACCACAATAGCGTTTGAATTTTCATCACAATAACCCAAATAACCTTCAAAGCGTATTGTTGCTGCTTTTTTGTCCTTTTCCAACCATTGTGCCTTCGTAAATCTCATATTGGGAAAATTGCTCATTGTTCCGCAGGTCATTCACCCGTCCATCAACATAACGTTTTTTGCAGTCTTTCAAAAATAACCTTTCATCTGTATTTATCCTCGTTCCAAATAGCTCACGGAGGCTAATTCAGATACTAATAATGTTCAAAAAATGTCTTCCATGTGGGTCATTTTGAATATTTTTGTGGTTTTCTTATTTTTGGGTAGAGTTTGGATCGTAACATCGTGGTGCGGAGCCACGCCCGGGTCTCCTCCCTCACCCTGAAGAACGTTCAGTTCACGTATGCCGGACAGTACCTCTGCACCGCCAGCAACTCCATCGGCGAGGACAGCCAGACCATGAGCCTGGAAGTGCGATGTGAGTATGGGACTTTGGGTTTACGCAATTGGGGTCTAGTTTGGACAGTTACGTAGCGAAATCGAGCTTTGTTTTGGTTATTGTAACACAGGAAATGTACAAAACTCCATTCAGAACAGAGTGTCCATAGTTTTTTTACCAATCTTAAAAGTGGAAGACCAAAGACCAGTGATTAATACAGTGGATTTTTCCGATGGACGCATTTTAAATAGCTTTGTCAGAGCCCCCATACATGGAAGAAGGCTTGAAGCAAACATTTTAGGTTAGATTAGGATAGGTTGCTTTATTCATACCCATAGGTAAATTTGTTTTGCACATTTAAGAGGCCGGTCCCACATTTCACATTTCATTCATCCACACTCGACACAATAAACAGATATCAAAACACAATTACGGGTAAAGTGTTGCAGTGCTCCAGCGCAGAATGGTTTTGTTCCATAAATAATTCATTCATTCATCACGCTTGGCTAAAAATCACAATAAATAGAAATAAAATATATAAAAAACATGATTTCCCAAGACAGGGCACTAAAATCGATAGAGAAATAGATCACAGTTTATTCCTAAGTACGACAGCAGCCGGGACGAAGCTCCTTTTAAAACGATTCGTTCGAGATCTTGGGATGTGCTGTGATGTAACTTAAATGCGCAGCAAAGATCATTGCGTGGGTCGGTTCAGCAGGTGACTTCAGGACCAACACAAAATAGTCTGAGGGCCTTAGTTTGGACACCCCTGATTTAGACGCAAATAAAGTACTTTACGCCGATTGCAGCTAATCTATCATTAGGAATGGTTAAAGAAGGGCTATTGTGAAATATGGACTTTATGGGGCTTTCTTCCATTTGTTGTTATTCCCTCAGTATTATATTATTATTCAAACTAGAGGTGTAACGATATCCAAGTTTCACAATACAGTATCGTCACAGTATAAACCTCATGGTACGATATTTATTGCGATATTGTTGGGAGGCTCACGATATTACGATATTCTACATAATAACAAGACTGACATTATAAAACGCTTTGACCAGTCATTTGGTACATTTATTGTCATTAGGGATGGAACTATATCCAAATCTCTGTACGATATTTTCACCATATACATCTCAAGGTACGGTATTTATTGCAATATTTTGTGTGAATCTGCTCCTTTTTCCTCTAAAAATGCCTTCACAAGACTTAATCCAAAGAATGAAGATTTCAAAGTGCTTAGAACAGTTATTTCTTCATGTTGTCTGCACTGAAACGGAGCAAAGGATCATGGTCTATGTAGTTCCCTCTTTTTTTTTTAGCTTTTTCTGCATCAGAATTATTCATTTAAGCAAATAGATGTGATTCGATATATTGTGATGGTCCACGATATTATTGTGAGACCTTTGACGATACGATATCACCAGATTTCGGTTATTGTTACGTCCCTAGCTCAAACCTGCCTACGTCACCTATGCACCGGAAATCCAAGAGTGTCAGTCCAACTCATACAGTGTTAATTTTAACACTTTTAGTTTTTCATATGGGGTCCGTCCACACTAGAATGAGGTAAAACTGCACTTTGCAGATTGTAGAAGTACACTGGTAAAGTGATGTAACCACACTCCTGATTAAGATTAGATTTTTTACTCTAGTGTACAGTGACAAACTAATAACACTATATATACTGATATGTTTGAACACTTTATGAAGTAGACATAGTGTCGAGTGTTCTTCATGTTGCACTATTCCATAGTAACTCTTTCTTCACTAAATAGCGTCAGTGCTGCGGTTGTACTAGTTCATAATCTCTTTTACAAATGTAAAATCGTGAAAACCACCACAAAACTCAATTTCAATGTAACTTGTGTTAAAACTTATTTTATTTATAAATATAAATATAAATATAAATATAAATATAAATATAAATATAAATATAAATATAAATATATATAGAGAGAGAGAGAGAGAGAGAGAGAGAGAGAGAGAGAGAGAGAGAGAGAGAGAGAGAGAGAGAGAAAGAGAGAGAGAGCATTTTTCATACAAAAAATGCTACACAAAGCGCTAAACAGGTGAATCTGTGACTATTTTACGACTACTCATTTTTAGTACTAACTGAAAGGAAACTACACCCCTATGAACTAACATCAAGGACCATAATGTCCACCCTCCTGTGGGCTCACCACCTGCAGAGGGGTTCATAGGGGGGGTCAGGTGCTATGAGGATTGGGCAGTAAACTGCCCCCGCGACCCAGCTGGATTAAGTGAGAGAAGATGGATGGATGGATGGATGAAGGGAAACTATGCAATGCACACCACACAATCAACGTAACTGATTTAAACAAGTCATATAAAAAATACAGTTTTTCCTGTTTTTTCTAGATTAAATTTGCCTGTCAAAAGGTACAAAGAGCAGGATAGAAAAAACACTACAGAACAAAAGGGAATCAAAAACAAAACTGAAACTAATGTAAAATGTTAAGACATTCAAAACAATAAAAGGTGACACAGCAATCTAAATGTTTTGTATTAACACATAATTCCCCATATACGTCTAATATCCTCTCTTTAAATAAAAGTTGTGTATTATTTATTTTTATGACAATCATAAAATGGAAAAACAGCGCTAGTCGATTCTGAAATGTGCACAGAGGTTCTCACTTTCATCACTCCCTAATTATTCATCAGTGCTTTTCACTACTCTCAAAGCACAGAGACCTTGAATGCTGACAATAACTCACATGCTAACAGTGCACCGCTATTACATCCTGGTTTACACAAGATAAAAAACACAGTATAATTCGATGCAGACGCTAGATATGAATCTCATTTTGACCCTAAAAGCTGGTTTTACATGTTCTATATGACACAAAATGAACGTCCCGTGTCCCCTGTCCCAGCAGATTTATACAAAACCAGTGATTTGTCCCAGTTTTATACAAGAAATTTCCCAGATGTCCCTATTTTTTACCAATATGATCCTCATCAACAGTAAACAGGGGAATATATTGGCAATTGTTTAGCTAAAGAGATATACATAGAAAACATGCTTGAAAATGACCATAAGACAAAAAAAAATGCAACAACAGTCCCTCAGATTATAAGTAACCCCCAAGTGAGTCAAGAATGGACAATGTTACTTGTGCTTTTCACAATTATATTTATACCAAACATTATTTATAGCAACCGTCCCTATGTTTGAATAATCCTTCATTAGTCTATCTAATGAAGGATTATCTAATGAAGGATTATCTAATGAAGGATTTAATCTCCAAAACTCCAAATTCTCTGTTCCACCTTGTGATTAGACATGTCCTGATCAAGATTGGCTTCCAGTCAGATTTTTTTAAGGAGTGGGCTCTCCGATACCAATCCGATACCTTTTTGTGTAGTGTCGTGAAGGAAGTTCATACCTTGGCTCCAAAAACTCCATTAGACGACGAAAGCCAATGTTTTCCACGACAGACAGCGTTTGATAATCTAAAGCGATGAATTCGACAATCCTCTGTGTTATTTTCTTGGACTTGTCACCCTTTCGAGGTAGGTTTTCTCTTCTGTGAATTGCCTCCCCGTGTTTGCTGCTCTGGCTTTGTCGTCTTACGTTTGTAAATCTCAAACTCGTCCGGATGATTCTTTTGTAAGTGACGGATCAAATTGGTAGTGTTAAAGTGGCTCTGCTGGTTCCTCCACGGGAAGAAACTGTTTGTTTGCAGCGATTGCGTCGCAGTTTGACTCTCATTTTGTTGTCGTGAAAAGTCCCACACAGTGGATATGGTGACGTCATGGATGTATAATAAGAGCTGGATAAAACACGCCCCCTCTATCCGTGACCCCAGACTGATGTTTGGCCGAGCGAGCCTGCAGCCGTATAGTTCTATACCCACAGCCCAAAAAAAAGGTCAGATTTTGTAGGGATTCTTCTGTATTTTTGCAATATGAACTTTAAAAAGTTTTTAAATCGTCAAAGCACCTAAAAATCAGCTTTGCAAGAGTTAGCCCAGTTCTGCTCTAGCAGCTCGCGCTCTGATTTGTATGAACTGCGTTTCTGACGTCACACGTTGGGCTGCAGAAGTTAAATTTTTTTGGGTCATGCACCAGTGAGCACAAACCACTGAAAACAATACGCCGCCATCCTGGATTCATCTTCCAGATTTTATCATAGTTCTATGGGTGACATTTTGAAGTGTGTCGATGCAGCAAAAACGTGTGAAACTGGATCAGTCCGATGACGTGACTGATTCCGATATTGTCAGATACTCATAAAAGAGCCAGATGAGGAGCCGATACCGATACTGAATATTAGATCGGGACATCCCTACTTGTGATGTCATGAATTGATAGTTTTGTAGTTCACAGCTACTTTTTACTTTCAGTTCAGCTGAGATCAGCAATTCCAGGGCTGAAATCGTCCAAATGATTCTTTTGTCGAGGGAGATTAAAAACACAATGACATCACAAGGTGGAACAGAGTTTTTTTACAGTTTGAGGGAAGAACTCAGCCTAAACATGCCGGGTTTGTGTGTTAAACGTGTGCCTCGCCCCTCTCCTCCTCCTCCTCGCCCTGCTCTTCCCCACCTGGGTAGATGTGGCCATACCGAACTGGCCCACGGGCCTGGACATCTAGAGGCAACTGTTGTTGCGATTTTGGGCGCTACAAAATAAATTGAATTGAAAAAATTGAATTGAAATGTAATAGAACTCCAAGTACAATTTTTTTTTTTTTTATGAGGAAACAATATAAAACATCAGAAAATGCCGTTTTAAAATATGTTTGTACTGGGACAAATTTGACTTTATTACAGAAAATAAATGGAACAAAACTTCAAATATAGCCTGCTTTAGACCTTTTTTTCAATATTTCAGTTTGAATAGACCACTTTGATGAGTTTTATTTTGAAAAAAAGCACAGCACTTAAATCAAATACTTGAAAGTTGTGCATAACCATTACGGATCTTTGCACGAGACGAGCTTTCAGAACCCAACTCGAAATGGGCTCTTTTCTGAGTCGTCAAGCAGAGGCCTCTCCCTTTGATAGTGGAGCTTGTATTGATTTGCACAGCGTCTAAAGCGATGAATGTCCTCGCTGTGATCACAGTGCCACGGCGGAGGACTGGCAAAGCACCAGGCACGGGTCTATCTCTCATCAACAACCTCCAATATTACAACTACGTGGCTGTGATTAACATTTAACACTGACTCGAAAGCTGATTCTAGTAATATTAGATACTGTGGTGCTGTGATTATGACTTTAAATGAGACGTATTATGCAAATTGTGCTATTAAAGAAGACATATCGCGCTTGTGTCTGCTCTAAAATTATAATCTGTGACACATGCGGATCATTATGTTGCATTTTGGACATTTTAAATCACATTATTCATCTAAAACGGCTTATTAAAAGAAAAGTGTCTCTGTTGTAAAATTGCAGAGCACAATGTACCTGCGGTGGTGAAAACGGGGGGAGATTTGAGCAATGACATCATGAATACAGGAGGAAAAAACAGAATAAAAGAGACTAGTCGGCTGTTTTCCGGATAAAGACGACTCAAACATGCATGAATCACTGTAAATACAACCTGGAGATGAAAAGGGAAACAAGTGCAAGATCTAAAAATCGACTTTGCCTCGTGGTCTCCTCTAAAAGTGTCTGAACATGTTGTAATTGTTCCCGCCTCACTGAAACACTCAAGGTTATATTTACCGGGCTTCATGTGTGTTCGAGTAATCTTCATCTGGAACACAGTGGACTTGTCTCTTTTATTCGATTTTTTTAGATTGATATTGTGATTTTAAATGTTCAAAGTATAAAATCATAATCCATCGGTGTAATCAGTTCTATATTTAGCTATAATAATCTAGGCCATATGTGTCAAACATGCGGCCCGGGGGCCAGATCCGGCCCTCCAAGACCTTTAATCTGGCCCTCGGCTGATTTTTCTATTAAAATACTTAAAATTTTCTGATTTTTCAGTTAATTTTCTGCACTGTTTAGCATAGCAGCGTCTCCGGCGTTTCTGTACGTTGCGACTCCCACCAGAGCAGCACAAATGAAGACTTTCCTCTTTCCAAACGCTCTTAAAGGACGATCGTTTTGACTGTCGACCGTGACCCTCATCAGCAAAATGTCAAAAAATGAGAAAAGCAGATGCTGATTTTAGGATTTCCCAAGAAAAATAGTCTAATTCTTATTTGTTGACAGAGGTGAATGGGAAATCTGTGCTCAGTGTGTTTGGAACAAGTGGCGTTGCTCGAGGAATATAATCTTAAACACCACTACGAGACACGGAGAAAAATACAATAACTTGAAGAGAGAACTGAGTTTTCTGATCCGGCCCTTTTGGGATCAAAGTAGTTTGCATACGGCCCCTGGACCAAAATGAGTTTGACACCCCTGATCTAGACAAAACTATAATATCCCCATGGAGAAAAGTTACATTCCGCACTTTTAAAGGAACTGTACAGAGCAAAAAGTAAATTGTTAAATTGACTCGCACAGAATCAATTTGAACATATTCTCAGGGTTTATATGAGTCCAGTCTGTTCTAGAGTTAATTTAACATTTTTGGAAATGTTAATGAAGTAACGCTTGACCAAAGTTCCTGTTTAACCCCAACATCAAGAGTTATATTCACGTTTTGAGAGTAAACGGAGAACACTTTGTAGGGTTATCCTGATTTACCTGAACAACACACAGAGGTGTTTTATTTTTACACTTTATTTTAGTTCATTTAACCTCCTGAGACCCGAGCTTTTGTCTGGTGTGCATTTTTCATTTCTTCTTGCTATTTGGGATAAGTAGGACCTACTAAGTAAGTCTTCTGTATGACACCATTGGTTAAAAAATGTAAAAACATTAAAATGTATAAATAAATTACAAAAAACAAACAAACAGCAATTAGCTGTTTATTTCAAGCCCTAAACCTGCCAAATGTGACGCAGGTCGACCGTGAGCGGGTTGGGGTTCAGTGAGTGAGGTTAAAAACACACAAAAAGGCCTGAAAATGTGGTCCACAGTTTTAATTTTTTCTAGTTTTCAATCGCTACAAAAAAAAGTAGAGGTGCAAAAAGTGGAGACAGGCAGCAGTTTCCCTATAGCAGCAGAAACGTCCAGCAATTTATAACTGTAAACTCATCTAAATATTCCCAAGTTTACCTAACAACATGTACAATCAAGAATATAACACAGTCCCAATGTCTTCAAACGAGGACATGACATTTACTGATGCTCTCGTCTGCTGTGGTCAATAAAATGTGTCAAATTTTAATGCCAAATGAAGATACATTAAGATACATGAAGAGACATTATTGTACATAAATACATTGGTTTTATTCATAAATTTTGCATCTAAACTTTACCATGCAGTTTTTTTTTACTTTCGGGAGCTGCTGTAGAGGTTTTTAGTCGATTACAGGTGAAAGTTTAAAATAATTGAAAATCATGGTGCTAAGAGGCAAAAATGTAATGTCCTCGTGTGGGGCCACAGGGTCTCAAGAGGTTAAGATGAAATTGTGTGCAAAACTGGTTCAAACTGGTCTCCTGTGGCGGGAGTTTGAAATGGTCGGTGGGAGGTGCCAAATTAACACAAAGGGAAGTTGAATGAACACTTGGGGAAGACGAATTAACTTCAATGACTCAATCAATCAGTCAAACTTTATTTACAGGGTGTTTTTCATACAAAAAAATGCCACACAAAGCGCTTCAACCATATCAAACCCCAACTCAAACCCCCATTTAACTTTCAAATAGTTAAAATAACATTGTGTTAAAAGAAACTCTGAAACACTTTACCCTGAAATTTTAACCCTCCAGTTTTTGCTCTGACTGTTCTGAAAACAGTGTGACTGAACTGAACTGAATCAAAATACTGAATTATAACAGAAAGGAAAAAAAATGGTGATCATGCCCAGTGTTTTTGCAATGAAGAATAAATCACCATTGCCAATAAAAGTGATTTGCATTTGAACCTGGTTTAGTTAAGGTGAGGTTTGCACTTTATTCTCAACATAAGGAAAACTGTCATCTGCATTTGACCCATGCTTCTGCTGGGGCACACTGCAAATTTCTCTGATCTGGCCAAGATTTTAAAACTTTATATCAGGTTATTCATCTTGTTTTCAGATTTATTATCGACTCATTATTTCTGAATAGTTTGTATAATCTTAAAAATTGTCACAGCTAGTCAGGAAATCTTAAATTTAGGCAATAAATGTTTAAAAGAAGCTACAATCCATTTACCAGTACTTATATCTAGAATTTAGCATTTTGAATTTATTATCAGGCCATTCATACTAAACCTGTTTTAAGTATGTTTATGTAGAATTTTGCAGAATTTAACACATTTTATCAAGAATTTGGCATCTGAAAACTTATTATCAGGCCATGAACCCTAATCATAAACTGGTTTTAAGCATGTTTATCTAGAATTTAGCAGAATTTAAACCATTTTATCTGGAATTTAGCATCTTTGATTTTATTATCAGGCCATGAACATTAATCACAAACTGGTTTTAAGTCTATTTATCTCAAACTTAGCGTCCATAAACTTATTTCCAGTCCATGAACACTTACAGAGACGCTTCATTCTAGTCTAGAGGTCGTTTATTTTAAGATAACTTGTCGAGTAAAATGATCTTGCGGCATGGACAGATAATTTTACTACTTTTAAGTCATTTTCTTATAGATTTAAGTGTTTGCATCTTAAATTTTGGTGAAGCTTTTTTGCAGAAGCAGTGTTCAGGGACCCATCTCCATGATCTTGAGCGAGCCTCGATCAGGACTACCATAGCTGGATAGCATTTTTTTTATTAATTATTTTTATATTGTCCATATTTGGGTTGATGGGCGAAAACAATGTCTGGAGGAAACCCACCCAGACACAGGGAGAACATGCAAACTCGAGCTTAGAACCACCAGGCTGACATTTCCCTCATGTCTGGGGGCACGGTGAGGTCATGTTCATGGAGCTCCAAATCTAAATCTTACACACAGTTCCATTAAAAGTTATAATTGCACAAAATTGCTTACTGACGAAGTGTGGGGAGACGACTGGTGATTTCTTGAAGTATTGATTTGTTTTCTTGCTTTCCTCACGCAGCTGTTTCAGTAGAGGAGGCATATTCACACAGCCGTATCAGACCCCCCCCATACCCTCCTCACTCCCCAGCCCTGCTCAGAGCAACCTCTCTGTTTCCATGACAACACACTCCCCTGTCGCTCCCGTCGCTCCCGTTGCTCCTGACCCCGCGCTGTCACGACCAGCATTTATCCGGAGGAAAGGGTCAAACGGAGCACTTTGCTATTCACACTACGCATTACGCAGCGTCCCACAGCCAAATAATAAACACTCAAAACACTCAGAACGTCTGTACGAATGACAATACCACTTTAGAATAACTACGCTCCAGTAGCCTTAAAGGAGCACTGCATAACTTTTTAGTTGTGGCTCCATCACCTGCTTGTTTCTATGGAAATCCAGCTGCATTTTTTTCGTTTTTTTTCTGAAATCAGCGTCTCTACATGTGTGTTTTATTCCAGCGTCTGTTGAATTCCAACACAAACACACCTCATTCTGCTTCATGAGGCACTGATGAGGAGATCACCTGAACCGAATCTGATTTAAGGAGGAAAAGGAGAAAAAAAATCAGGGTTATTCCACCAAATATTGATTTCTTATTAAGTTAAAACATTAGTGTTGTTTTAAAATGAATATGATCTTGTTTTCTTCGCATTACTTGAGGTCTTAAAAACATTTGTTCTTTTTTGTTATTTTCACCATTTGTCATTTTCTGCAAATAAATGCTCTAAATGACAATGATTTTACTTGGAATTTGGGAGAAATGATGCCAGTAGTTTATAGAATGAAACACAAACCTACATTGCAAAAAACTAAATCCTGTCAAGATCAAATGAAAGTTTTACCATGATTTGAGTAAATTTCACTTGACAAGTAAAATAGATTAGTAATAGTAAGATCTTTGTATTTGAAATATGAAAATACATCTTCTTGCACAAAATAAGAAACAAATCAAATGTTGGTTGAATTAAAAAAAAAAAAAAACACTTATTCCACTCTAGATAATTTCACTTGTTTTGTAGAATCTACTCAAATAAAGTAAAATGTTCTTAATTTAAGGCATTTTAATTTACCTAGAAATTGTTTTTTCCAGTGTATAAGTAGTAAAATCCGAGAAACTGATAATTTTGCAGTGGTCTCTAATTTTTTCCAGAGATGTATCATTGCTCTACCTGCAAACAGCACAGGTGGTTTTATAGCTCAAAAACACCTAGAAAAACAGGCATTCTGACTGTGAGCGGGGTCGCCTCTCCACAGGTCTGACCTGTAACTTGGTCCAGTTTGGTCTCCATGAAGATAGAAAGGTTTAACGACATCCTGTGAAACATTTCAGGCAAAGGAATCTTATCTCCATGGAGAAAAGCATTAAGGCAGTTTTATAGTTCTGCGTCGACTCAGCGCACACTGCCGCCGTCGCCTTGTCGCCGTTGTTTTTGATTTAAGGATCTGCATCGAGCTCTGTGCGCCGTGGAGTAATTCACCATCACAACGTTAGGTGTTCGTGTATATTAATAATGAGTTAATTAATTAATCATTGCATTTATCTAGCGCCTTTCAAGATCCCCAAAGCCCTTTACAGTTCATTGTTCATTCACTCCGCACTCAGTGATGATAATCTACTATTGTAGCCACAGCTGCACAGACTGATAGAAGCAAGGCGCCAATCTGCACCATCGGCCCCTCCGATCATCACCATCATTCGCGAACACTCCACTTTCATACTTGACAGTGTGGGTGAAGTGTCTTGCCTAAGGACACAATAACAGTTTTTGTGACTGGCATATCAGAGCATATTTGTGGCACTCATAAATCAAGAGTCGGCAACCCACAGCTCCAGATCATAGAACCATGTGGCTTGTTTACAGAAACAAAACATAAAACCACATGGCGAATTTGCATAAACTATAAGCGCTGAAAAAGTTGATCCATCTTCGCAGGAGGAGGATGTAAAAATGGTGTTCGTGTTTACTAAATGAAGCAGGAAAGCGAAGTACTGGAAATGTATGTAGAGAGGATGTAGAAAGGACCAAGGACATGTGTCTGTGAAAAGCGATATATAAATAAAATGACCTCATCTTATTTTACTTTACCAGTCACAGTCGTTATTATCTGCGTCGCTTTCACTTGCTTTCTGCATCGTTTTGACGCATAGTTACAAAATTTCGGAGGTGCACATCAGTAAGGGTTAGTTTATTAATGTTACTTTTTTACTAATTCTGAATTTGCAGCACAGGGACCACTGTGATTAGAGCATTGGTGCACTAACTGTAAAGGACATACTTTTTATTAGTTTGTGAATGTGGTGTCTGACATTGCAGATTGGCAGCCTCGCTTCCTTTGGTCTACCCCAGGGCACCAAGTAAATGACTTTATCAGAGTGGGTGGAGGGAATTAATAATGCACAAAATTGTGAAGCCACTCTGTCTGGAAAAAGGCTAAAAAGATAATTATTTACCAAAAAATGACACAAAATTAACTCGAATTACCTAAAAACCCAAGGAAGGTCTGAGGGGCTGAAACGTCATATCAATAAAAGAAAAAACAAGAGTGAAACAGCTACACACAAACATGTTTAACACACAAATTGTGAATATTGAGTTATTCTCTCAAACAGAAAACACTCTGTTCCACCTTATGATGTCATGAGGTAATAGAGGAGGGGCTCCACTGTGTTTTTAACAGTCAAAGACCTACGACATTGTATACGATTCCGAGGAATATGTTTTATATAACCGCGCATAACTTTCTAACCATAAAAAATAGAAACTTACCTTTTTCCCCTCTGAAAGCGCAAATATAGCAGTTTCCGTACATTTCTGCGGCATTATACTGCGTCACACGTACACTGAGTGATGACATGCGCAAAACGAGTGTCCAGTAGGAACTTTGTTTTCAGCCAAACTCATGCGCTCCGTCCATTTTGTTTGGCAAAAACTTTGCCAAAGAGTGAAGTGAGTGAAGATGGTCGACTCCTCTCGAGACTGTATGTTTATAACGTTTGAAAAAGACGCTCTAAGTGGTGTTTATTCTCACATAAATGGCAAATTGCGCATCTTGGTGTGCGTAATTGCGCATCCCTTGCTTTTTTTATTTGAAAGGTTTATTTCACTCAAAATGAACAAATACAAATGTAATAAACACGATGGAAATGCAGAAGTGCTGTGGCTCTGGCCCTGGACCTGACAGGAGACGTTTCCATGACTGGACCAAAAAACTAATGGGGCGATAAGGATATAAGGATAGTAATTAGGGCAATCAGGATATTTTTAATTTACTTACAGACTTGATATTTTGCATTTTTGTAGCTAAGGCCCTAAATTAAGCATTTTTTATGTCCAAAAAGTTGTTTATACATGTTTACTGTGTGTTTTGTATAAAAGAGTGTGAATTTTAATTTCTTTTTTTCATGTATATTTCTGGTCCTATAGCTTTTATTACAGCCACATGACACAACTACAGCAGCAGAATGTGAAATAACGGGTTGTACTAAAAAAAAAAAAAAAAAAGTATAACAAATCATTATAGGGTAAAAGGGGGAGTTTTAAATGCAAAATTAATTTTTTTAAAATTCAGGTGAGGAGAAATGTACTAAAATTGCCCTTAGGTCTTAAGAGGTTAAACTCCACACACCTTCACTAGAATCATTTGGATAATTTTAGCCCTGGAATTGGCAAAATCTCTACTGAACAAAAGGTAAAAGGAGCTGTTCACTTGAATACTACCGTTTCATGACATCACAAGGTGGAACAGAGCATTTTGAGCTCATGAACTAATAAAAAAAGATGACTCAAACATGTGTGAATGAAACAAAACACAACTCCAGGTCTGTTTCTGAGGACGTAACGACATTATAGCTCACGGGGCCAGTTTTCCGTAATAAAGAAGCTTTATACAGAATTGCTAATTTCCTTGTAACGCAATGTCAAGTAAATCCCTTTTCAATTAGCGCAGCCAATGTCATCTGCTTTCTCAAATCACTTAAGATCAAATGACGCCAGTGATGAACCGCTAATTGAAATAATACAGCCTTTTCTTTTTCTCTCTTCACACAACCAAAGTGGCTCTTTTCTTTGTGGAAGGAGACGTAGGTATTGAAGGTTGCGTGGTTAGAGGACCCGTAATCAGCGCCAAATCAGGTAGCTCATTCAGGGATGCCAAGTAATTATTGATAAGAAGAAAGGGTCTCTCTCTGCGGCTCGTATCAGCACTCACAATGAAGACTTTATCAGGCCGTGAAAGGTCTACGGCAGCGCAGCACAGCGGGAGGATGGATGTATGGTTCAGCAGAGGTGAAAGCGAAAGGAGTGAAATGCACTTTTGTGAGTCATGTTAGAATGTTGTTTCCTCGTCAGAAACGTACATCGAGTTGTGTTTTGTTTCACTGACACACGTTTGAGGAACACTTTATTATTAGTCTGTCTACATCTCCATAGTTAAAATGATCCACATGAGTGCACCGAGTGTTTTCTGTTTGAGAGAAGAACTAAATACGCAGGATTTGTGTGTTAAATATGTGTGAATGAAACAAAGCGCAACTGCAGGTATGTTTTTGAGGCGATAACAACATAATAACATGGTTTAAAGCTCACAAGAGTCAATTTTGCGTAATATAGCACCTTTAATATGAGTTTTAACTAGTGCTGTCAAAAATATTGTGTTATCGATGAGTTAATGCAAAATAATTTTGACAGCGTTCAGTTTTTTTTTTATCGCAAACTAGTTTTTTCATAAGCTGTGGCCACTGTTGTAACGTTAGAAAAACTAAAAAGAAACCAATTTGTACGAAACTGAGAGCCCTGTGTGTGCGCTGATGTTATTCATACGAGGAAAACTTAAAATAAAGTCCGCTCCAAAACATACGACGAATCCGCGCTGACCTTTGATAAGGACTGTGACAGAAGTGTCGCAGCTGCTCTGAGCTTTTGTTATATCCATAAACTCACAGAGGAGCGTATCGCAGCAGAAGTCAAATCTGTCTCACTATTTAATAGATTTCTCTACCACTGGACTTATTTTCTCCACTAAAGCGTCGCTCTGCTGCGACATGTAAACAAACAGCGCTGTGTGATGATGTCTTCGCCCTTATTACAGCAAACACAAGAAATGGCGACAAACATGGGGTGACCATAATTCTGTTTGTGCAAACCTGGACACCTCAGCGGGGGCGGGTGGGCACGTTGCAGGTTTGACCAGCTCTTTGTGTCTGCTCGCTCCTTCTGAGTGCACAGAGAGCTCCACGCTGAAGGCGCTCACGCCTCACCACATGTGTGCACAGGCTCTAGCGCCGGTTAATTTAATGGTCCAACGAAAGGTAATGAAAACCAGGACATTTCAAGATTCAAGATTGTTTATTTGTCATATGCAGGGTCAACAAGATATTCAACAAGTACTAATAGCTGTAATAAATAGTACTGTTAAAAATGTTTGCAAATACAAGGAAATAGTAAACAATATAGTAAAAAAAACAGATATAATAAAAAATTAATAATAATAATAATAATAATAATAATAATAATAATAATAATAATAATAATAATAATAATAATAATAATAATAATATTTCACAGATTAGTTCTGTATTGCACATACTGGTATTGCACGTGGGTTGTGGAGCAGGTTATTGCACAGATAACGGTGACAGTGAGGTAGTGATGTCCATGATACATTCATATAGTGCAGCAGCAGTAAGAGTATAATGCATCACAGACAGTAGTTTAGTAGTGCAGTGTTATTGGGAGTTCAGTAGCCTGACAGCTTGTGGATAGTAGCTGTCTTTGAGTCTTTTTTTTTTAAAATTTCCCCCAGTTTATTAAAAAAAAAACAGACGCCCAGTACAGGACGTGAAAACCATGTTTAGGGAAAACCAGACATTCGGTCACCTTAGACAAACACGGTCATAAGCCCTGTGGCAATAAAAAAAATAAAATAATAATAATAATTTTAAAAAACCATTTGCACAAAGCCTGTCCACTTTTCTATGTTGATAAGAGTATTAAACAGATTTTTCAAGGGACAAAAATGTGCGATTCATTTGTGATTAATCGCGAGTTAACTATGACATTCATGAGATTAATTGCGAGTGAATATTTTAATCAAGTGACAACACAATCTGATCATAAAGAACTGTCTTATCTGAAAGTGTAACAGGTTTTAAACACGTTCCCCTCGAATAATAAGTTTCAGGCAAACTGGCAGGATTCTTACCACTTCAGGAGCTAATTTAACCTAGATCCTGCTAACATTAATCTAGTTGTCGCAGTGATTGATTTCCATGGTTGACTGTTTGTTCCAGAAAATAAATCAAAAAGACAAACAGTGAGCCGCCATCAAATGTTTCGCCGGCGTGCCAAAAGCTTGCTTGTTTTTCCATTTGCGCTAATTAGCTTCTCTCTCTGCCCCTGCCAGAGAACCGCCTTGAAGATATCACAGACCACGTCCTTAACCAGTTTAGCCTCTTCCTGGCGATATTAGGAGAGTAAAAAACTGCTAAAATGCACAGTCAATCAATAGGTTAGGATCCCGGGCTGCATGTGGGCGTGAGTGAATCCGCCGTAGTCGATGGGAGTTGGTGGTTTAGATCATTATAAGGACGTACACACAGCTACAGGGAGGGTGGTGGTGTTGGATATTGACTGGGCCGCTTACATAAGTCTCAAAGCAGGAACAAAATGTGTTGTTTTAAAAATCTGAGGTGTTAAAAGGGGTGGCGCAGAGGTCAAAGTTCATTCGATTTCTCAGTCTGGGGAAGAAAAGCGAAGAAAATAACAACCGGACATACAGGAAAATGGGAGTTCTTGTTTTGAGTTGGATACAATTTAATATTTAGTGGTGCAGACCAGACTGTACTGTACAATTCTGTTGTTAAAGATGCACTATGGAACTTCAAAGGTGGTGGGTCCGCGACTTTCTTGCCTCCATGGAGATGTTATTTCTTCACGTGCAGCAGGGCATTAAACATATTGAGTATTTCCCTCGCATTCGTTCAGTTACAGGTGTCGTATGTTGTTACCTCCACACAAACAGACCTGGAGTTGTGTTTTGTTTCATTCACACATGTTCAAGTAACTCTTTATTATTCGTCTGTCTACATCTGCAAAGCTCAAAATCCTCTGTTTCACTTTGTGATGTCATGTAGTGATAGTTTTCAAATTAATGGCTTTTTACGGTTTGCTCAATAGTGATTAGGCAATTCTAGGACTGAAATTAGGTAATTCTAGGGAAAAAAAATTAGGCAATTCTAGGACTGAAGTTAGGCAATTCTAGGACTGAAATTTGGCAATTCTAGGACTGAAATTTGGCAATTCTAGGACTGAAATTAGGTAATTCTAGGAAAAAAAATTAGGCAATTCTAGGACTGAAATCAGGCAATTCTAGGACTGAAATTTGGAAATTCTAGGACTGAAATTTGGCAATTCTAGGACTGAAATCAGGCAATTCTAGGACTGAAATTTGGAAATTCTAGGACTGAAATTTGGAAATTCTAGGACAAAAATTAGTAATTTTAGGACTGAAATTTGGCAATTCTAGGGCTGAATTTAGGCAATTCTAGTACAAAAATTAGGCAATTCTAGGACAAAAAAAAATAGTCATTTCTAGGACTGAAATTTGGCAATTCTGGAGCTGAAATTAGGCAATTCTAGGACTAAAATTAGGCAATTGTAGGGCTGAAATTAGGCAATTCGAGGACTGAAGTTAGGCAATTGTAGGACTAAAATTAGGCAATTGTAGGACTGAAATTTTCCAAATGATTCTAATGAAGGTGTGCAGAGTTTAAAAACACAGTGGAGCACTTCCTCTGTTACCACATGACCACAAGTTGAAGTGTTTTTGTTCCAGAATAACTCAGCCTAAATATGCAGGATTTATGTTTATGTTTCTCTTGCATTGGAAACTGCAGTGCCCAAAGGGAGCAGACGTCTCTCACAGCAAAAACTGTGGAGGGTTAAATTTTCAGGGTAAAGCAGCAGATTGTGAAATAAAAGGTTGTACTGAAGGATGTAGAATATTTCATTAGGGGGTAAAAGGGGGAGTTTTAATAGCAAAATTAAGAAAAAAAATCCAGGCGAGAACAAACGTACTAAAATTTCCCTTAGGTCTTGAAGGGATAATTAGAATATTCAGAATGCATAAGGTAAGTGAGGAGTAACTTTGGACCACTGCAAACTGTTTAAAAGTTTTTGAGTCAGTAAAAATACTTTTCTGGTGGAAGGTTTGTCAAATGCCTTTCTCCATGGAGATATTATTGGTTTGTCTGGAATGTTTGACAGTATGGCATTAACCTTTCTATCTTCATGGAGAACCACCGGACCAAGTTACCAGTCAGATCTGTGGAGAGGCGACCCCACTCACAGTCAGAATGTTGTTTTTCTAGGTATTTTTGGAGCTGTAAAATAATTTTTAACTGAGTAAATGTAAGGTAGATGACATCTCCATAGAAACAAGCAGGTGACGGACCCCCAAACCAAAAAGTTACACCTTCCACCTTTAACGTACATCTTCCCCCATCTCTCCATAGACTCTCCAAAGATCCTGGGCCAGGTGACGGTGTTCACGTGGGAGGGGAACCCCGCCAACATCAGCTGCGAGGTGGAGGCTCACCCGTCCGCGGACATGTCGTGGTTCAGGGACGGTCTCCAACTGCCCCACGCCAACTCCAGCAACGTGAAGATCTACCACACCCCGTCCGTCAGCTACCTCGAGGTACTGTCCGCTTACGCAAAATCGATTCTTGTGAGTTTTGTTTTAATGCTGTCACCTCGTCCTTGGAGCTGTGTTTTGTTTGTCTACAAAGTGCTCAAAATCAACCTTACAATGTCCCAAAACGGTAGTTTTAAAGTTAACAGTTCACTTTTACCTTTTGTTCAGTAAATCCGGAGCTGAAATTATCCCACTGATTCAGAAGGTGTGTGGAGTTTAATTAGAAACACAGCCGAGCGCTTCCTGTTTTACCACAGGAAATCACGAATTTGGAAATTGGCTCAGTATTAACCTGCTCTACATGATCCTACGACACTGTATTAGGAATACAATTATTTTGATGGACAAAATAGCAAAAAAACACCAGGTTTATGGAGAGCGCGTTAATACATTACGGACATTTTAAGACCAAAATGACGAGGCTGACTGCAGCAGTTACAGAGAGAGGGACAAAAATATTAGGGTGACCAGACGTCCCATTTACCCGGGACAGTCCCAGTTTTGAGCCCTGTGTCCCCTGACCCAGCAGATTCATCCAAAACCAGTGGTTTGTCCAAGTTTTATACAAGAGATGTCCCAGACCAATTTTTGACTCATCTGGTCCCCGCCAACAGTAAAGAGGAGCATAAATTGTCAGTTGTTTGGCCAAAAGCAACAGAAATTCCTCAGATTATGACGGAAATGAGACCGCACAATCTTACACGCCCTTTTCACGGTTTTATTTATACCATTTATACCAACCATCTCAACCCAAGTGTGTCCCCGTTTAGAATTTTGAAAATCTGGTCACTTCAGACGATATTCCAATGTAAGTCAACGGGAGCCGGGATCAGTAGGAGCTGCAAGAGCCGCATGCAAAGTTTATATTTGGAACACGGCGGCTTGTGCATTAGTGATGTCCGTTTGTATACAGTGTATGAATCACACAATAAGAATGGCTCATGTACTTCTTATATGGAGGTGTGTGTGTGTGTGTGTGTGTGTGTGTGTGTGTGTGTGTGTGTGTGTGTGTGTGTGTGTGTGTGTGTGTGTGTAGATATGTTATAAAAAAAGAAATCACTGAATTCACTGCATTATCTACCCGTATCTTTGTTATATACGGTGGTAAAAAAAAAGTGCTCAATTTTGTTACAAAAAGTACAAATACCGGAGCAAAAAATTACTCAGGTAAAAGTATCACATGGAAAAATGTATTTAAGTAAAGTAAATGTATTAAAGTACTGGTTTAAAAATGCACTTAAACAGTAAAAAGTCTAAATATTTTGCACAGATTCAGATTCAGTAGTGATTTTGAAAATGATTTTTGCTGAAATCTAGCTGTTTTATTTATATATTTTTGTTGGCTGAAACTGACCTTGATAAAAAAATAAAATAATAAACCTCATACTTTTTTCAACAGGTCTCACACAATAATCAAAAATACTTTTACGTCCACTTCGAAAATGTAGTGAAGTAGAAAATACAGATAGATACCTCCAAATGTAGTCATTTTGAAAAAGATTTCAGCTGAATTCTGTTCTGCCGAAAGAATTAATTTAATAGTTTGAGTCGAATTCCTAGTGGTTTTTATTTGGATATTTTTGTTGGCACAAACTATGACCTTTATTTTAAAAAAAAAAGAAAAAAAAAAGCTCATACTTTTTTCAACAGGTCTCACACAATAATCAAAAATACTTTTACGTCCACTTCAAAAATGTAGTGAAGTAAAAATACAGATACTGTAGATATCTTTAAATGTAGTGATGTAAAGTACAGATACTTACATTTTTACTTAAAGGTGCACTATGTAACTTTTTCGTTGAGGGTCCGTCACCTGCTTGTTTCTATGGATATGTCATTGCTCCGCCTGGAATGTTCCACGGTAAGACATTAACCATCTTTACTTTACATTTATTCAATTACAGATGGTTTTATGGCTCAAAAATACCTGAAAAAACAGATATTCTGGCTGTGGGGGTCGCCTCTCCACAGATCTGACCTGTAACTTGGTCTGGTTTGCTCTCCACAAAGATAGAAAGGTTTAATCCCATACTGTGAAACATTCCAGACAAAGCAATAACATCTCACTGAGGAAAAACATTTGATAAAACCTCCACCAGAAAAGTTACACAATGCGTCTTTAAGTCCAGTACTTTGTTTTACTACTTTTTGCTTCAGACGATATAAAAACAACAGGATTTTCATTTCTTACGTAGTTCCAGTATGATTCCGTTTCAAAGCAGCTTTTCATTGTGCTAGGGCCAAACGCAGCAAAGTGCTTATCCTCTCAGCCATATGCTCATATTGGATTTGTGAAGCAGCCACAATGAGGCCTATCGCATCACAACAATAACTACATGTTTACCAAAGACTCATTAAAATGAATAAAAAACTGAATTTCATTAACTGATAACAAACAGCGGAAGTGTAAAATGGAAGCAAATCTGAGCCTTGTTAATAAATAATAATAATTGTATAGAAATAGGTGCTCGTGTCGTGTCAGTGTTTGTATACTGTATGTGTAGCACCTTACTTGGACTCAAAAGCAATTCTGTTTTGGTTTATAAAATATGTGAATGATTGGGTATGGCAATATTATTCACCTGTATGATCTGTAGTTATTGTTTTAAAGCAGGCATGTCCAAACTATGGCCCGGGGGCCAAATGTGGCCCTCAGACCAGTTGTTTTTGGCCCTCAGGCTTCCAGGTGAATTGGCCCATACTACCACAAGTAGTACTTTTTACTGCACGTTTTTGAAATCTACCTTTGATCAAGCAAATGTAGTTTGTCCTTTTGAGGGTCTAAGCCTGAACAAAGGTCTGGAGGGTCATTTAAACCTGTTATAAATGCACAGTTTTTAATTTCTCACTGTTTTGACCTCCAGTCTATGACCCTCGATCGGCCCTCATGCTGCTCTGTGTTTTAATATATGGCCCTAGATGAAAAAAGTTTGGGCACCCCTGTTTTAAAGGTTCCATATTAGGCAAAATTGACTCTCATGAGCGTTAAGATGTGTTATAGTGTTGTTACATCGTTTCATTTCACATCTTTGAGTCACCTTTTATTATTACCATATTTTTCGGACTATAAAACGCACCGGATTATAAGGCGCCTTACATGAGAGTGATACCTTAGCCCAGGCATCCACGATCCATCGGCAGATCGTGGCATAACTCGGCCGGTGTCGCCTCCCTGTCTTGGTGAATGTGAGTTCACCTTCTGTCATCCAACGCTCCCACACAGCTGCAATTAAACTGTGAACGACCTGTTATCTAGAAGTTGAAGTTCTTTGGTTAATTCACCCGAGTGACAGCACCAAATTAGTTTGCTTCATTTGGGCATGTACATGGGCATTTTTTTTATTTTATTTATTTATTTATTTGATAGGGACAATGCACATTAATGAACATATGTTATAAACAAATGTAAATATGACGGATTATAGCTACAAAGCTAATTTACATCCGCAGTCCCTAGGCAGGTAACAAATACAGCACACAATCGAACATTAGTAATACAAGAAAAAGGTTAAGAAAAATAAAATGATCACATGACTGGTTTGATTTTAGCCACAGTTTGAGTTGAGTTTTGAACGTGAGCAATGTGGGGCACTCCCTTATTCCTAGAGGAAGACTGTTCCAGATCTTAGTGGCCCTCACAGAGAGAGAATTTTGCCCAAAAGATGTTTTTCTGTAGGTCACCTCACAGTCTCCTCTGGACAAGGCCCTGGTCCTGATACTGGAGCATCTCTCTGAACAGGGGCCATTTTGGGGACCTTAAACACACCATAATATGTTGTTGAAGCACAATACTTATTACTCCTCGGGGCTCCTGACTATGGTCGCCGTAATGCTCCTACACTCCATCCAGCGGTGCAGCTTCGTAGCTTAACAAAGTCGTACTAAAACATTTTGACAGATATTTGAGCGACGTGTACCACATAAAATCAGTTCGAGGTCAGTAAACACAACCGGAATCAATACATAATGCGCACTGTCAATTTTTGAGAAAGGATTTTAGGATTAATTTTTGAGAAAGGATTTTAAGTGCGCCTTATAGTCTGAAAAATACGGTAGCCTGTCTATAGCTCCAAAACTCAAAATGCTCTGTTCCACCTTGTGATATCGTCAAGCTAGAGTTTCTTAGTTAACAGCTCCCGTTTACCTTTTGTTCAGTAGAGACTGGCAACTAAAAACACAGTGGAGCACTTCCTGTATCACCACATGACATCACAAAGTGGAGCAGAGTGTTTGTTGTTTGAGAGAAGAACTCAGCCTAAATATGCAGGATTTGTGTGTTAAACATGTGTGAATGAAACAAAACACAACGCCAGACATGTTCTTAATGAAGATACATTATAAAATAGATCAGAAAATATCATAATATGGACCCAGTTAGTTGGGACTAGATCTGGTTTTGCCTCGGTTTTAGTTAAAGTTGTGCATTTTATCATTTTAAAAACATGAGAAAACAGAACTAGTTTGTGGTCCAGAGTTATTCCTCACTTCATGCATCCTGAGCATCCTGATTATTCACCGTGTTGAGTTTATAAGCCCTTTTCACAAGTGCTTTTATTGTTACAGTAAAGCTCAAAGCAACTAGCATGCTATCATACACTTCCTCATGATTGGACAATAAAATGCTTTCCGGGTAGATGCAGAAACAAGAACTAGCTGACATATTTTGGGCTGCTTATATGATATATCTGTAGTGTGACAAGACATTTACATGGAAAAACAATAAGTACAGGTCCTTTAAAAAGCTATAACTACCACAGTTCAGGTCTATATGGTACACATACCAAAATGTATTTAGGTGTGGATGTTTCTCACAGCGTCGTGCTTTGTGTTCTCAGATCAACCCTGACTCTCAGAATGACTTTGGGAGCTACAACTGCACGGCCACCAACAGCATGGGCAGTGAGTCCAAGGAGTTCCTCCTCATACAAGCAGGTAAGGGAATTTATTTTATTTTTCTTCACCTGTCTTGCCTATTCTGTGTCGATTGGATTATGTTAAAAGCAAAACATTATCATCTTAAACACAAATTACTAGTAAGAAAAAAAGAGCTGAAGCGTCTGGGCGAGTGAAAGAGCTCTGTTATTGTACTCGTGTGGTCCACAGTGAAAACAGACTTTGACAATGTGTTCTAGAAAAATAAGATATGTTTCTGGAGTGTTTTCTTATATATATTAATGTCAAATGATTAATTTTTTTATCACACTTTAGAATTTTGATTAATCATGATTAATCAAAGTTAATTATTCTTCAAAAAAAGACCAAAATATTTTGACAAAAATGCAATTTATTGCTGCTCGGTTTGTTGTTGGTACAAGTAGAGTTGTTGCTGCCGCTGAATCAAACCCGTGTTTTGCTTTAAGATGGTATTTTAAACTTGTTGTGCTTCTGTGGAAAGAGAGTTTATCACTGCGATATCTGCAAACAACCTTAGTTTTATCCAAAGTCCCGTCTGGCAGTTTTTTGGAGAGAAATTTGCCGCTGAGCACCAGTCACAGTCTCATCTGTCGTCTTCACATCCGCGTATGGACCTGATCACTGACCTAATAACCTGCACCGCCTTTCAGGTCACCATCCGCGCTTTTCATAGAGGAGCGTGTGTGTTCAAAATAAATTGCGTGATTAATCTGCGTTAAAAAAAACATTAGTGTGATGTTTTTTTTGGTGATTAATTGCATGTGTTAATGTTTGAAAACACATCAGATCTCAATGTGAAAAAAAAACATGCTGATATCTATTTCTCTACAAACACTGTCTAATACATTACTAAATACTAAATACTAATAAAATACAACACTAAATACAATTCTAAATACAATCAGTCAATTAAATACAGTCCCACTTTAACTGTAGGCTTTTAACTGTATGTTTTTATTGTATTTAATTTGTTGATGTTGTTGTAAGGCGAGCTTGGGTGTCCAGAAAGGCGCCTAATAAATAAAATGTATTATTATTATTCACATTTGGACAGGGCCTTAGGAACAAAACAATGCCACTTATTTTAATGGAAAAACAATGTTCAGCCTACAGATGGCTTAATTTTATTGACACTCTGAAAATCAAAGTGAAATAATGATGTGTCGGGCGAGTGAATTTTGACAGAGTAAAATTCCTGCCAGACAAAATGCTTCAGTCTCTCGTGTGGCTCCCACATGCTTGTTTGCATGTTTGACAATGTCGTAGCCGCTCCTAATAAGACGACAGATGGTTCCTTGTGGGATGTCCTCCAGATATGTGTAAGGGCGTCACTGAGCTCCTGTAGAGTCTGAAGAGCGACCTGGAGCGTCTGAGGGACCCAAACATAATGTCCCAGAGCTGTTCGGGTTTAAAGTGTGATGGGCTGAACGTTGTTGTGCCTATGTCCTGTTTTTGTCTTGTCATCAACCTGCCAATGGGACTACAGATGAAAATTAGCCTGCATGGCAAACTCCGGCACATTTACATGCTATGTACTAACACATGTTGATTAATGTGCATCCATCCATCCATGGAACCCCGTTATGTTTGAAGCTAAAGTCCATTGCTAGAGGTGGTCGAATATTGTCAGAAGCCAAAAACAAAACGCTCTGCCTGGTTCACTCATTAGTGTCTGGAAACATTATAAAACAACTTCATAAGCAGCCTTACACTTCCCTCTGTTGATTTCCCACTGCACATGCGAAAGCCCAAAAGACTCGACTGCCGAATCCAGCGGCGGCGAGAAGCAACAAGTGAGGATCGACTACTGACAGAAGAAGAATAGAAGAATAGAAACTGAAAGTTGTTGAAAGAAAATGGTTCAGGAATGTATTTTTTTTTGTTTTCAAAAAAATATAATTCACTCATAAATAAATGGGATTAGAAACATCGGCGATTGAGTCTTTTGGGCTTTCACATGCGCAGTGGGAAATAAACAGAGGGAAGTGTAAGGCTGCTTATAAAGTTGTTTTCTAATGTTTCCAGACACTAATGAGTGAGTTTTGTTTGTTAGACTCGTGGCTGTTGTAAGATGGGTTAAAGTGGTGTTAAGCTTCTTCAGTGTGAAGTAAATTGGCGTTTTACGTGAAAGATAAGAAGCCCCCATCACTACACTAGTTGTTGCCTTGACAGACTCACTGCCACAGTGAGATCTCCACCTAGAAAACACTGATCTGTGTCGTTTTTTGGCTTCTGACAGTATTCGACCACCTTGAGCAACGGACTTTAGCTTCAAACGTGCCGGAGTTTCCCTTTAAGTCCTGTGATCATGAGGGCCATTCACTTGTATCAATCCCTTCATCCTCCAGGTTCTGCCTCCAGACTCTTGCCCCATGAGGCTGAGCATTTTCATGCATCAGGAGGAGCCCAGGACCTGCTGCACCAGTGCAGGGTTCAAGGATTTTATCCCAATACTAATGTCAATCAGCCATTTTCTAGCCTAGTCTAGTCTGTTCATTTCCATTAAAATAGGCGGCATCCTTTTGTTCCTATGACATTGCCCTGGAAATAACAGATTGTTCCTTAAACATAACAGAAGTGTTCCTTAAATATTTCTGAGCAGTGCATTTTGGTATTTTCATCAAGGTCATTTCTTTCATATTTACATTATAGTGTGTAAACTACGACTAAAATGACATACATTTTTATCAGCTAATAGTATGACTGTAGGTAGATATTTAAAAGTACAAATATTTTTGTTTAATAGTAAAAACTTAATGACTGGAAGGAAAGAGTGGACACTAGTTCCTCTTTGAAATTCCAGACCAAACCATAAACAAGCTCAACATCGGAATCAAATCGGGTTGTCTGAAACTATTATGGATTTAGTCAAACAAAGTAAAAAAAAAAAAAGAAAAAAAAAGCTAAATAAAACTCTCCTGTCAAAATGAATACTTATCTTAAGTACTTTTTCAGTTATGTTTTAGTATTTAGTATTTAAGATGTTTGGGTTTTTTGTAAGATATTTTTTGGGATATCTTCAAGAATTGTATTTTTTTTTCTTCTCTCACCCACAATAGGGAAATTGTTGTGCTGCAACAACAAAGCACAAGCATGATAACACAAGTGAAATGTAACATACTGTATATATCAGATCATATAAACCCGGGTGTTAAAGAGATTCGAACAAATTAGCATCACATAAGTCTTTTCTTCTCTTTTCTTCTCTCATGATTCTTCGTCGCTTTACTCTGTGGATATTACTGTTCCCTATATTTACAACCACACAACCAATTAGTCTCCACTATAGCGGCCTACCTGCCCCACCAACACCGCCTCATATTTACGGAGATCACAGACGACTCCGCGCTTTCTGATCTGAGCATAATTGGACATTGCACCACTGGGCTAACCACAGCTACAGCCCCAAACAACATCCAAATTTCCATATAATCTTTGGCCTAAATTGCAAAAGGCTGTGATCTTAAAACACTAGTATCTTTTGTACTCGTGGTTTTAAAAGCACAGGCGTATTAGCTTCGATTGATATGCTAATAGTTCAGGACTCATTAAACCAAGAGGGGAGCTTTTGTGAATAGTTCTCGGTAACAAGTTCCCACTGAGCTGCCAGCGCTTTGACTTTGGAGTTTTGGACAATCAAAGTGCAGCCGGCGATTTGAAACACGCCACAGTTACTTTAGTGTTCAAACAGTTAGGGAATTCAGTGAGTCATTAACAGTTGGAGCGGTTTAATTTGGGAAGTTAAGTCGGGGTCTATAGCCCAGTCGTGTTGTAGGACTCATGAGATGGTAATGAGGCGTCCGACTGTTTGACAGGCAGTTTAAAAAGGGAAGTTATTTGAGTGCTTGTTATTGTTATTAATTTATTTTGTAATAAAAGTTGTAAAATGAAATGAAATTATAATTTGTCATGTTATGAGTCTTACCGCAGAATTATTATTATTTCTAATTTCATAAACTTGACCTGCCTGTGTCCCCATATACAGTGGTGTAGTGGGGATGCGATTAGTGACGCCATCGACGACCCATGAAATACACATACGAGTCATATAGATCGTTGTTATAGGTGGATAAAGGCGCCAGCCCAGTAAAACTCTGTAATATTTGATGTTTTTTACTCAAAATGATGGAATCATTTTATTAACATTTACGTCCTTTATAATCACCGACAGAACATAAATCAGAGCGTCGATCCAGGGATAGGCTCCTTTGTTCTCTTCCACACATCTTCTGTCCATATTGTGAACGGTGAAGCTCTCAGAGCTCCACCAACTCCACCAACTCCACCAACTCTGCGCTGCTGAAGCTGAAGCTGTGAGAACTTCAGGTTGTCCTAGAAGAAACACTGACCAAGATGCCCGACTTATGCGCCGCATATTGACATGTGGCGCATAAGTCCGGCATCTTGGTGAGCCCTGAACCAGGGCTGTACCAGGACTAAAACAGGTCTAAAGCAGGACTAAAACAGAACTGAACCAGGACTAAACCAGGACTGAACCACAACTGAACCAGGACTGAACCAGATCTAAACCAGAACTGAACCAGGACTAAACCAGGACTAATCTTGGACTTGAGAGTGAGAGAGAGAACCCGAGTCTGTGGAGCAGGATGTCCACAAAGTGCGATTGTGCGACAGCTGCGCTTAACCCCGTGGTGTGCGGAGCTCTGTGACGGTCGTGTCACCCACGGTCACCCAACCTGCGGCCTATGCGGCCTATTTATTTATTTATTTATTTATATTATATATATATGATTATATCTCACGCCGGGAGAAGTGAGTGGACGACGTACCCCTGCGTACCCCCGCGCACCCTCATGTACCCCGTATACCTCCGCATAACCCCGCGTACCCTCACATACCCCTGCGTACTCCTGTGTACCCCCGCATACCCTCACGTACCCCTGCATACCCCTGTGTACCCCGCGCACCCTCACGTACCCCTACGTACCCCTGCGTACCCCGCATACCCCCATGTATTCCCACGTACCCTCACACCCTCATGTACCCCCGCGTACCCCCACATACCCTCACGTACCCCCGCGTACCCTCACGTATCCCTGCGTACCCCCGTGTACCCTCATGTACCCCTGCTTACCCCCGCACACCCTCACGTACCCCTGCGTACTCCCACATACCCCCGCGTACCCTCACGTACCCCTGCGTACCCCCGTGTACCCTCATGTACCCCTGCCTACCCCCGCATACCCCCGTGTACCCCTGCGTACTCTCACGTACCCCTGTGTACCCCCGCATACCCTCATGTACCCCTGCGTTCCCGCATAGTACACCCACTACACCCCTGCCCATATATGAGTTAAACATGTTCAAATCAAATATAGCTTTTACTGATAAAAAAGTCAGAAGCGGATTTAGTCTTAGTTATAAAAACATTGGACATGATGGCTCATTTATCTGTTACAAATTTGTGTTTTGGATCCCAAATGATTATCCACACCGACCATGAATCAGTGCCAGTGCAGCCTCTGCAGCTCGGTGAGTGAATTCTGGAGGTTCTGAGTGTTCACATGAGGCCTGGTCTGTCGCTGTGCTGAGAATGAGAAAAACTTGCCTGTTACATAACACATGTGCTGCCATTATTATTCTGGTTTTGCTTAAATCTGCTGATCTAAACGGCAAATAAGTTGTATTCAGACGACAAAGCTGTTTTCAGACCTCCCTCAGAAAAGGTGCATTGTTAAATGTACTTTCCCTACCTCCTTAGAAATGAAGCAAATTCCCACTCAAACAGAAATGCCAACATGAAGGGATGTGTTGGTATCAATCAGAAACAAAACAGGCAGAATAAGATGGATACAAAGGTGCACACACGTAAACATGTGAACAGACTGTACAATAGTAAGGCATTATAACACACAGAGTTCTTTCAGTAGGCTTGGATCTGTCCCTGTGTCACAGCCCGAGTTTGTGGACAAATAGTTCTTATTGTATTCACCACAGATGTTTGTGGAGCATGTTTTCGACTGTGGTGCTGAATCCTAATAAATCCGTAGAAAAGAGCCTATGGGAGTGTTCATACAAGATTATACAGGAGTCTTGTGTCTATGGACCAGTCAGGACCAGTGCTCCTGGACTCATCATAGTTTATGGACACGGACTTGAATTTCAGGACTGTGCCACATTTTCATGGGCATCTGATCACCCCAGACCAGTAAGATTTGAATGAATGATCTCACTGTTGACCTTTAAACATCTGTATATCTAAAACAATGCTTTGGTATGAGTCCTTACACACAGATCTCACTTGTTCTGACTACGCTGAGCTTCACCACAGAAGGACACTCTACAACTACAAAATAACCAGTAAAAACCCAAATGTTGCTAACATGGTTAACACTTTGTCACGTTTGCCTGTTTGCCACAGAGGTGCCGTCCTCCCCGGAGATCCAGCAGGTGGAGCCCTTCTCCAGCACAGCCGTGGTGGAGTTCGATGAGCCTGAATCTTCAGGAGGAGTGACCATCCTCAAGTACAGAGTGCAGTGGCGTCTGCCCGGGAGCCAGTGGAACACACGAGATTATGACGCTTCAGACGGTGAGGAATTACTGCTCCAACCCTGCTTTATTATTTGTATAGTGCATTTTACCAACACAATGTCTCCAAACTGCTGCACAGAGTAGCCACATTATAAATTAACACACTGAAAATCAAGCATAAAAAATAAATAAGCAAGTCAATAAAAAAACAAGGTGCTGAAGTGAGTGAGTAATATTGTGTTTTTTAAATGAGACTTAAAACCATCACCTGAAGAAGTATATGTGAGAGGTGGTACTACTGCTACTACTGCTACTACTGATACTACTGATACTACTGATACTACTGTGACTAATGCTATTACTTCTACTGTTACTCTACTACTGTTATAGCAAAAGAGGAAATTCAATTTGTCAACTGGACCAAACATTTATTTGGTCGAACATGTTTCACAGCTCAAGCTACGTTCACAGCGCTGCGTCCAAAAAGCCCTGGGCGCCTCCATTTGGACACCTTTGCATTTAAATTTAGACACCCTTGACACGCATCTTGGAGGCCGTACAAAAATGGGAGAAAAATACCCCGGCCCGACAGACTCAGAGCCCCGAGCTGGCCCCGGCACCAAGGAGCAAGCACCGGTCCTGTGGGCTTCAGGCTCCGGGCCGCGGAGCTCAGAGCCGCTGACTTCCCAGCCGCGGAGCTACGCGCTGCGGATCTCGGCTCTTTTTCTTTCTTTTGTATAGTTCTGAATAGTTGTCCCTCAATGGTTGGTGCGGTGCATCTGATGCTAAAAGTTCAGCTTTTACAACTTCTGATGCTGACGCTCTGGACACTAAAGACGTCGACGCCAGATTTGCGCCGTGCTGATGCCTGAAGAGGCGCCGCAAAATGCAGGACGCCCTAGTCGCGTGTCCACATAGACTTTACATGTAAACTGGACGCTCTGATGCTGCAGTCTGAACATAGCTTAATTTCTGCCTGAAGGGAGAAGCTAACTACACAGAAATTACTCTGAAACTAACACACCTACTTGTTTACAGTTTCTGTGGTTAGCTCGGCCTATTAAACTTAGTGTGGGGTCATATTAGCAGAACATAATGGAGCTTTCACACCTATGTGCCTGACCTGGCTAACCCTATTGTCCTCTTTGTTTGTTTTGGTTTAAGTTTGCTCAAAACAAATAAAGTTTCAGAGTAGTTTCAGTATAAGTGTCCATCAACGTCTGACCAGAACTGAAGAAGTAGCTTGGATGAACTGTGAAACATATTCGACCAAATAAACTCTTATCCAGTTGACAAATAGGAATTTTCCTTTTGCCGTGGATTCTACCTGGACGGCTGAGGGATTTTACACTCTACTGCTGTCATCCTGCGACTAGTAATGTGACCTCAGATGCTAGCTTTATCATAGTTATTTTATTATTCATTAACATCATGCCTCCACTTTTAATTAGTGCTGGAGGTGGGTGGATTGTTACAGCAAGGAATATCTGTTAAGATGATTGAGGTACCCTAAGGTGTGAACTGTCCTAATTTGCATAAGGTTGTTAATTGGACTTAATTAATAACAGATGCTGCTTACTGTAAACAACTAGGGTGTGTTAGTTTCACTCTGTTTAGCTCCTCCCTTCAGACAGATGTAAGGCAGTGGCTTAAAGGTGCACTGTGGAACTTTTTGATGGGGTCTGTCACCTTCTTTCTATGGAGATGTCATTGCTCTGCCTGGAATGTTCCATAATGTGACATTAAACAGCTCTACCTTACATTTATTCAATTACAGGTAGTTTTATTGCTCAGAAATACCTAGAAAAGCCTCTCCACAGATCTGACCTATAACTTGGTCTGGTTTGGTCTTCATGAAGATGGAAAGGTTTAATGCCATACTGACCACGTGTACATGTTGTTTTTTAATTCAGAATTAATTGTTCTGAATTAAAATATTCCTCTTCGAGTTTACATGAAAATAATAATTCCGAATTGAGGTTTACATGGAAACACGTTATATCATCTTAGTTAATCTCAGTGTCTGGGGGTGGGGAAGGGTCCTGATTGGATAGAGACACGAATGTATTTACGTCTTTGGGAAGAAAACCCCACACTTCAGCTGCTACCGGCTTTTCTGTCATCTCGGTTTGTCGTTACGCCGCGACACAAACACGATCCAAACTTTTTCCGCAGTCGTTCCGTTGATAATGAAGCAGCAGCTGGAGAATTCTGTCCTCACGCTTTACGTCTGTGAGCTGAGGAGGAGAAGGGAAGAGTTTCGGAGAAGGAGGAAGAAGACAAACTGAGTCTGAGGCTGCCACACCTCAGCCCACTCCCACATCCCCCTCACAAATCCAAAGAGCAGTGGAGGAAAGTCCCAAGAGACGACTGGAGGAGCCGGATTGTCTGGATCACGTCAGAAGGACGACCCAACGAGCATGAACGACCAGGATTATTTTTAAGAAGAATAAACATTTACATGACCAAAGAATGAATTAATTCGGCTTTAAAATCTGAATAAAGCACCCACTTACTTCAGAATTAAGTTTAATTCTGAATAATCATTTTCATTAAGTGTTTACATGGTCTTTTTTAAATCAGAATTAAATCTCTCATGTGAAACATTCCAGACAAAGTAATAACGTTTCCATGGAGAAAAGCATGTGACGGATGCACCACCAGAAAAGTTACACAATGAACCTTTAAAACTTGACAAAATTGTATGCTCTTTTGTAGGGCTGTGTTGAAAAAATTGATTTCCCGATTCTGAATTGATTTGCATATTAATTCCTTAAGATTGATTCGTACGTCCAAAGATCAATTAAATTTTTAATACATTTTCCCCCAGTGAACATTAGCCCCACTCGTCACGTCACTGAGTTTTCGCAGGCGCCCGCGGTCTGACTGTCAAAACAATGAACATGGCGTCGGACACTAGTGGAACGTTAGCCAAATCCAGGCTTTGAAGATGCCAGAAACACTCAAAGCTCCGTCTGGCACCATGTCGGGTTCAGAAACGATAAAGACAAAGATGCGTTTGACAGAAGCAAAGTGATTTCCAAGGCCAAATGGAGGTGAAGTACAGCGGAAATACAACCAACCTCAGGAACCACTTGGAACAGCTCAGGTAACAGCTCAAAAAAGGTTCTAATAACACTAACCCGAATCCAGATTGGATTGGATTCAATCGAATCGTGATGCTCAATTCTGAATATTGAGAATCAGAATCAAATCTATTCTTGGAATTTGAATCGATACCCAGCCTTTCTCTTTTGTGACGGAAGCTACTTGTACTACTGAGATGTTACACTACACAGCGAACTTACTTTGACCCGAAGAGTGGCTTATACCATACATCTGTACTGGTGCAAGACCGCCATTGCTCAAATCAGAATGTTTATTTGTTAGAAAACAGACTCGCTCGTGTTTCAGTGACTCTGTCATACACGCTGTTTGCTCTGATGCTGCTTGAATTAGTCCTTTCATAGCCGCCACTTAGCCTCAATCCTGTGAAAAGCCACAGCGGACGATGCTCCAATGAGGGAACCAGAGTTTGATTCACGACTCGGGGTCAGTGTTTGGCAGAGTCTCTCGGGATGCATTAGCTTTATTAGCGCTAAGAAGGAGCCGCGGTGGATAAAAAGCCTTTGACTACATGGGAAACGCGCTTTTACAGACTGAGACAGTAGTTAGTGCCCGTATGATTTGTGGTTGTTAGATGGCTAAAAGCATCAGTAAAAGTTTAATTTGAATAAAAGTGAGTAAATTACTGATAATGAGTCACTGGGAGTTAAATATATTCAGATCTGTTGGTTTGATTTCCTGCTGGTCCATTTTACTTTACCATATTCAAGAATAAATGTATGGATGTGTGGTTTAAAATGAAAAAAAAAAAAAAACATGGGTGTGTTTTAGTATTGAAATTTATCACATTCAAATTCCACACATCAAACTTTTACTTTCACAATATTGTCATCCTTTAGATGGCTTTATATTGCACATACTTTACTAACTATTGACTTTACCATGACCTGCATTTCCTTTTTAACCACAACCCAATAATCCTAATGGGCCAAGTTCACCTGTGAAAATGAGATCTTTCATAAAAAAATAAATAAAAATCAGGCACATTTATGCATTTTTTTAATTTATAAGTTTTGCAATTTTCTGTAATAACAAAGTAAACATAAAATATCACAAGATATGCAACTAACACATACAAAACAAAACACACACACACACACAAAAACACAAAACCACAAAAAAGAAGGGATGTGGGGTGTAGTCAAAACAGATTTTCATTTATATATTTTCTTTTCCCTTATATCTTTGTATCTTTTTTTTTTTTGCTGCATCCCCAAATTGCACTAACTCATACATTATACAGGCATATATATACAAATACATTCTGATATTTTCCTTTCCCTTTTCAAATAACTGTGTGTTATTCTATTTTACACTGCATTTGTTATTTGTGTCTCAGCCAGAATTTGTTTCTTAAAGGTCAGGAAACTGATGCTTTTCCTTATTGAGAGAGGAATACTGTTCCACACCCTGGTTTGATATATAACATAATAGTCCAGAATAGCAGGTTGATTTTATGCTAATTTGAGGGAGTGTTATTTTCATTATTGTTGTCATTTTTAATTTGGTTCCCCCGTGATTTAAGAAAACTCAATATTTTCAGTCTCTGGCAGTTCCCATTGTAACGTTTTTCCTGAACACTGTACATTTGAGAGACAGGCCGAGCTAATACTCCACTGTCCCACTGAGACTGCTCCTATCTGCTGCCCGTCCTCGTCACACCACCAGGGGGGGTCTGTCCTTCTGAATATGACAGCTCCACTGACAGCACGGACCCCAGAGCCATATGTCAGCCCAAAAGATGTACCGCCTGCTCATGCTCGACTCTGTGCTAACACCAGACACCCGCTCAACCGCAGTTAAGCATGACGGCGTGTGCGGAGTACTACTTCTTTGTCTCCGCGGAATGTTACACGGTATGGCATTAAAGGTGCACGGTGTAGCTTCTCTGGTGGAGGGTCGGTCATATGCCATCGTTGTGCCTAGAATGTTCCACAGTATGACTTTAAACACCTCTACTTTACCTTTGTTCAGTTACAGGTGGTTTAATAGCTCAGAAATACCTGGAGAAACAGACATTCTGACCTGTAACTTGGTCTGATTTGGTCTCTGTGGAGATAGAAAGGTTTAATGCCATACTGTGAAACATTCCAGACAAAGCAATAACATCTCCATGCAGAAAAATCATTTGAAGGACCCTCTACCACCAGAAAAGTTACACAATGCACCTCTAAAAGCACCTGATTTTTACTGCTTTCATGAAAAAACAGAACTAGTTCATCCAATTATTCACAGTGATGAGTTTATAAGTACTTTTCACAAGTACTTTCAGATTCAGGCCAGAACTGAGTTTGGCCATCATGATAAACCTATCAACAACTAGCATGCTATAGTGCTTTTACAGTATCTGTACTTGGGCAAGACAAATTTTATGAAAATAAAAATAACCTTGCATCGCATGAATTGCCGCATGTTGATGGACTATTTTCTCATATATCACTCCGCCACTGCCGAGCTTTCTGTCAGGAAGTACAACTCACTGCTGCTGCTCAGACAGAAATCCTTCAAATCCTTCAAGGTTGGTTTCACTTCTACAATTATTCTATCCACAGAGGCATTCACATGGACAGTCTGGAGTTATAATAGTTTTGTCTCAGGTGCACTGTGAAGTGGGTAAGACTGTTTTTAGTGGCAGGACAACTATGGCCATAGACATGCACTAGCCTAACACCAGCAACCTCTCCAAATACAAGGACTGGATGGAAGATTTTAAAAAAAGTGTCTCCACACGTCTCCAACACTCAGGCTCACGAGGAAATGAGGCCCTATGTCCTCCTTTACATTTATGTAATTACAGGTGGTTTTATAACTCAAAAATACTTCGAGAAACAGGCATGCGGAATGTGAGCGGCGTCACCTCTCCACAGATCTGACCTGTAACTTGGTCTGGTTTGGTCATGAAGATAGAAAGGTTTAATGCCATACTGTGAAACATTCCAGACGAAGGAATAACAGCATTTGAGAGACCCTCTACCAGCAAAGTTACACAATGATCCTTTAAGTACAGTTTCTTTTTCTGAACTTGTGTTGGCAGCTCCAAGATGAATGCTTTGATTAGCAGCTATGGCAGTAGAGGGAGTCTGGAGCCCCGTGCAGACGATATTAGGGAAGGTAGAGCTTTGAAATGACAGATGAGCACAGCTATGGAACTCTCGGTTATATTTGACATATTGCTCAGAACTAATCAGCCGTGTGGTAACGAATGACCATAAGGCCTATAATTTAATTTAACATCTACTTCTGAAACTTTTTAAACCACTAAGTTATTAAAGCATTTCAATGAACTGTATCTTTTGGTGTTATGGATACTGGTCACATACAGTGGAGGAAGTATTTGATCTCTTGCTGATTTTGTTGGTTTGCCCACTGATAAAGAAATGAACAGTATCAGTTTAATGGTAAGTTTATTTTAACATTGAGAGACAGAAAATCCAGAATAATCACATAATAGAAAAAAATATTAATGAGTTTGCATTTCATTGCGTGAAATAAGTATTTAATCAATCCAAACTCCAAACTCTTCAACATGGGAAAGATGATAGAGCTGCCAAAGGATTTTAGATCTGCACAAGGCTTGAATGGGCTACGAAACCATAAGCAAGAAGCTGGTGTTAAGGAGACAGCTCTTGCAATTGTTCGAAAATTTAAGAAATACAAATTGACCATCAGTCGACCTCGGTTTGGGGCTCCACAAACGATCTCACCTCGTGGGGTTTCAGTGCTCATGAGAACAGTGAGAAATCAGCCTAGAACTACACGGGAGGAGCGAGTCAATGATTTGATGGACCAAAGTCACTAAGAAAACCATTGGGAACACTTTATGCCGCAGTGGATTAAAATCCTGCAGTGCTCAGAAGGCTCATGTACAGCCCACCTGCAGTTTGCCAATGAACATCTGAATGATTTTGAGAGGGATTGGGGGAAGGTGTTGTTGTGAGATGATACCAAACTCGAGGTCTTTGGCATTAACTCAACTTGGCGTGTTTGGAGGACGACAAATGCTGCCTATGACCCCAAGAACATCATCCCCACCGTCAAGCATGGAGCTGGAGGTGGGGTGTTTTTCTGCTAAGGGCACAGGATGACTTCACAGAGTCAACGGGAGGATGAACGGACCCATGAACCATTAAAATCCTGAGTGACAACCTCCTTCCCTCCGCCAGGAAACTGAAAATGGGTTGTGGATGGGGCTTCCAACACGACAATGACCCAAACATACAGCCAAGGCAATGAAGGAGTGGCTCAAGAAGAAGCACATTAAGATCTCCGGACCTTAACCCAACAGAAAACCTCTGGAGGGCGCTGAAGCTTCGAGTTGTTCAGCGACTGCTATGAAACTCTAGTGATTTAGAGATGATCTGCAAAGAAGAGTGGACCAAAATTCATTCTGATATGTGCTCAAACCTGGTTATCAACTACGAAACATCTGACCTCTGCGCTGCAAACAAGGGTTTTACCACCAATTGCCAAATCTTTTTTGGCTTGAGGGTTCAAATAATTATTTCACTCAATGAAATGCAAATCAGTGTATCGATTAATTTGTTTAAACCCTTAATTTTCTCACTGTTAATTAATAAATCATAATTTTTAGTTAAACCTAACACATGGTTTTTATTGTTACTTTCCTCCTCTTCGTAATAAACAATACGATATTACAAAAGTACAATATTGTTCATACATCATGTACTTCAGATCAAGTGTAGCTTTGGTCTCAGCTTTGGTAGGGACATTATCAGAGTTTGGAAAAATATTGGAATAAATAAAATGGCAAATATTGGTTAGTTTTCCCCAAATATTGGTTGTGACATGTCCCCACCGTTCCGATGCAAATCTACGCCCATGCTTCAGATACAGAGAAAGTACAGGAAAGGGGGACGTGCCGGGGTCATCCTGTCTGGAAATTTGGTGAATATATCGACATCAAAAACACGGAGGAGCTTGCTAGTTGGAGATGGAATAAATATGCATGAAAACGGAAACAAAACACAACTCTGGGCTTGTTTTTCGAGTTTCCAAGAACGCACAGTTGTTCAAGGCTCCAAAAGTTGATTTAGCATAATGCATTCTCCTTTTGTCTTCTCTGTGATATGAAGATGCATAAAATAGTTGCATTATTTGGAAAGATAACACCCAGATGGTTTGAGCCACAGACTGCATAAAATGGCCAATTGTCTTGAAACTATCTGCATAATCCTGAATAGTAATTTCATGGATGAGAAATGTGTATGAGTGGAAGAAAAAACATCTTTTCCATCACTGGGACTGAAAGACGGGGATTCATATTAATGTCGGAGTGAGTTTTAAAGTGAAGCGTGGTTAAAGGACGGCTCCAGGGAACGCATAGATACGGCGAGGAAGGAAAATGAGAGAATTTACACGTCTAACAAAAGCACAGACTACACAAATAAACATGGAAACTGAATTAATTCAAGTGGTTTTTAAAAATGATTTATTTTATTTGGACTTTACTGAACAAAACTCAATTCAGTGGGTTTTTTATAAAGGTCAAAATCACAGCAGTGGTTGAGGCTCTTAAGGCTGATCAAGATTTAACAAACAGAAAATTGAAAATCCAAACAGTCATTGGTCAAAAACAGATTAATCACAGAAAACAAGCAAATGGAGAACTGCCCCAGAGCATCCCCTGCCCTTAGAAACTGGGGCTATACTAGGACTAAACCTGAACTAAACCCTCAATAAACCAGAACTAGAGACGGAGAGAGTGAAATTCAAGTTTTTCTGCAGCAAACGGTTGCAGTTGCAGCTGTAACATTTCCTCTGCACGTCTCAGTGGCCTTTGTGTCTCAATTAAAGGTCTTAGTGCAGTTTAACCTGAGGACCGGTCAGGGAGGGTCAGCAGATCCTGTGGAAGAGCTAAAATGTACCTCCCTCCCCTGTGTCCTGCAGTGTCATAGCAGAGTCCAACCTCGCACAACCTTGTTCTTACTCTGCCCTGGTGTTTCGGTTGGTGACAAATTTCCTTTTAAGGTCTTCTGCAACATTTGCTGCCGCATATGGTGTAAAAAGCCTGTAGCATTTCGAATGATAAACGATAAATAAACCAGGACAGACAGGCAACAGATGTACCATTCATTCAGTTTGAAGTACAGGGTGTCCCCAATAATTTGACATCATTTCAGAGATCAATAATTTTGACAGTTCTTGTTAAAATATAGAGTATAGTATAGAAACAGATCAAGATTTTCTATTTAATGTTTTATTTTTGTTCTGTTTTCAGGTTGAGCTGTTCACTCCCAAAGAGATGTCATTTTGTGTGTTGGATTCTGCTCGCACACAGTAGGACTGTGCAGTGAATGGCGGTTTGGCGTATCCCGAGGAAATGATTGGAAATGAAACCGTTTCCAGCTCCTCCAGGCTTAAAAAGCAAATGACAAGTGAAAACCTCAAGAATTTTGTGATGGCGCTACAGAAACTTGAAGAAACGCCAAACCGTCATTCGAGGAATCTGGGTTTCCAAACGTGTTCTCCTTAGGGACTTCTTGGGGCTTTACAAGAGTTTTTTCACAAACTTGCTCGACCTTCTCTTCTGATGTTGGTCTACCAGGTCCTTTAGCCCTGCATAAGCCACTTTTGTCTTTAAATTTTTGGTATCAAGTCCAAATTTGTTTCCCAGTTGGTGAAGTATTTCCAAATTTTGCATTGAAGGCTGCACAGTCTTGGGTGACTGTGCACGAGCAGATTCCAAAACGCAAAATTACTTTTCTTTGGGAGTGAACGGCTCAACCTGAAAACAGAACAAAAATTAAAATTAAATATAAAATCTTGATATGTTTCTTTACATTCTGTGAAAATTTGAGGTTATTTCAACAAGAATTACCTAAATTATTGGCCGGAAAATGATATTAAATTGTACTTAGACCAATCATACTGACACTTATACCCCCAGACCAGCCCTCCTCTTTCACTTTAGTCCTCCAGGTACCGCCCAGTTCAGTTCAGTCTGGTCGTGGGCGGAGTTAGGTGTTCACTCCCCCTTTAACCCCTTGTCTTATGCCACCGTTATGTCATTTCAGACCTGACAAAGATCACCATCACGGGACTCAAACCGGAGACTTATTACGAGGTTCGCATGTCGGCCATCAACGGCAAAGGGGAGGGCGAGTCCAGCGCCGCCACGAGCTTCAAGACCGAGCCTGTCCGTAAGTACCACCCGCCCCGGCCCCTTCCGCCCCCACCCTACACGCTGCCTGTGCGCACCCATGTCCCACATTTATGTCATGACGAGAGTGTGAAACGGTGTGAATGCCGATGTTTTATACGTGTATCCTGTTGTCTGACTTTCACCTTTGTCCGTTTGGTTTGCTCAGAATGTCCGATGTTGGTCCTCCATTGTCCGTTGTTTTAACCCTGTTCATTTTAAACCCCGTCATTACCATTTTTAACGTCGCGTTTTAACTCGCATTGTAGCGGCGCGCGAACATAACGTGTTTGGAGATGTTGTGTGGAAGATTTGTCCACATTGTTGGTGTGTAAAGGCAATTGACTGGGGGATGTGAAATGAAGTTATCATTTTTACTGACTTTTTATTTTTGGGAAACTGTGTAAATATTATAATAGAAACTGAAAAATGCAGAGTAAGGTCTGTTTACGAAACTGTACTGAGAATATTGCGATTTTTATGTTTTTTTGAAGAACATTTTTATCATAATCTTGAACTCAAATCATAAAAATATAGAGTTTCAAAAAGGTCATTTGGCCCTGTGATATGTACAGAGATTCATCTTATTCCACATTCCACTTTTACTTGAATTTCCTTTGGGATCAGTAAATTATTTATCTGCCTATTTACTTCGGACTTCCATTATGGTTGGAACTTCCCCTTAAAGCTGCGATAAGACTTTTTTGTTGGAAATTTGGTCACTTAAGTTATGTTATTAGGTTCTTTATTCATATCAAGAGTTTGTTTTCATACCTGACAGTTTCGACTGGTCTCTGTCGGTCTTCCCCAGAGTGGGATGAGGTTTTTTTGCACTCTCTCACACCTGGGATACTGTCCTGAGGAAGTCGGACTGCAGATGGCGCTGTCGACAGCACCAAAACCTGTTTAAATCAGCTGACCCGACACGTCACAACATCACGTGGCCACTCTGAGGAAGAGCGCAGGGCGCAGTCGAAACTGTCAGGTATGAAAACAAACTCTTGGTCAGAAAAAAAAACAAAAAGCTAATAACATAAATTATCAGAAGAACCTCATTGGATTTAGGGTGACCAGACATCCCGAAAAATTTAAGATGTTGTCCAAAATCCCGAATCTGGCCCTAAATTTCCCGAAAATGACACTCAAACAGAATACTGAGTAGTTATTTTCTGATAAACATTCAAAACTGTTGGTAGAGAGGTTGAGTTGACTGCCCACAGCCCCTGACGGCTGCTGGACGCTCTATTCAAAAGGCGAACATTCACTTTAATCGCCTCCTACGACAGGCGGCACGCAGCAGTCGCTTGTCTTTAGTGTGGATGGTCCGGGATCAAGCCCCAGACTTGTCATTGACATTTTTAATTTTTTTTCTTTCTTCCATTTTGTGTGTAAACAAAATAATTTATTAAAACTCAGTGTCCCGAATTTTAGCCAATCTCATCTGGTCACCCTAATTGGACTATTGGTCACTTAAGTGTTTTCCCCCAAAGAGTGCATTGTAAAAACAGCACTTTGTGACACAATGAGACCTCTGTGCACTGTCTGCAGGTAATAATAAAATATTTTTCTTTCTCCTCAACCTGGAAGCAAAACCCAAAAGCAGTGCTCCGATTGGTTGTGCCTTGGAAGTCCACCCCAGGTTCTCTTTGCAATCTCTAAAGTGAAAAGTACGACATGTGAATATTAACAACGTCCATAAGGGTTTGTGAGAGCTATGGACTCATTTTTGGACTAGATTTAAATTCGTTTTCCTCCTTCCGCGGTGAAAATCAGGCTTTAAACAGGAACTTTGTACATGTCCAGTGGGAAAAAGTACTTTGGTCAATACAGAAAGTAATATTTAAGTGTAAAAAGCTTCTGAATATGTTGTTATTACAGTTGTAGCTCGGTTCTACAATACAAAGTCAAAGTGTTAATGCCAAAAAGGTCTTAGCTGATAATGCACATGGACAATTGTTAGAAACATTTAAAAAGCAAATAAAAAGTCAAGTATTCAGGGGGGATCTAAATAAATGAATACAAATCGATATAAAAACAGCTCCGGTGCCAAGCAGGATTCAGACCCGTTGCGTTTTTTTACCATTTGAAAACTCAAAAAATCTGGAAAATTGGACACAAGCTGCAACGCCGAAGCAGACGACTGGCTCCCCTCCAAAAAGCATATCGAATCAAATATAATAACCAAAATGTGGGGTGATTAAGCGCTGAAATGCCCTGTTCGCTTGGGCCAAAATCTCCACTTACATTTTGTGAATAAAGCGAGAGGTGCTGGTGGTCCCGGGCAGTTGCCAGGGTTATTTTGCCGTGAAATGTCCCATGGAGCAGAGTGGCACTTTGGATAGAATCAAAGTAAATGGATTATTTTCACTTTTGTCCAAATCTCAAGTCAAGGATAAAGAGTGTTTTAGTCGGCCTGTCAGGTGGACTTTGTTTTTGCACCAATGCTGAATAGAAAATGGGACGGGGGCTCTGAGAAGTGAAAAGAGCTGATTGAATTAAATCACAAAGCTAACAGTAAGAGATCAATATTAGGTTTTATTTTTTTTTAAACAAAGCCAATATCAGTTTTTTTTGGGTGATGTGAAAATGAATTGAAGATTAAAGGTCCAATATTACGCAAAGTTGACTCTTGTGAGCTTTAAGCCGTGTTATAATGTTGTTACCTCCTCAAAAACGTACCTGGAGTTGTGTTTTTCATCCACACGTGTTTGACTAATCCTTTTATTATTAGTCTGTCCACATGTCCAAAGCTCAAAATGCTCTGTTCCACCTTGTGATGTCATGCGGCTGAAGAGTAGGCGGTCACCTAGGGCCCCCAAACCTGGAGGGGTCCCCAACCAATTGCCCCTCAGTGCCGCTAACAGCCGAGGCCTCAGAGCAATATGCTTTTTTCTAAATATGGCATTAATTTTTATTTTATTTAACCAGGAAAATCCCATTGAGACTAATCTGTTTTTCAAGGGAGTCCTGGCCACGCACACTCCACTTTTATACTTTCAAATGCGAGTAGTTTCCTTTTACAAACACTGTCACACACCATCAAAATAGTATCTGATCGAAATCGTATCTGATTGTCAAATCTGTTTCAATTTTCAAAGCTGTCCTACGAATAAGACGAGTTCCCAATCTCCCCGAATTCAAACGGAAATGTGCGTGTCTCAAGAGCAATGGGGGAAACAGACAATAAATACAGTATATCCAAAAAACGAACAGAGCATTATGATGAAGGCCTCTAACTCAAGTTCGCCTAGGGCCCCCAAACTGTCAACTCCACCACTGCAGCGGAAGTTTTAAAGGCAACTGCTTCTACTTTTTACTTTTAGTGTGTCAGAAATGGTCAGATCCGAGGTTGAAATTCATCCAAATGATTTTAAAAACACAGTAGAACAGAGTGTTTTTTGTTTGAGAGAAGAACTGTGGGTACGTTTGTGATGAGGAAACAATATCATAATATACAGCTCTGGAAAAAATAAGAGACCATTTTTTTTCTCTAAAATCAGCCTCTCTCCATGTGTGACGGCCGTTTTATTCCAGCATCAGTTGAATTGAACACAAACACACCTCATTCTGCTTCATGAGGCACTGATGAGGAGATCACCTGAACCAACTCTGATTTAAGGAGGAAAAGGAGAAAAACCACTGCTGTGTTCGTCATTATTATTATTAGTCCACCAAATATTCTGAACTCTGAACTGAACTATTTCTGAACTCTTCCTAAGTTCAAACATTAGTATTGTGTTTTTAGTAGTAGTAGTAGTAATTTATTTTTTTCGAGCATATGATACTTGTAGTACACAGAATATGTACAATGCCATTCAATTTAAATAAACAAGGTTACACAGTAAAAAAAGAATGGATATATGGACACAAATACGAATATATACATATATATACATGCCCGAAAAGGAGTGGGTAGAAGTAAAACTTATTATATCCCACCCCTTCTCCCAAAATTAGTAATGATCCTTATTTTTGTGTTTATACAGTACAGTACAGTGTTTTTTTGTCAAATGAATATGATCTTGTTTTCATCACATTATTCGAGGTCTGAAAACGTTTAATCTTTTTTGTTATTTTGACCATTGGTCATTTTCTGCAAATAAATGCTCTAAATGACACTATTTTTCTTTGGATAAATGTTGTCAGTAATTTATAGAATGAAACAAAAATGTTCATTTTACTCAAACACAAACCTATAAGTAGTAAAATCAGAGAAACTGATCATTTTGCTGTGGTCTCTTATTTTTTTGCAGAGCTGTAGATCACAAAACAGTGTAATATGGGCCCTTTAAGCAACACAGTTTCTAAGTTGTCTGAAAATCATTAGGTTATTACGGAACAACGGAAATGCCGCAGTGTTGAGTCGCACAACTTCTGGTCAATGCTTTTCTACAGCAAAATACCTAAGAGCGCTCTGACTGTTTTGGGAGTTTTCTTTCTTATTTCTGGAGTTTTGTGTGTGTAAACACTGTGAGCACTGCCTCTGTACTTGTCCCGATCCGTAGCGTCATTTAAGCTGTCACCCGCCCGCTTGTGTTCTTCACAGGCAGAGGAATAATCTTATTTGAAATCGCGACGTCTGAATAGAACTTGACAGGCAATGCTTACACCTGTCAGCTGTCAGCGCACCGCACCTGTCGACGCGGTTTTTGCCCATACTCCCTGTCAGCATGCATTTTGTCGCTCAGATGTGACTGCAGTGTGGAGCTGTGGGCGCTCTATAGAAAAATATAGGTTGAGTTATGGTGTGTGTGTTAACGGGGCGGAGGATAAAAGTCCAGCGAAGAATTATGGCACATTCAGGAAATATATTTCTGATTTTGATTTTGAATTATATAAACATGACCTGATGTCCAAAATATGACAAGGTAAACACGTTCAAATTAAATGATTTTACTGATAACAATTGTAATGCTGGTATATTTTTATGACAAAATACATGACGGCCACAGTGTTTTTTTTGTTTTTTTTGCGATAAATTTTTAAAATGTTAAACATTTTTACATTTTCCCAAAGCCCAACCAAAAAATAAATAAATAAAATTAAATCATATAAAAACATAAATAATAGCTATAATATGATAATAAATAATAATAAATAACATTAAAAATGCCACAAAGGTTTTTTTTTTAATTTTTATTTGTAATCAGACAGAATCAAATTACATTTTTAAATTTTCCCAAATACCAACCCAAAAATAAATAAATAAATAAATAAAATAAAATCATATAAAATCATATAATAAATAAATAAATAAAATAAAATCATATAAATGAATAAATAAATAAATAAATAAATAAATAAATAAATAAATAAATAAATAAATAAATAAATAAATAAATAAAATCATATAAAATCATATAATAAATAAATAAATAAAATAAAATCATATAATAAATAAATAAATAAAATAAAATCATATAAATAAATAAATAAATAAATACATGATATCCCCAATCCCGTGCTCATGGTGATCTCCCAACCCTCCTCCTTGGGCTCTACATGAACAACATTAAAAAAGGCCATAAAGTGTTTTGTTTTTTTGTTAAATTTATAGTCAGACAAAATCAAATTACATTTTAAAATTTTCCCAAAGCCCTTTATTTAACCAGTCCCACTGAGATTACCAATCTCTTTTTCAAGGGAGTCCTGGGACGCACACACCGCTCTCATACAGGCAATGTGGGTGAAGTGTCTTGCCTAAGGACACGATAACAGTTTCTGTGACTGGCGCCCCCCTGTGGCACCTGCAATTCCCAGTGGTCTCCCGTCCAAGTACTAACCAGGCCCGGCCCTGCTGAGCTTCTGAGGTGCCGACATGGAGCTTCTGCACAGGTCGCCAGTGCAGTGAGGGCAAGATTGGTGTAATGTGTGTTCACCTCTTTGCCCCTGTTAAAAATCTGGCAGCTGCGTTTTGTACCAGTTGCAGTCGTTTAAGCGTCGAACCATTAAAACAAGTGAAAAGAGAATTACCAAAAATCTAAACGAGATGAGATAAAAGAGCGAACAATCATTTTAAGATTAGCGTTCGAGAAAACTGGTCTCTGTGGTTTTGTGATGTTCCGTAAATGGTAAAAACAGTTTTTGGTTTGTGACGTAAGCGTGAACAGAGCCTATATACACTTTACAATCTGAAAACCACTATATCTGAAGTATTCTCCACTGTTTCCTGTGACTTTTAAGTGTATACAGTGTGTTTTCTGTGTTGTGTTTTCATATCCTCCAAATCGAACTAAACCTGTGTTCATTTCCTCTTCCTGTTTGGCCCCGCATTCATTTGACCCGCTCTTATTGCTTTATCCCACGAGGCCGCGGTGTGCTGCCCCCTCTGGCCCGACCCTGTCACTGCACCTCTGCCTCCAGACCGCGGGGCCCCTCTGCTGTTCCGTTGCATGCGCTGTTTTTACTCATGCATTTGCCTGATTTTCATTTTGATTTCTCAGTTTCAATATAAAACTGTATCGTCCGCCACATCCTCCGCCCAAATGCTGAAGGTGTAAAGGTGTAGAACTATTTTAGCGCACACTGATATCGCAATTTTTGAGGTTTTATGACCTAAAATAATGTTTGGAAATGGTATAATAACAAAATTTGCATTGTGTAACTCTCCTGGTGGTCCGTCGAATACTTTTCTCCATGGATATGTCGTGTTTTCCTCTGGAATGTTTCACAATATGGCTTTAAACCTTTCTAGACCTAACTAGACCAAGTTACAGGTCAGATCTGCGGAGAGGCGACGCCGCTCACAGTCAGAATCCCTGTTTTTCTTAGTATTTTCGCGCTAAAAACAAAACCTGTAATTGAATAAATGTAAGGTTGAGCTGTTTAATGTCATACTGTGGAACTTTCCAGGTAAAACAATGACATATCCATGGAAACAAGCAGGTGACGGAGCCCCAAACAAAAAGTTACATAGCGCATCTTTAAAAAAATACCTGGTTAATTATATTTTTCAATACAGTTTTCAGTATTGTGTTATTTTTTTTCATTACATTATCTACAATTGGAAAATCAAACACATTTTAATAAGAAAACTGTGAAAAAGCAGCAGAAATAGTTGATTAAAAAGTACAGAACGCCGCAGTCGGTTTCTAAAGTCGTCCGTCTGTACTTGTGCCGAGCTTTGTGCCGAGTTCTCGCGGAGGATGTGCCGGGACGCTCTTTTTCTCTCATGTTTTCATTTCATCGTGTCTTTTCTTTTTCCATCGCTCTGCTCCTGTCCCCATCTGTTTGTGTTCTGCCGGACGCTCAGACTTTGTGCACACAAGTAAGTCCCTCCCACCTCCAGACACCTTCCTCTCAGCTCCATCTCATCTGTCACTATGGTGCACACTGCCGGGCAAATCAGTGCAAATATACAGACTTTTATTCTTATTATAAAGCATTCCAAAACGGATTTTTACAGGTATTAACGGCGCCTGAGAAATCCTCTTTCCTCCAGCCGAAATCTGAATGAATTCTCTTGCTCAGGGGCACAGCAGCAGCCAGTTTGAACCACTTTTTTGTTTTAATTAGCAGTTTATTCAGTGCTATTTTCCTTCTCCACATAAGTCATAGTTACAGTTGTGCTCATAAGTTTACTGGCAGAATTTATGATTTCTTGGCCGTTTTTCAGGTTTGTTTTCAACAGAATCTCTCATTTCCCGCTTCTTAATTAGAGTTTGAACGCTGCGTCTCAGTTTCTTGGATATCTTCTTATATCTTCTTATACAAGAGCCCAAGAATTTACAGGAACTGGAGCCTTTTGCCAAGAAGAACGGGCAGATTTACCACCAGAGAAAACAACACATCCACAACGATCACAAAAGACTCCAAGCTGTCACTGGGTCATTTGTGGAGTTTCTGTTGTCATTTTGATTTAAAAGGAGGAAACACAGTTGTTTGATCATAAACGGCTTCACCCAAGCACCAACCATGAGTGAAAGAAACGTTTTTGTCATTTATATTCTCTGAAAAATGGCCAAAAAATCATAAATTCTGCCAGGGTCTGTAAACTTGTAAACTGTGTATATGCACAGTTTTTTTGTTCATACATAACATGAATATCAACGTAAAAGGTACATAATAATAGTAATAATTCATGCTCAATCATAATAATGAAAAAATATTATATGCATACATGGAAAAAAATAAAAGACCACTGCAAAATGATGAGTTTCTCTGATTTTGCTACTTATAGTTTTGTGTTTTTGTTTCCTTCTATAAACTACCGACAACATTTCTCCCAAATTCCCAATAAAAATATTGTCATTTCGAGCGTTTATTTGCAGAAAATGACAAATGGCCAAAATAACAAGAAAGATTAAACGTTTTCAGACCTCGAATAATGTGAAGAAAACAAGAATTATGTATAAACATTATAAAACAACACAATACTAACGTTTGAACTTCGGAAGAGTTCAGAAATGAATATTTGGTGGAATAATAATAATAATAATAATGATGAACACAGCAGTGAGTTTTCCACTTTTCCTCCCTAAATCAGCTTTGGAGAATAAAAACGCAGTGGTCTCGTATTTTTTTCCAGAGCTTGTATATAACAACAAAAAACTTGTAGTCAGTGAGTGTGAAATTTATCCTTAATTTACAGACTTTCAAATGTCATGAAATGATTGAATTGCGCTGTTTAAACATTTGCCGCTCTGAATATTTCACACATTTGTTAAACTAATTAAAAGTGTATTTATATCCTACTCATAAAGCCTTGTTTGGCGGATGAAATAGAACATTATACACATTATTAACATGATAAATAGACTGTTCTGTGCTCACGAAGACGAAAAAGAGTCATTTTGTCCCAACAGTAATGCTCATTTTAAGGCAGAGGTGTCAAACTCATTTTGGTCCGGGGGCCGTATACAACCTACTTTGATCCCAAAGGGGCCGGATTAGAAAACTCCATCCTCTGTTCAAGTTATTGTATTTTTCGCCATGTTGTGTCTCATAGTGGCGTTTATATTCCTCCTTTAAATTTATATTCCTTGAGCACCGCCACTTGTTGCAAACACACCAAGCGTACAGGTTTCCCATTCACCTCCGTGAAAAAGAAGAATTAGTAAATTTTTCTTGGAAAATCCTGCACTCAGCTCCACTTTTCTTATTTTTGACACTTTGCTGATGAGGGCGTCATGGTCACAGTCAAAACGATCGTCCTTTAAGAGCATTTGGAAAGAGGCGAGTCTTCATTTGTGCTGCTCTGGTGGGAGGTGCCACACACAGAAGCACTGGAGACGCTGCTATGCTAAGCGGCGTAGAAACTTACCAGAAAAATCTGAAAATTTTACATATTTTAAGAGAAAATCAGCTGAGGGCCAGATTAATGGTCTTGGAGGGCCGGATCTGGCCCCCGGGCCGCATGTTTGACACCTGTGTTTTAAGGCATAATACAGTAAATATATAAAACAAACACCAAAAACAGAAGCATCAACAGAAAACCAATGACATTAACTTTACTTCAAATTTAACTTGGTTGTTTGTTTTAATATTTTCTGAAAACTTAGATTCAGCTTTGAGATACAGCGAGAGCTCTGCTGCCTACTTATTTTTTTATTGATTTATTATTTATTTATGTTGCACATATATAACATAATCAATAAATAAAAAAAACACACTAGAGAAAAAAAGTAGGTGCGGGAAGAGGCAACAAACCTAAACCCAAACCTTAAACATCCGCAATTGAAAGCTTCTCAAACGTTATCACGAAATATCAAACATTTCCTCAAACTCTTTTTAAACGACATTTCTGATCTGCCGTCTTCTGTTGTCTTCTGGTTGCTGTTGTGTCTCTGGGCAAGGAAGGCATTTCATCACATCGTATCCACTTTTCTGTCTGGCAGTGTAAAAACCAACAAGTTCACAAAGTAATAGTTGATTTATTTCAAAAAGGTCCAACATGCAGTCTCCATATTCTCAGGACATTTACATTTATCAGAGAAAGAAACAAACGAAAAATCTACATGATGTTCAGGAGAGAAAACAGATAAGATCGCATACAGGTCAATGACGTATAACGATTTCTAAAGTTCTAACGTTTCTTTTGAACTTTGTCAAATATTTACAGTGTCAGGTGCATAAATCTGCACAGTTTCACATTTATATGAAGCATTTTTAGTGTAAAATGTCATGTGGTGCGACCGAGAATAGCGTTAAAATGGTTTTATTGTCTAAAACAGGCATGTCCAAACTATGGCCCGGGGGCCAAATGTGGCCCTCAGACCAATTGTTTTGGCCCTCAGGTTTCCAGGTGAATTGGCCCATACTACCACAAGTAGTACTTTTTACTGCATGTTTTTAGAATCAAACTTGATCAGGTAAATTTAGTGTGTCCTTTTGAGGGTCTGAGCCTGAACAAAGGACTGGAGAAGTTAGAAATGCACAGATTTGAATTACTCACTGTTTTGACCACCCGTCTATGACCCTCGATCGGCCCTCACGCTGGTCTGTGTTTTAAAATGTGGCTCTTGATGAAAAAAGTTTGGACACCCCTGGTCTAAAACATGGTTGGGATATTCATCTAAGTTCTGAGTAATATGAAGTGTATAGAAACAAACTGTTGACATTTCTTTAGATGTTTAATTCATATTGATATTTTCTGTTGCTGTCCAATATGACAGTCACCTGCTTGTGTTTAATGAACAAACTACTGTCCTGTAAAATGAAGAAAAATTAAGAAAAATGCCTAAAGAACCATTCACTCAAGTCGACTTTGTCTGTAATTAAAACTCCAGCCATAGAATTCCTGCTGTTATTAGTCGCACCACATGATGCACGGTCGCACCACATGACATTTTAACACTTAAAGCACAAAAAAACATGCAGAATAACTCTGAATTTCTGAAAAAATGATTCGGTTCCACGGAGGTCAGAGGTGCTACAGAAATGTGGCGAATTATTATGAAATTTGAACCTTTTTAACTGAGGAAATTGTAATTGGACAGAGTCATGTCTTTGACCCACACACACTACAAAGACACAGGTTTATAATACATTATCACTAATAACTTCCTGAATTCATGTTGTCTTTGTAACATATGTCCACTGTGAGTCCACATGATGACGACGTGTTTGCATTTCCAGAGAAAGTTACTCGGGTCCGTTACGTGAAAAAAAAGATTTCAGGTTTGTGCCGTAGAAACAAGAGTCACTTTAGACGGTAGAGTTAGACCACGCCCCTCCCGTCACCTAGCCCCTCCCCCTTTGTCCCTAGACACACGTAGCACCGCCCTGTAGCACCGCCCTGTAGCACCGCCCTGTAGCACCGCCCTGTAGCACCGCCCTGTAGCGCCGCCCTGTAGCGCCGCCCTGTAGCGCCGCTGTGGGATTTGCAATTTAAATTAGACTCAGACTTTAGACTTAGACAAACTTTATTGATCCAGAAGAGAAATGATTTGGACACAGGAGCCTCACACCTCATAATGTGATATAATAACAAAGAGGAAAAAGATTATAAGGAATCAATACATTTGAAATAAGGAGCAAAAAAGAGAAGAAGAGACAGGTGTCAAATAAGGCACAACTACTACGACTACTACTACTACTACTACTACTACTACAACTACTGCTACAACTACTACTACTACTACTACTACTACTACTACTACGACTACTACTACTACTCCTACAACTACTGCTACAACAACTACTACAACTACTACTACTACTACTACAACTACTACTACTATGACTACTACTACTACTACAACTACTACAACTACTGCTACTACTACTACTACTACAACTACTACTACTACTACTGCTACAACAACTACTACTACTACTACAACTACTACTACGACTACTACTACAACTACTGCTACAACAACTACTACTACTACTACAACTACTGCTACAACAACTACTACTACTACTACTACTACTACTACTACTACTACTACTACAACTACTGCTACAACAACTACTACTACTACTACAACTACTACTACGACTACTACTACTACTACTACAACTACTGCTACTACTACTACTACTACAACTACTACTACTACTACTACTACTACTGCTACAACAACTACTACTACTACTACAACTACTACTACGACTACTACTACAACTACTGCTACAACAACTACTACTACTACTACAACTACTACTACTACTACTACTACAACTATTACTACAACAAATATAACTACTGCTATTACAACAACTACTACACCAACTACTACGACGACAACAACTACTATGACAACTACTATTATTACTACAAGTACTACTGCTGTTACTACTACTACTACTACTACTACATCAACTACTACAACTACTACAGCAACTACAACAACTACAACTACAACAACTACAACAATTACTACAACTACTACAACAATGACTACAACTGCAACTACTACAAGAACTACTACCACAACTACTATAACTACTACTACTACTAGTAGTACTATTATTACTACTATTGCTATTATTACTACTAAAAACAACTACAACAACTAGTACAACTACTGCGACTACAACAACTACTACTACTGCTACTGTGACTACTACAACAACAACTACTACTACTACTACTACTACAACTACTACTACGACTACTACTACTACTACTACTACTACGACTACTACTACAACTACTACTATGACTACTACTACTACTATTGCTACATAAATGTATATGTACAGGTCAAAATAAAATAGAAATAGACATTTTCAGCTTTTTTTAGTTATAAATCTAAAGGCAGATCTGTTTAATGTCACACTGTGGAACATCTGAAGCAGAGCGATGACATATCCATAGAAAAAGTTCCACAGTGCGCCTTTAACATTCAAATATATACAGACATAACCACGTGGACCTAAAGCATTACACTAACGAAACCTGCAAATCCGAGTTTTTCCGCCTTTGTGCTGTGAATATGAAGAATTGGCTCCTCACAGAAAGTCGACACTGCCGCTCCCGTCGGACCAAACAGAGCACCACAGGAACAACATGCACTCAGCAAACTTTGCACTCACTTAAAAAAAAAAAGAATGGGTCAAGAAGGGATTTTTCATATGTGCTTTAGTACGTCTTGTTAAATGGAGTGTACAAGAACTTATCCCCGAAACGTTTCTCACTCCACTGTGCACTGTCTGCATCTACTTCCGAAGCATTCCGAGAATCATTCATCAGTGTGTAGTTTATTTTTTTTATTATTTATTTTTATTATTTTGAAGAATTTTAGTGTCCGAGACTCATAAATCAGTGTGTTTTTTAAAATTATGTATTTTATTTATTTCATTTATTTTTTATCAGTGTGGTTTTTATTGTGTTTATTTATTTATTTATTTTTTAATCAATGTGTTTTTTTAATTATTTATTTATTTTATTTATTATCTATTTTAATTAATCCATGTGTTTTTATTATTTTTATTTTCTTTTATTTATTTATATTTTTTATTTCGTGTGTTTTTTATTATTTATTAATTTTATTAATTTTTTATTTTTTTTTAATTTTTTTTTATTTTTTTTATCAACTCAGACAAAAGAGGCTCTGTGCCAGATTTACACTACAAACTCCTTCTCCATCTGCAGTCCTTGAGCAGGATGTACTTATTATTATACTTATGGTGAATTTATTATTACCATTTCTATATTTATTCTCTTGTCATTACATTATATTATATTGTGTGAGCTCCTGTGTCCAAATAATTTCCCTTATGGATCAATAAAGTTAGTTCCACTTAAACTTACTGCAGTTAATCGATCACTACAGTTCCACCTTCTTATGCGCATTATATAACCTGATTACATTAAAAAAGTATAAACATGCTGTTTTTGAGTTAACAGGGATGGAAACTTAAAAAGAGAAGCACCACAGACCAGCGATCGATCCTCCGAGTCATTCAGACGCAGATACTATTTTAAAAAACAATTGAAATATTATTTTTACGGCCGTAGTTCGAACGCCGCTGCTTCACCGTCTGATCCCGTTTGACCGTTTCTCACTGTGACCATTTTCAGCTCCGTCAGCGGGCCCCTCCTCTCCCCCCTCGTCCCCCCCGGCCTCCACCCGGTCCCCCCGTGAGTATCGGTGTCTGTGCCTGCCCTCGCCCTCTCCTCCGGCTATTCTTAGCCTCTCTGTTTGTGTGGATGTGCTGCTCTGGAGCCGGCGCAGAAACCCTGTCCTGTTGTTTACCGGCATGGCTAAAACTACTACCCCGCACTTAATAATTCATAACAGCCTAATACCAAAGAACTGTGTGGAGCTAAATGTGTGTGTTGGTTTGGAAAGTTTGCAAAGTATTGAGGTGTCCAAGTGTGAAAAGCTCCTGTGACATGTTTTGCGTTGTGAAATCGGCCTGAGATTTCACTTCTGAGGTGCAATGTGTAACTTTTCTTGGTCCTTCAAACACTTTTCTCTGGGGAGATGTCATTTCTTTGCCTGGAATGTCCCACAATATGGCATTAAACCTTCTTTCACGGGAAAAAAAACAATATCTGGGTAAGTTAAAATGACTTAAATTAAGAACGTTTTACTTTATTTGAGTAGATTATTTTGAGTAGATTATTTTGAGTAGATTTGACAAGTAAAATGATCTGCCATGGATGAAGTGTTGTTTTTTTTTGTCTTAATTCAAGCAATATTCTTTTTTTTCTTGTTTTAAGTGCAAAAAGTTGATGTTTTTCTGTGTAGCAAGATGTATTTTCATGTTTTAAGTCCGAAAAGTCTTGATAATTTTACTTGTCAAGTGAAATTTACCCAAATCATGATCAAAACTTTCTTAATCCAAGTCATCTCAATTTAGACAGATTTTGTTGTTTTTGTGGCGTATCACCATGGAGACCAAACCAGACCAAGTTACAGGTCAGATCAGTGGAGAGGCGACCGCGCTCACAGTCAGAATGCCTGTTTTTCAGTATTTTTGAGCGATAAAACCAGCTGTAATTGAATAAATGTAAAGTAGAGCCTATGGTTTAATGTCATACTGCGGAACATTCCAGGCAGGGCAATGACATATCCATAGAAACAAGCAGGTGATGGACCCCCAACCAAAAAGTTACACAGTGCAGCTTTAAGAAATTGAATCTAACAAGACGCATAATACGACTTGATTAATACTCCAGATTTTTATATAATTTTTTTCTTGTTATTAAAAGTTCACTGTGTAACTTTACTTGTCTGCTCTGAGATTTTATTGTTTTATCTGGAATGTTCCACAAGATCACTGCCAAAAACAAAATCTAGCCAAGTTAAGATCACATGAATTAAGTTTGAATTAAGACCTTGTGTACTTAAAATATGAAATTTTCCTGATTTAGTAGAATATTTGTCAGCACTTATTATGTTTAAAGCAAGAAATCATCAATTACCTGTAAATATTCCAAATGTATTCATAGAAGAAGTGGAGTACAACCTACAGTATTTGGAACAGCAGAATATAAACCTGCTCGAGCACTGAGCACGAGGAAGAGGTTTTGTGTCGGTCTGTGGGGTGAAAATAAGGAACAGCCTGAGTGACCAACTTAAACACTGTTCAAACTTTAAGCAGTTTCAAAAAATTATACAAATCTAGTGTCGTTATAGGGATGAAATGATGTAACGGTTAGGACAGTAAATGACTGTAAATGGCTTTATCTATGGACATCGTAAACACAAGTTGTACAGGATGTAAAGGTGACGAAAATGCTTCAGAGGAAACCGGACGAACAATAATAATGTTTAAGTATATGTAATAATAATAATGCATCAGTTTTATACAGCGCTTTTCTGGACACTCAAAGACGCTTTACAGAGCATTATTCATTCACTCCAGACCCGGTGGTGGTAAACTACTATTGTAGCCACAGCTGCCCTGGGGCAGACTGACGGAAGTGAGGCTGCCAATCTGCGCCATCGGCCCCTCCCACCACCACCATCATTCACGCACACACCACTTTCATACTAGGCAATGTGGGTGATGTGCCTTGCCTAAGGACACTACGACAGTTTTTGCCACTGGCGCCCCCCTGTGGCACCTGGAATTCCCAGTGGTCTCCCATCCAAGTACTAACCAGGCCCGGCCCTGCTGAGCTTCTTAGATCTGACGGGTTCAGGCTTTGACGAGCCGGTATGGCCACACATGTAAGGGGCGGGATTCAAAAAGTTAACACTTCTTCCCATGACCCTTTGAGATATGTTCACATATGTAAAGGAAATTATATCATCATGTCAACACGTACATGTTTATGTGTAAGGTATAATGTACTGTGTCTTGACTCTGTGACATACTCAATAAATTCACTTTGAGATTCTTTGAGAAAAATAAGAAACAAAATCTGCTTCAATTAAGGAAAACCACTTATTCCACTGGTAGATCATTTTACTTGTCAAGTTGAATCTACTCAAATAAAGTAAAACGTTCTTAATTTAAGTCATTTTAACTGAGCTAAAAAAATTTTTTCCAGTTTTGACATTAAATACAACAATCTATTTGCACGTATATTTCATTACAGTTTTTTTTATTACTCAAAAACCGTGAAAACATACTGTACATTCTGACAGTGAGCGAGCTTGCGTCTCCACAGATCTAACCTCTAATTTAGCCAGGTGGTGCAAAGAGTGCCCATACGGTGAAACATAACCAGACCAAGCCATAACACATCTCCATGGCGACGAGAAAGACAAGAAAAGTTACACAGTGCACTGCAAAAAAGCCAAAATTGAAGATATAAACACTTAAATCTATCAGAAAACAACTTAAAATGTAACAATATAATTTTACTCAACAAGTTATCTGAAAATAAACAACATCTAGACTCAAATGAAGCAGTTTCTGAACTATTAAGTCGATAATAAATCTGAAAACAAGATGAATAACCTGATATACGTTGTAAAATCTCAGCCAGATCAGAGAAATTGGCAGCGTGCACCTTTAAAAATGACCCAAATATCAATATTACGAAAATAAAACTCACATAGCGACGGGAAACTTGGCGTGGAGTTGAGCACAGGACGGAGCGCGCCTTCGAAGGCTTCTAAGAACGAATTAGAATGAATGAGCCGCCGCAATAAACTCGGAGACGGCGATGAGATTCATCACCGGCGCTCCCCTTAGAGCCTAACAAGCTGAAAGCCTCGGCGCATTAACACTGACACACACCAGGACGACGCCGATAATAGTCACTTTCGCATCCGCCATTCTTTATTTATATATTTATCTATTTATTTTCGCCTACCACCTGCCAGATGTTTACCCGCGCGCCTCATCCATATTCCATATTCGCAATCAGCCCCGCAGACGATACGGAGCCCCCGCCGTGCACAAAAAGTCCCGCTCGACTCTCCCGACGATCCCAAATGTCCCCCCGCCTAATGCGCTCGGTTAATGTACGCGCCCGCGGCCTCGTACATAATGGTTTCCATGGCAATCTTGTCATCAGGCGGCGGTGGGGCGGGCGCCGGCACGGATACGCCGCCGTACGTTATTGCAATCGCGGGAAGAAAGGCGCGGAGATTGGACTTAATCGTGCTGCCGAGGTAGGGTGGGTTCTTTTGTATGGGGGCGAGTTTATAGTAGTTTGATGTAATTGCCGGTGAAGTTAAGATATAAGGTGATGAAATGGTGTTAAAGGTGCACTGCGTAACTTTACGGGTGAAGGAGCTGGTGTCTAAATAAGAGCCGAGGTTCAATTAAGCACTGGGTCCCTGTTAAACACCGGGTGCAGGAGTATATTTTGATAAATTACCGCCGGTTCCAAATAAACGCAGAGTCTAATGTATTAAAAAAATAAATCAAGCGAGAAGACATGACCTCGGTCGCTGCACGTTTTTCTTCTTCGCCTGTTTTGTTTTGTTTGTATCTTATCGTTGGTCTAATGTAAGTAGTTTTCGTTCAAGTATTTTGTACCTGCTCAAGGACTGCAAATGGAGAGGAACTTGTAGCTAAACATGGCACAGAACATCTTTTCCGTGCACTGTCCTTGTTTTAAATCACTAAGAATGAATAAATAAACTCATTTGGATAATTTTAGCGCTGCAATTTCCACAGAGCATTTTGAGCTCTGAGATATAAACAGACCAGTAATGCAGGATTACTCAAACAAAACTCAACTCCGGGAAACAACATTCTAACGTGGCTTAAAGCTCAGAGTCAATTTTGTGTACCGTATTTTCCGGAGTATAAGTCGATTCGTTGTGCCAAAAAATACACAACGAACGCACAACGAATAAGAAAAAAACATATATAAGTCGCACCGGACTATAAGTCACATTTTTGGGGGTAAATTTATTGATAAAATCAGACTCCAGGAACAAACATTTAATCTTCAAAGGCGAGTTATAGTCATAACAATCGAACAGAGCAGAACAGGCTGAACATGTGTCTGGTGTGTTCACGTCACAAATGAACAGTTATTCAGAAAACTAGAGCAGAAACAACAGAACAAGTTTACCAAACTCTCCATCTCACTCCAAATCACTAAATCCACTGAATTCTTCATCCTCGGTGTCCCTTCTGAGCGACTCCACCAACTCCAGCTAAATCCAGCTTTTAGCCTGTGATGAGCTTTTGTTTTCTTCACTGCAGTTCGACTTTCCTCCGCTTTTCTCCAGTCAAACACAAGCTTCTCGCTCACTCCAAACTTTCTTTCTTTTCTTTCTTTTCTTTCTGCTGCTCGATCCTCTCTGCCACCGCTCTACATACGTTTCCGGTGCTCCGCTCAATATATACACTGAGTAATAATGTGTTTAATGCAGCTTTGCACACATTGGTTTACGTTTTACAGAAACAAAACCTAAAGCCGCATTTGCATATATTATAAGCGCTGAAGAAACAGTTCATGCGCTGGTGCAGTGAGCTTCTGTCGCACTAAAAGACAAGATTCAGTGGATTATTCACCGCTTGGTCAAAAAAAAAAATGTCACCACCGGGATTTAACTAAGCAAACAGGTACGAGGTTACTGCAGTGGGTGAATCAAGTGACAGTGGTGCAAGAGTAATAGCGTGATATGCAGAGCAGATACTGGTACACAAGCCTAGAGCTCCCTCTTGTGGCTGTCAGTGTGAAAATAACCAGCATGTGAAATGATCTATTTTATATATATGTCGCACCTGAGTCTAAGTCACAAGAACCAAACCATGAAAACTTATAGTCTGAAAAATACATTATTCTGTGACTTTTAAAGGAGCTCTATCCAGGCTGCGTTTTTACAGTTTTAAAAAGGTATTATCACAACTGAACCTGGGTTTACCTGTTACTTGGTTTCGTTGTTTATTTAATGGTTTTACTGTAATATCGCCCTGGAGACGAGCAGACGGCCACTGTGCACTTTTGTTTATATAATTTAAAGGTCCTAAATTACTCAAAACTGACTCTCGCCATGTTATATTGTTGTTACCTCTTCCAAAACAGACCTGGAGTTGTGTTTTGTTTCATTCACACATTTGAGTAATCTTTTATTATTAGCCTGTCTACATCTCCAAAGCTCAAAATGCTCCGATCCACCTTGTGATGTCATGAGATGGTAGTTTTCAAGCTCCTTTCAAGCTACTTTTTTTACCTTTTGTTTAGCAGAGATTGGAAATTCCAGGGCTGAAATGATCCAAATGATAATGATAATGAAGGTATATGGAGTTGAAAACATAGTGGAGCACTTCCTGTGTCACCGCATGACATCACAAGGTGGAACGGAGTGTTTTCTGTTTGAGAGGAGAACTACTAATGACAAAATACGCAGTGTGTTAAACATTTATGAATGAAACAAAACACAACTTCAGGTCTGTTTGTGATGAGGAAACTACATTATAACATCGATCATAAAATAATATAATATAGAACCTTTAAAGTTATAATACATTTTTATAATTTTAGCACTTTAGAGTTTCTTTGCTGTATAAAACTAACAAACTGTTCGCTAATTGTTGTAAACATAAGTACACAAATTCAAATCACTACTCTTTATGATTATGCAAAGTCTGAAAACTACAGTTGTCCTGAATTTTGTTTAAAAAAAAAAAAAAGTCACTAAGCAATTATGGAAACTGTCCATAAAAGCTGGCAAAATAACATCATTTGCAGTCGCTTTTGCATGAGTTTACAGCCAAAAAAAAGTTTACTTGACGATTTTAATAGCACGATGAGCAACAAATACTTTTTTAAAATTCCTATAAATCACATGTGTCAAACATGCGGCCCGGGGGCCAGATCCGGCCCTCCAAGACCTTTAATCTGGCCCTCGGCTGATTTTTCTATTAAAATACTTAAAATTTTCAGATTTTTCTGTTAATTTTCTGCACCATTTAGCATAGCAGCATCTCCGGCGTTTCTGTGCGTTGCAACTCCCACCAGAGCAGCACAAATGAAGACTTTCCTCTTTCCAAACGCTTTTAAAGGACGATCGTTTTGACTGTCGACCGTGACCCTCATCAGCAAAATGTCAAAAAATGAGAAAAGCAGATGCTGAGTTCAGGATTTCCCAAGAAAAATTGTCTAATTCTTATTTGTTGACAGAGGTGAATGGGAAATCTGTGCTCAGTGTGTTTGGAACAAGTGGCGTTGCTCGAGGAAAATAATCTTAAACACCACTACGAGGCACGGAGAAAAATACAATAACTTGAAGAGAGAACTGAGTTTTCTGATCCGGCCCTTTTGGAATCAAAGTAGGTTGCATACGGCCCCCGGACCAAAATGAGTTTGACACCCCTGCTATAAATTGTTTTACTTGATGACGGTAAGATGGTTGTTGGATTTTTAACATTAACATTATGCATTTTTCAGCGAGTGTGTCAATAAAGTTTGAACTGCATTATCAAATCACCTACATTTACTTGAACAGTAGTAAATGCCGCTCATGCTTTTAGATCGTCACCTCACGTAGACTATAGTTCCCATGATGCACCTTTGTCTAGTCCAGGCTGTACGTTGTGTCATGTTTTGTGTCTCCATTTCTGTTTTGGGTTCAACTGAAAATGCGTTGCAAATAATTCTTTGAAAAGTTTCAGCAAATTTGTCGAAAATGCGCTGAAATTTCTTGTCGTTTTCTGTCTTTTTTGTGTTTGTTACATTTTGTGTCTGTTAAGTCAAAGGAGAGTTGTGTAACTTTTTGGTTGGATGTCTGTCATTTGCTTGTTTCCATGGAGATGTCATTGCTCTGCCTGGAATGTTCCGCAGTGTGACATTAAACAGCTCTACTTTACATTTATTCAATTATAGCTGGTTTTATAGCTCACAGATATAGAGGAAAAACATCAGCTCTCCACAGATCTGACCTGTAACTTGGTCTGATTTGGTCTCCATGAAGATAGAAAGGTTTAACACAAGGGAAGTGACGACATCCAAGTCTCACGATACAATATTGTCACGGTATGAACCCACGATACGATATGTATTGCTATATCATGGGAAAGCTCATGATATTACGATATTCTACATAATAATAAGACTGACATTCTAAAAATGCTTTGACCAGTCATTTTGTACAACATTTATTGTCATTAGGGATGGAACGATATCCAAATCTCTCTGTACGATATTTTCACCATATACATCTCACGGTACGATATTTATTGCGATATTATGATGATCCCAAAACTGTGAATCTGCTCCTTTTTCCTCTAAAAATGCCTTCACAAGACTTAATCCAAAGAATGACGATTTCAAAATGCTTAGAACAGTTATTTCTTCATGTCGTCTGCACTGAAACGGAGCAAAGGATCATGGTCTATGTAGTTCCCTCTGTTTTTTTACTATTTCTGCAACAGAACTATTCATTTAAGCAAAGAGACTTGGGATTCGATATATTGTGATGGTCCACGATATTATTATGAGTCCTTTGACGATATGATATCACCATGTTTCGGCTATTGTCACATCCGTATTTAACGCCACACTGTGAAACATTCCAGACAAAGCAATAACAAGAGCATTTGACAGACCCTCCTCCAGAAAAGTTCCACGATGCCCCTTTAACAATGTGCATATTTTTTGTTGACATTATTGTTTCCATTATTTCAAAGCTGTTCTGTGTTTTCCATGTACCCGTTCCCCGCCTCTCCTTTCACTCCCACCACCCCTCGACCAATCATGTGCATCATGTGGCTCTTGCATGGTGCTGATGATGTCGACTCCGCCCGGCAACAGAAGGTAACGTTTTTTTGGTCCGTTTGTGCAAAATCACACTCAAACTTTTTTTTTTTCCACAGCACATTTTGATTATTGCACTGTTGTAGGGCTGCAAAAACACACAAAACAAAAACGATTTCAGGTTTTTCTCTGTGTCGATTGAGGGCAGATTTGCTATATATGTTTAAAAAGTAGGATTCTGTTCAAAGTTCACGTTGTAAACAACTCCAGGAGCGTTAAAGCTATTCTCTTATCTGTTATAATGTTGTTTCCTCATCAAAAACTTCCTGCATATTTAGGCTGTGTTCTAGACACCTTGTTCCACCTTGTGATGTCATAAGGTAATACAGGAAGTGCTCCACTGTGGTTTTAAACTCCACTCACCTTCACTAGAATCATTTAATGATTTCAGCCCCGGAGTTCCCAATTTCTACTGAGCAGTTAAATTGAAAACTACCGCTTCATGACATCACAAGGTGGAACAGAGCATTTTGAGCTTTGGGGATGGACACAGACTTAAGCCGGGCGTACACTGTTTGATTTTTGGCTTCTTTTTGATTTTTCACTCGTGCTTAATCCTGTGTCGTGCTTCGTGTAGTAAACATGGGGTAATAAGAATTAGGCCCCATCCACACTAGTACGTATTTGAGACATTTTCATTGTGGATGTAGTGTTTGTCCACATGAATCCAATGGAGAACGGCTCCGGAGATGGAACAATCTGGTGCCGCCAGCTCCCACAAAGTCATCTGAGCACAGATCACTAGAACTACTTGCCAGTAGGTCATGGAAAACAAGGAACAAAGATTGTTTTCACGCTTGCCATCTTCTGCTGCTGCAACTTCAGACAGGGTGCTCCACTTCCTTGTTTTTACTGCCGTTGTGACAAAATATCGTGAACCTAGTCATGTGACTAGCGTTTCAGGCACAGAAACTACGTGTCTGGACGCAAATCGTTTCTGATACGGTGATTTGTTTCAGTGTAAACATAACCTAATACCTCATGACCAGCTCCTGATTGGCTATCATAGGTTGCAAGAATTTCAAACTTTTTTAAAATCCAGTCGCCTCTCGTGAGGGTTTCGTACTCTTGACGTCGTTCGTACAGTGTGAGAACCTGAATCATAAGCTGTGAACTTTTAAACCCTGCGATTTGATTGTACAGTTTGTGCTGGAGCCAAGTGAAATGATTGGAAATATTGCACAGTGTACGCCCGGCTTAATAAAAAAGGATTACTGAAACGTGTGAATGAAATTAAACACAACTCCAGGTCTGTTTTTGATGAGGCAACAGCATAATAACATGTCTTATAGTTCACAAGAGTCAATTTTGATTAATATTGAACCTTTAACATTTGAGAGGAAACTGAAATATGAACTGATATGAACAAGAATCCCATGCTTTTCAGAACATGATTGTGGAGATCTATAAGGACACGGTATTTTCTTTTCAGAGTAGATTCTATTACCTGAATAATTACAACTCAAATTGTGATTTTGATTGTTGCGATTTACTATGCAGTCCTACATTATAGCTCAGCCTCAGCTCATTTCCACATTTTAAAACATGTCATTTCTCATTTTCACAGTGCCTTAAAATTGTATTAGATAAACATAAGGCAAGTTGATTTGTACAGCACAATTTGTACTCCAAGTAATTAAAAGTGATTTACAGAAGAAGAAATAGATTAAAAACACAATACAAACAAATCAAAACATACATAATCATCACACAAATACATCTGAGTTTTGCCTTTTCAAATGCAACCATTCATTTCATTACTGACGGGCAATTTAAAAGGGAACACGTGTTAAATGGGCTCGTTTTGTGCACCTCAAAAGCATACCAGGAGTATTTCCTTTTATTATTTCTATCTCCGGGTTTTATGAAAGACTATAAAATCATTTCAGTGCATATTTTGGCTTCACCGTCCATCTGTTGGCATCATCTATTGCCATAACTTGCCGCTTCCTATTCTTATACGCCTAATCTAAATGGTCTCAAAATACTAATGGAAATAGAGACTAGAATAACCTTTGAAAATACGGTCTGCATCTGGATTTGGATTTTCTGAGCCCAAAACTCTTAGGCTACATTCAGACTGCAGCCTGAAGTGACTCAAATTAGATTTTTTTGCCTCTATGTGACCTGTATCTGATCTTTTAAAGACCATCTGAACAACACAGATACGGTTTTTCAAACCCGGGCCACTTAGGCTACTTCAGGCTGCAGGGCTTAATGGTCAATGGGATTTTTTTGTGAAATCCAATTTTTTTGCGAGGTTGTTCACATTTCCAATTAAATGCGACTTGTCTGTGCTCTCCAGTGTGAACTTTAAATGCCCCAAAAGTGTCCTGCACGAGCACTGGAGGGCACGACGACATCACACAGCGAGCTCAGTGTTTACGGAAGTCGCCTAAACATGGACGCTGCATTGAACACCTGGCGATTTTAAAGTTGCTGTCGTACCACTCTCGCGGAATGAAACACATCTTCGGCCTATTTCAGTGAGAAAACACGTTGGCGTTGGGCTCTATTGGTTCACAACCGATACTTGTTACAGCACAATAGCCGACCTCTCGCTTGTTGATGACGTGTAGGTTGGATGAATGCGTCTTGTCCATTCAGACTGAAGTCGCATGCCAAAAGATCGGATATGTATCGGTCTTAGGAGCACATGTCCAAGTGGCCTGGGTTGCATTTGAAAAAATCGGATCTGTGTCGTTCAGACTGTTGTGAAAAAGATCAGATACAGGTCGTATAGGGGCGGAAAAATCGGATTTGTGTCACTTCAGACTGCAGTCTGAACGTAGCCTTGAATATGTGGTCCTGAAACCGATACATATCCGATCTTTTGACATGCGACTTCAGTCTGAACTGCCGGGTTGCATTTGTTCGACCTATACTTCATCAACAAGCGACAAACATTACTATTCTGCACTTAAGTTCTAGGCGGAAACTGGAAGAAAGCCACAACCATGATGGACGACAATGCGAGAGAATCTAGTCTAGTCAATGGAGGGAAAGCGAGTTTAGAGAATTAATTAATAAACGGCATGGCCAAAAACCTCGTTCTCCTCTTCTCGATCTCCTCCTTAAAACAAATAAGATGTACTTGTTCTGGCTCCGGTACAACGGCAACTTTAAAATCGCTCCATGTTTAGGCTACGTCCGTAAACACTTTTGGGGCGTTTAAAGTTCACACTGGAGATCACAAACAAGTCGCATTTAATTGGAAATGTGAACGACCTCGCAAAAAAAACGGATTCTGCAAAAAAATTCAACATTAAGTCCTGAACAGCTTATTTATGGATATGCCACTTTTACAGTACATTAAGAACATTAACATTTATATTACTGGAGTTGAAACCCTCACACATCCATCCAGCTCATCTGTCATACTCCAAAAATTATTATTTAGCTATTACACACTGTTCCACTTCTCCAGAACACTCCTCTTTCTCTTTCTCTCTCACGTCTCTCAGTGTGTGGCTTTACTAACTCGCTCAGGGCAGTACAGCAGCATGTGAACCCCCTGATCCCCGTTCATGGGGCACCTCCTTTTGTCTCCGCACAGTTTGAGTCATGTCCTGTTATGTCTGCATGTGTCTGCGTCACTGCCATGTCTGAGTATGTCTTGTACTTTATTTTACAGTATAAAAATATGCAACTACTTGAAAAACACTTGAAATCATGTTTGGGTTTTTGGTTTGTTATTGCTATGAAGAATATTATTATTATTATTATTATTATTATTATTATTATTATTATTATTATTATTATTATTATTATTATTATTACCGTATTTTCTGGACTATTGAGCGCACCAGGCTATAAGCCGCTGATATTTATGTTGAAAAATTTTATATTTACTGCACATACAGAACGATTTTGTACTGTAAATGTACATTTATGTACCAGAACAGATTCTTTCTGAACAGTGCCTTTTAACACGGCAGCAACTGTGCTGATTAAAACAGATCAAAAACAGAAAAGAACCGGTAATTGACCTTCATTTCTCCTGTGCAGTGAAACCACAAGTCACTTTAATCATCTCCGCTGACGCCGATCTTACGTGCAGCAGCACGGTAGAGGTCTGCGTGACACAATTCAGTCCCGCTCCCGCAGTCTTCAGTACCGCTCCCGCCCGCAAAAAGCTTTCAGAATGTTCTTTCAGAATGTTCTTATACATCCATGGTCCCGCGCCGCGCTGTTTTGTGTTGGGTCCCGCGGGTGCAGGGCTCTACAGCGCAGTTTCCTTCCTGGAGCAAGATCGATGCCTTCAACTTAAAACTTGCATCATACAAACTCCTTCGTGTGCTTTTCATGATGAAGGGGCGAGGATTTGAAAATAATTACCAGTTAGTAATTTGTCGTGCGTGTTATATCTGCTAAATAAAAAGTAGCGTATTCTTCTCCGTCTATCTTGTTTTTGAAATTCCGGTTAGAGTGCCTCTAGCAGTGGAAGAAAAAAATCTAAATTTAGCTGCTCCGCACTAAAAGCCGCATGGTTCAAAGCCTGGGAAAAAAGTAGCGGCTTATAGTCCGGAAAATACGGTATTTTGTTTTATTTTTTACGTATTATTATAACTATTATTATTATTATTAGTAGTAGTAGTAGTAGTAGTAGTAGTACTTTATTTTACTGTATAAAAACATGCAACAACTTGAAAACCATTTGAGATCATGTTGGGGTTTTGGTTTGTTATTGCTATGAACAACATATTATTATTATTAGTAGTAGTAGTAGTAGTAGTAGTAGTAGTAGTAGCAGTAGTAGTAGTAGTAGTAGTAGCAGTAGCATTGTTATTATAGTTATAATAATAATAATTATTATTATTATTAGCATTATTATTATTATTTGAGTATGTCTTGTAGTTTATTTTTTCAACTACTTGAAAAACATTTGAGATCATGAAAAACATTTGAGATCATCATTGGGTTTTCGGTTCGTTATTGCTTATAAAGATATATTTTGGGCCATGTAAAACTAGCATTTTGAAAAGTACTCTGTGTGGGTTTGCAAACACAATGAAATCGACAATGACTATTCATATTATTCCATGTTTATGTAATTATTTGACTTTGCTCATCAATTTTAATGCAAGTCTGCTAGTCATAATTTGAAATATTGGGGGAAAAAATTCAAAATTATTCATTTTTAACTATTTTCTTCCAAAACACCATTGCTTCGGTGCTGAATGGTGAACAGCTCACTTAGCTCGTCCAAGTATATCTCTGTGGGGTTTTGCAGGGTACAATGAATAAATATGATTAGAGATCAGGCAGGGGACAGCGAGTTGTGAAAGACTTTACAAATGAGGTGAAAAGGGTAAGTATTTTTATATTTTCAGTGCTAACACTAAGATAATTGGAGGCATGATACACATTTAATTAACGCTGCAGAATGAAATAATCAGGAAATCAGTTTGTTAATTTTTAATTGCTTGTTTTACATTGTATTTTGTAATAAAAGTCAGCGTTAGAGTTAGAGTTCATTTATTTATTTGAACATTTAACAAGGAAAGAAAGAAACAAAATAACTAACTTTGAGACAGCTGCAGAATGCTGCTTTTTACAGAGCTTCATTCATTCACACTCACCAATTAAATGAAATATTTAAAATTCTCTACAACCATTTTCTTTTACGTGGAAATGAATTTCCGTCTTTGTGATTATCTGAAATCTGTTGCCAATCACATGCTTGTATCTCGATGTCCATAACGTGCATGTTACTAACTTTTCTTTCAGCCTGTTACAATGGCCTATCCTGTTGCTTCCTTTCTAACTAACGACTAACTTTTGTTCCCAGCATTCGATAATGAAACAAGTGGCTTCATGTGTTTGCACTGATTAACTCTGAATGTGTGAATATGGATGCATGAGTGTCACATTAACGTTGCACCGTAATCTGATATGTCGGGATTGTCTTTACGGAAACCGGCAGGGCTCATAACAAATGCAAACGCCGCAACATAAATGCAAACTCCACAACACAACAAAACGCCACAACAGAAGTGACCGCTGGACTATATTTTCCGAACGGGGGAGCTCACAACAAATACAAACGCCACAACACAAATACAAACGCCGCAACACAACAAAAAGCCACAACACAAAAACAAACACCACAACACAAATACAAATGCCACAATAGAAATGCAAATGCTGCAACACAACAAAAAGCTGCAATACCAATACAAACGGCGCAACACAAATGCAAACGCCACAACACAAATGCAAACGCCGCAACACAAATGCAAACGCCGCAACACAACAAAAAGCCACAACACGACAAAAAGCCACAACACGACAAAAAGCCACAACACAAAAACAAACACCACAATACAAATACAAATGCCACAACAAAAATGCAAACGCCACGACTTGACAAAAAGCCACAACACAAATACAAACGCCACAACACAAATACAAACGCCACAACACAAATGCGAATGGCACAACACAACAAAAAGCCACAACGGAAGTGGCCACGGGACTCTATTTTCCGAAGGATCAAGCGGGAAGCGAATGGGAAAAGTTGAAGAAGAAGAATGTGAAAAGAAAAAGAACGGAGAAGTGAACAAAGTTGGAAACGTAAGTAAAAGTCATTTATTGTTTTGTGGCCAGGATCGATGTGACGTAAATAATTTCCCTGCTTGGTCCGTCGGAAAATAGAGTCCCGCGGTCACTTCGTTGTGTCTTTTATTTTTGGTTGTGTTGTGGCTTTTTGTTGTGTTGTGGCATTTGTATTTATTGTGAGCCCCCCCGGCTTCCGTATATCTTGACTCTTTGTTATTGCAGTTTACAGGTTTATGGGAGGTTGTAATTGTACATTGTAAAGCCATAGCAAGACTCAAAATTACATAGAATACATTTTACATACTTTTACAATGAAGCTGAAGAGAATATAGCCAAGTTATTGTCAGGATCTGTTCATGTGCAAGAAACTATAACTTAGTATATTGTTAAGGTGCTTCATTTGAACAGATCTAAAAGAAAAGCCGTTTTTGTCCCAGAATTTAGTCGTAATTGGAGATTGTATTAGCGCAACAGTGACAGCCCACCTCCTGCTTCCATTTTTTTGCAGAGACTTTCCGAAAAGAAATTAAGTACGTGGTAACTAATTATTACAAGAGCTATATTTGTACTTTTGTATTTAACACCTATTTCTGAAACTTTAGAAATCTCAATGTTATTAAAACATTTAGCAGAATTTTGCGCATTAAATGTGTTTTTTGGATTATCAGCGCTTTAAACGTTTTTAATTTTTCGAAAAGTCTATGGAAAAAATCAGTGGAAAATTTACTTGCGGAACTGGAGTGGACTTTGAAGTTTGCAGGACTGTTGAGCTCCATTCATCTTAAAGTTTAGATTTTTTGACAGTTTGACGGAAGGATTTACGGAAGGATTTTAATTTCAAATTTTAGTGTATTATTCAAAATGGTGATTTAAAGGATGCAATGTGTAACTTTTCTAGTGGAGGGTCCGTCAAATACTTTTCGCCATGGAGATGTTCTTGCTTTGTTTGGAATGTTTCACAGTATGGCATTAAACCTTTCTACCTTCACGGAAACCAAACTAGGCCCCCGTCCACACTAGTGCATATTTGAGTCATTTCCCTGTAGATCCAGTGTTCGTCCACACTAATCCGATGGATAACGGCTCTGGCAACAGAACACCAGCTCCCACGAATTCACCTGAGCACAGATCTGATCCGGTGCTGTGTGGATGAGTGAAAACGTTGATACGCTGACGTAGAAGCTCTAGTTGCCGTCCTTATTGGACCACGTCACTGTGACCTGTGCCTTCCTAGTCCGCTGGGTTCGTGACATCAGTCATGACGCTATTGCGGGAAACAGTTTAAACAAACCCTAGACAAACGTAAAACAGCGTCTGTCCATGAAAAGATGCTTCCCATCTTCCTCAGCTCGAAATTGCCTGCTGCAACATCAGACACCGTGCTCCACTTCCTTATTTTTATCACCCACATGGTGTCGTACTGTCGTGGCGCAAGCCTAGTCCTGTAACTAGCGTTTCAGGTGACATGCCGGTATGCAAATCGTTTCCAGTACGGTGATACAGTGAAACGGTGATTCATTTCAGTGTAAACGTAGTCTAGACCAGGTTACAGGTCAAATCTATGAAGAGGCGACTGAATGTCTCTTTTTCTAGTTATTTTTGAGTTATAAATCCATCTGTAATTGAGTAAACGTAAAGCAGAGCTGTTTAATGTCATACTGTGGAACATTCCAGGCAGAGCGATGACGTATTCATAAAAACAAGCAGTTGACGGACCCCCAACCATAAAGTTACACAGTGCAGCTTTAAGGTATTGCAAAAATATAGGGTTATTGTCAACACAACTTGATCAAACTTCAATTTTTCATTTCAAATCTTGCCATCTCATTTACATTTACACTAGTAAGCAAACTGTCACCTTTTTAAAATATTAGGCACGTTCATAATCCTCGCTGCCCAATCTATTATTTATGGGCTCGCACAGTGGAGAGACTTTAATGAGCGTCTTTAAGGGGGGGACACTGTGGGGAACAATGGCTTCTGCCTTTTGACTTGACCTGAAGTGATAGTGTCCACACGCAATGTTCCTGAGCAACAGTAGCAGTCTTCTTACCACCAAATATCAAAGTTCAACGCTGGGGTGAGGTTCATAATGGAGAAATAAGTGAGGTTTTTGTGCATTTTTAACATGAGACAATGTGCGTTTACTACCATTATATTTTATATTTTCAACAAATAGTGACAAAAATGACCTGTAGTTGACGAATGAAAAGCTGCAACGGTAATTTTAAGGGCACGGGAGGATCTGCAAAATGATGTACTTTTGACCTATTGTATCCGGCTTTTATCAGCATTGCCAGATACACCGCCTGGCCAAAAAAAGAGTCGTCACCAGGATTTACCTAAGCAAATAGGTTCAGTGTTGCTGCAGTTGGTCAGGTCCAAAGAATGAGGTCAGCTGAACCTGAATATACTGAAGGACCAGGTTATTCCATCAATGGTTTTTGTCTTCCCTGATGGTGTAGGCACTATTTGATTTTTTTGGTTCCAATTCTGTAAAAAATTAATTCTGTGAAGTTTCATTGGATTTCAATATTTTTTTTACCACTGTCACATGACCCCTGCTTTTTTGTGCCACAGCATAAAACCATCAGCGTTCGATAGGGGGTAGGGTAACATTTTGTGTAAGTACTCAAACAAGATGCATATATCATTACAACAAGAGGACAAATGAACAGAATTCTGCATCTAATCTGCATATGCACACATAATCAAAATACTATATATTCAGTCTACATAAAACAAATGAGTCCAAAAAAGTACAATTCCAACTGTCGTCACATATTTTGTTTATTTGGAAATGTGTACAGATTTGAGTATTGATTTCTACCCTGGCAATTTTTCTGTGGTAAAAAATAAACCTCATCACTGCAGAGGCTATAGTAATAACTTTTAATAATTTCTCAACATTCTGTTTCTATGGACTCATTATATAGTGGTCTGCTTTTACATGTGATGGTTTATGCGACTCAAAAAAAGAAGCGTGTGGCTGATTGGCTTCCATCTAATGAAATACCTGGAAATCGTCTCCCATCTTGGGCAGAGGTTCTCCAACAATACTTCAAGTTGCACAAAGATGACAAACTGGAAGTTCAGGCATAAACACAAATTTGAATTATTGTGCATTTACAGTTGTGCTCATAAGTTTACATACACTGCCAGAATTTATCATTTCTTGGTCCAGAAGCTGCACATGGGACATACTTGGATATTGCAACACGATAATGATCCAAAACACAAAGGCAAGTGGACCTGTCATTGGCTCCAGCAGAATAAAGTGAAGGTTCTGGAGTGTTCGTCTCTTCTGACCTCAGTATCACTGAGCCTCTGGGCACATCTCAAGCTGCAGTTCAGACAAGAGCCCAAGAATTTACAGGAACTGGAGCCTTTTGCCAAGAAGAATGGGCAGATTTACCATCAGAGAAAATAACACATCCACAACTATCACAAAAGACTCCAGCTGTCACTGGGTCATTTGTGTAGTTTCTGTTCTCATTATGATTTAAAAAGAGGAAACACAGTTGTATGATAATAAACTGCTTCACTCAAGCACTAACCATGAGTGAAAGAAAAGTTTTTGTGTTAACGTTCATATTCTCTGAAAGATGGACAAGAAATCAATCAAATTCTGTCAGGGTCTGTAAACTTATGAGCACAAGTGTATGTCAGATAAACTAAACATGTGATGGTAGTTTGAAAAATTGCAATTCAGAATTATTCATTTGTAGAGTACTGTTGGTTTGCCACGCATTCGCTTTACATATGTAGTCTAAGTATATAGCATTTTGGATATGTGTGACTATGGATAGATTCGGATTTTTTCATTCCATTCATACTATTTCTATAACAATGCATGTGTTTTGTCAGAAGTTCTAACACAGAATGTTACCCATACAACAATTGTGACAGTGGTAAAAATAGTAGATATCAGGTGAAAGTTTACTGAATTGTTTTTTTGTTTTTTTTACCCAATTGGAACCAAACAATATTTTTATTTTATTTTTAGCATTATTTCGTGGACCACCCTATCAGGCCCGGGCATATTCCAAGATGACAATGCTGGGATTCATCAGCCTCGAATAGGGAAAGAGTGGTTCAGGGAGCAGGAGATGTCATTTTCACATTTGGATTGGTCACCACAGAGTCCAGACCTGAACCCCGTTGAGAATCTTTGGGATGTGCTGGAGAAGGCTCAGATTCGACCATCATCAGTGCAAGATCTTGGTGAAAAATGAACGCACCGCTGGATGGAAATAGATCTTGTAACATTGCAGAAGCTCATCCAAACAATGCCACAGCGAATGCATTAATTTTCTGCCAAGATCTTGCATTGACGATGGTCATTTGATGTAATTTCTTGTTCCTGTAGTCAAATTTTTTCTCTGCACTTGACCCATCTTTCAAACGGTTGGGGAACTCTGATAGGAGCAGTGACCCATTTCCAGCTCTTGAGCTATAAATCCACGTTCCGTAATAACTAGCTAGAGGATTTACATGGGTGATTTGTTTTAATTCGATGGGAGACATTAAAATAGCTCATTTGAACTTGGTCCAACCACAGCTGCAAATTTGTAGCAGATGTTTCTCAAATACAGACGGCATCTCCTCTCGAAAATTCATATGTAATTCAGAACAAAATCCGTAACTTATTTTACCACAGAAAGCCTTTCATTTGGCATAATTCTGTTTCAGCAAACTGTAAAATACCAAATAATAGCTGGGTTTCGATTAACTGCTGGGTAGTTGTCGCCTATGCCGACACTCCCAGAAGTCGCTCTGGCTGCTACCGAAGACGCTCAAACTCCCATTTCCTGTTTTTTGTGTTTTGTTTATTATAACCAAGATATCATGATAACCTTCACTGGTGACATCCCTATTTCGAAGTGACGTTAAAAAGAAAAATGGTGCAATATAGTGGGCAGGAAATGGAAGCAGTTTTTAGGGGTTTTGGTAATATTACTTAAGTTTGGCAATTCGGAGGAAGCAGCAATGTCATCGTAGCTGCTGTGGCGTAAAAGAAAAGTTGTGGCAAAGCGGCAAGGGAAGAAACATCGTATAAAAACTGTAAACTACAGTCATACTGGTTAAAAGAATTTGAGTACCATATTTTACCAGTTTTGAGCAAGATTTTTGTGAGGAAAGAAATTAATCGCCTGCTCCAAATTACCGCCTGGTCTCAAATAAATGCCTGGTCTGTTAAGTGATTGAAACAATTAAACGCTCCAGCTCTTATTTGGTATTTTACGGTATTTTTGTGTTGCTTTTAAGCTAAGTAAGTATTTGTTTAGACAGAAGTAAACCATACGTTTCTCTGATTGTTTAATCCTGCCCATCAAACCATCTGAAATCGACATAATTCTAGACAGGATAAGGACTAGTCCTTTATTGCTTAAAGGACTTTCTTAAAAAATAAAAAAAATAAAAATAAAACTCAAAATGATATATTTGTTTGTAGAAATGACAACATTCCCATCTATAAACCATTAGCGACGCATCAGTTTCATTCTGTTTTTTTCCCACTTTGTGCTGAACGTACCACACAGGTCGTCCAAGCTCCACTTTAAACAGGTACAAAAGGAACATTTGGAACAGTTGAAGCTGTTACCACCAAAACAAAAATAACATTTTTGAAGCTCTCTTGTTATTTTTTACAAGCGCACAGACAGAATGTGCAGACAGATGTGTTTTTGAAGTTTATTTATTAATACAGAAATACATGGACACACTACCAGTCAGTTTGAACACACTTTTTTTATTTGAAGGTGCACTGTGTAAATTTTCTGGCGGAGAGCCCCTCAAATGCTTTTATCCATAGAGATGTGATTGCGTTATCTGGAATGTTTCACAGTATGGCTTTAAACCTTTCTTTCTTCATGAAGACCAAATCAGACCAAGTTCAGCTCTGTGGAGAGGCGACCCCGCTCACAGTCAGAATGCCGTGCCGTGTTTTTCTAGGCATTTTTGAGCTATAAAACCACCTGTAATGGAATAAATGTAAGGTAAAGCAGTTTAATGCCATACTGTGGAATATTCCAGGCAGAGCAGTTACAACGGCGGACCCCCAACCACAAAATTAAGCTGTGGCCACTGCTGTGTCATTAGAAAAACTACATAATCCAGCTGTAAACAGGAAGCAAAACAATTTGTACGAAACTGAGAAGCCCTGTGTGCTCATATGTTATTCATACGAGGAAAACATGAAATAAAGTTACTCCAAAACATACAGCAAATCCACGCTGACCTTCGAAAAGGGCTGTGACAGAGACAGAAGTTTTGCAGCCTCTCTTCTCCGGCTGTTTTCGCTGCTCCGAGCTGTTGCTATATCCATAAACTCACAGAGGAGCGTATCACAGCAGGACTCAGAACTGCCTCACTAGTTAATACATATTTCTGCCGCTGGACTTATTTTCTCCACTAAAACGTTAGCTCTGCTGCCACATGTAAACAAACAGCGCCGTGTACTGACGTCATCGCCCAGTACAGCAGTGTTGGGGCGACAAACACGGTCACAAACACAGTTCCGTTAAACGAAAAATAACATTTGCAAAAAGCCTATCCACTTTTCTATGTTGATATGAGTAAGGGACAAAAATGTGCGATTGATTTACGATGAATTATGAGTTAATTATGACATTCATGTGTTTAATTGCAAATAAATATTTTAATCGATTGACACCACTAGCATAAATGTAAGGTAGAGTTGTTTAATGTCACACTGTGGAACATTCCAGGCAGAACAAAGACATATCCACAGAAACAAGCAGGTGACGGACCCCCAACCGAAAGTTACATAATGCACCTTTAACAAAAAATACTGAATGAGAATATGTGTTCAAATAAATCCTCTATATTGTGACTGCAGTACAGGCAATCCAAGTGAAGAGTCTTGCCCAACGACACAATAAAAATATACACGAAACATTAGGTGGTTAATGGTTACCTCAGTCCATTATAGTTGCAATATCTTTTTTAACGGTGGAATAATTTGGTGGAAAGAAGACATGTTTGTAGCATTTTATAATTTTCTTACACTCTAATTTAAATAATAAAAATAAAATATCAGAATGTTTAAATAACTTTATTGATCAAGCCTCAAACTGTGTCCTCGCAATACAATAACTTCGTATTTAAAAACACATTGTACAATGTAGAAAAAACAAAACTGCAACGTTCCAATCAACAACTTAATTACAACTGAAGCACTTTTATTCACTTTTATTTTTATTGTCTTTCTAGTATGTGATGTTAACGCATATATTTGTGGTGTACAGGCGAACCCACTGCTCCCAAACTGGAGGTCAAAGTTCACAACAAAGGCAACGCTCTGAAGGTCAACTGGTTCAAACAGGACGACGGCGGCTCTCCCATCAAGCACTACCTGGTCCGGTACAAGGCTGTGAGTACTGCTACGAAAGTACATGATATTCAGTACATTAGAGTTGTACAGTTAAAGGTCCCGTATTACGCAAAATTAACTTTTGTGAGGTTTAAGTAGGGTGACCAGACGTCCCTTTTTACCCGGGACAGTCCCAAAACCAGTGATTTGTCCCAGTTTTCTACAAGACATGACCCTGGTGCCCCTATTTTTTTTACCAGTTTGATCTAAATCAGGACTAAACTAAGACTAATCCAGGACCACATCAGATCTAAACCAGAACTAAAACAGGACTATCACAATTTTTGGCTAATCTGATCCCTGCCAACAGTAAAGAGGAGCATAAATTGTCATTTGTTTTGCCAAAATACAGAAATCTGTGTTTGCGAATGACCATAAAGCAAAAACAAAACGAAAAAAATGCAGCGCCCCTCAGATTATGACTGACACAAAAATGCACAATCGTACACGTTCTTTTCATGATTTTATTTATACCAACCATCCCAACCTGGGTGTGTCCCAGTGGGGTTAGCCCTATGTTCCCAGAGTCCTCTGTTCCCTCATTTCTAAGATTTTTTCTTATTTCTAAGATTTTTCTCTAAATTAAATTCTACGTCAAGTAATTTTTATTTTTATACTGCATTTAAAAGGATGATTCAGGGTAATTTCAACCTAGGGTCCTTTGCACCAGGACCTCAAACTGGGCTGAGGGAACATAGAGCTGAGGGAACATAGGGCTGAGGGAACATAGACCTGAGGGAACATAGGGCTGAGGGAACATAGGGCTGAGGGAACATAGGGCTGAGGGAACATAGAGCTGAGGGAACATAGAGGAAGGAACATAGGGCTGAGGGAACATAGGACTGAGGCAACATAGACCTGAGGGAACATAGGACTGAGGGAACATAGGGCTGAGGGAACATAGGGCTAAGGGAACATAGAGGAAGGAACATAGGGCTGAGGGAACATAGGGCTGAGGGAACATAGGGCTGAGGGAACATAGAGCTGAGGGAACATAGGGCTGAGGGAACATAGAGCTGAGGGAACATAGGGCTGAGGGAACATAGGACTGAGGCAACATAGACCTGAGGGAACATATGACTCAGGGAACATAGAGCTGAAGGAACATAGGGCTGAGGGAACATAGGACTGAGGGAACATAGGACTGAGGGAACATAGGGCTGAGGGAACATAGGGCTGAGGGAACATAGAGGAAGGAACATAGGGCTGAGGGAACATAGAGCTGAGGGAACATATGACTGAGGGAACATAGAGCTGAGGAAACATAGAGCTGAGGGAACATATGACTGAGGGAACATAGAGCTGAGGGAACATAGAGCTGAGGAAACATAGAGCTGAGGGAACATAGAGCTGAGGGAACATAGGGCTGAGAGAACATAGGGCTGAGGGAACATAGAGCTGAGGGAACATAGGACTGAGGGAACATAGGACTGAGGCAACATAGACCTGAGGGAACATAGGACTGAGGGAACATAGGGCTGAGGGAACATAGGGCTGAGGGAACATAGAGCTGAGGGAACATAGGGCTGAGGGAACATATGACTGAGGGAACATAGGGCTGAGGGAACATAGGGCTGAGGGAACATAGACATGAGGGAACATAGGGCTGAGGGAACATAGGGCTGAGGGAACATAGGGCTGAGGGAACATAGAGCTGAGGGAACATAGGGCTGAGGGAACATAGGGCTGAGGGAACATAGGGCTGAGGGAACATTTCCTCATCCCAGTTTAGTATTTTAAAATCTGGTCCCCTTGACTTTAAGCAACGTTACCTCATCAAAAACAGACCGGGTGTTTGTTGTGTTTTGTTTCATTCACACATGTTTGAGTAATCCCGGTTTATTAGTCTGTCTACATCTCCAAAGCTCAGACTGCTCTGTTCTGCCCTGTCATGTCATGAAGCGATAGTTTTCAGTTTAACAACTACATTTTACCTTTAGTTCAGTTCAGGAGAGTCTGGCAGGTCCACAGCTGAAATCATCCAAACACACAGCAAAAAGGGAAGTGTTAAAATTGACTCTCACAGAATTTATTTGAACATTTTCTCAAGGTTCATGTGAGTCCGATCTGTTCGAGAGTTGATTTAACATTTTGGGAAATCTAATCCACTTTGTTTACAGAGCACATTTTATAAACATGACAGTTCCCAAAGTGCTGCACAAACAACACACCAAAAGACCAAAGCAAACCATAAATAAAAACAATAGATACTTAACTTAGTAACGCTGGACCAAAGTTCCTGTTTAACCCCAAAATCAAGAGTTATATTAAACGGAGAACACTTTGTCCTCGCCCGGCTCCTTCCCACCTGGGTAGATGTGGCCATACCGAACTGGCCCACGGGTCTGGACATCTATAGCCTGTCCGTCCATGGGAGTGGATCTCTCCTTCACTGTAGTTCTCTCCGAAGTTTCCTTGCTGAGAAGGAGGGTCTAAGGACAGGGGATGACTGGACGCTGTTTCATTTGCTGCTTTACATGAATGTTGTTTTGTTTTGTTTTGTTTTGCTGTTTTGATATGTCTGTGTGTGTGTTTTTCTCATCCAAATCTTGGAACGCCTTTAGAGGCAACTGTTGTTGCGATTTTGGGCGCTACAAAAATAAATTGAATTGAATTGAATTGAATTTGTAGGGTTATCCTGATTTAGCTGAACAACACACAGAGGTATTCAATTTTTACACTTTATTTTAGTTAATTTAAGATGAAATTATGTGCAAAACTGGTTCAAATTGGTATTCTCTGGCAGGAGTTTGAAGTGGTGGGTGGGAGGTGCCAAATTAACACTAGGGGAAGCTGAATTAACTTCAACCATATCAACTCTGGCAAATAACCCCAACTCGAACTTCCATTTAACTTTCAAATAGTTAAAAAAAACGCTTTGTCTGTTAACAACTACAACTGAAATATTTTAATCCTCCAGTTTTTGCTGTGTACATGACATCACAAGGGGGAACAGAGTGTTTTCCGTTTGCTAAATATGCAAGTTTGTACGTTAAACATGTGTGAATGAAACAAAACACAACTCCAGGTCTGTTTGTGATGAGGAAACATTATAAGATATATCAGTAAATAGTAGGGCTGATAAGTGTTGAACAGATGAATTAGCTGATCGAAACGCTAATTATGAAGCATTTTAATGAGAAACTATTGTCCTGCTTTATTTTGATGAAATGCGTCAGGATCTCTGCCTGTAAAAGTCTTACCACAGCCGTGAATGGGCCATAAAATGAACCACAAAATCTCACTTTCTACTCTTGTTTACACCAGATGTGCTGTTTTAGGCCCTTTAGAATAATGAAGTGGAAGTGAAAAAGCCACCTGTATGATCAATGTGATGAAATAGGAACTTAAAACCACACACGCCCCAAAAGTGTCCCGCATGAACATTGGACGACACGACGATGTCACACGAGCGTTTATGGAAGTCGCCTAAATATGTACGCATTGAGCTCTGGTCATTTTAAAGTTGCTGTCGTACCACTCTTGCGGGAGGAAGCACGTTTTCGGCCTAGTTCAGCGAGCAAACACGTCGGCGTTGGGCTGGCTGTAGGTCGGATGTAGGTGAGATGAACGTGAATTGCGTCGCATGTCAAAAGATCGGATATGTATCGGTTGCATTTGAAAAATTCAGACCTGTGTCGTTCAGACTGTCATTAAAAGATCAGATACAGGTCGCATAGGGTGAAAAACATCAGATTTGGGTCACTTCAGGCTGCAGTCTGAGGCCACATTCAGATGTTCAGCAACAAGCGAGAGGTCGGCTACTGTGCTGTAACAAGCATCTGTTGTGAGCCAGTACAGCGAGCGCCGACGTGTTCGCTCAATGAAATAGGCCGAAGACGTGTTTCCTCCCACGACAGTGGCACGGCAGCAACTTTAACAGCTGCTGTGATGTCATCGTGTCCTCCAATGCTCATGCGGGACACTTTTAGGGTATTTAACGTTCACACTGGAGATCACAGACGAGTCGCATTTAATTGGAAATGTGAACAACCTCGCAAAAACATTGGATTTCACAAAAAAAACCCAGAACTGAGCATTAAGCCCTGCAGTCTGAATGTAGCCTATATGTAGCCTAAGACACACATCTTTGTATTGAAGTACTGAAGTGTGTATTCTGGATCCCACATAAACACAGTGGGGCTGTAATAAAAGACGGTATTAAAGGGCCCATATTACGCTATTTTATGATGTTGTTTCCTCATCAAAAACAGACCTGGAGTTGTGTTTTGTTTGATTCACACATGTTTAACTCACAAACCTTAGGAATGCTTCAAAAATGGAAGTGTTCATCATTTATTTTCATCAATCAACAAAATTCAAAAAGAGAAATCTAAATCAGATCAATATTTGCCTTCAAAAGAGCATCAGTGCTGTATAAGTGCACAAAATTAGGCATCGAAATGACAGTTTTGCAGTGGTAATTCCTCAAATTTTATTCATTCAACACAATACGTAAAATTCAGAAACCCCTTGGTGAGTTACTTTGAAAGGTTGGAGACCCCTGATTTGGATCATTACAGCCCTGTAATTGCCAGTTTCTATTGAACAAAAGGTAAAAGGAGCTGTTAACTTGAAAACTACAGCTTAATGACAAGGTGGAGCAGAGCATTTTGAGATTTGGAGATGTAGACAGACTAATAATAAAGGATTACTCAAAGACACGTGAATGAAGCGAAACACAACTCCAGATTTGTAGATAAAGCTCATAAGAGTCAATTTTGAGTTGATCATTTCAGCAGATATGACATAAAAACTGCGTCTTTTTTAACTTTCTCCCTTTCCCCATCAGAAGCACACATCGGACTGGAAGCCGGAGATCCGCCTCCCCCACGGCAGCGAGTACGTGGTGCTGAGCGGACTCGACTGGAACACGGAGTACGAGGTGCACGTGGTGGCAGAGAACCAGCAGGGCAAGTCCCAGCCGGGGGTCCTGTCCTTTAAAACGGCCTTTGAGCCCACCACCGTGCCAGGTAACCACTCTGACCCCTCCGAACCCTCCGACCCCTCCGAACCCTCCGACCTCCAACCCGCAACCCACCCACGCGTACGGCTACGTGGCTTCACTCAGCGAGGGCGAGGGGAGAGGCGACCACCCGACCACAAAACTCCCAAAAATCCCAAAAGTCAAATCTAGGGCTGAAAGTGTAGACTGTGTGCCTACAATCAACCTGTTACTATGTTATTGCTTTGTCAGGAGTGTTTCACAGTGTGGCATTAAACCTTTCTGTCTTCAGGGAGACCAAACTAGACCAGGTGACAGGTCAGATCTGTGGAGAGGCGAGCCCGCTCACAGTCAGAATGCCTGTTTTTCGAAGTATTTTAGAGCTATAAAACCATCTGTGATTGAATAAATGTAAAGTTAATTTCATACGGTGCTTAACAAATTGACCATCACCCAGTATAAGGTGTTTGGCACTGCTGCCATAAAGTAGAATATCTTTATTGTCGCTTAAGTGCATTCCTCGTTCAGCGCAAAGGGAATAAAATAGTAAAATAGTAAAAAAGATACAGATATAGAGACACACCCACACATGTCCCAACCACACACTTCCACATACGTAATTTAACAGCATTTCTGTTCACCAAAATATCTTCTTATGTTTCTATAATGGTTAATCCGCCAGTATATGCAAGATCTTTTTATGAAAACAATATCTTTAAAGCTAAAATATAACTATTTTTGCTATCCATACATTTTCAAGTTTCATGTTTTCCAAAAGTGACACCAAAGTCTCATCCAAAGCAAGACTCTGGGAACAGCGAGAAACTATTTGCAACTCAATAGACCCTTTCAGTGTCAGTAAACTGTGATGACGTAGGCTCGATTGCGCATTTTGGCGACAGAAGTACAGCAGAACTTAGCAGCTTGTCGAGCTCTGTGAAAGGATTATCGTAAAAGACTGTAAATATTTTCTCAACAAGCCGACTTTGACAAACAGTGTCTGACTGCCAGATCCTTGGGCGATCAGTGAGTAAAACTTTAGTTCACAGGTAGAATATCGATTTTGATGAACACATACAAGAACAACCAGACATTTTGGTGCTGGAAATATTTGTATCTGTTTTCTTCAGTCCGTGTTCAGCATGAATCGGAATGAACGGGGAACGATGACACTTCTGTTGCCAAAATGCGCGCAGCTTTTTTTTAAAATCACTTCCACCCTGAAAAGGTTGACTTTGCAAAATGACATAAAAACAAAGCAGCAAGACTGGAACTGTCTTCTGCACCAAAGAATCACACTAAATATTCACATTTTCGGTGATTATTTGTCAACAAGGACTATTTTGTTCTTCCAATTGGTCATTTTCTTAATGAGTAACAATGAAAATGGATAAACTATGACGTTATTTCTGTCTTCTTGTTTTCATGACAGCTGCTCTAATACATTTGTTCAGCACTGTACACAATGTAATCTACAATGGTATAAAATACAACAGTAACACTGCTAGAGGCTTAGGAATTCACATTCACAGGGCTCAGAATGTGCAAAATCTGCATTATGCTTTATGCAAATGTAGAAAAAAAGAAAACACATTCACATTTTATAGTTCAAATTCCATACAAAGTGAGTAGTAATTAGTAGTAATTTAGAGAATTTCTATAAGAGGACAAGAGCGACTGAAATGAACCTAATGTGGGTTTGACTAGAAAATTTACAGCGATGAAATTTTGACGGTAAAGCTGTTTAATGTCACACTGTGGAACATCAAATGACAAATCCATAGAAACGGCCGGGGACGGACCCTCCGCCGGAAAAATGACACTGGACTTTAATGTTTATCTGTTAATTTATTGGCAAAATTGGCAAAACGATATGAGGAGTCTGACAGCAGCAGATAGAGAAAGAGGTGCGGTCATGGAGATAATAGAAATACGCAGGAAACACATTTTATTTTATTTTGAAAGTGTGTGGTCGCGGTGAGCCTCTCCTCTGGATCCTGCTGGGTCGAGGGAACTCATTTTGGGCTCCATCCCCATGACGCTAACCCTGAGTCTGCCTCTGCCTTAACCCCGCTCATCTTGGCTGTTTTATTTTGAAATTTTCTAGTTACAGCAGTGTTTTTGTTTGTCTGGCAACTACTTTTACTACTTACTTTACTACTTACAAGCAAATAACCACTCAAACCATATGCAGACGGATTGATTTTCTAAAAAAAATTGAAATAGCCAGTGCAGCCCTTTCTCTCGTCTTCTGTCTCTCCTTCCTTTCCTCTCTCTTCCCTCCCCTATTCCCACCTCTTTCTCCCCTTGCTCGTACCCCCTTTTTCTCTCTCTCTCTCCCCCTCCTTTCCTCTCCTCCTCTCTCCCCACCTCCTCTCCTTGTCTCTCTTCCATTCTCTTACCTTCCACGCCCCTTTCTCTCTTTCCCCCTTCCTTCTCTCCCTACCTCCTCTCTCCATCTCTCCGTCTCGCTTCCTTTTTCTCCCCTGACCTCCCCTCCTGTCACCTCTTTCTCTCCTTGCTGTTTCCCCCCTCCTCTCTCTCTCTCCTTCCTTTTCTCTCTCTTCTTCGGGAGCCACCTCCTCTCTTTGTTTCTCTTCCTTCGTCTCTCCTGTCCTATTACCCTCCCTCTTACCGTCTCTCTTCCTCTCTCTCTCTTCCTCTCTCCCCACCTCTCTGCTCTTACCCTCCACCCCCTTTTTCTCTCTCTCTCTCCCCCTCCTCTCCTCTCCTCCTCTCTCCCCACCTCCTCTCCTTGTCTCTCTTCCATTCTCTTACCTTCCACGCCCCTTTCTCTCTTTCCCCCTTCCTTCTCTCCCTACCTCCTCTCTCCATCTCTCCGTCTCTCTTCCTTTTTCTCCCCTGACCTCCCCTCCTGTCACCTCTTTCTCTCCTTGCTGTTTCCCCCCCCTCCTCTCTCTCCCCTTCCTTTTCTCTCTCTTCTTCGGGAGCCACCTCCTCTCTTTGTTTCTCTTCCTTCGTCTCTCCTGTCCTATTACCCTCCCTCTTACCGTCTCTCTTCCTCTCTCTCTCTTCCTCTCTCCCCACCTCTCTGCTCTTACCCTCCACCCCCCTTTTTCTCTTTTCTCTCCTGACCTCCCCTCCTGTCACCTTTCTCTTCTTGCTTTTTCCCTTTCTCTCTCTCTCCTTCCTTTCCTTTCTTTCTCTTTCCCTTCCTCTTCTCCTCTTCCTCTCTGTCTTCCCCTCTCCCCTCCTCCTCTCCTTGCCTCCCTTCCGCTCTCATTCCTAACCTCCCCTCCTATGCCTTCTTTCTCTCCTTGCACTTTCCCCCCTTTTTCTCTCTCTCTCTCGTTCCCTGCCTTTCTATCTCTATCTCTCTCTTCCTGGGGAGCCTCTTATCTCTCCTTGCTTCTCCCTTCTCTCTCTCGCTCTTTCTCCTCTCTTCTTTTCCCCTCTCTCCGTCTCTCTTTATTTCTCTCTCCTTGCTCTTCCCCCCTTTCTCTCGCTCTCTCCTTCCCTTTCTTTCTTTCTTTCTCTCCTCTCCTCTCTTTCTCAATCTCTTTTTCTCCCCCACCTCCTCTCTCTTCCTTTCTCTCTCCTGACTTCCCCTCCTGTCACCTCCTTCTTACTCTCTTTTCCTCCTCTCCTCTCTTCCTCACTATTCTTCTCTCCCCACCTCCTCTCTCTCTCCTCCTTTTCCTCTCCTGACTTCCCCTCCTGTCACCTCCTTCTTACTCTCTTTTCCTCCTCTCCTCTCTTCCTCACTATTCTTCTCTCCCCACCTCCTCTCTCTCTCCTCCTTTTCCTCTCCTGACTTCCCCTCCTGTCACCTCCTTCTCCCCTTCCTTTTACTCCCCCTTTCTCTCCTTCCTCTCTCTTCCTTCTTCTCCCCCCTTCCCTCTCTCCTGACTCCCTCCTGTCTCCTCTTACCCCTCCTTCCTTCCTTCCTCTCTCTCCCACTCTTCCTCGAGCCCTATAGTAAATCTCCCGCCCTGTCTCGTGGCGATATTTCTCCTCTCTCCTCCCGTCTGTCTCCACTCCTCCGCTGACAGCTCTCCTCTCCACACTTCATTTGAGACGTGACCCATTAACACGAGCTCTGACCCGGTTTTCACTCGCCCGGGTCCACCCAGAGCCCCGAGAAGCCTCCGGGGCGAACAAACCGAGCGCAGCCGAAGGGAACGCCATTGTCACTCACCCAAAATAACACTGCACCCTATAGAACGGTGTAATGGTGCTGAACGGAGATTACAATTACGAGTTTTGATTAAAGGGCCCGTATTACCCCACAGAGCTTAACAAATGTATTATTCACCACCCGGTATAAGGTGTTTCAACAGTATTTCTGTTTACCAAAATATCTTTTTATGTTTCTATAATGCAGGGGTGTCAAACTCATTTTGGTCCGGGGGCCGTATGCAGCCTACTTTGATCCCAAAAGGGCCGGATCAGAAAACTCAGTTCTCTCTTCAAGTTATTGTATTTTTCTCCGTGTCTCGTAGTGGTGTTTAAGATTATATTCCTCGAGCAACGCCACTTGTTCCAAACACACTGAGCACAGATTTCCCATTCACCTCTGTCAACAAATAAGAATTAGACTATTTTTCTTGGGAAATCCTGAACTCAGCATCTGCTTTTCTCATTTTTTGACATTTTGCTGATGAGGGTCACGGTCGACAGTCAAAACGATCGTCCTTTAAGAGCGTTTGGAAAGAGGAAAGTCTTCATTTGTGCTGCTCTGGTGGGAGTCGCAACGTACAGAAACGCCGGAGACGCTGCTATGCTAAACGGTGCAGAAAATTAACAGAAAAATCTGAAAATTTTAAGTATTTTAATAGAAAAATCAGCCGAGGGCCAGATTAAAGGTCTTGGAGGGCCGGATCTGGCCCCCGGGCCGCATGTTTGACACATGTGCTGTAATGTTTAATCCTCCAGTATATGCAAGATCTTTTAACAAAACGATACCTTTAATGCTAAAAAAGAACTATTGTTGCTATCCGTACATTTCAAGTTTGATGTTTTCCAGAAATTACACCAAAGCAAGTCTCTGGAAACAGCTACAAACTATTTGGACTCAATAACAAAGGAGACTTTACAAAACGACATAAAAACAATTCAGCACGAATGCAGCTGTCAACGAGGATTATTTTGTTATTCCAGTTTGTCATTTTCTTAATGAATAACAGCGAAATAATTCATTTGAAAGACGTTTTTCATATACTATGAAGTGATTTGTGTTTTCATGACAGGCCTAATACATTTGTTAAGCTCTGTGTTTTCTGATCTGTTATGATGTTGTTTCCTCATCACAAACAGACCTGGAGTAGTTTTTTTGTGTCATACACATATGTTTAACACACGAATCCTGCATATTTAGGCTGAGTTCTTCTTTCAAAACCTTGCAATATTATGTTTTGATGAAGGAACAGTATTCTAACACGGCTTCAAGCTCACGGGAGTCAAACAGGTGTGGTATAAAACCTTGAAAAACCCCATTCGTTTGAACAAAATGTGTCTTGCCCCGGTACAAATATCTTGTATAAGCAGCTCTTGAGTTCAGAATAAGTCCACTGTGTGCGGCCCGCATCTAATTAGCAAGCAGGTTATGTCCAGTAATCAGGAAGGACGTGTTGGCATGCTAGTTGATAGCTTTACAGTAACAGCAAAACTTCTCACTTGTCTCTGAGACTTATGGAAAGCGCTAAAAAACTTACAAAAAGAAAAGAATGCAGAAGGTGAGTAAGGAATGATTTTGGACCACTGTTTTTCGTGTTTTTAAGACAGTAAAAATTTGGTACAGAACCTTCAATATAATAAAAACATTGACGATTTGTCTTTGTGAAAGTAAAGTCAAACTTAAGTATTTTGTAATAGGATTGGTCACCATAATACACAAACAAAAACTACAGTTAAGTTTTCTTCGTCCCACTCCCTTTTGGGCAAAAGATTTAGTTGTTGTTGTTATTTCTATTATGATTTCTCTAATGTTATATGTTCTAGTAAAAGAATGTACAGTTCTTAATTGCCCAAAGTTAATATATACATATATACAGTTTAAGAAGTTGTTAAGTTTTGTCAGTAAGATCAGACTTGGGCACTGTACAGCTCCCGGGTGACTGAGACCAGCCCGTTTAAGCTCATTTGGAATCACAAAATAAACATATTTTGTTATTTAACCTCATGCATGGACTAAAACTGCATTGCTTTTATTTTAGAGGTGTTTTTATGACATTTTTTTTGTAAGGCAACCTTACTTTTTCATTGCTTAGTCATAGCATAAACTCTTACCAATCTCACCAGTGAATCAAAACAATAATATTTACTGTTTTTATAAAGAAATACATTTAATATTATGCAGAATTGAGCATTTTGGCCAGGCCCTCTACAATATTTTCTGATAAAAACAGAAATTGGTAAACAAAAACATGCATTGTCCAAGTTCACCTGTATTGAAAACCAGGTATTTTTCAAGTAAATTAAAAGTATAAATAAAAGTACTCAGCCTACAGATGAATAAAGCACAGGTTGACCGCTAAAAATATGAAAACGAATAAACAAGAGTCTTCCTTTTCATAAACTTTTGTCTAGATTATTACTAAGATGGGAGCTATAAGTCACTCTCGCATACACTCCAGTAACAGCCTTTAAAAAGTCCAGTTTATTCACTTGTCTTTCAATTTCATCTGATTTGAGGGCAGCAGATCTTGTGAGCGTCCCAGTTTTGGGAAATGTATGCTGATGTATGCGTGAGGTTTGCCATGCACACTCAAACTCCATCTTCAGAATTATATGCATTTTCACATTTGCCAAATTTCATATAAAACCGAGTGGTTGAGTGTTACATCGTTTAAAATCCAATTTCGCTTTTGAGTCGTGCAAATAATCCTGTGAATGTTCTGTGTTTGTTTTGGATCACTGCGCTGCGCTTTATGGGGTTACACGCTGCTATTCCGACATGTCGCTAGTTACACATTGTCGGAGTAGCGGCATAAACATTATTTTTAAAGCGTCCCACGACTCCAAGGGTCACTAACTGGAGGACCGGGATCCGAGTCTGGACCCAAACAAAATCCCATATGGACTGTGTTGTCATTTATTTTTGTCTGAAAGGGAAACCGTTATCGCAGCGTCCTCCTCAGATGCAGAAAGCAGCTCCATAGAGACTTACAGCTGAAATATTCTAACAGAGGTGGATTTTATCTTTCACTCGCTTTTTTATTTTACGTTGACAGGCCCAGAAATGACAAAGATATGAACTTTTGAACGCTTTAATCCAATACGCTCGTATATGCACACGTGACGCGACTCGCAATATACGCAATCTTTTTCTCAGACACTATCAAATAAGTTCTACTCAGAAATCAGTCCGTTGAGACATTTCTATGTGATATAACGTAGTTTTAGTGTCCAAATAGAGGACGGGAGAGCGCAGGGGCTATCAGAAAAAAATTACGTGAGATTTTTTTGTGCGTGTGCCTTAAAACGTATCAAAATCCAATCAAGATTGTGACTGATGTATCAACGCACGTATCGAATTGTGGGAAAACTGTATTGTTGCATCCCTAATGATGTCCTGGACCTCTGTTTGGGGAGATTTTCTCTAACTGGACCTTCTTATGTTTTAGTTGAATACCCCTGCACTACTCTGAGTCTTGGTTTTTTTCATTGTCAGAGTGCTTTACTATTTTTCAAACATTCCACTTTTCCGACATGAATCATATTAATGTGATAGCCTCATATACTTAGATCATAAGATGCTTGGGCCAGTGCACTTGATCAGAGAATACTTTGGCCACAGAGGAGATTAGACAGTGGGAAAATGTCCTCACTGAGTCATGCATTTTTATAAAAAGAGCATAGGCCTTCGGGAAAATATCTCATCTAAAACAGAGGCTCCATGGGCCCTTTGTACTTCATTCATTTTGTCATGTAGGCGATCTGCGGAGAACACCATTTCGCCTAAAGAAATAACCTATCAAGGTCATCTTTGAAAGTAAAAAGGCAAAAGTAGCACAAGTGTTTGTTTACATCCAGCGCACGGATCGAGGTGAAGCTGCAGATTAGTGATAGTGACTCTACTTCCTGTGGACTTTATCTCCAATCTTTTATGCTTTAAAAACCATGTATCTGAAGTATTGCACCACATTTCACAAATAATAATAACACAGTTTGACTTGTATCGAAACTGGAAGTGCAGAGCTCTGATCTTTTAAACACTTCAGAGTCTCAGAGCGAGTGGTTTTACTGTAGACAGGACACAGCTGACGCAATCCAGCTCACAACTTTATATCCTGTTTACGCAGACATATCCCGCTGGTCTATACCTCCCTACCGATTGATCGATCTGCCGCATTCAGCACCACGGACAGCGAACGATGTAAAATGTGATGTCAGAATAGCGATACCAAAAAGTGTCCGAAAACCGGCATGTCTAAATAAAGGCATGTTGTAAGTATGTCTAAATATAGAGATGTCGGTGTAATGAAGGGATGTCAGAATAGGCTGCCGACTCCAACTATACTTTGAGTGCTATGGTGGCAATTTAATTTGTTTTGGACTAAATTATAACTTGGTGGTTGGATTAACATCTGAACTAGTCCTGAAAAATGACACAAACAGATCTAAACAAGAAGACAAATCTGCATAGAAGAATAATGCAGTAATGTCAGTACAGCGAAGAATCTGCGGTATCGTTCAGGTTAAGATTTAACCTTGGTTCTCTGAGTTTTACTGACTATTTTACAGTAGTATCCCCTTGTCATTCCTCATTTGAATAATTAGCAAAAATTCAATTATGCTCGTCGTTATCTTCATTTAATTCTCATTCGTTTCATTTTACTTGTCAGAAATGGTTAGAAATGTGATCTGTCTGTTGATACCTGACTTCACCATTCGCTTAAGTCAAACAGTGTTCACAGCATTTAGCTTTCGAGGAAAAACGTATTTATATTCTTTTTTAGTAAAAACTAAGGCCATAACACCAAAAAACATTCACTGTTACAATGAAAACAGTTAACCTCGAGGTTTCTCTGTGCTGATCTGTTTGCTCAGGCGTTTTAGCTGTTAAATGGTGTTAACACAAACGTTGGACTCATATTTAATTTAAAATAAGCCTATTTCAAGGGTCCATATTACGCTGTTTTCTGATTTATGTTATAATGTTGCTTCCTCATCACATACGTCCTGGAGTATGCAAATAACAATGATTCACTGACTCTTAAAGGTGCTGTACCTGATTTTTACTGTCTTAAAAATCAGAAAATCAGTTATTCCTCACTTATCTTATGCATTCAAAGTGCTTTTCACAACTTTCAGAGACCAGGGTGGAGTTTTGCTGACAACAACAAGAAAATAAATAGCAATATGAATATAAATCATCAACAAAAAGGGTTTCAGAGAGCACACCACTCATCTGTTTAAGTCTAATCAACCAATGTTTAAAGACTTAGTTGATCTTAAGATTTTATTATTTATGTGGAGAAAAGAACAATGACATTTACCCAAAACTCGACAAAATCTTTTTTTATGTTTGTCTCGCAGGACTGTGACCATAGCAGACAATATCTTTTTGCAAACTGTATTCTCAAGGACGACATTAAAACAGAAATGTGTCTCTGGGTACGAAGTCAAGATAAGGAACTTGTTAAATTATGATTTTAAAAGTTACACTAGTGTTTCTAAATTCAAGAAAATGTATAAGGATAAAATAATGTGACAAAGGAAAATGTCTAAAGTTAATGAAAGCACAAGAGAGATATTGTAATATATCTACATATGGCTCATGGGTAATTTGGTTTGGTTTGTGGAGCAGGGTTTATAAGATTAATTTTCTTGTTCCTTTTGTTCATGCAGCAAAGACAAGGCAAATAATGGTTAGAATATGTATTTATGTTAATTGTAAATGGCCTCGCTAGATGCTACACTTTCTATCCAAACAGCTAAACACGGACTCAGAAGAATTTCACAGAGCAGAAATTTACTTGTTCCAACTTTTTGTGAAACTGCAACAATAAATATATACAAAAATAGCTATTAATATCAGTGCCAGATAATGTTTACAAATTATAAATAGCACCAACAGTGAAAGTTAGAGTCTAAATTTAAGTAGTTAGCATTAGCAACGCAAATTAGCAACGCGAATTAGCATATGAAACACCAAAAACGTGCTAACTCATACATTTCTGTCGTAAAAGGCAAAAGTACAGGTGTATAATTATGTTTTAAAAAGTGATACTTACAGACGATGCTCAAACAAACACCAAAAGAGAAATGCCACAACAGAAGAGCAGCCATTTTGCTAAACTGAGGCCTGAACAACAACTTCCTGTCTAACGCTCTTCTTCTACTATAGACTATTATCACAACAGCAGGAAGTGCCATGATGTTGAGTCGCGTAACTTCCGGTCAGTTCTTTTCTACAGCAAAACACCTGTAGAAAAGTGTCGCATATTTTTGATCAGCTTCATAAATCTGCCCCAACACCAAATCTTCATCCAGCAAGATGAACAAGATTTGTGCAGTTTAAATGGTCGACATTTAATCTGTGAACATGTAAACTGCACACATCTCTCAGTCTTTGCTAATATTGACATCACAAAATCGATTTTTAATTTTAGTTTTAGAATTTAGAGTCTGAGTGAACAAGTTATTTATGTTTTCTTCCAGACCATAATGTTTTGCTCAGGAGTATTTCGCTAATGCTCATCGTTGTTCGCCTTAAGTTTTCGTCTTTCTTCCCTTGATCGTTGTGGATAAATTCTTCATGGACAGAATCTGTTCTTTGTCGACCTTGTTGGATGAAGCTTTGGTGTTGCGGCAGATTTATGAAGCTGCTCAAAAATATGCAACACTTTTCCACAGGGATTTTGCCGCAGAAAAGCACTGACTGGAAGTTGCGCGACTCAACATCGCTGAACTTCCTGCCGGTGTGATAATAGTCTATTAAAGCTGCCACTAGAGAATAAAAAATAAAAAAATTAAAAAGCAAAATTTTACAAAAACGTATGACCAAATCAGTTAAATACAGTAAATATATAGATTAATTGTCAGAGGTTTTGTTGTTCTCTTTAAGTTGATGCTAACAAAATAATAGCATTAACAATAAATAAATAAGTAAAATGACTAGCATGTCAACCACACACTTTCTCGATCTAGGACAATAATAGACTATGCAACAGCTTCTTTCCACAGGCCATTGGTCAAATCAACGGACTCAAAATAACCTATGAACGTGCTTTTAACTGCATATCGCATATTTTTTGGTGAAATCGCAATTTCGATCCCCCTGGGTAATTTAGTTACACGGCGGAATTGACGATAAAGTTCACTTTGACTTTGACTTTGACTAAAACTCTTTATAGTTAGATGCAGACGGAGCACAGCCGGCTTATTTTGACCTCAAGAGCTGCTTATACAATCTCTCTGCACTGAGATGATTTCGCTCAAAAACATGGCGCAGCGAGAAATACCTTTTTAGACTCGAGGAACATACGAGCTCTCCACGCTTTGTGCATTGGCAAGTGTTGAGACGACGAAGATCACAAACGTCTTTAACGTATCAAAATCATAAATTAACCACACTTTATCTCCGCCAGATCCTTTCATCCTCAGCCCTATTTCTGTCCTCGCTCTGTCTCGGCTCTGCTCTTTCTTCTCCTGCCAGGTTTAGCGCTTGACCTAATCCAAAGTCTGACCTGAATAGGGAAAAAACAGCGGGGATGCAGCCGACGTTCCAAAATGAAATGTTCCCTGTGCTACTAACCCATGACCAGCACGGATTTTTAAATTTATTTTTTGCGTTTTGCTTTTGATTAGAATTTCCGAGCTGGCAGAAAAATAGCCAGGTTAGCGTGGGAGGTTCGGATTTATTCGGAACAGCCTCGGAGTCAATTTAGCTCGGTGCGGTGCGAGCTTGTAATTCCCCGTAATGATTGTAATGGTTTTTATTTTGTGTTTATGGTATTACGGTTGATGGCGTGCTCTGTAGCTCTGGGCACATGAGGGATTTAGAAAAGCTACGACATCTGCATTTCATTTGGACGTGTTCCACAGCTGCTGCTAATACTGGAATGGCTTCAAACAGCTGCCGCAGTGGCCCCGTTCTATTTTTAAAAGCACTGTATGACACGCACGAGCCATACATTATGAACATACGCTTTAGAGTAACGCGTGAAATGAGTGATGAATGCAAATCTCGTTTTGAGTCGTACAGGTATTTGCATAAAGTGGCTTGTTTTAGGTATGTCTTAAGGGCTTCTGTGTATAGCTTCAAATTCAGTTTAGCCGTGCGTTTGTTATTAACTCAAGAACTGCGTTACAAACTGTGTAGCAACATGTCATAATGAGTAATTCAATGGTAGGTTTAGGGTTAAATACATGTTATTATAGACGTTTTTAGGGTGGAAGTGATAAAAAAAGCTGCGTGCGCATTTTGGCAACGGAAGTGGCATCGTTCCCCGTTCATTCCGGTTCATTCAGACTGAACACGGACAGAAGAAGACGGAGATAAAAACATTTCCAGCACCAAAATGTCTAGTTGTTCTGTGTGTGGTTGTCAGAATTGATATTCTAACGGCGGACTAAAGTTCGCACAAGGACCTGGCAGTCGGACACCGTTTGTCAAAGGCTTGTTGAAGAAATATTCGTGATCTTTTGACGATAATCCTTTCGCAAAACTCGACAAGCCACGAAGTTCTGCCGTACTTCTGTTGCCAAAATCCGACCGGAACCGTGCCGACATCACCACTGTTTACTCACGCTAAAAGGGTCTATTAGGTTGTTGTATAGTCGAGTATATAGTTTCAAATAATTAACAAAGACGCGAGGTTAATCACAGGTGAATTGTCTAAATGTGCGTGATTTGTAGGTGGATTAGACAATCAGGAACATACATGGTCTGTCAGTACTGGAAAAAATAAAGGAAATCACAGGGGCTAACTTGTGTTACATTCAGTGCACCAGTTATTACAGGTTATTACTCAGGACTTTATATTTGGGTTCCATGCATATATTTAAATGTCTCTCTGTAACTGCTGCACTGAGCCTCGTCATTTTGGTCTTAAAACGTTCGTAGTGACCCGCTCTACATAATCTTAGTGTTTTTTTTACCTATTCATAATATAAAGCCTGGCTCCAGATTCACGCCTGTAACTGTGAGCATCGCAAGCTTCATTTGAGTGGAGCTGAACGCTGTGTGACGGGGACAGCTCTATGTTCCCACAGTCCTATGTTCCCTCATTTCTAAGATTTTTCTTTTTTTTCCCTAAAAAATAAAACTCGAAGTCAAATCATTTTTATTTTTATAATGCGTTTAAAGGGAAGATTCAGGGGAATTTCAACCTAGAGTCTTTTGCACCATGACCTCGAGCTGGGCTGAGGGAACATAGGGCTGAGGGAACATAGGGCTGAGGGAACATAGGGCTGAGGGAACATAGAGCTGAGGGAACATAGAGCTGAGGGAACATAGAGCTGAGGGAACATAGAGCTGAGGGGAAATAGAGCTGAGGGAACATAGGGCTGAGGGAACATAGGGCTGAGGGAAGATAGAGCTGAGGGAACATAGGGCTGAGGGAACATAGGGCTGAGGGAACATAGAGCTGAGGGAACATAGAGCTGAGGGAACATAGGGCTGAGGGAACATAGGGCTGAGGGAACATAGGGCTGAGGGAACATAGGGCTGAGGGAACATAGAGCTGAGGGAACATAGGACTGAGGGAACATAGGCCTGAGGGAACATAGGGCTGAGGGAACATAGAGCTGAGGGAACATAGGCCTGAGGAAACATAGGCCTGAGGGAACATAGGGCTGCTTCTGAGTGACGTTACACTTGCTAAGTCCACTCTTTTATACAGTCTATGGTTGGATGTTGTTACAGCTGTAAATACACGTTATACGGTGCATTACATTTTCTTACATGTTGTTACACAGTGTGTTATACATGTTTAAGTTACGTAAATAACCCAAACATTGTTGTTACTCTGTCACCTGAGCAACACGTAAGAGAATTTATCGTTTATATTTAAGAAATCAGAGTCAAATTCATTTAAATTACTGAATACATGGACCTTTGTCAAAAGTACTCAAAACAAGATTAATTCAAATCAAATCAAATACTGAATGCACATTTTTTCAGTGACTCAAAGGTGGTAATGTGAGGTTTATAAACTGTGATTTGGTGGGTTGAATTATGTAACTATAGTAAATATACATCACATTAAATTCTCTTCATATTCTGAATTAAAAACTCTGTACTCTGTAGTACAGATTTGGATAACGCTCTGAAACCTGTCCGGTTACACGCAGTTCCCCACAAATACCTGTTCAAAATGTTCATAATTCAGGCTTGTATTAAACCAGCAGGTGTGGCCGGGCAGCGTTTAAATGCCACCTCCCCCCCGCTGCTCACACCACCCCCTGCTGGGCACAGATAAAACATGCTCCACTTTGAGCAAAATATCAGGCTAATGCTAAGTATTACTGACAGACATGACGGGTGCGTATCCAGATCTGCTCAGCGAACGCCCACATGAGGCTAACAACAATAACAGCATTACCCTTAAATACCCCTTTGCCACACGGTTAGACCGACCTGCGTTTGTGCGTTTTGCGTTTGTGTTTTTGTGTGTGCACGGCTTCCTCCTGCTTTGGCTTGTCATGCTGCCATTTACCAGTTTTTTGTACCTCTACATGTGTTTGTGTATCCAGGGATTTTTTTGTGTCTTACATCGTGTTTTTTATCTATTTTTTATTTCCCCAATTTGTGGTATGGACAGTGCACGTACACCCATAATGCAATCGTGAAAGGTTTGGTTTGGTTTGATTATTGATACTTTGCAGTGACCTCATGCTAGGGATAGGGATGCATCGATACTGATACCGATACTGGTATTGGGTATTGGCCCGATACTTCCATAATATGCTCGTGCTCATTAAACATCTGCCAATACCACGCACCGATACCACTATTACACGACACATACCGCAGTATCCCAGTTTCAGTATCCTGATATCCCGAATAAGCCAGTGGGCTGTTGTGTTTGGTGATGTAAGAGTGGCTCGGTGTGGTGTGGAGAGAAGATCACAGCAGACACAGCGGTTCTTTTTGACTGTGGGATGAGCGGCTCAGTACATTTATTTGATGAGTTTCAATAGAGATGACAGATGTTTTCAAAGTTGCTTGGCTCACAGGTCCTTATGGAGTACGGGCGGAGAAAAGAGAGCATTAATTAATAATCTAATACAATAATTACTAATTATAATTACTAGCATGCTGCCCAAGAAGTGATAAAACAAAACATTTCACATATTCTCTAGTGCAAACAAAAACGCACCAAAAGGTCATTATAACAGGCCTCAACCCAGCACGCCATACACCACCCAGCCTCCCGACTGCGAGCATGAGTTCAAATGCCAAGAAAACAAACAAACTAACGTTCTGGTCTTTCAGAACAGGTCCAACAGTTACCAAAATGTCTTATATAATATGTTTGGCACAATAAACTTGTAGATGGCAAATATCAACCAAGATATTTATAGATTAGACTAACAGCAACTGGCAATGTGTACTTTACGGAGTAAGGGCGGAGAAAAGAGGCCAGGCAGTGTACTGCGCAGCTCCTTTGCACATCCACTACAGTAACCGCAGTTGGACATGACGGGCCAAAAAAAACCCCCAAAAAACATGAAAAAAAGTACAAGTGCACCACCTAGTGGTCGTTCCCTGACACCAACATTAATAAAGCGACTGTAGCCGGCATAAGTGAAAGAGCCGCTGCACTCGTATGATCTCTGAAAAGGTTAAAAGGATCCCGGCTACTTTAATATGCTGGTCTTATATGATTAACATTGGAGTCCGTTATAAATATGTAACACCAAAAAGCTCAAATATGTTCATTTGTAGTATTTATTTTTATAAAAAAAGGCGAAAATATGCTCGCTAGTAGGTCGCCATATTTGTTTTCGTCGCAAAGAATTCTGGCTCGATGACGTCACAAGGTTGTTGTCGTTGGATTTGACTAGTGCAAAACTCAGTGTTGCTAACGCCAACAGTTTATATAATGTCACAGTTTATATAACGCCACACTGCCCTCAGTTTCAGACTGGAAAGGCTGAACAGAAGCCACGTTCATCTCGCCGACATGATCTCCATCAACAGAGACGGCGAATCCAAGCAACCATGACGCTACCCAGAATGTGTTGTAACGAAAACAAATATGGCGACCAACTAGCAAGCATATTTTCGCCTTTTTTATTAAAACAAATACAAACAAACATATTTGAGCTTTTTGGTATTACGTATTTATAATGGACTCCAACGTTAATCATATAAGACCAGCATGTTAAAGTAGCTGAGGATCCTTTTAACATGAAGCAGCACATCCTCTGTCACAGAGAGAACACTCATATTCCACTGAGTCATGTCCTTTAGTCCGACAGAAGCCGACCACATCAGTGCATGAGCTGTTTTTTTCAGCACTTATACTGTATGCAAATGAGCCATGTGGTTTTAAGTTTCATTTCTGTGAAATGTAAACAAATGTGCGCAAACACATTATAATCAAGATTCAAAACATTTATTATCAAATTTTCATATTCACGTATGGAAAAAATGAAATTACATTTCTCACTCTCAATCAAAGCTTAATTAAGTAATAATAAAATGAAAGAAAAGTTCAAAGTTCTTCTTAGAGAGACAGCCTGGTGTGTAGAGAGGGAATATCGTTGTTGTTTGTATTTTTTCCGGGTTTATTATATATATATTTTTGGTGCTTGCGCATTTATAGATTTGTATCGGTACTCGATATTGGCAAGTACAGACATGATTGCACTCATACTCGTATAGTTTTTTTTTTTTAATGGTATCGGTGCATCCCTATCTGGGGGGGGATTTATGTATGTCTACGGAGGACTTTTCAGCAATGGCAACACAGCATAAAAGGATTTAAATGGTCCTATTTGGTTAGAGAAATGCCATAAGTGAATATTTTGAAAGAATATGAGGTACACAACAGCTTCGAAATATACGAATATATGAAGATCGAAAGTTGGAAGAAGCAAATCTGGCTCTACACCAGGCAAATAATCCCGTCGTGTGTGGCAGGCTTTGGAGTATTATGTGTATTGATAATTTCCACTGCTGCAATGTGGATTGTCTCAAGGAATCAATATTTCCGAGTCATAAAATCCATCTTGTCAGGCTCTAAATTGTTTGAGTCTTTTCCTCTGGTACTGATGGTTCAGCCGCAACCATGGCAACAACTGTTTTTGTCAGTATTTTTGTTTTGGTATTCGATAACATATTGATGATATGAATGAGGCTTTTGTCGGCTAACACAGTGAAGTTGTTCTGATTTTTGTCCTGCTGTGTGCATCTAAACACATTGGAAACTCTTGAGTTGAAGCCTGGTCTAGTAATAATAATCTAAGTAATAAAAATTGGTCTGATAATTCATAATACAGACTTAAAGGTGCGCTGTGTAACTTCTCTGGTGGAGCATCAGCCAACTGCTTTTCTTCACAATGTTTTTGAGCTAGAATGTCCCACAGTATGGCATTAAACTCTTGGGCTTTAACATACATGTGTGCGGGGTTGCCTCTCCACAGATCCGACCACGTCCTTTTCTCCGCAGAGATAAATCCAAGTCCACTTTATTTCTATAGTTTTACAATCAAAACAGTTTCCAAAGTGCTGCACAGAGATCAGAAAATGAAAATAAAAAGCAAAACCATAAAATAGCAGTAAAACAAGTGAAATAAATAAAATAAATAAAAGACACAGACGACCACACGGCTGATAAATACAGTATGTTAAATGCCATACTGTGGAAAACTCCAGGAAAAGCAATAATATCACCATGGAGAAGTATGTGGAAGACCTCTCCACCCCCTTCCAAGTAGCTCACCAAAGATTTCTGAATTATATGTACTCCGCTTAAGTAAATTTGGATGAATACCCATTGTAAGTGTGTAATTTTGACTTGTGCACTTATAATGGTTAATGGTTTATGTTCTAAAGGCATCTAATTTAGGGTGACCAGATTTTCAAAATAAAAAACTGGAACATCCCTGGATTGGGTTAATAATAGTAATAATAAAATTGTGAAACGAGTGTGTCATTAAGGAAAATTGTTTGCACTAATGTGAGTCGTTATACTCACATTTTCTTTGTGTTTTGGTCATTTTTAAGCAGCGTTTCTGTATTTTACCAAAACAAGTGACAGTTTATGCCTCTATTTACTGTTGGTAGGGATCAGATTGGTCAAAAATAGGGACACGTGGGATATTTCTTGTATAAAACTGGGACAAATCACTGATTTTGGAGAAATCTGCAGGGACATTGGACACAGGGCTCAAAACTGGGACTGTCCCGGGTAAACAGAGACGTCTGGTCACCCTAATCTAACTAAAGCTTGTCATAGCTCTTTCTCAATTTCTTGGGACCGCTAAAATGAGCTCTCTAGCATTTTTGTTTTATAAAGATAAGAAAAAGTTTGGAGAACCACATCCACATCGCCACATTCAAATTCGGAAGTGAGCACGGGCGCTATTTCGCTTAATAGACTCTGGTTCCAGTTCTGTTTCTATTGAAATTCGGAGTTACAAATATGGCACTCTGCCCCAGATAACTGCTATTTTTGATTGGCTTCATTTGGCTGAAGCTGAACACCACAAAGCAAAAAAGCTTAAGATATAAACACTTAAATTTATCAGAAAAGGACTTAAAAGTAGTGAAATTATCTTGCTGCATGGACAGATCATTTCACTCGACAATTTACCTTAAAATAAACAACCTCTAGAGCAGTTTCTGAACTAGTAAGTCGATAATAAATCTGAAAACAAGATGAATAACCTGGTAGAACTTTAAAAATCTTGGCTAGAGCAGAGAAATTTGCAGAGCATTTGTGACGTCGAGCTCTCTCAGTTTGCCTCTGTACAATCTAAGTGATGAACCCTCCACCAGAAAAGTTCCACAGCGCATCTTTAACCCCAGCCCTAACCTTGTGCGTTTCCTCAGCTTTTCCTCGCCCTCCCGCCCGCCTCTTCCATGCCTGCTCCATGCCTCATCCGCACTAACCCTTTAACTTCCGCTCACACTAAACCTTCCTTCTCGTTTTATTTTAGCTTCCGAACTCTTTTCCGGACTTGTATTTCCATGTTTCTGACCTGGTTTTTTCTCTGTCTCTCCCTCTGTGTCTGTCTGTCTGTCTCTCCTCTTGTGTGATCTTCTTCTTGGGCACCTCTGGAACATCCAACCATCTCCATCCACGACTTCTTTCTCTTGTGTCTGTGCCTCCTCCTCCTCCTCGTGCATCTGTCCGCCTCTTCGAAAACGCAAACGGCAGCTACCCTGGGCTGCCAATGCGTGACGGTGAGCTTGGGAGCGCTTCTTTTCTCCGCGCTGACGGCCCTCTGGCTCTCATAGACTGACTAGACGGAGACCGGGGATTGTCTGAGCTTTTAGAGAGAAAGAAAGAGAAAGAGAGAAAAAAAACCTGCCAGGCTCCAGACTCCTTCCCTCGCTTTCTATGCCTTTTTACACTGGTGCAGCCACACGAAAGATTCCAAACGATTCGACTCAAGATACAGACATTTGGGTTCATGTTGTTATTACAGGGTGCTCGGCATCGCATCTGTCAAAAATGTGGGGAGAGATTCATTTTGGAATTTTGATTTTGAGTTTGTTTTTTGTTTTTTTTCTTTTTGTCATGATGTTTGCGGGAATGTGTCACTCAGTACGTTTACATGCCCTGATGATCAACTTATTAACGTGATTGTGCAGGTGGAGATAGGAAGACGTTCTGAACTTTAAGGTCCTATATTACGCAAAATTGATTCTTGCGAGGTTTTTTTCGCCATTTTATAAGGTTGTTACCTCTTCAAAAACATACCTGGAGTGTTTTGTTTCATTCACACGTTTATTCTTAGTCTGTTTCCATCTCAAGTTAACAGATTCTTCTTCAACTCAACTTTATTTCTAGAGCACTTTAAAAACAACACAGTCGACCAAACAAACAGATCACAAACACGACAAATACAGTGACAGGTACAGGCAAAATGTAATACGATACAAATGCAGGTAAAAAGTCAACCCTCAAACTGTGTTAAAAGCCAAGGAGAAAAAGTAGGGACTTACAAACAGGCAGTGAGTCGGTCAGTCTTAGGTGCAACGGGAGCCGATTCCACAGCCTCGGAGCAGCCACTGCAAACGCCCGATCCCCTCTCTGTTTTCTCCTGGTCTTTGGGATACAGACGAGAGCCTGATCTGCAGACCTGAGAGCACGAGAGGGGATGTGAGCTACGAGCAGGTCAGACCGATACTGAGGGGCATTTAAACACCACAAAAAAGGCCTATCAAAAAATAAGAATAATAATAATAATTTTGAGGTAAAAATGCCCTATTTTAATTGAAATTATCTGCCAGTGCAGTAAGAAATTTTCATTTATCAAGTTTTCTTAAAACAAGACAAAATATGAATCTTGTTCCAAGCAGAAAACACTAGTTTCAAGTATTTATGGCAAGATTTTTCACCTTATTGGTTTGGGAAGGAAGTTAAAGAGGCTTAACCTGGCTTGATTTAATATAAAAAGTGCTTAGAATAATTTGTAATATCTAGATAAGGTAAATCAGGATGAAATATCTTGAAACAAGTAAAAAAATCTAATCTTATTAAGTAAAAAAATCTTCAAATTGGTCTTTTAAGATGAATCTGCTTAATTCAAGTCAGTATCACTATGCTAGAAAATACTTTTGTGTAGTGAAAGCAACTAAAAGAATTTTAAAATCAATGCGAAAGTGCACAGGGAGCCAGTGAAGAGACTAAAAGACGGGGGATATGTGGTCAAATTTGTCCAGTTAAAAGGCGAGCGGCCGCGTAAGTGGGAGAGTGAGGTTTTACTGAGTCCGATGTAAAGTGAGCTGACGAGAGGTAATAAAAGCATGGATCCAAATTTCAAAGTTGTGTCGAGATAAAATCGGTTTCACTTTGGCCAGTCGTCTCAACTGAAAAAAGCTTCACCACAGAACTCATTTGGGCACCAAGTGTAAAACCACAGTCCATTTTCACACTTAAATTTGTCACTACTGGGCTCACAGCCTGGGAAAAGGAGCCCAACTCTGTAGGAGGAACCACAGCGGCACCACAACCACTACCTCCGTTTTTTCTCATTGAAGTGCAGTTTTCCCACATGAAATCACAAGCTGGAGTGTCCTCTGTTGGAGAGAAGAACTCAAACATGTAATGAAACAAAACACCCCTATGGGTATGTTTTTGATGAGAAAACAACATACAGTAGATTAAAAAATAGTGTAATGTGGGCCTTTTAATAACTCTGGACCTACCCTTGTCCACTCAACAATATCTTATCTAAAGCGTGTATCAGCCTCTCGGAGCCAGCGTTTCAGAGCTCTGAAAATTACACATTTTGAAAGCAGGTCCCAGAGTATAAATGTCATGTGGTTATGGCCTTAATTGGTGCTGTTGAACTACAGTGTGGCACCAGGACGCTCACCAGTTCATTACCAAGTCCAAGCAGGTACTAAAACAGACCTTAGCATGGGTGTCCACGGCACAATTTTACCCTCTGCAGTAAAAGATTTCTGAATATGAGTCCTGGCTCAAAAAATCATAAGTCGTACGTCTCACAGTGAGAGCAAAGATCAAACTTAAAGCCATCGTACGGCCAAAAGTCAAAGGCGACTGATCTCAAGTCTCTGATATCTGGAGTTTTGGTTGCGGCGTGAATCCTCAGACTCAGAGCCCTCAGAGCCCTTGGACTTAGACAAACTTTATTGATCCACAAGTGAAATTATTTGGCCACAGTAGCTCACACTTCACAATATAATATAATAAAAAAGCGTAAACAATGATAATGGTAATAATAAATTCTAATTAAGTTGCAAAAATAGCAAGGGGCGTGTGTCAAATAAGGCATAATTATATAAATGTAAATGTACAAGTCAAAATAAAATAGAAACATGTGAATGCAGTTCTGTATCTCCAACTGTTTACAAAAAACTGTTTAAGCATGTAGCTCTAGCCAGGGTCAGCCTTATGTTCCCTCATTTCTTTTTTAAATAAATATTTTTAGTAAGGAATCACAGTATATTCATATAAGATTTACAAATCACATTTTTTCCTTTTACATTTTTCTTATTTTCTAAAAGAAAACATAATCTTAATAAAGGTAAACAATTAAAAAATAATAATTATGATGAAGAAAACTAAAATAGAATTGCTCTTCGTTGCCATATTGATAATTTCCAATTTAAGAAATCATAAGACATCACGAAACCACTGAGATATTAAAGGTTCGATCATTTCTAAGATTTTTAAAAAATTATTTCTAATTCCTTATCTCTAAGCCAAGTCATTTTCATTTTTAGACCACATTTAAATTGATGATTCAGTCACTTCAACCTAAAATCCTTTGCACCATCGCCTCGAGCTGGGCTGAGGGAACATAATAATAAAAATAATAATACATAACACTTGTATAGCGCTTTTCAAGATACTCAAAGATGCTTTACATGAAGAGACAAAGGCGACAAAAGAAATAACATACAGTAGATAATGAAAGGTGGTTTTAAAGATAGGCTGAGGGAACATACAGTTGTGCTCATAAGTTTTCATCCCCTGGCAGAATTTATGATTTCTTGGTCCAGAAGCTGCACATGGGACGTACTTGGATATTCCAACATGATAATGATCCAAAACACAAAGTGGACCTGTCACTGGCTCCAGCAGAATAAAGTGAAGGTTCTGGAGTGTTCGTCTCTTCTGACCTCAGTATCACTGAGCCTCTGGGCACATCTCAAGCTGCAGTTCAGACAAGAGCCCAAGAATTTACAGGAACTGGAGCCTTTTGCCAAGAAGAATGAGCAGATTTACCATCAGAGAAAATAACACATCCACAACTATCACAAAAGACTCCAGCTGTCATTGGGTCATTTGTGTAGGTTCTGTTCTCATTATGATTTAAAAGGAGGAAACACAGTTGTGTGATAATAAACGGCTTCACCCAAAGCACTAACCATGAGTGAAAGAAAAGTTTTTGTGAAATCTTTCATATTCTCTGAAAGATGGAACAAGAAATCAATCAAATTCTGTCAGGCTATGTAAACTTATGAGCACAACTATAGGCACGCTCCCCACTAGCCTCAGCTCATCAGTATGACCATGTTCACTCTTCCACACCCTAGAGCCGGCTTTTCACTCGCACAAACTCATGTCATAACCACGACTGAGCGCGTGCACCGTCGCACAGTGTGAATCTCTCTCTATTTGAAATTCCTCGCGTGTGACACCTGTAAATCTTCGAAGATGAAAACATTTGTGGCGTGGACACCGAGCTGAAAAAAGAATGACAGGCCTAGAGTAGTACTGCTGGACCAGAATTTGTTGACGCAAAAGATTCCTCACTGAAAACGACACAAAAAGTACTAACCCAGGTTTAGAAAAGAACTGAACTATACTTTTTTAAACTATACTCCTATATTTTTTAACATCATAACGGATAAACGCATGCAAAGACTCTCACCACAAAGCAAATTGTACATAAAATAGAGTCTACATTATTCAAAACAACAGACTTCAGGATATTTTCATCTAAGGCTGGACAGTAGCATTATCTTATTGGTTCTCTCCAATAGTCCTGACAGCTCCAAGCGGGTCTCACTCTTGCACTGATCCTGTACTGTATATTTGTGTAATTCTTCAGATGTCATGTAAATGTACTGGTGGCTTGACTTTCTGTTGTGTTGTGTAAAGGTCCTATAGTATGTCGCGTTTGAGCTCTATGAACGAAACTATTTAAACAAGTTATAGGTAATTCTGTTCTAATTTTCTGTTCATTTTAATCTATTCGTTAAAAAAAAGAATAGGTTTGTTGCCATAATTAACTATTTGAAATGAAGTATTATATCTTTTGAATGGGAAAAGCTGATAGGAATGAATAACCCGCTCTTGCCAGCAGAGGGCGCAAAAGAATAACACCTAAAAACACACCTAAAAAGTGGGATTAAACACCTAAAAAAAATAAAGACGTTTAAAGTGGGATTAAACACCTAAAAACACACCTAAAAAGTGGGATTAAACACCTAAAAAAAATAAAGACGTTTAAAGTGGGATTAAACACCTAAAAACACACCTAAAAAGTGGGATTAAACACCTAAAAAAAAAATAAAGACGTTTAAAGTGGGATTAAACACCTAAAAACACACCTAAAAAGTGGGATTAAACACCTAAAAAAATATAAAGACGTTTAAAGTGGGATTAAACACCTAAAAACACACCTAAAAAGTGGGATTAAACACCTAAAACACCTAAAAAAAAAAAAAAGACGTTTAAAGTGGGATTAAACACCTAAAAACACACCTAAAAAGTGGGATTAAACACCTAAAAAAAATAAAGACGTTTAAAGTGGGATTAAACACCTAAAAACACACCTAAAAAGTGGGATTAAACACCTAAAAAAAAATAAAGACGTTTAAAGTGGGATTAAACACCTAAAAACTCCAACTATAACCACATTTTGAACAGAGCTACGAAACTGAGGAGTACTTGGAGGACTAAAGAAGAAAGTATCTGAAGAGGGGAGTGGTCTGGGGGTGTAAAAAACAGAGACTCCGCCCCCGTAGCTTCGTTTTTGTACTCAGACATACTGTAATGAGGGCAGTTGTGTGTGATGTCACATAGTACTTGAAATCGCAGTGGCCACGGGAGGCAACACATGCTCGCACAACTTGGCAACGCTGCGAAATGACTTGGTTAGAAACAATCGACGGTGCTATTAAAACACCATGAGCGTCGTTTAATTCCACTTTAAACAAGACAAACAACAGTAGCAGCTCACGGCAAAAAGTGAAGTGTGAAAACTGACTCTCACAAACTGAATTTGAACATTTCCTCAGGGTTTATATGACTCCAGTCTGTTCTAGAGAAATGTTAATTAAGTAACGCTGGACCAAAGTTCCCGTTTAACCCCCAAATCAAGAGTTATATTAATATTTCAAGAGTAAACGGATAACACTTTGTAGGGTTATCCTGACACAGAGGTTTATTTTTACACTTTATTTTAGTTAATTTAACATTTTGAGGAGTAGTAACTAGTAGTAAAAACACATTTAGTACATGTAAACCCTTTATTTTCTTTAAAACATTGTAAAAGATTAAATTATGTACAGCTTAGTTTGAAGTGGTGGTTGTGAGGTGCAAAATTAACACTAAAGGAATTTAAATTAACACTAGGGGAAGTTGAATAAACTTCAACCATATCAACTCTGGCAAATAACCCCGACTTAAACCCCCATTTAACTTTCAAATACGATAAAAGTTTTGGGAGTAAACGGATAACACTTTGTAGGGTTATTCTGATTTAGCTGAACAGCACACAGAGGTGGTTTGTTTTTACACTTTATTTGAGTTAATTTAACATTTTGGGGAGTAGTAGCTCGTAGTAAAAACACATTCAGTGCATGTTAAGCCTTTATTTTCTTAAAATAGTGTAAAATATGAAATTATGTACAGTTTAGTTTGAAGTGGTGGGTGGGAGGTGCAAAATTAACACTAAAGGAAGTTGAATAAACATAAAAAACCCCAACTCAAGCCTTTCAAATACTATATTCACGTTTTAAGAGTAAATGGATAACACTTTGTAGGGTTATCCTGATTTAGCTGAGCAGCACGCAGAGGTATTGTATTTTTTGCACTTTATTTTAGTTCATTTAAAATAACATAAAAAAACACATGGGGAGGTGTCAAATTAACACTAGTGGAAGTTGAATTCACTTTAATCATATCAACTCTGGCAAATAACCCCAACTCGAACCCTCATTTAACTTTCAAATAGTTAAAATAACATGTTTTTTGTGGTAAAAACAATATGAAATTTTAACCCTCCAGTTTTTGCTGTGTAGTTATTACCGATTTGAATGGAGAAATTAACCGTTTGGGGAATAGTTACTGACTCAAAAAACATGACGGAGTTTTGGAATAAATGTGCACGATTAGTCAAACAAAACAAAAAAAAGTTTCCGAAAAGCTCAGTCAGCGCAGCATAATATGGGACCTTTGATTTTAGTTAGTAACACATTCATAATGCCTTAACACGATGACGAATGGACAGCTCCCAGTGAACATGTGTCTACAATACACTCGAACTACGCAATAGACTTTTACTTTGTACTAAACTCAGTATGGGTCTCCTCCGCATGAGCTCTGCATGCCCCTGTTACCGTGACGACGCGTAAACACATGCGCAGGGCCGGCCGAGCATTATGAATGTGTTAACGGGCCCGAGAACGAGGAGCTGTGCCTCATTTTCGATTTTTGGTTTCGTTTCAAATCTGGTGTTTTATGAGAAAGAAATGTTCCAGGTAACGTCAGTGGGGGTGTAATTTGTTGTGTGTGAATCAAACGCTGCAGTAAAGGAATGTCACGTTAAAGCGCATTGTGTAACTTTTCCACTCTGACGTCCGCTTGTCTCCGTGGCGATGGCGCGGCTTGGCGCAGTCGACTATTTCGAGTTTTTATCGCTCAAAAATGACGACAGTGTGATTGAGTTTGACGGGTAGAAAGTGTAATGCCGTACTGTGGAATATTCCTCGCAAAGCATAACCATCTCCGTGGAGACAAGCAGGCGGTGGCAACTTCACCAGAAAAGTCACAAAATGCGGCATTAAAATGATTCGAATTCAACGTAGGAATTTCGCTTTGAGTAGTTTTGACTCGTTTGGATTTATTTAGTCCGTAGACGTCGTTATTTTTGAAGAAAATCCCGTCGTCTGCATCTAATATTCCTTTGCAAAGTTGAAGAATGTGCCCGATGATATTACCAGAAGGTTTGTGGTTCAGTCCCATCTCCAAGCAGTGCCGCTTATTCCTGTTGGCGTCCTTGAGCAAGACACTTCACGCTAGAAAGTCATGACGCCGATCTGTTCGTTTAAATATACAAACTTAAAATGCATGTGACAGCTTAGACTATGCATTTCATGTACTTGACATAATTATATTGAAGATCTTACAACAAATCTTAGCTTTTTATTCATTTTTATTTTAGTGTAGTGTATAATTTTAAGAGTTTTACTTCCTGATTGGACACGGGCAGCATATATGAGATACGTAAAGGTAATCCTAGCAACTGTAGTGTAAACCAACTCCAAAACATTTGACTAGTTATGATTAAATTTTCAATATTTCCTGTATTTTCAAACTTTTCTTTTCAACTTTTTGTCCACAAACTTGCCACGTTTACATGAGAGCTTTAATTCGGAATAAAAATTAATTCCGCTTTTAAAAAAACATGTAAACAGTTAATTCCTAATGAAAATGATTAAGTAAGTGGGTGGTTTATTCCGATTTTAAAGCCATTTTAATGTATTTCTCGATCATGTAAACGTTTATTCTTCTTCAAAATAATCCCGGTGGTTCATGCCCTTCGATCCGGCTCCTCCAGTCGTCTCTTCGGACTTTCCTCCACTGCTCTTTGGATTTGTGAGCGGGATGTGGGAGTGGGCTGAGGTGTGGCAGCCTCAGACTCAGTTTGTCTTCTTCCTCCTTCTCCGACACTCTTCCCTTCTCCTCCTCAGCTCACAGAGGTAAAGCGTGAGGAGAGAATTCTAAAGCTGCTGCTTCATTATCATCGGAACAACCGCGGAAAAAGTTTGGATCGCATTTGCGTCCGTAGCATAACAACAAGCCGAGATGACAGAAAAGCCGGTAGCAGCTGAAGTGTGTGTTTTCTTTCCAAAGACGTAAATACGTTCGTGTCGCTGTCCAATCAGAACCCTCCCTGACCACCAGATGTTGAGCAGAATTAAATAAAGCCAATTTAATGTGTTTTCCATGTAAACCTCAATTCAGAATCATTATTTCCATGTAAACTCAAAGGAGAATGTTTTAATTCCAAACTAATTATTTCAGAATTTAAAAAAAACATGCAAACGTGGTCACTTATAAATATTCACCGCAGCTATTGTCCCATCAAACCAAGTTATAATTACAAAAAACTGCCATATGCACTGTAATAAATCCCAGTCAAAACTACTCAAGTCCCCTGAACTCAAGTCATTTTCCTTTTTGCAGTGACTGATATGCTGAAATAATGGTTTGTGTTAAAGTGTATATACTGTACTCTTTTCAGAATTATAAGAATTCATAAGATGGTTCACGCTATGTTTCTTTACATACTCAAGTAACATTACCGCGTCCTCTCCCTTTGATTGCTGTGTACTTTCCGTTGAAGTCCGTCTCATCTGATTGTATTTTCTATGTAACTATGGTAACTAGGGTTGTTGATTTCGGCCACGACAGTAAAGCAGTCCCGACGCTTCGGCCGCCGCAGCACCGGAAGTCGGACTGGGATGATAAAGCTGATTTTAGACCCTTGTTTCTCTCTTGGGAAGTGTTTTTGAGTTGTGTTGTGTGAAATAAAGGTTAAAACAAGTAAGTGATGTAAACAGAAAGACTTTGAACAATTGGGGACGATTTTACTGTAGATTCTGATCGATTTGAACATTTGAGATTTGTTTAGAAACTCATGAAAATAATACAAAAATATATATTATTTAAACCCAACCTTTCTAGCGTGGATCAGCCACCAGCTTGTCTCAAACATTTGTCAATTTATCTTCTGGATATTTAGCAAAGTGTAAGGTAATTAATAGGAACAAGAGCTCCGCCAGCGGGGCAAAATACGCCCGTACTTTGAATTATTGTATATAGAATTCTAGAATCGGAATTCCACCAATCAGATTGCAGCAACAGAACTTAAAGACACTACAAACCTTTAATGTGTCAAAGCTCAAAGAAGCAGAGAATGTGGGTTGTTCTCGCTTTCAGCAGCAGAACATTTGAGAAGAGAGTTCAGATCTTTCATGAAGACAAAGCTTCAAAGACTTCAAAGCTTTGAAGTGTCCACAGACAGACGGACGGACAGACGGACAGCGCCATACCATAATACGTCCCGTATTACAACGGGCGTATAAAAACTGGCTCTTATCTTATACAAGCGTTCATGGTTTTCAACAAAATGTGTGAGCGTGAGTAAATGAAGAACTGTTGGCTGATGTTAGACCATTAAATGTATGTGTGAGAGGCTTGTTTAACAGCACAAACCATCTCACCTGTTGTAGTTCCAACTAAAGCCGGGCGTACGCTGTTGCTTTTGGCCCTTTCTGAGCCGATTTTTCACTCGTGCGATGGTTTTTGGGATCAAGTTTTGGCTTAATCGTGCGCGCTTCGTGTAGTAAACATGGGGTAACGAGAACCGATTAATACCTCGCGACCAGCTCCCGATCGGCAATCGTAGGTCGCAAGAATATCAAACCTGTTTGAGGTGAAGAGAAGAGGTAGAGAGCTTCACTGGGTCACAAAATAGTCCAAAAATCGCAGTGCAGTTGCTCTACGAGGGTTTAATGTGAAACCTAAAGAAGAAACAGCCCTGACAAGTGTAAAAATGGGCAAAGTACAAACCCGAGGTACACCGACTGAATATATTAAAAGTCCATTACGCTGCATCAGTATTACATTAAGGGACGCCAACGTGTTTCGACCAGCAAGATGGTCTTCGTCAGGGTGTAAGTGAAACTGTTTGAAGTCCAGTCGCCTCTCGTGAGGGTTTCGCGCTGTTGAAGTCGTTTGTGTAGTGTGAGAACATGAAACTTTTAAACCCTGACATTTGGTCGTACAGTTTGAGCTACGGGTGTAAGCGAAACGATCGAAAATATCGCAGCGTACGCCCAGCTTTAGCCAGTTCTTTCCGATCAGATTGCGTTAAAACGGAGCTCAGATTAAAGTCTGACTTGAGTAACAGAGCTTCAGACAGAGAAGTGCTTTGAGTTAGCTTTAACATAACCAAGGAATGTTAATGACTGTAAAAGTATCAATAGAAAAAAGTTTTGAGGTTAGTTTCATACTGTGGAACATTTCTGACAATGCAAAAACAATGCAGACAAGCAGGTGGCAGACCCTTTGCCAAAAACGTTTTCTTAACCATTTCAATTTAAAATAACAGAACGATTTTATTATTATGATTTAGTTTTTTCTTTCAAGGACTTTTAGTGGCTGTTGCTGTCTTCTCGAGCCATTAGTCTAACACAGTCTCAAGTGGATTGAACTTTTTCGCTCGAACAAGTTTCAACAGCCCCACACAAATCTCAGCGTCCCGTTTGTTCAGATTCTGTCTGGACACGGCTCTGTAAAACATCCGACTGTAGAGGTGAGTTCAAAGCCGAGAGAATGGAGAGTCTAAAACCTGCCCTGAGTGGTTCTGCTTCTGTGTGTGAGGATTAATAAACATCCAGACATTTTCTGTACTCACATACACCCGAATGGTCCTCATTCTTTTACAGTTAGTATTTACAGCTCACAGATAAATGCATGTTCTGCTAATAAACAAAAAGATGACTTGGTTTAAGAAAGTCTGATCATGATTTGAGTAAAAAATATAAGACTTTCTGTACTTAAAATATGAAAATACATCTTGCTACACAATAAGAAAAAGAACTTTTTGCGCTTAAAATAAGAAACAAAATCTAATGCTGCTTGAAGTAAGAAAACAAAGCAAAAAACTCTTATTCCATTGGTAAATAATTTTGTCAAGTTGAATCTTTAAATAAAGTAAAATCTTCTTAATTTAAGACATTTTAACTTACCTAGATATTGTTTTTTTCCCAGTGCAGTTCACCGGCAAATGCATGTTCTGCAAATAAACAAAATCTAGTTAAGATGACTTGAATTAAGAAAGTTTGATCATGATTTGAGTCAATTTCATTTCGTTTCGTTTGGCGGTTTGGCGTTTTGGGTGATTATAATAATTTTGAAGCAATAAAAGGTAACATGGTGATCGAAATATGTTATGTGTTCGAAGTTAATACCGTAAAATACACCGTTTTGAAGTTATCATTTGCTGATGCTGCAAAAAAAACGATATCTAGCTAAATTAAAATGACTTAAATTAAAAACGTTTCACTTTATTTGAGTAGATTGAACTCGATGAGTCAAATGATCTGCCAGTGGAACAAGACATTTTGTGCTTAAAATATGAAAATACATCTGGCTCCGCTTAAAATAAGAAAAACAACAACTTTTTGCACTTAAAATAAGAAACAAAATCTAATGTTGCTTGAATTAAGAAAAAACTCTTATTCCACTGGCAGATCATTTGACTTGTCGAGTTGAATTTGCTGAAATAAAGTGAAAAGTTTTTTTTATTTTAAGTCATTTTAATTTAGCTAGATTTTTTTTTTTTGCAACATCACCAAATTATAACTTCAAGACGGTGTATTTTACTTTTATGGAGTATTAACTTCTAACACATAACATATTTAGATCGCCATGTTACCTTTTAGTTGTAATGCTTCAAAATTGTTCGATTCACCAAAAACTTCACATGTTAAATGAGTTTGTTTCATTTTCACGCTGACACAATCGGCGTGCGTCCCGCTAAAGAAACTACTGCACATCGCATCAGGTTTGTGAAGCTGTAGTGCATTATTTGGGGTCATGGTTTTCCAAATTTATGGAAAATTTCAAAGCAAACCACAAGGAGGATTTGACTAGTACCTGGCAGAGATCACTAGATTACTCAAACACATGACCTCTTCATGCTTAGTTTATGATGAGGGAACAACATAAAAACCTTATTACATGATAGAAAGCTCCATAAAGGCCTGATACACCTTCTTTAACATAATGTGGCTGTACCTCTTTTGCTTTTTGGTTGGATTCCTTTACACTGTTCACTGCACATCCACCGTTTAGCAACATTTTCTGTCATCAGCTCGTATTCTGCAACTCCACAACTTCCAAATCTCTTGTGATCTATATATTTTTGTCCAAGGCCAGTTCAGTCTCATTCTGCGGAGAAAATAAGCTTTGATTCAGCAGTGAAGGAGCACCCTCTCGTGGCAGAGCAAGGAACTGTTTAGCATCAGCTGAAATTAGGCAATGTTGAAAAGGTTTTGGGGGGGATTTGGTCATTTTTTTATCATCAAATCTATTGACAAAAAAAGCTTCAGACAATATATTATTATCTGACAATGTAGTTTTACCATTTTATGTCATGTACGGTGAGCAATATGAGTAATTCGCCTTTTCTTGGTTTCGTAATGTGTTGTAAAGTTTGATAGGAGGTCATGGTGAGTAAATACAGAGAACAAGGTAACATGAGGAGAAATGACCAACTGACAGACCTGGATTGTTTGGTCTGGACAAGGGGTGGGCAGTGTATAAATGTTTTTTTTTTACTCTAAGAGCCATATTTGATAGTCCGATTAACTTCATTAGGTCTTCTTATGTACAGACCTTTCATTTCTTGGCAATTTCATCTGAATTCTGCTCTGTCCTCAGATGCATTCAGGCGCATTGTGTAACTTTCACTGAGCTGAGCTGTAGGAGCCTGTTGCAGAATGAGTGCCTCCGTTCCTCTATAGTCTGGTGTAGGGGGGGAACAGGAGTGTCCATGACGAAGAGCAGATTGTCCAGTTTATGTATGTGCAAGTTCACGCTGGTGGATTCCCGCTCAGTGCAAAAAACCTTGGCCAAAATTTAAGATTTAAAATCCTCCTGAGACCCGGCCCATTCATTTGTGTCCTTTGTTGTGGACATTGAGTTAACCAGTTTGTCTTTTAAGTGTTTTGAGATAGACTCTTAATGGGGGGGACTAGGTTTCTTTGCCTAAATAGGGCTGGGGTATTTAGGGTACTCTCAGGTCCAGGGCAAAAAAATAGGAGCTAGTTTGTTAGCCAGGCTGGTGCCTCCGCTCAAATTCATTTCAATACAAGTTGTAGTCGGCGCACCGGCCAATCAGCTGTGAGCTGTGAAGCCCTGGCGTCAAACTCAAGCGCCTCTGGGTCCTTTTGTGGTTCAGACAACAGTAAACAAAGCGTCCAGATGGATGTAGACGAAGCCGTACATTTTGTGTTGGCAACAATTCCCGACATCGAGGATTTAAAGCCGGAACAAAGAGAATGTTTGGTGGATTTTATCAAGGGGAAAGACGTTATTGCCCTTCTTACTACAGGATTTGCTGTTGTGCCGCAATTACTTGGACACCCCTGAGCGTTCCGGCGCATTACATACGTCACCACCAAATAGCAGTGATTGGTTAAATCAAAAAAGTACCTGCCTACTGTCGAACGAACAAATCCTAACGCTGCAAAATCAGATGGTTTCCACGAAGTGAAACCATCTCACTTTGCAAGCTATTAGTTTGTGGCTGCACTATGAAAAAAAGAAATTAAAAGGGAATCTAAATCTAAAAACCTTTTGAGGCGACTGTAGAAGCAAAGAGATCAGAAAAGTTGTTTTTGTGAGGTTGTTAACTTCACATGGATTTAACACGAATATGTCCCCGGCGTTCATTACAGAGGACATACTGTAAAACTATAAATACAAATCAAATTAACTAAATCTAAATGCTAGGATGTCCATTTACCTCCAAATAGATAGAAAATCACCCAAAAAATATTGCAATACACTTTTTTTTCTAGTCCCAGGAGTATAAACACTAAGAAAATGACTTAAAAGTAGTGAAATGATCTGTCCACACAACAAGATCATTTTATTTTACAAGTTATCTTAAAATAAACCATCTTTAGACGAGAATGAAGCAGTCTCAGAACTAGTAAGTCAATAATAAATCTGAAAACAAGATGGATAACCTGATATAAGTTTTAAAATCTTCACCAGATCAGAGAAATTTGTAGTGCTCCTGTCACTCCTTTCTGTCTGCCTCTTTAGTGAATATCAAATGTGAAAACAAACAGGCAGAGAGGTGTTGCTTATTTCTGTGTTCTGAACCTGAAAGGGAGATGAGAGAAATGCTGTCAAAAGCTCAAGACAGAGGAGCCGGTTTTGTTTCTTTATTGTCACTGTTTATTTTGGGGCCAATTGGTTCAGAGATCACGTCGCAACAAGCAAAGTTTCACAATGGAGAGTGATGTTAAATACATAATAATCGTGACGCATTTTTGGGCGAGTTTTTGGCAGTTATTTCCCAAAACATCTCTTTAGTTTTCAGCTGAGTTTGACCACAGGCGAGACGATGGAGATGCTGGTAAGTCCTAGAGAAATGCAAATCGGAGAAATGGGAAAAAAATCCTTCAGATCTGAATGAAATGAAATGAAATGTACAGACCAAAGAGGAGATTTATGGATGTAGTCAAAAGGGAATTTAAAGAGATTGTAGCTTATACACTTACTGTTTCAAAAAAGGTTCTGGACCTAAGTTTGTAGTGCCTTAAACTGCAGGTTGGAAAACTCAAAATCTCAAAAATGTATTGATTTGAAACTGAATAACTGGTTTATAGCTCAAAAATACTTAGAAAAACAGGCATTCTGACCGTGAGCAAAGTTGCCTTTCCACTAGGGTTGGGCGGTATCCAAATTTTGATACCTTTAAACCTTCCTCAGCATTTTACTCGGGTATACGGTATTAGAAAATTATTTTGTAGCTCGCACCTAAACCATTCAGAAACAGAAGAGCAGCATTATATTTGAAGATGAGGCACAAGTTTTGATCAAACCAAACTTCACCAGTGCGTATCTCCCTCCGTTTAATGATCTGGGACACGCCAAGACAAGAAAAGCTCAGAAGAGGCAGATTCTGGAATAAAAAGTACAAGGCGACAGTCCACGGCGTGTGATATTTCCCACTGCAGCATGTTGTATCTGACAGACCCGAGCTCTCGGCACTCGGAGAAGTTACCGTCTCCTCCGTGAAAGTCTGACTTCACCCTCGAGCGGGAACTTTCTCCTCTTCAGCGCCTCGTCCCCTCTCGACTCTCGGTGTTCAATAAAACGTCTCCTTCGCAAACTTTTCGGCTCAACATCTCACACGAAGCGTCAGTCAGGTTTTTTTCTTCTTCCTCGCTGCGTGTGGATGGAAATCTCCGAGCGTAACGACGTTTGAAGAGGAGAGAGAGCGGAGGGGAGAAAGTGTCCGAAGCGACTGTGGTGGGACCTCTGGCCTGACGCAGGGTCGTAGCTCCGTCAACATTTGCCATCTCTCCCCTGTCATTCTGAAGCCAAAACTCTCCTAATATTATATTAGGTCCTTATGCACTGCAGATTTTTTAATGACGGTAATGAAACTCATACCATAGCTACTTTTTGATACCTCGGGATAACGCATTACTGTATTACCGCCCGACCATACTGTCCACAGATCTGACTTGGTCTGGTTCGATCTCCATGAAGCCCCTCCACTAGAAAAGTTACACAATGCACCTTTAAACCAACTGGATTCCAGCATTGAAATGGGCAAAAATGCAAGACTCGTGTGAGAGTCTTTGGCAAACCTGCTACAACCTGACCCAGTGCAACTCCCCTGTTAAGATGAATGTAGATTGTGCACTGTCCCTGTCTCATAAATAAGTAATAAATTCAAATAAATTGAAACACCAAATTATAACATAAACAACTTCGCTGTCATGACCAACTGACAACTGCAAATAAATCAGGATAGCAATTTCAGTAAGAGTTATGTTTTATTTAAACATGTCAACCTCGTATCCAGACACTCTACATTTATGTCATTTAAATACAAAATCTTCTATAGGGTCGCTTTAAGTTTTCTGAGAGCAGAAGCCGATGCAGAAGACCGAGCACAGCACTTTGTATGATTCACAGCACCCACTTCAGGAGACTCCAGCCACTCCTCAAAATAACATGCAGATTTTATACCATCTTTATTCCATAGCTGCTCCAAATCCTATATCCTCCCACTGCGCCAGCACAAGTCCCCCGCCGCACATGTAAACACCATCACCGACTCGGGAAACAGTATTCTCCACAGCTCCACACTGTATCTCTGGATCATGGAGGGTGTGATTACATTGCTGGAATGTTCCGTCCGTAGTATGGCATTAAAGCTCCTATCGATCGCAAAATTGACGCTTGTGAGCTTTAAGTCATGTTAGAAAACTGTTACTTCCTCAAAAACATACGTGGAGTTGCTTTGTTGAGTAACTCGTTATTATTAGTTTGTTTACATCATCCAAGCTGAAAGTGCTCTGTTCCACCTTGTGATGTCATGAAGCCGTTCGGTTCAGCTGAGATTGCAAAAGTGAAAGTGAAACTAAACATGTTGATACACTGTTTATGGCAAATACAGCATTTTCAAAACAATAAAAGCTAACACAATGATCTAAATATGTTATGTCTTACCACTAGGGGTGTAACGATATCCAAGTGTTATGATACGATATTGTCACGGTATGAACCTCACAGTACGATATTTCTTGCGATATCGTGGAGAAGCGCACGATTGGTTTTCAGTTTTCAGATTCTAAAATGTGATGCATGATTTTTCCTATTAATTATTATATTGTATTTTGCCATAAAATATCCAAAAGGTAAATTCACAAATAAAGAACGTGATCATCTCTATTATTGACCAGACCCAAGACCATGCTATATTACAATAGAAACCTACAGTTGGACAATATTAATTTTAGCTGCCCCTCATCTGTATTAAATGATATTGAATGCTGTGGTCATCTGAAATTCAGCGATATGGTGGGGAGGCTCACGATATTACGATATTCTACATAACAACAAGACTGACACTCTAAAATGCTTTGACCAGTCATTTGGTATAACATTTATTGTCATTAGGGATGGACCGATATTCAAATCTCTCTGTGCGATATTTTCACCATAAACATCTCACCGTACCATATTTATTGCAATATTTTATGGAGACTCCCAAAACTGTGAATATACTATTTTTTAAGACTTAACCCAAAGAATGAAGATTTCAAAGTGCCCAGAACAGGTTTTTCTTCATGTCGTCTGCACTGAAATGGAGCAAAGGATCATGGTCTATGTAGTTCCCTCTGTTTTTTAGCTATTTCTGCATCATAACTGTTCATTTAAGCAAAGACATTTGTGATTTAATATATTGTGATGGTCCACGATATTATCGTTTATATTATTGTACCTTTGACGATACGATATCACCATATTTCGGTTCTCCCCATACGAGTGTAATACTGCCTCTTTAAACGTGTACCTTCTTCTCCATTGAGTGGTTATTGTTTTGCCTGAAATGTCCCATCATGTGACATTAAACATATCCATCCGTTTATTCATTATGGGCGTTTTTATTGCGCAAAAATACAATATAATTCCTTTTTACAAATAGAGGCGACTCTCCACAGGTCTGAATTGTAATGTAGCCTAGTGCTGTAAGGTTTAAACTATACTGTGGAACCTTCTAGACAAAGCAATTCACTAGAAATGTTACATAGTGCACCTTTAAAACTCAACAACATCCCCAATCTGGGAAAGTAGTGCTTTAAATCCGACACTGTATCTTTGGAGCATATGGAGCGGAGCGAGGAAGGGGGGTGCGGCCGCTGGCATACCCACGGGTCGACAGCCTCTCCCTGGGTACACTTCCCCGAAAATCCCCTCTTGGCGACGGCTCGACATGATTTATAGCGCCTGTTAAAATGCAAATCCAGGAGAGTGTAGGGGTTAGCGTCAGGGATGTCCACTTGGCCATCAACTCTTTGCAGTACGGTTTGTGTTTTTCCTGATCAACCCCATCGTGGAAATTTACAGATTCGGTACAGATGCGAGGAGGGGATGTGAGTGATGGATGGGCATAGTGGAGTGGGTGATCGCTGGAACATACAGGTACAGATAAACACATTGGAGAGGCGGAAAATTACATGTTACAGTACAGGAACAGGAGATAAGCACAGAAGGAGCAACAAAGCAAGAGTATTTACATTAAGTACAGTTGTTATGTTCCCCGGAGCGTGTTTGTGATGTATTGTAAAGCTTTGGACAAGTATTTCCGGTCTATGGAGGAAAGTAAAGCAGTTACCATGGTGACACAATGCACATATTATAACAAACATGGCCTGATACATATCTACATGTGAGTGAAAAGTAAAAAAAAATCAAAAAAATTGATTGAAACAGCTCGTTTTCAGGAGCCTGTGATCAAATTCAAATAATTTTCAACCAAAAAATGTAAGAGTGACTAACAGAAAGAATGTTGGTTAATGCTAGATTAGTAGGGATGTAATAACCGAAATATGGTGATATCATATCGTCGAAGGTCTCACAATAATATCGTGGACCATCACAATATATCGAACCACAAGTCTCTTTGCTTAAATGAATAGTTCTGATGCAAAATAGCGGGAAAAAAACAGAGAGAACTACATAGACCATGATCCTTTGCTCCGTTTCAGCGCAGACGACCTGAAGAAATAACTGTTCTGAGCACTTCAAATCTTCATTCTCTTGATTAAGTTTTGTGAAGGTGTTTTTAGGGGAAAAAGTATCAGTAAAATATTGCAATAAATATCGTACCGTGAGATTTACATGGTGAAAATATGGTACAGAGAGATTTGGATATCGTTCTTTCCCTAATGACAATAAATGTTGTGCCAACTGACTGGTCAAAGCATTTTAGAATGTCAGTCTTGTTATTATGTAGAATATCGTAATATCGTGAGCTTCCCCACAGTGTCGCAATAAATTTCGTACCGTGAAGTTCATACTGTGATGATACCGTATGACCCCTACTAGATTTTATGTGAGAGAGACTTGTTTAACAGCACAGAGTGTTGTAGTTCTCGTAAGTCAATCGTTTGTGGTCAGATCGTGTTGAATCAAAGCTCAGATTAAAGTCTAACTTCAAACAGAGCAGTGCCTCCAGTTCAGCTTCATTCATTTTCATAAAGATGCGCCGTCCGTGCTTCTGAACACTCGTCTGAAAACAGCAAGATTCACCAGTGACCAGACTCACATCTTTGTAAAGTATTAAAGAAGTTCGATTATAGAGCTGATAAAAGACTTAGACAAACTTTATTGATCCACAGAGGAAATTATTTGGACACAGGAGCTCACATGTCACAATATATTATAATAAAATCATCAATGGTATGAATAAATTCTAAATGAGTAGTAGCAAGAGACAGGCGTCAAATAAGGCATACTTATATAAATGTATATGTACACGTCAAAACAATATCCAGATGTTGTCATGGCAATTGATCAAAAATGACATTTAAAACCAGACTGCAGAACATTCCCCATGGAGAAGGCATGCTCTTGAATATTGCCAAGGAAAAAACAAGCCAAAGACAAGGCAGATCTAAATCTATAGCATAATTTGTACACAAAGTAATTCAAAGTGCTTTACAGAAGAAGAAATGCATTAAAATCACAATACAAACAAAACATAAATAATCATCATAAAATTAAAAAGAAAGACAAAATTAGAGAGAAGAGTGCAGAATGAGAAATGAAAAACCTTTCAGTCAAACGCAGCTAAATAGAACAGTTTTGAGTCTGGATTTAAACGGAGTCAGAGTAGAGTCTGTTTCACATGTTTAGACTGTTCCAGGTTTTAGCTGCGTGAGTCTGAAACTCTGAGTTTAGCCCTGACTCTGGGACCTGCAGGAGGCCGGTCCCTGAGCTCAGGGTTCATGTGGCACTAACATGTCACAGATGTGCAATACAGTGCAAAAGTTTTAAGCAGATGTGGAAAAAATGCTGTAAACAGACAAAGAACGTTTTCAAAAATATAAATAATGATTGTTTATTTTTATCAATTTACAAAATGCAAAGTGAGCAAAGAAAAGAAAAAGCCAAAGTCATTAAGAACTATCTTCAGCGTAAAGAAGCAGAAGTTGTGTTGGTGATGGTCTGGCCCCACAGAGCCCTGACCTCAGCATCATGGAGTGTGTCTGGGATTAACATGAAGAGACAGAAGGATGTGAGGAAGCTCAAGATCTGTGCTTAGTTCTTCAACATGTTTGGAAAACCGACCAGCCCAGGTCCTTCACAAACTGTCTGCAAGTAAAACCTAGAAGAACTGATGCTCTTCTGAAGGCAAAGGTCACAACAAATATCAAATTTGATTTAGATTTCTCTTTTGTTCATTCAGGGAATTTTGTTGATTGATGAACATAAATGATGAACACTTCCATTTTTGAACATTTTTTTCCTAGTTTACAGCAGTTTTTCCACACCTGCCTATAACTTTTGCACAGTACTGTACTTTGTGGCCCTCAGATCAATTGTTTTGGCCCTCAGGCTTCCAGGTGAATTGGCCCTTACTGCCACAAGTCGTACTTTTTACTGCATGTTTTTGAAATCTACCTTGATCAAGCAAGTTTACTTTGTCCTTTTGAGAGTCTAAGCATGAACAAAGATCTAGTGGGTCATTCAAACCTGTTACAAATGCACATATTTGACTTCCTCGCTGTTTTGACCACCAGTCTATGACCCTCGATCGGCCCTCACGCTGGTCTGTGTTTTAATATGTGGCTCTTGATGAAAAAGGTTTGGGACACTCCTGGTCTAGGCCATGGATAGACTTGTACATAAGCAGAACCGCTTTAAAGTCTATCCTCTGAGCTACAGGAAGCCAGAGCAGAGACCTGAGCCCAGGACTTATGTGCTCGTACTTCCTGGTTGGAGTCAGGACCCAAGACTGGAGACAAACGCATGGATAAGTCTCTCCAAGTCTGCTTTAGACAGTAGACCTTTGATTTTTGCTCACCCATTCATAAGGATGCGTATTTATATTGCAATAAACACAACAAAAATGTAAAAATATGAATATACGGTCTTTTAAACGAACAATACGGATGTCAGGACATAAACTCACTGCAGTAAAATTGAAATCCAGTTCACGTTGTTTCTCTCACCCCTCCCGTCCCTCTGACTTTTAAACCATTCTCATTATTTATATGGTAAACAGCTCCTCCTTTAATACACAGACTCCCGGAACATTCCACGTCAACAAGTGTGAAATACAGCTTGTCATGTGCTTATTTTTGCACCGGGGTTAATTCAAATGTCGTCGAATTCCGAAATAATTAAAGATAACACGCAAAGCCTCCCAAATCCTCAGCTCCTGTAAATCCAGCTTGCTCCTCCTCTCGGCCAAGTTCTTGTTTACGTGGGAGAAAAAAACGGCGAGCTTTGGCACTTTTGGCCTGAAAAGCGTTTTATTAATGCGACAAATGTTGACTTCACATCGGAGGTACGGCAGCTGCAGCTAACTGGTTTGAACCTGAGCTTGTTATGTTAAGATGATCGAGGAGGGGACTTCCTTTTATGGGCTGGAAGAGACGGGAGGAACAGGAAAGACTTGATAAGAATAAAACATGAGGAAAATCGTCACCGGGGTTTAACCTCGCAAGAATGTAACAGTCTTCACTGCAAATTTCTCTGATCTGGCCAAGATTTTAACACTTATATCAGGTTCTTCATCTTGTTTCCAGATTTATTATCGACTTATTAGTTCTGAGACTGATTAATTCTCATCTAGACGTAGTTTATTTCGCTGCTTGGACTAATCATTTCACCACTTTTAGGTCATTTTTTGATAGATTTAAGTGCTTATATCTTACATTTTGGCCGAGCTTTTTTGCAGAATTCTAAATATGACCAGTATGTTGTTCAGAAACCATTTATATGATTTACAATGCCCGTCGAAAGCGTGGGCACATTTTTTTCACGTAAGGCTTTTCTTTATCTTCATGGTGATTTGTTTTGTAGATTCAAAGCACTCGAAACATGTTTTTACATTCCTATTACGCAAAATGAACTTTTCACAGCTTTAAATCACGTTATAGCTGTTTCCTCTCACAATTTACTCACTCGAAGTTGTATTTGGAGTGATTCGTGCGTGTTTGAGCAATCTTTCATCGCTTATTTTCAAGATGCCATTTCGCCGACCAACCCGCCTTCGTTACTTACTTCAATTTTATTTTCTTCATTGATGTGATACACGTAGGATTCTGCAGCGTCGTGTAGTCTTTTTGGTAGAAATAAAAACAAGAAAATCTGCTGCTCGCTAACAGGATCTACAGATGTCCGTTGAAGTTTTGGTGACGTCAGCCGTTGGGCGCCGCGGTTTTCTAACGCATAGAAAACGGTGGCACAAATGAACACAAGCACAGTAGGTCATAGGGCACAGCTGTGAAGTGAAAACCATTTCAGGAGACGTCATTGTGAAGCTCATCGAGAGAAGGTCAATGTCAACTTTTGGGATCATCATCGAAGATTTTAAGTTTGACAAGCAGATAAATGCAGTGGTCGCGTCCAGTTTTTATCACCTGTGACTTTTATCCGGACTCAAACAGGTTTTTGCCCAGCTCCAAATTCTCCCAAAAAGCGAGACTCAAAACGCTCTCCCCCCTCACATCCCGTCAGATCTCAGAAGCTAAGCAGGGCCGGGCCTGGTTAGTACTTGGATGGGAGACCACTGGGAATTCCAGGTGCCACAGGGGGGCGCCAGTGGCAAAAACTGTCGTTGTGTCCTTAGGCAAGACACTTCACCCACATTGCCTAGTATGAAAGTGGTGTGTGCGTGAGTGTTGGTGGTGGTCGGAGGGGCCGATGGCGCAGATTGGCAGCCTCGCTTCCGTCAGTCTGCCCCAGGGCAGCTGTGGCTACAATAGTAGTTTACCACCACCGGGTCTGGAGTGAATGAATAATGCTCTATAAAGTGTCTTTGAGTGTCCAGAAAAGCGCTATATAAAACTGATGCATTATTATTATATTATTAAAAGCACCCCTTCAGTTGACTCTTTTAAGTCTTGTTCAAAAACACACTTTTACTCACCGGCTTTTAACACACTGTGAGAATTATGTGCTCCTCTGACTGTCTTTTATTCATTTTATTTGCTATTCATCTATTTGCTTATTTTAGTATTTCTTTATTGACTTGCTCATTTATTTTATGTTTTATTTTATTTAATGTGTTCATTTATCTTGTTCAGCACTTTGGAGACTTTGCATTGGTAAAATGTGCTATACAAATAAAATTGGATTAGAAATTGCATTGCCCCTGTCACCGAACAAAACTCACAAACTCACAAAAATTGCTTATGGTGCAACATAAAACAATGAATCAAAATGGTGCAGGGTTTAAAATGAGGTAAATAACAATAGACTTTGATATGCAAATACACAATGTGCAGTATGGGCAGAACAAAGGGCGGCTACTTTGAGGAATCCAAATCTAAAATCTAAAACCTATGAACTTATTTGTGTTTTTATGCTTTGGTACATAAAACGTAATAACATAAAAACCACTGAATGAAAAGATGTGACTAATCTTTGAACGAGCGGATGAAACATATATTATTTTTCACCTGCCGTTCGTGCACTTTGAGACGTCCCTGCAAAATGCCTATTACAAAAGTGCCGCGCAAACTGTATTAAAACATTATTCAAACGCATCAGCGAAACGGCGCTTTTGTGAGAATGAATTTACAGTACAAAAGTGTAATATTTGGTTTGCGTACGCAGCGGGCAAAAACTCATAATTCCTTTGTTCGTCTGAGTTGGGTTGAAATTGAACTCTCCAAGTGTGTCTGCCGTGATGGCTTTGGGGCAAGGCTATAAAACCAATAAAACGTCCAGGATACAGCGAGCTTTCTTTGTCGCACACGGGTTTATTGCTTCGCACGCCGGCACTCGAGTTGTTGACAGCCGAAATCCAAAATGCTGTATTAAAATTGTCTGTTCACGAGGTAAGCGGCGAGATGCAAGATGGAAGTTTGAAGGTGTTTTTACTTATCGTCAAAAGGGTTTCTCAAAATTGCTCAGGATTTGGAAAGTGACTGTCGATTTTGACGTAGGAGCTGGTACAGGGTAGAAAGTCGGTGCATTCTAAATAAAGAAGAGCTCTGAAAGGTAAAAACAAAGATTTATCAAGGCAGAGGGTCGCTGCTAAGGTTTTGGAGGCCTTAAGTATAACCAAATGGCACCATAAACATCACTTCATTACATTATGCGCTCTAGTGGCCTGTATATGTCACAATTATAGGAGAACTAGATAAAACCATTATATTATACAGTATTAATGTGGTGGTGGAACATAGGCAAATACCTTAAATATTAATATGTTCTAATTCTACACATTAAACAAAGCAGTGATTTTGTGAATGAGCAAAAGTGCAGATACCAGATTTTGGCACTAACACGAAAAATTCTAACATTTTCCAGCAGATGTCGCCCTTTCCATGGCCGTATAGTACATACAATATTAACCCGAACAACTAAACGGTGCATTTAACTTTCCAGCGTTCTGCTAACTGCATGTTTATTTTAAGCAGTAGATACATTACATACCTTAAATAAAAGTTTTGAAATAATTCTCACTGTTCTTGGTAAATGTACCAGCCTGGTGGGAAAAAAAAGCAGAAACGTGACTGGGCTGTGCCATTTCAGGGAAGATGGGTGGGGCAACTCTTTTTTTTTTTATTAGGCAAAAACAATTTGCCTGAATTGAGTGATGGGGTACACATTTTTTCAACAAAATGATGGGCCGGCTCATAACTAACTCATATATTTATTTGCAATGTAATAATGTAAGAATTATCATGACATTTTTTAATCGTCAATCTTAATTTTTCTCAGCCTACTCTGTCTAGGTGGAGAGGCAACCCTGCTCATTAGATCCTTCAAGGCAAAGCTACAACATCTCCATGGAAACAAGCTTGTTGTACCCTCCACCAGAAAAGTTGCACAGCGCACTTTAAAATGAATAATTACTCTTTTTAGTGCGGCAGTAGCTCAGTTCGTAGAGCGTTTGTCCACTGATCTGAAGTTTGCCGGTTCGAATCCGGCTCTCGACATGAACATCATTGGTTGAGCCCTCAGATCCACTGATCCACAGGTTGGCGGTGCCATTCTGGCTTCCACAGATCCACTGTCATTGTGTCCTTGGGCAAGACAATATTTATGTGATTGTGTAGTACCTTTAAAGCTTCTATATTACTTGCCTTTGTGCGCTTTAAGCCTCGTTATAAAGCTGTTACCTAATTAACCCTCTGACACCTCAATAATTTTGGTCACACTCACACCCTTTGTGTCACAAACGGTTCCCGCTACATAAAAGTGCTATAAAATTAGACTGAAGTAACATTATTTTATACTTTCAACAGCTAAACTCTTTTGTCTACTTGTCTTCTGTCCAAACATATCAAGAAATCATCAAACTTTAAAAGATATTTTTAGATATGGGCCATTTTAGGTGCAAAAGTCACCATTTTTAGATACCAAAAACATAAAAATGTTATTAGACCTTTACATATGTCAATAATTTATAACAACATTGATTTTGGTGCATTGTCATGTTTGAGTTATTGCGATAAAAAAAAAAGTCACACTCATATCCTTCGTGCCACAAACGCTTCCTGCTACATAAAAGTGCTATAAAATAAGACTGAATTCACATGTTTTTTATACATTCAACAGCTCAACTCTTTTGTTTATTTGTCTTTTGTCCAAACATCTCAGAAATCATCAAACTTTAAAAAATATGTTTAGGTATGGGCCATTTTAGGTGCAAAAGTCACATAAAAAAACATAAAAATTGCAGAACTTTCCAAATCAAAAGCCTGAAGTGGATCATTTGAGTTTGAATTTTATTTATTTATTTATTTATTTATTTATTTATTTTTAAACATGTGTCATTATGACAATAATATTTCACTTCAAGTGCTCTTTTTTGTACAGAGCAACCTGCATATCATCAACTTAAAGTGCACATGTTCAAAAGGGAACAGGGAGAAGCATAAGCTTATCGAGCCCTGCCCCACATTTACAAATCAAAAATCAAATATGAGTGATGAACATAGGCTCAACATCAAGTCCTACCACTGTAGTATGGCAGTCTTAGAACAGAAACACTCTTTCTTTCACACACAATGGAAGAAGAGAGAGAGAGAGAAAAAAACAAAACAAAAAAACAAACATCATGGGTGAACAGTCACCTCTTCTTTACGGTACTCCTCAAGGCAATAATTTTCAAATGCATGAATTTAGCTTAATTCATAATGAACAAATAGTTTATTAAGCTTATTCAACGTTAGTAACTACTTAAAGAGTTAGAGTTTGGATCTCTGTTAAAAAATAATGCATCTTTTTGGTGTATTGTGTCATGTTTTTAAGCAAACATTCTCAAACGTGGCTTCTTAATGTTTTTCATTTGTTCATGTGACCTGTTCCACATTTGTTTTTTCTCTGTATCACTTTAAAATGACATTTTCTGGCCATTAGCTCGTACACACAGATGACAATACTGCCCTACGAACGATGTTTGGTCAAAAATTAGTTCATGTCATTTTGGGGACATTATTTGAGGCCTCTTTTATCATGTAAATAAATATTGTGCAAAATATTGAGCTCAAAATTGCCCTTTGATTTGGCAGTTACTGGACTCTTTGTATCATGTGGCAAAAATAAGATGTCGCGCAGAGTCAAAACTCCTTATTTTTGCCACAGGAGCTGCCAAATAAGTATCAAAGGTCAATTTGGAGCTCAATATTTTTCGCATACAAATATTTCTTCATTATACACTGGAAAAAAACAATATCTAGGGAAATAAAAATGAACATTTTACTTTATTTGAGTTGATTCAATTTGACAAGTAAAATAATCTGCCAGTGGTATAAGTGTTTTTCTCTTAATTCAAGCAACATTTGATTTTGTTTCTTATTTTAAGTGCAAAAAGTTGTTTTTCTCATTTTAATTGTAGAAAGATGTATTTTCCTATTTTAAGTACAAAAAATCTTGTTCCACTGGCAGATCTTTTTACTTTCCAAGTGAAATTTGCTCAAATCATGGTAAAACTTTCTTAATTCAAGCCATCTTAACTTGACTAGATTTTGTTTTTTGCAGGATAGCGACTAAAACTGAAACTTTGAAGTCATTTTTCTCAGTTTCACCCTCTGGCGAGTTAAGGTCTTTTGCCTTTGTAGGGCAGAATAATGTGCCCATTGTATTTCAGATTGAACAACTGAAGTTTCGGCTCATTTAATAATAATAATATTAATGCAGTAGTCTTACTTGGCGCTTCTCCAGATGCTCAGAGTCACAGTTTCATGCATTATTCATCTGCCCTGGGGCAGAATGATGGAAAGTGAGGATGCCGATCTGCCCCATGGACCCCTCTGACCACCACCAACACTCACCACTTTCATACGAGGCAAAGTGGGTGAAGGGCCTTAAGTTTTGCCCCTGGCCACACCTGGTATTCCCAAGTGGTCTCTTTAAAGGTGCAACTTTTCAGGTAGGAGGTCTGCCACTGTATTGTCTCCTTGGAGATGTCAGCGCTTTACCTGGAATGTTCCACGGTGTGCCATAAAACATATCTATCTCATGTTAAAGACTGTCAGAAGCCAAAAAACGGCACAGATCAGTGTTTCCTCGGTGGAGATCTCACTGTGGCAGTGAGTCTGTCAAGACAACAAACTAGTGTAGTGATGGGGGAAAGTTCTTAACTTCCACGTAAAATGTCAATTTCCTTCACACTGAAGAAGCTTAACACCACTTTAACCCATTTTACAACAGCCACGAGTCTAACAAACAAAACGCTCTGCCTGGTTCACTCATTAGTGTCTGGAAACATTAGAAAACAACTTTATAAGCAGCCTTAGCCTTACCTCTGTTGATTTCCCACTGCACAGGCCAAAGCCCAAAAGACTCGATTGCTGACCAGCGGCAACATGTGAGAATCGACTACTGACTGTGAAGAAGAAGAGAAACTAAAAGTTGTTGAAAGAAAATGGTACGGGGATGTATTTTTTTAGCGTTTTTCAAAAATTCACTCGTAAGTAAATGGGATTAGAAACGATATTGGCGATCGAGTCTTTTGGGCTTTCGCATGCCCAGTGGGAAATCAACAAAGCTAATCCTAAAGCTGCTTATAAAGTTGTTTTCTAACGTTTCCAGACACTAATGAGTGAACCAGGCAGAGCGTTTTGTTTGTTAGACTCGTGGCTGTTGTAAGTTGGGTTAAAGTGGTGTTAAGCTTCTTCAGTGTGAAGCAAATTGGTGTTTTACGTGGAAGTTAAGAACTTGCCCCCATCACTACACAAGTTTGTTGCCTTGACAGACTCACTGCCACAGCGAGATCTCCGCCGAGGCACAGATCAGTGTTGACCTCTGCTGTTTTTTGGCTTCTGACAGTATTCGACCTCCTCTAGTAATGGACTTTAGCTTCAAACTTGCTGGAGTTCAGGTTTAAGTAAATTATGGGTATTTTTATTGCACAAAAATACCTTAAAAACATGCATTCTCATTGTCAGCACAGTCGCCTCTCCACAGATCTGACCTGTAACTTGGCCTCCCCCCACCAGAAAAGTTACACAGTGCACCTTTCCCATCGCAGTCGTCTCATTTCTGTCTTGTTGCCAAAATCCACACATTTCCATCCAAGTCCTGACCGCTCCATTTCTCTTGTCTCTCTCTTACCTCCACTCCACCTCCGCTCCTCTGTCCTCTTCTGCCCTCTCTTCGGCCCCTTTTGCCCCCTTCCCCTCACAGCATCTCCGGGCGGGACGGGCATTAGCACCGGCGCCATTGTGGGCATCCTGATCGTGGTGTTCTTCGTGCTGCTGGTGAGCATGGACGTGACCTGCTACTTCCTGAACAAGTGCGGCGTGCTCATGTGCCTGGCCGTCAACATCTGCGGCAAGAGCGGCCCCGGGGCCAAGGGGAAGGACATCGAGGAGGGCAAGGCTGCGTTCACGTAAGTCTGCTCTACTTTGCGTCATCGGGGGTCGTTTAAAGCTCTTAAAAACGTGAAAATCAGAGCTATTTTTTAATGGTTTGTCCACATTGTTTTTGTTATATGTGGAGTTTTAGTTCTCAGGAAAATTAGTCAATCAGAAAGTCGGAAAAAGGTGGATTACCCTCTGCTGGTGGGTGGGGAGTCTCTGCCCCAAGTGGATGAGTTCAAGTATCTCGGGGTCTTCTTCACGAGTGAGGGGAGGATGGAGCGTAGGTTGACAGGTGGATCGGTGCTGCTTCGGCAGTGATGCGGTCGCTGTATCGGACCGTTGTGGTGAAGAGGAGCTGAGCCGAAAGGCAAAGCTCTCGATTTACCTCAGTCACGTTCCTCCCCTCACCTATGGTCATGAGCTCTGGGGAATGACCGAAAGGACGAGATCGCGGATACAAGCGGCTGAAATGAGTTTCCTCCGCAGAGCGACCGGGCGCTCCCTTAGTGAGGAGCTCGGTCATATGGGAGGAGCTCAGAACCGCTGCTCCTCCATGTCGCGAGGAGCCAGCTAATGCTTCCTGGACGCCTCTCTCGGGAGGTGTTCCGGGCATGTCCCACTGGAAGGAGGCCCCGGGGAAGACCCAGGACACACTGGAGGGTCTATGTCTCTCGACTGGCCTGGGAACACCTCGGGGTCCCCCGGAGGAGCTGGAGGAAGTGTCTGGGGTGAAGGAAGTTTGGGTGTCCCTGATTAGACTGCTGCCCCCGCGACCTGGCCCTGGATAAGCGGAAGAAGATGGATGGATCGGGGGGTTGTTTCATGCTCTTAAAAATGTGAAAATCAGAGTTTTTAATGGCTTGTCCACATTGTTTTTGTTCTAATGTGGAGTTTTAGTTCTTAGGATACTTAGTCAATCAGAAAGCAAAATGAACTTTGCATTGCCAACATGGAGGTTTATCTGGAAGGCAAGGCATGGCAAGTTTATTTGTATAGCATAATTCGTAGCTTTAGTTTGATAGGGATTGGTAATTCCAGATCTGAAATCATCCAAATGATTCTAGTGAAGGTGCGTGTAGTGTAAAAACCCAGTAGAGCCCTTCCTGTATCACCACATGATCGCAAGGTGGAAAAGAGTGTTTTCCGTTTGAGAAGAGAACTCATCCTAAATATGCAGGGTTTGTGTATTAAACATGTGAACATGTGTCAGCATCAGCTTCATCATAAATATGCCGGAATTAGCAAAAGAGCTAAATTTCATCCGTTGTCCTAAGGCAGGTAAACAATAAACACACAAGAGACGCTACAATAACAGACATAACGTGACATACAAAACATACGCATAACACATTACAACAGACACTTGGGTTATTTACAGTAAAAACCGTCCTGTAAGTGCAGGTTTGGTTTGTTTTTAACCAGTTTTTAAGAACTGTTTTAAACATTGCCACAGTTTCTGATGTGCTCTGGTCGTGTGTTCCATAATTTTGTGCCTCTAATGGACTTCACCATTTGGCTAAATTTAGTCCTGCGCCTTTGTACATTACAATCTCCTCCGGTTGATGCTCCGCTTCTCACTGCTGTGTTATTTTTTCTACTTAGAAAATCCATTAAAGGCGGTGGGGCCCATTTAAAACTTTAAAAATGAGGCAGGCATCCAGAAACATCTGAGAGCTTTCAACATCCAGTATATTGTACTTACATAGGATAATGCACTAATGGTGGCGTAAAGGTTCTGAGCTTCACATGCAGATAGGTTTAAGCACTGGCAGCCCAGGTGTTGTACCTTTAAAGCTCCTGTATTACACAAACTTGTCTACATGTTCTTCCCCAGTCCAGCTCCAGGTCTGTTCCAGTCCTCCTTTTGCTCCCTCCCTGTTCTCCGACACCTGTCTCTCTTTCCCTAATTATCCCCGGGGAGCCTATATAAGCTCCTGGTCTTCACTCAGTCTTTGCTAGATTGTTGACCTGTGAACACCCATTTTCAAGCTCTGTATCTGTAACCCTGTAGGCGTGGTCAACCTCATGGGCAACTCTGCAGGTCGCCCAGAATCTGACCACGCCTCCTGTCCTGCCTGTGGTCTTGGAGGAGGGTGTCCCAGTTTTGGAGGATATTTTAGTTCACTTTACAAATCATATAATTCCTTTGTTGTTATCTACCTGCCTTGCCATTTAGGCCTTACCTTTTGTAGGACACTTTCTGTTGTATTGAAATAATACTTTGTGTTGGACGGCATTCTTTGTGTTGCATTTGAGTCCTGTGCTCCTGCGTGATACCAGGTGTGACTGTTGTACCTTTAAAGCTCCTGTATTACACAAACTTGTCTTTGTGAGCTTTAAGCCTCATTATAACACTATTGCCTAATTAACCCTCTGACACCTCAATATTTCTGGTCACACTCGTAGCCTAAAAAAAAAAAAAAAAAGACTGAATTAACTTTTTCTTATACTTTTAATGGCTCAAATCTTTTGTCTACTTGTCTTCTGTCCAAACATATCAAGGAGTCATCAAACTTTAAAAAATAGTTTAAGATATAAATCATTCTAGGTGGAAAAGTCACATTAAAAAATAAATAAATTGCCGAACTTTCTAAATTAAAAGGCTGAAGTAGATTGTTTGAGTTGATGTTTTTAGACCATTAAATATGTCAATAATTTATAACAACATAAAAAAAAGAAAAGCGACAAAAAGTCACACCCTTCGTGTCACAAACAATTCCCGCTACATAAAAGTGCTAAAATAAGTCTGAATTAAAATGTTTTTTATACTTTTAATAGCTGAAGTCTTTTGTCTCCAAGTGTTCTGTCCAAACATATGAAGAAACCATCTAAATATTTTTAGATATGAGCCATTTAGGTGCAAAAGTCACAATGGTTTTTAGATACCAAAAACATAAAATTGCAGAATTTTCCAAATTAAAAGCCTGAAGTGGATTGCTTGAGTTGATGTTATTAGACCTTTACATATGTCAATTATTTATAACAACATTGATTTTGTTGCATTGTTGTGTTTTGAGTTATTGTGATAAAAAAGTCACACTCATACCCTTCGTGTCACAAATGGTTCCCACTACATAAAAGTGCCATAAAATGAGACTGAATTAACCTTTTTTTTTATCCTTTTAACAGCTCAAATCTTTTGTCTATTTGTCTCCTGTCCAAACATACCAAGAAATCAAACTTTAAAAACTGTCTACATCTCCAGAGCTCAAAATGCTTTAACAGCTCCTTTTACCTTTAGTTCAATAGAGATCAGCAATTCCAGCTCTGAAATCGTCTAAATCACATGTGTCAAACATGCGGCCCGGGGGCCAGATCCGGCCCTCCAAGACCTTTAATCTGGCCCTCGGCTGATTTTCTCTTAAAATATGTAAAATTTTCAGATTTTTCTGGTAAGTTTCTACGCCGCTTAGCATAGCAGCATCTCCAGTGCTTCTGTGTGTGGCCGCCTCCCACCAGAGCAGCACAAATGAAGACTCGCCTCTTTCCAAACGCTCTTAAAGGACGATCGTTTTGACTGTGACCATCAGCAAAGTGTCAAAAATAAGAAAAGTGGAGCTGAGTGCAGGATTTTCCAAGAAAAATGTACTAATTCTTCTTTTTCACGGACGTGAATGGGAAACCTGTACGCTTGGTGTGTTTGCAACAAGTGGCGGTGCTCAAGGAATATAAATTTAAAGGAGGAATATAAACGCCACTATGAGACACAACATGGCGAAAAATACAATAACTTGAACAGAGAACGGAGTTTTCCAATCCGGCCCCTTTGGGATCAAAGTAGGTTGTATACGGCCCCCGGACCAAAATGAGTTTGACATCTCTGGTCTAAATGATTCTAGTGAAGGTGCGAGTAGTGTGAAAACCCAGTGGAGCACTTCCTGTATCACCACATGACATCACGAGGTGGAACAGAGCCTAAATGTGCAGGTTTGTGTGTTAAACATGTGAATGAAACACAACAAAACTCCAGGTCTGTTTGTGTTGAGGATTATAATAAAAAAAAACCTACTTCAGGACTAAACAAATAAACAGTTCCTTTACGTTTTCCTGCTGTTTGTTGGATTTTTGTTGTATTACACGTTTCAAAAAGTGAAATATTAACTTCCAAAGCTGCAGCTCTTGTAGCCCTCAGCAGGTATGAACCGACCATTAGAACATGTGCGCAGAGCTGATAGCGGCGCATTTAACCCAGCGAGGAGTCCCGAACATTACAGCTGCTATTTCTGCGCACGGAAATCACCCACGATACAGACTGTATGTAGAGCTGAGAAGAAAAAGCCAGATGCCACGTACGGCGGTGTGTGGTTAACGTCAGGCAGCGTAGTCCCAGGAGACGAGTGAGCGGGGGGAACATCAGGTGTGGATACGCTGGTTTAAACACAAGTATGGAGCCTTAAAAGTGCCGTTTTGTTATGTTGAAGATTGTAACGAGGATATCATCGTGGTGTTTTAATACACCAGGAAGTTCAGTGCATTTAGATCATCCATCCATCCATCCATCTTCTCCCGCTTAATCCGGCTGGGTCGCGGGGGCAGCTTGCTGCCCAATACTCATAGCACCTGACCCCCCCTATGAACCCCTCTGCAGGTGGTGAGCCCACAGGAGGGTGGACATCATGGTCCTTGATGTTAGTTCATAGGGTTGCGGGCATGTTTTGGGTTGATGGGGGAAACCGGAGTACCCGGAGGAAACCCATCCAGACACGGGGAGGAACATGCAAACTCCACACAGAAAGGCCTTCTTGCTGTGAGGCCTGAGTGTTGCCACTCAGCCACCGTGCCGCCTGCATTTAGATCAGGGGTGGGCAATTATTTTTCCACATGAGGCCACATGAGAAACAGGAAATATTGTGGAGGGCCTGGCCAAAAGCTCAATTCTGCATAATATTAATTGTATTTCTTTATAAAAAGCAGTAAATAGCATTGTTTTCAGACTGGTAAGAGTTTATATGTCAATTAAATACAAACAATCAGTTCAAATAGTGTCTAATACATGACTAAAGACTAAATTCTAATAAAATACAACAGTAAATACATCACTAAACACAATTACTCAATTAAATACTGTCCCACTTTAACTGTGGCTTTTAACTGTTTTAATCGTACTTAATTTGCTTATGTTGTTGTCAGGTGAACTTGAGTGTCCAGAAAGGCGCCTAATAAATAAAAAGCATTTTTATTCTCATTATTATGTGATGACCGAGCAAAGAAAAAGTGAGGTTGCCTTAAAAAAGTCATAAAAAAGCACCTTTAAAATAGAAGCAATGCAGCTTTAGTCCATGCATGAGGTAAATACGATAAAATATGTTTATTTTGTAATTCCAAATCAGCGTACGTGGAGCTGGACAGTGCCCAGGTCTGATTTAAGAGTTAAATCAAATGCAACAAAAAACGCACACCAAAGTTCATGTAGAGATGCAAATGCAAGGAACAGCAGCATAAAAGTGAAAAAATGCATCGCACACTCAGATGGCTGATGTACAAAAGCTTTTTTTTTATTATTTTAAATTACATTTCAGCAAAAAAGACTTCTTTAGATATGTTTTTCTTGCTTTGGACCACAGTACCTGATTTAAGACTGATTTAAGGGTTAGTCAAAGCGTTATTATTCAAATTTGTCCCAGTACAGATATTTCTTTAAGCATTTCTTATGGTAAAAAAGTCCTTTATCTACTGTTTTCACATTTGTAAGACAGCAAAAATAAGCTAAAGACTATATCTAGATCAAAACAGGCAAAATTAGGATAAAGGTCAAATTTACTATACATTTTTCTGCCCTAATTGACACTCTTTAACAGGGGTCACCAAACTTTCTTCTCTGGGGCCAGATCATCGCTCCTGATGGGGGCCGGGGTCGGGTTAGGTGGATTTCATAGTGACGACGTAGACCAGGGGTGTCAAACTCATTTTGGTCCGGGGGCCGTATGCAGCCTACTTTGATCCCAAAAGGGCCGGATCAGAAAACTCAGTTCTCTCTTCAAGTGATTGTATTTTTCTCCGTGTCTCGTAGTGGTGTTTAAGATTATATTCCTCGAGCAACGCCACTTGTTCCAAACACACTGAGCACAGATTTCCCATTCACCTCTGTCAACAAATAAGAATTAGACTATTTTTCTTGGGAAATCCTGAACTCAGCATCTGCTTTTCTCATTTATTGACATTTTGCTGATGAGGGTCACGGTCGACAGTCAAAGCGATCGTCCTTTAAGAGCGTTTGGAAAGAGGAAAGTCTTCATTTGTGCTGCTCTGGTGGGAGTCAAACGCACAGAAACGCCGGAGACGCTGCTATGCTAAACGGTGCAGAAAATTAACAGAAAAATCTGAAAATTTTAAGTATTTTAATAGAAAAATCAGCCGAGGGCCAGATTAAGGGTCTTGGAGGGCCGGATCTGGCCCCCGGGCCACATGTTTGACACATGTGACGTAGATTATATTCTGTGAAAACCGCCACATTTTCTTATATATATCAGACAAACTACACGTTCCTTTAATACAATCAATTCAAATAGTGTCTAATACAATACTAAATACTAATAAAATACAACACTAAACACAATCAGTCAATTAAATACTGTCCCACTTTAACTGTATGTTTTTAACTGTATGTTTTAATCATACTTAATTTGCTGATGTTGTTGTGAGGCGACCTTGAGTGTCCAGAAAGGCGCCTCATAAATAAAATGGATTATTATTCCAGGACTTTCGCTGACTGTCACTCTCTGATCTTGAGCTTGTGGTGACGAAAATTCTGCGGAAAATGTAAATACGCCATAACAATTTTTAAAGATAAATATAAATACTTAATATAAAGAGCATTTTTAATTGAAAAAATCAACAAAATACAAGATGCAGAGATGGTATTATTTGCCAAAAATTCATTTCATAAAATAAGCCATGCCAACGTTTGAGGATTGCGTGATAGGGCCAGTTTGATGATGCTCTTAAAGGTCCTATATTACGCTAAATGGACTCTTGTGAGCTTTAATCCATGTCACAATGTTGTTACCTCATCAAAAACAGACCTGGAGTTGTGTTTTGTTTCATTCACACATGTTTGAGTAACACTTTATTACTCGTCAGTCCATATCTCCAAAGTTTAAAATGCTCTGTTCCACCTTGTGATGTCACGAAGTGGTAGTTTCCAAGTGAACCGCGCTCCTTTTACCTTTAGTTCAGTCGAGGACGGCCATTCCAGCTCTGAAATGATCCAAATGATTCTAGTGAAGGTGTGTGGAGCTGAAAAACACAGCAAACAAAACTCCAGGTTTGTTTTTGATGAGGAAACATTATAAAATAGAGCAGAAGAAGCGTAGTATGAGCCCTTTAAGCTTTTAGCCCGCAGAGAGCAATGAAAAGAGTAAAACCGTTTCATTGGATTAAAAACAACAGCTGCTCAGGCCTCTATAAACCATATATTTTGATATTATCCTCGGGTGTCTGAATGTAAAAGTGATCGAGGTGGTCAAACTGAGGAGAAAATGATTAATGTACCAAAAAAGAGGCATCGGAGTATAAAACGGAGCTATATATAAGACTAATGCTTTTGTTTTGATTTTTGTAACAGGAAAGATGAGTCAAAGGAGCCCATCGTGGAGGTGAGGACAGAGGAAGAGAACACTCCACACCAGGAGGGAGGGGGCGCCACTGAGCCCAACGAGACCACCCCCCTGACAGAACCAGAGTGAGTCACGTACATAATACCTATCCCACTGCAATAAATAAATTAATTAAAGCTTGGGGATAAGTTACACCTCAGTTCTGAAATGTTGTGTATCCTGGATGATTATGTAAAACAGCTAAACACCAGAGACTGACTTTACTATCATTACGGCATTACTACCTTAAAGGTCCTGCAGTATATTACGCAACATTGACTTTTGTGAGCTTTAAGACGTGTTAAAATGTTGTTACGTCCTCAAAAACACACCTGGAGTTGTGTTTTGTTTCATTCACCCTTTATTATTAGTCTGTCTACATCACCAAACCTCAAAATGCTCTGTTAAGTTAATAGTTAAGTTAATAGTTACCAATTCTAGACCTGAAATAATCCATTTTTATCCCAGTAAACGTGTCTGGAGTTTAGGATTTGTGTGTTAAACATGTGTGAATAAAAAACACAACTCCAGATATGTTTTTGATGAGGGAACATTATGGCATAGATCAGACTAGGGGACTTTTTGAGTTATAAAATGTGTGCTAAATGTAATTAAAGGCATGGCATTTTGATAGGAACCAGCTATTGTGTTCATTGATACTTTGCATCTGATTAACATTCCCTGGGGGTGAAGCTAACTGGAGGCACTGCTTTGTCTGAAGCTCTGTTACTCACCTTTAGTCTGAGCTTTGCTTTGACACAATCTGATATAATTTGATCATAGACATACATTAGGGTGGTCCAAAAATGTTTTTTTTTAGATTCCCTAGATTAGAACCGTGCATTTGGTTCCATATCTGACCAAAACATTAGGTCCAAATTTTATGTAAATTCATTCATATTTAGAGGTTGCTCGAGACACTTGAAAACTTGCCCTATAGAGTCTATACTAAGACATTATGAACCAAATAAATAAGGCGTATTTGAATCATTTGTGGCGGCATGACTCACAGCAAGGAGGTTCCAAGTTCGATCCCCGGGTCTCCCTCTGTCTGGATGGGTTTGCTCCAGGCACCGCCCGTCAGCCCAAAACATGTTAGCACCACTGTGAACTGAAATCAAGGACCATGACGTCGCCCGGTGCCCGCCCAGGTTCAGCCTGAAGGCACAACGTGGGTCCACCCTCCTGTGGGCTCACCACCCGCAGAGGGGTTCAGAAGGGTCGGGTGTGCAGAGGACTGGGTGGCGAACTGCTGCCCGCGTGACACAGCCGGATAAAGTGGAAGAAGATGGATGGATGAAAATTTGTCGTTTTATTCTGCAAACACAAATTGAATCTTGCATAATATTACTTAGAAAGTCCATAAAAAGTTACTTGAAAACACAAAATGAGTCAATTTCCATGAAACTTCATAGCTTGAGCAGCCTCTAAAACATCTCCTTTTTCTTACAAAGTTCTTCCTAAATCATCTTCTGGATGCTCAAACCTAATGCAGGGTTCAAATCGAGGTTATCTGAAACTTTATTTTTTATTTTGCCTTGATGGACCTTAACATACATGCAGCACCCTCCCAGTGTGACGTCACTGCAAAGTATTAACTGAGCAGTAATTCCTATCATTTCCTTCTGAGTGCAAAGCTACGCCACATCTTACCCTCAGATCCTAACCTGCCACTTTTAAGTTACTGTATTTCTTTGATTATGACTTTTGTTGCTAACATTTTTAACTGTACACCTTTTCTTTTGTTTTTTTTTCTTTGGCACTCACTTTCTCTTTTAACTGCACCTGCACCCGCCCCCCCCCTCCCTCCTTTGCTTTACCCTCTACCCCACCTCCTCTCCCCCACCCCTTCCCACCACCCCCTCCTCCCCGCACAGGCCCGCTACCAATGACTCCGCCCCCGCCGTCACCCTGCTCCCCTCCACCGCCACTAACTCCGTAGCCGAGAGCTATAGCACGGCCCAGAGCAGCCCGGTCAGCGAGTGCACCACACTGACCGCGAGCCCCACCAAGCCCGCCCCGGTCCCCCAGAACAGTCCCCCCGCCTCCGGCCCCCAGCCCGAAGTGGGAGCCCTGGTCGACCTAAGCGAAGCCCAGACCCCCAAAAGCCCCCCCGAACCGATCAGCAGCCCTCCTCCCGCAGCTAACGTCCAACCAGTAAACAGCAGTCCTGTAGAGGGCGGGGCCACGGAAGAGCCCGCCCCCCAGAGCACCTCGGGTCAAAATGAGTATGAGACATTTTTAACATACGCACCCATCCCATGTCATGTGCTCTGGTTGTACACCAAAGAAAGAGTTCTTTTAGAGTTTAAAGAGCAGTTATGGAGAAGTTTTATTATTTTCTCCACAGATTGTATTAAAAAATGGGTCAAAAGGCCAGCAGGGGGCAGTACTTCCTGGAGTAGGAGTGGATAATAGTGGATAAGAGATAGAAGAGCATAGATAAACGCACCAAATTTATTTTCTTTGACACAAAACTAAAGATGAAGATGAGAAAACTAGAAAAATCTTTGACATTGTATGAAACAAAGATGAAGATATTACAGATAAAGACATGCTGTATGTTTCCTAAAGGCCGCCACACACTACAGGAGAATTTGCCACGATTTTAGCTGCGATTTCTTCTTCCCGAGTTCAGGGAGACTTGGTGTCTTTGCATGTGATTTTGAAGCCACTGTGCTTCTCATTTTTGTGTTAGTGTGACTCTGAGCTGCACTGTCAGATTATAACTACTAAACATCAGCAATGGTATGTTACCAGACAATAAAACAGAGCAGGTGCAGACGGAGGAAATAGAGAAAGTTATTTTTACTCACCTCTCATAAAGTTGTAAATTTAAACTGCAGCATCTCATACATATCCACATCCAGGCCACAAAACAGCGCTGTAAATCTAGTTTGAAGCGTTGTTTAAAAGTAAAAAGGCGAGATAGATCCTCACGTTTGTCTGTTTACATCCACACAGCGCACGGATCGACGTGAAGCTGCAGATTAGTGATAGTGACTCTACTTCCTGTACTTCCTGTTCCTTTATCGCCAGCTTTCTGTTCATTAAAAATCATGTATCTGAAGTATTGCACCACATTTCACAAATTTCACAGTTTTGACTTGTATCCAGGTCAAGTGGTTTTACTCTAGATATGAAACCATGACGCCAGTGCGCTCATGTCTGTATAGCCCGTTTTACGCAGACAGATCCCGCTGCAGTCTTTGCAATCGGAGATTTTAAGTCGCATAAGATTCTCCTTGTGTCTGTGATGCAGGCTTTTTGTCACACGTTTAAAAATCACGTTAAAGACCAAAAATCCTGTGGTGTGTGGCAGCCTTTAGGTTATGTCATACGTTTGCAAACAGGAAGCGAGGTATTTAATGTACACTTTAAGAAGTCTATTGAAATGCACGAGAGACAGACCCATTTATCGACTGTGTGCATAATCCCGACATGTTTTGCTTTCCTTATTTATTTGAAAACCAAACTTGGTGTACTACCGGAGCATTGTCTAACAGCCGCTCACCCCTGCGCTCCTCCACTTCCATTGCCACCATCAGCTTCTGTAGCCTCCAACATGTGTGAATGGAGTCATGTCCTGCTTGAACCTTCATCTGTAACATGAACGGACGGGGACTGAACGCTTGTGTTGTCTTTGTCTCATGAATGAGCGAGCAAATCTTAAATCAGACCTGGAAGCCCTCGGCATGTTTAATCCTGTTTTTGATGCTAAAAAGGTCAAGGTGCACGATGTAACTTCTAAGGTGGAGGGTCAACCATTTGTCTCCATGTTATTTCTTTGTCTAGTATGTTCCACAGTAAGGCATTAAACATAGCTCCCTTGCATTTGTTCAGTTCTAAGTGTTTTATGGCTGAAAAACCTTAAAAACGTGAATTCTTTCCATGTGCAGGCTTGCCTCTTCATAGATCTGACCCTTAACCTGTCTCCACTGTGATTACCAAGTATTATCTCTTATTTTAACCAGTATTATCTCCATGGAGACAAGCAGGTGGCCGACCCTCCACTAGAAAAGTTACTTCTATGTAAGTTTTTAGGTGGAGGATCCAAAACCCTCGATACTCCATGGAGATGTTGTCGTTTTTTCCTTGAATTTTTCATAAAATCGCATAAAACAAAACCAGTCTCCATGGAGAAAGGTGGATGACCAAGCCAAGTAACTCTTTGGCAGTAAACACGTTGGTAATTGGATAAATGACACCTAGATAAGTCTAATACCATAGTGTGGAATATTCCATTTCCTCAAGACACGCATTGGATAGAAAAGTTACATGGTGCACCTTTAACTTTAAAGAAGACACACTGTGCTTGTGTTTGCTCTAGAGTTATAATCCATGACACCCGTGGATCATGATCTTGTATTTTGGACATTTTAAATCACAATATTGATCTAAAACAACTTAATAAAATAAAAACTTGACTGATTTCCAAAGTGAAGAATTGCAGAGGCCAATGAGAGCCAATTCCAGCCTGTATCTTTCAACGTTTTTCACCATAAACGTTATCACAACAAAGCACATCATGCAGCTGGTTTCTTCTATGGATAACTGCAGATCACATGAGCGAGCAGCAGATTTCTTTTATTTTTTAACATTTGTACTAAAATGGGTAAATGACAAAAGAAAACTACTAAAACACAGTTGAGGCTGCCACACACTACTGGAGAATTTGCCCAGTTTTGGCTGCGATTTGCTTCTCCCCGAGTTCGTGGAGCCGTGACCCGACTTTTTTGTCTCCGTGCGCGATTTTGAAGCCGCTGCTCCTCATGTGTGCGGTGTCAGTGTCAGATCAGAACCACCAAACATCAACAACGCCACTGTAACAGACGATAAAACAGAGCGTCGGGTAGAGGAGTGACGGACACAGAGACGCTACATACAAACTCAGGATATAGGGAAAATAAAGAGTTGATCACTCACCTCTCGTAAAGTGGTAAATTTAAAGTGCAGCATTTCATCCACATTATCCATAGAAATTGTCCTCCGCAAATAATGACATCCAGTCCACAAAGCCACGCTATTAATCCAGTTTGAGGCGTTCTTTAAAAGTAAAAAGGTGACATAGTTCCTCACGTGTGTCTGTTTACATCCACACAGCGCACGGATCGAGGTGAAGCTGCAGATTAGCGACAGTGACTCTACTTCCTGTGGACTTTATCGCCTCTTTTAATGCTTTAAAAATCATGTATCGGAACTATTGCACCACATTTCACAAATAATAATCACACAGTGTGGACTTGTATCTAAACTAGAAGTGCAGAGCTCTGATCTTTGAACACTTCAGAGTCTCAGAGCGAAAGTCTCCAAGGTTTTATTGTAGACAAGAAACCGCTGATGCGATCACGCTCACAGCTTCATGTAGCCATATCCTGCTACAGTCTTGGCGATCGTACATTTTAAGTCTCATAAGTTTCTCTTTGTGTCTGTGATGTGCGCTTTTTGTCGCATGTTTAAAAATCGTTTAAGACCGAAAAATCCTGTAGTGTGTGACGGCCTTTAGAAGCTCTGAAAAGTCGATTTTGTTCCGTATACCTTCTTTAAAATATCATGAAAACACCGGGTAGGCCTGTCACAAGAACAAATTCTGAAGTACGATATATTACTGAAGAATATGTTTACCTTAATCCTGAAACTAATTCATGCCACTGACACCATGAGCCTAAAGCAGGATTATCTCAGAAAAAACTATTCTATAATGCATAATATGGTTAAAAAACACAAAGTACCTTAATAAATAGAAATAGAATTCAATACTTTAGTGACTTTGTGCCTGTAATGAGTCTTGGAAGTTATTTATTCAACCCTCTACAGCTCAAATCTAATAAAGAATCACAAGGTTTCACACAAAGAAAAATTCCCCTCGATAAATACTGACGTCAAAAATGATTATTCCAACAAAAAGCCGATGTAGTAGTTAGAGGGACAGACCTAACACCAGGTCGCGGCGTCACCTGAAAAGCCCTCGAAGCCGCTGGAGTTCTCATTTGGCCTGAAACTTTTTTTTGTCAGTCTCGCCTCACGTCTGCCTTTTCTCTGGGCCTGTGATGAATGGAAGAGCCTCGCTGACAAACCCCCTCTTCCCTCTCCTCCATCTCAGTGAGGTGGACGGGCAGCGGGCGTCTGGCATTGATGGAGCGTCGCGCGGGTTTTTCTGTCAGCGCCACATCACCGCGATAAAAGCCAACGCGTCCAGAAGCCCCGTCTTCGCCCCTCGTCTTCATAAGCTCTGTGATCGATCCGAGCGTCGATTGTTCTCCGGGTTTGAGAAGCGTGTCAGGATCCGGGATGGTTTATTGGATTTCGGAGTGGTGGGTTGTCTCACTTTGGAACGCGGTGTCAGATTCGGGGACGCGGCCGAGACCTAACGCGAAGCGAGATCAGGAATAAACCAGGACTAACGTAAGACCAAAGAAACAAGAGTGTATCAAGAGGAGTTGGGCGCTGCAAAACGTTTCTGGTGTTTGTCTTCATGGAGATGTTCATGCTCCACAATATTACAATAATATCATGAGGGAGACAGCTATAGACTACATTACAGGTCAGATCTGTGGAGAGGCAGTCCTATTCACAGAGAGAATTATTGTATTTTTGAGCAATAGAATAAAATAAATAATGAATAAATGCTAGCTAGATGCATTAAATACCGTAAAATACCAAATAAGAGACAGGTCTCCTTTAAACGCTGGGTGGAGGTGTATATTTTGATGAATAAGCGCTGGTTCCAGATAAACACAGAGTCTAAAGTACGAGCTGGAAGACAGAAGTCGAGCTGCAACAACAGGGCGCAGGACTGATGCTCGTGTTGTCGCTACAGAAACCACTTTGTTGAAACCGTCTGACCTCATCATGAATCAGGCTACCAAAGATCTACCTGGTCTGTTAAGTGACTGAAACAAATAAACACCATGGAACATTCCGGGCAAAGCAATAACATCTCCACGGAGACGAGCAGGCTGAGAAAACTCCACTAGAAAAGTTGCGCACTGCACCAAAGCAGGTTGCATTTGAACACACTGTACTGTAATTGGGGTCTGTAACATGGTTATAAAGCAGATTGTCGGTTTATAATGAGGCAGGATGTTGGTCAGAGTTTAAAGGCACTGCATCTGACTTTTACCAAGGGCAAAGTTTTTGTTTTGTGTGTTTTAACCATTTTTAGCTGAAGTTACCAAGGAAACAAATCCACAAATTGGCTTTTAATGTCTCCAAAAGTAGTTTCACAGCAGCTGAACTCTGAGGCCAGATGGTTCTAAATGCGAGACGACAATTTAAAGCTAAATTCCAGTGTAAAATCTGGCAGAAGAATCTCCAGAAGCCAATGTGCTGGAGAACAACATGTACTAATAAGGTCGCGTCAGAGAGCAACTCAGACTAATTACTACCTCGCACCTGCTTTAAAGGTCCTATAGTAACACACTTTTAAACAAAAAACTTTTCCACCCATAAGAATCGGCATTTTATTTTGTCCAACTTCAAATAAGGAATGCATGTGTTGTACATACTTTGTGCCATTGAATGTTAGGATTACCGTAAAATAAAAAAAATAAGATGTTTACTTGTTTCAATCACTTAACAGACCAGGCATTTATTTAAGACCAGTCGGCAATTTGGGGCAGGCGATTAATTCATTCCTCACAAAACTCTTGCTCAACAAAACTGGGAAAATATGGTTCTCAAATTCTCAAAAACCAGTATGACTATAATTTACAGTTTTTCGCCATTATACGATGGTCTGGCGACTACTTTGCCCACCTTGTCGACACAATTCCCGCCGCCTCGTCCCCTGTCTTTCCTCGCCCCTTTGCCAAACTTTCCTCTTATGCCACAGCAGCTACGATGACATTGCTGCTTCCTCCGAACTGTCAAACTGAAGTAATATTACCAGAACTCCTAAAAACTGCTTCCATTTCCTGCCCGCTATGTTGCGCCATCTTTCTTTTTTACATCACTTCCAAATAGAGATTTCACAGCAACGTCATCTGTTCTGCCACTTTTCCAGTGAAGGTGAAGGTGATCGTGATCGGACGCAGCGCAGAAATGATAGCCTATCCATTCTGAGTCACACAAGCAGTCTCGTAAAGCCAGAACTGGACTGAAGTCAAACTGCTACTACTACATATTAAACTCTACGTTTATTTGGAATTTGGAACCTACTATTATTTGGTATTTTACGGTACTCTTTGTATTGTCTGAATACTGGCAAGAAATCAAGTGAACAATGTAGGGAAAAAATATCATCCAAAATGACCTTATATTCCATTTGTAAAGGTGATATATTAAGCAAAATCGACTTTTCAGAGGTTTTAATCGTGTTATAGTTGTTTCCCTTCTCATTTACCCTCTCAAAGTTGCATTTAGACTGATTCATGCATGTTTGAGTGATCTTTACTCTGCTGTATTCAAGACGCCATTGTTTGTTGACGCCTTACTTATGTACATACAGTATTTTTAGCACAAATCTAGAAAAAAAGCTCTATAGCGTGATTTGCAGCTATGTGTAAGATGTACTCACAATATGCCGCACTTAGTCGTGACCACGTTTAAGGTGCAGGTGGGAATCGGCTCCTGTTATTGCAATTTAAAATGTCCAAAAATATAACATCATGATACATGGGTGTCATAGATTATCTATATAGCAGACAAAAGTACAATATAGATCAGGCTGTTTTTCGTGAAGATAAAGATACATAAAGATATAGACTCAGACTCCAAAAAACAATCACAGGCAGAACTTACTTAAAGGGAACTCCGGCACGTTTGAAACTAAAGTCCATTGCTAGAGGTGGTCGAATACTGTCAGAAGCAAAACAGCACAGATCAGTGTTGCCTCGGTGGAGATCTCGCTGTGGCAGTGAGTCTGTCAAGGCAACAAACTAGTGTAGTGATGGGGGCAAGTTCTTAACTTCCACGTAAAACACCAATTTGCTTCACACTGAAGAAGATTAACACCACTTTAACCCATCTTACAACAGCCACGAGTCTAACAAACAAAACGCTCTGTCTGGCTCACTCATTAGTGTCTGGAAATGTTATAGAACAACTTTATAAGCAGCTTTAGACTTACCTTTGTTTATTTCCCACTGCACATGCCAAAGCCCAAAAAACTTGATTGTCGACTCCAGCGGTGGCGAGAGGCTCGAGCCGCCAGAAGCAACAAGTGAAGATCAACTACTGACGGTGAAGAAGGAGAGAAACTGAAAGTTGTTAAAAGAACATGGTTCAGGAATGTATTTTTCAGAGTTTTCAAAAAATCAAATTCACTCGTAATTAAATTAGATTAGAAATGATATCAGCAATTTAATCTTTTTGGGCTTTTGCATGCGCAGTGGGAAATAAACAGAGGGAAGTGTAAGGCTGCTTATAAAGTTGTTCTATAACATTTCCAGACACTAATAAGTGAACCAGGCAGAGCGTTTTGTTTGTTAGACTCATGGCTGCTGTAAGATGGGTTAAAGTGGTGTTAAGCTTCTTCAGTGTGAAGCAAATTACGTTTTACGTTGAAGTTAAGAACTTGCCCCCGTCACTACACTAGTTTGTTTCCTTGACAGACTCACTGCTACAGCAAGATCTCCGCCGAGGAAACACTGATCTGTGACGTTTTTTGGCTTCTGACAGTATTCATCCACCTCTAACAACGGACTTTAGCTTCAAACGTACCGGAATTCCCTTTTAACTAAAGTGTAAATCCTAGTGTCTCTGAGCACTACCATCTAATTGAAAATGGCTTCTGCGTTCAGTGTAGGTCTCCAAAGGACAATAACAAAGATAATACATGATAAAGAATGTGTTCTGTAAAGCTTCTTTGAGTGTCCAGGAAAAGTAATGTATTATAATTCATTATAATTATATGTACTCTAATGTCTTCAGAAAAAAAAACAAAAAAAAAAACACTATTCTCACTATATTTTGATAGCAAACACCTTTTATAACACCCTACAGTGTACTACAAGACACCGGATTAGGAGTGTACTTACATGAATTACCCTACACAATGCCCCCTTTCTCATCTTACACCTGTTTCACAAAGCCATGGCGCCCCTAATGTACATCCACAATAGCCTGTACGCTCACAACGGCGCTCTGAAGTCTCCGCTAAGTCCGCTGCCTTTGTGGTGAGGCGTGCAGCAGACGGCGTGTAATTCTCTTGTGCATTGTGGTGAGTTTGTTGTCAGCCTTCGTGCATTGAGCTCTACTGTACCGCCGCTGTCCCATCCCAGAGGCTTTGTTCCTTTGAAATAGCTGTGACATCCGTGTAGTCTCCGTGCAGTGTCTGGTGCGGATCGGGCTCTTTATCGCGTTAGGTGTGAAATGCAGTCTGTTCCACATGGGACCGGTAACATTCCCCCCAAAGCATTGTGCATGTTTTCACCTCCTCACTTTTGCTTTGCCTGTGTCGCTGATTTCTGACGAGAACAACAGAAATAACCACGGTCAAGTCCACGGATACATGGGTGTTTGGTGCCTTAAGATGTTCTAGTATTTGTACTTCCGATGTACAGTAATAAAGATTTGCCTGGGATACACACTTCTTCAATACTTTACTAAGATGTCAGGTCAGCAGTGAATCCCCCTCGACTTCAGAGGGGCGTAATTGACAGGTGGATAAACAAAGCAGGAACCTATATGTGAAGAGACAATACAAATACAGAAATATGTTGTTCTGAACTTGCAAATAAAACACTACTAAGCTGAAATTAAAGGGAGACTATATAACTTTTCTGTTGGGGGTCCTTCCACCTGCTTGTCTCTGTGGAGATGTTATAGTTTTCCAGGGCATGAACAAAACCGAGAAGTTGTCTTAAATCAAATAGTCTGATTTATTCCAGCAATTGTGCGCACAATCACGGCCCTGACTGACCCTAACAAAGCAGTGTCTCCCTGTGTGAGTATATATTCACCTCCAAAAGATTCGCAGACAGGTGCTTGGTTCCCAAACCGCATCAGGGATATGTCAGGCACCGTGCTAGAAGTCAAAATAACATATGGAAGCAAATTGAACAAAGATGGAGAGACATAATTAAAAGAGATATATTCTGACTAATTGGTCTGTTGTATTTTCAAAGACCCTGAGTTATGATTATGTAAATATTTCCATAACACCACTTAACCAAGTTAAGTACTTCATATGAATTGGCTCTTCGAGAAAATAACAACAAACGTTTTTTGGATTTGGACTTTTCAGAAGTTGTGCTGCCAAACCAGTCGATGCCCCTCCCCCAAACAACAGTTGCTATTTTGTTGCTATGGAGATTATTAACAATACCGTAGCAGCATGTTTATTTTTTATTTCATTTTTTATTTTATTTAAATCTAAATAAATCTAAATAAAATAAAACTATCAGCAGTACCACATCAACACAGTTATGACATGTTATATGTTGTTGATGCAAGTAAGACATTTATATTCTTTTACAATGGAACAAATAACATCATAATAGAAATAATAACAACAAAAAATTTCCAAAAAAGGAGTGGGATGAAGAAAATGTATTTAATCCCGCCTCCTCTTCTAATCTGACACAATGATATTTTACATTAAACTATATGAACTATTTACAAGATGCTCATCACAATGACTGAAATTGTACTTTTTATCGCAGTTTCACAAAAGAGAAAAGACTAAAAATGGACCGTTCCAACATCACATCACAATGGAAACCAGCAGGTGAAAGACAAGTTACACAATGCAACTTCAATTTTTCTAGGGAGATCAAAATATGCCCAAGCCAAATAAAACAATAATGCACCCATGCACCCGTAGACTTGCCTTAAAACAACCACTTACCACTAAAACTGTCTCTTTTCTTTTTCTCACCGTTCTGTTTCTTCTCTGCAGCGGGAAAACGGTAAAAGACGACGGGGAGGTGAAGAACGGCACGGCTGAACCCAACAACGTCGCCGCGCCGGAGGTGAAGACGGTGCCCAGCGAGGCGCCCCAGGCCAACGGCAACGAGAGCAAAGCGTAAACTGGCAACCAGGAAGAGGCGGGGCCAGGGGGAGGGGAAAGGGGAGGGGCATAGGAGATGGGAGGGGTCACTGTCACTGAAACCTCAAAGCAATGTCGTATGCCATACTGCTCCGTGCAAATCTCAAACGCTGCGAAAAAAGGGAAATGAAACTGGTTGAACGTAAATTTATAAAGATTTAAATTTGTTCAAGTTAATTACGAAAAGTTGTCTCAATTTGCCATTAGTTTAGACTGATTATCAAGGGCGGTATTATGCTAAATTTGCTTTTTGGCACGTCCAACTATGTTATAATGTTGTTCCCTCATCAAAAACATGCCTGAAGTGATCTTATAAGTAGTGCCGTCAAAAATATTGCGTTACTAATAAGTTAACGCAAAACAATTTTCACAGTGTTCATTTTTTTGATCACAAACTATTTTTTTTCATAAGCTTTGGCCACCACTGGAACGTTAGAAAAACTACAGAATCTGGCAGTAAACAGGAAGCAAAACAATTTGTATGAAACTGAGAAGTCCTGTGTGTGTGCTGATGTTATTCATACGAGGAAAATATGAAATAAAGTCCACTCCAAAACATACGGCAAATATGCATTTACCTTTGGTTATATCTATGACCTTCGATAAGGACTGTGACAGAGATTTTGCAGCCTCTCTCCTCCGGCTGTCCTCCAAGCTGTTGTTATATCCATAAACTCACAGAGCAGGACAGGATCCGCCTCACTATTTAATAGATACTTCCGCCGCTGGACTTATTTTCTCCACTAAAGCGTTAGCTCTGCTGCGCCACATGTAAACAAACAGCGATGTGTGATGACATTGTCGCCCTTAGTACAGTAGAGTTGGGGCCATGGATCTATAATACATTTTAATAATAGATTTTATTATAGTTCTATTTGTTGGGGGAGACAAATGCAGTCGCAAACGCAATTAAAAAAACATTTGCACAAAGCCTATCCACTTTTCTATGTTAAGAGTATTAAAATTATGATTCAAGGGACAAAAATGTACAATTAATTTGCAATTAATCATGAATTCACTGTGACATTCATGAGATTAATCACGATTAAATATTTAAATTGATTGACAGCACTAGTTATAAGTCACTGATGCATGTTCGAGACGTTTCAGTGCTCTTGCGACGTCTCCTGGGCCTAATTCAACCACGGCAAATTTTCTTAAACGTACAAGAGCAGGATTCAAACCCTGACTTGATGTATTGTGTTGTTTTGTAATAGCGCTCTGAAGGGGGAGTGACTTAGAACGAGCAGAAAGTGAAAGGGAGATTCAGCGGCAAGAACAAATCTAAAACTAATCCAATGTTTTTTGCAAGTATACCCACAGAAGCGTGATACCCCCTCTGTAAATTATTGGTAGCAAGACGTATTTTCTAATTTAAAGTAAATGTTGCTTTAAATAAGAAAACTCGACAAGGTGTTGGAGCCGATGTTGATTTTCCCTTTTTTTGCCATGCACCGTACCATTCCAGAAAATCTGTAAATACAACCTGTGTTCTTTTCTAACTAGAACGATATGTAACAGCCTGCACATGCCTTAGTTCCTCCTGAGACATTCACACAAAATGAAACGTTTGATAAGTCATTTTCAGCGGGACACATGCCACTTCCATTTTGAACAGTTATTTAAAAGGCTATGTCCAAACTAATACTTTCATTTTGTCAGATTATAGTGATTTTCCAGTTATTTCACGTATTAAGAGCTGAAATTGTTAGAAGCAGCACGGCATTCCTTTAAAATTCTTTGTTCTGGGGAATTTTCCATTAGCCAAAGCAAACATTTTCAACAAATAATCTTGAGATGAAATTTTCAAAACCCATACTGCAAAAAGTAATATCTAGGTAAGGTAAAATGACTTATTAAGAACATTGGATTGGAGTGGATTCAATTTGACAAGTAAAATTATCGACCAGTGGAATAAGTGATGTTTTTTCTTAATTCAAGCAACATAGATTTTGTTTCTTATTTTAAGCGCAAACAGTTGTTTTTCTTACCTTAAGTGTAGCACAATGTATTTTAAGTACAAAAAGTTGTTCCTTCGGTAGATAAGTTTACTTAATAGCATACAATTTTCGCAAAAGATAAAACTTTCTTAATTCAAGTCATCTTAACTTGGGTGGATTTGTGGTCATGACCTCATGACCACAGGTGAGGGGAGGAACATAGATTGAGGTAAATCGAGAGCTTTGCCTTTCGGCTCAGTTACCAACTTGCGTCAAAGACTTTACAGCTCTATAAAACATAACACGGAAGTAATCGAAAACACTAGCCTGAAAATATGCAACTTTTCCACCAGTTCCCATAATGTCTTAATAGCTAATCTTTATTTTTTCCCAGTTTGGGTTCATACTCCAGCCCAGTAGGTGGCGTAATGCATTTGCATCATCCATATCTTGGAACGCCCTTAGAGGCTACTGTTGTTGCGATTTTGGGCGCTACAAAATAAATTGAATTGAATTGAATTGAAGATAGGTTGTTCACCTCCAGCTAAACCCAAAAGTAGAAGAATTTTTTCCAACTTTGTAAATTTCCATTTTACAGATACAAAATGCAGGCATTAGTTTGGACACAGCCAGAGCCCGGCGCATTACCAACAGTGCTCACGTTTTTGCCGTTTGATTTTTCCTGTCAGGATTTTGTTGTTATTATGTTAAAATGTGTGGATGCCTATTTAGCTTTTTGAATGTGTTCCAGGTTTAGAGATTAGAACTTAAAGCATGCCTGATTTTTACTGCAAACGTTACTGTATTTTTCAACATGTTGCCGTTCTCGTTGTTTTATTTTTCTGATTTATTCTTAAATGTTGCCACCATTTGCTCTTATAGTTTCTGATGTGAATTTTGCCTTCTCATTATTAAACGTATGTAAAGACCACTATTTGTGCTGGAAAAGTGCAGGGCGTTCTATGCTGTCCCATACTATGATGTTTATTTATGTTTTGCCAATGAGTGTGAGTGCATAGATGGTGTTTTTACGTTTCATAAGTGTAAGAAGTGGTCAGGATTTGGCTTTGTAAAATTAGTGTGATCATATTTTTAGATAATGCATTTGTTACGCAAAGGGAAGTGGAGCAGCACAAATGGCTTTGTTTCTATCAAGTTGATTTTGGAGTAACTATTCCTACCAGGATGTGATCGGACAGTTTGGGCGTATTTGTAACCTGAGTTCTCTGAATTAGAAAGAAAATTTGTCAACCGAATCAACCAGAAGAAATCCTATTACTTTGTAACTATGGTTCTATGAGTCTCTTCACTTCATATGATCGGGTGGATAACTTAATACAACACAGTTAAACCACAGACCGTATAAAGAAGTGGAAGTGTCGCTCAAATGAGGCTCGAGATGCTAACAAGTACAGGAGCACAACTGGAGGCACATGGCGGCTAACGTGTTAGCTTTGTCCACTCAAATATACGATCTATGATTTAAGGTGAACCTATAATGAGAGGAAAACATTAGAAATGGCTCTGTGTGGAACTGCAAGTGGTTAGCTCACTGTAGCATCATCAGTCGCATTCAAATTTAATCTAAACACTTAAAGATTACGCATTGGGCAGGGAGTTGCGGGTTGATGTCACTGACAACATGTTAAACAAGAGCTCCTCCAGCGGGGCAAAATACGCCCGTACTTTGAATTATTGTATATAGAATTAAGTTAGAATTTGTCAAACCTAGCAACAGAACTTAAAGACACTACAAAGCTTTGTTAAAGACACTACAAAGCTTTGAAGTGTCCACAGACGGATAAACGGACGGACGGACGGACAGCGCCATACCATAATACGTCCCGTCTTATTACAACGGGCGTATAAAAACAGGTGAAAAGTTCATAGCTTATAAAGATAAACTAATGGTAACGCTAATGTATGTAAGCCGGGAGGACTAACAACAAAAGCAAACAACAAATACAAACGTCAAAACACCAAAATAAAGCCACGACGGAAGTGAGTGCAGGACTCTATTTTCCAATTCGGGAGGGTTCACAACAAATACAAACGCCACCACACAAATGCAAATGCCGCAACAAAACAAAAAGCCACAACACGGACCAAGCGGGAAAGTCTTTACGACGGTCAGACAGTGACATCGATCCTGGCCACAAAACAATAAATTACTTTTACTAACGTTTCCAACTTCGTTCACTTCTCCGTTCCTTTACTTTTCACATTCTTCTTCTTCAACTTTTCCCATTCACTTCCCGCTTGATCCTCCTCGCTTGGTCCATCGGAAAACAGAGTCCCACGGTCACTTCCTTTGTCGCTTTTTTTTGGTGTGTTGTGACTTTTTGTTGTGTTGCAGTTGTTATGAGCCCCCTGGCTTCCGTACTAATGCTTATAAAAACAATTGGGCAGTCTGTTTTTTTTATTTTAGTTTTAAGTTTTCTGTTTATTTACATTTCAATAAAAGTTACCTATAGGTTTGAGAAACAGTGAGCTATCCAACGCTACTGTGCACAGAGCCTATTCAGACTAGATTTCAATTGCTGGCTCTTAAAACAAGGAGATCTTTGATGATATTTAGGTATAATAACCAACCATGAACCATCAGAAAGACAAGTACAAAATGAGATGTTCACATTCTACTAGTCATTCTCTTAACTTCTTAGGTTCCTTTCTAAGACAATGTAGCCAAGTGTATTTGTACCTTGTTGACATGTTTCGGCTGCTAGCTGCGAGCCATCTTCAGAACTGTCACCGGTGTTGGTGGTGACGTGTCGTATATCAGCTGTTGTTACTTCCTGTAGGCGTGGTCAGCCTGATGGGACCTGCAGGTCGCCCAGACTGACCACGCCTCCTGTCGCCCGGTGGTCTCTGGAGGAGGGTGTCCCAGGTGTGTGAAAGGAGGAACGCGCCGTCATCATGGTTGATGCTGTCAGTGCCTCGTTTCTTGATCTCAATGGCCTCCCTGATCCAGCGTTTGAACTTGTTGTTCTCCGACGGCGCGTTCCTCCTTTCACATACCTGGGACACCCTCCTCCAGAGACCACCGGGCGACAGGAGGCGTGGTCAGTCTGGGCGACCTGCAGGTCCCATCAGGCTGACCACGCCTACAGGAAGTAACAACAGCTGATATATGACACGTCACCACCAACACCGGTGACAGTTCTGAAGATGGCTCGCAGCTAGCAGCCGAAACATGTCAACAAGGTACAAATACACTTGGCTACATTGTCTTAGAAAGGAACCTTAGAAGTTAATGCATTAAGAAGACAAAATGAATATTTTTGGCGTAGTCATTCTCTTGTTCTTCTCTACAGTTGTATGTTGCTTGGTACAAAACATTTATTTATTGGTTGTGGTGGCTTGCTTAGAACCCTTCCAATGTTTCTCCTCATGTACTTTGAAAAGGACCAAATACAAACTGCATTGGAACCCTCCTCTGATAGAACTGGACCAAGGCTTTTATGCAAACAGGCAAGCTTCTCGCCGTAGCAGTCAGGGTGAAAATGCTCGCTACTCTGCAGAGACCAAAAGCATTGTGGGAAGGCAGATAATGTCATGTCATACTTTCACTTTTTCCATTGGTATTTCTCTACAAATAGTTGTGTTTTGTTTCACGTCCTGTCCGTAAATGTACCGATTTAGATCTAGATTCATTCACGTTTTATGGTCACATGTTGTCACGGTGTTGTTCCATCGCTTTTAGAGGTTAAATTTAAGCACTGCAGACCAGCTCACCACGCCTTTTTTTTTATTGGGGGTCCGTCACCTGCTTGTTGCTATGAAGATGTCATTGCTTTGCCCAGAATGTTCCACAGTATGTCATTAAACAGCTCCATCTTACATGTATTCAATTACAGGTGGTTTTATAGCGTGAAAATACCTAGAAAAACAGGCGTTTTGACTGTGAAAGGGGTCGCCTCTCCACAGATCTGACCTGTGACTTGGTCTGGTTTGATCTCCATGAAGATAGAAGTTTAATACCATACTGTGAAACATTTCAGACAAACCGATAACAACTACATGGACTCTCCACCGGGATAATTTCACAATGCACAATTTAAGAAAGTGACCAAGTTTATGTTAAAAGATTGTTTCTGGTGTTTTTAGTTTGTTTGTTTGTTTGTTTTTTACATTTCAAAAAAATCCAAAAATCTCAAAATTCAGGCTACTTATTTATTTATGTTTTTTTGGCCATTGATTTTTTATGTAATTCTAAAAAAAATGTATTATTCTTATTATTTTTACATTTCCAAAAAATCCCAATGTCTCAAAATTTAGGCTACTTATTTTTTTTTTATTTGACCATTGATTTTTTATTTTAATTGTATTATTATTTTTTTTAATTTTTTTTTACATTTCCAAAAATTCCCAGAGATTCAAAATTTCTGAATTTTAACTTTCTTTTTGTTTTTTTTTGTATTTTTCCCAATAACATGCGATTCATTGCTTGAATTCGAGCATATCAGTTCTAGGCTACACCTCAAAGGCTATTCTTAATTAAAAATAATAATAATAATTGTGCTAACTGGGAGTTTCTAAAATCAGATCAGTTATAATCTCATAAATCAAGTTATAATTTTCCATGGCTTTCTAAAATTTCAATATAATGCTCCACGCTTTTGAACGCAACAGAAACCAACTGTAATAAACTTACTTAGATTGTCTTTTCCACCATTTCTACACTGATCAGACATTTGCAGTATTGTTCCACTATCTGTAACAAAACGTGAGATGATCTAAACCCTGATATAAAATATAAAACGAGCCGGTCTGCAGTGCTCACGTCATCCATCGCTTCATCACGTATTTAACTAAACAAAGCCATAGTTCCTGCTGCGGAGGTCAAAGGTCGGGGAGTCCTCCATATTTGTACAGTGTTGCTGTGTTGTGTAGACCGCAGCTCTAGTTCACGTGAATGTGTGCAGCGTAGCATATTAGCTTGTGTTAGCCGGGAGTTAGCCTAGCCGCAGTTTCACCGATGAGGTCAGGGGTCGTCTGGCGGCGGCGGACGTTAAAGACACAGTGCCTTTGAAACCGAACGTGGTGGCATGCATTCTTCTCCTCTCAGTGTCTTTTCAATAAACGTTTCACATTCCAATAGCAAAATGGCCACGTGTGTTTCTTTACTGTTTATTCATGTTTTTGAACGGGTCTTTTTACCAAGATGAGGTCTGGTCCATTACATATGACCTTCCACAAACTCACAGGTACAGTTTTGTTTGTGGAAAAGGTGTAGAAGGTAAGCACTTTGCATATGTCTCCGCTTTTTTCTCAACTGGATCTAACAAAAGTTTGATTTTTTTTTTAGCTGGTTCCGTTGTGACGCTTCGACCAAACAGATTCAAATAATCGCCCTGACGTTCGGTGTTTTCCGACCTCTTTCAGCGAGAGCCGTTCGAGACTGATCATGAGTTCAGAGCAAAGTCCTGCACAGGTTCAGGTACCCGCAGATGCCCGACGGGTGAACCGCAAATTTTAATGAAACGGGTGAAAATATTGTGCTGTGTCGGATGAGGGTTCGGGTCGGAGGGCTGTATTTTAGTGAAATGCTAAAATGCCAGTGTTTTTCCAAGATAATTAGATGTAAAATCCATGTTTTTGCTGCACACATTCCGAGAAATCTCTGCCACTCTAATTTTCAAACCACACAAGAGATGTCCTGCAGCTCAAAATGACTCTCGAGGAGCTGAAAAGAAAATTTGCGAGTGGAGAGTATAAAGTTGTGGCTCTTTTTTGCCTCTCGGACAGATTTTTATTCGGGTGCAGTTCTGGTGTCGATCTGTATTTATAGTTGGATCGGGTGCAGAATTTTCTGCAAGTTCTGTCGGAAAACAGGCCGGGTGTGGACTGAGGTATGACGGGCGGACGCGGTTTGTCAAAATCAGACCCGTGCAGGACTCTGGTTCAGAAGGCTGCACAAAGCCCATCAGTTTGGTGGGAGCCTGATTACTGCCAGTCAAAAGTTTGGGCACATCCACTTATTGAACTGCATTTTATTTACAAATGTGAGAAATCAAACACATGATGGAACCCGGAGACTGAATTATGTCACAAAGAAAAGAAAATGTATAACTAAATATTTTTTTTCAACTGTTATATTTAAAATACTCCAGTATTCACCCTTTGCTTTGTCGACAGCTCTGCAAACCTGAAATGGTTTTCTCTTCAGAGGTGTGCAATGCCAAAAGTGCAAAGCAGAGATCAGAACAGAGTGACTATTACAAAAACATTCTGATGCTTCACTGACGTCTGCGTTAAATAATCTTGGAAATAAAGAAGAAACATAAGTGAGAAAGAACTTTTGACTGGTAGTGGACGTTTAGCTTTAGTTTGACTCATTTTGGGGTTTGTGATTACATTTTAACAGCCGATCAAATTTATTCTTTGGTTTTTACCATTTCATTAGCATGGATGCTAACTGTCACTGCTAACTGGAATAACATACAGTTCCTTTTAACGCCGAGTGTCAGAAAAATGCAAGAAACCATTTAGATCGAGATATAAGTCGAGATAGCGGCTGCTTTCCCCCAGTGCCAGTCAGTGAATATGCAAAACCTTCCTAGGAACTTTTGACAAGCACTTTGTTTCTAGTTGTTGCAAATTTGCAACATACACAAATTTCAATTAAAAAAAAGTAATTATTAATTAATTAATTAATAATCTCATCTTAATTTACCATACTTAAAGGCAAAAACACAAAAAATAAAAAATTATATGTAAATCTATATAAATACAGGCGTTAAGGGGTTAAAGCTGCACTATGTAACTTTTTGGGGTTCATCACCTGCTTGTTTCTATGAAGATGTCATGGCTCTGCGTGGAATGTTCCACAGTGTGACATTAAACAGCTTTATTTTACATTTATTCAACTACAGGTGGTTTTATTGCTCAAAAATCCCTAGAAAAACAAACATTGTGACTGTGAGCGGGGTCGCCTCTCCACAGATCTGACCTGTAACTTGGTCTGATTTGGTCTTCATGAAAATAAGAAGGTTTAATACAATACTGTGGAACATTCCAGGCACAGCAATGGCATCTCCATCAAAAGCAAAAGCATTTGACGAAATGCGAGGAAAGTTACACAATTCACCTTTGAAGTAACCAAAATCAATCCCAAATCACTAATTAAAACTTATTTTAAGGGCAGTAAACGAACAGTAACGAGGGCATGTGCTTGTTTGTGGTGTTGCTCTGTTTGTTGTGTGGAAGCTGTAAAAAGATGGTGTCAAACTTCAGGAATACTTAATACAAAAAAAAACCTTTGCATTTCGGTGTGAGTTCAGAGAGTCTGGAGCTGCCACTGAACGCACACAGGAAAAGTCCTCAAACAGCACAGAGGTGAGGCATTCAGGGACACACGTGCAAAACGGGAAAGAGGAGCACTGGTTGTGTCTGCTTTGTTTGAGCACGACTCCAGGTTATAGAGGATGCGTTTGTGTGTCATAAAAACAGTTTTAAAAGAAGCTGTAAAAAAGAGAAAAAAACACATGAGAGGAACACGAGGGGAAGACAGGATTTTGTGTTTTTGTTTTGGTTTTTGGTCACAGAAAAAGGTTTGAAATGCGGATGTTTTTGGAATTTGACTTTGTGAATCCCAAGAAAAAAATCGTAAAAAATATCTAGTTATTTTTATTTTGTAATATTTACCCCATATCTGCAAGAACCTTTGAAATATGTAGACACGGCAGCCAGTAGGTTTCTTGTTCATGATCCCCTCACTAGAAAGTAGAAATACACTGCATTAAACCTTAGAAACAATAGAAATAACAGGACTTTTAATGAGTACTATTTAATTCTACTAAATTGTACCTCATCTATAGCTCTGGAGAAAAAAAAGAGACCACTGCAAAATGATCAGTTTCTCTTATTTTACTACTTATAGATTTGTGTTTGAGTTTTTCTTTCATTCTATAAATTACTGACAGCATTTCTCCCAAATTCCAAGTAAAAATATTGTCATTTAGAGCATTTATTTGCAGAAAATAACACATTTTCAGGTTTTCAGACCTCAAATAATGTGAGGAAAACAAGATCATATTCATTTTCAAACAACACAACACTAATGTTTTAACTTAGGAAGAATTTAGAAATCAGTTTGGTGGGTTTTATTGACCCTTTTAGTGTGAGTAAACAGTGCTGACGTAGGCTCGGTTGTGCATTTTGGCAACAGAAGTACAGCAGAATTCAGCAGATTGTTGAGCTCTGCGAAAGGATTATCGTCAAAAGATCGAGAATATTTCCTCAACGAGCCTTTGACAAACCGACTGCCAGATCCTCGTGCGATCAGTGAGTAAAACTTTAAAACACAGGTGTCAAACATGCGGCCCGGGGGCCAGATCCGGCCCTCCAAGACCTTTAATCTGGCCCTCGGCTGATTTTCTATTAAAATATTTAAAATTTTCTGATTTTTCTGGTAATTTTCTGCGCAGCTTAGCATAGCAGTGCTCCAGTGCTTCTGTGCGTGGCACCTCCACCAGACAAATGAAGACCTGCCTCTTTCCAAACGCTCTTAAAGGACGATCGTTTTGACTGTTGACCGTGACACCCTCATCAGCAAAATGTCAAAAATAAGAAAAGTGGAGCTGAGTGCAGGATTTTCCAAGAAAAATTGACTAATTCATACAACAACAAGTGGCGGCGCTCAAAGAATATGATCTTAAACGCCACTACGAGACACTGCGAAAAATACAATAACTTGAACAGAGAATTGAGAAGACAGAAGATAAACGAATTATTGCTGAAACTGAAGAAACAGCCGTCTGTTTTCATCCAGGGGCCAAGAGTCTAGTGATGCTACTGTGAAAGTGACCTAACCTAGCATAATATTATAATATTTTGTAAAATAAAATCAAATAAAAAAGATTTCTGTAATAGATTTGCGTTTCTCTGCACAAATATTTGGACTCATTGCTATTTTTGGGGTATATATGCCATGAGTTTTCTGATCCAGCCCCTTTGGAGTCAAAGTTGGTTGTATACGGCCCCCGGACCAAAATGAGTTTGACACCCCTGCTTTAAAACTTAAGTCCGCCGGTAGAATATCGATTCTGACAAACACACACAGAACAACCAGACATTTTGGTGCTGGAAATGTTTTTATCTCCGTCGTCTTCTGTCCGTGTTCAGTCTGAATGAACTGGAATGAATGGGGAACAATGCCACTTCTGTTGCCAAAATGCGCAGGCAGCTTTTTTTTTTAATCCCTTCTGCCCTAAAAAGGTCTATACTTTTCCTCCTTAAATCAGATTTGTTTGAGGTGATCTCCTCATCAGTGCTTCCTGAAGCAGAATGAGGTGTGTTTGTGTTGAATTCAACAGACGCTGGAATGGAGCGGCCGTCACACATGGAGAGACGCTGAAAAAAAAATGCAGCGGTCTCTTATTTTTTTTTCCAGAGCTGTACGTTTTTAAGTTCTGCTCAATTATACCCACAATAGTTCACTTTAATCTAAAAATATGAGTTAAAACTACTCAAAAAGAGGAACATGCAGGACTATTTCTAAAACTTTGAGTGTGCACAACGTCATCTATTTAATCACTTACCACTAGATGCTGTCGGTGTTACTGCTGTCTGAGGTTTGGCCTGACAGAAGACGAGAGGATGATGAGAAGAGGACAAAAAGAGGACAGGGCTCCTTCTGGACTCCTCAAACTGACCACAAAGCTCCTCAACCACCACCTGACGAAGCCCTGTGCACCCAAAGCTCCTGCAGACGAAACGACGGGGTCTGGTGGAAGTTTTATTGTTACCGGACAGAGTAAACATGAACCACCTCCAACTTCTCCACCTGTACCTATCCACAGAAGAGAATAAAAATATCCTCCAGACTCACCGTGCAGCCTCTAAACCACATGTGTCAAACATGCGGCCCGGGGGCCAGATCTGGCCCTCCAAGACCTTTAATCTGGCCCTCGGCTGATTTTTCTATTAAAATACTTCAAATTTTCAGATTTTTCTGTTAATTTTCTGCACCGTTTAGCATAGCAGCGTCTCCAGCGTTTCTGTACATTGCGACTCCCACCAGAGCAGCACAAATGAAGACTTTCCTCTTTCCAAACGCTCTTAAAGGACGATCGTTTTGACTGTCGACCGTGACCCTCATCAGCAAAATGTCAAAAAATGAGAAAAGCAGATGCTGAGTTCAGGATTTCCCAAGAAAAATAGTCTAATTCTTATTTGTTGACAGAGGTGAATGGGAAATCTGTGCTCAGTGTGTTTGGCACAAGTGGCGTTGCTCGAGGAATATAATCTTAAACACCACTACGAGACACGGAGAAAAATACAATAACTTGAAGAGAGAACTGAGTTTTCTGATCCGGCCCTTTTGGGATCAAAGTAGGTTGCATACGGCCCCCGGACCAAAATGAGTTTGACACCCCTGATCTAAACGTTCCACAGTCACGGTTCTTTCTTATTCGACAGCTGCATGTCTCAGGATCTTTAAAGACACTGCTAGGTTGACATTTTCACTAAAGGTTCACGATGTAACTTTGGTTATGTGTCTGTCACCTTGATTTTTCACACATGTCGTTGCTTTGATTCACATGTTCAATCAATCAAACTTTATTTAGCACTTTTCATACAAAAAATGCAGCACAAAGATTCCTATCTGTGACATGACTATCTTTATTACTACTGACTGAAATTGCTATCTGTGACAAACTATGAGATTACTGCTGTCTTTCATAATTCTTTGTCTATACTAACTATAATAACTATAACTAATGACTTTTTGGCACTAAACTGTCCTGGAGCTACTGTGACTGTTGAATTTCTCCACTGTGAGATCAACAAAGTCCTGTCTCATCTTATCTTCTAACTCTTTCTTTATCTGTCACAATATGACATTAAACAGCCCAATACTTTACATTCATTCAATTACAAGTGGGTTTTTAGCTCAAAATGAACTAGAAAAACAGGCATTCTGACTGTGAGCGGGTGGCCTTTCCGCAGATCTGACCTGTAACATGGTCTGGTGAAACATTCCATACAAAGCGTTAACATCCCCATGGACAAAAGCATCAGAAAAGTTACACAATGCACCATTAAAACCAGAGCAGAAGAGGAGAATGAATTACACTTATTGTCGTCCGTATTGTGCGTGCTGTAGTCATTTTTATTTTATTTTTTTTATTAATAAACAGCTGTAGTGTCACGTGGCTTCTCCGTTGTCCCCCGTGACGTATCTCCAAAGGTTAAGGAGTTAGGAGCTAGGACTTAGGAGCTATGATTTGAACTATTCGATATGAGCTCAAGTGAGGGGAGGAGGGGGAAGGGGGGGTTTCACATTTGACATTTACTAATGAAAAGAAAAAAGTTATGGATGGCAGCTTTAAATGTGATGTTTTTAACTATATAATGATGTATTTAGTAGAAACGTATTTACTTCATATACTTCTGAACTCAGTTGTTTTGTGCTCAGTCACTCACTGACCACAAGAGGGCAGCAGAATACTACTGTTTGAATACACCGTTCACGATATACTACACAATATCTAGGCAAATTGAACAGTATTTTTTCTTTTATTTAAATTTTTTACTTAATGTTTGAAAGAAAATACTGAATTTGTTACTTTAATGCGTTTCTGTCATCAGTTTTTCTTCTATGTATGTGTTTGTTTTATGAGGTAATTATGTATTTATTCATTTTTAATATTTATTTTATTTATTCTAAACATGACAAAATGAAATGTGCCACTTACCAATCCTATGAGCAGATGACAATACCTCCTTCCTCCAGTAGGTGGCAGCCTAAGTCAGGGTAAATTGTGCTCAGAGAACAAGTTCCGCTCACTGGAGATTATAGATAGTTATAGAGAGATAATAGTGCCTCATCTGACTGTGCTCTAAAAAGCATTAATAGTAGTTTAGATTATTTCCATGTTTGTCCTGCTTTTGTTTCACTTCATTTTCAACTCTATTTCACTCCTTACACTTTAAAGGTGCACATTTTGCTCAGACACATGTAAAAAGAGCAGCTAAAGGCCTTTAACACTGAAGTTGTGTCACTCTTTCACTCACTAATATTTGATTTCCCAGGAGTTCAAACCTTTTTTTTCAAAGTTTCTCCCTAAAGTTGTCCTCCGGCGCTCCGCTCCTCTGCCTCCCCCCACACACACTGATCAGATTAAGGTCCCTCCCCCACAGAGGGCTCAGGGGACTGGGCTGTAACAATGGTCCAGTGTGGCCCCTGGTGCTTCTGTAGGGCCCCGAGTGCACGGCTCTCACTGATAACGATATGACCTACACTACACCTATACCCACACTACACCTACACTGTCACCTACACTACACCTACACTATCACCTGCACTACACCTACACTACACCTACCCTATCACCTGCACTACACTGATACTACCACCTACACTACACCTACACTATCGCCTACCCTATCACCTGCACTACACCTACACTACACTGATACTAACACCTACACCCACACTACACCTACACTATCACCTGCACTACACTGATACTAACACCTACACCACACCTACACTATCACCTGCACTACGCTGATACTAACACCTACACTACACCTACACCACACCTACACTATCACCTGCACTATCACCTGCACTACACTGATACTACCACCTACTCTATACCCACACTACACCTACACTATCACCTGCACTACACCTACACTATCACCTGCACTACACCTACACTATCACCTGCACTACACTGATACTAACACCTACACTACACCTACACCACACCTACACTACACCTACACTACACCTACACTATCACCTGCACTACACTGATACTAACACCTACACTACACCTACACCACACCTACACTACACCTACACTATCACCTGCACTACACTGATACTACCACCTACTCTATACCCACACTACACCTACACCTGCACATCTGCAACATCACCTGCACTACGCTACGCACAGTCAAAAAAACTTAAAGAGGGACTGTCAGGATGTAATATCTGATCGAATTTAAAGTTAATGTAATGGGAAGGACAAAACATTGAATAAAATCTGGTATTTTCAAAGGATAGACCACAAAAATTAGACATAGTTATTAAAAAAATACTCAGGAGCATTAGACTTTATCATTGCCATTGTCCTTTTGACAGACAGACAGTCGTAAAAATTCTGTCATCAACTATTATCTGTCATTTTATTTTAAAATGTAAATGATAATATAGGCTTATGTGGTAACGATAAGACATATTTATTAATAACTTGTGGTTTTATTGATTCATTGTCATTTTTTGAAAATCGATGGTTAATTCTCCCGACGACTGATTAAGAAAATGTAATCAAATGCCCATCCCTAGTGTGAGGGTTAGGGTTAAACCATACTTAAAATTATGGTTTATCACCCTCAGTGTAATCTGCCAAAATGACAGACGGTCTTCAGATTTTCCCGTCAACATTAAAAAAAATTCTGTCAATGACGGAGAATATTTGGTTCATGCGACCACTGCTCAGGAGTAAGAGTAAATGTAAATATAATAATAAAAAACACATTCACTAGCAAGGACCATGTCAACAACATTGTGCAAAGAAGAAGTTTACTGCTAAGTGTACGAGGTGATGGAGATGTCTGGGTTGAGAAAGAGTGCTGTTTTTATCATGAATATTATAAAAGTACAAAATAACTTGACTGATGTTGGCACCTGCTGTGTTTTGTTTCATTCACAAATGTTTGAGAATCCTTTTATTATTAGTCTGTCTACATCTCAAAAGCTCAAAATGCTCTGTTCCAGCAGTAGTTTGCAAGTCAACAGCTCCGTTTTACCTTTTTGTTCGGTACAGATTGGCAATTCCAGTTCTGAATTATCCAAATGCTTCCGGTGAAAGTGTACGGAGCACTTTCTGTATTACCACATGATAACACAAGGCGGAACAGAGTGTTCTGTTTGGGAGAAAAACACAGCTTAAATATACAGGGTTTGTGTGTTGAACATGTGTGGATGAAACAAAAACCAACTCCAGGTATGTTTGCGAAGAGGAAACAACGTTATAACACAGATCGGATCATAGAACAGGAGATAAATGATGTCTGAGTGCTCCATTTCTGCTCAAAGATGTTTTTTTCCCAACAAAAAATTGCCAGTTCAACTCCAATCCCAAAATGTACTGCTTGAGTAAATGTCACTGAGTGCCTGTGACCTAAATAAAACCTGTAGTATCTTGTCTCTTGATTAAACAGACCACACCAAAACCGGCTTCTGTAAGTCAGTCCGACCTGTCTATGTGCATAGTTGTCGCTCAGTTATATTTATAATAATAATAGCTCAGTGTTAATGTTTCACTTCCACACCTCACGTGGTTTTACTGTAGTCTCACACTGCAGGTCAAAAGTTTGGACACACTTTCATTTATGTTTTTCTTTATTTCCATGATTATTTACTTAGTAGGTTTTCTCTGAAAGTATCAAAACTACATTCTATATGTGTGTTCATTCATATAAATAATATATACATGGGTCAATGACGTGACGCTGTCCAGTTGCAATTTCCTGTTAAAAAGTTTCAAATTTCTTAATAATTCACCTCATTTCTGTGGTCTGTAACCAAATATTTTTTTCAGAAACCATTACTGTATGTTTCAGACTATAAGTCGCTCCGGAGTATAAGTCGCACCAGCCAGAAAATGCACAATGAAGAAAAATATATATATAAGTCGCACCGGACTATAAGTCACACTTTTTGGGGGAAATTTACTTTATAAAATCAGAGACCAAGACCCAACATTTCATGTTTTAGAAAATAAAACAATTTTAAGGTTATTCTCGGTCGCACCAAGTGACATTTGACTCTAAAAATGCTTCATATAAATGTTAAACACAGATTTATGCACCTGACACTGTAAATATTTGAAAAAGTTCAATAGAAGCTAATTTTTTTTATATTTTAAAATTTGCCTGTTGAAAATCCTTATACATCATTGACCCATATTTATAATGAAGTCAAAATAATACCAAACTTTTAGGTTTTAGATTGTGAAGTGGAAACCATTTCAGGAGACTTCATTATAAAGAATTTATTTGTCATTTCAGTCTAAAAAAACATAGAAATGAAACACTGTGCTCAGGTCCAGGTCAGTAGCAGCACAAATAATATTAACAATACACAGTTTAAACTATCACATGTCAAACACAGTGTTTAAAAACAGACCCCACCCGCCCCCGTAAAGTGATTTCCAAGTCCCTGCTATTTTATAATGTGCATCAGTGTTAGCGCTTCATGGCAGAACTGTTTAATGACATCAGGGTAAAAACCGTTCCAGACTCTGGTGGTCCTGGCCTGTAGGTGGCGCTGTCTTCTCCCTGATGGAAGAGCTATAAAAAAAATCTGTGCTGGAAGCGAAAATTGCACAAGTAAGAGTTATTTAAAAATGATTTTACTCAAGCAGAAGTACAAAATAGTCGTTGAAGAAAGTATTTGAGGAATCTATTACTAAAGTAGTGTGTAAAGAGCTGCTCTCAGTGCGGCCTTTGTGTGTCTTTGGGCAGGAACATCACGGGAACATCGTCCAACTATATTTAGATAATAAGCCCAGCGTTAATGTTTGCACCTTCCACACCTCACATGGATTTACTGTCGACAAAAGTTTGGACACACTTTTTAATTTGTTTCCTTTTTACTTCAGGGATTATTCAGGACATTGTAGAGTCATACTGAAGGCATCAAAACTATGAATGAACTCATATGGAATGTAGTAAACAAAAAGTAAATGCAAAAGAATTCCAAACTTGTGTTAAAAACATTCCCGCTTTGCTCTGATCACTGGTTTGAACTTTCCTGGCACAGCTGTGAAGTGGAAACCATTTCAGGAGACTTCATTCTGATGCTCATCGAGGATACTTTGAGGATTTTAAAGTATTTTAGTTGAGTTACTTTTGTTTTTTCTTTGCTACTTAATTCCATATCTCTTGCTTCTTATATCCAGAGGTGGGTAGAGTAGATTTTTTTTTTTTACTCAAATAAGAGTAATATTACTAAAAAATAATTGTACTCAAGTAGAAATACAAAATAGTGATCCAAGAAACGACTCAGGTAGGAATAAAAAATAATAATAAACAAATTTGATCATCCTTGTTTAATTTTTTAGTATTATTATTATTATTTTTCTCTTCTTTCGTTTTGTTTTTTGTATTTGGAGTTTGCATGTCTGTACAAATGATTTTGTGTACTATGCTCGAAAAAAATAAATCATTAAAAAAAAGTATTTGGGGAAACCACTACTTAAAAGTGCATTAAAGTCACCACACAAGAGGAGAATTTGCCCGATTTTGGCTGTGATTCAAACGGGATAGAGCGAAAATAAAGACTTTATCCCTCACCTCTTGTAAAGTAGTACATTTAAACTGCAGCATCTCATCCACATTATCCATAGAAATTGTCCTCTGCAAATAATGACCCCAGTCCACAAAACCGCGCTGCTAATCCAGTTTGAGGCGTTCTTTAAAAGTAAAAAGGCGAGAAAGTTCCTCACGTGTGTCTGTTTACATCCACACAGCGCACGGATCGAGGTGAAGCTGCAGATTAGCGACAGTGACTCTACTTCCTGTGGACTTTATCTCCAATCTTTTGCTCCAGTCTTTTGCTGCTATAAAAATCCTGTATCTGAAGTTCTGCACCACATTCCACAAATAGTAATAACACAGTTTTGACTTGTGTCTAAACTAGAAACTCTGATCTTTGAACACTTCAGAATCTCAAAGTGAAAGTCTCAAAGGATTTACTGTAGACAGGAAACAGCTGACGCCATCGCGCTCACTTTATATCCTGTGGTCCGCAGACAGATCCCGCTGAAGTCTTTGTGATCAGAGATTTTAAGTCTCATAAGTTTCTGTGGTGTTTGCGCATTTCGTCGCACGTTTAAAAATTGTTTGAAACCGAAAAAAATCCTGTAGTGTGTGACGGCCTTTAGGTAACTTTTCAGGTGGAGGGTCCGTCAAATGCTTTTCTCCATGGAGATGTTATTGCTTTTTCACAGTATGGCATTAAACCTTTCTATCTTCATGGAGACCAAGCCAGAGCAAGTTACAGGTCAGATCTGTGGAGAGGAGATACCGCTCACAGTCAGAACGCCTGTTTTTCAAAGTATTTTTGAGCTGTAAAACCATCTGTAATGGAATAAATGTAAGGCAGAGCTGTTTAATGTCATACTGTGGAACATATCCATAGAAACAAGCAGGTGACGGACCCCCAACCAAAAAGCTACACAGTGCAGCTTTAAGATATTGAAAAAATATAGGGTTTATTGTCAGCACAACACAATCAAAGATTCAGGCGGAAAATAAAACCCATGTCTCTCGGTCCAACCTGTCTTTGTGCATTGTAGTGTGGAATGCATCATCTCGTCCAATTATATTTATGATGGTAATAAATGTTAATTTATGCAGCTCACCTCAAGGTTTTACTGTCGTCACACACTATAAAAGTCAAGTTTGAACACACCTTTTCATTTATGTTTCTTCCATGATTTCTGTTTATTTTTTCCCCATGATTATTTACACTGTCGATCCTCTCGGAAAGCGTCAAAACTATGAATGGACACATATGGAATGCAGTAAAAAAAAAAAAACTCCAAACAACTCCAAACTTGTTTTAGGTTTTAAAAATAGCTCCTTGTGCTTTACGCTTTCGTCACTTCTTGACCCAGACATGACACGGCTGTGGAGTGAAAAGGGGAGAGAGACAAAAACCAGAAGCACAAATGTTCAAATCATTTCATGGTCCACATGAAGCTTTTGTCACTTGTCGACTTGTAAAACCTAAACCCTATAAAAAAAAACTGGTACTTCAATAAAAATGTGTCTTACGCAGAAGTAAACATACTGTGCTGTGAGAAAAGTTCTCAGAAAACATTGAAAAAGTTTCTAAGAACTACGCACCTCTGCTGCAGTAGTAGTAGCAGCAGTAGGAGCAGTAGTAGTAGTAGTAGTAGTAGTAGTAGCAGTAGTAGTACCAGTAGTAGTAGTAGTAGTAGTAGTAGTAGTAGCAGTAGTAGTAGTAGCAGCAGTAGTAGTAGTAGTAGTAGTAGTAGTAGTAGTAGTAGTAGTAGTAGCAGCAGTAGTGGTGGTGGCGGCGGTGGTAGTGGTGGTAGTGGTGGTTGGTGGTGCCGGTAGTGGTGGTGGTGGTGTGGTGGTGGTGGAGTGGTGGTGGTAGTGGCAGCTGGTGGCAGCGGTGGTGGTGGTGGTAGTGGTGGTGCCGGTGGTGTAGTATACCAGTGGTGGTGGTGGTATGGTAGTGGCAGGTGGTAGCGGTGGTGGTATGGTGGTAGCGGTGGTGGTGGTGGTGGTAGTGGTAGTAGCGGTGGTGGTGGTGGCAGGTGGTGGTGCCAGTGGTAGGTGGTAGTGGTGGTAGTAGTGGTAGTAGCAGTGGTGGTGCCAGTGGTAGTAGTAGTAGTAGTGGTAGTAGTAGTAGTAGTAGTAGCAGTAGTAGTAGTAGTAGCAGTAGTAGTACCAGTAGTAGTAGTAGTAGTAGTAGTAGTAGTAGTAGTAGTAGCAGTAGTAGTAGTAGTAGTAGTAGTAGTAGTAGTAGTAGTAGCAGTAGTAGTAGCAGCAACAGTAGTAGTAGTAGTCCGTACATTTCTTAAAGGAGCATTGTGTAACTTTCTATGGAAATGTCATTGTTTTGCCTGGAATGTTCCACGGTATGACATTAACACCTCACATTTATTCAATTATAGGTGTTTTAAAGTTCAAAAATATCTACAAAAACTAGCTGTGAGCTGGGTTGCCTTTGCATAGATCTGACCTGTAACTCGGTCTGGTTTGGTTTTCATTAACATACAAAGGTTTATACTAGTGCTGTCAAAAATATCACGCTATTAACGTGTTAACTCAGAACAATTTTAACGGCGTTCATTTTTTATTGCGAGATTAGCGCTCTTTGTGACCCAGTGGACTAGTAAACTTTTGCTGTGGCCACTCCTGTAACGTCAGAAAAGCTACAGGATCCGGCTGTAAACAGGAAAGGAAACAATTTGTACGAAATAAAAGTCCCGGTTGGAGGAGGTGAGTCAAGGCACGAGGAAAACACAAAACAAAGTCCACTGCAAAACAAACGGCACCACAGCAGGACCCACACCCGCCCCACTACGCAATAGACACCTCATGCCACTGGGCCCACCCTCCCCAAAACCACCAGTCGCACTAACTGGAGCTCACTGGACGTCCCTCAGTCATGAGAAGCACCTCAGGTCACAGAAGATTATTTCACCTGTTATTTGACTGTTCTGAAGACAAAAGAGAGACACTTCACTCACACTGTTACAGGACACAAAGCCGTCTCTCTCTCTCTGTGTTATGGTTGTTATATAAAAAATAGTGCTGTCAAACGATTAATTTTTTTAATCAGATTAATCAAACTTTAGAATTTTGATTAATCACGATTAATCACAGTTAATAATTCTTCAAAAAATATATATTGACAAAAATGCAATTTATTATCAAAAAGTTATATTATTGACATTTTTCTATCGCTATTGCTAGTTTTGTTGACAACACTGCTGCAGGTGCTCCGCCAACGTTGTTTGTCGTTCTCGGCTTGTTGTTGTTGTACAAGTAGCATCATTGCTGCCGCTGAATCAAACACGTGTTTTGCTTTAAGACGGTATTTTAAACTTGTTGGGCTTCTGTAGAAAGAGAGTTCATGGCTGCAACATCTGCAAACCACCTTAGTTTGATCTAAAGTTTACTGTCGTAGTGTCAGGCGCATCACCCACATTGCCTAGTATGAAAGTGGTGTGTGTGTGAGTGTTGGTGGTGGTCGGAGGGGCCAATGGCGCAGATTGGCAGCCTCTCTTCCGTCAGGCTGCCCCAGGGCAGCTGTGGCTACAATAGTAGTTTACCACCACCGGGTCTGGAGTGAATGAATAATGCTCTGTAAAGTGTCTTTGAGTGTCCTGAAAAGCGCTGTATAAAACTGATGCATTATTATTATTATTATTATTAAAGTCGTGTATGGACAGACCTGATCACTGACCTAGTAACCTGCACCGCCTTTCAGGTCACCATAGAGGAGCGTTCAAAATAAATAGTGTGATTAATCTGCGTTAAAAAAAACATTAGTGTGATATTGTTTTGTGATTAATTGCATGTGTTTGCGTTAATGTTGACAGCCCTAATAAAAAAAACATTTAAACAAAGTAAGTCTGTCCACTTTTCTTTGTGGATAAGAGTATAAAAATGATGATTCAAGGGACGAAAAATGTGCGATTGATTGTGAGTTCACTATGATATTCATGAGATTAATCGCGACTAAATATTTTAATCAATTGAGCACTAGTTTATACACTTTTGTAATGGATCTGCTATGGGGAGGGATATATCGTGCTGGAGAAAGTCTGGGACGGAGTCGTTATCACATATTATGGGAACGTCCAGAACTTTCACACTTCTGGTCCCGGGTTAGGAGCAGTAATGAGGAGGTTTTTCTCTTTTACTTTACCAGACAATTTTGAGACACTGCACCTTGGGAAAAGGCGAGCTCAGCTTATAGAACATAAGAAAAAATATATTTATAATATACTACTGGCTGCTGGAAAGATAAGATATAAGATAAGATATCCTTTATTTGGCCCACAATGGGGAAATTTGAGTGTTGCAATGCACAGTTAAGAGAACAGCAAGAAAACAGTAGCAGCAACAGAAGTACAGAATTACTTTTAAAAAAAAAACTCGAAAAGATCTAAAAGGATAAAGGATTATAAAACTATATATACAATAAGTTGCTATCTTAGTAATCACAGTGCAGTTTCAGACTGAATACAGTGGCTACAGTTTGTACAGTGCTATAAATAAATAATGTTCTTTAAAGTGGCCACAGTATCTTACAGTAAATAAATTTAGTGTATTATGAGCAGATGGCTCAGTGATAAAGCTCCTCGCCTTTAGGACTGGATGGATGTTGTCCAGACTATTTATGGAATGGAAAAACTCACTTTTTTTTATGAGACTTTGACAATTATTGGAAATCTTGGAGAGTGTTTGAGAGTGTAACTGATTGTGACTTGACGAAACCATTGTATTTTTTATTTATTTATGAATATATTTCTTCTTGTTTTGTTTTGATTATTAATATCAAGCTTTATAATTCTTGTCATACACTGGGGAAAAAAAACAATATCTAGGTATGTTAAAATGAATAACGCAACCCTGGGTATATCCGTGATGAGGAAACAACATAATAGACAATAGACAATACTTTATTGTTCGACCATCAATACATCATACATATCAAGACAGTAACATACAAATAAAAATAGAAAAAAAAAACACATAATGACATTATACATATGGCTATTTTGTACTATCTATACAATATTTCCTAAACATAATGGTGATGGTCAGGGAGACGAGGATTAAGGCATAAACGCCGCTGCATCCCCGCCTCCCCACCCCTAGAAACTGTTAGAAGCAGAATTATGTGATAAATGTGAATGGTTTATATCATATTAGCTAGAAAAATTGTCATATACTTTAAAAGATCTATTTTATACAGTGATTTGATAATTAAACTATTATTATATAAAAGATTTTGGGGGTTTTGCTTTGGGGTCAGTGAGAATTATTCATTAGAGTTTGGGCATATATAGCAGTTGGGAATATTGCACCCAGAATTATAGTTTGCTAGCATTGAAGCTTTTGTATAATTTTGGAATCCGGTTAGGCTGTGAGTATAAAGTTTATCATAGTCATAGTAACATAGATCAAAAATAGCGTAATAGGGGCTGTTTGAGGTAAAAAAAACAAACAAATGTGTTACTGAATTTGTAAAGCGTACAGGAACTACACGTCCTCAGAGCAGAGTACATAGTGTAAAACATACAAGACTATAAACCTGTCTTAGAACATTTCATCCATCACTCAAATTCTGTACTGAGGGCCAAACCAGGACACCACCAAACCGGATCTGTCAATGTGTACATTCAACTCCTCCAGGACACTGCCGGAGCACGCCTCCTCGCTCTGCCTTGTTTTGCATTTAGGTTCAAACCGTTGAAGGGGAATTTTGCAACGTTTACGGTGCAGGGCCCGTCAGATGCTTTTCTTCATGGAGGTGTTATTGCTTTGTCTGGAATGTTCAACAGTGTGGCATTAAAGCGTTAAATCTTTTTTTTCTTTTCCCATTAAAATGTACTGGAACTAAAGGTAATATACTGTACAGTGACACGGCACGTCGTCTACAGTCCCATTTCTTCTCCTTTTCCAAGAGTAAACAAACTCACTGTCCAGGTGCCCCGCAAAAAAACAAAATCTACTAAAGTTAAGATGACTTGGATTAAGAAAGTTTGAGTAAATTTCACTTGAAAAGTAAAATGATCGGACTTTTTGTACTTAAAATATGAAAATACATCTCGCTACGCTTAAAATACAACAACTTTTTTGCACTTAAAATAATAAACAAAATGAAATGCTGCCTGAATTAAGAAAAAAACAAACACTTAAAGTTGAATCGACTCAAATAAAGTAAAATGTTCTGAATTTAAGCCATTTTAACTTACCTAGAGATTGTTTTTTCCAGTATAAGTGTGGATTTTACAATGAAATGTTAAAGCTGCACTATGTAACTTTTCGGCTAGGGGTCCGTCACCTGCTTGTTTCTATGGATACGTCATTGCTTTGCCTGGAATGTTCCACAGTGTGACATTAAGCTGCTCTATCTTACATTTATTGGTGGTTTCATAGCTCAAAAATACAGAAAAACAGACATTCTGACTGTGAGCGGGGTCGCCTGTCCACAGATCTGACCTGTAACTTGGTCCGGTTTGGTCTCTGTGAAGATAAAAAGATTTAACACCGTACCGTGGAACATTTCAGACACAGCAGTGACGTCTACACTGCAAAAAAACCCAAAATCTAGTCAAATTAAGATGGCTTGAATTAAGAAAGTTTTGATTTGAGTACATTTAACTTGACAAGTAAAAAGATCTGCCAGTGGAACAAGACTTTTTGTACTTAAAATATGAAAATACATCTTGCTACGCTTAAAATAAGAAAAACAACAACGTTTGGCACTTAAAGCAAGAAACAAAATCAAATGTTGCTTGAAATAAGAAACAGAAAAACACTTGGCACTGGCAGATAATTGGACTTGTCAAGTTGAATCTACGCAAATAAAGTAAAATGTTCTTAATTTTAAGTGATTTTAAAGATAAAAGTTAGATATTGTTTTTTGCCAGCGTACATGGAGAAAAACATTTGAAAACCAGAAAAGTTACAGAACCTTTAAAGCTGCGAGATTAATATCAGTATAACCACAAATGCAAGGCTGTTATTTTTGAGTTTCAACAAAATCTCCTTTATTACTCTGCATAAAAACTGCAATCCCTGTAGTTTTCGATCTGAAATATGATTCCTGTATTTAAAATCGTGAACTTTGGACACAACCCTATCAATAAAACTAAACTAATCGCATAGTGGGCGAGAAAAATCACAGTTAAATATTTTCTTCTCAGATCGTTCAGTCCTTTTCAGTTGATTTATTGATGCAACGTTCATGAGCCAGAATCAGATGAACAGAGTGACATGTGCTGAACGCTGAGTACAGGCTGTGTATGCTTTTAAACCTATAGAGCTTTTGACATGTTTCACTGTATAACCGCATTCCAGCCGTCACTCGGTAGCTCTGTGGCAGCTCTGTTTGACAAAGGCTTTTGCGGGGCCAAACCAGGACAGAACCTCCAACCGAACCTGATTTTCTCGGTCATCGTGTTTAAACAGCTCGGCTACGCTCCGTAATCTCTATAATGTAAAGCGCAAAGGTTAGAAAACTACAAAAGTTAACTTAAAATGGACTCTTTTGAGCTTTAGGCCATGTCAGAACGCTGTTACCTCGTCGAAAACATACCTGGAGTTGTGTTTTGTTTCATTCACATGTTCAAGTAATGCTTTATTATTAGATCGTCAGAATACTGGAGGACACTGCCTTATATCTGACTTCAGAGAGGAGCGACCTACACTGAAATCACTCTGGAACTAACACACGCACTTGTTTACAGTTTCTGTCATGTTTCTGTCTGATGTCAGGTAGTGGTATTTTTCAAGTTCACAACAACATTTTCCCTTTTGTTCAGCAGAGAAACAGCTTGGCTACGCTCTATAATCTCTATAACGTAAAGCGAAAAGGTTAAAATACTACAAAAGTTAACATAAATGTCTTCATAGGCCAATTATTATGCAAAATTGACTCTTCGGAGTTTTAAGCCACATTAGAACGCTGTTACCTCGTCAAAAACAGACCTGGAGCTGTGTTTTGTTTCATTCACATGTTCGAGTAACGCTTTATTATGAGCTCGGTTCCACGTTATGATGTCAAGTAGTGGCAAAAGTGGCAAATTAAATCTGTCAACTGGACAAACTTATTTAGGTCGAAAACGTTTCACAGCTCATCCAAGCTGCTTTATATCTGCCTGCAGGGAGGAGCTAACTACACTGAAACTACTCTGGAACTAACACACCTATTTGTTTACAGTTTCTATCACGTTTAAAGTTTAAAACTGCAGTGAAGCACTTTCTGTATTATGACATTATTAGTCTGTCTACATCTCCAAAGCTCAAAATGGTCGGTCCCACGTTGTGATGTCATGTAGTGGCAAAAGGAGAAGTTCAATTTGTCAGCTGCATATTTACTTCGATAACTACTATGAAACTACTCTGGAACTAACACTATTAAACTATTTGTTTACAGTTTCTATCATGTTTCTGTCTGATGTCATGTAGTGGTAATTTTCGAGTTAACAGCAACATTTTACCTTTTGTTCAAAAGAGAAACAGCTCAGCTACGCTCTATAATCTCTATAACGTAAAGCGCAAAGGTTAGAAAACTACAAAAGTTCACTTAAATGTTTTTAAAGGTCAGTTATTACGCAAAATTGACTCTTTTGAGCTTTAAGCCACGTCAAAACGCAGTTACCTCATCAAAAACACACCTGGAGTTGGTTTGTTTCATTCACATGTTTGAGTAACGCTTTATTATTATTAGTCTGTCTGCATCTCCAAAGCTCAAAATTATCTGTTCCACGTTGTGATGTCATGTAGTGGCAAAAGGAGAAGTTCAATTTGTCAATTGGACAAGTGTTTATTTGGGTCAAAAAACGTTTCACAGATCGTCAGAATGCTGGAGGACACTGCCTTGTATCTGCCTGAAGGGAGGAGCTAACTACGCTGAAATTACTCTGGAACTAACACACCTATTTGTTTACAGATTCTGTCATGTTTCTGTCTGTCATGTAACGGTAGTTTTCAAGTCAACAGCTCCTTTTACCTTTAGTTCAGTAGAGATCGGCAATTCCAGGGCTAAAATGATCCAAATGATTCAAGTGAAGGTGTGTGGAGTTTAAAACCGCTATGGAGCACTTCCTGTATCACCACATGACATCACCAGGTGGAACAGAGTGTTTTCTGTTTGAGAGAAAAACTAAATATGCAGGGTTTGTGAGTTCAACTTGTGTGAATGAACCAAAACACAACTCCAGGTCTGTTAAAGATAAAGAAACAACATTATAACATAGAAAACAATGTAATGTGGCCTTTTTAAAGAGCGTATTATGCTAAATCAACTTTTCAGAGCTTTCTACCATGTTATTAAGTTGTTCTCTCATCAAAAACATGCCTGAAGAGGTTTTATAACAATTTATAATAATTGAACATTTTATTTATTAGGCGTCTTTTTGGACACTCAAGGTCGCCTTACAACAACATAAACAAATTAAGTATGATTAAAACATACAGTTAAAAGCCTACAGTTAAAGTGGGACAGTATTTAATTGATTGGTTGTGTATGTTTGCGTAATCTAGTGATCTCTCCTGGGCCCTATTCAAACCCTCTTTTCCGTTAGCTGTAAGATTCTGTCCAATACTAGAATCATTTGGATAATTTCAGCCCTGGAATTGCCCATATCTACTGAACTAAAAGTAAAAGGAGCTGTTAACTTGAAAAGTACAGATTCATGACATCTCAAGGTAGAACTGAGCATTTTGAGCTTGGGTGATGTAGACAGACTAATAATAGGAAAGGATTAGTCAAACATGAATGAAATGTGAATTAAATGAAACGCAACTCCAGATGATTCATCAGCCGGTTTCACTTGGTGGAAGCCGTCTGTCCTCGCAGCATTAAGATTCGTTCGCTCGACGGTAGACGGGTACTTTTTTTATTTAACCAATCGCTGCTATTTGGTCATGACGTATGAACGCTCAGTGGTGTCCAAGTAATTACCGGCACAACAGCAAACAAAGCAGAGGGTGAACATGTCGATCAACAAGCACTGTTGTTTCTGCGAGGTGAACTTGCCAATTAAAGGTACGATAAAAAATGCAAAGTTATTATTTGACAAAGGAAGTCCAAAGGAGGATAGTGTATGCAGTCAACAAACCGCTTCGCTGACTGGCCGGTGCACCGACTACAACTTCCAGGGTTCTTGAAAACCGCCGGCTGTATTCTGATCCTGACTAGTCGCTGGAGAGAAATGAAATTGAGCGAGGCACTAGGTGGCACCAGCCCTGCTACCTAAAATATATAACCTGTCTAAAAAAAATAAAAAATTGCTTCTTGAACCAGCGGATGATCAGTAACTGTTGAGCTCCGATACAGGACGACTCAAACATAGTGTGACCAGACGTCCCTATTTACCCGGGACTGTCCCAGTTTTCAGCCCTGTGTCCCCTGTCCCAGCAGATTTATCCAAAACCAGTGATTTGTCCCAGTTTTATACAAGAAATGTCCCAGGAGTCCCTATTTTTGACCAATTTGATCTAAACTAGAACTAAACTAAGACTAAACCAGGTCTACATCAGGTCTAAACCAGGACTAAACCAGGATTATCACAATTTTTGATTAATCTGATCCTCGCCAACAGTAAAAAGGAGTATAAATTGTCTTTTGTTTGCCAAAATATTGAAACCCATGTTTGCAAATGACCATAAAGCCCACTTTAAATGTCCCACTTTTGAACTTTGAAAATCTGGTCACCCTACGCAAACATGAACAGACGAATCAAAATACATGTCTGAATACACTATTGATGAGATAATACTGTTATAACATGGTAAAAAGTTTGATGTTTATTTTTCATGACATCCTTTTAAACAACTGCCAGCGTGTTTGAGTTTGTCATCTGAAACGCATTAAAACATCGTATAAAATGGCCCGTTCTTCTTTGTGGGTTATTGTGGGTAGAACGCAGCGCTCTAAAACAGTATCAATGATTCACTCACATGTGGAATCCGTCTCTGTCTGTCTGTCCCGTTTGTCAAAGCAGTCTTGTATTTATTTAGATATTTTCTTGTACTATTTCGAACCACACCAGAGCGTCACAGGAACTGGTAGAGCTCACTTCACATTCTTGTCCAGAACACCAGGTCCAAGCTTGTCCCCGAGTGATCCGAAAATGTCCAAACACGACGTACTGTCCCTGCTATCTGCTTCATTACTGGGATGTGGATTTATGTGTGCGGAGCAGACGATTACAATTTTTATAGATTTGAACTCTTTCAAATTGGAGAAGCTCTTCAAATGTTCATTCTTATCATGTCCTGCTTTTTAAGAAATACTTGGCCTTCAAATGCAGTTGCACTGTCTGTGTTTGTGTTTGTGAAGAGTTTAAATTGTTAACTTCATAATAATCCTCAAAACACAAATTTGCAATTTTTCAAAACCTTTATTATTAACCCTCAGAAACCCAAATATAAAGATGTATAGAGATGTAGATGTTGTTCTAAGAAGCTTTTGATGCAGAAATCAGCTTTTTTTTTTTTTAGATTTGGACATTTTAGTAACTTTTTGGGGGAATGTAAAATTGCAAATAATAATAATAATAACTGGCAACGGGTATAGTTTGTCAATTTGTCAACTGGACAAGAGTTTTTGATAGAAGACGTTTCGCAGCTAATCCAAGCTGCTTCTTCAGTTGAGCAGCTTGGATGAGCGGCTAAACATCACCAAGGATTCTACCTGGACGAATGAGGGATTCTGCACAATAATAATAATACTCACACAGGTCAGATTTTTATGAAAAATCATTTATTCAATAGAAACTGAAGCTGCATGTTTTCTATTGTTATTACTTACTTCGTTACTTGATTCTTGATTTATGTTGTCCAAAATAACAAGCTGCTGTACACCAAGACTACGTTTACACTGAAAAGAATCACCGTATTGGAAATGATTTGTGTCCAGGCATGATCGCCTGAAACACTAGTCACAGGACTAGGCTGGTGATGACGTCACGACTCCAGGTGGGCGGGAAAAACAAGGAAGTGGAGTACCGTGTCTGAAGTTGCATCAGTCGATTTCAAGCCGCAGAACCACTGTTTCGCATTTGTCTAGGGTTTGTTTAAACTGTTTTCCGCAATAGCGTTGCATGCCCGATGTCACGAACCCGGGAATCAGGAAGACGCAAGTTCCATTGACGTGGTCCAATAACGATGGCAACAAGAGCTCCTACATCAGCATTTTCACTCATCCACACAGCACTGGATCAGATCTGTGCTCAGGTGAATACGTGCGTCTCCAGCACATTTTCCATTGGATTAGTGTGGATGAACACTGCATCCACAATGAAAATGACTCGAATACGTACTAGTGTGGACGGGGCCCATGGCAGGTTCTGAAGTCAAAATACTTTATGGCCAGATAACTGGGCCTATTTACCCATTCTGCTGTCCAACAGCAGAACAGAACAACAGGACCCATTAATAATGTAAATGTGTTTAGAAAAAGAAAAAAGGGGTTAGGCTTATTTTTGTAGACTTAAATGTAATGTTGTGATATTGCAACACTGGGCCTTTGGGGGTTAAAAAACACAATTTAATCGAATGAATATGATGAGTTGCCCACTGTCCAGCCCTACTCAAAATGCATAAGGAAAATGAGCATGAACTTTGGACCACTGCAAACTGTTGAAATGAGCTTGTTCTGTTTTTCATCTTTTGGAGCTCTGTTTTTCATCTTTTAAGGCTACGTTTTCATATAGCCGAGTATGTTGAGAAACAAATATTTCCCTCCATTTTCCAAAATAATAGCATCATTTTCAAAAAAGTTTTCGCTTACACGTACACAGTTTTTTTTTTTTTTAAACAGAGACATTTCTCTTTGTTTGGACCCATCTGTTACATGCAAGTGGTGAATTTGCTTTTGAGAACAAATCTTTGAAGCAGTGATGACAACAACATCCTAAAATTTTCACGCCACTTCATTTTCAAAATGATCCCACCAAACAGCAGTCCGTCCAGGTCGGACCCAAATCCGACGGCGACTGGGTCTTCGAGTAGGAGGGAGAAGTGGCAAAATTGCTGACCTCCGAGCGCTTGTTCGTCTCTGGTCATCGATACGATACATCATCTGTGTCTGCAAACGCAAACACATGAAAAGTATTCGCACCAAAAGAAATGCGACTGCTGCTCTGAATGCTTCCACGATCGGTAGATTCGTTTTCAGAGGCAAATTCACCGTTTGCATGTAAAAGATGAGTCCAAACAAAGGGTAATGTGTGTGTTTTCAAAAATACCTGTGTACATGGCCTAAACGGGGCCCCAGACAGTGAAAATTAGGTACAGCACTTTTACCCACTGTAAAAAAAACTGAACAAAAAAACTGCCCCTGCTCCCCCCTCCTCTGCTTTAGTGCCCTCCTGTGGAGTCGTGTAAATTAGCTCTCCTTTGGCGCGGTTTTGATCAGCCAATCTTCAGTCGGGCCCTTCTTCAAAGAGATCACTCCCCACTTCACTTCTTTAAGCTCCACAAAAAAGCCACCAGTTCACAAGTGAGAGGGCCCTGCTCCCAGTCAGGGGCCGCAGCTGTCCTCATTGTCGGGGCCCCTCCTCCCAGTCCACCAGGCCCCCAAACAGCCACAGGTAGTGTATACAGTAAAAGGAATAGACTGTGTTCACACCGCGACTCCCTTTTGTTTATTCTCCAACAGCCTCCTGCAGCTGCGCTCAAACAGTGACAGATACAGCACTTGAACACTTGATTTAAGATTAGTCTTGTAGCTGAATTGTTGTTCTCAAAGTACTGTATCCTGCGGACATTAAGCAAGACTGATACCTGAGCCCGGGCATCCACGATCCATTGGCAGATCATGGCGTAACTCACCCAGCATTGCCTCCCAGTCCTGGTGAATGTGAGTTCACCTTCTGTCATCCAACGCATCTCATAATTTAACTCTGAACGACACCAGTATTGAGTTCTTTGGTTAATCCACCCGGAATGATGGCACCGAGTTAGTTTGTGTAAGTCAGTATGTCTCTGAAGAGGGTCATTTTGGGCTCCTTATACACACACCATAATATGATGTTGGAGCACAGTACGTATTACCCCGCGAGGCTCCTGACTACGGTCGCCGTAATGCTCCAACGATCCATCAAGGGGTGCGGCTTTGTAGCTTACCAAGGTCGTACTAAAACATTTTGACAGTGTTTTGAGCGCTGTGTACCACATAGTCGGTTCGAGGTCAGTAAGCACAACCAGAATTAAAACATAAGGCGCATTGGATTATTTTGGAGAAAATTAAAGGATTTTAAATGTGCCATATCGTCCGAAACATACGGTATGCGAAAAGCCACAGTCAGCCCTCTGTGGGGACCTATATTTGTGTTACTTAAACAGACGTAATTGAACTGTGGACTCTCCAGTTACTCTGAGTCTGAAGAGGACAAGTCTCTTTCCTCTGTTACATTCTTAAAATATATCTGCTGTACTTACAACTCCTAATTCATACAGGCCAGCGGCGGGACCAAGTCGTTGTTTTGCAAGTCTCAAGTCTTTGACCTCAAGTCCGAGTCAAGTCCAAGTCAAGTCTTGAGTCACTGGCCCAAAAGTTCAAGTCAAGTCTAAGTCAAGTCCAAGTCGTCTTCTTTGAGCTACAAGTCATTTCAAGTCTTTAAACCAAAGCACCAAATATAGCTTAGATTTTTGCAATTTATATAAAAAGAGTTGTAGAAATGCAATTTTTTCCTTTTTAAATGTCTTGACAAGATCTTAGTGTGAATCATTATGGTCACAATAGAAAAAATTCAGATGTTCAGTGCTAAATAACACTTATTTTGTCATGTGTCTGAAATGGAAGGATCATGTTCTATGCAGTTCCCTCTGTTTTACTGTGTTGTTCTGTATATTACTGTAAGTCATGTAAGGACACCATATCACAGTATTTCAGTTACATCCAAAGTAACAAATAGAGTGGGACGGACATGTTCCAGTTTGTTCCTGTAAAATTAAGGACCGCAAGTATCAACTGAAAAGAGACAAGCATTTTATAAAAAACATAAATTTTTTAGGAGAAGCATTACGTTTTCTCGAGTCACATGGCTCAAGTCCGAGTCAAGTCTCTAATCACTGACGTTCAAGTCCAAGTTGAGTCCCAAGTCTTAGACCAATTCATTGTCAGGTCTCAAGTCCTAAAAATAGTGACTCAAGTCTGACTCGATCATTGCGTGCAAGTCCCAGCTTTGAATGCCGTCTCTTGTGACTGACTTACTTCCTACAACTGTACGAAAACTCACCCTTATGGAACAGATAATACTCCCTACAACTACAACTCACCCTTATGTATTTATAATTACTTATTCCTGTATTTCTATATTTTATTTTTACGTGTACATACACATTTATCTAATTATGCCTTATTGACACCCGTCTCTTGGTATGTTTGTTACTTTTTTAATATGTATGATTACCATTTATATTTTTGCTCCTTGTTATTATATTATATTGTGATGTGTGAGCTACTGTGTCCAAATAATTTCCCTTGTGGGTCCATAAATTTGTCTACATCTAAGCTTAAACAGAGCTCGAGGACGTGTCTGAATACTATGATTTGCTGTTTAGCTGTCAGATTGCAGATTTGTTTTACCTGATTTATGGTTAATATCTTTGTAATTATTGGACCTCTCCACATGGAACAAAAGTTCACCCAAAGTCCAACGTCTTCTCTGTGACTATTAATGAACAAAATGAAATAATTTATCCACAGTATGTTCAGAAAGCGGTGCCAGAATTCAACCCCAAAAACGAGATTGTTCTCAGCTCAACAATTGTGTGTGTTGTGCCGTTGCAGTGCATTTGACCCCCCGTCAGCCACCGTAGATAACAGCGTTCTAACATGGCTTTAGAGCTCAAAACATTGAATTTTGCGTAACATGGGACCTTTAAATCACATAATATGAACGCAGCCTATCAGGGCTCTCCGCTCGGCCACGTGTAAGGGGAGAGAGAGGGGTGAAGGTGGGGAGGGGTCCCACTCGCAGCACCAAAGGTAGAAGACAGCTTTGATCAGGTGAGCGCTGATCCCGACTGCTGGCGTGAGGGAAGCTAAAGGAATTCTGATTGTTGTAAAGTGAACGGTGAAGACGAAGAAGAATCCGATGAGGTTTTGGAGGCTTTTTGAACGACCTTTTTGCTTTAGCAGTGAAAGTGTTTGTGGGATAAAACAAAGTAGTCAGAGACGAGAGACATGAGGCTGGACGCAGGTTTACTTAGCATCAGCGCAGGACCCAGCACCCTGAAGACAGTGTGATAGGGTTGTCTATTCTGTTGTAGGGATTATTATACCTCTGTTTACAATGGCCGAAATAACAAGGACTGAGCAGGTAGTGTGAAGCTGGCAAAGTGCGACAATTTCTCTATCAAGTAGGTGCATTCTCATGGTTTCCTGACTAATTAGGCCTTTCTAGAGTCAGTTTGAATCCAAAAGGGACTTGAACCGGACCAAAGAGGGTGACAAAACCTCCGTCCAAACTTGAGACGGTCCAACCGCAACCGCTAATTTGTCTCACGTGTCTCTCAAATGCAGAAGACGTGTCTTTAAAATTCTCGTTTCATATCTTGTTTTACTTGAGATAAGTGATAGTTTGGTTCTTCTGTTGTTGATTCTGCTCTTTCCTAGTCCTTTATGTGAATTTTTATCCTTTTTATGTATAAGCAATTTTAGTTTTTGATGTGAACTGACCTTGCGTCTCTCTGATTGGTTAATGGGCCTGTCAGTCACGCTTTCGGAAATCAGAGAAGACAGGATACAGCTTCAGACTGACTAGTTTTTGTAAAGTTTTTCGAAGCCTGTGGTTCTGTCAGGTAATTGTGGTGAAGGATACTCTAACTTTTTATCTTCAAACAGAAATGATTATGTTAGCTTCATTGATAAGAAGCAACAGTTGTTTCCCGTTTATCGATGAACGACAAGATTAAAAATATCCCAGTGCCTTGTGCGTCTAACATTAGCCAATCCTAAATCATTACATAAAGACTAAAGACAAAGGCGCACTATGTAACTTTATGGTTCGGGGTCCGTCATGTGCTTGTTTCTAGGGAGATGACATGTCCAGAACAGTCTGTGCAGGTTTATTTTCTGCTGTCCTGTCAGAACTCACCACTGCGTGATGTATCACCATCTGTCCTGGTTCACTCTGTGCTCCCGACGTCAACTTCACTGGTCATTATTTCCTTTTAAATGCACCATCGCAGTTATCCTGAATAAACAGCAACAACTCAAACAGTATTTAATTACATTCGGATCCTCTTACAGTTTACGTCACGCAGATTGTTTGCTGTCCCAAGAGTCAAAGAACAAATAGGAAAACACTAATTTAAATATAAACCTCCCACTGATTGGAACTCTTCCCTCATCTATTCTCACACTAACTTCTGTCCTTTTGTTTAAAAATGCTCTGGTTCAATATTTACATAACCCGTATAATTATTTTTGATAATTTTGTTGAATTTTCTTCTTCATCTTGTTGTATTTTGAGACTATATTTGAACTCTGTCTTAGTTTTGTTCAGATTTGCTTTACTATGTGTCTAAAAGTCGAGTGCGGGTTTTGTTTTTTCTTTGCTAATCTGAATTTCTGTAGGCGACTGTCTGACCTACTGTATCTGTCTTCTGTTGTTGTGACTATGAGGACCCCCTTGAAAACGAGATGGCGAAACATCTCAAGGGGCTTATCCTCCAAACAAATAAATTCAAATTCAGATGTTACTCTGCCTGGAATGTTCCACAGTATGACATTAAACCGCTCTACTTTACATTTATTCTATTACAGGTGGTTTTATAGTATATCTAGAAAAATATCTAGAAAACAGGCATTCTGACTGTGAGCAGGGTCGCCTCTACACAGATCTGACCTGTAAGTTGGTCTGGTTTGGTCTCCGTGAAGATAGAAACGTTTAATGCCATACTGTGGAACATTTCGGACAAAGTCACCTCTATTCACAGACGAAATGACTATTTTTGAGCAACAGAAACATTCCAGGCAAAGCAATAACATCTCCAAAGAGAAAAGCATTTGACGGACCCTCTGCCTGAAAAGTTACACAATGCACCTTTATTTATAGGGTTAGGTTTAGGTTTATTTATAATGCACAATGTTGCGGTGTAATCTTTAATCTTAATCTTAGAAATCTTCTTGTAAATATCTGAGACTGGCCAAAAAAGTAAAAAATAAACAAACAAATGAACATAAATATATAATACACATGTTTAATGCCATAGTATGGAAAAGTTCAAGGAAAGTAATAACATCTAAACAGAGAAAAGCAGGTGATGGACCCTCCAGCAGAAAAGTTACTCACTGCCCCTTTAACTGATGTGAAATAATGTTTTATGTCAAAATCTAGTCCCTTTTTTATTTCGAAAATCCAATCTCTTTTTTCTTATTGCCTGGTTTCATCCACAGTAAAAAGAGTAAGAAGATGTATTTACAGGGTTAGTTATAAAAGCCCACCTTGGACCTTAGTTCTTTGTGGATAATAGGTGATCTGTCCTCCTCCTCCTCCTCCTACTCGTCTTCTTCTTCCTTCTCCTCCTCCTGTCCATGGGCAGTCCAGTCCAGTGTCGGGTAGAGGTCCAGAGCTGCCGCCTTCACTTTCTGATGGGCTCCACACAGCGAGAGCTCCAGGCCAAAGCAGAGGAAACATGCAACAGAAGCACAAACTACTGCACCCAAGTGAGAGAGAACCGTGAATATTGTGTGTAGTTCATGTAGACTGCAGACCCAGCTAACGCTCTAGCCGTCACGTTCCAAATAGGAGGTTCGCATGTGGCTATTCCGGCTCCTTCCGACCTGGGTTCCCATTGACTTCCGTTGGAATATTGTGGCTCCTCTCTCTGTAACTACTGCAGTGAGCCTTGTTATTTTGGTTTTAAAATGTTCGTATTAATCCACTCTATGTGATCCTGGGTTTTTAAAATTTTGCTGTTTTGTCCGTTTAAAAAATCCTATTCATAATATAGAGCCCAACTTCAAATTCGCTCCTATAACCGTGAGCGTCGGGAGCTTCATTTGACTGGAGCTGTATTGAAACTGTTTTATATTGTGTTCATCCAGCCTGCTAGAGGGCGCTAGTCACGATTGTGGTAGTGTATTTAGCCAGTAGGAAAACAACTAGTTTGATGAATGTCAATCAGCCCATGATGTGTTTCGCTGTAGAATCTGATAGAATCTGAAGCCATCCTCTCATTTTCAGCCCTTTGAGCAGCAATATGAGGAAGTTTTTATGTTAAATATGAATGTTGACAATTATATTTGCACCACTTTGTCCAAGTTTGTGACATTTTATAGATGCTATTTGAGATGTTCCAGTACTGGTAATGGAGCCTATTTGAGTAGTCTGTGTTACTGCTCAGCTAGTAACCGTTTATTGTCTACTTAGTGTAACTTTAAAGGACATTGTTGATTTTGCTGCTTACTGCATACTTCTTTGTATTTTGTATCGTTGCAGTTTCACACTTTTTTGCATTAAATCCTGGTCAAATACAACACCTGCCTGTTCCTTGGAGGAAATGATGCAAGGGAGAGTTTAGCTGTGAATCTCAATTAGGACCCTGGGTCACGTTGGGTGCAACAGTACAGGAGCCGAACGCTAAGGATGAGGTCACACTTGCTTAAGGCTGTTTTATAGTTTTGCGTCAACTCACCGCACACTGCCGCCGTCATTGTTGATTTATGGATCTTCGTCGAGGTCTATGCACTGCGAAATAGTTCACCACCACAGTGTTCGGATTTAAAAATGCCGTTCGTGTATACAAAATGAAGCGGGAAAGTGGAGTACCGGAAATGTATGTAGAGCGGATGTAGAGAGGACCAATCACAGACCTTGTTGACTGGGTCGCTTTCCCTGGCTGTCTGCGTCGGTGTGACATGTAGTTACAAAATTTCGTACGTGCACATCGGTCGACACAGATGATTTGATGCACGACCATAAATTGGGCTTCAGTCCACATCTTTTTACCGTCTGTGCGTGTTTATATGAAAATGTGCTGGATTAGAAGTCGGGTAGAAGTCATGTCATATCAGTTGTTGGCAAGAATGGTTGATTTTTTTTTATGTTCATCTAAAATAAAATAAAACAAGACAAGAACAGAAAAAGACAAAATGAAACAACATAACTGAGAACTTTCTGCATGAAGATAGAAACATTTTATGCACTATATGGGCTCTATTCACGCTTTGGAGACATGCAACAACAACTAGGAATGTGCCGATTCAATATTAAGTATCGTATCGGATCCCGATCCGGCTCTTTTATGAGTATTGGACAGTATCGGATTCACTCACATGATTGGACCAATCCAGTTTCACATGTTTTTGCAGTATCAATGCGCTTTACGGCAGCCATAAATCAAAACACCACCATGTTGCTGTGTGGGACTTTTCAGTACAACAAAACGAGAGTCAAACAGCGACGCAATCGCTGCAAACAAACAGTTTCTCATGGAGGAACCAGCAGAGCCATTTTAACACTATCAATTTGATTCGTCACTTACAAAACAATTATCCAGATGAGATCTGAGATTTACAAGCGGGCATTTCAAAGAAGGTAAGGTAGGTAAGGCTTTCGTCATCTAATGGACGTATGAACTTCTTTCATGACACTACATTACAGAGACAGTGCTACCGGAGCTATAAAAAAGGTATCGGATTGATATTGGATTGGTATTGGAAAGAGCACTCCTTAAAAAAATCAGATCGGAAGCCAAAAAACCTTGATTAGGACAACTCTAATGACAACTTCCGGCAGGCTCTGTTAAATCTGACAAAATCTAAGAAAAATGAGAAAATGTCCCAGTTTTCTTCATCTCCATGTCATTGTAGCATTCCGTTATGTTCAGCAAATCCACAATCACAACCGTACCTCAGTTTTCATCATTTCTCCACTGTCGCACAACTGGGTATATGTGATTAGAAAAGATCAGGGCACCAAATTCCAGATGATTCCAAAAAGCACATACGTCTGCAGTCTTCATTTTACCAACGATCACATTTACTTCACTGGGTTTTATCACAGTCGGTCGGCGAGCCCAGTGTCAGGAAGTTGTAATCGCATATTTCCAAACATCTTCCTGGTTTGTGACGTAAGCCTGAATAGAGTCTATAGCAAAACATTGGAGTCAAAAGTTAAAATAAGCTTGTTTTTCAGAGCAATAAAAAAAAAGAATGGAAACAACATGCTTTTCCACATTAGTAAAAAAAAACAGTTTATGTTTATCTGGACTTGTGTTACAGGCGTGAAGCAGGATCCAGGGCGGCTGGCGTGGAGCTGAGGCGAGAGATGTGCAGAGGATTAGCTGCAGGAGGAGCCCCGCGGTGAGCAGACCTTTTTTCCCAGAAGCCCCACAAACACTGTAAGGTGATTACTGTTTCATTTGCCACCGCTCCACTGGTCTGGCACTATGGAGGCGAGCGCACTGCCTCTGACCTGCTACAATGGGGTTTTATCTGCCCAGGAACACCACCAGCCAACTGCAAGAGTCAGGCCGGGAGAGCTCCGCTTTAAAGGTCCTGGACTGTGCAAAAGTGACGCTTGTGAAATCAAAGTCATGTGTTTTGTTTCATTCACACATTTGAGTAATACTTTATTATTCGTCTGTGCGCATCTCCAAACCTCAAAATGCTCTGTTCCACCTTGCGATAGCTTTCAAGTTAACAGCCCCTTTTAGCTTTTGTTCAGTAGAGATCGGCAATTCAGTCAAATTTATTTCTTTATCATTGTGATTTTATCTGAAACATAAATGTTAAAGTTTGGAATTTTCGACATAGGGCCTCATTTCCTAGTGATCCAGAGTGTTGGAGACGTGTGGAGACACTTTTTTAAATCTTCCATCCAGTCCTTGTATTTGGAGAGGTCGCTGGTGCTAGGCTAGTGCATGTCAATGGCCATAGTTGTCCTGCCACTAAAAACAGTCTGACCCACTCCACAGACCCGAGGCAAAACTATTAGAACTCCAGACTGTCCATGTGAACGTCTGTGTCCATAAAATAATGTTTGAAATAAAACTAACCTTGCATCGCATGAATCGTTACACGTTGAGGGACTATTTTCTCATATGTTGCAGGGCGGCAGTAGGTCAGTTGGTTGAGCGTTTGTCCACTGATCCGAAGGTTGGTGGTTCGAATCCCGCTCTTGACATAAACATCACTGGTGAGCGGTCAGATCCACTGACCCACAGGTCGCTGGTGTGATTCCAGCTCCCACAGATGAAAGCTGTCGTGTCCTTGGGAAAGACACTTAACCCACCAGTGTCTGCGTACACTGGTGTATAAATGTGTGTGTGAATGGGTCAGTGGTTCCTTGTTGTAAAGCGCTTTGACCGCCTTGGAGGTGGAAAAGCGCTGTATAAAAATGTGACCATTTACCATATCGTAAGTCATGTGAGCGTTTTCTGAAAACAAGAACAAGCACATTTTTAGCAAGCACAGTTTTTGTATTACTGTAAGAGAAATTTCAACCAGTTGTGTGAATGAGTTTCAAAAAAAAAAAAAAAGAAAGATTGCATTGATTGCAGGTTGATGTAGCAGTGATAGGAGAGTAAAGTTAGGCAGATTTTGGCCAAAAAATGACTTTAATCATGATATTAGGCCAATGAAGTATATCAGTCTGCTGCTGCTAAGCTTTCTATCAGGAAGTACAACTCACTGCTGCTGCTCAGACATAAATCCTTCAAATACAAGGTTGGTTTTACTTCTAAAATCATTACATGGACAGTTTCACATGGACAGTCTGGAGTTCTAATAGTTTTGCCTCAGGTGCTCTGTGGAGTGGGTAAGACTGTTTTTAGTGGCAGGACAACTATGGCCATTGACATGCACTAGCCTAGCACCAGCAACCTCTGCAAATACAAGGACTGGATGGAATATTTTTAAAAAGTGTCTCCACACATCTCCAACACTCTGGATCATGAGGAAATGAGGCCCTATGTCCAAAATTCTGAACTATCCCTTAAATGTTATTACAACTAGTAAATAATAGATTTTTTAACAGACTTCTGGCTGGTAAGCTTCTACGGGGGAGAACTAACTACCTAATCTTTAACTGCTTGGTCGAGTGTGTTGTGCTTGAATTCATGTAATTTGGGTTTGATTATATATTTCTCAAGTTCTATTTGTCACAAGGTTTTGAGCTGTTTATGTGACCTTCCCTCTCACAGCAGCCCTGAAGCTTCTGTTCAATCACAAATGGAAGTGTTGTATGTAACATCATTATCTTTTATAAATATCTGTATAGCCACTTGGCCACATGGCCATTTCTCTGTCTGTTTTCACAGTAGAATCTCCTTCATACAGAAGCTCCAGAGATAAACCAACTCAGCGCTCAAACTACAGAATGGACCATTTAAACCAGAGGTGAGCAATTCTTTTTTCACATTCTCACAGATGACAAACAGAAAATATTGTGGAGGGCCAGGCCTCAGTTCTGTGTAATATTAATTATATTTCTATCTTTCTTAATTATAAAGCAGTAATAACCATTGTTTTGATGCGCTGGTCAAATTGGGAAGAGTTTATGTTGTGCCAAAGCAATGAAAAAGTGAGGCTGCCTTACAAAAAATGTAATTTAAAACAACTCTAAAATAAAGGCAATGCAGCTTCAGTCCATGCATGCGGTAAAATGATAAAATATGTTTATTTTGCAATTCCAAATGAGCTTAAATGTGCCGGTCAGAGTCAACCCGGGAGCTGTACAGTGTCCAGGTCTGATTTAAATGAACATTTAACAGCTGAATTCATAATGTGCTGCTGTTAATGGTGCGACATGTTCTGAATGTAATTATTAAAGTGCTTATGAAAACAAATCATAAATAACACTGTGGTGGTTGTTTTAAAAAATGTAACCCTTATATTGGGTAGAATTAATCAAGAATTGAGTAGAAAAATAAACCAAACTGCTGGGTTAAAATACCAATAGTGACTTTGTGATAGTGATTATTTTACCCTTTTTTTTTAATGCAGCAGTTTTTAGTGCACATGAATATCTAAAAGGTAAATTCACAAATGTTGAACCTGATCATTTCTAATAGTGACAACACCCAAGAACGCAGTGTATTACAACACAAATCTTCACGTTCACAATATCCACTCCGCCGATGGTGCAGACCGACAACCTCCCGTTCCTGCTGTGGCGGTATTAGTATTTAAAATAAAAAAAAACAAACATATATATGGCACCTTTTTGAGCTACGCCTGAAGAGCTTTTAGATGTCATCCACGCATGTTTGTGTAATTTAGTCTCTCCCGTGCCCCTGTTCAAACCCTTGTTATGGTTGGTTAGCTGTAAGTTTCTGTCCATGATACAAAACTGCACTACAACTTCACAATTTTGACAGACTTTTTTGGTGGAAGGTCCTTCAGATGCTTTTTTCCATGGAGATGTTATTGCTTTGTCTGGAATGTTTCACAGTATGGCATTACACGATCTTTCTATCTTGATGGAGACCGAACCAGACCGAGTTACAGGTCAGATCTGTGGAGAGACAACCCCGTGCACAGTCAGAATGTCTGTTTTTGTATAGGCTTTTTTGAGCTATAAAACCACCTGTTAGTTACATAGTGCGTGAAATGGTGAAAGTGAAACTCCTAAAACATGTTAATATGTTGTTTTTCGGTCAATATAACATTTTCAAAACAATAAACGGTAACGCGGTAATCTAAATACGTTTTGTGATTGCAGTTAATACTCCACAAAAGTCAAATACTCTCCTCTTATCTCACTGTATAGTTGAGTACACACATCCAAGCATTGATCTCTTGGCTCGGACTAGACTGGCTCACATCACCACTCTCTACTCACACACACACACACACACACACACACACTCGAACTGTAAACGGACTCAGGTGGATATATTATTAATGACGTCCCCCAAGTCCTCCAGGCTGGAACAGGGGTCTCCGACGTGTAGCTCTCCACCCCTGTTTTAGTAGCTCGCCAAGACATTTCTGCCTCATACAAATTGTGCTGAATATCTCTAATTTGATTCAGTTAAATGACTATTATCATTGTAAGTGTTGCCGTATGTAACTAGGTGTGTGATAACGGACCAGACACAGGCAGTTTCCAAAAATAATAATGTGGGTAACTTTTATTTCCCGACTGTCCTCATAAGAGAACATCATTATTTTGGTTTGATTTGGCTTGTTCAAGAAAATGCCTTCAAAGTTTAACAAACGTCAGGATTCTAGTCTTTGTCCCAACAAAAATGTTTCTCTCAAAAGTAAAATAAAGACCACCACTAAAAAAACAACTGTAAAGAAAGACAACAGCAGTGGGCTCATCCTACAATAAAATAAAGAATAAACACCACTTAACCGTTAACTTGAACTCACTTACAAAATGGCTGACAGACTTCCCAGACCAACCCAGCACTCTGAAGGACTTGGACAGTGCTCTATAAATTTACAGAACATAAAACATTAAGCCTTCATGTAGAACAACCTTTCCCCCATGTGGGCAACTCACCAGAATCAGTCTACATCAATCTTCAATTCTACAAATTAATACAAGAATAATCTTGAGATATGAGGCTAATTAAAGTGTTATCTAACAATATCAAAGATTATTTCCATGTTTAGCTGTCATTTAAATACACACCGTTTTATGTCAGTCTCTTGTTGAGGCGCTCAGCTTGTCGCGCAGTGATGACATCACTTCTTCAAGCAATCACCCAGCATGACTACATTACATAGATAGATAGATAGATAGATATACTTTATTCATCCCCATGAGGGGAAATTCAAGTTGTCCAGTAGCATAGACATTACACATTAAACAAGACGCACAAATCAAAGAACCATTTAAAATTTTAAAAACCTACATACATAAATTATCCTCTACTGGTTACATAGAGAATTGCAGCTATTTCTAAAAAACAGTATTTTATAGTTCAACTGGCTGCATTAGTGCTTAATTTTGATGCCTACCTTGTGCACTAATAAATGTGGTTAATATGATCATGCCTCAACCGTCCTCGCCTCTCCACAGCTCACTTCTACCACACCTCAATTTCCCAGAAGCCTATTTGTAGCAGCCTATCCTGGCGATCCAGTTTGTCTCAAATAACTCGACCCCACCCTCCCAACCCCTATCTGTTCACTTCCAGACATAAGACGCCTAGGAGGGGGGTCCCGTTCCTGCTGGGCCATGTGAAGATTGAGCCTGAACCCCCACCCTGAGTCTCAACCCAGCCGACCCACCTCGTCTCAATATAATAAACTCTTTTCGCTTCACACATGTGTTGTTGGTGTGGTCCCTGCTAGTGAAATGGATAATAGTTATGTAAATGGTTTATGGGCATCAAACCGTACTCCATCTAAGGTCTAGTTACTAAATTTCTTGTGACCAAAACTAAAATGATCTTTGGCGTTTTTGTTTTGTAAAGTTAGCTCACTAGAGGAAAAAGGATGGAGACACCTGAGTTAGAATCTCGGCACAAAATGAAGATTGTCTTAGCTTGATTAAAGTCAAACTTGTCTTGCACCAGATGTATTGTAGAGTCCCGCTCTCGACATAAACATCACCGGTTAAGTGATAACATCCACTAACCCACAGGCTGGCGGTGCAATTCCAGCTCCTACAGATGAATGCTGTTGTTGTGTCCTTGGGCAAGACACTTAACTCATCTTATTGTGTGAATGGGTGAGCGGTTCCGTGTTGTAAAGCGCTTTGAGTGCCTTGAAGGTGGAAAAGTGCTGTATAAAAATGTGACCATTTAAAATCTTTGTGCTGTGCTGTATTTAATAAGAAAATATTAACAGGAAGTAATGTTGTGCGCTGTTAGCATGCTAGTCGTTAAGTTGAAAAGCACTTATAAACTCACTGTGGTGAATAATTAGGATGCTCAGATTGCACAAGTTAAGTGAGGAATACTTTTGGTCCACTGCAACGTTCTGTTTTTCACATTTTTAAAAAACAGAATCACGTACAAGCCTCGTTATTTTTTATACAGACTATCTTGTCTGCATGGAGATTCACTGCTTTGCCTGGAATGGTTCACAGTATGGCATTAAACTCATCTATCTTCATGGACAGAAGCAGGTAAAGCCACCCGGCCAGGGTACACGTCAGATCTGTGGAGAGGTGACCCTGCTCATGCCATGGTAACTGAATAAATGCAAGATAGATAAGTTTAATACCAAGTTGTAGGGCATTCAGGCAGAACAGGCGGCAGGTCCTCCACCAGAAAAGTTACAGAGTGCACCTTTAATTATCATCTTTCTGTCATGGCAGTGAAGTTTTAACCATGTTTTAGTTGTTTCCTTTCTCTTTTACCCTCTCAAAGTTGTATTCAGAGTGATTTGTGCATGTTTGAGTACCGTAAAATACCAAATAGTCACCGGGACATTTATTTGCTTTAATCATTTAACAGACCAGGCGTTTATTTGAGACCAGGCGACAAATTGGAGCAGGCGATTCATTCCTTCCTCACAAAAATCCTGCTCATCAAAACTGGGAAAATCTGGTACTCAAATTCTTTCAACCAGTATGACAGTAATTTACAGTTTTTACGGCACGGCTCGGAGGAGGCCTTTATACGGTAGACCTCGATGCAGATCCATAAATCAAACGCGACGGCAGCAGTGTCCGTTGAGTCGACGCAGATTCAGCCTTTAAAAACAACTCGAGCGTCAGTCCCGCGTCCTGTCGTTGCAGCACGACGTCTGTCTTCCAGCTCATACATTAGACTCAGCGTTTATTTGGAATCGGCGTTTATTTATCAAAATATACACCTGCACCCGGCATTTCAAGGGGACCAAGTGGTTAATTGAAACTCTTATTTGGTATTTTACAGTCATCTTTATTTCAACAACATGTGCTACTTTGTTGTGATGATGTTTATTGTGGCGTTCCGTAAAGGAGCAGGTGGGAATGAACTCCTAATGTTACTTACTTACTTACTTACTCACTTACTTACTTACTTACTTACTTACTTTTAAACATCATACTTTTACTCCTACTTGAGTAATATGTAGTTTGAAGTAACAGTACTCCATGGAGATGTTATTGCTTTGTCTGGAATGTTTCACAGTATGGCATTAATCCTTTCCATCACCACTGAGACCAAACCAGCCCAAATTACAGGTCAGATCTGTGGAGAGGCGACCCCGCTCACAGTCAGAATGTCTGTTTTTCTGCGGGGTTTTTTTCGAGCTATGAAACCACCTGTAATTGAATAAATGTAAGGTAGAGCTGTTTAATGTCACACTGTGGAACATTCGAAGCAGAGCGATGACATCTCCACAGAAACAAGCAAGTGACGGATCCCAAATAACATCAAGATCGATAGCAGACAAACGCACAATACGTCTTTTTCCCCAAACCGAGAAACATCACAAACCGAAACTGCAAATCTCCCCACCAAAATGTTAGATTGCATCTTTAAATGAGAAAATTCGCTTCTAAGTCCTACCACTTTACAATCCGACTCTCCCATTTGCCGTATAAATAGTTTGTCTACCTGCTCGATTGCTCCTGGTCCAAGTCCCTCCATCTTGTTTCCGAGCTCTGCCTAATGGGGTCTTCAGTCGCTGGGGGAAAATTAGAATCGGACATCCCCCCTCGATCCTCCGGAGCCAGAAGAGAGACGGAGCGCTGTCGTCTGCGAACGGGAAGCCACATCCGTACTGAAGAAGGAAGGTTATTGTGGGAACAAGCTGGGTCCAGACACACACAGGAGACACTGGAGGAATATGGATGTTTTTAAGGTCCTGTATTACGTAAAACTGATTCTTGTGAACTTTAAATGTGCACTGTGTCACTTTTCTGGTGGAGGGTCCATCACCTGCTTGTTTCTATGACATTAATCAGCTCTACCTTAGATTTATTCAATTACAGTTGGTTTTATAGCTCAAAAATATCTAGAAAAACAGGTATTCTGACCGAGCGGGGTTGTCTCTCCACAGATCTGACCTGTAGCATGGTCTGGTTTGGTCTCCATGAAGATAGAAAGGTTTAATGCCACACTGCGGAACGTTCCAGACAAAGCAATAACATCTCCATGAAGAAAAGCATTTGACGGATGTTTCACCAAAAAAGTTATGCAATGGACCTTAAAGTCATGTTATTATTCTGTTACCTCCTCAGAGACATGGCTGGATTTGTGTTTTGTTTTAGTTGTGCTTTTTAAATTTATATTTACTCTTTATTTAACCAGGAAAGTCCCATTAGGGAGTCCTGGCCAAGACAGCGGTGCTACAATTCAGAATATTACAGGACGCAATCTAAACACGGTGGCTGAGTGGCAACACTCAGGCCTCACAGCAAGAAGGTTGCGGGTTCGATCCCCGGGTCGCCCGGGCCTTTCTGTGTGGAGTTTGCATGTTCCTCCCCGTGTCTGGATGGGTTTCCTCCGGGTACTCCGGTTTCCCCCATCAACCCAAAACATGCCCGCACCCCTATGAACTAACATCAAGGACCATGTTGTCCACCCTCCTGTGGGCTCACCACCTGCAGAGGGATTCATAGGGGGGGTCAGGTGCTATGAGTATTGGGCAGCACGCTGCCCCCGCGACCCAGCCGGATTAAGCGGGAGAAGATGGATGGATGGATGGCAATCTAAACAGGAAATAGTCCTTACTGGGAAATATAAAAATGGGCAAGGTACAAAAGTCCTTTATTACATCGAGGGACGCTAACATGTAACCAGTAAGATGGTCTTCGTCAGGGCATGAATTATACAGGACACATTTTAAGCAACAATTTCAGAAGATGATTTAAAACATTTACAAACCATGGATTTCATTTCCAAACCTTTGAGCAGTAGTGTAAACTGTCTCATTGGAACCAATTCTTTTAATTTCCAGTTCCAATTTTTCAGTAATCATTTATTATTATAATCTGTCTACATGTGCAAAGCTCAAAATGCTCTGCTCCACCTTGTGATGTCATGAAGAGGTAGTTTTCAAGTTAACAGCTCCTTTAATTCAGTAAAGAATGTCAATTCCAAGGCTGAAATTATCCAAACGATTCTAGTGAAGGTGTGTGGAGTCGGGGTCGCCTGGGCCTTTCTGTGTGGAGTTTGCATGTTCTGCCCGTGTCTGGATGGGTTTCCTCCGGGCGCTCCGGTTTCTCCCATCAACTCAAAACATGCGACACTGGTCTCCAGGGAGAATAGCTGATAAGTAATTGTAAGTCAATTAATTCAAACACTGTCCAAAACATTCTAAAATACTAATAAAATAACACTAAATACAATGTTAAATACAATCAATCAATTAAATACTGCCCCACTTTAACTGTGGCTTTTAACTGTATGTTTTAAATCGCACTTAAATTGTTTATGTTGTTTTAAGGCGACCTTTGGTGTCCAGAAAGGAGCCTAATAAATAGAATTTTTATTTTTAATTATTATTATTATTATTATTAAAAACACAGTGGAGCACTTCCTGTATTATCACATGATGTCACAATTTGGAACCGTGTTTTTTTGTTTTTTTTTCAGAGAAAAAGTCATCCTAAATACGCAGAACTTGTGTCTTAAACATGAGTGAAAGAAACAAAACACAACGGACAGGTCTGTTTGTGCTGAGGAAACAACACAACATCGATCAGTGATGATAGATGATAGATCTGTGATGTTATGTGGCGATACAGGAAGTGCTCCACTGTGATTTTAAACTCCCTACACCTTCACTAGAATCATTTGGACAATTTCAGGCCTGGAATTGTCAATCTCTACTGAACAAAAGGTAAAAGGAGCTGTTGACTTGAAAAACTACCGCTTCGTGACATCACAAGGTGGAATAGCACATTTTTTCCTTCTTAAATATGTATCAATGAAACAAAACACAACTCTGAGTACACTTTTGAGGAGGAAACTGCTTTATAACATGGCTTAAACTCACAAGACTCCATTTTCTTGTCATATACAGTACAGTACATGTAAGAATGGTCCTTTTTCACCGTCTTGAATCAAACTTTGCTCACAACAAAGCACATTGTACAACTTTCTAATCATATTCTAAGACTTGTTATTTACTTACACACCCTGGGGTTAGGTCAAGGCTCCGCTGCACAGGTCTCTGATAAGACAGTCTATTACTTTTCTATTACGGTTCAACAGCCCGACTGCCTTGGCCTCTGTCCTAACTTAAACACTCGACGTGGATGGAAAACCTTCTCTTCACGCGCAAATAATGAAATAAATCCCATTTTTATTGTTGTGTTCTGTTGTTAAGTGTGAGGTTAGTGTATTTACTAATCTGTGGGTAGATTGAGATTTGGAATTACAAACACTCGTATGTAGAGGTCAGGGGGAAGTAAAAATGAGCACAGGAGAGGTCACGATAAACCTTGAAGAGTGACATATTGGTTAAAGGTGCGTGGGGGATGTTATTGCTTTGTCAGGAATGTTTCGCAGTGTGGCATTAAACCTTTCTATCTTCACGGAACGCAAACCAGACCAAGTTACAAGTCAGATCTGTGGATAGCCTGACAGCCATAGTCAGAATGCCTGTTTTTCTAGGTGTTTTGGAGGAGGTAAGAACACTGACGTGAAGCTCACAAGAGTAAATTTTGCGCAGTATACGACCTTTAAGGACAGACATTTTCCATACGACTTCACAAACCTGACGCGATGTGCAGTAGTTTCACGAGCAGTTTGTGTTATGATCGCGCACTGAAAGGGGAGCGACTTAGCGTGTGGAGCATCCCTTAAAAATAGTATCTGCATACGACACATTTTCCCGTCTTAAACTGAACAAGACTTTGACGGATCCGACTGAAGGATTTGTGGCTATTTAATTATAAACCTGATTTCTTAAAGGTGCATTGGGTAATTTTTGTGGTGGAGGGTCCGTCAAATGCTTTTTCTTCATGGAGACTTTATTGCTTTGTTAGGAATGTTTGTTCGCCTTCGATGCAAAATTTGGACAAACTTCACCAACTGGCAAAAAAAATCTGGACTTGGTACCAAAAATTTAAAGGGGAAGGCTTATGCAGCGCTAAAGGATCTGGCAGAACAACATCAATATCATCATGGAGCTGGACTTAGTAGTTTTCAAGATAATTGCTTTTAAAATTGTGTCAAATTTTTTGGGACACCCTATACATCTGGACTTGCTTCATGTTTTTGTTTCATTCACATGTTTGAGTAACCCTTTAGGATCAGTCTGTCTCCGTCTCCAAAGCTCAAAATGCTCTGTTCCACCTTGTGATGTCATGAAGAGGTAGTTTTCAAGTTAACAGCTCCTTTTACCTTTAATTCGGTAGAGATCGGCAATTCCAGGGCTGAAATTATCCGAGTGATTCTAGTGAAAGTGTGTGCAATTTAAAACTCACTGGAGCACTTCCTGTCTTACCACGTGACATCACAAGGTGGAGCAGAGTGTTTTCTGTTTGAGAAATGAAACAAAAACACAACTCCGGGCGTGTTTTTGACGAGGAAACTATTATAACAGCGATGGGTTTTTCCATCACAATCCTTCCGTTACGTTGTCCGACATTTCGGCAAACCCGCCTGGAGAACTACATCTCAACTTTCCACTCCCCACCTTGTCCGTTCTTGTCCGTCTACCCCCGATAATCCTTCACCTGTGTGTCCGACGCTGACCCCCGACCTCTGACCCTCTGTCGCAACACCGCGTTATTGTCCGGTTACGAAATGGAACAGGTAAAAATCCCCTCGGATGACCACACCGCTTCATATTTGCCCACTGAAAGCTCACCTGAATGTCCGGGTAAACAGACAAACATCTATGGGTCAACGTTTTAGCCATTAGCACGCGTCGCTAAGGCCCTTTATTATGTGGAAGGACCGGTACGGAGGTAAACACGGCCCTGGTCAGTCTCAGGTCAGCAGCTTTGAAGAGAAATGTGAGAATGCAGTGGATTTTACGAGATGCAGGAGCGTACAGGAGGATCCGACGGAGAGACAAAGCAAAAGGTCAGAGTAAGTACTGTTCGGAGGAAAGAGGAAAGAAAGGTTTTAGCACATTTTTCAAGAACCATTATTGCCTTCACATAAAACTGCTTACCCTGTAGTTTAGGTTTGTACAAAAACACTCAGAAATGTGATTCTTCTGCACTGCAAACCCGAACGTTCAAAGTAATTAAATAGATGACGTGTATACTCAAAGTTTTAGAAATAGTCCTGCTAACTTAATTATGTCAACATGTTCTTTATGAGTAATTTTAACTAATTTTTTTTATTAAAGTGAACTATATATTGAGCATAACATAAATTAGATACAACTTAGTAGAATTAAGTAATTAAAAGTCCTGTTGTTTCTATTGTTTCAAATTGGGATGATTTAAAAAATAAACTTAATTTATACAGCACATGCTAAAATACAACGCAATTTCAAAATGATCGAAAAAAGAGATCCTTATAGATCCTTATAGTGTTTGTCTATTTTTAACTTAACTGTACTCTATTGCTGCTACTGTTTCTTGCTGTTCTCTTTACTGTGCGTTGCAACACTGAAATTTCCCCATTGTGGGACAAATAAAGGATATCTTATCTTATCTTAAAATATGAGTGATGTTAACTACAAATATTTGAGATAGGGTGAATGAGCACTTTTGATTCACTTGTTTTCAAAAGGTACAAATAGCAAGTCCAACCTTTTAAGTTCATCAACTTAAAATAACTGAGACAATTGTTTCAGTTTTTTTGAGTTCTGGTAACTTATTTGGGTTTACAGTGTGTTAGTTTTGTCGGTTCATATTTTAGTCTTTTTCTCAATTCTAGCAGATGCGTTTAAAATGTAAATTCTTTCTTTAAAGGTGCATCTCTCAAATGGAAAATCACAATCATTTGGATAATTTCAGCCCTGGAATCGACCATTTCTACTGGACAAAAGGTAAATCAGACCTGGGCATTGTACAGCTCCCGGGCCACATACCGACCCTAACTTTGGTCGACTCTGCCAGGCCCGTTTAAGCTCATTTGATATTCCAAAATATACATATTTTATCATTTTATCTCATGCATGGATTAAAGCTGCATTGCTTTTATTTCAGAGGTGTTTTTATGACATTTTTTCTAAGGCAGCCTCACTTTCTCATTGCTTAGTCATAACATACACTTTTATCAGCCTTACCAGCGCTTCAAAACAATGTGATTTACTGCTTTTTATAAAGAAATATGATTAATATTATGCAGAATTGAGCATTTTGCAGTAAGCATTTTCGCCCAGTGTTCAGTCGAAATGGGCTACCCCACTGAAATGAGCCCCCCGGAGCCTAAATCGACAGTGACTTCTATCGATTCACGCTCCCGTGTCGAAATAAGCGACCTCACGTTTTTCCGTTTACAGTTGTCTAGAACCAATAAAGTGAACCTCCCCACTTTTACGACAACTTTTTTGGCGAGACAGCAGGTTTGATGCTGTTTGCACACGGTGATCACACTTTATACCTTAGTTATGGCAAATGTGCACTCATTTATACGATTATGTGTAGTTCATTTGGACAGTCGTATTACGCTGTTAAATAGGGTTATGACTAAAGGTACAGGACAATTTAACCACTGAATATTGACCCACTGTCAAATCACCATTATTCATTCATTTATATGAATATGTGCAGAGGTAGCTCATTTTGACAGGTCTGTATCTACTATCAAATAAGGCTCCTATTGTATAAGAGAAAGAAATAACTGGAAACACTGAAATCTTTATATATTAAATAGAGTTAAATATATAATATTTAATATCAGAGGCTACAGTGTGAATTTCCTACTATAATATAGTGATATTTATATATAGTGTTATTTATACAGTGCCTTTTAAAACAAAGCTACGTTTTCTACACATAGAAACAAAATAAAATATGTAATGAAAATGATGACCATAAAATTCAATCATCTAATGTAGTTATTCTGACGCAAATCTAACCTGCACACGTCGATGCTTACAGGCTTAACTGGTCAAAACATCCATTCAAAAAACATACAATAAAACCAAAACACTTTTAATATGTTACTTGTTCCTCCACTTCTGCCTCGGGAGCTCAAATCGACGGACATTTAAACTGTAATGTCACTTGAAGGTCGTGTGTATGCGCAGTAGAGCTACAGAGCTCAAATTGACAAGACACACAATATTTTCTGTTTCTCATGTGGCCCCGTGGAAAAAATACTTGCCCACCCCTGAGGTAAAGGGTAACAACAGGAGGTAACAACATTATAATATGGTTTGAAGCTCGCAAGAGTCACTTTTGCGTAATATAGGATCTTTAATAAGGATTCTGTTCGTACATAATTAACAATTCCAGCAGCTTTCGCATTTGAGAGAAGACGTGAAATCTGAACGGATAAACGACCACAAAAATCCCACGTATTTCACTTTGAAAAGGTCTAAACTCCAGGTACAACAGATGATGTTTTGCTCCTTTTATCATCTACATAATTGCAGCCTTTGCGATTTGATAATTGTGACAACTCAAATTATGATTATTTGTGAGCCCTAGATAATTGGAATGGTTGAAACATTTTTAGACAATAATTGTGTTACTTGAGGTATTTGAGAGGTATTTTTAGCTCAAAATTGGAAAAAAAACAACAACAAAAAACCCCAAAATGCCATTGTGAGTGAACACGTTTCAAGTAAGAATGTGCAGTATAAAACAAAATGGTAGAATTCATTGATTTATATGGTCAGTGCTGTAACCTCGCCCTCAACACTTCAGCCAGTCATATCATTGTACAAGCAGGCGATTAAGGTTTTTGATAAAAACCCCATGAGGTGGCATCATTGTGACATCATCCATAAGCACAATCTTTTTACATTTGAAAATTTTGTAAATTTTAGCACCTTGAAACTGTTTTTTAAATGTTTGGCAAATCATGTGTCACCACTGTTGTCTGATTTTGCTGTCAGGCGTCGGGGCTCAGACCTCACACCAGAGCTTCTGTCAGTGGAGACTGTGTCGTTCCAAAGTCCAGAACCTCCTCTGGACCGTCCAGTTTCTCCTCTACTGGACCCAGACTGTGGAACTCTCTTCCCACTGACCTAAAACAACAGACTGACCCCAACATTTTTAATAGACGATTGAAATTGTGGCTGAAATCAGGACAGAGCTGTACACATGAAAATGCATAATTTAACGTTTTATTGTATGTACTGCATTATTAACTGTTAATGTTTTATTACTTTGAACCTTTTCTAAAAGACTCCTGTGGACAGGTGTTGTAAATTAGCACTTGTGCTATAACACTTGAAACAATGCATCTGGTTTGTCCAATGCAATTGTTATGTCCATATCAAATAAATAAATAAATAAAAAAATAAAAAATGCTGTAAAATGTCTATTCGAAATGACAAAAATAAATAAAATTGCACCATATGGTATTGTTAGTGTAAAACCAAAGATAAAAATGGAAGTTCTGTGGTTACAGGACTTTTTTGAGCAAAATATGGCTTGCCCCAGGACAGATATTTTATAAAAGCAGCTCTAGAGGTCAAAATAAATGTCTGCATCTAATTATAAAGTGTTTTATTGTCTGATCATCTGAAAGTGCACTGTTAGCATGTGAAAGCCCAAAAGACTCGATCATCAACTCGAGAGAAGCAACAAGTGAGGATCGACTACTGATGGTGAAGAAGAAGAGAAACTGAAAGAAAATGGTTTGAGAATGTATTTTTTTTAAGCGTTTTTCAAAAATATATAATTCACTCGTAAATAAATGGGATTAGAAACGACATCGGCGATTGAGTCTTTTGGGCTTTCACATGCGCAGTGGAAAATCAACGGAGTTAAGTGTAAGGCTGCTTATAAAGTTGTTTTATAGCGTTTCCAGACACTAATGAGTGAACCAGACAGAGCGTTTTGTTTGTTAGACTCGTGGCTGTTGTAAGATGGGTTAGAAAGTGGTGTTCAGCCTCTTCTGTGCAAACTGCCATTTTACGTGGAAGTTCAGAACTTGCCCCCATCACTACACTAGTTCGTTGCCTTGACAGACTCACTGCCACAGCGAGATCTCTGCCGAGGAAACACTGATCTGTGCCGTTTTTTGGCTTCTGACAGAATTCGACCACCAGCAACGGACTTTAGCTTCAAACGTGCCGGAGTTCCACTTTAAGTCCCTCTCTCTATACACTGTGACCAGACGATCTGTTTGTTTATCGAATAACTTGAGTTTCTGAATATTTTGGCGTTACTTGAGATGTGTATCCAGACTGTTCCAGAGTTTAACACCACATACAGACACACAGAAACTTTGATGGGGAGTTTGAACATTCATCAATTATTAGTTGTCTCTCTCATTTTGAACAAGCTTTGTAGATTACTTGGTTATATTTGATTGAGATTTATTCTGTTTAAGACGCTGTACCTGATTTTTACTCTCTTTAAAACGTGGAAAAACAGAACTAGTCCATTGTAAACAGTTTGCAGTGGTCCAAAGTTACTCCTCACTCACTTTATGCGTTCAGAGCATCCGGATTAATCCCCTTGATGAGTTCATAAAAGCTTTTTACAATTCCCAGAGATCAGAGCAGAGTTTCGCCCGCAAGATCAGCGTCTACAATATATCTGTATAAAACAAGACACATTTTGCTCAAACACATGGAAATAGAATCAGGTACAAACTATAATTAGCAGTTCTTGTAAATGCAAATGTAATTATCGACCTATTGTTTCCATTTTACATTACCTTTCAGAAAACATTGCTGGTTATTCATTTTCATTCTGCGCTAAGACTTTTCCCTCTCTTTAGATTGAGCGTGCAGACTGCGAGCACATGGCGAGCCCCGAGCACTTCCTCCCCGACCCGGCCCGGCACAGGTCAGAGGTGAGGGGTCAGGGGTCGCAGGGGCGTGGCCTCGGAGCCGGAGACGCCCCCCAGGTTTACACAAGGGTAAAAAGAGCCCATTGAGAGGAAAAGCATGGGCCGGGTTTCACAAAGCTGTACTGTTTGGAGCGCACCCCCACACAGGAAAACACGCCGTCTCTGTACAAAAGAGCCCAAATCTACTGATCATATGGACACATCTGTACGAGGGCTTTAATATGTCGGTGCAAAAGAAATGTTCAATTCTGTAAACTTTTTGTGGTTTTTTTTGTGTTTTTTTTTTTTTTTTTTGAGTAAAGACACTTCGCTGCTGATCAATGTGGCTTCTTCTTCTTCTTCTTCTTCTTCTTCTGGTCCAATTGCTCAGAATTACTCAGATGTTACAGCGACATGACATACCGTATTTTCAGGACTATAAGCCGCTACTTTTTTCCCAGGCTTTGAACCATGCGGCTTTTACAAAGGTGTGGCCATTCTGTGGATTTTTCTTTCACCGCTAGGGGCGCTCTAACCGGAATTTCAAGATAAACGGAAAATGAATGCAAAGAAGAATACGCTACTTTTTATTTAGCAGATATAACACGTACGACAAATTACTAACTGGTAATTATTTTCAAATCCTCGCCCCTTCATCATGAAAAGCACACGAAGGAGTTTGTATGATGCAAGTTTTAAGTTGAAGGCATCGATCTTGCTCCAGGAAGGAAACCGCTGTAGAGCCCTGCACCCGCGGGACCCGAGGGACCAACACAAAACAGTGCGGCGTGGGACATATTCTGAAAGCTTATTGCGGGCGTAGGCGGGAGCGCGACTGTGCGACACAGGAGTGGGACTGAAAATTCTGTCCCGCGCAGACCTCTACCTGCTGCTGCTGTAAGCTCGGCGTCAGCGGAGACGATTAAAGTGACTTGTGGTTTCACTGCACAGGAGAAATGAAGGTCAATTACCGGTTCTTTTCTGTTTTTGACCTGTTTTAATCAGCACAGTTGCTGCCGTGTTAAAAGGCACTGTTCAGAAAGAATCTGTTCAGGTACATAAATGTACATTTACAGTACAAAATCGTTCTGTATATGCAGTAAATATCTCATTTTTCAACATAAATATCAGCAGCTTATAGCCCGGTTGCGGCTTGTATATACTTTTTTTTATTTTTTTTATTAAAAATAGAGTAGATGCAGCTTATATACAGGTGCACTCTGTAGTCCGGAAAATACAGTAATTAAGTTAGCAGGACTATTTCTAAAACTTTGAGTATTCACAACTTAATCTATGTAATTAATTTGGACGATCAGGTTTACAGTGTACATACGTATATATTTATACAGATGTTGTGCTTCGTGTAGTAAACATGGGGTAACAAGAACCGATTAATACCTCAACTAGCTCCTGATTGGCAATTGTAGGTCCCAAGAATATCAAACCTGTTTGAAATCCAGTCGTGTCTCTTGAGGGTTTCACTGTTGAAGTCGTTCGTACAGTGTGAGAACATGAATCATGAGCTGTGAACTTTTAAACCCTGCAATTTGATCGTACAATTTGAGCTGGGGCTGAGTGAAACGATCAGAAATATCACACAGTGTACGCCCGGACATTGTAAGCGCAGTACCTGATTTTTACTGTCTTAAAATAATTTTAAAGACAGTAAAAGACATTTTTAAAGACATTTTAAGACATTAAAAAAAAAAAATTTAGTGCAGTGATACAAAGTTATTCCACACTTACCTTATGCATTTTAAGTATTCTAATTATTCAGCACGATGAGTTTATGAGCACTTTTCACAACTTTCAGAGGCTAGTCTAACAGTAAATTCAGACAAAAATGCTTTATAATTACAACTAGATACCAAAAGAAAAAAAAATCAATTCTGTCAACTGGACAAAAGTTTTTTCTTTGTACCAGCTTTTGTCCAATTGACAGAACAGACTTTTTTTTTGCTATGGATCCCACCTGGACGAGTGAGGGATCACACAGACATTAGAAGCAGATGTATGACAGATAATACACATGGGGCATTGGGCCAAGACACAATTTGCACAAATACAAACCCTTTAAGCACAAAGGACAGCTGCACATTTCACTAAAACATGAGTCTTTGCGTAATTAAATTGAGCAATTAATTCATAATGCCTGAAAAATGGATCGCGTAAGTCACTGGCCGTCTGCTTTGAGTTCTCCACATTTATCCGTCTGCAGCGGGTCTCGCTGGAAGGGACGTGGGGCGCAATGTCACGACAAATATTTGAATCTGACTGGTCACAGAAGCAGAACTAACCGGAAAATCAAACTTCTGTTATATTCAGTTGAGAGAAAAGCCACAAAAAAGCGCTCCCCTGCACATTTTCTTCCAATAAAATAGTCTGAGTTTCTGCTAAAATAGGCTGAAGTACGTCCACGTCTCTCTGTTTGTTTTGGTTCATTGGATCTCACAAATATTGCATGAATTCTTCTTTCTGGTCAGGTTAAACAGAGCGCGGATTAAAGCAAACTGAACGAAATAACAAAGCGCCCTCAGTGTTAAGATCACATTTGAATAGACATTGTGCAGATTCACTATTTAGGCTTTGAAAGTTCACCACCGATCAGAAGAAAACAGTTCCCATTTTTTCCTGAGTGCATATCACCATTGAGTCTCTGAGCTTGAAACTAACATTTTTTTTTACTTTTAACTAATTTTACTCACTACTAACTAACTAGAGCATCTTTGGTCCTGCAACAGTACAGTATGTATTGCTTACATCATCACATTCAATAGACCAGTCATATTTTATACAGATGGGCCACAGCTAAAATGAATATTGTTTAAATGCAGAGTTTTTGTTGTAATATTGCGAGTTCTTTGGTCTAATTAAAGGTCCTATGTTAGACAAAGTAGATTTTTGTGAGTTTTAAAGGGACATTAGGGAATTTTGGATGTATATTGATGCCATTTTCATGTTGTAATTTAGATTCAGTCATAAAATGAATTTGATTTATATTTAGTGAGTGCATGTTTAGCATATTTAGGATTACATTACATTACATTTGCATTACTATATTTCATAATTTGTATTTTGTGCAATTTTTATTTTATTTTGAATTAGTTTAGTTTCATAATTTCCAGAGATGTTTAGCCAAGAAGAACTGAGCTCATAGAATGTAAATTATGTTTTTTCTGTTGCTTGTTTAAGAATTTCAGTAAAGATTTGGCGAACTCACTGTTTTCTACCATCATTAAAACCTTAAAGGGGAACTCCGGCATGTTTGAAGCTAAAGTCCATTGCTAGAAGGTGGTCGAATACTGTCAGAAGCCAAAAAACAGCACAGATCAGTGTTGTCTCGGCGGAGATCTCGCTACGCTAGTTTGTTGCCTTGACAGACTCACTATCACAGCGAGATCTCCACCGAGGCAACGCTGATCTGTGCCGTTTTTTGGCTTCTGACAGTATTCGACCACCTCTAGCAATGGACTTTAGCCTCAAACATGCCCTTTAAACACAAGTAGACTCTAAAAGTGGTTTATTGCATGAATATGTTAAGAACTCACTGAACACAAGAAGGGGAATTTAACCACTTCAGGGTCTCATTTTACTAGCGACACAGTGTAGTCGATGTGTGGAGACACTTAAAATATTTCATCCAGTTCTTCTATTTGCAGTTGTAGCTGATGCTAACCTAGCAGATCTCTATGGCCGGTGTTGTCCTGCCGCTAAAAACAGTCTTACGCACTCCACAAAGCACCAAAGCAAATCTATTATTACACCAGCCTGTCGATGTGAATGTCTCTGTCGATAGAAAAATATATAAAATAGGGAAATCTGGCATAATCACATTCTTGAATCTGAAAACACTTTGCCCCCCTGCTCAGGAACTGAACCTAAAACATTCTTGCTGTGAGCCAAAATCACTACTGTCTCTAACGTCCCATAATTCCCAGTCCATCTCTCCATACAGCTGTAATTTCCCTTTCATAATTTCACTCTTCTCCTTTCCCTGTGTCTCTTTTGGGTAGAAAACGGTGGATTATTGGCAGATTAGGGAGTGCCTTTGGTGTGATCCGCGGGTAAGCCTCACAGCACGAGGCCCCAGAGCTAATGAAGCTCCAGTGTGATGGGCCCGGGACGAAGCAGAGGAGGAGATTCTCAGATCTGCTCCAACGTCGGGAGGAAATGAGAAAGTGTCGCCCAGAAAGCCCCCCGCCGAGGAGAGGACTTTACACCGGGAGGTCGAGGAAGAGAGAGGATGGACAGAACAGGGAAAAAGAGAGAGAAAGAGAAAGAAAGTACATAACAGGGAAAGAGAGAGAGTATGGACAGAACAGGATAGGAGACAGTGAGAAAGTGTAGCACAGAGCAGAAGAGAGAGAGCTGAGGAGAGAGGGAAAGTATGAATAGAACAGGGTAGAAGACAGAGAGAGAGAGAAAGGGAGAGAAATTACAGCATAGAGCAGGAGAAATAGAGAGAGAAAAAAAGTACAGCACAGGGGAAAAGAGAGAGAGAAAGTACAGCACAGGGGAAAAGAGAGAGAGAAAGTACAGCACAGGGGAAAAGAGAGAGAGAGAAAGTACAGCAGCTGGAAAATCGAATGGTACGTTCACGCCGCAGCAGTTTTCATGTAAAGTCTACGTGGTGCGTTTTTGCGGCATGTCTTCAGGCATCAGCACGGCGCAAATCTGGTCTTAAGCTTTCAGGCGTCGGCGTCAGAAGACGAGCATCCAGGGCGTCAATGCCAGAAGTTGAAAAATCAAAATTTTTGGTGTTGGACGGTCAACCAATCAGGGGCGAGAACCGAGCCAAGAACTGGAGCACGGAGCTCGACGGGCCGGACCTCCACAGCTCGGAGCCTAGAGCCCTCTGTGGGCTGGAGCTCCGCGGGGCAGTGCTCCATGGGCTGGGGCTCTGCTCATGTGTTTTAAGTAATAAATTCACCAAAGTCACTCTCGCTCGACCGGGTGAACACGGCACTCGCAGACCACAGCTGACGCCCTGGACAAGTATTTTTATCCTGTTTTTGCATGGCGTCCAAGATGCGCGTTGGGGCATCTGAATTCAAATGCAAAGGCGTCCAAATAGGGGCGTCCAGCACTAAACCAGGTCTAATCCAGGACTGAACCAGGTCCGCTGATGACACACTGGATATTAGGACCAGGAGTTTGGTTCGGGAAACAGGAAACAGTCGTTATCCGTTTTTTCATTATTAAACTGAACACAAAATTGAAAACTTAAAAAACATTATTGTCGTTTTCCGTTTTTTTCATTTTGGTTTGTTGTTGTTTTTTATTAACTTATTTTTTGTTTTAAGTTTTATTCTGAAAAACGAATGAAGGAACGATACACGGCTTGAAGTGTTACGGAAGACGTCAGACTCGCTCAATCCACTTCTTTATACCGTCAATGTGTACGAACGACACGATCTGCATATTAAACATCCTGAGCTCATTTTCCATGAGACACTGATGGAGTTCCTTTTACCTTTTACCTGAGTCACAGCAGTTCTCCATCAGAGCCTATATAGTTTGTGTATATGTGTATATAATAGGACCCAGAGCCACAGGGGGCTGATTATCTGTGGAATTATCTGTCTATGATGAGCTATATGCTAAACTCACATAAAACACTGATATTAGGGGAGCAGGCTGCTAAGAACTTTGATTAACCAGATTTAATATACAGACAAAATACATAGTTTAGGTTGTTAGTTTACTTAATTTAGTTCAGTCTATCACAACACATAACATAACCAAACCTGCATATGTGAGTCTAAGAGAATTTAAGAGAAAGTAACTTAACTTTAACACTGACTCACAAAAGCTACACCATGAACTTCTCTTGGTGCACCATTGGCACACCACTATCTAAATTGTGGCATTTTCCTCTCTAACCAATGCCTACTGGCCTTCATTGTCTCACCACACTTGCTTTATAAACCTCCTCCTTTGGAAACATCATTCTGGGGCTTGAACACTCAAAGATGTTCACTTTTAGTATACTTTTAGAGTATGTTCACTTTTGAAATCACACTATGTTCACTTTTCAGTCCCCTCGGGCCTGTATTATTGATGGTAAATAAACTTCTCCTGCTTAAGACAGTTGGTCTCCAGCCTTTTACTTCCTCCTTTCTTGGACAAGCTGAAAACTTCTACAGCAGTGAGTACTCACAGTCAAATTTGCCCTATAACTGCTAGCCCCAATGAGCTTCATTTGGCCGGGGCCTAACGCTATGGGGTCTCCAACCTGTGGCTCAGGAGCTACAGTAGCTCTTCACCTTCTTCCAAGTAGCTCGCCAAGAGATTTCTGAAAATGTAATTTGTTAAATGCCTATTCATTAGCAAGAAGAAGTTTATTGATAAGTGTACGAGGCAATGGAGATGGCTGGGTTGAGACTCGTGGGTGGGAGTTCTGTCTTAATTATCACTTGGCCCAGCCGGAAAGGGAACCCCCTCATAGGTGTCTTATGTCTGGAAGCGAACAGATATGGGTTGGGAGGGCGGGGTCGAGTTATTTGGGACAAACTGGGTTGTCGGGATAGGCTGCTACAAAGAGGCTTCTGGGAAATTGGGGTGTGGTAGAAGTGAGCTGTGATTCGCTGGAGAGGAGGAGAGCGTGGTCCTGCTCCTGAATCTCAGTTAATCATATTAACCACATCTAACACTGTAAATATCTCATTTGATGCCTGACTTTGTGTCCTAATAAATTAATAATGGTTTATGTTTTATAGATTTTATAGATCTAAGGCCGTAGCTCTTGTATTTACTCAATTTCTTCTGATTGATAAATGACTAGATCTCTTGGATTGATGTTTTGTAAAAGTAGCTCACCAGAGGAAAAAGGTTGGAAACCCCTGGTATACAGTTTATGTCCAGCACATACTTTGAGCAGGTTACTTGCAGATGGCCTGTTACACCGACTATGAGAACTGCAGTGCGTATTTGAGCAAAAAAAACTCGTTTTCACAAGATAACACACGTCTAATGAGCTGAAACTCACTTCAGAACGCTGCAATGTTTGAGAAAAACTGACTTCTTGTGGGTTCTTACCTCAGACCCACGATTCTGCACCCGGGTCAGTGTGGCGGGTCATATTGATTTAAAAAACTATTTAAATCTTGCAAGATTCCTGAACCGTGCCACACTTGTCTCATCTGGCACGACCCAAAATTTACACCAGAGCAGTAAAGCGTGTAGCAGCACATGCACAGGTATCACTTTGCATTTTAACCGGTCGAACAATCTGCACCGGTAAATTAGGTTGGAGTTCTAATTTTTCAGCTTCAGCGGAGCGTCTCCACTCTCCAGGCTTTTTTGCAAGGGGAAGACAGGAAATAAACATGTGTTGCCAAAATAAACTTCCAATGCCCTTTCAAAATACACCACAGTCTCGTAAACACCGTGCGTCTCATCGGGAGCTCAGGGAAGGACTCGTGATGGACTGCGGAAAGTTTACACTCTCGGAGTATAAACATTAAACACTTTATGAAACAGGAACAACTTCTGAAGGAAAAGGCAGTCGGGGCAGGCAACGAAAATTAAATTGTGAGCAGCTTAATTAATGTGAGCGCCACAGCGACGGCCTGTTATCGCTGCAGCATCGTCCCTCCTGCCAACTTTTGGAATTAAAACGTAATTCACGCAATCGACAATGAACACATGAACGAGTTTGGGGTTTAAACGTGAGGATACACAGACGTTAGCGTCGCAGGAGCAGCTCTGTTGACTCTGGTGTAAATTGATGCTTTTAAAAATATGCAAGTACACAGCTTTGCTTACGTTATGTGTCACTGAAGCTCCTGGTATAAAGTCGTATATATTTATCTCCCACGGCTATAAACTTTTTGTAGTCCTTCCCTGAGCTCCTGTATGGTGTGGGTCAGGGTTAGGGTTTTTAAAGAACTTATTTGAAAAGGCCATCGGATGTTCCTGTCTCTCTCCTACAAAAAAAGCCTAGAGACGCTCTTAAGAAGTTGAAAAATTAGAACTTGAACCTCATTTAAGTATTGTGAAGTATTGTCAGAATTAAGCCTGTTGAACTCCTGTATGACATTATTGGGGGAGGAACGATGTCTCTATATCACATGTGTCAAACATGCGGCCCGGGGGCCAGATCCGGCCCTCCAAGCCCTTTAATCTGGCCCTCGGCTGATTTTTCTATTAAAATACTTAAAATTTTCAGATTTTTCTGTTAATTTTCTGCACCGTTTAGCATAGCAGCGTCTCCGGTGTTTCTGTATGTTGCGACTCCCACCAGAGCAGCACAAATGAAGACTTTCCTCTTTCCAAACGCTCTTAAAGGACGATCGTTTTGACTGTCGACCGTGACCCTCATCAGCAAAATGTCAAAAAATGAGAAAAGCAGATGCTGAGTTCAGGATTTCCCAAGAAAAATAGTCTAATTCTTATTTGTTGACAGAGGTGAATGGGAAATCTGTGCTCAGCGTGTTTGGAACAAGTGGCGTTGCTCGAGGAATATAATCTTAAACACCACTACGAGACACGGAGAAAAATACGATAACTTGAAGAGAGAACTGAGTTTTCTGATCCGGCCCTTTTGGGATCAAAGTAGGCTGCATACGGCCCCCGGACCAAAATGAGTTTGACACCCCTGCTCTATATCATGATATACATGTCACGATTTGATATACCACGATATATCAGCCATTACTAAAACAATGGCTGATATATCGCAATTTAACAATAATTACTTCTAATAATATTGTCAACTACACCTTCACGAGAACCAAATTGCATGAAATATATTTGACCGTTTTAATTCATGAGAACAGTGAATGCGACTAATGAATTTTTGTGAAAAATATTTTTAAAAATCAATTCAGATGCATTTTGAGTCGATGCGAGAATTGGTCAATGATACTACGATATATCACTGAATCGATTTTTTCTTACATCCGTAATAAGTGTCAAACTTCAGCCTAAAACCTGGTCCGTAGAATAACTTTGTGTCATGCAGAATTTCTGAGTTTAATTATTGCAATATGATGATGTTTACTGACTGAAGAAAATAAACTAACCTACGAGCTAATCCCTAATTTCTAAGAATTTTTTTTCCACACAAAAATTGGAAAGTTAGGCCCTGTGTTTCCACAGTCCTATTTTCTAAGATTTTTCTTGTTTCTAAGATTTTTCTCAAAATGAAACTCAAGTCAAGCCATTTTTATTTTTTTACTGCACCGACATGTGCTGTTCCCGGGCATAAGTTTGACACATTCTTTGCTAAAGTCTTTAAAGGATATAATTTCTGCCTGTTCCTGGCTCATGAAAGGTTAAAAACGCAATAAGCCCTTTCCAGTTTTGAGAGAACCGCATAAATTGTGTAACATTTATTTATTTTTTCCAACTTTTTTTGTTTTATTCATCATTTATTCAATCATTGTTCAGTCGACACAGGACAGCAGTCACAGCACTTACGGATCACCTGTTGGTAGCACATAAGGTTGAAAAGTACTAGGACAGGGGTGGCCAACTAGTAGAAGACTAAGAGCCCCTTCTTTTTCTGTGTTACTGCAAAGAGCCACATTATACACATGGGTACACATGAACATCATCCCATTCCTCAATCATGTATGCACACACACGCACACACAGACCTATGCTCAACCAGATTTAATGAAAATAACCACACCAACATGATAATATTGTTTAAAAGTTGGTAAAAGTTGTTTTCAACAGTTAACATTGTGTGCACTGTCTCACACACACAAACTCTCAGTTCAAGCAAGTCCACAAACAAAAATAAAATAATTTTCATTTTCAATTTTTCTCTTACTATGCTGCTTAGTGAGACTTTTGGCATTCCTTATCTTGAACAATCCTTGAATGAATGGTAACGCCAGCCAAGCATATTTGACGCATGTTATGTAAAAGCTCCTGAAGAGCCGCATGAAACTAGTTAAAGAGCCGCATGAGGCTCGAGAGCCACGGGTTGGCCATGACTGTACTAGGATATGGAAGTCCAGGAGGCTCACAACAAATACAAACGCCACAACTCACCAAAAAAATCCACAACAGAAGTGCGACTCTATTTTCCGACGGACCAAGTGAGTAGGATCAAGCAGGAAGTGAATGGGAAAAGTTGAAGAAGCAGAATGTGAAAAGTAAAGAAACAGAAAAGTGAACAAAGTTGGAAACATAAGTAAAAAGTCATTTACTGTTTTGTCGTCTTGGGATACCCCGGAATAGCTGGAGGAAGGGTCTGGGGTGAGGGAATTCTGGAAATCTCTGCCTCTGCAACTGGAAGAAAGTGGCTGAATGTACAGATGGATGATGAGCTCTATACGACGCCAAGGTGCAATTATTTATATTGGAGGCGTTTCAATGCATTTTAACCCAACACTGGTATCGGATCAGTAATACTTTCCGTGTTTGACTTGGGATCAGATCAAAACAGAGATCTCTGGTATCGCCCTTCACTCACTCGGAGATGGGCCTCTTCATATGACATAATGTTACTGATGAGGTGCTCGGATGCAGACTTAAAAGCTTTGGGAGCGTCGTGAGTACGAGATCTAATGGACGTATTCAGACAAAGGATTATGGAAAACAACGGGCACTTACTTCCAAAAGGGCATTAACTTGGAAAAAAAAGGTTAAAAGCGGTAAGTTACGAGGTGGGATCGCTTTAGTGGTTATGACGATAAAGGGAATCAGTTATATTTTGGGAAGCAATTTATGGGTCAAGAGTTTTTCCTGTTACGGACGCCATTTTGAGGATTTCTGATCAGCCTCGTTCGAGCAGTTGTCAACCTCTAATTGAATAATACATGAAAAACAATCCATTGAAAACCTGTATTCTTACTGTGAGTGTGATTGCCTCTCCCGTCCTGCTTGTCTCCACGGCGATAGACAAAAATAATGCTCACCTGTGGGACATGCTCAACAAGCGCATAACAGCTACGTGACACAAGCAGGTGGCTGAAAATGTCCACCAGAAAAGCGATGTTGTACGACTTTAAATAAGCTATGCATGACTTTAACTTTGTAAAAATTTTGTAAACCAGAGTTTTCTATTCTAACAGTGACTAGCATGCTAACATTACAGTTCCTGATTATGGGACAATACAGGCTGATGCTTTATAATCGTTTTTTGCCACCTCCGGCCATATAGGGTCTGGAAACAGGCATTAACTGCTCAAATATCAGTATTAAATCAGTTTTTATGCAAAACTGACACTGAGATTTCATTTAATTTGATTTAATTTTATACAAAACTGACACTGAGACACTGACATTATTTTTTTTAACAAAACTGACACTGAGATTTAATTAAATTTGATTGAATATTATGCAAAATTGACCCTGAGACACTGAGATTTTAATTTTATTTTACAAAACTGACATCCATCCATCCATCCATCCATCTTCTCCCGCTTAATCCAGCTGGGTCACGGGGGCAGCTTGCTGCCCAATACTCATAGCACCTGACCCCCCCTATGAACCCCTCTGCAGGTGGTGAGCCCACAGGAGGGTGGACATCATGGTCCTTGATGTTAGTTCATAGGGGTGCGGGCATGTTTTAGGTTGATGGGGGAAACCGGAGTACCCGGAGGAAACCCATCCAGACACGGGGAGGAACATGCAAACTCCACACAGAAAGGCCCGGGCGACCCGGGGATCGAACTTGCTGTGAGGCCTGAGTGTTGCCACTCAGCCACCGTGCCGCCGTACAAAACTGACAATGAGATTTTATTAAATTTGATTGAATATTACGCAAAACTGACTCTGAGACACAGATTTAAATTTTTTATGCAAAACTGACTGAGACACTGAAATTCTTTTTTTTTTTAATGCAAAACTGACACTGAGATTTAAGCCATGTTATAATGCTATTACCTAAATACAGACCTAGAGCTGATTTTGTTTCATTCACATGTTTGAGTAATACTAATATTAATACTGTCTATGTCACTAAAGCTCAAAATGCTCTGTTCCACTTTGTGATGTCATGAAGTGGTAGTTTTCAACTGAACAGCGACATTTTACCGTTTGTTCAGTAGAAATGTTTGAAAGAATCCAAATGATTCTAGTTAAGGTGTTTGGAGTTTAAAAACGCAGTGGAGCACTTTGGGTTACCACATGACATCACAAGGTGATACAGAGTGTTTTCTGTTTGAGAGAAGAACTCAGCCTAAATCTACAGGTTTGTGAGTTAAACATGTGTGAATGAAACAAAATAAAAGAGCAGTTTGGAGTATTATGGGCTCACAATTAAGGTTTAAGATTTATTAGAATAATAACAGTTTTGGTTTATGTGGATTATTCTGGTTATTGTTATTGCTTCAGTGGCACAAAGTAGTTCAATATTATCTTTTTAAAATGTATTTATCTATTTATGTTTGCAGTGGATTTATATTTGTGATTGAAGTGAAATGTATTAGAGTCTGTCCGTGGATGAATTAGACGCACGTATATTTTTTATTACCATATTTTCCGAACTATAGTGGCACTGGTATATAAGCGCATCCACTCTATTTAAAAAATTAAAAATTAAAAAGTATATACAAGCCGCAACCAGGCTATAAGCCGCTGATATCTATGTTGAAAAATGAGATACAGTGATCCCTCGTTTATCGCGGGGGATACGTTCCAAAAATAACCCGCGATAGGTGAAATCCGCGAAGTAGTCAGCTTTATTTTTTACTGTTATTTTACAATGCAATACTTTACTGCAGAATGAAACAAAAAATAAAACCTCTTTTCAGGCCCAAAATGTGTTTAAGAAATAGAAATATTAACGTTTTCTTACAAATAACTATAATAGTTTAAAGAGCGGTGTTGTAAAACAATATTTTTATATAGTAATGAATACAAGGTAGGAAACATTGTCACTGGCGTATTTCACAGTCCCTCCAGCTGCGCCTCTTCGTCCTGACTCTGTAGCGTCTTTTTCTACTGAAGGCTGCGCGACCAAGTGTTAGTCCTTCCTCCTCTTCTTTAGTCCTTCCTCCTCTTCTTTAGTCCTTCCTCCTCTTCTTTAGTCCTTCCTCCTCTTCTTTATCAACAAGATACAGATTCACTGTAAAAAAAAGCACTGTAAAAAATTCCGCGAAGCAGCGAAGCCGCGATAGGTGAAGCGCGATATAGCGAGGGATCACTGTATTTACTGCACATACAGAACGATTTTGTACTGTAAATGTACATTTATGTACCTGAACAGATTCTTTCTGAACAGTGCCTTTTTAACACGGCAGCAACTGTGCTGATTAAAACAGATCAAAAACAGAAAAGAACCAGTAATTGACCTTCATTTCTCCTGTGCAGTGAAACCACAAGTCACTTTAATCATCTCCGCTGACGCCGATCTTATGTGCAGCAGCACGGTAGAGGTCTGCGCGGGACAGAATTTTCAGTCCCGCTCCCGCATTCTTCAGTCCCGCTCCCGCGTCGCACAGTCGCGCTCCCGCCTACGCCCGCAATAAGCTTTCAGAATATGTCCCGCACCACACTGTTTTGTGTTGGTCCCGCGGGTCCCGCAGGTGCAGGGCTCTACAGCGGTTTCCTTCCTGGAGCAAGATCGATGCCTTCAATTTAAAACTTGCATCATACAAACTCCTTCGTGCTTTTCATGATGAAGGGGTGAGGATTTGAAAATAATTACCAGTTAGTAATTTGTCGTGCGTGTTATATCTGCTAAATAAAAAGTAGCGTATTCTTCTTTGCATTCATTTTCCGTCCATCTTGCTTTTGAAATTCCGGTTAGAGCGCCCCTAGTGGTGGAAGAAAAATCCACAGAATAGCCGCACCTTTGTAAAAGCCGCATGGTTCAAAGCCTGGGGGAAAAGTAGCGGTTTATAGTCCGGAAAATACGGTATATTATTTCACAACCTTTTTTAACCAACTTTAGCACCGATTATTTTTATCAATATTAGTGCTATCGATATGAAATAAAAAAAACTGGAACAGAATTGAAAGTGTAAACCTTTCATGCCTGTGCCGAATGTAAAGACGGAGGATAAAATCGATGTTTCATTCACACTTGTATGTTTCATGTTGTGACTGTTGATGTCTTATTTTTTTCTATTTTATGAATTTATTGCAATATTGAGCGGTAGTGACATATTGTGCTTCAAAATTTGTCATTGTGGCAGGTTTAATATCAGCCTCAAGACCAGACGAGACAAGATGTGATTTATGTCATATTTGGAACAAGTGCACTGTACGAAAACTCCAAAACGTCACTACAATCTTGTCTTTAATATTGTAATTTTTGGGAAAAATATAAAAAAATGTATTCAAATAATTTAAATTTTTTGAAAATTCCTGCTCTATGAACTGTACTGTAAATGTGTTCAATCTATGACAGTGGTTCTCAAACACGTCTCAACCTCTTCATGTGTTCAGGTTTGCAAGACTAGACCTGGACTAAACCTGGACTACAGCAGGTCTAAATCTGGACTAAACCTGGACTACAACGGGTCTAAATGTGGACTAAACCTGGACTACAGCAGGTCTAAAAGTGGACTAAACCTGGACTACAGCAGGTCTAAATGTGGACTAAACCTGGACTACAGCAGGTCTAAAAGTGAACTAAACCTGGACTACAGCAGGTCTAAAAGTGGACTAAACCTGGACTACAGCAGGTCTAAAAGTGGACTAAACCTGGACTACAGCAGGTCTAAACGTGGACTAAACCTGGACTACAGCAGGTCTAAAAGTGAACTAAACCTGGACTACAGCAGGTCTAAAAGTGGACTAAACCTGGACTACAGCAGGTCTAAAAGTGGACTAAACCTGGACTACAGCAGGTCTAAATGTGGACTAAACCTGGACTACAGCAGGTCTAAAAGTGGACTAAACCTGGACTACAGCAGGTCTAAATGTGGACTAAACCTGGACTACAGCAGGTCTAAAAGTGGACTAAACCTGGACTACAGCAGGTCTAAATCTGGACTAAACCTGGACTACAACGGGTCTAAAATTGGTCTAAATCTGTAGAGAAGACTAAACCTGGACTACAGCAGGTCTAAAAGTGAACTAAACCTGGACTACAGCAGGTCTAAAAGTGGAGTAAACCTGGACTACAGCAGGTCTAAAAGTGGACTAAACCTGGACTACAGCAGGTCTAAAAGTGGAGTAAACCTGGACTACAGCAGGTCTAAATGTGGACTAAACCTGGACTACAGCAGGTCTAAATGTGGACTAAACCTGGACTACAGCAGGTCTAAATGTGGACTAAACCTGGACTACAGCAGGTCTAAAAGTGGACTAAACCTGGACTACAGCAGGTCTAAAAGTGGACTAAACCTGGACTACAGCAGGTCTAAAAGTGGACTAAACCTGGACTACAGCAGGTCTAAAAGTGGACTAAACCTGGACTACAGCAGGTCTAAAAGTGGACTAAACCTGGACTACAGCAGGTCTAAATGTGGACTAAACCTGGACTACAGCAGGTCTAAAAGTGGACTAAACCTGGACTACAGCAGGTCTAAAAGTGGACTAAACCTGGACTACAGCAGGTCTAAAAGTGGACTAAACCTGGACTACAGCAGGTCTAAATGTGGACTAAACCTGGACTACAGCAGGTCTAAAAGTGGACTAAACCTGGACTACAGCAGGTCTAAAAGTGGACTAAACCTGGACTACAGCAGGTCTAAAAGTGGACTAAACCTGGACTACAGCAGGTCTAAAAGTGGACTAAACCTGGACTACAGCAGGTCTAAATGTGGACTAAACCTGGACTACAGCAGGTCTAAAAGTGGACTAAACCTGGACTACAGCAGGTCTAAATGTGGACTAAACCTGGACTACAGCAGGTCTAAAAGTGGACTAAACCTGGACTACAGCAGGTCTAAATGTGGACTAAACCTGGACTACAGCAGGTCTAAATGTGGACTAAACCTGGACTACAGCAGGTCTAAAAGTGGACTAAACCTGGACTACAGCAGGTCTAAAAGTGGACTAAACCTGGACTACAGCAGGTCTAAAAGTGGACTAAACCTGGACTACAGCAGGTCTAAATGTGGACTCAACCTGGACTACAGCAGGTCTAAACGTGGACTAAACCTGGACTACAGCAGGTCTAAATGTGGACTAAACCTGGACTACAGCAGGTCTAAAAGTGGACTAAACCTGGACTACAGCAGGTCTAAAAGTGGACTAAACCTGGACTACAGCAGGTCTAAAAGTGGACTAAACCTGGACTACAGCAGGTCTAAAAGTGGACTAAACCTGGACTACAGCAGGTCTAAAAGTGGACTAAACCTGGACTACAGCAGGTCTAAATGTGGACTAAACCTGGACTACAGCAGGTCTAAAAGTGGACTAAACCTGGACTACAGCAGGTCTAAAAGTGGACTAAACCTGGACTACAGCAGGTCTAAAAGTGGACTAAACCTGGACTACAGCAGGTCTAAAAGTGGACTAAACCTGGACTACAGCAGGTCTAAAAGTGGACTAAACCTGGACTACAGCAGGTCTAAAAGTGGACTAAACCTGGAGTAAAATGTTACTAAATTTGAACACAAATGTTCACTCAGTTTTGGTTTTCCAGTGTTGATTGACTATTTTTTTAAACTTTTATTTTTTTAAACAATTTTGATGCTTTTTGTCATATTTATTATTGTTACTCCAAAGTAACACTTATGGGACTATAGGCATTGGCATGTTTACATTAGGCTTCTACTTGACTTGGGTAACTGTTTATTAAATTGTATTTCTTTGTCCTTGTACTTTTCAGACACACATACTGTACACTCCTGTTATATTTCACAGTGTAACAGTATTTTAACTTGAGTAAAAGTTTTAAGTTAAGTGACAAAAGCTTCACGGAGACAATTTGAAATGATTTTGAACATTTCTAATCTTCGGACCAAAGCTCTGTGCATTATTCCATGTACATTATTTTGAAGAGGTGGAGCTACAGGAAGTACAGTGTCACATGGGCTCGTGCTAATGCTAATGATGCACCACCTGTGCTGTAGGACTCAGACTGGAGTCGACTGTAACTGTCTGCAGGGCTCAACTCCCACCGTAAGTGCAACATGGGACTGTCTTTCACAAATACTTTGAAGTACTTTTCTGTTTCAGGAGTAGTATTAGAGTTGTGTTGTTTGTGTTGTTTTGTTTGTAATTCTCTCTCTTCCTTCACTATTGTTGTTTTCTGTTGTGAAAAAAGCGAATCCTGAACATTGATCAGACACAGACCTGTTCTAAGGCCGAATAATATTGTAAAATTCAGTGACTCAGAAATAACTTTGGATTTCTTTGTCTCAACTGTCCCTTAAATGTGTTTACTGCACAGAGACATGTATTACTGCTTGTTATATTGTGGTTTATTTTCTATATTTATGGCAATATCACTTTTCCAAATATTTCTTAAAGATTTACTACAAAATATATAACACTTTTCAAAATATAGATTAGGAAACACTGGTCTTGTATCTGACAATGCACATATACATATATAAAGATGGTGCTATTGTTACCGTATATTTACTTAAAGTTTAGTTTATTTATTTAATGAGACTGGGACAGCGCACAATCTACATGAACCTCAACAGGAGAGATGTTTTGTAACAGGTTGTAGCTCCAGAGATAATTTCCACCTGTCGTCTCTGGGCAGGTCGATGTTTTAGTTCATAAAAACAAACAGAAATACAAAGAGAAAGTCTTTATAATGACCGGAGCATCATAACAACTCTGTATCCCTGTTCATACAAAGTTCCCTCAGCAACTTAAAATGATCCTTATGAAAATCATCATTCACTTCATAAAGTTACAGTAGTTCTGAAAGTTGGATTTATTTTTACTGTTTTTTGTTGTTGTTTTTTTTGCAAAGTGACGGCCGACTGTGGCTTTGACTGTGAACATTTTTCTACTTGGAAGTGTTATTGTTATTTATTCACAGCACAACTTTCTGCGTGTCATTTTAAACAAGTAAAACAATCCAAAATGGAAAACAGCGTGTTAAATTTGCATATTTTACCTATATCATTTAGGCAAACATGAGCCGGTACAATTAAGTACAAATATTAGCCTGAATTTCCAAATGATTGAGGTCACATCATATTTAAGTTTATTTATTTATTTTTCTCCTGTTGCTTCCTGTGTGTTTTGAAGTGTCTCTGTGTCCAAATAAGCACCACACAAGTATATACTGCATTATTATTTAAGTTTAGTTTTGCAACCAAAGATCATTTTTGTAGTCGACTAGTCCTTGATTGTTTTTTTTTTTCTTTTTCTTTTTTTCAATTAGTTGACTAAACAAAAGATTATTTTTATTTAAGCCTAAATTGAGTTAACGCACAATATCAACCAAATCCATGCTGCAATGTGCTGATCGAAACTTTTGTGGAGAATAAAGAAAAAGTATTATCTGGGTAAGTTATAACATGACTTAAATTAAGAACATTTCACTTTAGAGCAGATTCATCTTGACAAGTGAAATGATCTGCCAGTGGAATAAGTTTGTTTTTTCTTAATTCAAGCAACATTCGATTTGATTTCTTATGTTAAGTGCAAAGAGCTGTTTGTTGTACAAAAAGTCTTATTCCACTGGAAGATAATTTGACTTGTCAAGTGAAATTTACTAAAATCCTGATCAAACTTTCTTAATTCAAGTCATCTTAACTTGACTAGTCAATGTCTGCTTAAAGAATATAGAAGAAGAAGTGTATTATTGATCACATTGGGGAAAAAACAAACAAACATTATCTAGACTTAAATTAAGAACATTTGACTTTATTTCAGCAGATTCAAATTGACAAGTAAAATGATCTGCCAGTGGAATGTTTTTCTTAATTCAAGCAACATTAGGCTTTGTTTCTTATTTTAAGTGTGTGTATATGTGTATATATATATATATATATATATATATATATACATACACACCTACCTGACTGCAATGTGCACATGCATATAAGGAAGTTTACTTAAAGTTACAGTATGTAACTTTCTGAAAGTGTCACATCACCTGATTCCATGAAAGTTTTTACTTTTTTTTGGTTTGTTTTTGCAAAGAAGTGACACAGCCTCCAGTGGCTCCAAGTAACTTTCTTATTTATTCACAGCACGACTTTCTGTGTGTCATTTTGAATGAGTAAAATAATCCAAAATGGAAAACAGCGTGTTAAATTTGCATAGTCTGATTTGTAACTTCACCTGTAACATTACTTGAAAGTGTAACTGAAAGTGTCATTTAACATTAACATTAGATTCTGTTTCTTATTTTCAGCTCAAAAAGTTGTTTTTCTTATTTTAAGTGCAGCCAGATGTATTTTCATATTTCAAGTCCAAAAAGTCTTGATAATTTGACTTGCCAATTGAATTTTACTCAAATTATGATCAAACTTTCTTAATTCAAGTCATCTTAACTTGACTAGATTTAGTTTTTTGCACTGTCTGCTTAAAGAACATATAAGAATAAGTGTATTATTGATTACATAGGAAAAAACAATATTTAGGTAAGTTAAAATTAAGAACATTTTACTTTATTTGAGTCAAATGATCTGCCAACGGAATAAGTATTTTTCTTAATTCAATTAACATTAGATTTTGTTTTTAAGTTTTTAACACTGGTCATATGTCCAATACAATGCACACATCCATATATGAGGATGGTGCAAAAGTTTACTTAAAGTTACAGTACGCAACTTTGTGGACATAACTGCATGATTCCATGAAAAGTAAAATTTTATTTTGACTTTTACTACTTGAAAAGGTTATTGAACATTAACATTAGACTTTGTTCCTTATGTTAAGTGCAAAAAATTGTTGTTTTTCTTATTTTAAGTGTAGTCAGATATATTTTCAATTGAAATTTACTCATCATTATCAAACTTTTTTTTATTCAAATCATATTAACTTGACTAGATTTTGATTTTTGCAGTGTGCATTTATATTTTATGTCATATTTACGCTGTCTGTGTTATTAAAAAAAAGTCTTCTTATAGGCCCAGATTATGAAGTTTACAGTTACAACATAGTCCAAAAAATAAAAAAAATCCGATTTTTATTTTATCCGATTTAAATTTGCAGCTTTTCTCCGCTCCAGAGTTTTAAAAAATCCAGTTTTTGACGGTCCTCGGCTGTGCGAATCCCCGCATGACCCCTCGTACAGTAGAGCCGTACAGTAGCAGACACAGACGGAGGGGGCGTGTCCAGCACCAGCACGCACACCCACGTACACACACAACACGCTCACGTACAAACACAGACACACAACCCCCTGTAGGTGTCTCACTTTGTCACCCTGCGCCCTGCCTCCCCCCCCCTTCCCCCCCCCAATACAACCACCGCCACCGCCGCTCCTCTCCGGCTCCGGCTCCTCTCCGGCTCTTTCGGCTCTCGCTCCGTGGCTGCTGTTGACGTCAGCTCAAGCGTCGATTCGCTCCGGAGCCCGACCACGGAGCGCGGAGCCAGTTAGTGCGTGCGTGAGAGAGAGAGGGAGAGGGCACCGCGAACTGCCTGACTGCCCGTGTGCCCTGCGTGTGTTGGATAGACAAACGGATACACGGATAAACCCCCAAACTCCCGCAAGTACCCGTGGGTGAGTACGCGTAATCCTGCTACCCGCTACTCCTACTACTCCTAGTACTACGACCGAGCGACAAGTGGCAGCGCTCGCGTCCGGAGATCCACGCGTCTCCCACGGATTTCCTCCATGTGCATATGCGTGCGTCCCCGCCGGTCTACACCCGCGCTTGTCCCCGCGCAACCTCGGGAACTTTTTTTCGCTCGTGGCAAGTTACGGTCTCACGCGGAGGAGCAACACCTTGTCCGCGTGAACAAGTGTTAGTCCTTCTTTTTTCCCTGCTGCTTTTAAGTTTACTCCTCCAGAACCTGACGTGCAGCCAGCCTCGGTCTTCCCCGTTTAGTATGCGCTACGGCTCGCGGGGAGGCAATACCGCGGGACGTGAGCTCTCTCTCGGCGGTGATTTCATATACGTGACCATTACGTACATCTGTGTGCATGACAGCTCGGTGCGTACGCGTTGACATTGTGACCGGGTTCGTATTCACTGTGTATTTACTGCGTGTTTGATGCGTATTTACTGTACACGGCGATTGGCACGCTTCACGCACGTCTCCAAAACAAAGTCCACCGCCACCTGTGATCCGATTGCACGTTTTCCCCAGCGTGCGGTGACGGACTTTGGGATATTTTTTCGCACCGCGCACGGCTCCCCTGTCCCCCCGTTCCCCCCGTCCTCCCTCGTTCCCCGTCTGTCTGCCCGTGCCAGCCGATCCGTGCGTGCGTGCGTGAGAGCGAAGTCATGTCTGGAATATTGAACGCTGTTTTATGCTTGTTGTGACTGGCGCTCGGGTAGAGACGCAAAAGCTCGCGATCTCTCCCCTTCTCCAATTGATCCGCTCTGTCTTTCCCTCCTTTTTTCTTTCCCCCATCGCGTGTATTGTCTCCTCTCCTCTTTTCCTCCTTTTCATCTGCCTCCCCTTCTCTCCTCTCTTCCATCTCCCCGCGTAACGTGCGCGTTTCGCTGGGTTAATTTGTCTGCGTATACGTCGCTGTCTAGACACACGCACGTCCTATTTGATTCGTATTTTTTACCCACAGCCTTCACGCGCTGTTAAAAAAGCAAAACAAAACGCCAAAACTGCAACTTTCCAACCGCGCGCAACAAGCATCGATCCTCGTCAATCCTCGTCAATCCTCCCATCGGCACACGGAGCGATCGCGATCATAATGCGAGCGTTTTCTGAGGCTTGACCTCTGCAGACTTGACTCCGCGCAGCCCGTCGATTTTTATCAACGTGACGTAAAGTGGCGGAGATAAAGTGCAACCCCAAAAAAACGTCAAACGCACCCTTCATTCTCAGAGATTTGACCGCACATACCCAGATGTCACGCTGCGTAAATGCCTTAAATTGCCCTCTTTACTTGTTCGCAGTTCTCAAATCGGAACGCGTGCGATTTCGTGGTACGTTTTGGGGTTGGGGAAAGGTTCGTACGTAAATGCATCGGTGGTGTTTGAGGAGTTAAAGAATTTCACGTTGTTATGAGCTTGTGTGCAGTTGTAAAACATGCAGCAGGGTGAGCGGAATAGCTGGTGTGGAAATGAAGAGTTCAATAGCAAAAACAGACCTCCCCGTTTGGAAAAAATGCCAAAAAGTTTTTATTTTTGTTACAGTACTGTAGTGGATTTTATCAAGAAGGCACAGAATCATAATTTGCTCGCCGTAAAATCGATTTCCTTTTGAAATATGACTATACTGAGCGTAAAGGACGAGTCTTTAATTACTTCTTCAAATGGCACTGATCTGTTTTTGCAAATAAACTCATATCATGTGTCAAAGATGGTTATTCGTACAAGAAGGCGGTGTCCAGATTTTGAAATTTACAGTCGAAATTAAAAATAGATCAACAAATCAAACCGATGCACTGACTCAAAGCGTAATTTTGCATTTCATTGCGAAAGGAAAAAGGAAAGAGGACTATCGCTGCGTTACATAAGCAATCCTAGACTTTTTATATGTTTTTTTTCTAAACCTTATAGACTTTACACATATTATCTAAAAACCTGCACCCATTATGTCCATGATGCACTTTATTATTGAATTTTTATCTTGTATCTTGTTAATTATGCACTTAATAATTGTCTATATACTCAAAATACTTGTGTGTTTGTAGTCATGTATTTTGTAATGCCAGTTTGCCAGTCTATATGCAACTTTTCCGTTACATGTTGGCCTTTCCTTTTTAAAAAATAAAAAAATTTTCATTTATGTTTCGTCCAGAAGTGGAGTTTAAGCATTTGAACAAGTTGTCTTTACTACAAGGAGCAAAATGTGAGTTGAAGTTGGCAGGTGGCGGAGTATTGATCGAGCCACAACCGCTTATGCTCAAATGTGACACGGGGAGATTTAAGGGAAGCAAAAGTGACGTTTGAAATTGTGAGGAAAATTTGAATATTTGAGAGTAGAGTTGACACAATTGAAGTTTTAGCCCTTATCTGTTTGGAAATAGGAAAACAAGAGTGCGGTTTTGAGACTTGGAGATCAAAGCTGAACCTGTGACCTAAAATGTGGTTTTGAAAATGACGATCAGATATTGAAATTTGAAAGTTTCGTCGAAGCAATCACGAGGGGTGGGACGAGACGAGACACATGGAATGACAGAATTTGTAATGAATAAGTCGTGCGATCCATTTCACAATTCTGATTTCACTATTTTTGATTCATTTTATACAATACTTTAGTCATCACAAGGCAACGACTACAGCTTCTCAAATAGTTTAACTCGACTTGTTTAACTCTTTTTTTTTTTTTTTCTCTGAGCCAAATTTAAATTCGGGGGGAAAATTTCACTAGATAATTTTTCTTACGTGTGCACAATTTTGTGGCATTTTTGTCTCGCGGGATATTGTGCTACAAGATCTTGACCCACCCTTAGGATTCACAGTGATGAATTTTGGATTTGTGTTAAAGAATTTAAGAATTTTATCGACTTTGAAATATGCGCCAGACAAAAATAGATGAATTTGGTATTAACGTGGCAAAAAAAAGTTGCAAAATTGTGAAATTGGCACAAGAATTCTTGGATTTTTTTACTATTAGTGCAAAAAGTTACTCAAAGTTTGCAGATTTCTTCTAGTGTTATTAAAATAAAAAAAAAGTCAGGCCTGATCTGAACCAAAAACTGAATTAATTTTCGAATAGCCACAAATTTCACATTGTTTGTCACACAAAAGCAACGTGAAGGTTTTGAAATTGAAAAATTGAACTCCAATCAACAAGTATGAGGCTAGTCTCTATAGGACAGCAGACGGGTATGAAAAAGTGGAATTTCACTTTTATTTTTGTCTCTCAAAGTGATCCAAAATGGGGAAATGAATGCAATTTTACTTTTTGTGCGTAATTGGAACAAATTGATAGAGTTGGCGAAGAACGACTTAACTAGAAGCGTGATCTAAAGCATGATTTGTGAGTGAAATTTGTCTAACTTTTGAAATAGTTGAAAAATCTCAGCCACAGCTTGTGTTTTTCAAAGTGATAAAAGCACTATATTTATATATATATTTCACTTTATTCTGGTGAATTTATTTTTGAAAAATTTAGAAAAGGAACAGGTGGAAAGGCTTTATACAGGTTATTTATGGCATCTAAATTTAGAAAAAAAAAAAAAAACTAGTCCCAGTGCTTGAAAGAATGAAGACAAAAACAAACAGCAATTTAAATTTCACCCTAGATTAGATTATCATAGATTGCTCCTAAAATATATTGTGAAATTTCCAGATGTCCTAAATTTGCTTTGACTTTGCAAACGCATTTTTCTCTCATGAATCGTCACAGTTATTTGGAAAGCGGAGGAGGTTCAGTCTGCGCTCGATTTCCTTTTTCTTTTTGTACATGAGACAAGCCTTAAAAATGTGTAGTAAAATGCCGAAAAACTTAAACTGTTTTGGAAATTTTCAACACGAGATCACAAAATTGTTCAGGGAATGCATTTTTGTGCCGTGATTCTTTGGAATTGAGGTTGCTCTGTCATTTGGAATTCATTTTAGTCTTTTTATTTTTTGTTTTAAATGCTACAGTATGTGATTTTTAACCCAGCTGCTGTTAGTTGAGCAGTACATTTGAATTGTAAAAACTCTTGTGCAAATTTAAGCCAAAAATTGGGAATTTATTGTGAAATTTTCAAAGTAGAAATGGTACAAAACTTAAACCACAAGATACTGAAGTTCATTTTTTCATTATTGTATTATTGTGTTTTGTTTTATATGGAACAAATGTGTTGAAGGAGCTATTACGAAAAAAAAAAAAAATGCAATTTAATTTTGAAATTTGGCCAACATTTCCTTAAAGGTGCAGTGTGTAAATTGTCTGGTCGAAGGTCCGTTTTTGTCTTTTCTTTTCTCCGTGGACGTGTTATCGCTTTGGCTGGAATGTTCCACAGTATGACATTAAACCTTTCTATCTCCATGGAGACCAAACCTGACCAAGTTAAAGGTCACGTCTGCGGAGAGGCGACCCCGCTCACCGCCAAAATACCTGTTTTTCAAGGCATTTTTGAGCTATAAAACGATCTGCAGTTGAATAAATGTAAAGTTGAGCTGTTTAATGTCACACTGCGGAACATTCCAGGCACTAGAAATGACGTCTCCATAGAAATGAGCAGGCAACGGACCCCCAACCAAAAAGTTACCTTATACAGCTTTAACATACAGGCATATTGTACTGATGCATTTACTTCAGAGATGCTTATAACACAAAATATGGAGAATTTAAAGTCCATTAATTTGGATTTTTATGACGTCTCATATTCGTATTATCCTGTTTTTGATTTGTTGTTTATTTACAGTTTTACCGCTCGTCTTTTTAACGTGAAATTGCGTTTGTATGGATGAGTCAATACAGTAGACTGATGACATAACGTAATGCACCACGTTTGTGACATTTCCCAAGGCCGTTTATCAATCACCTCAAACACCACAAAGCAAAAGCACAGACTTCAAGGAATTCTCTGTCAATTTGGTCCGTTTGTTTTGGGCTACTTAGTGAAGATTTAAGCATGTTTAAGCAGATCTGTTTTACAGTAGTAAAAGTAGTTTGTTACAGTAGTTTGCCCTTCTCATTTACGCTCTCGAAGTTGTGTTTGGAGTGATTCCTGCACGTTTGAGTCGTCTTTTTAATCGCTGATTACCAAGACGCCATATTGCAGATCTGTCCGTGTATCATTGGTTAATTCGTGTTTCAAAATAAAAGCAAAAATAATAAAATGGGGAAACAAAACACAATTCTTAACTTTATTTGGCTGTAATATCAAAATGAAAAAACGGATAAATAATAATAATTAAAAATAATAATAATTGTGTTTAAATGAATAATGGAAAAATGGACAATGGCGGGGACTAAACCAGGACTGAACCAGGTCTGAACCAGAAAGGAGCCAAGACTGAACCAGAACTGAGCCAGGACTGGGCCAGGACTGGGCCAGGTCTTAACCAGGACTGAACCAGGACTGAACCAAGTCTGAACCAGGTCTAAACCAGGTCTAAACCAGGTCTAAACCAGGACTGAACCAGGACTGAACCAGGACTGAACCAAGACTGAACCAAGACTGAACCAAGACTGAACCAAGACTGAACCAAGACTGAACCAAGACTGAACCAAGACTGAACCAGGAGTGAATCAGGAGTGAACCAGGAGTGAACCAGGAGTGAACCAGGAGTGAACCAGGAGTGAACCAGGAGTGAACCAGGACTGAACCAAGACTGAACCAGGACTGGGCAAGAACTGGGCTAGGACTGAATCAGGTCTAAACTAGGACTGGACCCCCCACCGCCTTGATGAACCGATTTCTGCGGGAAACACTAAATATATAGACCTATAGACCTATATATTTTCTTAATCGCTGATACACGTCGGATTTGGCAACGTCTCGTCGTCATTTAGGCGCAAGTGAAGAAAAAAAATTTGACTTTTTGTTGTGATGACACTCCCAGCTCCCATTGGGCACCACATTTTTCTGATTTAACATGGAAATCTGCGGACTTGTTCAATGTATTGAGTAATTTACGATGAATATTGCGATTTAAAACGCACAAACGATAACGTAATGTTCCATGGGCGTCATAGATTATAGCAGATATAAGCGCAATAGGTCGTCTTTACGCAACTAAACCACCAAACAGGAACAATACACGATACAGAAAGGCAGTTTAAATGGCGCGATTTAAACCTGGACTTACATTTATATTTATACACAAGTTTTATCACGTGTATATCATTCTATCTGTCTGTGTCTTTTTACCTCCACCTCTCTGTCTCTCTCTCGTTTATCTGCACACCTCTCCCCCATCCTCCCATTCCCGGCCACTATACTCCCCGCTTCCCTCTCCCTCTGTGATAGGAATACTGAGTGCGTCGCTATTTAATTTTAGGGTGTCTGCTGCCCGTGCCCACTACTCTGCGTGAAAAACAAAAAACTCCAGCATTCCTATTTGTTTAAGCGACAATGACAACATCCATATTTCCCTCTCCTTTCATTCTCCGCCACCGCTCTCGCCCATAACGTGCTCGGCGGCGATTTGTATGCGTTCCCAACAGCCGCGGACGCCACACAAATTGTCTGAGCCGGTCTACAGTCAATACGGTGCTCATTTTAAAGAACAATGCCAGCGCGCCCGGCCTGTTTACCATTCTCGTAGCGTGTCCGTGTGTGTGTCTGATTTGAAAACCCGCCAGCTTAACCTTGAGATAGCCGGTTTGTAAATGCAACTGAATTCGCCCGGCAATTTGGCAGGATGGTTGACACGTGTGGGAAGCTGGCGCGTTGGGGTGGTGAAAAGAGTCAAAAAATCCAAAAAAATCTGATATTAATTGGTGCGAAAACGAGTATCGAAACTAGATACTCATTTGAGCAGGTATTGATATTAAAAAAAATTATAAAAAGCCACATTCCCAAGGCAAGAATGAGCTTTAACGGGCTTATATGATTCAATTTTCTGATCTATGTTATATCGTTTCCTCGTCAAAAACATACCTGGAGTTGTTTCGTTTCATTCACACGTTAAACACACAAACCCTGTGTATTTAGGCCGCGTTCTTCTCTCAAACGGGTAATCCAAGCAGTGCTCCTCTGTGTTTTTGAACTCCATACACCTTCACTAGAATGATTTGGATAATTTCAGCTCTGAAATGACCGATCTCTACTGAACTAAGGTTCAAAGAAGGTAGCTGTTGACTTGAAAACTGTACTGGAACGTGGAAAAGAGCATTTTGAGCTTTAGAGATGTAGACAGATAATAAAGAGCTTCTCAAACATGTGTGAATGAAACAAAACACAACTCCAGGTCTCTTTTTGAAGACATAACATTCTAACATGACTTAAAACAAGAGTCAGTTTTGCGTATGACCTTTAAGAGCGATCTTGAGCTGCATCAGAACTATATATACTATAAGACCACATCGACCAGTATACGCGCACTTGGTAATATAATAAAAACAAGTCAAATCATTTACTTGTCTTTTTTTATTCTCCTCGTGGTATAGGAATTGGTATTGAGTATCGAGTTGATTCGAGTTTCAAATTTTAGTATCGCGAGTACAACGTTCAGGTCGGAATTCTACATTGGCGTTTGCTGTTTCACGGTCAGATTGTAGATTTCTTGACCTGGTTTGGTTTATGGTTCATTTCTCCATCATGAATGGGCCTATCCACATGAAACCACAACTGGCACAAACTTAAAAATCTTCTGTCAGCCTAAATGAACACGAGGAAAATGCCTTTTTTCACAATAGCTTCAGAAACTAGTGCCATTATTCAACCACAAAGGCGTAATTGTTGTCAGCCGTAAGATTAATATGGTTAATTTGAGCAGCCAATCCCAAACAAACAATGAGCAGGTCCAACATTTGTGTATTATACATTTGTAAACGTGGGTGTTTCTTTCAAAAACAGTGAATCCCTGAGATTTTTATAAACCGCTTCCTCCATCTCAAATTATAACGTCATCAGATTCTAATACATGCTGGTGTATGTGTGTATAGTTGAGTTATTTACACATAAGGTTTAGGGAACTTTTGATACTAATAAAGAATTTAAAAGGTTAACAGTAATAGGTTTAAAATAACACATTTCTTTTTTTACTGTATGCACTTTCGCAGAGAATTATAAAGTTGCTTTCGTACTTCTGGCACAATTCAACCAATGCAGACATTACATAAATAAACTTATTGGAAGTAAGTTGTCATAAATTAGCTTTGTGAGTCAGAAAAAGGTTGGAAATCATGTTGACAGCTCACACAGATGTTTTAAATCGAAGAATAAAATGACTTTCGATTCACAGATGTGGAGCCTAAACAGCTGTATTGTTGCTTCTGTTTATCGGTGCATCAGAATTCACCGGTGTGGCTCTTCTTCCCGCAGGTCCTGTGTCTTGTTTACACGCGAGCGAGAAGCACTGCTGAGCGGGAGCAAAGCCCAGCCTCATGAGTGGGCCCCGATCGCTCCCACCAGAGACACCCCTACCGCTCCGACTGCCAGCTCCGCGCCATGGACTTAACTAAAATGGGCACCATCCAGCTCCAGAACCCCAACCACCCCACCTCCCTGCTGCACAAGGCCAACCAGATGCGCCTGGCGGGGACACTGTGCGACGTGGTCATCATGGTGGACACCCAGGAGTTCCACGCCCACCGCACTGTGCTCGCATGCACCAGCAAGATGTTCGAGATCCTCTTCCACCGCAGCAGCCAGCACTACACCCTGGACTTTCTATCGCCAAAGACCTTCCAGCAGATCCTCGAGTATGCCTACACTGCCACGCTCCAAGCCAAGGTGGAGGACTTGGACGACCTCCTGTACGCCGCCGAGATACTGGAGATCGAGTACCTGGAGGAGCAGTGCCTCAAGATTCTCGAGACCATCCAGTCATCGGACGAGAACGACGTGGAGGTTGGCGTCAATGACGCCAGCACGGAGGAGGATGAAGAGCGCAAAGCCCACAAGAATTCCAGAAAGCATTCCGCCGAGAGCCACTTCCAGCACGTGTCTGCCATGTCCGGAATGGTAGACCAGAGCCCGTCGGTGTCCACGTCCTTCGGGGTTTCGGCGTTGAGTCCGACCAAAGCTGCCGTGGACAGCCTGATGAGCATCGGACAGTCCCTCCTACAGCAGGGCTTCACCTCCGAGCAGATCCTGCATGCCACCAACTCGCACCACCACCACCACCTCATGCCCGAGATCAAGACGGAGATGATGCAGGTGGACATGGGCGGCAACGGACACGGCAGCCCGCACCACACGGAGGCGAGCAACGGCGAGCGCAGCGGCGAAGACCGGAACCGTGACGGCCCGGGAACGCCAACAAGGAGCAGCGTCATCACCAGCGCCCGGGAGCTCCACTATGTCCGCGACGACGGGATGGGCGACCAGCCGGTGGAGGTCGGCCAGATGGGGTTGGAAGCCATGGCGGGGATGACGGAGAAGCACCTGGCGCAGTTCTACTCGCTGCCGACCAATCACAAGGCGGAGGCGGTGATGTCGATGCCCGTGTCCATGGCGTCGGCGCTGCCCATGTCCCCGGCGCTGGCGATGTCCATGGACTTCAGCGCGTACGGGGGACTGCTGCCGCCCAGCTTCATCCAGAGGGAGTTCTTCAACAAGCTGGGCGAGCTGGCGGTGGGCATGAAGCAGGAGGCGCGCCATCAACACGAGCGGTGCAACGTGTGCGGCACCGAACTGCCGGACAACGAAGCTGTGGAGCAGCACAGGTAGGACCGATATTTACCTTGTTTTTCTTCTTTTCATCCTCCTCCTTACTTGTTGTATCGATCTATTTTTTTTATTATTTGTATTTATTTATTGTTTAAGTTTGAATCATACAGAAGTGTTCACATTTTTAAGCCTTAGCTCTAGCAAACATTTCCCAAACTTTCCTAATCCTCCTATAGTACACATCACAATTTCACAGATTTCTACATATTCATTGGACAATATAAACGTAAATGGTGCACTGTGTTACTTTTCTTTTTTTCCCCGTTTTCCCTGCTTGTTCAAGAAGTTTAATGCCATGTTGTGGGACTTTCCAGGCAATGCACTCAATGAACATCTCTAAAGAGCAGTGGTTCTCGACCTTGTTCGGTCGTGATCCACATAGTAAGAAGCATTCTCAGGCACAGTCCCTGAAATACAAAAAGTAGACTAACCACCAAATGTACGATTTTATTTTCAAGAGGCTGATGAGTTTGTTACTTAAAAAATAGGAATCGTTTACCATTTACCTCTGCATTTGACCCCTTTTACACCTGAAATGATTCCATTTCTGTATCGACAAGTAGAAGTTACATGGTGCACCTTTTAACTATATCGAAAAAATTATACCTTTCATGACCTATTTTTCCAGTTTTTCCATATTTTTTAATATATATTTTGACACATTCTAAAATCAATTAATGAAAAATCATAAACAAAATGATAGCAGTAGTAGTAGTAGTAGTAGTAGTAGTAGTAGTACCAGTAGTAGTAGCAGCAGTAGTAGCAATAGTAATAGCAGTAGCAGTTGTACTAGTAGCAGCAGTAGCAGTAGCAGTAGTAGTAGTAGCAGTAGTAATAGCAGTAGCAGTTGTACTAGTAGCAGCAGTAGTAGTAGTAGCAGTAGCAGTAGCAGTAGTAGCAGTAGCAGTAGTAGCAGCAGTAGTAGTCGTAATAGCAGCAGCAGTAGTAGTAGCAGTAGCAGCAGTAGTAGTCGTAGTAGAACACTTCATTCATAATTCATATATAATTTCACACATGTTATTATATTGATACTTTGCAGTTGGTGTCATCAACATTCCCTGGGTGTGTGCTGCTAACTGTAGGCACTGCTCTGTCTGAGGCTTTATTAGACTTGAATCTTTACCTTTTTACTCAATCTGACCATAAAAAACTGAGAACTACAACAGGAAGGAAAATCAAACTCCTAAACTGAACCATGAACGCTTGTATTAATTACAGACTCCATTTTTATACGATTTTAAAGCTTTTTTGCCAGTGTTTGCTAATGTGTGCAATGTGTCACCATGGCAACCACTTAACAATCCACCATTAGAGATCGCCTGCGCGTAGAACACCCCCAGCTTGATGTCGCCGCACAGTATCAATCGTCGATGTGTCAGAACGACAACAGCGCGATGCACGCACATGCTTAACACTTGTTTGTTTACGTCCACGACCTCGCGATGCAAATATTTCTCATCTTAAATGGTTATCACGGCCCACGGGGAGAATGAGCTCGCTGTTATGTGTAAAATGTAAATAATTCTGGCAGATCCAACGTGAGTGTCTGGCAACCTCCGTCTCATCCGGTAATAGCAACACCCAGGTGACTGCGTATAAGCCACTGTCTGAGGCAATTAGCCACAGTTTGCGAGGCAGAAGAAGCAGCTCGCAAGTACTTACCAAAGCAGCGCTCTTTTATCCAGGACAGCCCCAGTTGTGCTGTAACCTCCGCTGGGAGATATGGATGTCACCGGAGGATAGTTCCTTTTTGTGCTTTTTCAAGTCTAAATATGGGCTAAGTGAAGTTATGACTTGTCAAAGCTGAAAGTGTGAACCCAGGATGCTCCAAACCAGTCTACTTCCATTTTGTTATCTTGCTAATTTGTGATGTTTTGGTTTACTTTTGGCATTTAAGAGTAGTTCATTTTTGTACTTGTTAAAACGAAGTCTAAATTTGGACTAGGTTAAGCTGAGAGTGTGAACTCCATATATGTTCAAAGCCAGGACAGTTGTATTTTGGTACATTGCCTATTTCTTTGTGTTTTTGTTTCCTTTTGTTATTGTAGGGTAGTTAATTTTGTACTTGTCAAAACAAAGTCTACATTTGTGTTCAAACAAAGTCTCAATTTGGGTTTAAATGATGTCTAAATTTGTGTTAAAACAAAGTCTAAATCTGGGTTAAAACAACATCTAAATTTGGGTTAAAACAAAGTCTACATTTGGGTTGAAGCGAACTCTACATTTGGGTTAAAACAAAGTCTACATTTGGGTGAAAATGTTGTCTAAATTTGAATCCAAACAAAGTCTAAATTTGGGCAAAGTTATGAGTTGTCAAAGCTGAAAGTGTGAACCCAGGAGAGTAGTTCATTTTTGTACTTGTTAAAACGAAGTCTAAATTTGTGAAAAATTAATTGAGGATGTTAAAGCTGAGAGTCTGAACCCAGGCTGCTACACTCCAATCCAGGATACTTCCATTTTGTTAAATTGCTTATTTCCTTGTCATATTTTTTTATCAAATTATAAAGAATGTGATGGTAACTAATCAGAAATGAAATCGCACATAATCTTTGTCTCAAACACGTGATTTGTGGACATATTTTGGCCTTTTTAACCAGTTTCCACCCCTTGTTTTTTACTTCTTTGCCTGAATTGCCAGTTGCAGTTTATTTGGAGATTTTGAACTAGCGCCCCCACATTTTAAACCTCGTAAGTGCACAAAAGCACGTGTTTTTGTCGATCGCAGAAAGCTTTGCGCTCCTGGTGTGACTGGTGTCCTTGCGGTTTCTTTTTTTTGTCTTTTACTGGTGCTGTTTTTGTCAAGGAGGTTACATTGTGCGCTCTTCAAACCGAGCCTTGAGCGTGAGTGCTTATTAAGAAAATCAGTTCAATATTTTGTAAATGTGCCACGATGAGCTCCTTTTAAGGGCCCATTTGTTCAGATTTCATGGCGAGTCGGGAGGAGAAGAGAGGAGGGGATGCAGCCAAAACAATGTAACAATACACTGAATTTTTAAAGGAGCAGTACCTGATTTTTACCATCTTAAAAAAGCAACTAGATCATTCCAAACATTTTGGGCCATACAAACTAGGGGTGTAACGATATCCAAGTCTCACGATACGATATCGTCATGGTATTTATTGTGATATCGTGGGAAAGCTCACGATATTACGATATTCTACACAATAACAAGACTGAAATTCTAAAATGCTTTGACCAGTCATTTGGTACAACATTTATTGTCATTAGGGATGGAACGATATCCAAGTTTCTCTGTACCATATTTTCACCATATACAAGGCGCCATATTTATTCTAAAACTGTGAATCTGCTACTTTTTCCTCTAAAAACGCCTTCACAAGACTTGATCCAAAGAATGAAGATTTCAAAGTGCTTAGAACCGTTATTTCTTCATGTCGTCTGCACTGAAACGGAGCAAAGGATCATGGTCTATGTAGTTCCCTCTGTTTTTTTTTAGCTATTTCTGCATCAGAACTATTCATTTAAGCAAAGAGACTTGTGATTCGATATATTGTGATGGTCCACGATATTATTGTGAGACTTTTGACGATACGATATCTTCATATTTCGGTTATTCTTACACCCCTAGTACAAAGTTACTCCTCACTTAACCTTATATATTATGCATCCTGAGCATCCTAATTATTCACCATGATGAGCTTTTAAGTGCTTTCCTTAACTCGACCTGAGCAGAGATTTGTGTACTATCTCTATAATGCTAATGCGCACTTCCTGATGATCAGATAGCAAAGTGTTTTAGAATTAGATGCAGACAGTACGCACCTCAAGAGCTTTGTTTCTGTAAAAATGCATATCTAAAACACAAAAATACATATGGGTGTAGGGTCTGTCACCATGGAGATGTTGCTGCTTTGCCTGAAATGTTCCACAGTATGGCATATCTAGCTTACTTATTCAGTTACAGTTCTTTTTTTATTGCGCAAAATCACCTGGCATCATGGTGGTAGATGGTTAATGCCGTACTGTGGAAGATTTCAGCCAAAATCGTAAAATCTCGATGGAGACACTGAAGTCGAGTATTCCTGCCTTTAAAACGATCCTTACCCCAGTTTGCTGAATGTCTCTTCCTGCGTTTCACTCCCTTTCACGCTGTACTGTCCTGTTCTAAACCAAAATGTAAAAAAAAACATGAATTTGTGACAGAATTTCCAGATAAATTCATCAAACACGAGCAGCGGTTCGTTTTCAATCCACCTTTTATACCAAACAAAGTCTTATCATGTCTAAAGTGGATCTCGCGAAAAGTCTGGCATCTGAAATTTGGTTGCCACTGTTTCAAGAGTTATTTCGTCAAGTCGCTCAAGCTGGGAAATGGTGTATCAAAGGAGATTTCCAAGCCGCCCGGCGCATTGATCTCTCCGCGCCGCGCCCCTGGCATACTAATGGGTTAATTTGGACGGGCTGATAGGCAGACACGGCGCAGTTTAATATTGGGTGCGTGTAAGGCCCCCGCCCGCCTACCCGGAGTGCCGCGCTGGAACCAAACATTGCATCACCGCTGTCTGCTCCGCCGTCAAAGCACATGAAAAGATACGAGCCGCCAGTGATCAGGGTTCCCACGCACGCACGCAGTCTGGAAGAATATAGTCCGTGTGCGAGGTGCCCAGTCATGGGAAAGTCATGGAATAAATGTTAGAATTCAATTTACAGACAATCGCTCGGGTTCAGATAGGGAAGGGAAATGAAAGCGCCAATGTCAGTTTGGACTAAAACACATTATGATCATTATATTTAAGATTTTACCAAAAACATACGATTCTCCATCTAAGTTTGTGGATATTTTAGGTTTAAAATTGTACTTCGCGCATGGAAATAATGATGTCGCACTGGGGAATTCATTAATTGGGCTAAAACTCCTCTAATCTACATGGAAATTAATATCTGACAAATAAGAATATGAGAAAGCACTGACATTTTGTTGAGCTAATGTTTAAAATATATGAAAACACAGTTAAGATTTGAAATTTTACCAGAAAAAGTGCCATTCTTCATCTGAATTTGGGGATAGTTTAGGTTTAAAATTGTACTTCCAGGTTGGAAATCACAACGTCATGGTAGGGAATTCCATAACTGGGCCTAAACTCCTCTAATATACACGAAAATGAATATTGGCCAATAAAAATTTGAGAAAGCATCGATATCTTGTTGAAATAATGTGTAAAGTATCCAAAAATACAGTTAAGATGATTATGTTTAAGATTTTACCAAAAAAAAAAAGTATAATTCTTCATCCGAGTTTGGGGATATTTCATAGGTTAAAATTAGAATAGGTTAGAAATTACAATGTCGCACTAGGGAATTCCATAGCTTGGCCAAAACTTTTCTAATCTACACAGAAATTAATATTTGACAAATAAAAAATTGAGAAAACACCATTATTTTGTTGAAATAATGTTTAAAGAATCCGAAAACACCATTAAGATGATTGTATTTAAGATTTTACCAAAGAAAGTGCCATTCTTCATCCGAGTTTGGGGATATTTTAGGTTTAAAATGGAAGTTTCTGAACCTCAGATAACTAAAGACTACACCAAGTTGGGCCGTGCCTTAGATGAACAAACTTAGACCAGTGTAAACCCAGGTTAAAAAGTCACAAACTGGGACATCCTCAGCTGTGTTTTTGTTTAATATTTTGGATGCCTTTGACGTCCTCCTTCTGTCTGGTGATCTTTTCTTTATTTCATCTTGATTAGAGTTGTCATAACAATGAAAGCATGACTTACGAGAACAATATCTACAAAACAATGTGATTATAAACACTGAGAATCGCAAAAGTTGAAAAAAAAAATCACTTTTAATGACTTGGCGTTTCATCCCCAGCTCTCGCTTTGTCAAACCGGCTCAAACGCCCGTGATTTGAGGGCATGTTTGAAGCCAAAAGGAGTCATGTTCCCTGCGACTAATTACACATCATTTCCCAACTGCCTCCCGTGTCAGGGTCACCGCTTCGACCAACAAACGCATAAAAAAGTTTGGCGGTAGAGAAAAAGAAGTTTGGAGTTTACTCAGTGCAGCCAGGTCAAGTCGAACACGGCCAAAATAGCTTCCAGATGTGGCGTAGGTCACCGGTGTGAAACCTGTGTGGCGCTCTAGTTGGCTCCGCGGCCCTCGAAAGTAGCTGCTTCCTGTATAAATTGCTGTTCGCGCGGCTCTTTCATTCCACAGTGTCCTGGATTATATCATAAAATACCCCACCCAGAGTGAAGGGGGCGGTGGGGGCGGTTGGGGGCGGTTGGGGGTGACCGAACAACACTAACAGTTTGCACTTTGGGTGTATGAGAAACGACGCTTTGGCCTTGGTGGTTGATTTTTAGAAGACGTATTAATCCACGAGGGAATTTGCCTGATTACGGTTTTTCGATTGTGCAGCGAACACTTGCGAAAACAACTTTAGACTCGGATTTAATGACGCGCGGCTGTAGATTTGCAGGTTTACGAAAAGAAAGTGCAAAATGTATAGCTATGAAATCTAGACAGGTGTGCAAGAAATTTGCGGAAAGAATTTTGAACATATATGATTGTTTTTTTTAATTATAGTGTTTTTTTATGGTCCCAATAGTCAAGAAGTACACTGTTAGCATGCTAGTTGTTCATTTTACCATGTGTCTTATGGTCTAAGTCAGATTTTTCCTTCTGGTTAGCTAACTTTACAAAAAAAGAATGCCAAAGAGCTACAACTTTTAGCGGTCACAAGAAATTGAGCTTAAGAAAACCTTAGATGGGGAACAACTACAGTTATAAACTTTATCCGTTTATTAGTGCACAAAGTTAGGCATAAAAGTGATACCTACAATAAAATGTTAATTCATCAAATTTGAGTCATTCCACACGACATTTATAATTCAGAAATCCTTTGGTTATGTCAGCCTAAGCTATTTAAAAAAAATAGTTCTAGTTAAATCTAATAGAACTCAAAGAGATAACGGTAAAACTAACAACATCTAGCATGCAGTGCACTTCCTGATGGTGCACATCAGGCTTATTTTGACCTCAAGAGCTGCTTATGCAATTTATGTTCAGTTCATCTTTATTCTGGCTCATTTTTAAAACAGAAGGACAGTGACAATAACAATAAACAATAAACATGTATGTTTTTGCAAGCCAACCACACCAGTGTCTCCACATGCTGGACTGGTATCGTGTTGCGCGGAATCTCATATTTCTGAGCGACGTTGTGATTTCATTGTCCGATTTGTTCAGCCTGCGAATAAAACTGCACAAAGCGTTCACTCATGCAGTAACAAACATCTCCGCCACACTCGTCCATCGTTGCCTCCTCAAAAGCACCGAAAGCGTCATTGTCGGACACCTGTAGCCTTTGCAAACTGGCTTTTTTTGTAATTAATCCAGACGTGGGCTGTGTACAACTGTGTACAATATGACTTAAACAATAGCGGCTTCACATCATTTGTACAAGAGCCAAACTTACGCATAAGAGTATTTGCCTGAGCATAGAGAAACCTACACATGTAACTCTACACGTGGGTCAATGACATGACGCTGTCCAAGTGCAATTTCCCCAGTTAAAAAGGTTCAAATTTCATAATAATTCAACACATTTCTGTAGTGCCTCTCACCTCCATGGAACTAAATCATTTTTTCAGAAACCATGAGTTATTCTGCATGTTTTTGGACTTAAAGTGTTAAAATGTGGTGCGACCGTGCATCATGTGGTGCGACTAATAACAGCAGGAATTCTATGGCTGGAGTTTTAATAACAGACAAAGTCGACTTGGGTGAATGGTTCTTTAGGCATTTTTCTTCATTTGATGCATTTTACAGGTAGTAGTTTGTTCATTAAACACAAGCAGGCGACTGTCATATTGGACAGCAAAAGAAAATATCAATATGCATTAAAAATCTAAAGAAATGCACTTCATATGACTCAGAACTTAGATTAATATCCCAATTTTAAGGTTATTTTCGGTCACACCACATGACATTTTACACTAAAAATGCTTAATCTAAATGTTAAACATAGATTTATGCACCCGACATTGTAAATATTTCAAAAAGTTTAATAGAAACTAATATTTTTTTTAATATTTTAGAATTTTTTCTGTTGAAAATCCTTATACGTCATTGACCCACATGTGCCCAATGATGATGTGTACCGGGGCAAGACAAATTTGCTCAAATATGCTGAAAAAAATCGGTACCAACCATTTAATTTAGTTTATTTTTGTTGTTTTTTAATGTTTCATGGTGCACGTTGAGCTTTTTGTGCATGTTTTTCCAGTGTTTCCAATAAGTTTAACCTTAAGATTTCACATACGTACAAACATATTCTGTCAAAATATGTCATACGGGCAGCTTTTCTTATCGACTCTTACCACTGCCCGGCTGTTTTACAGTCTGCAATGATCACCCTCCTCTCCACAAACCCCACACTTTGACAACACCAAACGAATCGCCTGCTCTCCTTGTAATTCTAGACACCACCTCTCGCATTATTAAGTTAATCTGTTTGCTGGGGACAATCTCATCTCGGAGTTAAATTCAAATTCTACACTGGCTTTGTTGTTAAAATTGATTATCTGTGCATTCAGATGACTAAACATTACACAGCCCGGTTATAGACGCTGAGGCCGAGTCCTCCCTCTGCACTCTCCCAAATGTCTCCTTTTATGGTCCAACGCTGCAGGTGAACAGGAAAATAATGTTATAAAGTACATAAATAAAAGAACAACATGTATTACAAGGCTTTCCTCATGTGATGTATTTGTATATAAACATGTAGGACAGTATATGTGCAAAAATCATAAAAATTGCACATAAATACTGCAAATAAATATTCATATGTCCCAGATGGATGTTTATTTTCTTCATTTTATTGACTTATTAGATACAAAAATACACAGAAATTATTTAATATTTGAGTTAACTGGATTTTACTGTAAACCATCTTCAAAAATGTTCAAATTTGGCCAAATTTTAATAAATCAGACTTGGAAAATACATGTACAAATCCCCAAATCTTGCTGAGTATAACACTGGAAAATTTGTTATCATTGTAATCATAAAAATCTGCACATATCTGGGACATATGAATATTTCTTTTCTTTGTTTTATTGACTTATTAGATACAGAAATACACAGAGGATTATTTAGTATTTAAGTAAACTGGATTTTACTGAAAACAATCTTCAAAAATTTCACAAAACTTTAATAAGTCAGGCTCAGAAAAATCATCAGAAAAATACTTCTACAAATCCCAGAATCTTGAAAAATGTATTTTGCATAAAAAAGTTAGAACATTCCATATTAGTTACTGGACTCAAGTTGAATATAGGCAATATTTATCCAATATTTTTTTCATATATTTGAGCAAAAATGTGTCTTGCCCCAGTACAGATATATTGTATAAGCAGCTCTTGAAGTCAAAATAAGGCGTCCATTTAGTTAGTTTTATCGTCTGATATTCAGGAAGTGTGTTGTTAGCATTAATTTACCACAAATTTGACTTAAAAGGGTTTAATTACGTAAGCTTGATCAAACATTTACAAAAAGCAGTCTTGTCATTTATAAAGGCATCGTGGTGCAATGGATTAAGCATACTACCCACATACAGGAAGTTTGGTGGGTGACTTTTTTTGTCTGATAACCAGGAAGTGTGCTGTTAGCATGCTAGTTTCTGTTAACTTCATGTTGTGCTTTTAACTTGTGAAAAAAGCACTTGTTAACGCCGAAGTGAGGAATACATTTGAACCCTGAAAATAGTTTTAAAGGTACACCGTGTAGCTTTTTGGTTGGGGGTCCGCCACCTGCTTGTTTCTGTGGAGACGTCATTGCTCTGCCTGGAATGTTCCACAGTATGACATTAATAAACAGCTCTACATTTATAGAATTACATTTATAGAATTACAGATGGGTGGAGAGCTCAAAAATACCTTGAAAAACCAACCTTCAGACGACGAGCGGGGTCACGTCTCCGCAGATCTGACTCTGTAACTCTAGAAAGGTTTAACTCCGTACTCCAATCTCCACCAGAAACGTTACACAATGCAGCTTTAAGCAAGTAAAAGGATACCCCTCTAAGCCGCACAATCTTTTCAGTCACATTTTACCTCAGTGCCAAATAACGACAATGGCGCGACTGGCCTGAGCGATTATGGTGCGAAACAAAACGTGCAATTAAAAATATGTTTTGCGTAAACGGCCTGTGAAGTTCAAGCGAAGTCAAGTTGACTATACGCGATATTTATCCATTGTTTCCCATATATTTGAGCAAAATATGTCTTGCCCTAGTACAGATTTATTGTATAAGCAGCTCTTGAGGTCAAAATAAGTTCTTTTGTCGTCCGATAAACAGGAAGTGCGCGGTTAGCCTGCTAGTTTCTATGAACTTGTGAAAAAGCACTTGTTAACGCTGTGAACAATTTGGATGCGAAGTGAGGAATAAATTTGAACCCTGAAAATAGTTTTTAGTTAAGGTACGCCATGTAAATGTTTGGTCGAGGGTCCGTCACCTGCTTGTTTCCATGGCGATGTCATTTCTCTGGAATGTTCCACAGTATGACATTAATAAACAGCTCTACTTTACATTTCTAGAATTACAGATGGGTTTATAGCTCAAAAAATCTCTCGAAAAACCAACCCTCTGACCATGAGCGACATTTCCGTCACATTTCACCTCCGCGCCAAATAATAACGACAATGGCGCGACGGGCCTGAGCGATTATGGGTGCGAAACAAAACGCGCGATGCTGTGGCTAATTCTACAGCACAAGGCATCGCGAGGGGAGAGGAGAAAAGAAAAGCAAGCTTCTGCTGTTTGGTATTCCATCCACAACATCCAATTCAAGGGAAACTAGCCCTGGGTCTATCTCTCTCTCTCTTAATCGTCCATTCTCATGCAAATGGCTGACCCTCGCTGTAATGTACATAAGTGAAAAAAAAAAAAACGGTTTGAAAAGAGCCCCGCGCCGCATATAGCTGTTAAACATGTCAGATAAGCATCGCGGCAGAACAATTGGCTTTCATTGTGGAGGGATTTTGTAAAAAGGTGTTAATACAATGAATCAATACTTGTGTCGGCGGATTGGAAAGAGCGAGATGGGGGAGAATATGATATGCGATTGAATTAAAAGCGTTTGGATGTGGGTTTCGGTGCGGGAGCTGAGGGTGAAGAAGTTAATGGTGTTGTAAAGTGGAGTGGCAACAAGTGAAGGAAGTGCAGCGGATGGCGACGCGGTTTTATCTCCGTGGGGTAGAAATGAGAGGTTTCATGGTGGATTTTGTACTTTCGTGGTAGGTTGTAATCCAAATTTTGTAGCAAGAACGAATTGGTGCGGTTAAGTAAAAATGTTGGCATCGCTGTAATACAAAAAATGCCATACAATTTTACAGTTTCAGAATTTGAGACCGGACCATGTCTTACTACGGTTTATCAGATTGATACTGAAATGCAAATGTGCTAGAATTGCTTACTTTATTTAATTTAATTTAATTTTACAAACGTATAAATTGTAGGTGCCTATTTATTTGAGGAAAAACTTGCTATTATACTGACATTGAGCCCCTAATTACCTGACCTACCCTAACCTTTATATATAATTGTGTATTCTTTGACTACATCATGTTTCTTTTTATATATATTTTTTATTTTTTATATATATTATTTAAATATATATACATTTTTAATATATTTTTTAATATTTTTTTTTATTTTAGACTGAAATATAATTGCTTCATTTTTTATTTTATTTTATTTTTTTAAGATTGATATTGAAATACAAATGTGGTAGAATTGCATACTTAAAAACATTTTTTTTTTTTTTTTACAAACATTCTTTTTTTTTAAACAAATTAACAAAAATATAAGATGCCTATTTACTGGAGGAGAAACGTACTATTATAGTGAAATTGAGCCTGTAATTACCTGACCCAGTGTTCACTAACCCTAACCTGTATCGGCCAATGAGGTTCATTTGGTCTGTAGATAATTTAAGTTTTTCGGTTCTTTTTTTCAAAGCAAGAGTTTATTTTCTTCTCTGACCTGTGTAATCGTGTATTCTTCATGACTTTGTGCATCCATACATATGATTGTTTTGATTGTAAAAAAAAAAAGCTCCACAATACACCTTTTTGTTTTTTTTTCCTTCTAATTTCCGTATTATCTTTAATGACATTGCATTTCCATTTCCTCCTCTTTTGTACTGTATTGAAGGGGGGCCTGGGGGGTCTGAGGCTGGGAGGGGGGTCCTCTAATACCCCGGGCCCCAGGTGTTTAAACACAGGCCCCTGTTCCTTATCTGTGCATATCACCGCAGGACAGATAACCCCACTAAACTAAGACCAGATAGAGGTCCCGTTACCAACAGGAACAATGGGGCTGCCTCCATGTTTATGTAGTTAGCTGCTTTAGTTTTAGCTTTGGTTAACTATTAGTTTGTTTTATCGGCTATAAATAGAGAGATGGGGCATTTACCACATTTTTTATTTTTTATTTTATTGACTTATTACATACAAAAATACACAGGATTAGTTAGTATTTGAGTAAACTGGGTCTTACTGAAAGCAGTCTTCAAAAATCTTCAAATACAGACATTGAACTAATCTTCCTTTGACAGAAACGTGCTCGTTGTGTCGGAAATGGACGTGGATGCAGGGCCCACACAAATCCAATATTTATACAATTAGAAATGTTAAAATGTGAAGAATTGGTAGAATATAACCTCCTCCAAACTATCGTATGTACAAAGCTCACCAAATAACATGACCAAGAGAAAAGTTATAAATTTAGAGGGGATGATCGTTTTTGAGCAAATGTAGCTCAATCCAAGGAAGCACAAGGAAGCACATTTCACTATTTTCAGATGTAAGAGCGGAGTTTACCGTGTCAGAAAAGTCAGCAATAATTAGAATGCTAAATGTGAACTTCCTGATTTACTGGACAAAAACATGCTTTATAATTAGACTGACTATAGCTCACCATAGGGTTTCATTGGCTCTCTTATGTATTGTAGAGAAAATATGGTTATGAAATTATTTTATTCCCAAATTCAAGACTGGACCAAAAATCCTTAGAAGTCAGAGTATTTCTTTAAAAAAGATAGGAATTATATATACATATTTAACTGCTTCCTGATTACTGGATAGGAATGTAACGATATCCAAGTCTCATGATACGATATTGTCACGGTATGAAACTCATGGTGCGATATTTATTGTGATATCGTGGGAAAGCTCACGATATGGTGGGGAGGCTCATGATATTACGATATTTTACATAATAACAAGACTGACATTCTAAAATGCTTTGGCCAGTCATTTGGTACAACGTTTATTGTCATTAGGGATGGAACGATATCCAAATCTCTCTGTACGATATTTTCACCATATACATCTCACTGTACGATATATTGCATTATGTAAACTGTGAATCTGCTACTTTTTCCTCTAAAAATGCTTTCACAAGACTTAATCCAAAGAATGAAGATTTCAAAGTGCTTAGAACAGTTATTTCTTCATGTAGTCTGCACTGAAACGGAGCAAAGGATCATGGTCTATGTAGTTCTATTGTAGTTTTTTTTTTTAGCTATTTCTGCATCAGAACTATTCATTTAAGCAAAGAGACTCGTGAGTCGATATATTGTGATAGTCCGTGATATTATTGTGAGACCTTTGACGATACGATATCCACCATATTTCGGTTATTGTTACATCCCTATTATTGGACAAAACATGTTTTTTAGAATTCAATGCAGGCTTTTAACTCTGATTATAGTTCTCTGTACGTTTCCATTGGCTTTCTTATGTATAGCAGTGAAAATATGAAATTATGAAACTCTTCTATTCCCAAACAGTCCACTCAGAACACCCGGCTGTCTCTCGAGAGTACATATCTCCTCAAATCAACACAACTTTCTTCTCATTTTATACAATAACACTGGCTGAGACTTGGGCTTTTCAAGTACGCAGCCGCCGACCGATTCAATAATTGGACCCAAAATTCTTAGAAGTCACCCAGTATTTCTTGCCCGCTCTGGTTTCCATACACCTTTTAAAAATACATCAATTGTCCGTTCTCTCATACCATCTTTTAGCCTCCCGCCGTGGAACAAGACTTCTTCCCCAAATCTAGCCCCTCTCTCTTTTCTTTTGTCACTGGAGATAAATAATTGGTGTTGATGCGCGTTTGCTTGTCTGGGAACATTGTTAGAGCTATGCGCCACTGTGGCCCTCCGCGTGCTCTGGTTTTATCATCAAACGTCCACTGATGTCCTCCCGCTGAAAAAAGAGAAAAAAAACAAATGCTAGAAACAACACAAAGCATCAAGCGGTCGCCTCGTGATAACTAGCAAAGCAGAGGAGAGCGCGAAATCTGCCTCCTCTGGGCTGTGTGCTCGCGCCAGGCTTTACACGGACTCACCAGCGACTCCACAGATCCTGTAGTGCGACTTCAACTACGTTTATGATGATTTTTAGTGTTTGGAAAGCTGGTATCAAGATCTAGATGTAATCGCGTTGATTCTAGTGACTGTGGTATCTCCAAGAGCCACCTGTCGAGATCAATACGGGCGCTGTCGAGTAATATTCTAATCAACGCGGCCATATTACGGGGTTTTCTGATCTATGTTATGTTGTTTCATAAACCGTTAACGCGTAAATCCTGCATATCTCAGCTGGGTTCTTCTCTCAAAGAGATACAGGAAGTGCTCCATTGTGTTTTTAAACTCCATTCTCGTAGAGTTTGATCACGCTGGTGTCTCAAAACGCCTCGTAGAAGCTTTATTTGTGTGCGTCGAGATCAATATGGTTGCAATTTAAATAACATTCTAATGAACCGATTGTGTAATTATTTTGTGTGTGTCTGCAAAGTTTTTATCGAGATCTACACACAATAGCATCGACTCTGGTTTCTCTGGTTTCTCCGGTATCTCGTAAAGCTTATTTAATGCCTGTTGATCAATATGTTTGCAATGAAAGAGCATTTTAATGACCCCGTATTTTAATAAGCAACTTGACAGATCTTGTGATGTGGTTTCAGCTGGATTTTTGTTTTCGAGTTGTATATTTCTGTGATGATTTTAGCGTTTGCCAAGTTGGCAATCGAAAGTTTGCAATCTTGTCAAATCTGGTTAGTCTGGTATCTGGTAAAGCCACATGGTGCTTGTTGCCTGTTGATACTGAGGTTGGTGGCCGTCGTTTTACATGCTAGAGTTTTAAATATTGAGGAAGTGGTCAAAATTGTTTGGTCGAATTTGCCAAAATGCAGATGTTTTGAACTGTTGGAGGCTCTCTTTATGAGTACGGTGGTCCAAGGTCCTATATTACGCAAAATTGATTCTCATGGGCTCAAAAACATATCTGGAGTTGTTTTGTTTCACCAATATGCTTGAGGAACCCTTTATTATTAATGTGACTAAATCTCCAAATGTTCTGTTCTACCTTATGATGTTACAAGCTACTTTTTCATCAACTCTAGGTCTGTTTTTGACGAGGAAACAACATTATAACAGATCAGAAAATAGAGGAATATGTTTTTGTTTTTTTACATCTCCAGATTTCATTTCTTGATGAATGATGATACATCTGCAAGTGTTGAATTGTTCTGAGCTGTTCGTTCATTCAAAATCATCTGCCCTGACGTTGCATAAGCCAGAAATGTAAATAGTTGAGTTTCTGGCATGTTCTGAACTCAACCCGCAGAGCTACTGTTGGTTTTCGTACTCGTATGAGGTAATATTATTAGAGAAGTTGTGGTTACATGGTTGGGACTTTTGTAAGTTTGCATGTTCTTCCTGTGTCTGAATGGTTTGCCTCATGTAGTAGCACAATATTCTCCTGACCAAGAATAAGAAGAATATATGATTCTATCTATTTACTTTCAAATTACGTTGCACACGTTCATATATAATCGCATGTGTAGTTCATGTTTGAGAAACCATTTGAGAAAACGTTGAAAAAAATCATCTTGATTTTTCTCATTTACATTTGAAGGGAACGGAGCACTCCTCTCCTGAACCATGCATTCTTTCATCCTGTATGAGCTTATATTGTCTGAAAAGGAGCAAAAATACAAGCTCACAATCCTAACCTAAAGTCCATGTTCTAAAAGCAACACCTCCATCCACAAAGCATCCATTAGGGAGCTCAATTAGACCCTATGTGAAATGACTCTGCGAGCTAAGTCGTACCTGCTTGTACTCATTATGCTACATTTGGAGTATGATATATACCCTGTAATTCCATATGCTGGTTTGGGCACTACTGATAATTATGTTGCATTATCGCTATATGCTATGTACTTGGAGAAATAAATAAAAGCACGACATGAGCTCCAGGTAAAGCTTTCTGTCCCTATGACATGTACTGCCGATTATACTGTTGTGAACTCAAAACATTTCACCTTACAATCGTGTTGAGAGTTCAGTTTATTAAAATCCTTTCATCACTTATCACCGGAACTATATTTTACCTTTGAATGCTGTAGAGAACATGTACCCTATGTAACTATCTACCTGAAGAACAAGAACCAACCAAGAAATTCAGATATATTCATAAATTTAGGGAAAACCGATATGAGTACGAGTACAGTCATTTCTATACTTGCCGATACTTTACCAATCTTACATATGCACAAGCACAAAAAAAATATATTTAATAGACCGGGGAAAAAATACAAACAACCATGATATGACCTCTCTACTCCCTCAGAAGAACTTTGAACTTTTCTTTCATTTTATTATTATTTAATTTAGCTTTGATTGAGAGCGAGAAACGCAATTTCATTTTTTCATGTGTGAATATGAAAATTTGGCAATAAACTTTTTGAATTTTGATTATAATGTGTTTAATGCAGCTTTGCGCACGCTTACGTTTTACAGAAACGAAACTTAAAACCACATGGCTCATTTGCATACAGTATAAGCGCTGAAAAAAAAACAGCTTGTGTACAATTGTGGTCAGTTTCTGTCGGACTGAAGAACACGACTCGGTGGAATATGAGTGTTCTTTCTGTGACAAAGGATGTGCTGCTGATGGTGAGTTTGTTCTGTGTGTATGTGGTGCTGGAGATGGTTCATGTTCAACTTTTCAGAGATCGTACGAGTGCAGCAGCTCTTTCACTGATGTCGCTAAAATCTCTTTATTTATGTTGTTGGGATACTGGCTTATTGGGGATACTGAACCCGGGATACTGCGGAATGTGTCGTTTAATAGTGGTATTGGTGCGTGGTATCGGCAGATGTTTAACGAGTACGAGTATATTATGGAAGTATCGATGCATCCTTACATATATTCTTAAAGGAATGTCTATAGGCTGCGCTCGCAATTGAAACATGGTTTGCCGGTACCTTAACCCGCAGATGGAGGACACATACACGTTTTTCTCATTCTCAGAGCAGCACTAGCACTGATTAATGACGTGCTAGTGTTTAGGTAGTGCCAATTCAGACTATTGAGAGAATCCTTTTTAGGTTTATACCAACTGGATTTCAGCATTGAAACTGGCAACTCAAATTAAACTCATTGCACTCTCTGGACTGGATAATCATCTTGAGAACCCAGACTAATTAATATAATGTAAATAAGGATAAAACAGCATTTCCTATTGCTCTCGGGAAAAGATATTTGATGTGAACATGTTGCATCTGTTGTACCCTCGAATCTGAGGACACAGGAAGGTCAAGTTTATGAATTGTAACATCAAGAGCTTACCCACAGTTCCTTTAAAACGAGCCTGTGTTCTGCCCGGCACGTCCTTATCCTCTCAGGTCGTATTGCCCTTATTGAATGGGGTGGCGGCGTTTGTAGAAAAAGGGGTTTTCTGACCGCGTCCCGGCCCAGAGCAGCAGCTGGCCCGCACCCAATTATAGACGAGCTTTAAAAGGCGGCGCTTGAACTGTAAAGATTTACAGCACCGCCGCTCTGATCTCCCATCTCTGGCCCTGTCCTCACTGTCAGAGCAGCCAGATGTATCGATTAAAGACTTAACACGGAGGCTAGCAGCGCGCCCAATGGACTCACGCACACACATACACAAAACCCCACAACACACACACACACGAGCGTAGAACGGTATTGCCTCAGATCAAACATTTCATTGCAGTCGGCCGGTCTCGTCTTGTCACCGCGTTACGTCAGGAGCGGCGGATTTCCAGGGAAGACGAGTGTTTGAAGAGAGGAGAGGCGGAGGGGGTGAGCAGGAGTGATGGAGGGCTGTTCAGTGGGCTGTGCAGACGACGCTAATGGAGATACATTACAGACAGCGTCAATTATCAGGCGATTAAGAGCGAGCAAAGTCATTTTTGAATGCGAGGAGATGGTGTGTTGGCATCGGACAGATGATCTCCGTAAAACCGTCGGATATGATTGGTGCGTCCCTCGGTAACTCGACCCATCTTGCCCCACCTGGCCTCTACGATCGTCTTGTGTTGGGGCTGTGGTGGTTTTCGGCTCTTGGTGCAGTTTGGCAGCCATGTATTTGTCCGTATATTCTGGCAGTAGATGGAGCCTATAAAGCAGCAGTCCCCAACGTTTTTGCGCCACAAACCAGTTTAATGTCTGACAGTATTTCCACGGACCGTCCTTTAAGGTGTGGCGGATAAATACGACATCATAAAATGATACAACCAACACATAAACTGAGGTATTTTGTAAATATAATAATAAACGCTTCCAAAGATGTCTGTTTTTTACTCATTTTGCAGCTTGTGGGTGTAATATTAGTGTTAAAGTATCACAATACCGTCACTGTATGAACTTCACGGTATGATATTTATTGCGATATCGAGGGAAGGCTCACGAAATGGTGGGGAGGCTCACGATTTTACTATCTTTTACATAATAACAAGACTGATATTTACACATTTATTGTCATTAGGGATGGAAGAATATCCAAATCTCTCTGTGCGATATTTTCACCATAAACATCTCACCGTATGATATTTATTGCAATATTTTGTGGAGGCACAAAACTGAATATTCTACTTTTTCCTCTAAAAATGCCTTCACAAGACTTAACCGAAAGAATGAAGATTTCAAAGTGCTTAGAACCGTTATTTCTTCATGTCGTCTGCACTGAAACGAAGCAAAGGATCATGGTCTATGTAGTTCCCTCTATTTCTTCATTCATTTAAGCAAAGAGACTTGGGATTTGATATATTGTGATGGTCGACGATATTATTGTGAGACCTTTGACGATATATCATCACCATACTTTGGTTATAATAAATAAAACTGAAAATAATGCATGTTATTTATTCAGGTTGGGGGATCGCTGCTATAAAGTGTTACCAAAAAAGTGAATAGGCCAAGTGAAAAGTGTTTTGTGCATTTTTCCAGAGCAGGTACATCATTCTAAACAATTATTAAACCATCTTCCAATCTCTTAATGCTTTTATTGTCACTGGCTCCAAAAACAAACCAGATGTACGGCACGTTGGGTAATCTTGTTTTCATGTTGGATGCCCAACCTGTCACACCCGCCGTCATATCAAGGAGATTAGAGCAATAAGAAAATTGGTTTGATGAATTACAGGTTCACCAAACTGTATTGTTACATAACCATGGAAATAAAAATAGGCATTCACCATGTTGTTGCATTGCTTGGCTTGTGTTGCAATACAAAATAAAGTAGTTTGAATAGAGAATTATGGAGAATTGTATAAATCCAAACATTTCCCGACAATTTGCACTTGAGTAGTTGCTAACAATAAATAAGTAAATAAATAAATTGTGAGAAAAATCCCGCGCACCGTCTTGCAAAATGTAAGATTTATTAGGACCTGCAACATTTATATAAATATAGCGTGTGAGCTCAGGGGGCCGTCTTAAATAGGGTGTGACAAGCACCCAAGGGTGACACGTCGTAGAGGAACAGTGTACCAACATACAACAAACAACATAATGCAAATTACAAAGCCAATCAACTCATAAACAGTAATATAAATCATGAAAAAAATTATAATAATATTACTGCTACTAATAATATAGTAGATTAATAAAATAAATAAAGAAATAAAAAAAATACTTCAACCAGCACCTTATTGTGACTGTACTATAACTTCTCAAGGGTTAAAACGTAATGGGGTTAGTTGGGGTTTTAACATGACAGCTAAAATAACAATAAAATAACTAATAAGTGAAAAGTTTGTGGGGATAAAATCAATAAATAAATGATAAAGATAAAGAGCTATTAAAAATTAAAGAGCTATTAAAAAAAGTTAGGTGTGGAGTAAGGGGCTTGACGATGCCAATAATGGAATAAAGAAGACGACTAAAGAATAAACAAAATTCCCTCATGGACCTTCCTGTAGTTGCGGCTGTACTTCATGTCCTAAGCACCTCTCGCGCATGTTTCTTTACCAGAATAAGCCCGGCCGTGGTTCCTGGGGCCGCTCTGAGACGGGCCCTGTGCTGATGCGCTGTGGCAGGGCTCGCACACTGGGGCCCCCGGTTCCTTTGTCCCGCGGGGCCCTGGCGCTCCATTGGGGGGGTGCAAGGAAAACATACTGTACAAGTGCCACGCTACTGAGAGTGCTAATTACTGCCGCTCGCAGGTGACGGGCTAATGTGCGATCTGCGGCTTCCTGACGGCGTTCGGCAAGCAACAGGCGCTTGGGATGGTGAATAAAGCTGAAATACAGTTTACACAAAAAAATCAATAATAATTTTGGAGTTTTTTTTTTAAATATAAGGATGTCTCAGCTGTCGTTTTGGATTTGGGGGAAAGGCTAAACTTTTCTGAATAGGCGAGGTAATTCAAGGCCTGTTTACACAATAACGCCTGCGGATAAAAACCACAAAATATTTTAAGTGCCTTTTGTTCAGACGGTGACAGCGTTTTTGGGGCTTAAAAATGCAAAAATCTGAACCCACCCTGCAGAGTGGAAAAGTTGAATACGCTCCACTGTAGCATTTCCATCTACACTGCCCAAGACGCAAAACTCTGGTCAGATCTGCTCACGTTGCGCACGTGTTTACATCACATACATACAGTACGCAGAAACAAACATGTCGGATCTTTTCAATGCGTCGGACCTTCAAGCTGCTCTAGCATCTTTAATAAACTTACAGGAGGCATCCCAACAAATGTACAGAATACGCATAGATACAATTAGTGACCAGAGAAAGTTCTGCAGTTGCTTCTGTCAAATTCTGGATGCATAAGTTTGTCGTAGGTGAGCCACAGAACTATGGACGGTGATTGGATACCCAGTCGAATTCCACACACACTTTTGCGTCACCGTATGCATGCAGATTTCCTCCCGAAAATGCTTATCTAAATGCAGGATAAAAAGTGAAGACGCGACACCACTTTTGCGTCTTCTGTTCAGACCGTCGTCATATAAATGTAGCCTCAGGTTATGTGTCCATGCTCAAAAACATAATTCAAAACTTAATTTTTAATAAAAGTTTTTTTAAAAAGTAAAAGTGCATTACAGAATTTACCAAATCCAAGAATCTTTAAGAACTGCATTTTTTGGTTAATGTACAATAAGTATAAAATATAAAAATGAGCTTGGAGCCTTAAAACCCAAAGTTGAGCATCAGCATAGATAGAAGTGTTGTCTAAAGAATATATTGAGTTGATTTGAAAACAACCTGCAAGATCTAAATAATGAGCAAATACCCCTGAGCTATAACTGCTACCTTAAAGGCATTTTTGCTACCTTAAAATCTTGAAATACAGAAGTTGTTTGTTTCAATTTGCAGCAGTGTCGTCCTAGTATCGAAATTATGCACAGCAATGAATAAAAATAAACATTTTTCGCACCTTTCAGAGGCCAGTACGACACGGTAACGCTCACAACAACGAGTATCAGTTTTATTCCTCGGTTCGTTCGAGATCCTAATCCAAACAGAAGACAGTGGTTTAATTTTGAGCCTCAGATTTGCTTTTACATGATAAATGTTGTGTACAGCCGCTTTAAAGCCCCAAATCTTTGACACAATGGTTCTGTCCAAGTCCTTGTGTCCTCCTCTCCTGCACCTGTACACTGTTGGGTTTTAATCCCGTTCTGATCCCATTAAAGCGCTCTCCGGGTCAACATCACATGAAAGAGGATGTACCGAAACTCTCCCTCCTTTTCCCGCTCTCCATTCCTATTTTTACAGTCTCCCGCTCACTCTCTCCCTCTTCTATTCCACTTTTTTGGCATGACGCAGGGAGGGGGGCCGGCAAAAAGGGAACCCCGACATACATGTATATGCGCGAGGCTGAGAAAGAGGAGGGGGGACAGAGGGCAACCTTGTAGGCCCCTCCATGGGAAGTATCAAACCAGAAAACCCCACTCTGGGCTTCTAATTAGCCTCTTTGTTGGCTCTTGAATGCGGCTGCCCGGGACTGGCATGGGGCCCCGGCAGAGCGATACCAACATGCCCAAAAGCTGTAAATATGATTGGGCAAAAGCTAGAGGATGAGGTGCAGGCAGACTGTGGGTTTGACAATTGTTGGAGGAGAATGAGAGAATTATGTAACTAAAAATTCATGTATACGCCGCAAAAAACATCTAAAAAAAAGTCTAGCCAAGTTATGATGACTTGAATTAAGAAAGTTTGATCATGTTTTGAGTAAATTTCACTTGACAATTAAAATTATCTGCCAGTGGAACAAGACTTTTTGGACTTAAAATATGAAAATACATCTTCCGACACAAAAAAAACGCTTTGTGTAGCATTTTTTTTGTATGAAAAGCACTTTGTAAATAAAGTTTGATTGATTGAAATAAGAAAAACAACAACTTTTTGAACTTAAAATAAGAAACAAAATCGAATATTGCTTGAATTAAGAGAAAAACACTTATTCCACTAGCAGATAATTTTACTTAAAGTTGAATCGACTCAAATAAAGTAAAATGTTCTTAATTTAAGTCATTTTAACTTACCTAGATATTGCTTTTTTGTGTTGGCATGGTGTAACATGGGTTGCAATACAAAAAAAAAAAAATCATGTAAATCCTGGCAACTTTTATTTCAGCAACAATAATGTGGTACAATTTGTAAAAAAAAAAAAAGTATTCTGGTTTGGGTTACTTTATCTCCAGGTTGCGAACAATATTGACCTATTTGGGGACAAAAAACGATCTAATTGCGTTTAAATTTGCGATGTACGTTTCAAAAATAGGATTCTGTTCACGCGAATACAAGAAAAGATTGCAGAACATGGTCGTACTACATCTTTTGCCGTTTATATGCAGAATAAAACGGGATAGTTTCTTGTTTTTTTTTTGCAGAAATGATGGTATTTAAAACGATGCAGCCTTTGTTGTTTGCTAATTGCATCCATTTATTTATCTGAACTAGTTAGCACGGCGGGTAGAAACAAGGTAAAAACATGAAACTTTCAATTAAACAGACACTTTACTTGACGTTACGCAACATTAAACGGACACATAACATGACAGCACATCTGAGACATTACAAAGATGGCGGTTAATCTCGCAGACCCGGCTCGGTCGTACCTACCGCGTGGCGTGCGACGTCGCGGGTCCTCGGTGTCAGCGCGAGCCCCGTAAGCCCCGCTGTAATCCCGCCCGGATCAGTTGGGTAAATCATGGGACAAAGCTTAAAACCATAATTGATTTATGTATTTGCTGACCGCAGACGCCCGCAGAGCTTAGCCGCGGGAAAGAGTTGATGATGGATAGGCCTACCCCCCCCCCCTTTTCTCGACCTCACACACATATACGCAGAGACGCGAGGGGAGGGACGGCGTGGGCGATACAACAAAGCTTTAAAGTCTTATGAAACTAGTGCCGTGACACTGGTTTAAGAAACAATGAGGACTATTTCAGTGAAGACATGGAGATGATGCTAACAGATGCGCAGGGGAAATAAACAGCTTACATGTGGTACTGTAAAAGCAATCGTGATGGAATTGTTATGTAGACATTTCACAGTGGTCTTGCAGGCGATGAAACCTTTACATTATTAAATATTTCATTACAAATCTTCAAAAATGTCTGGATATTTTTAATTTTTGCGGTATTCCTTCTTTTTAGAAATGGTTTTGCCTTTGAATTGAATGGTCTACTTTCTGGTTATTGGACACTTTCTCGACCAACTTAGTGCTACTCTGTCCTAGTCCCTAAAAGATCTTTTTGCCGACCATTATCAGACATTTATTTTTTGACTTCTTGGTTTTTTTATTGTTACTCTTTTTTTTATGCCATGCCTTGAAATGTCATGTAAAATTCAACCAGTGGTGTACCAGGTCTAAACCAGGTCTAAACCAGGACTAAACCAGGACTAAACCAGGTCTAAACCAGGTCTAAACCAGGTCTAAACCAGGACTAAACCAGGTCTAAACCAGGTCTAAACCAGGACTAAACCAGGTCTAAACCACAACTAAACCTGAACCAGGACTAAAACAGATCTAAACCAGGACTTCACCAGAACTAAACCAGGTCTAAACCAGGTCTAAACGAGGACTAAACCAGTTCTAAATTAGGTCTAAACCAGGACTAAACCAGGTCTAAACCAGGTCTAAACCAGGACTAAACCAGGACTAAACCAGGTCTAAACCAGGTCTAAACAAGGACTAAACCAGGACTAAACCAGGACTAAACCAGTTCTAAATTAGGTCTAAACCAGGACTAAACCAGTTCTAAATTAGGTCTAAACCAGGACGAAACCAGGACTTCACCAGGACTAAATTAGGACTAAAACGGGTCTAAACCCGTGTGCATACCCGGGCATGTCCCAGTACTCGGTCCTGGTTCAGTCCTGGGATCAGTCCTGGTCCCCCCCATATGCAGGTTGTTTTTACCATTGTCAGTAGCTCCGGTTTGACTTTTAAGTTTTAGGCTATTTTATATTTGTTATTTTTTTAATATATCTCACGTCAGGAGAGGTGAGTGGATGGCGTACCCCTGCTTACCCCCGCATACCCCCATGTACCACGCCCACCACACCCCTGGATCCAACCATCAAGACCATTGTGTAAAAGATAGATACCCTGTTTTCTCATGTGAAAGGCAGAACTGGGTGTCTAAAGTAGGACAAAACGCCTAAACTCCTCCCACAATCACCTTCCAGGTCGAGTTGCTAAACTGGACAATACCTGGAAAGTCACAAAAGGGGAACGTGAGAAGGGGCGGGGTCTGTCTTTTGTGATGTCACCAACTACTTGAAATTGCAGAAGCCACTGAAGGCAGCACAAATGTAGATTGAGGCATTTTTTTGGGCCAGAAAGCTGCAAATGTACCTGGTTTGCATTGATAATACTATTAAGATACACAGTTAGTATAGAGAAAAGGTGGCTTCAGTATTTAGTTCAGCTTGTGTAACTTGTTTAACTTGTTCTGAGCTGTCACCAACCCACTGGCATATCACTAGTAAAGACGGCATGAACGTTTTGGAGCCTGTGGGATTAAAAAATCTAAATTTACTCATTCCAGGGTCTGCGGCGCTTGGCGTTTGTCATGTCAACCAACTACTTGAAATTGCAAAAGCCTCTGAAGGCAGCACGAATGCAGATTGAGGCATTTTTGGCCAGAAAGCTGCAAATTTGCCTGTTTTTTTTATGAAAGTTTCCATAAATTTACTAAGACCAATTGATAATGCCATTAAGATTTACATGTACAGGCAGCACGAACGTAGATTGAGGCATTTTTTGGCAAATTTACCCCGGTTTGCACTAAAGTTGCCACAAATTTACTAAGACCAATTGATAATGCTATTAAGATTTACACGTCTGCACAGTTTGTATTGAGAAAAGATGACTCTTTAATTCCATTTATATAACTTATTTGTTCCGAGCTCTCACCAACCCACTAGAAAATCACTAGTGTTCTGTCCTACAAAAAATGACTTCAGAGTTTCAAAGCTGCAGTTTCTCGTATGGTTTTGGATGTTACGGTTGTCATCTCTCATTAAACCTGTCAAAGTGGCTCACGATATTTATTCACATGACAAAGGAGGTCTCAGATACCCCAAAATGACATTAACTCATTTTTGACCAACCGTGATGCCACGACGTTCTGCCTTTATAGGGCACTTTTTGGACCATGTGAGATTAAAACAAAAAACAAAATTTACTTATTTCAAGGTCTGCGCTGCTTGTCTTTTGTGATGTCAACAACTACTCGAAATTGCAGAGGCCACTGAAGGCAGCACGAACGTAGATTGAGGCATTTTTCGGCATTTTTTGGCAAGTTTACCCCGGTTTGCACTAAAGTTGCCACAGATTTACTTAGACTAATAGATAATGCTATTATATACACAGTTAGTATTGAGAAAAGGAGGCTTCAGTATATTTCGTTCCACTTATATAACGTAAATAGCTCTCACAAACCCACTGACATATCACTACTGTTTTACAAAGGCAAAAGACCTTAACACGCCAGGGTGTAAAACTGAGACAAATGACTTCAAAGTTCCAAAGCTGCGGTTTCTTGTATGGCTTTCGATGTTACGGTTGCCAATTCTCATTAAATCCGTCAAACTGACTCACGATATTTATTCAAATGACAAAGGAGGTCTCAAAAAATGACATGAATTACTAATTTTTGATCCAACTTTCTGCCTTTTGTTCGCCAGTATAGACGGTAGGAACGTTTTGGAGCCTGTGGGATTAAAAAAACACAAAATTTACTCATTCCAAGGTCTCCGCCACTTGTCTTTTGTGATGTCAACCAACTACTTGAAATTGCAGAGGCCACTGAAGGCAGCACGAACGTTGAATGAGACGTATTTGGCTGGAAAGCTGTTATTTTACGAAAGTTGCCACAAATTTACTAAGACCAATTGATAATGCTATTAAGATTTACACATATGCATAGTTAGTATTGAGAAAAGGTGGCTTCAGTACTTAGTTCCACTTGTATAATGTACATAACTTGTTCCGAGCTCTCACAAACCCATTGGAAAATCACTAGTGTAGTGTCCTACAAAAAATGACTTCAGAGTTTGAAAGTCGTGGTTTCTCGAATGGTTTCGGACGGTTGCCATTTCTCGTTAAAACAATCAAACTGGTTCACGATATTTATTCACGTGACAAAAGCGGTCTCAAATACCTCCAAAATGTACATGAATTACTCATTTTTGACCAAACGTGATGTTACGATGTTCTGCCTTTCGTTGGGCAGTGTAGACGGTAGGAACATTTTGGAGCATGTGGGGTTAAAAAAACAAAATGTACTCTCTTTCTTAGACCATCTTCGGTAATGCATAACTCTATTGCGCATTAGTCCGTGTCTCCCACGTTTTAATCTCCGCTGACATCCTGCGTTCCCAATGTACTCTTTGACTGCCCATCTCTTCTAATCACTTCTCCCTCTTGTTTACCCTCCACCTGTCAGCCGTCTTCCAAGGTCTGTGCCGCTGCCGGATTGTCGTGTGTGTTTGTGTGGATCTGTTTGTGTCCCTGGGCCCTCCGCGGTAAAAGCCATAGTAAAAAAAAAGAAAGAAGATATAAAAAAAAAAAAGCGTATAGGGAAAAAAAAAACAGCATTCCATTTCCCAGAGTGATCGCTGAGGCGTGCGGCTGTGACATGTCGTGAGTCAAACGGCGTCATTTCTGCCAGCGCTGACCTTACAAATGACGCTGTAGGGGGCGCCGTTGCCATTAAGCGCCGTGTAAAGAGTAATGGGCTTTTATCCACGCGCACGGTGGCTCAGGCGCCGGTCACTCGGCTACTAGTGCAAGGGAGATGCCGGCTCCAGAAAGTTCCAGACTGTACCTTTACATTGTGATTTTAATGTTTTGCTACTGTACAGATTTTTGTGATTAAAAAACGTAAAAATGGTGTTTAATATGAACGTAAACAATGACCAAAAATCATCATAATCACCCGTTTTAGTTTTTATTTTTGCATATTACCATCCTCGATTAGATTTTATTTTATTAAAGCCACAGTATGTAACTTTTTAGCTATAAAATCGACAAATTTGTCAATTTGTTTGTGTTTATTGCACTGTAAAACATATAAGGGTCAATGACATATCAGGATTTTCAACAGGCAAATTCTAAAATATGAAAAAAATATTAGTTTCTATTGAACGCAGTTGAGTGTCAGACACATAAATCTGTTTAACATTTATATGAAGCATTTTTAGTGTAAAATGTCATGTGGTGCGGCCGAGAATAACCTTAAAATGATTTTATTTTCTAAAACATGGTTGGGATATTAATCTAAGTTCTGAGTAATATGAGGTATATAGAAACAAACTGTTGCATGTCTTTAGATTTTTAATGCATATTGATTTTCTTTTGCTCCAATATGTTTAATGAACAAACTACTGCCCTGTAAAATGCATCAAATGAAGAAAAATGCCTAAAGAACCATTCACCCAAGTCGACTTTGTCTGTTATTAAAACTCCAGCCATAGAATTCCTGCTGTTATTAGTCGCACCACATGATGCACGGTCGCACCACATGACATTTTAACACTTTAAGTACAAAAAACATGCAGAATAACTCTTAAAAAATTATTTGGTCCATGGAGGTGAGAGGTTCTACAGAAATGTGGTGAATTATTATGAAATTTGAACCTTTTAACTGAGCAAATTGCGACTGGACAGCGTCACGTCATTGGCCCATAAACATGCGTCATTGCATCTCAAACCTGACTCTTATTTGGCCTCCAGAAGAACTTAAAAATGTCAACATAAGGATGAACAAAATGACCAGAAATCATCATGTTTTTCTTTTTCTCCTATTGATCGCAGATTGATTCTATCGAGATGATGTTTTATTTGTTTTTTTTCACATATTTTTTGCACTATACGCAACTTTTAAGAAAATAGACTAAAATAACATGTTTAGTGTGTGTTTATTGTACTTGCATCTCCACAAACCTGACTCAAGTCCTCCTGCTTGTTTCCATGGCTATGATTTTCAATATTCTGGCATAAAATCCAAAATTTAATGTGATATGACGGAAAATTCAAGGCAAATCAGTTAGATCCCTATTGAGACAAGTAGGTAGGGCACCCTCCATAAGAAGTGTCATGGAGTGAGGCAAAACCTACATTAAAAGGGAGGTTAGGTGCAGAAAAGTTGCCCAGTGTCCCTTTAATGAGACAAAAGCTACAGTAAAGGTAGTTTAAGTGCTCCAATTCTTCACTAAGAATGACTCCAACCCTCTAAATACTTTTGTCCATGTTTATAGCGGGTTACATAATGTTGTTTTGGAAATACTTGTCCATTCGTGTTCTTACAGACTGCAGCCTGGTCTGTGCTTTCCCCTGCACACAGACACACAGACACACAGATCCGGCTGGGCTCTTGTGCTCCGTTATGTTCTGACTGTTGGATATATGCGTTTTTATTGCCTCTCGCGGGTGTATCTTCTAACAGGTGTTGGCTGCTTATCGCTTCACGTCTACGCCGGCCTTATCTCCAGCCCCTCAAGCTTCCTGCGTCCTTCCTTCCACCACACGCCTCACACCCAGGGATAGATTTCACTTACCCTATGACCCACACCTACTCCTGGGCTAAGGCTGGCTAATGCTGCCTAATACCAGACCCCCGCAATGGTACAAATAGAGACTCATAAAACTGAAAACTGGTTTGAGTCGGTCTACGAGCTGAAGGGGCTGCATCAAACTAAGATTGTAAAATTAATGTTGGATTCAGCGTACATGAGCAAGTATGTCAAAATATGTATAAGATGACCTTTGTGTGGAAAATGTGATTTAAACAATGTAATAAAACCATGTAACATATAGTAAAATTAAATCTAATGACCACATACGTACATAAACATGCAATTTAAATATTAGTTAAAAAAATTACATAATAATACATTTAATAAATAATATATAATTATTATTTGCTGCTTTTATTTTCAAATGAAAAACATATAATATATAGTTAAATTAAATATAATGACCATGGATAGATGAATACACTTATACATACATACATAAACATGAAATTTAACTATTAGTAAATAATACAAATTGTAAATAAAACAAAATAATAATAATTATTATTGTTATTGTTATTATGATTATGATGATGATTATTAAATACATTTAATAAATAAATCATAAATTATAATTGCCATTTGCAACTTGTATTTGCAAATGAAAAAAAACATGTAACATATAATAAAATTAAATATAATGACCATAGATGGATGGCTGTATGAATACACATACATATATACATACATACACAAACATGCTATAACTGTTAGTAAATAATACAAATTGTAAAAAAAATAAAATAAAAAAAAACTTATTGGCAAATGAAAAAATAACATAATAATATAAAATCATCAAATCAAATTAAATGACCACATGTATAGCTTTTATTTGCAAGTGAAAAAAGCAGACAAACTCCCATTCACTTTCTGTATTAAACCGTCCAGCGAATGAGACTTGCACCCGGTGACGGTGCCGAGTGTCCAGTCCAGACCACATCCTTCCTCTGGGGTGTCACATCAGAGGAGCCGTGTGTGCGAACCATCATTGGCGCCTTTTCTCTCCCCCATCCCTCCCTCCTTCTCTCCCTCCTCTCTTCACCTTTCTTCTCTTTCCCTCCGTTTAAACCCCCTTCTCTCTCTCTCACTCCCTCTGTCCCACCACAGCCACACAAAAGTCAGGTCTGTAACCCCTCCGGCCCCACCCCCCCTCCGCCTTGCCCTTTGACCTCTAGGGGAGGCCTGGCTGAGCACAAACAGTGGACGCCTAACCCACGCCACCTCTCCCCCTCCTCAAACTTCCACCACAACCAGCTCCGATTTCACTCGACTACACGACAAGCCCCTTACTGTAAATAAAGCTTCTTGTTCATGATATTTCTTTTTGCCTCTTATCTACTTGAGCTTAGATAAAATAAAAAAAATAAAAACAATGCAATGTTGTATCATAACGTCTATACTGTCTTCTTTTTGTTCTTCTTTTTTCTCTGCAGTAGTTATTGTTATTATAGTTAGTATAGAAAGAGTTATCAGTCAAAGATAGTAATCTCATAGTTTCCTGTTTCAATTAGGAGTAAATAAAGATAGCTATGCCACAGTTAGACTCACTTGTTTAGCTTTATGTGGGACTGTTCTTTTTTAATCACTGTAAAAGCGCTTTGTGTTGCATTTTTTTGTATGAAAAGCACTCGATATATAAAGTTTGCTTGCTTGAAAACAAAGATTACCCTTATGTACATGCTTGGCTGTTCATCTTTTGTGTAACTTGTCCATAAACTTAAACAGTATAGAGCTTTTTAGTCAGAAAATGGAAAAAGAACAGTTGTGTTTTGGTTGTTTATTGCACCGAAACTGCATCTTTACTGTAAGCAGGCTTGCTTTTCCACAAACCTGATTCTATTTGTCCTGGAAGAGGGTCTCCTTTTGCTTGTTTTTCGCAGAAATGCTGCTTTTTTGGCTCTAATATTCCACAGTATGGCATAAAACATCCATATCTGTGGAGGACTATTGAGTTATCTCAAACTCTCTAACATCTCAAAAGCAAAAATAGCTATAATTAGTAACTGAATGTGTTCTTGCACTGTTTTTGTATTTAAAAAGTCTACTCTTGTGTTCACTTTTATACAAAACATCTCAATTTGATTGTCAAATGAAATATGGATATGTTTAAATCTATTATATCAGCGTTTTCTGTTTCAATAGTTTTTAAATATATAGGTTATTGTGTATTGAATAGAGTTTTGAGTAGAAGTATTGTTCGCTTGGATCAACACAATAATACATATACAATAATTAGTTACATAATGTAGTTAAATTGGTTCAACATTTCTCTTTTAATTTGTATTATTATTTTTAAGTGCACAGTCATGAAAAAAGAATAAAATCCGATCTCCTGGCCGTCCGCCCCGTCTCTGCCCAGGGACCCGACGCCCAACGCCATATACTGTAAACAACACGAGGGGAGCGGCCTACTGTAACGGAGCCCCCCACGCCCTCACAATGGGACCCTCTGACGGGCTTTGGGCCGTGGGCATGCTCCCCTCTGTGACCACTCCAATGGGGATTACAGTCCAGGAGAAGGGGCAAGGGGAGAAAGAAAGAATAGAGGAGAAAAAGGGCACCCCTGTCCAGTCCTCCAGCCAGGATCGACCCCCGCCTCTCCAGCAGCACCCCCTGACACTTTAGCCTTTGTCCCCCCGAGAGAGGAGAGCTGGGGGGGTGAGAGGAGAGCCACAGGGCTAAAAGGAGAGCCGGGGGTAACAGGGGAATGTGGAGGTGGGGGTATGACTGTGAAGGACCAATCACATCAGAACTTTAAAGGTCTCATTTTATGCATTGTTCACATATTTTTGTTAATGCTCTGGATACACTTTTCACTTGTGGTGTTTTACATGTATAACTTTTTTTTTTTTCGTAAATGTATGCAAAGCAATAAAGTTTTAAGGCACTGTACCTGATTTTTTCTGTTTTAAAACCATGAAAAACAAAACTAGCTTATTTTAAATGGTTTACCATGGCCCAAAATTAAGCATCCTTTTATTATTATTATTATTCACAGCAAGAGTTTAAGCACTTTTTTTGCAATCAATTTTTATTTGTGATTACAACAAATCAAATTACATTTTTTCGCAAAAAAAACTGTAACTTGAGCTGTTCTAATTACAAATAAAAGATGGATCGCAAAAAAGTGCTGAAACTCTGATCACAACAAAAGAGTTTAAGAACTTTTCACAACTTCCACAGATCGAAGTCCTAAGTTCTACTTTTATGATAAAGATCACGATAGCATGCATGCTAACATGCACTTCCTGATTATCAGGCAATAAAATGCTAAAAAATGATCACAAAAAAAAAAAGTTTAAGCACTTCACAACTTTCAGAAATCTAAATCCTGGGTTCTGCTTTTATGGTAAAAATAATGATAGCTAGGATGCTGACGTGCACTTCCTGATTATCAGACAATAAAACGCTCAATAATTAGATGCAGACACTCGCATAGGTTTATTTTGATGTCAAGAGCCACTTATACAATTCATTAATTCTGGAAAAAAAAGTCTAGTACAGGACCATTGTGTGCATGGATTTAAAAAAACAACCTTGAAGCATAGCACCTCATGATGTCACAGGGTGAAAGTGAGCATTTTGACAGGCTAGAAATGCAGAATTATTAGGACAAGCTCAGAGAGCGTCGCGTCCTCGAATCACTGGGTCAGATGGGTTCAAAATCTGCCAGGAATGTTCGATAGCAAAACACGGCATTCTTCTTCCAATGTGTAAACAATATTACGCAACTGTGTGCAATTCCTGTTCAACACAGCACATGAAACACGGAGCTTGAAATTAGGACTGTCAAAAGTATCAGGAATCGGTAAAGTAAGAAATCGGATACTCATCAATACTAAAACTAATATTTTGCCATTTTACACATGAACAGGACTAAATTTAAGCTTTCCTGATCAGTTTTAGAACATGTCTGAGCTTTACAAACAGACACAAGATCTCATGGTAACACAAAGAAAGTCATTTATTTTGTGTTGAAAATTATATTCTATCTAGTTTGTTTTTTTTTCATTTAGTATTGTAATCGTAAAAAAAAAGTATATTTTTGTATCGTGGCAACGCTACCTGTAATCAACACAAAATATTGCTATGTTAAAACATGTTTGACTCGAAACTTTGCTGTCTTGGTTTAGCGTTTCCTGTTTAAACGTGTGATTTCCTGGTAGAGTTTTGGTCCTGTTTCTGAAATAGTCTTGTTTCGGACCGGGTGTAGTCTTGGGTCAGTCCTTGCTTTTTACTTGTTTAAGCCTGCTTCAGCCCTGGTTCTTCTAATAGAGCTGTGGTTATATAGTCTGTGTTTAGTCCCAGTTTGGTCTTAGTGCAATGCTTATTTTTAGTTTAATTAATTACAAAATGACAAAAATATACAGTCATGAAACACCACTTTTCTTGTTCAGCTTTAGTTCTAGTTTAGTCCTGGTTCAGTCCTTGTTTATTTCTTGTTCAGTACTGCTTTAGTCCTGGTTTTCTCCCGGTTTAGTCTTGGTTCAGCACTTTTGTTTTTCTTATTCAACTTTAGTCCTGGTTTATTTCTTATTTAATTCTGCTTTAGTCTTAGTTCAGTCCTGGTTTAGTCTTGGTTCAGTCCTGGTTTAGTCTTGGTTCAATACTTTTATTTTCCTCTAGTTTATTCCTGCTTCAGTCCTTGTTTATTTCTTGTTCAGTCCTGGTTAAGTCCTGGTTCAGTACTTGTTTTTCTTGTTCAACATTAGCCCTGGTTTAGTCTTGGGTCAGTCCTGGTTTAGTCCTGGTTCAGTCCTTGTTTATTTCTTACTCAGTTCTGGTTTAGTCCTGGTTCAGTCCTTGGGTCAGTCCTGGTTCAGTCCTTGGGTCAGTCCTGGTTTAGTCCTGGTTCAGTCCTTGTTTATTTCTTACTCAGTCCTGGTTTAGTCCTGGTTCAGTCCTGATTTAGTCTTCGTTCAGTACGTGTTTATTACTTATTCAGCTTGATTTAGCCCTGGTTTAGTCTTGGTTCAGTGGTTTTCTTTTTTGCTAGTTTAGTCCTTGTTCATTTCTTGTTCAGTCCTGGTTTAGTCTCGGTTCAGTACTTTTATTTCCCAAGAGGTTTAGTCCTGGTTCAGTTCGGTTTAGTCCCTTTTCTACCCTTGTTTATTTCTCCTTCAGTCCCGGTTTAACCCTGGTTTACTACAGTCCCCGTCCGATTGTCCTGGAATGACTCTTTGACCTACATAACTGCCCCCCTACCCCTCGCCCTTTCCCTTCCTGCCCCTCCCCTCTTCCCTATAGGCCAAAGTAACAGGCAGCAGACGTGAGAGAAAATGTACACAAGGTAACCCGATCCTTGCATACTTCTATACGGGTCATTCTGGGACTTCTGCCACGGCTCTATACAGTTATGTCACAGGCTGCACCAGATGGACTCGCTTTACCTGTTGGATGAAGTGTGTCAACAGCAGAATTTGCATTTCAGTCTATTTACACCTAGTCGACAGCTTCATTTGCATTGGATTTGCATTGAACGAAAACTAGTGTAAAATGAATTGTTTTCGTGGTAGAAAATGGTCCACAAACGGTAAAAGAAGGTGAACGAAAGTCAAACAAAAGCGAGTGACGCACGAAATTATTTTGATCCCGCTTAGGTTACACAGTTCTCTTTTAAATACTGTCACATGGAGACAGGTCTGATCTGCGGAGAGGCGGGCCCACTGTAAGAATGCACGCTGATTTTTACGGTCTTAAAAATGTGAAAAGCAGAACTACTGTTACGAACTATTTTGAGCTTTGTCAGAACGGATAGAAGACCTCATGATAACATAAAGAAAGTGAATTATTTTGGGTTAAAAATGACATTCTTTCCAACATTTTTTATTTTCATTCTGGTTATTTTCATTAAACTGCTGTTGTGTCCTTAGGCAAGGCACTTCACCCACATTGCCTAGTATGAAAGTGGTGCAGGCCAGGACTCGCTTGAAAGAGATTAGTAATCTCAGTGGGACTTTCCTGGTTAAATAAAGGTTAAATAACATAAGAATAAATGGAATTGTAATCAATATGGAGTAAACAAATAGTAGAGTTGGAGATGACGATATATTTAATTATGTAAAAGTTCTACTGGATTTTAAATTGGGTTTGTTTAGGCAACATTTACTGTTATTCTTTACATCTTTATATTTAAAGACAGTAGGTCGGCCTAATGGCATTTTTGCATGACATTCTAGCCAGTAAAGAAAGTAAATAAATAAGTAAACGTGCAAATGCGTGCTCGCAGCGGTAATTAATGATATGCTAAATGCCAATAATTCACACCTCTATTCACAGCTCATTTACATATCAATACAGATCCAGTAATGTGTGTACAGCCACTTTAGTCAGCCAGTGTAAGAGAAAACAGCCTGTTTATGTGTGCGAGCTACAGCTGCTAATCGCTAACCAATGAGAAAGAACCAAAACGAGCTTCAAAACCGACACATTTCCAACACTCGGCCTCACACAGGCTCCTCTCAGATCACAAGTCTGCACTAAGAACTGTCCTTTTAATCCAGACTCAAATTGGTCATCTGTAAAAAGAATAGAATCTCAGTGTTGTGCACGTGGATCTGTGGCTGCGGCTGTAAACAAACGCACATGGCGATGCGTTCAGGGGCAGTATGACGTCAGAAACACAGACAATTTACTCAGATAAATACTGATGCGGCGCCACATATTAGGACATTTATCTGTCTGTAAATTGGATTAAATGGACATAATATAGAGTTTAAGCTTAATAACAAGGTATAACATGTTCATATGGACTATTGGCCCATATTGGCAAAATTTAGACCGATATGCATCGAAGTGCCCATTTTGGCAAGGTGGTAACTAAAACTAATACTTGGTATGTTTTTGCGAGTATTTTACAGTCTTTAAAAATGTGAAATACAGAATTAGTTCATTTTAAACGGTTTACAATGGTCCAAAGTGATTCCTCAGTGCATATAGAGTATATGCATGGTTTTTCATACTAAATAAAATGCTGTATAGTTAGATTTAGACAGAACTTAGCTGACGTATTTTGACCTCAAGACCTGCTTAAACAATATATCTGTACTAAGGTAAGACAAAAACATGAAAAAAATCATACACAGGCCTGTTGATATTGTAGTTTATTCAGAATACCAGCATCTTCCAAGTTACCAGCGCGTCCCATTCATTCCGAGCCTAATCCCTCATTGCCCATTACTGACCACATGCTGTTTGTTGTCCCTCCATTAAGACGTGGGAAGGAGCCAAGTGTTCCCAGGCAGCTCTAGCCGTTAGCCTAGCACGAGAAAGGCCCATATTACCCCTGCTGCCCCATCTGTCCGCCGAGTACCCAGCGTAATCTTCCCTATAATCTGAACGTCAACCTTTCCCGATACAGATGCACTGCCGAAATCGCCCACCGCGCCGTAACACCGGACAGCGCCGGGTCCCCGCGCAGTGTTTGTCCGGAACCACTTTTATTATTTGTGCCACCACAATGACGCCGGGGGTGAAAGGTCAGGGCGAGAGGAGAGGGGAAGAGAGGATTCGGACAGAGGATGCAGTGTGCTGTAAGGGAAGATATGGGACGTGTGTGGGGGTCTGAATGACCTGTTTGGTTTGGTCTTTTCTGGGGGATGTGACATTTGAAAATTTAGTTTTTGTCAAATTCAGTTTTGTTTTTTTGTTGTTGGTTTTTTTTTTCAGCAAGAACTATTTGGACAGATGAGGAAGTGTGGATTTTTATTTATAGTAATGTTTTGTTTTGTGGATAGATTTAAAAACGTGCATGATGTGAACTTTACAGACAATGGAGAAGTTATGAGTAGTACTAATAGTAGTGATAGTGGTAGCATATGTAGTAGAAGCACTTGCAGTAGTGGTTGCAGTAACAGTTGCAGTAGTAGTATTAGTAGTAGTAGTACTTGCAGTAGTAGTTGTAGTAGTAGTTGCAGTAGTAGTTGCAGTAGTACTTGCAGTAGCAGCAGTAGTAGTAGCAGTAGCAGTAGTAGTCATAGCAGTAGTAGTAGTTGCAGTAGTAGTTGAAGTGGTACTTGCAGTAGCAATAGCAGCAGCAGTAGTAGTAGTAGTAGCAGTAGTAGTGATGGTAGTGGCAGCGGTAGCGGTGGCAATGGTAGTGGCAGCGGTAGCGGTAGCGGTGGCAGTGGTAGTTGGTAGCGGTGGTAGTGGCGGCGGTGGTAGTGGCGGTGGCAGTGGTAGTAGCGGCGGTAGTAGCGGTAGCGGCGGTAGCGGCAGCGGTGGTAGTAGTGGTAGTGATGGCAGCGGCGGCTGGTAGTGGCGGCGGCGGTGGTAGCGGTGGTGGTAGCAGTAGTAGTAGCAGCAGTAGTAGCAGTACTAGTAGCAGTAGCAGTAGTAGCAGTATTAGTAGTAGTAGTAGTAGCAGCAGTAGCAGTAGCAGCAGTAGTAGCAATAGTAGCAGTAGTAGTAGTAGTAGCAGTAGTAGTAGTAGCAGTAGCAGCAGTAGTAGTAGTAGCAGTAGTAGTATTAGCAGCAGTAGCAGTAGTAGTAGTAGTAGCAGCAGCAGCAGTATTAGTAGCAGTAGTAGTAGTAGTAGCAGTATTAGTAGCAGTAGCAGTATTAGTAGACTTTATTGATCCACAAGAGGAACTGGACACAGTAGCTCACACATCACATTATATCACAGTAACAACAAATAAAAACTATAAAAATTGTAATAAATTTCTAAATAAATACCAATAAAAAATAGCAAGAGGCTGGTGTAAAATAAAACAAAACTTATAGGATAAAAATACATGACGTCACGAGGAAAAAGTACAAAAATTATATGATTATTGACCAAAACATAGGCTTATCTGTTACATAAAGAGTAGTAGTAGTACTTTTTAGATTTTTTAATAAACAGTATTTTTTTTTTTAATAATAAGTAGTTTATATAAAATGCTAAACCATACCTACATATAGTATTGCAGAATAGACAACAAAACTTACCGGAAAGGATGTGGAAGTGAAATATGGGGGAGGGGAACAGACTTTTTAGGATTTCTTTAAAATAAACACTGTGAAATTATGTTCAAAAAAGAAAAAAAAACACTGCAAAAACCTTCATTAACCTCAATCTGAAAAAACAAGATAAAATGACAAAACTCCAAACGCTCTGAACTCACTGGACAGGATGTGGAGATGTGGGGGAGGGGTAAAAGGGGTAAGTAGAAGTTTTGGGTTGACCCCCGCCCCCTCCTCCTCGTCCTCTCACCCTCCTATTGTCCCCGGCAGATACAATGGGCCCCTGTCAAACCCTAGTGGTCATCTCTTTGGCCAAAGCCACTGAGCTGTACGCACATAAAAGCAAGGAGCCCTGGACCAATCAGACGCCAGGCAGCCACGTCTTACAGCGTGCAAAGAAGCGCGCAAAAATGTGAGCGGATTTTTAATTTCAGCGTTGCGAAAGAGTGTTGAAAAATTGAAAGACTTGTTGCACGTGGTTCTGGATATTTTCCTTCTTTTTTTTGTATTTTTGTTATAATTAATTGGCCATTTTATCGTGTTGTTGTGATGATGATATGAAAATACTGTATGTCTCAGATAGTTCACACCTTAGAGCAGCTCAATGGATGTAACCAAAGAGCTTTCTTAGTGTAAACAACTAGGGTGTGATAGTTTCAGTGTAGTTACAGATATGTGGACAAAAATGTGGCCGAATATTAAATATCAAAGTTTGTGATTGCAAGAGTTATTGCTCACGGTTCTGTAAATGTATTTATTTATTTTTTTTAGAATAAATTGGCCTTTTTGTCTTGTTGTTTTGATGATGATATGAAAATACTGATAGTTCACACCTTAGGGCAGCTCAGTAGATGTAACAAATCACAAATTTTCATATCAAAGTTTTGAAAGAGTTGAACATTTTCAAGACTTATTGCACAAGGTTCTGTATATTTTCCTTTTTTTTGGATGTTTGTTATTATTAATTGGCCATTTTGTCGCGTTGTCTCGATGATGATATGAAAATACTATACGTCTCAGATAGTTCACGCCTTAGGGCAGCTCAATGGACGTAACCAGAGAGCTTCCTTACTCTAAACAACTAGGGTGTGGTAGTTTCAGTGGAGTTAGACAGATATAAGTGGCTTAACAGAACCCTGTCTGAAATGAAGCTACTTGCATGAAATGAATTCTCGGTTAACAGAATTTAAATTTCGTTTGTGAGAAACATTTTTTATATTCATCTTTTTTTGTTTTGAATTCAGTTCCATAAGCAAATTGAAATTGTGCTCTTCCAAAGACGAAATACGTTCCCATATTTACAATACTTTTAGAAATTATGTGAGAAGTTTGAACCAAATTTAAAATAACCCCTAAAGAACTCTTATTATTTTGTGTAATATTTTGTCATTTTTTGGTCATTCTTCTTGCTCAGCACACGCTTTTGTATGTATAACTCAATTTTGGTGCACTTTTTTTTGGTTTTTCATGCCCTGCTAAGACCTTTTTAAAAATAATTGAACTAAACTCCACATTGTGACCACTATAAAAGATGTTTGGTTTCACTTTATAATAACTACCCCTAATTAGCTTAAATGACGCATACACAAACGCTTAATTAAAACTAAACAAATGTTGGTTGATACTTCGCAGCTCATGTCAACAACATTCAATGAGGGTGTGATGCTTACTATAGGTTCCTACAGTGTCTTAAAAGCCTTGAATTTATGAATTTGGAAATAATACCTTAATAAGACTTGAAAAAATCTTACATTTTTATATCTGGGTCTTAAAATTTGTGCAGTACGTAACTTCTCTATGACATTTCTCCTCAAAAGTTTAATTTGTCTACCGCCATTATTTGGTTAAATAACGTTGGCGACAAAACAGAAGGTTTGACTAAAGCCGTTTTGTTGTTTTAAAAGTTGGTTTTACGTTACAGAGCGACACATTTCATGCTGAGGTTATGGCGAAGAGTCTCTACTCCCCCATATTCCTTTGTTGAGAAATGAAATGAACACAAATTCAAGAGTTTTGTTTTTTTTGCCTGTAGGTCCATGAAATAGACTGTGAAATAGGTATTAAGTTTTTATATGAATGGTCTTAAAAATGTCTTAAAAAAGTCTTGAATTTAACTTGAACCCTGCCTTAATATCAACGATATTTGAACAATCTGACCAGAAAAAGCTGATTTAGTTGAAACTGCAAGAGTCGAGCTGATTTTGACTGTTACACAAGTCCCTCTCAGATGATAATAAATATCACAATCACAGTTTTTAGTTAGTCACTCTCACCTTTTTGTTGAAAATCAGTCACCAAAACGAACGCTCGTATTGATCGCACTCTCCTGAAAATGCGCTGTTAAAATCCAATTTGTATTTTTTCTTACAAAGTTTCCAGTAAAGTTTTTTGGCACTGGAGTTAGAAGTTATGGCTTTAAATAGTATCTAAACGTGAATAATTCTTAAAAAACAAGTGCTTTTCAAATATTTGTTCATGCTTTATTAAGACTAACAGAGATGTAATGATTATCAGACGTTCCCAAATGACTTTTTACAATGTTATCACTACTGCAAATGTGTTCCAACGTCCTCATCGTGTACATTTTAAGGTCAGCGGATCATCTGTCCGTCGGAATGTCCCGTCCCCTCCTCCCCTCACAAACACCGCCCCATTGTTACCTGCTCACAGTAGTAAACCCGTCAACAAAGAAGCATCCAGCATTGTAAGAGCCGCGTAACAGATGACTCCCTCCGAAGCCTTGATAAGAGCAGCTCTGTAGTCCGTGTGCAAACCGGTCGAGCGTGATGGATCATTGACAATTTGTACACAGTTTGATACGGGGGAATTTAAAAATGCAAGAGAAGTAACCGTGTTTTATTTATCGCGCCATCGCCAGCGTCGACGGAGCGTAAGGTGTCGATGCAACTTTTTACGCAGAAATATTGAGATAAATGGATTACAGGGCGGCCATGTTGGGATGAAAAAGTGCCCAGAACAATGCGAGAATGGGCTGGTTAATAATGAAAAGTTTTTGCTGTGTACTGACTTTCATGGCTGAGAGTAGTTTGTAAAGTGGTTTAAATATAAAAATTCTAAACTAAATAAAATAAATAAGCAAATAAAAAATAATATTAATAATAATAATAATAAATACAAAAAATAATAATATACAAAAAAAAATTTAAAATGTAAAATAAAATAAAAAAATTGGAAGCACTAAAATAGAATAGTGAGTATATAAAATAATAATAATAATAATAATAGTAATAATAATAATAATAATAATAATAATAATTATTATTATTATTATTATTATTATTATTATTATTATTATTAATAATAATAATAATTAAACCAATTAAAATAAAATCTAAATTAATTTTTTTTATAAAATAAAACGTGTAAAATAAAAATAAAACTGAAGCACTAAAATAGAATAGTGAGAGTAAAATTGCTCTGAATGTAGCTGGTGGATGAGTGACCAGTAATCACACCTAACAGCACAAAGTTTCTGAGTTTAATTCCTGGGTCAAAATTGCATGTTTTTTTAGGCCCGTTACATCTGTAATTTTCAAGTTAACAGCTGCATTTTCCCTTTTATTCAGTAGAAATGGGAAATTTCAGGTCTTAAATGATCCAAATGATTCTAGTGAAAGTGTGTGGAGTTTAAAAACACAGTGGAGCACTTCCTAACACATGACATCATGAGGTGGAACAGTGTTTTCAGTTTGAATCAGTAACTAAATATGCAGGATTTGTGCGTTAAACATGTGTAAAAGAAACAAAACACAACTCAAAGTTTGTTTTGGATGAGAAAAGAACATTATAATATATATATAGATCACAAAATAGCATAAAATGATCCCTTTAATGTCCTAAATAAATGAGATAACATTTCTTAATAATACTTACAATTCGGTGCTTAATTAAAACATCTGAGCAGCGTCGATGTAGTACGAAAATAACGGAGATTAATGACCTGCGGTGTACAGCTTCCACATACGTCTCTGTTAAACCCGTTTCTGCTCTCTGTACGGCGTCGGCGACAGAGGCGGACGTTTGAAATGCGCGAAAAGCGGCAGTGGAGCGTGGTCGTGATCAGAGCGGAGTCCGGGAGCGGGCACCCTCCTCTGCACGGTGCCCTTTAAATGCCCTTGACAGTTGGAGTAGATCAAACGGCAGCAGAGCCGGCACAGAAATGAAGCTCCGAGCGGGAGAGGGGGCTGTACCGAGGCCTGTGCGCCGGAACTGGAGGAGACGGCGTTAAAATTGAGACTAAAATGTGTAATCTGCAAAGAAATATCACAAATTATACACATTATTTTCTATAATGTTGTCTTTAATGTTTCAAAATTTGTAAGTTCTATAAAAATCTCCAAAAAGCATGAGAGAGCAAAGATAAAAAAAATAAATAAAGCAATAAAAAAAATACAATAAATAAAAATAAAAGAAAATATACATTACAATAGAATAAAACACAACAGCCCCGTTAAGATATAATCGCGCAATATAAAATTCAATATTGCAGCCTAAATTGTTACAAAACTTGAACAAATTTGAAATACATTTTTAGTTTCAGCGTTAGTAAAGCTTAAGTCATTCCGTAATTACAATATCGACTTGTATTATTCATGGGTTTCAGCTTCCTGTTACATATATGCACAATTTTGAGGAATTTTTCCATTCAAAAAATGCAATATTTAGTTTTCAATTGTTAATCGCTATGGCAACAGTCATCATTTCATGCCGAAACCCATGCGTCGCTTCAGTATTATTGTTGCAGAGGTTGGCTTTGTGGTCCGTAAATTGCGTCGCCGTTTTTTTGTTCAACGTAGTAAAAATAACCCGAGAAGTGATCCCGCTTAGACTTTCCCAATGTTGTTCAAATCTGTGCCTTATCGTGTAACTTGGAAGCCGTATTTGAGAGTTGAAGGCTTGTAAGTTCGCCTGTTTGCTCAAAATAACCACACTAAAGGCCGCTACACACTACAGGATTTTTCGGTCTTAAACGATTTTTAAACGTGCGACAAAAAGCGCAAACCACAGACACGAGGAGAATCTTATGAGACTCCGAAATCTCCGATCGCAAAGACTGCAGCGGGATCTGTCTGCGGACCACAGGATATAAAGTTGTGAGCGCGATGGCGTCAGCTGTTTCCTGTCTTCAGTAAAACCTTTGAAACTTTCGCTCTGAGACCCTTAAGTGTTCAAAGATCAGAGCTCTGCACTTCTAGTTTAGATACAAGTCAAAACTGTGTTATTATTTGTGAAATGTGGAGCAATACTTCAGACAGGGCCGGCCCCCCCATTAGGCAACATAGGCAAATGCTAAGGGCGCCGCCGCTCCACTAGGGGGCGCCGAGTGCAAAAATCGGCGATGGGGATAAAATCCTCCACTGTCTAAAACATCGTCACTATGAACTGTTTGATTTCTTGTGAATATCTGTACTCTGGCAGTATTTATTTATTTTTTTGCAATCCAAGGGGCGCCACCTGAAATCTTGCCTAGGGTGTCAAAATGGTTAGGGCCGGGCCTGACTTCAGATACAGGATTTTTAAAGCATAAAAGATTTGAGATAAAGTCCACAGGAAGTAGAGTCACTGTCGCTAATCTGCAGCTTCACCTCGATCCGTGCGCTGTGTGGATGTAAACAGACACACACGAGGAACTATCTCGACTTTTTACTTTTAAAGAACGCCTCAAACTGGATTAATAATGGAGTTTTGTGGACTGGGGTCATTATTTGCAGAGGACAATTTCTATGGTTAATGTGGACGAGTCGTTACCACTTTACATTAGGTGTGTAGTAAAGTCTTTATCTTCGGGTTTGCATCTTGTGTTTCTGTGTCCGTCGCTCCTCTGCCCCTGACGCTCTGTTTATCGTCTGTTATCGTGGTGTTGCTGATGTTTGGTGGTTACGACCTGACACTGACACCACACATGAGGAGCAGCGGCTTCAAAATCGCACACAAAAAGAGCCAAAAAGTCGGGTCACGCCTCTCTGAACTCGGGAAGAAGAAATCACAGCCGAAATCGGGCAAATTCTCTTGTAGTGTGCGGCAGCCTTACGTCATTTTTGGCTTCAGTCGGCTTCCTCCTTCAGACTGGCAGAATAGTCTAAATTGACGAGTGTCACGTAAATTTTGATTCATAAATGTGGTGCCTCTAGTATAATCCTTTTAGTACGTGTTAATAATAATAACTATTATAGCTACACACACCCCGTTACACCATTCACACATTTCTATTTTCCTACATCGTTCATTTTCAACCGTGAAGCTTGTGAATATAGGCGCTGTTGTAGTTGAATCTTTTTATTTTCTTTTATTTCATTCATTAAAACAAAACAAAAGCAACTCCAGTGGGTTGCGCTGCGTACATTCAACAACAAAAAAGCAAACACACTCTCCTTTTTACACAGAAATATTATATCTTTCACACTTTTCTTAAAAACTTGAATAGCCTTGCAAGTTTTATTTTCAGTAAACTCCTTGAATTGAAACACATCGCCCCTTTGGTTTTGGTTTAGAAAAAAGCATCAATTCCTCTCTTTTTGAGTCTGTTTTGCAAGCTGTTGGGTCGTGTTATTTGGTGCACTTTGTACATAGTTTTGAGGAGGTTATATTCTACAAATTCTTTACATTTTAACGCTTCTAAGTGTATAAATATTAGATTTGTGTGGGCCATGTATCCACGTCCATTCACGAGCACGTTTCTGTAAAAGGACGATTAGTTCAATATATATGCATTTGTATTGACTTAAATGTGGAAAAACCCTGAAAAACCCTGAAAAACCCTGAAAAACCCTGAAAAACCCTGAAAAACCCTGAAAAACCCTTGCCGTCTGTTGGATTAAGCAAACTACGCCCTGAAAAAAGTTTAGAAAATCACTAAACGAAAGACAAACTGCGTACACAACTTGAGCAAACTAAAATATTGATCAGCATTCCTCTGTAGTGTGAACAGCTCCTTTCTTTTCCTTCCTTGTCTTGGTCCAGGGAAAGGAGAGGGGGGGTATCTCCTTTGACCCTCACCAAATGTACCCCCTCAACCCCCCCCTTACCTCTCCAAACTGCCCCATCCCCCGTCATCTTTGTCCAGTCCGAACTGTAAAGCCCCCGTTGGTGTCCAGTCCGGTGCAGAGGTCAGTGGACACATTACAGCTTCCACAGACCCCCACCCCGAGGTCCTGACCCCCACCTTTGTCCCGCCACGGCCCCACCCTTCCACCCTTCCACCCTTCCACCCTCCCTGCCGCTCACCCTTTGGAGCTGGGACCCTCGGACCCCTGCGGCGCGCTCCCCTCCAACCACATTAGCCCTGGCACTGGAACTAATGGCCCCCCGAATGGCGCGATGGGCCCTGGACACGGCCTCAGCTGCCGTAGTCTCGCTGGTACACGCCAACAGACCCGGACAATAAACGCAGATTTACATAAAGAATCGCCGGATTGAATGGAAAGTGAATGTACGTTTTCATTCACGTTTGACTCAAAACACTCGGGCTCTTGTCCTAATATTGTGTACACAAACTCACACATTTGACATCACTTCAAACTTCTATATTTGAGTTGAGTATTGAGTCGAACACAAATATTTATTACGTTATTCTCATATATATCTTTACCAATATAGTTCAAAGCATCAAACCACCCCACAGATATAGTATTTTTACAAGTAGTAGTAGGTTATTCGGTCGTTTTACAAGAAAACAAAACAAAATATAGACGACAAACCCATAGATCATGACCGAAAGAGTTTAGGCTGAAGTGTTTATTATAATGTCAAACCCTATTCAACAATGACAGAATTCCAAGAAAAAAACAACACATGAACAGCAGGTTTGCGTTTACAGTTTCACTTGCGACTTACTGTATATATAAGAGACGAAATATAAAGTAAAACAAACAAAACTGAACGCATAATTCATTCATTCCTTTATATATCATTCAAAACATAATGATTTATACTTTTTTCTTTTTTAAAGGCTTCTACAGTGTTACTTTTTTGACAATTTTTAATTATTTTAGTTATTTTAGAAAACAAAAAATATGACGCAAAATAGTTACAGTCTCTGCCCTTCCCTTCCCCTACTAAACAAAACATATTATACATATACTTTATACATACACATATAAATACATACATACATCTACTTTTTTTCTTCTTTCTTTTGTTTCTTGTATTTGGAGTTTGCGTGTTTGTACATATAATTTTTTGCAATATGCTCGAAATAAACCAAACATATATACACATACATACACGCACATAGAGTAGATACACATATATATATAGACTTTTAAAACATCATTAAAATCCTCAGAAATACAATCACTTTTTTTCTTAGTTCTTATCTTAATTTGCCAATTTTTTTTATTTGTAAATTGATAAAAATAAACAGTCATTATTTATATTTTTAAAAGCATTATTTTTTAAGTTTTACAACAAAAATACTGATGCAAAGAAGTTCGCCTGAAGCGAATAATATAAAACTTTAAACTATGTCAACATTAAACTACAGACTGACAACAGGTAACTTTTTACACTCAATGACGCAGAAGAACTTTAACACTTTATACTCTTTTTTTTTTTTTTTTTAAGGGCTTCTACACTGTTAGAGTTTTTAAATCATCACTCAGATTATTCCCTACACCACATGTGTCAAACATGCGGCCCGGGGGCCAGATCCGGCCCTCCAAGACCCTTAATCTGGCCCTTGGCTGATTTTTCTATTAAAATACTTCAAATTTTCTGATTTTTCTGTTAATTTTCTGCACCGTTTAGCATAGCAGCGTCTCCGGCGTTTCTGTACGTTGCGACTCCCACCAGAGCAGCACAAATGAAGACTTTCCTCTTTCCAAACGCTCTTAAAGGACGATCGTTTTGACTGTCGACCGTGACCCTCATCAGCAAAATGTCAAAAAATGAGAAAAGCAGATGCTGAGTTCAGGATTTCCCAAGAAAAATAGTCTAATTCTTATTTGTTGACAGAGGTGAATGGGAAATCTGTGCTCAGTGTGTTTGGAACAAGTGGCGTTGCTCGAGGAATATAATCTTAAACACCACTACGAGACACGGAGAAAAATACGATAACTTGAAGAGAGAACTGAGTTTTCTGATCCGGCCCTTTTGGGATCAAAGTAGGCTGCATACGGCCCCCGGACCAAAATGAGTTTGACAACCCTGCCCTACACTAACGAACCTCGAACAGAAATACAGTCGCTTTTTTTCTTGGTTATCTTCATTTTTTTACCTGTTTTCTAAGGTTATACTGACTCTGCGCAAATAACTCCTGTAAACAAGGAGGAAGTATATGATTCTAGGCCTTGTGCATCACCCACATCAACAAGATCAAAAAACTTATGAACTTTTAGCTTAACAAAAAGAGGATTTGTTGGTGCAAAGTAATTCACATGATTAATAATCCTGATAACCTTCTTTTGGAGTATTAAGTATTCCCCATTTGCTTAATTATACTTAACTTTACTTCAAGAATAGTCAAAGTATAAGTAACGATTCACTTTTATTTTACTTTTTGAATACGTTTTATTATATTTTTTCATTCCTCATTGCATCACAGAACATGTTTAAGTTGATTTGGAGCAGTGATTCTCTTTTTAGCTTTTGTATTTATTGTCTATCAGCATGTGCACATTTTTCAGCTCTATCTTCTTTACAAAATTGCGTTTTTTTTTTAAGTCGGGGTTCACTTATTTTATCTTAGCAAATACGTTTCTACGTAATGTCATATGTACCTTATTGAAACCAGACCAGTGACGTTTCAGCTGCTTACTTCCCTCATTTGGGTTTATTTTTGATCACCGTTTTTCCTCCAGTATCTTCTGCAAAAGAGCATCCGTTTGCGTCACCAAACCCGCTTTTATATTCCGCTCTCGCACTCCCAATGTAAGTTTTATATGACCTACTTTTCGGTACTTGAAGCTACCTTTATAGACAAAAAGTCCCGTGCGTTCTTGTGGCTTCTGAGGGCCTTCTATCGCAGTACGTCTCCTCGGTACATTATCTTTCATGGCGTCGCACTCGGGCGTTTTAGCGTATAGGACTGGAACCGCTCCTTTGCCCATTTTCTTGTCTGGAAATGGCGTTAAGTTTTGTCGCAAATGCACGCTGACGTCGCCTCCTTTTGTGTCTGCGAAATCCCTCAAAACACCACTGCAATGCCGAATCACATGACCCACTTTTAGTCTCGCGCGCCGTCTATTTTTAACCATTTTCGGGGACTTTTTCCCTTTCTTTTTGTCATCTTCAAAGCGCGTCATTCTTTCACTCTTCCGGGCTTTTTTCCAAATTTCGCCGTCCGTTTCTTTTTCGCGTCCTCGGGTCCTCGTCACCTCTTTTTTTTTCTTCGCGATTTTGCATCCCTGACATAAACACAGACGTGGCGTACTCACTGTCTGCGCACTGACACGAGTTAATGTGACACGGGTCTGGAATATCAATGCAAACGGTTTGAGTAGCTCTGACTTCAAAGCTACACTGTGGAACTTTCTGGAGGAAGCATGGCACCTGCATGGAAATAGAAAGTTAAAAACACACTTGGGAACATTCTCCAAGGAGACAGATACGTTTTTTATGCATTATCGTGGAATATAAAAGCTAAATTTCCATGGAAACAAGCAGGAAGAGGCCCAAATCCAACCCAAATAAGACATAAGAGTCAGGTTTATGGAGATGCAAGCCCGCTCACATTGACGCATGTTTTTTAAAGCAACAAAATCAGAAAACAAACAACTTTTAGTCATTCTCCATGGCGATAGATAACCTTTAATGCTTTACCGTGGAATATAAGAGCCAAAAGAATCATATTTCCATGGAAACAGACAGGAAGAGGCCCTCATCCAGCCCAAATAAGGCATGAGAGTCGGGTTTGTGGAGATGCAAGCCCATTCACAGTAAGGACGCATGTTTTTTAAGGGCAAAATAAGAAAATAAACAACTTTTAGTCTATTTTAATTAATTTATCTATAGATTTGGTCTAAAAAGTGATATACTGTGGCTTTAAATTCATTTGTTTTTGGGGATAAATAAGTCATTCTGATCTAGATTTTTTTATAACGACGAAACAAGAAAACAAACAACTTTTAGTCATTCTCCGAAGGGCAGTAAATCAGTAAATTTGTCCTTGCCTGGAGTTTTTTTTCTCAATTTTGTGATTAAAACTGCTCCTTTTACCCCATAATGCCGGGCATGTCTTCGGAGAGCTCAAAGGAAAAAAAAAAGTTGGGTTCTATCTTTTACGGTTGGAAAGTTATGCTCGGTTATATAAAACATATTTCCTGGTGTTGAAGGGTTTAAAAGAGCAAAATAAGAAAACACTGTGTCTAATTCAATCAATTAATTAATCTATCTGTTTATTTGGTCTAAAAAGATATACTGTGGCTTTAAATTATTTACTGAACCAAAATAATTTCTCTTTTGGGATAAAGATGAGTCATTCTGATAGATCTAGATTGATTAACTATTTCATTTTTCACTGTTTCAATTCAAGCACGATTTTCACTTTCACAGAATTCAAACCGTTTTTGTGTTATTTTCTGCAGTGCACATACGTGTTCACGTCTTGTTGGGGGCATTTCCCACGATTATGACTCCGTTTTGAAGCCGTTGTGGCTCCGATAACCGACCCTCACGTTTGAATTCCACGTTTATCTAGTCCGACCGCCCCATCTTCGCGGACGTCACCTTCTCCCGGTGAACGGTGAAGTGCCGCGGCGGGTGCAAAGTGATGTCTAGCGCCAGACTGTTGCCGTTCGCACGTCTGGCGTCTGGGCCCGGTTCAAAGAGCGGCTGACAGGGGGAAGGAAGCGGCCTCGCAGGGGTTTTATGATTTTATTGGGTCGGGGGGGACATTGTTCTGGAGGTGTTGAACCAGGAGAGATGGAGAGAGAGAAGCGCCCTCGGGTGTGGTGACGTGCCTGGTGTCAACACATTTGGTGATGTGTTCAGTGCTGTGCAAATGTTAACCTGGCTCTGCACAATAATCAAAGTAGCAGATGAACAAAAACTTTTAGAGATGGTTGGAACTGAAGGTTTGCAATTGAAAAGTAGTAGATTCTTTCTCTCTTTTTTGTGTTTTTTTGCACTTTACAATTAAATATGTTAAACTGAGCACACAGACCAAACTGGTACTGTCCAAGATGATTGTAATGCATAATGGTTGGATCTAGTTGGATTATTTGCAATTTGAGACCAGATTTTTTTTTTCTTGCATATTTTGTTGTATTACAGAAAAAAAAGTGAGTGGATTGCAATTGGTAGTTAGCGACATACATTTAAACATTATTTACAAAAATATATAGTGAAGCACATTGAAATGATCATAATGCTGAGCTTTGTATGTCTATTTTATACTTTAATTTTTTTATTTTTTTTATATATACACCATGTCCAAACAGCCCTCATAGTGGAGTGTTTTAAGTCTCGTCTTAAGACCCACTTTTATTCTATGGCTTTTAACGCTGCATGGGTTGTGTGGTCCTGTGTGTCTTTCATTTATTTTTTTAAATTTTATTTTGTGTGTATATATATATATATATAATTTTATTTTTTATTTATTCTTATTTATTTAATTTTATTTATTATTTATTTAGACTTTATTAATTAATTTATTTTGTATTTATTTATATTTTATTATTTTTTATTTAATGTTTTTATCTATTTTTTTAGTACTGCTTTTATTTATTAGTTTCATTATATTCGTTAATTTGCTTTATTATTGCTTTATCTATTGATTCTATTAGTTTCTTTTGTTGGGAGCATTTCTGCTGAGTTTTAAAGTGACATTTTGACACTAATATGAAACATTTTGGAAACAGTCTTGTTTATGAAATGTGCTATACAAATAAAATGGGATTGGATTGAACTTTTATAGTTCAGTTCATGGCTAACACATAATATGATGTGAAATAATGATAAATAGCCTTCTAAAGTCACATGTTTGTGTTGGGTGTATTGATTTTCTCAAATCCGAGTTAAGGACAATAACAAATAATAGCAATAAGCCGCCTTTGAATGTACTGTAAGCTCAGCTCTTGGGGTTGACAAAGGCATTCCTCGTGTTGACGTAGAATAGAGGGGAATTGTTGGATAGATGTTTGTACTCCTACTTAAAAGGCGGCTTATCTCTGCTGACCTTTTCATGATAACAGCCGAGTTAGCATAGGAGCGTAGTTAGCCTTTCTGCAAACTATTTCGCTGTTTGAAGTCAGATCAGGTCCTGCACGTGTTCTGAGAAGTGGTGAAGCAGGAAAGAAACACAGAAAATGACAAACGATGGAGAGAGTTGAACATTCCTGCTCTAGTGTCGGTTTGCTGGGAAGGGCATCCAGCGCAAAAACAATGTCCAGTTTTTAAGGATGTAACAATAACCGAAATATGGTGATATTGTTTCGTCAAAGGTCTCACAATAATATCGTGGACCATCACAATATATCGAATCCCAAGTCTCTTTGCTTAAATGAATAGTTTTGATGCAGAAATAGCTAAAAAAAACAGAGGGAACTACATAGACCATGATCCTTTGCTCTATTTCAGTGCAGACAACATGGTGTTCATTCTTTGGATTAAGTCTTGTGAAGGCATTTTTAGGGGAAAAAGTAGCATATTCACCGCAAAATATTGCAATAAATCTGGTACGGTGAGATGTTTATGGTGAAAATGTCGTACAGAGATTTGGATATCGTTCCATCCCTAATGACAATAAATGTTGTACCAAATGACTGGGCAAAGCATTTTAGAATGTCAGTCTTGTTATTATGTAGAATATCGGAATATCGTGAGCTTTCCCACGATATCGCAATAAATATCGTACCGTGAGGTTCATACCGTGACAATATCGTATCGTGGGACTTGGATATCATTACAGCCCTACTATTTACTGGTTGCAGTCCCTCATAAAGTCTTATAATATTTGAATTTTTATGTATACAAAGCTGTTGTGTAGTTACCTGACGGCAACAGCTCCATAACATTTCTAATTACCAAATCACAAAGGTGTAATTATTTGCTTATTATTTTGTTTAGTTCATCATTACCGTGACGATATTGTATTGTGAGACTTGGATATCGTTACACCCTTGTTTAATTTTATATGCTGTGCACTTGAAATTTGAACTTGAACAAACTGAAGTGTATAGAAACAAACTGTTGGTAGTTCTAATGCATATTGATATTTTCTTTTCCTGTCCAATATGACACTCACCTGTTTGTGTTTAATGAACAAACTACTGTCCTGTAAAATGCATGAAATGAAGAAAAATGCCTAAAGAACCGTTCACCCAAGTCGACTTTGTCTGTTATTAAACTCCAGCCATAGAATTCCTGCTGTTATTCGTCGCACCACATGATGCACGGTCGCACCACATGACATTTTAACACTTTAAGTACAAAGAACATGCAGAATAACTCACGATTTCTGAAAAAAAATGATTTGGTTCCATGGAGGTGAGAGGCACTACAGAAATGTGCTGAATTATTATGAAATTTGAACCTTTTTAACTGAGGAAATTGCAATTGGACAGCGTCATGTCGTTGACCTTTATACTTTCTCATTTCTCAAGTCTTGGTAAATGGGTTGTGATGATGGGAAGGGCATCTGGTTCAAATCTCGCATACACCAAGCAGAAGACAGTACTGTACAAAAGCCAACACTGACAGGACAAGGTTGCCCCTTCGCTCCGTTATTATTTGGATTTGCTTGTTTTTTTGTCAATGGCTCCTGGAACCTTTGAGCATGAAGTGTCCAACATTTGGTCGTTTGGGTGGAAAACTTGACTTTTACTGTTTATTTTTGACACTAGCAACAGTTGGACCACCGCACTGTCTACACAGCTGTCCAACGGTCATCCTAAAACGAGTGAAACGTGCCATGTTCCGGTAGCTCTTGTTATTGTGAGCTTTAAATGCGGAAATATTGTGCACATTTTACTTTTATGAACTTTTAATCATGTTCAAATGGTGTTCCTGCACTGTTAGTTTAGGCAAATCTGTTTGTTTTATTCATGCATATCTGAGTAATCCTTTTTTGTCCCGCATTTAGGTCCGGTTTATTTTCTTTTACAGCGACCATGTGGGTGGAGCATTAATCAAAGAAACATTCAAGATTTGCTTTATCCAGACTATAAATCCCTGAGACTTACAAAACCCAGAATACACAAATAAAAATACTCACAAATAGGTAAAAAGCTTGATTTTATTCCTTATTTCTTTTTATTCCATTTCTTTTTTATTTATTTATTATAATGACTTGAATTGTTTGCGTCGTTGTTTTTCTATGCCTCCTGTGTGCTGCTTTTATGCTTTTTGTGGCTTGTACAGCACTTTGTAAACCTTGTTTTTAAAAGTGCTTTATACATGAAAATATATTATTATTATTATTATTTATTTTTTTTATTATTTTTTTTATTATTTTTATTATTATTATTATTATTATTATTATTATTATTATTATTATTATATTTTATTTATTTTTTTCATTTTATTTTTAAATATTTTTTTTTATTTGTATTTTTTCATTTTTAAAAATATTTTGATAATTTTTTGTATTTTTTTTTTTTTTTTTATAAAGAGCTCTATCCCTTTAATTGGATATTGCATATTGGTCATTTTTCCTACAGTTTCATTAAGACTTGAGAGGTCTGAAAATACCCGTTTCCACCTAAACTCCATCTCGGTCCATTTCCCAGTACTCACAGGCAATTAGTGAAAAAAAATCCGTCTCTGAGTCATACATGTGTAGGGTTGAATCAAAGGGCACGTCAATACTGCGGTTTTCAGTCAACAAAAGTCTAAAATTATGATGTACATCGTTTTAGCCGCAAACACGCAGAGAAAGAAACCTTCTAATACCCACTCCAATGGACGAGTTTCACAACGGGAGTACGCGCTCCATTCCTTCTTTTTACAAAACAGCAGTGGAAAAGTTTAGTAATGTTTATTGGAGGAGGACGGCGGCATCTTTCCAAAAATACCTTGGTTTACAGTTTAATTAATTCAGTCAGCTCTTAAAGTGGTGGTTAACAAAGGACAGGAATGTGTTCACTGTACCAAAAAAAAAAAAGAAAAACGATTGTTCAGTTGTCAATAAGTACGTAAAGTTAAAGGCCTCGTATGTTATTTTTGGTCCTTTTGTCAGATATACTGTACTGTATGAGGTCAAAATAAGTGTGTGCTGTATTATCTGTGTCTAACTGTAAAGCATTTAATTGTCTGGTAATCAGGAAATGCTCTGTTAGCATGGTAGTTGTTAGCAAAACTCTGCACTGGCCACTGAAAGTTGTGAAACGTGCGCATAAATAAAACGGTAAATAATTAGACCTCTGCAAATTGGGCGACAATAGCTCCACTCACATCCACTAATGCACAGGTCAGCAGCGCCATTCCAGCCCCCATTGTGTCCTTGGGCAAGACACTTAACCGCCCTCGCCCCCGGTGTCTGCATGTATACGTGGGTCAATGACATGACGCTGTCCGATTGCAATTTCTTCACCTAAAAAGGTTCAAATTTCATAATAATTCACTACATTTCTGTAGTACCTTTGACCTCCATGGAACCAAATATTTTTTTTTTAGAAATCATGAGTTATTCTGCATGTTTTTTGTGCTTAAATGTCATGTGGTGCGACCGTGCATCATGTTGTGCGACTAATAACAGCTGGAATTCAATGGTTGGAATTTAGTACATAGTCGACTTGGGTGAATGGTTCTTTAGGCATTTTTCTTCATTTGATGCATTTTCCAGGGCAGTAGTTTGTTCATTAAACACAAACAGGCGACTGTCATATTGGAGCAAAAGAAAATATCAATATGTATTAATAAAAATCTAAAGAAATGCAACAGTTTGTTTCTATACACTTCATATGACTCAGAACTTAGATTAATATCCCAACCATGTTTTAGAAAATAAAACTATTTTAAGGTTTTTCTCGGTCGCACCACATGACATTTTACACTAAAAATGCTTCATGTAAATGTTAAACACAGATTTATGCTCCTGACACCTGTAAATATTGGAAAAAGTTAAATTTTTGTATATTTTAGAATTTGCCTGTTGAAAATCCTTATACGTCATTGACCCATGTGTGAATGAGCGAGTGGCTCCTTGACGTAAACGCTGGATAAAAATGTTACCATAATGTGACCGACCGTTGAACTAGTTTTCATGTTTCAAAAAATAAAATGCAAGTACAGCGTCTTTAAAGCTAGTTCTCCGTTTGATAATGAAATGTAGTTGACATTTGCGGGCCGCACCGACTGAACACACCGGCGTTCATTCCCGAGCTAAGTGCAGCGAGCGATAATTTCAGTAGGAGACGATAGCTTGAAACTCGGTAATGGCGAAATCAAACCTTGCGAACCTGAGAAGATTTCGCCGAGCTCTGAAGAGGCGGCGGCGTCTCCGCTCGGAAAGAATTTGAGCTCTGTGGTCTTTTTTTTTGAATGGAGCCGACACTCCTTCCTGCGAGGGCCAAGTGCGAGCCAAGGTAACGCTTCTCGTGCCGGCGACGTGGAGAGCCTGCACGATCCGCGTCACTCGGGCTTTTATCTCGTAATGGACTGCACTCGTATCGGTTGTTCGCGCGTTTGGGTTTACGGCGGATGGAAAATAATGATGTTTTAGTTATCAGCGGAGTATGTGGAGGTGAGGGGCAGAGGCTTCCATTAGAAAGACGACACTGGGAGCTCTAAAAAATAATAAAAACAAAATAATAATAAAACGGTTTGGTATTTTTCTTCCTTTTTTAATAATATAATTTGCTTTTTATAATAATAATAGCAACTCATGATCCAAATGGGGTTCTGGTCTATGACATTGTAGTACTGTAAATGACCAAATAAACTACTACTACTACTACTACTACTACTACTACTACTACTACTACTACTACTACTATTACTACTACTACTACTACTACTGCTACTGCTACTGCTACTGCTACTGCTACTACTACTACTACTACTACTACTACTACTACTACTACTGTTCCTACTGCTGTTCCTACTACTACTACTACTACTACTACTACTACTGCTACTGCTATATTACTGTTGCTACTACTACTACTACTACTACTACTACTACTACTACTGTTCCTACTGCTGTTCCTACTACTACTACTACTACTACTACTACTACTACTACTACTACTACTACTGCTATATTACTGTTGCTACTACTACTACTACTACTACTATTACTACTACTACTATAATTACTGCTACTACTACTATACTACTACTTCTACTACTATAATTACTGCTACTACTACTATACTACTACTGCAACTACTGCAACTACTACTAGTACTGCTACTACTACTACTACTACTACTACTACTACTACTACTGTTCCTACTGCTGTTCCTACTACTACTACTACTACTACTACTACTGCTATATTACTGTTGCTGCTACTACTACTACTACTACTACTACTATTACTCCTACTACTACTATAATTACTGCTAGTACTACTATACTACTACTACTACTACTACTACTACTACTACTGCAACTACTACTAGTACTGCTACTACTAGTAGTACTGTTATTACTACTACTAGTTCTATTACTACAACTACTACTGCTGTTACTACTACTACTGTTACTACTATTACTACTGCTGCTACTATTACTACTGCTATTATTACTGCTACTACTACTACTACTGCTACTATTACTATAACCTAATTATTTCCTACAAAACGGGTGATTTTTTGAATTTAAAAAAAAGACACTACCATTCAAAATAAGTTTTAAATCCTAATTCAAACACTCGAGGGTTGGAAGTTGTATAATAAGCTAAGCATTTGCTAATGAACCCATTTTTGTTGTTGGGTCCCACTTTAAGACGCTTCAATGCCATTACCTTATCTTTTTCTGCCCAGTCTTTAAAAAAAATATTTTTCTCTTTTTTTATATCTTTTCCCATTTTATAATTTTTGTTTCATGATTTTGTGTTCTTTTGTTTGTTGGTTATTTGTATGGTCTGTTAGGGCAGCGGCCCCCATCCCCGGGGCCCCCATCCCCTGGGCCCCCATCCCCTGGGCCCGGGCCGCACAGAAAGAATAAATAACTTACATTATTTCTGTTTTATTTATTATCAGAGTCTGAACACACAGGCAAAAAAACAATATCTAGGCTAAGTTAAAATGACTTAAATTAAGAACATTTTACTTTATTTGAGTAGATTCAACTTGACAAGTAAATTAATTCAAACAACATTCAATTTTGTTTCTTTTTAAGTGCAAAAAAGTTGTTTTTTCTTATTAAGTGTAGCGAGATATTTTTTCATATTTTAAGTACAAAAATCTTGTCAAGTGAAATGTACTCAAATCATGGTAAAACTTTCTTAATTCAAGTCATCTTAACTTAACTAGATTTTGTTTTTTTGCAGTACAATGTTTTATTTTGAAAAATGATCGAATTTTCTCCGTTACATCCGTCTGTGACTCACTACTGACACATTTGATTCTTGTCTCATTCACGTGATACTTTAACGCTAATATTAAACCCACAAGCTGCAAAATGAGTTAAAACAGACGTCTTTGGAAGCATTTATGATTATATTTTAATTTTTTATATATATTATCTGCCACACCTTAAAGGCTGGTCTGTAAAAATATTAGGACATTAAACTTGTCCGTGGCGCAGAAAAGGTTGGATGCCGCTGTGTTAGGGGATGTTCTTTCGTTAAGAATTGTGCAAAAATGTAAAAAAAAAAAAAAAAAAAGTTAAGATAAACAAACAACAATCTTGGGAGGAATCTATTCACGGCGAATCGTCTTCTGTACTTATTGTATCATCCTCTTTTATAAATCCATCCGCCGGGGTCCATATTCGCACGCTAACGTATAATCCGATGTGGGCTCCATTTCTTCTTGCTCCTTTCGATGAACTCTCCACATCATCGGAAGGAGCTGCGCCGAAAGTGCCCTCCCAGCATCTCCGGCCTCTTAATCCCTCGAGGGCCGAGATGCACGCACAGCTATCGAGAATTACTCCCACAATACTTATAAGGAGGATAAAATGTATGTAAACAATCCCGGACGCTGTGGGACCGCTGTAATCCCGCTTTTTGTTGCATGTTTGATCAAATGTTGTGTTTGGGAACAGTTTGAAGTCGGGCGGATTAGCTGCGTTTAGGTGCAAATGTGAGAAATCAAATGCACTGAAGATATGAAAGAATAAAATGACTGTAATAAGGGATTTGGAAGTATTTATCCGTAATCGATTGTCTAATCGTGGCATGATCCAGGTTAAGCAGGTCGACCCAGTAAAGCTCCTGAAGTCATTTCACGGGAAATTAGATCGAGATGGAAGAATGGTCCTGGTCTAGTCCTGGTTTGATCCTGGTTCATTCCTGGGTTGGTTTTGGTTTGCTCCTGGTTTGGGTCTAGTCTCGCCCTGGTGTAATCCTGGTCTTGGCCTTGTTTAATCCTGGTCTAGTTCTTGTCTAGCCCTGGTCTAGTCGTTTTTTAATCCTGGTCTAGCCCTGGTCTAATATAGTGCTGGTCTAGTCTTGGTTTAGTCCTGGTCTAGTCCTGGTCAAGTCCTGGTCTAGTCTTGGTGTAGATCTGGTTTAGTCCTGGTCAAGTCCTGGTCTAGTCTTGGTGTAGATCTGGTTTAGTCCTGATTTTGTTCGGATTTGGTCTTGGACTGGTTCTGGCTGAGTCGTGGTCTAGCCCTGGTCTAAAATAGTCCTGGCCTAGTCTTGGTTTAGTCAGGATTTAGGCCTGGTCTAGTCCTGGTCTAGCCCTGGTGTAGTTCTGGTATAGTCCTGATTTTGTTCTGGTTTGGTCCTGGTGGACTTCTGGTCGAGTCCTCATCAAGTCCCGGTCTAGCTCTGGTGTAATAGAGTTCTGATCTAGTTTTGTTTTAGTTATTGTTTAGTCATGATTTACTCCTGGCCTAGTCCTGGTCTAGTCCGGATTTTGTTCTGGTTTGGTCCTGGTGTGGTCTGGTCGAGTCCTGGTCTAGTCCTGATCGAGGCCTAATCTAGGCCTAGACCTGGTGTATGGTAGTCCTGGTGTAGTCTTGGTTTAGTCATTGTTTAGTCATGATTTACTCCTGATCTAGTCCTGGTCTAGCCTTGGTCTAGCCCTGGTTTGGTCCTGGTGTGGTTGTGGTCGAGTTCAGGTCGAGTCCTGGTCTAATCCTGATCTAGGCCTAGACCTGATGTAATGTAGGTCCTGGTCTAGTCTTGGTTTAATCATTGTTTAGTCCTGGTCAAGTCCTCATCTAACCCGGGTGTATTGCAGTCCTGGTCTACCCCTGGTTTAATTCTTGCCTAGTCTTTGCCTAGTCCTGGCCCGGTCCTGGCCCTGTCTTAGCCCTAGTCTAGTCCTGGTCTAGTCGTGGTCTAGTCCTGGTCTAGTCCTGGCCTAGTCGTGGTCTAGTCCTGGTCTAGTCCTGGCCTAGTCCTGGCCTAGTCCTGGTCTAGTCTGTGGTGTGAACATTTGCACCATTATTTTTATGATTTTAAATCATGTTTTGTTCCCGTTCTCTGAGGACGTACGTGGACATGGCCGGGCTCTGTTGACAGTTTCAAATGTTTCCCCGAAATTTGTGCTCTCGCTCTGACCTACATGCTATTTTTAACTACAAACACTTTCCGACGTTTGTACTCCGCGGCCGTGGCTCGCTCCAGTTATTGTGGCCGCTTTTATTTTGGAAGAAATTCTAGTCTTTTTAACACAATTCGGATAAAGTTTAGAAGAAATAAAAAAAATAATAACTGAGAACGATGGATTTGATCTGGAAATTTAAATTATTTTTTTGTTGACACATTAAGGCTACCAAGTCATATTATGGGAAATTAGACTGTTTTGGTCCTAGTTTAGTCCTGGTTTGGTTCTGGTCTGGTCCTGGTCTAGTCCTGGCCTATGTATTTGTCAATTCGGATGAGATTTGGTAGAAATAACTTGGACAAACTGCGAAGGATTTGAGAGGGAAGTTCATCCACTTGTGGTGGTGAAGAGGAGATGAGGAGGCTGATGGTTCTACTGCTGTGGAGGGGAAGATTGAAGGAAAGAGTGCATTTATATGAACGCCAAATACATACTCAAAAGATTTGTTTATATACATATTTTTGGAGCGTTTTTCACTTCTGTTTCTGCACTTTTTCCATTTTTTCCTGTTCTAAAATTGTGGAAAAACTCAACTTTAAACATTTTGCTGATTTCCAAAGTTATTCCCGACTTATTTTATGCATTCTGAGCATCCTAAATATTCACTGCGACGAGTTTTTGACAGACTGGGGTTGATTATTTTGTTTAATAGCTTTGTCGCTTGTTTCCATCTGAAAATCTGGTTATTCGATTTTGCGTTCCCCTCGGTTATTCGTGAACCCCTCCCTGATCGGTAATTAGCGCCTTATCCTTGAAGCATACAAAAACAAATAATTAACTTCATGTTTATCTCCCACTCGGGTTATTTCGAGTTCTCCACTTGAGGAAAAAAAATGCAAGAAAAAGAAAAAAATAACATCCTTCTCGGTGTCATTGTACGTTCTGAAAAGTGTTTGAATAGCGCTCTCGAGTGAGCCATGGAGACGCTGACCTTGGGAGCCAGTCTTCTCGGCGCGCTCCCATAATGCATCGGTGCGAAATTACAGTTGTTAACACTAAAGCGCACAATACGTACCCCCGCTCCCTTTCTCAAGCAAATGAACGCCTTTGTGGGTAGACGCGCACGCCGCCGACAGCCCGAGCGCCCGGGCCGGGGTGGATATGTTCGCCGAACGGAGGAGGTGAACGGAGGAGGTGAACGGAGGTGGTGAACGGAGGTGGTGAACGGAGGAGGTGAACGGAGGAGGTGAACGGAGGTGAACGGAGGTGAACGGAGGTGAACGGAGGAGGTGAACGGAGGAGGTGAACGGAGGAGGCCGACGCGGAGTCTTTAGCCTAGTCAAACCGGGTCACGTGCTGTCAGGAGAATTGGCGAGACGGTCGTGGAGAGATTGAGAGACGGTTGTTGTCGTGGGGTTTTGACGAGGATTGAAAAGCTTCTAAAGAGTGAGACGTGGAGGATTTTTCGTGGAAAGTCTGACGCTTTGTAATGAAGATAAATGATGATTAGTAAAGTGTGAAGAAAGATTTTAAGGGCCCATATTATTATAGTATTGAATAAAACACACGACTAGGTATGTTTTTGAGGAGGTAACATTCAAGTTCAAGAGCCAGTTTTGCGTATTTTAAAGCCCGGTACCCATTTTTTTTCATTTTGTCAGGGGAACTGGCGAGACGGTCGAGGAGAGATTACGAGATGGTTGTTGTCGTGGCATTTTGATGAGGATTGAAAAGCTTCTAAAGAGTGAAATGTTTGTGAAATGAAAGTTCATGGAAAGTTTGGTGTTTTGTAATGAAGACAAATGATGATTTGCAATGAGGACACTATTTGCAGATTAATAAAGCATGAAGAAAGATTTTAAGGGCCCATATTATTACAATATTGAATAAAACACACCACTAGGTAGGTTTTTGAGGAGGTAACCTTCAAGCTCAAGAGTTAATTTAGCGTATTATAGATCTTTTAAGAGCCAGGTACCCATTTTTTCCCCATTTTGTCAGGGGAATTGGCGAGACAGTTGTGGAGAGATGGGAAGGCGGTTGTTGTCGTGGTATTTTGACGAGGATTGAAAAGCTCCTAAAGAGTGAAACGTGGAGTATTTTTCATGGAAAGTTTGGTGTTTTGTAATGAAGATAAATGATGATTTGCAATGACGACACTATATGCAGACTAATAAAGACAATATTGAATAAAACACACCACGAGGTATGTTTTTGAGGAGGTAATGTTGAAGCTGAAGAGTTATTTTTGCGTATTATAGATCTGTTAAAAGACATTTTGTCAGGGGAATTGGCGAGACAGTCGAGGAGAGATCAGGAGACGGTTGTTGTCGTGGCATTTTGACAAAGATTGAAACGCTGCTTAAGAGTGAAACGTGGAGGATTGTTCATGGAAAGTTTGGTGTTTTGAAATGTTGGCAAAATAATGAAGATAAAGGGCCCATATTACACTACTGAATACAGAGTAGCCGCGGGGTCTTAAAAAGTCTTAAATTATGTTGTCCAAGTCTTATTTTTTTCACAAAGGTTTTAAATTTCATGAGCCTATTTTTGGGGATGCAGTGTAATTGGAGACTAGGAAGCTTGTGAAAGGTTAGTTTGTCTTGTTAGAATGTTATAAATGATTTTTGGCTATTTTACAAGCAATGCATTCGACTAGAAATGAGTTCTGAATGAGATTTTATAAAAAAAAGTAGTTTGTTATTTAAAGCAGTGAGTAATGGCCATTATTAGAATTTGTTCTGGTGTTTTTCGCCCACATAATGGGTGCGATGCTGCTCATAATTTTCATTTAACAGGTCTTAAAAAAGTCTTAAATTTGGGTTAGTCAAACCTGGGGATACCCTGGAATAAAACACAACACCAGGTCTGTTTTTGAGGAAGTAACATTCAAACATTCAATCTCAAGAGTCAATTTTGCATCATATAGGTTTTTTAAAGGCTCAGTACCCATTTTCCCCCATGTTTTTTATCTAAATCTGTCTTGCTCCAGTATAAATATATCGTATAAGCAGCTTGTGAGGTCAAACTAAGTCCACTGTGTGCTGTCAGAGAATCAGGAAGTGCGCATTAGCATGCTGGTCGTGTAAATTGGTTATACAAATGAATAGCATTGGGAAAAATACTGAGCTAGTGTAAAATAATTCTGATTTGTTTTGATTAGAATTATTGATATTAGTTTTTATTCGTACTTTATAATGATATCACGCTGGGGGTGTTCTACATGTGTCTCTAATGGCAGAATATTCAAGAGCATTGGCACATTCGAAAACACTTCCAGAAGTTTTAAGAAGGCTGAAAGCTCAAGAAAAACACAAAATGGATTTAAACGGCACATTTTCAGGAGCCGGTCATCAATACGAGCGTCTTTGATCCTGTTTTGGTGTTTGATTTTCAACAAAAATAGAGGAAAAAGTGAGAGTAACAAAAAACAAACTTACGATTGCATGTGTTAGAGACGTATTTAACAGCACAACGCAGATTACCTTTTGTAGTTCGAGTTAAGTCCGTTCTTTATGGTCAAATTGCGTCAAAATAAAGCTCAAATTATAGTCTAACTGCAGTAATAGAGCTTTAGACAGGGCAGTGCCTTCAGTTAGCTTTACACCGACAAAGAATATTGATGATATCCGCTGCAAACTGTCAATTCAAAGGACCAATCTTCCAGTTTTTGGGGCGGCTTCTGTTCTACATGAGCCACTATTATCCAAGTATCTCTATGGACAAATCCTATTGAGTTTTACTATGCATTTTATTGGACCAATTAAGTTTTTTTTTAACAAATTCCTCAAAGTATGTCCCTTTTTATGTACCTATTTATACTATATCAAGAGTACCGTTGATTAATTGTCAGATAGCGCTACTTCACCCCACTAAAAACAGTTCTGGAGACTGGCAACTCAGTCTTTTTTATAGCTACAAAAGTGCTTCTGCTTCTTTACATTCAGTACAGCCGAGCTTGCATAAAAATCAGGCTGGTTCAATGTGAGATATAATGACGAACAATAAAACCAAGGCAACGGTATTCACATAAAGACATCATATTGTGGGATTCTTAGAACAGGAATAAAAAGATATTGAAAATGCCACCTAACTTTTTGCAGACTTTTATAAAAATAACATCGTGTCAGAACAGATTCGGTGAAAAAAGCATTTGCAGCAAAAAAAAAAAAGCATTTCGTATAATGTAAATAAAGTAGTTCAATAATAATAATAATAATAATAATAATAATAATGGAACAAAATAAAAATATATTAAAAAAAATTAAAAATGTAAAAAAATAGAGGTAAAAATAAAACACAACATGGGGTGTACATATACCGGGCAAAGATCCACTTTTCACAACTGGTCAAACAAACTGATGAACTGAATGGGTATTTCATACTACATAGGTCAACATTGTATTGTATTGCATCGTAGTTTTTTCCCATGGAGAGAATTGCAATTTGACAAAACGGATTCTGTGCTTTTTTTGGGTTAACAGTTTATTTCACACTTAAAAAAACAAAACAAAAAAGTGACAACTGAACCTGTGTTGCCAGTTCCCTAAACCTGCAGGTTGACGACACATACACGTTTTTCCTCATTCTCAGTTTATGCTCAGGCCTCATGTGAAAGCTCAGAACCTCCAGAATTTCCTTCCTAAGCTGCAGAGGCTGCACTAGCACTGACTCACAATGGCTGTAGGCACTGGGATTTAGTGAGGATTTAGTTCCGAGTCCTTTTAGGTTTAAAGCAACTGGATTTCAGCATTGAAACTGGTGATAACCCCTATGAAAGACTCAAGTGAGGCTTAAATTATAACAGAACAACATTGATTTCACGTTTGTTTTGTAATTAAGAAAAAAATTGCTATATTTTCAAGCTATATTTGACTTGAACATGTTAAATCGTATCTGGAGACACAGTTAGGACATGTTAATACTATTTAAAATCCAACATATCGGACACACGGCTCCTTTAAGATTCCAACGCTATAACACGGGTCTCCTTTGTTATCAGAGATACAGTATCAGTGTAAGCCACACGAATGAATGAATGAAGTCTCACACCTCCTCCATTCTTCTTTTCCGCGACAAAGCTAATTAAAAACAGTGTGTTGTCGGTGCCAGTGACGTTGCCAGCAGGAACGGGAAAAACATCGAAACAGACGATTAGAAAGAGGACGCTTTTCCACACCGTCTCACCGGGGGAACAATGGAGGTTATGTTTATTAAAAGACAACAGAGGGAGAGGTGGACTCTGCGCCAGGGACGAGCGCCGCCAAAACCCAGGCACGCTCCGTGATCACGCCAATGTGCAGCCGGATATTAATCAAGAGATAAGCCTGATGAATCCGAGCTGTTTGTGTGAAATTGTGCAGATTTTAGGCAAGAAAATGGGTAAGAACGTGAGAGCGGTGGGCTTGTCGTCGTTTAGTCAGTGGTGTCTTAAAACGTGCGTTATGTGACTTTTCTACTGGAGGGTCTCGCCCCAAAATGTTCCACAGTGACATTAAAGAGCCTTACCTTACATTTCCTAAATAACAGGTGGTTTTATAGCTCAAAAACACCTAGAAAAACATGACTGACTCTCCACTAGGGTTGGGCAGTAAATTTTGATACCGTTAAACCTTCTCAACATTTTCCCGGGGTATACGGTATTACTGTGACTCATTAGAATTATTTTGTTGTTTGCACCTAAACCATTCAGAAACAGAAGAGCAGCATTATATCTGAAGATGAGGCACAAATTCTGATCAAACCAAACTTTGCAGCGCGTTCGATCGCATCAGCATCAGCTTATACTGTATGAAAATGAGCCATGTGGTTTTAAGTTTCGTGTCTCTAAAACGTAAACAAATGTGCGTAAAGCTGCATTAAACACATCATTACTAAAAGTCTATAATGAGCGGAGCACCGGAAATGTAGAGCGGTGGAGAGGACCAATCGCAGCCCTTATTGTCTGCGTCGTTTTCACGCGTTGTTACCGTCTCCTCCGTGAAAGTCTGACTTCGCCCTCACGCAGGAACCCTCGGCGTCCAATAAAACGTCTCCATCACAAACTTTTCGCCTCAACATCGCACACGTAGCGTCAGTCAGGTTTTTTTCTTCTTCCTCACTGCGTGTGGATGGAAATCTCCGAGTGTAATGATGTTTGAAGAGGAGAGAGAGCGGAGGGGAGAAAGTCCACGCTGTGGTTTTAGGTCCGTATGCAAATTTTTTTAATGCCGGTAATGAAACTGATACCGTTGCTACTTTTTGATATTACGGGATACCGCCCAACTCTACTCTCCACAGATCTGACCTGTATTCCAGACAAATCAATAACATTTCTGTGGATAAAAGCAATCGACGGACCTTCCACCAGAAAAGTTACACAATGCACCAGTAAGTCGACCAATTTTTTTGTACTTTATTTTAAAAAAAGAGACGGAAATTGAAAAAGAAACGACTTGTTCCAGCTCTAGTGACTGCAAAAATGTTAAATTATTGGCAAAGTGTCACCCTTAACCACAAATTCTTGCATTTAATCCTTGCACAGATTGCATTCGCGCGTGTGGAAGTAAGGAGTAGCTAGTTCCTGTACGCGGAGGCTTATTCGGTGTATTGCGAAACTATAGGGGGAAGTGATAGTGGCAGCTGGGTTAGAATCCTCACATGAGTCTTATTCTTAGACAAACACTCAGGACATCAGCGGGTTCACCATCGTACACCAAAGGCACAATAACAAAGAAGAGGAACTGTCGGCACGTGTACGGTACAGTGGCACGCAATCAAAGAAAAAGCTGAAGCAAAAACGTCGGAGTAAGACAATAGGTCGGGGCAGGCCTATTTAATCTGAGTCCCAGGGGCAGGATCGGGTCTAATCCAGCTCGTGACCCACCTTCCCAGTGTTAAAGGGCCCGTATTACACTATTTTCTGATCTATGTTCAACTGATGAAATACTGTAAAATACCAAATAAGAGTCAGGACGTTTATTTGTTTCGATCACTCAACAGACCAGGCTTTTATTTGAGACCAGGCGGCCATTTGGGGGCGATTAATTCCTTCCTCACAATAATCTAGCTCTGAGAAACTGGGAAAATATGGTACTCGACAACTTTCTATACATACGTAGGCGAGTTAATTTGAAATGTTACAACAAAATATCTACAGAGTGGAGAGTTTCCCACATTTGAAAGCGACTCCTGAATTCCAGAAAGTCATTCAAACCCTCCCGCAACACGCAGACATTTGTTTAGCGAGTTAAAACAAACGACAGACGCAGCGAGTGTGGAGCAGCAGAGTGAGAACGTTCATCCGCCGCATCAGGTCGCATCAGCGCTTATAGTTTATGCAAATTAGCCATGTGCTTTTAAGTTTGGTTTGCGTAGAGACGACACGAGCATCAGTCCTGCGTCCTGTTGTTGCAGCACGACTTCTGACTCGGCGTTTATTTGGAACCGGCGCTTATTTATCAAAATATTACACCTGGACCTGGCGTTTAAAGGGGATCCGGGTCTTATTTGGTATTTTACGGCATAGACGTACTGTAGCTGGAGTTGTGTTTTGTTTCATTCACGCATGTTTAACACACAAACCCTGCAGATTTAGGCTGAGTTCACCCCTCAAACCGAAAACCCACTCTTCCACCTTGTCACGTCATGAGGTAATACAGGATTTACTGTTTTTAAACTTGTCACATTAACATCTGAACACATAACCTGAAAAACAGCTCTTGGCCAATCAGCATTTTTTTTCTTTCATAACTATAAGCACATTTGAAACTATGCGAGACCTCAAAATGACCTCAAAATGACCTCAAAATGTTAAATACTGAATTAAGAACATATTTTCTAAGTGCCAACATGAACAAACGGCTTATAACTGATTAAGGCACAGAGGGAGCAGGAATAGAGATATTTAATGTCAATGTACTTTTTATAATCGTTTGTATATAGATCGCTTATGCTATTTTTGTATTCTGTTTCGTTTGTCTCAGGGACTGCAGATGGAAATTAACTGCAAGAGCTACAGTCTTGTACAAAACATCTCTTCAATGTTTGTTTCATTAATGCTCCTGTACATGGTCCCTGTAAAATAAATAAGAAACTCGACTAAACCGGAATTATTTGGATAATTTCAGCCCTGGAATTGCCCATCTCTAAACTCTAAACTGCTACTGCGTGACATCACAAGGTGGAACAGAGCATTTTGAGGTTTGGAGATGTAAACAGACTAGTAATAAAGGATTCCTCAAACATCCCAGGTATGTTTTTGAGGAGGTAACAGCTTTATAACATGACTTCAAGCTCAGAAGAGTCAATTTTGAATGAAAGATGTTCTGTCCTGGTTTCATTCTGGTTTAGTTCTGGTTTGGTTCTGGTGTAGTTTAATGCTGCTTTAGACCTGTCTTTGTTTAATTCCTGGTTAGTCCTGTTTTAGACCCAGCAGGTTCAGTACCGCAATATGCAGTGTTGGTGAAGCTTTGTGTATAGTTGTAATTTTTCATTAAATTCAAATATATCAGATAATATGGACCTCGAGATTTTAAAAAATTTATTTTTACTGTACCGCAGCCAATAAATGGTTAATTTTTATTTCTTTAATTTATATGTATTTTTAAAAATTGATTTAGTCATGCAAAAAAAAAAAAAAAAAGGACGCATTATTTAAAAAAAAAAAAAAAAGTTGAGAAAATGACAAAGTAGCACCTTTTTTGGTTGTAAATTCTTTTGTGTCATAATTTTGTTAGTCAAGTTACTTCTTTCTATTATTATTTTGTTCTCCCAACAGCCCAGGTTTTGTTTAGTTGTCACTCTTAAACATATTCCCTTTTTTTAATACTGTGCACCTTTTTTCTCTGCACTCACAGTCCAGACTCATCTGGTCATTTCGTTACTGTCCCTGATCACTTTACAGCGGCTTTTAAACTCTCTTCCCGTAATGGCCGCCTCAGTCTCCCGGGGCGTCATCACCAGAGCCCGTAAACGTGGCCGACGGCCCCGGGGGTGACCTCTGACCCCTGAGCCCGGCCAAACTCGCTCGTGCAAATATTTAGCGTACAGTCAAACATTGGACACACATGCCGCTCCCTGTATATTGGTTTCTCTGTCAGCGCAACATCTTATCTGCTGTTTATTGCCGCCGGAGTATCAATACAATGGATTGCATAGCTGGGTTTGGAGGAGGGATTTGCAGTTTTCTCATTTTTGTGGGGGAAATACTGAACATGTTGGAGTTGCTTTTATTATCTTGAAAGATTTGACCAATTTACAAGTCTGAATGTCGAAATCTCTGTGCTAAACTAACTAAACTTCAATTAGAGAATTTAGGAGCTATGATTTCGAGTCTTAATAGAGCCACAATTTTAAGCAGAGACACTCGGGACTTTCAGTCGGCGCACGGAAGACTGAAGCAGTTTAAATGAGGTGTCAAACATTAGCTGCCATGGCTTTAAAATTGTGCTTTAGGCAAATTGAGAGCTGAAAAATCTGTGACCGTCTCGTGGATGAGACAGTTTTTGCAAGACGAGACAAACCATGAGATTAGGTCGAGGCAAAATGAGATTTTGACATAATTTGTAATAAATAAGTAGTGTAATTCATTTCACAATTTTAGCTTCACCATTTTTTATTTATTTGATATTTTTGGGGTCATTGTAGTATTGCTTTTTGGAACTACAGCTTCTCAAATTGTATAACTCGCCTGCTCTTAACTCTTTTTTTTGTCTAAGGGAAAGGTCAATTCAAGAGGAAAAAATGTCACAAGGTAATTTTTTTCATATGTGCACGATCTCATGGCAATTTTGTCTCGCGAGATCATGTGGCACGAGCTCTCATAGTTCTTTAAAAACTTAGAGGAGCACTTGATGACGTTCTAAACTGGAATCTAGCATTAAAGAGGCTAAAGAGATAAACTCTAACTTGTATAGATGAAACAAAACTTAACTCCAGGTTAATTTTAAAGGAGGGCGAAGCTACAGGGCCGCACGGCTTTGGGGAAAAAATGAAATTGCAATTTAAGTTTTGCGATTAGATTTGAGATTTACGCTTAAAAAGTCAAACTTGGCTCCGTCCGCACGATGTAAACAGGAGTCTTCACGTTTGAGAGACTGAAATATGAACTGTAACACAAATATAATATTTCAGAACATTTTTGTAGACGTCTAAAGTGCAAGTCCAACGAGATCTTTTTTATAAAAAGGACAACACATAATACCAATGGAAGGATTTGCGATAATGGCATAATCCAACTAAATTTTCTGTTTGATTTAAATTAATTTTGCAGCCATAGAAAAAGCTGTATAACATGGCTAAAAACTTGAAAATTTAGAATAGTTTTAGTCCCTTGAGTCCTTTGTGATGGGAAGAATACTTAAAATACTTCCTCTAAAACGTATTTTGCAATATTTTCTGCTGTACCCTCCCAGGAGAGTACTGTATTCTGAATTGTTCGAATACTTTTAAAGGGTTTCTTATACTGCGCCAAAAATGACCCCTCTGAGCTTTCAGCAGTGTTCCTTCTAACGCTGTTACCTCATCGAAAACTCGCTCAGGGTTTTGTTTTGTTTCCTTCACACATGTTTGAGTAATCCTTTAGTATTCGTAATGGTGATGAAGTGGTAGTTTTCAAGTTAACAGCTCCCTTTCTACATTTTGCTCAGCAGCGATTAGCAATTCCAGGGCTGTAATTATCTTATTATTATTATTCTAGTGAAGGTGAGTTTAAAAACACAGTGGAGCACTTCCTGTACTGCCACATGACGTCACAAGGAGGAACAGAGTGTTTTTTTTTTTTTCTGTTTGAGAGAAGAACTCAACTCCAGCGATGGTTTTAATGAGTAAACGATATTATAACAGTAGGGATGTAAGAATAACCGAAATCTGGTGATATCGTATCGTCAGAGGTCTCACAATAACATCGTGGACCATCAAAATATATCGAATCCCAAGTCTCTTTGCTTAAATGAATAGTTCTGATGCAGAAATAGCTAAAAAAAAACAGAGGGAACTACATAGACCATGATCCTTTGCTCCGTTTCAGTGCAGACGACATGAAGAAATGTTCTAAGCACTTTTACATCTTAATTCTTTGGATTAAGTCTTGTGAAGGTATTTATAGAGGAAAAAGGAGCAGATTCACAGTTAAAATATTTGTGAGACTTGGATATCGTTACGCCTCTACTCATTAGCAGAAAAAAATAGTGAGACTTCGCATTTTCGCATCTTAAACATATCAAAATCAAAGCAATATCGTGACCTGTGTATCGAGATACGTATCGAATTGTGGGAAAACCGTATCGTTGCATCCCTAGTAAGTATGACATGTAGAGAAATTTCAGTTGTCATATGACGTTGGCTACTGTGTGTGTCAATTTTGTGTGCGACCTGATAGTTGCAACACTCTCTCTCTCGTGTTGGAATAGCCGTACTAAAAAGTGTCCAAAACTGGCGCGTCTAAATAGAGACAAGTCCTAATACTGGCATGTGAAAAAAGAGACACGTCGGAATGGGGGGCGGACCCAGAACGCAAAATAGTTATGCAAAAAAAGGAATATCGTACCGTGACAATATCGTATCGTGAGACTTGGTTATCGTTACACCCCTAGAAAACAGTGTAACGTTGGCGCGTTAACGTTCAAATTGCAAAAGTCGTGTATGCAGTGTTTTCTGTCGGCCTTTCTATCCTTTTTTTTTTTTACTAAAGCCTTGAACATATCTGTATTCCGAATGTGTATTTTCACCTCATGTATTCATCTGCTTCTCAACACTGTCCACAAGTCCACGTCTCTCCCTCCGTCCTTCACTGTCCACTTCTGACCACCGCCATGTTGCGTTCCTCAAACTTCCCCCATTGTCCGGCCTTTCCCCTCCTCCCTCCTCCTCTCTCTCTTCTCCCCCCCTCGCTGTCTTCACTGGACGAAAGGTCACTCTTCACGACAGCATAAAGCCCTCCGCCATTAACGGGTTGATGAATGACCCGGCCCACCGGTCAAGCCTTGACCTCTCTCCCCCCTCCTCCCTCCCTCTGTCCTTCCCTTCCCCCTCCTCAGACATGGGCAGGTCTCGGTTACACTTACTTGACTAAACTTTGTGGAGAAACTGTACTTTTCTGAGGCTTTAACTCCTAATCCAGTCATGTTTAGTTGGTAACCGTGGTAGTTTTGGTTCCTTTTCCCACTAGCATCAAGTATAAGTGACAAAAGCTTCAAGTTGATGATATGAAATGATTAAAAATGAACATTTGTGTTTCTTGAATCGCTCTTTCAGATGTCACAGCTTTTTATATATTCAGAAATTCTTAAACTTCCTATTACTTTGGTACTAGTTTGCCAAAGTACTTTTTCCTCTTATTTGGATCATTTCTTGGGCCACTACATTGCCAAAAGAACGTTTCACAAGGGTTGATTTCACTTGACAAGTAAAATTATCTCAGTGCAATAAGATTTTTATACTTAAAGTATGAAAATACATCTTGCTACACTTAAAACAAGAAAAACATCAACTTTTTGCACTTAAAGTAAGAAAAAAATATCATATGTTGCGGAGAATTTCACTTGTCAAGATGAATCTGCTCAAATAAAGTAAAATGTTCTTAATTTAAGTCATTTTAACTCGCCTAGATATTTTTTCCAGTGTATCTTTGCACGTTTACCCGCATAAAAGCAACGTTACTTATTTGAAGCGCATTTGGCAGGTTTTTATTACATCTGTGGTCCATTTTTATCCTAGTTTTACATCAGTTTGTAGAAAAAAGTAGTTGAGAAGAAAAGAACAAAACTACAAGAAGTAGCGCTGACTTCTAAAACACCTATTTTACCGTAACTATTGTGCATTTTAGACACATTTTGGCCTTTTATTTTAACATTATGTCATATTTGCTGCCCTGACTCCAACTACGAAGTAAAATTATAAAGAACCGAGCAAGATTTCTTTGTAAAACCTAAATATAATGACGTTAACTGTGTTTTATTGAGCAGTTTAACCCATCATGAACACTTAAAGTCGTGGCCCCTTCCCCCTTTCACTCTTCACATCCTAATCCCAAACCCCACTCTGCCAATCACTCCTGGAGATCCCTGTCTGCGTGGCTTTACTTGACTTTACTTTACTGTAGCCCTATCTATTTGCCCCGGGGTAGGCATTAACCCTTGCGCGCTCAGGCTGCGGGACGCTCGGGGCTCTTATCAGGGCTTCGAGACAGCTGTTGAGTGCAAGGCGGCGACCCCTGACCCCGCGTCACCAGTACGACCAGCGCCGCCACCCACCCCCCGCCCTTCTCAAAATTCCAGGCCGCGCTTTGTCCAAATAAGTTGTGCGCGCCGGCCGTTTGGCTTTTGTGGTGGAGGAAAAAAAGCGTTGGGTGACGGGGGAACGGTTTGGCGTTATTGATTGTTTTGTTTAGGTTAAAGAAAGAAATCCAGCAAAAGAAACTCGAGAAATTTGAGTTTGGCGCGTCGTCCGCACCTAAAAGAACGTACCGTGTGGTTCCGCTGTGGTGTTTTGTGTTGGTTTTAGTTTGCGGCATGTGCAATTCTTCCTTTTTTGTTTGTAAAACTTAAATATACTGGAAGCAACAATATCTGGGTAAGTTAAAATGACTTAAATTAAGAACATTTTACTTTATTTGAGTAGATTCAGCTTGACAAGTAAAATGATCGACCAGTGGAATAAGTGTTTTTTTTTATTATTTCAAGCAACATTTGATTTTGTTTCTTACTTTAATTGTAGTTTTAAGTACAAAAAGTCTTGTTCCACTGGCAGATCATTTTACTTGTCAAGTGAAATTCACTCAAATCATGATAAAATGATAAAAACTTGATTAGATCTTGTTTTGTGCTGTGTAATTTTGTGCAAAGGATCCAGAACTTGCTTGAAAACTGAGAATTGTCATTTCAGTATTTGCAGCAAAGTGACTAGAACCTTCAACAGACTTTAGAACAGAAATCTCCAACCTTTTTCATCATCATCAGTGTTCATTTGAGCATAATAAAATAACATAAAAGTGAAAACAAAGTCAAAAACCGAGAAAAAAGGCACAGTGCTCAAAAGGAGAAGGGCTGAAGCAAACAGCTAATGCTTTTCCTCCGATGAGCTGCTTTTCCAAAATGAAACTACCAAAGAGCTACGAATTTTAGCGATCACAAAAAACTTGGCCAAAATGTATGAGCTAAACACTTAAATCTATCAGAAAATAACTTAAAAGTAGTGAAATGATCTGTCCGTGCAGCAAGATCATTTTACTCCACAAGTTCTCTTCAAATAAACGACCTCTAGACTAAAATTAATCACTCTCAGAACTAGTAGGAAGGCAATAAATCTGAAAACAATTTGAATAAAGTGATACAAGCTTTAAAATCTTGGCCAGATCAGAGAAATTTTCAGTTTATACTAGACGGGGGGTGCACTTAAATACCTATACAGCATAAACTATTAACCATTATTAGTGCACAGAGTTAGGCATAAGTGGAAATAGTGTAATTAATCAATTTGGAGTTATTCTGCATAATACGTACAATTTAACAACTACTTAGAAAAAGGTGGAGAGCTACAGGTTGGAGATCACATTAAAATTTAGTTCGTTTTTACCGTTGTCGACTTTTAAAAGCTCCATCCAGAGTGTTTTACAGGATCCTCGCACGTGTTTTTATCACTTTTATATCTTTGATCTGCAAATGTTTCACTTTCTCACGCCTCTGTTCGCTCTTTCACGTCATGTTTAATGTGCGAGTGCGTTTTCGTGCGGTTTTGTACTTCCTTTTAGGCCAAATTACAAATGAGGTGTTCTCAATTGACTGGTAAAATATTGAAGAAATAAAAAGAAATGAATACACTTGTGTGTAGTGATGAATTATTCTTTTTGCAACTAAATAATATCCATTGAATCATTAATTTTGCTGTTGTTGTTAATTGCTCCTTAAGCGTCGCAATTTCAGCTCTATTATTGTTTTATGTCGTCGTTAAAACTTCAACCAAACTATTATTCTTTCTAAAAATCTATATGACTATAATTTGGTGCTATACCAAAACAGAAAGTCCATGTTTGAGTAATTAAAGAGTATTTCCTGTCGCGCTCTCCACCTCCACCCCTTCCTCCTCCTCTTCCTCGGGGCTCCATGTGGGTTGCGTTACAGGGGACAGGCCCGGGCTCCACATCTGTATACATCCACACTCGGGACGGGGTCTTTTCAGGTCAGCCTCCTGTCTGCGCCCCCTTCCCCTCACGGGACAAGCATGGAAGGAAAGGGGAGGGGGAGAAAGAGGGAAAAAGGAAAGAGGGAGAGGAGGAGAGTCCGCCTAGAGGGCACTACTGTACATGGTTCAGGCGTAGACGAACTTAGACAAACTTTACCGATCCACAACGGGAATTATTTGGACACGGGAGCTGAAACATTGCAATATATAATTATAATAAATTCTTAAAAAATATAGAAAATGGAAAGAAACTGGTGTCAAATAAGGTGTAAATAAAAAAAATAAAAAGTATATCTCAACTATTTACAAGAGGTCGTAAGGTTGATGACTTGGGGTGTAACGTTCTCCAAGTCTCACGATACGATATCGTCACAGTACGATATTTATTGCGATATCGTGGGAAAGCTCACGATATTACGATATTCTGCATAATAACAAGACTGACATTCTAAAATGCTTTGACCAGTCATTTGGTACAACATTTATTGTCATTAGGGATGAAACGATCTCTCCAAATCTTTTCATCATAAACATCTCACCGCACCATATTAATTGTAATATTTTGACTGTGAATCTGCTACTTTTTCCTCTAAAAACGCCTTCACAAGACTTAATCCAAAGAATGAAGATGTAAAAGTGCTTAGAACAGTTATTTCTTCATGTCGTCTGCACTGAAACGGAGCAAAGGATCATGGTCTATGTAGTTCCCTCTGTTTTTTGAGCTATTTCTGCATCAGAACTGTTCATTTAAGCAAAGAGACTTGGGATTCGATATCTCGTGATGGTCCACGATATTATTGTGAGACCTTTGACGATACGATATCACCATATTTTGGTTATTGTTACATTCCTACTGATGACAGGACATAAAATTTTAATCCAAATCCACTTTATTTCTACAACACAAACAAAGCAGTTTCCAAAGTTCTGCACAGAGATGAAAAATGAAAGCCAGCAAAAAGGTAAATTGCTCAAATTTGGTCATACCAGTCCTAAAACAATCAAATGAAATGAAAACAAAACCATAAAAATGATAAAATAGCGGTAAAATAAATAAAAGACACAGAGGACCTCACAACTCACACGGCGTTAAAACCCAGAGAATAAAAGCAGGTTTTAGGACGAGGCTTAAAACACTCCACCGACTCAGGGCCATAATTCTACGCAGACAGACGGCGTATGGCTTTGCAGACTGTAGGCGGCAAATACATGAGGTCTGAACGAACGGACGACAGTAGCTCAGTTGGTGGAGCGTTTGTCCACTGATCCGAAAGTTGACCGTTTCTCGCTCTCGACATAAACATCATTGGTTGGGCATGTCTGCGTGCAGTGGTGTATGAATGTGTGTGTGAATGGGTGAGTGGTTCCTTGATATAAAGCGCTTTGAGAGCCTCGAAGGAGGAAAAGCGCTATACCAACGATTTCGGATAAATATTTAATTGCGATTTTCCTGATTTTCCCTCACGAGCTTTGCGATTGAGGTTCGAGTTGCAATAGGATTCTGTTCAAGTTTCATAGTTTACCCACGTCCCGAAGAATTGACAAAAAGACTGAAATATGAGCTGACAAACTAACACAAGAATCACATTTAAGAACATTTTTGTACAGGTATAAACCACAGAATTGTCAGTTTTGTACAGGACAGTTTCTTGTTTGTGGACAATGAATCCTGAACCTTCCCCACAAATAACCGTCACTGTTCAAGTTACTGAAAGGTGATTGAAAAATGACTATTGATACTTTGCATTTACATCGTGCTGGGGGTGTTCTCCATGTTTCTCTATGGCAGATTGTTTAGCTTCTACCATAGTGTCAAAATGCACATATTAGCGAACACGGGCAAAACGTTTTAAGATTTTAAAAAAGTACAAAATGGATTTAAATGGCAGGTTTTCAGGAGCAATCAATCGTCCGTGGTCCTGTTTACTTTGATTTTCAACAAAAAGGTGAGAGTGACTAACTGATAAACGCACATTTTTTGTATGAAAAGTGCTCTATAAATAAAGTTTCATTGATTGAACTGTTTGCTAATACTTGTTTAACAGCACAAATCAGCTCAAGTGTTTTAGTTCCAGCTAAATCAGTTCTTTATGGTCAGATTGTGTTAAATAAAAGTTAAATTAAAGTCTAACCGCTTCTCAGACGGAGCATGCCCACAGTTAGCGTCACACCCCCATTGAATTTTCATAACATGAGTTGCAAAATATCAGTACGATCACAAATGAACCTGGGATTGCATTACCTCAGGACGCATCAGAACATGTAGAGCAGGAGCGTCCAAATGATATGTTTTCACAGGTCCTGAAACAAACCTTCATGTTTTTCACGGACTTGAAGTTTGTGTGCGAGGATATTTCAGAGTGGATTGTCTTTTAATTATTGTGCGTTTCAGGGGAATGCGTTGCTATGGGCTCCCTTTCATCTTCTGACAGTCCTTTCAGCTCTAACCTGAATCAAAAGAGCTTCTTCTGACAAATCTCGGCACCCCCTCCTGGGCCAAATTAGACCCCTGAAGGGCCACGTTTGGCTCACAGGCCCAAATTTGGTCAGTACGTTTTACTGGAGTAACTTTGAAAACCACGCTATATAGAGCACTTTTCATACACAAAACTTCAAGAATAATTTATGAAACGTTAAAGTCCAACAGTTGTAGTTCCTCTTCGCACTTGTGAATAAGTCCAGTTGTAAATGTCAAAAGTTTTATGATTTATTTTCACTTCAAACCCAATTTTGTGGTCTGGCCTTTGAAAATTTCACATTTTTGGGCCTTAATCCAGACAATTATTCATTAACCCAGACAGTTATTCTTACCTGAATAGTACTTGCACCATACTTTTCTACTTTCTTGGACCACTACGGTACTTCTACTTGTGTAATGTTATTTTTCTATGTTTATGTTTTAATGCTTTTATTTTAATTCACAAAAATGATCTCATCCCAGTACAAATTTGTCATATAAGCAGCTCTTAAGGTCAAAATAAGTCCACTGCGTACTGCCTGCATCTATTGGGAAACCTTTTTTTTTGTCCGATAATTAGTAAGTGTGTGTTAGCATGCTAGCTGTTAGGACTACCGTGTGGAGAGTTGTGTAAAGCACTTGTAAACTCAACAAAGTGATTAATTCATTCACTCAGAATGCAAAAGGAAAGTGAAGAATAACTTTGGGCCACTGTAAACCATTTAAAATGAGTGTATTTTTAATTTTTATTTTAATTGAGACAGTAAAAATCTTGTTTCTGTGGAGATTGCTCGGCCTGGAATGTTCCACAGTGTGAAATTAAACAGCTCTACTTTATATTTATTCAATTACAAGTGGTTTTATAGCTCAAAAATACACAGAAAACCCGTAACTCGACGTGTAACTTTGGTCTGATTTGGTCTTCATGAAGATAGAAAGGGTGCTCCACGAGAAAAGTTACACAATGCACCTTTAAGCAACGGCAGTTACTTGAGCACAGTTTTCAGCCCCACTCCCCACTTCCCCGCCGCTGCCTCCGACTCCTAATAGAGAAAGTGAATTTGATAATCAGCTGAGACAGTCAATTTGCTAATAAGAGATTCTAATTCACCAATCAATGAGCGTTTGGGAGGCGCGCTCCGCTGTTGTCGAGGGCGCTCAAGTGCAGTTCTGCTGGCTGCCCGGGCCCTGCTCATTGCTTAACGCCTAAGTTGATTTCAATTTCATTTGGCAGACTGCAAATGGGGCCGGGCGCAGAGAGGAGAGGGACAATTTAGACGTGAGCGGGTGAAACTTTTCTCACCAAGACTAAATAAGGCCAGCCGGGGTACCAAAGTGCATGAGCAAAACGGGCCTGTTACTACCTCCCAAAAATACACAGTTGGATATCAGATGCTAGATTTAACTTGAGATTTATGTTAAAGATACGGAAGCTGGGGAGGCTCACATCAAATGCAAACGCAGCAACAAATACAAACGCCACAACACAATAAAAAGCCACAACGGAAGTGACCGCAGGACTCTATTTTCCAATGGACCAAGAGAGGAGGATCAAGTGGGAAATGATTTACGATGGTCAGACAGCGACATTGATCCTGGCCACAAAATAAATTACTTTTACTTACGTTTCCAACTTCGTTCACTTTTCCGTTCCTTTACTTTTCACATTCTTCTTCTTCAAGTTTTCCCATTCACTTCCTGCTTGATCCTCCTCGCTTGGTCCGTCCGAAAATTGTCCCGCGGTCACTTCCGTCGTGACTTTTTTTGGTGTGTTGTGGCGTTTGGTGTGAGCCCTCCCAGGTTGGAAAATAGAGTCCCGCAGCCACTTTTCGTTTGCACGTTTTCCCCGTGTCTGGATGCGTTTCCTCCGGGCACTTCCGGTTTCCCCCATCAACCCAAAACATGCACTGTAGCTGTGAAAGTGCAGTGTGCATGAGTGAGTGCTTTTTGTTGTTTGTATTTGTTGCGAGTCCTCCCGGGTCGGAAAACAGAGTCCCGCGGCCACTTCCGTTGTGGCTTTTTTTGGTGTGTTGTGACTTTTTGTTGTGTTGTGGCGTTTGTATTTGTTGTGAGACCCCCTGGCTTCCGTATAAAGATCCTGTATTACACAAAATTGACTCTGAGCTTTAAACTGTGCTAGAATGTTGTTACCGCCTCAAAAACACACCTAGAGTTGTGTTTGTTCCATTCACATGTTTGATTAATCACGATTCATTAGTCTCACTACATCTCCAACGCTCAAAATGCTCTATTGCACCTTGTGATGTCATGGAGTGGTAGGTTTCAAGTATGATAATCTTTAATTTAGTGCAAGTTTAAAATACTCTGAAAAATAGTACAATAAAAGTTAGTGTAAGGTTTGCAATCAGCACATGATAATAATATGTTTATTCAAATATTTGCTATATGATAAATTGCATTAAGTTCCAACAATATTTTTCTACATTATTCTAGCAAAATTTACTGTTAAGGACTTAAGTCCTCCTCAGACAGGCATTGTGCATCTGTTTGCATTTTGTGAATAGAGTGTTGTGCGTTCAGGTTAAGTATGTCTGCACTTCGTCCGCAGTCATATGAGGATTAGAAATGACAATAAAACAAGGCTCTACATACACAGGGAACACAGTGGAGCCATTGACCACCGGGACTATAACGTTCTGTCCACCTTCGGCACTTTTCTATAGGCCGTCCACACGGTCTAGACGCTGCATACTTGAGTTAAAGATCCCATATTGCGCCGTTTTCTGATCGGTTTTAATGTTTCCTCATCACAAACATACCTGGAGTTGTGTTTTGTTCGATTCACACATCCAGACACCTGCACGAGAATCATTTGGATCATTTCAGCCTTGGAATTGCTAGTCTCTACTGAACAAAAGGTAAAACGCAGCTGTTAACTTGGAAACTACGGCTATAATACAAATGAAAACAAAAAAACAACCTTTAGTTAGGCAGCCTTTTTCAACATTAAATCGTGGTACTTTCTTTTATATTACCATGTGGTGTTAAGATCATTCTAAAACTCTTCAGAAAAGGTTCATTTCTGTCCTGTGAATGTGACTTTTAGTATCGATACTTGCTTAAATGAGTATCTAGTTTCAATACTCCAATATTATCTCCTCTTTTATCTTGTCAACCATCTTATGTATGCAGACGATTTGGTCCTGCTCAGTCTCTAGAAGGTGTGTTCTAGGTATGGTATAGCGTATGATCTAAAATATATCGCCAAGAAAAGTAAAATAACGAAAGAAGCGCTGGGGAAAGGAAATCAACTTTTCCCAGTTTCTATTTATCTGACGATCCTCTTGAAGTGTGTGAAGAAATGAAATACTTAGGTCATGTCTTGACTAATGATTGAACGGATGTCAAGGACTTTATCTGCAGCGCAGTAAAATATATGTTCAAGTCAAGCTAACATGTTGAGGAAGTGTTACATGTGCTCTGATTATGTGAAGTGTTTCCTGTTTAAAACCTATATCATTGTGGTCATATTATAAGAAATCAAGTTTACAGAGATTAAACGTCGCCCACAATGATGCTTCGAGAATGCTCCTTCGAGTCCCTTGGTGGCACAGTGCGAGTCAACTGTTTGTATCCACAAGATTACCAGCTCACGACGCACTTTTAAGATAATAAGCTAATGTTTAGTTTTATGTGTCACCTGGAAAACTCAGAAAACCAAGTAATTGCAGCTTTGGTCAGCCCTCTGAAAAGCTGCTATAGATATGTCCATCACAGACCAGCGTGAGGGCCGATCAAGGGTCATAGACTGGTGATCAGAACAGTGAGTAATTCAAATATGTGGATTTATAACAGGTTTGAATGACCCTCAAAACCTTTGTTCATGCTTAGACCCTCAAAAGGACACACTACATTTGCTTGATCAAGGTAGATTTCAAAAACATGTAGTAAAAAGTACTATTTAAGGTAGTATGGGTCAAGTCTGCTAGAAGCCTGAGGGCTAAAACAATTGATTTGAGGGCCACATTTGGACCCTGGGCCATAGTTTGGACATGCCTGATCTAAACTGAGACAGCATTGGTGTAAAAGTTTGTACCTCTTATTGTATGCATTTTGCAGCTGCACTTTTTTTATACTCTTATACTTTTTATTGTATGTGAATTGGACCAACTGTCTGGAATAAAGTTATGTATAATTAAAATTGTAGTATCGATTAGTATCTTGTATTAAACACTTTTGACAACCCTAGTTTGCAGTGGTCCAAAGTTATTCTTCACTTACGTCATCCTAGTGATTCACCGCGATGAGTTTAGAAGCACTACTAGCATGTTTACCGCACACTTCCTGATTATCGCACAGTAAAATTCTTCCGGAGCGTCCACAGCTGACTTATTTCAACCTCGAGAGCTGCTTATACAATACATCTGCACTCGGACAAGATAAATTTTGCTCCGATTGCTTCACGTTTAGCAAGACTCACAAAGGTTACTAATGACACTTCAAAACTCCATTCTCCTTCAGTTTTAAAACCGCAGCCAAAACACCATTTCAGTCCTACACTCCGCGCTCCCCAAACATCAGAGTCCACCAGCTGAGAATCTTCTGTTCCGACTGTCTGTGTAAACAATTCCCCGTACGGATGGATCGTTCCGCTCCGGGTTTTATCAGCGTACTCGAAAACATGCGTATTTATACTGGTTATCTTTACGCACACAGAGAGATCCAGCCGAAGCTCTCCGCGGCTGCAGAGATAGAGAGGCAGGCTTGTACTTTAAGAATGCAAGTGTTCCCAATAGCTGCTAGCGCCACGTCACACCAGAGATGAGCTGTTTTGTAAAGTCTAAAAAGTGGAGAATTTAGATTTGCAGTAAAGTTCCCTGAAGTCACTTTTCTGATGGAGACCTTGCTGTGATTGTATTGGCTTTAAAGGGCCCATGTTACGCTATTTTCTGATCTAGGTTATAATGTTTCTTCATGAAAAACGTACCTCGAGTTGTGTTTGGTTTCATTCTCACGTGTTTGACTCAAGCTCTGCATATTTAGGAGCGCTTCTTCTGGATTTTGGCAAAAAAACCCAACACAATTTATGCTCCTAGACCTTGTTTAGAACTGATAGTCCTAATTTTAGCACTAGTTTTGTCCTGGTTTAGATGTGGTTTGGTCCTGGTTTAGCCCTAGTTTAGGCCTGAAATAGACCTGATATTGTCCTGGTTTAGACCCTGATATAGTTCTAATATAGTCCTAGTTTAGACCTGGTTTAGTCCTAGTTTAGACCTGGTTTAGTCCTAGTTTAGCCTTACTTGGTTTAGACCTAGTTCAGACCTGGTTTAGATGTGGTTTAGTGCTGGTTTAGCCCTAGCTTAGACCTGGTTTAGACCTGAAATAGACCTTATATTGTCCTGGTTTAGACCTGGTTTAGTCTTGGTTTAGTCCTGGTTTAGACCTGAAATAGACCTTATATTGTCCTGGTTTAGACCTGGTTTAGACTGGGCTTAGCCCTAGTTTAGACCTGGTTTAGTCTTGGTTTAGTCCTGGTTTAGACCTAAAATAGACCTGATATTTACCCAGTTTAGGTCTGATATAATTCTAATTTAGTCCTAGTTTAGACCTGGTTTAAACCTGAAATAAACCTGATATTGTCCTGTTTTAGACCTGGTTTAGTCCTGGTCTAGTCCTGGTTCAGCCCTAGTTTAGATTTGACTGGCCGCTCCATTGCATTTTCTTGAGGTGGAGGTCAGTTTTTCCCTGAGTTCCGAGCGCAAGAGAATGCAGCGTTACAACCCTGGAATTACCAATCTTTACTGAACAAAAAAAGTCACTGTTAACATGAAAACTACTGCTACGACATGACATCACAAGGTGGAACGGAGCATTTAGAGCTTTGGAGATGCATAAAGGATTACTCAAGGATGTTTTTGGTGAGGTAACAACATTCTAACATGGTTTAAAGCTCACAATAGCCAGTTTTGCGTAATTTGATGGTGCAAATGAAAGCGCCTGAAGAAACCGACCCAGGCACAGGCAGAATACGCAAACTCCACACACATTCAGACAGTCACCGTACGATCATTTGACTCTACACGTCTCAAAACCCTCCGTACTGTAACTCCTGTAGCTGACCCAATCGCTTTCCCTTCCACATCCTCCTCTTTGACGACACTATAGCTCGCGTTAAAACCTCCGGCCTCCCCCTGCATTTGTCGCCACACATCCACCGCTCAATCCCTCTGCCCGCCATCCCCTCCGCCGCTCCCCCCCCCGCCAACCGCTCCGCACGGCAAGGCTCCCCCATTAATCAAAGACACTTCCACTGTCCCGTTACAGAAAACAGCGCTGCTCCGGCTGTCTCCGTCTGACACCTCGCCAATTCATCTTCCACCGCCACGCCGAAGAAGCCATCGGGGCGCGTGCCGATCCTACAGCGATTCTCTCTCTCTCCGCCTCCTCCTCCTCTTTCTCTCTCACCTGTTCAAACGCTCGCGAAGACCCCTCTCAAATTGTTTTCTCTAGGTCAGGAAAACAACAAAAAAACGGTAAATTGCTTGTCTCGGCGAGCTCGCGGCGGAGGGAGGGGAGGAGATGGCGGCGAATGAGGGACGGCGGAGCGTTTTTTGGTTAAAGAGGGGGTTTCGGGGGTGAGCGTAGAGGGCTAATAGCGGCGGCGGCGGGGCCCCTCTCGTCTGGCGGGTCGCCCCGGGTACGTGCGCTCGCGGTCGCCCAGTGGGAGCGCCCGGGGAGCAGGGGCGCGCTGGTTATCTCGGCATGGGGCAGACAGGGCAAAGCTGGGGAGAATAGGACGTGATGGTGGGTAACTTTACACATATTACACTTTTATATTTATCTACAATGGTGCGATACTTAAACAGGAATACAGATGGCTGTTTTTACCCAGATGCCCTTCCTACTACGAGTGTAATATGACAAGATGATGTATGAAACAACTCACTTGCCTTGGAAAAACCTTGTTCAAGTTTACTGTATTTGTACAGCACAGTTCGTACACAAAATAATTTAAAGTGCTTCACAGAATAAGAAATACAGTAAAATCGCAATACAAACAGATCAAGACATAAATCATCATCATCAAATTAAAAAGAGAGACATTAAATGAGAGAGAAGGTTGTTCATAACCTTCACTCATTTAATGTCTCTCTGTTACTTACATTCTAATCTTTACAATCTATACTAAAATACCATTTAATTTGTATTTTCCCGTTACAGTGACCTTAGATGTTCATAATTATTCTTACTATTACTTTTCTTTAGGTAAGTAGTTTCTCCAAATGCTTTTAACTCATAGTTCTGTCATTTTTTGGATAACTACTCTGTGTTCGGGCTCTGCCGTCTATTCCAACACGTCTCGATTTCCGACGCACCGATTTTCCGACACGTTTTAGTATCACTATTCCACTACTCCGACAATTAGACGTTAATGTCTAAATTGCGGCATGGCTGAATAGCAGCGTGTAACCCTGCATTCTCATACAGAAAACATGCTATTCCACCTTGCGATGTCATGTGGTAATACAGGAAGTGCGCCACTGTGTTTTTAAACTCTATACACCTTCACTAGAGTCATTTAACTACATTCAACTACTACTTTTAAGATTTGGAGGTGTAGACAGATTAATAATTCAGGATTACTCAAACGTGTGAATGAAACAAAACACAACTCAAGGTATTTTTTAGAAGAAACGTGAATTAAAGCTCACAAGAGTCCCTTCTGCGTGATATTGGACCTTTAAAGTGTACTTGCTGACAGGTTTGCATGTTGCATAGGGAACAAACCCATTTCTGTGGAGCTATTTCCACATTTATCAACTGCCAGTGTGTCCAAATCCATAAATCAGCCTGCTCCTGTGGCTCTCTACTTAATATTTTGACATGCTGAGTTTTACCGCAGTCACTTGGACACGATTGCCTCAAATTGTGCTTTTCCCTCTTCGCTGAATGATAGCACTAAACTGATCCAACTCCGGAATAATACCGGAGCACTTTGGAGAGGGGGGCCAGCTGTGGAGTGGCCTGGAGGGGATTTTCCGTGCACAAGCCAAGGTTAAGTTGACATGACAAAGTTTGAGTCTGCAAATCGCTCGCGCACTTAAAGCCCCGTTATTATTTTAAAGTAGTTCATTGGCGTGTGGATGCTAAATAGTTGGGAAAGCAGCTGTGGTTTGGAGCAGACGTGGCAGGCAGTGTTTTTGTTTGAGCTTGGTTTTCGGTATCAAGTACGGCGCAGCGATACGGGCGAGTCGCGCAGCTAACGTACTCCTGATTTAGTTTCTGGTTCTAAATACTGGGGAAAGTGTGCCAGTTGTTGCACTGTGGTTATCTGCTGAGAAATAGCTGGACTTGAGGAGCAAAAGTGAAACTTAAAGGTGCTGTACTTGTGTTAAAAGCCTGAAAAACAGAACTAGAAAGATTTGCACTGGCACAAAGTTACTGATGCATTCTGTACAGAAACCAAGGGGGGCTCACAACAAATGCAAACGCCGCAACAAATACAAAAGCCACAACACAACAAAAAGCCACAACAGAAGTGACCACGGGACTTTATTTTCTGACGGACGAAGAGAGGAGTATCAAGCCGGGAATCATTTACAGTCAGACAGGGACATCGATCCTGGCCACAAAACAATAAATTACTTTCACGTTTCCAACTTCATTTCACTTCTCCGTTCCTTTACTTTTCACATTCTTCTTCTTCTATAACTTTTCCCATTCACTTCCTGCTTGATCCTCCTCGCTCGGTCCGTCAGAAAATAGAGTCCCATGGTCACTTCCGTTGTGGCGTTTGTATTTGTTGTGAAAAGAGGTTTTCACTCAAGACAGAGGCCAGAGCAGAGCCGACACGGTAATGATAGCAACAACTAGCATGCTAATATGTGTTTTCTGTTTATCACGCTAGATTATAGCTTTATAATTAGATGCAGACACTACACAGTGGACTTGTTTTGGCTCCAGGTCCAGTTTACACAATAGATCTGAACCTGGGCAAGGCTACAGCAGCTCAAATATGCAGGAAAAACTGTGTACAGGGATTTTAAACTTGAAATAGATGTAAGCTTTTGTGTTGGAGCATAAGATGTTGGCTGAAAATGGCACTATTAGATTCTCTTTCATTCCATCCATTTGCTTTTTCAAAAACAAAAAATAAAGATGATTTAAAAGACTAAATATATATTAAAAAAAAAACATTAAGAGATGGACCAGACTTTCAAAATTCTAATTCTGTATTTTGGTGAAACAAATGACAATTTATGCACCAGATGAGTCAAAAAATTGTGATAGTCCTGTTTTAGTCCTGGTTTAGACCTGATGTAGTCCTGGTTTCATCTTATTTTAGTCCTGGTTTAAATCAAATTGGTCAAAAATAGGGACACCGGAGACATTTCTTGGATAAAACTGGGACAAATCACTGGTTTTGTATAAATCTGCTGGGACAGGAGACACAGGGCTCAAAACTGGGGCTGTCCCGGGCAAACAGGGGATGTCTGGTCACCCTAATTTGGGTACATTTCACAAAACTTTCAGAAATTTCATAAGAGAATTAGGCCTATAAATAATTAGTTTACTTGAGGAATACTTAACCAATACATAACCTGATACTCTCTCTTATCTTTCACATTACGATTAAACTGTAACTCAGGTGTGAATAACAAACAGAAGCGCTATCATCACATCCTTCTCCCAAACGGACACGGGGGCACAGTGATGGGAGGCAGCACAGCTTGAGCCCTCTCCCCTCCACTCCCCTCTTACCCGCCCGGCTTGATTGGCATAATGAGGCGAGGGCTCGGTTGGCACAAGTCTGGCTCCGCGGGGCAAAACTGAGACATTATTACCGCCTTTGCCGCGCTATTAATTACCCCACGGACATGAGCCGCCAGCAGACCCCCCCCCCCTACCCACCGTCGGACCCCTCCTCGCCCACCCCACCTCCCTCTAGACCCCAGCTGTACCCGCTTTTACCCCCCTTCTCGTCGGAGTCCGTCTATAGGTGCGATTGATTTAGCTCGCCGCCAACGCCACGCCGCTTTTCATAACAAATAAAGAAATAAAAGACCCCAGCTGGCACCTACTGTATTTAGCCAAGCATGGGCGCCGTTTGGATGTGCCCGCCCCGGTGCCGTGGGCGCGGAGGGGGCACGGGGTGGACCAGCTGGGGGATTATGGAGGCTTGAATGGGGAGATGGGTGGTGGTTCCATAGAACGGTAAACGTGTGTGTGTTTTGACTTGCAAAAGTGGCATTGATTTTCTGGGACAAAAGCTATAAGGGCGGTAAATGCCAAGTGTAGATGGACCTGAGCGGGTTTTATGTGAATGTAAGCGACGAGATGCAGGAAGGGAGTGGTGTGAAACCTTTGCAAAATACAGCAAATATGTTCAAATGGTTTAAAATGACAAATGAAATGAAAAAAGTGCCCGTCTTAGCTCCAAATTCTGATACTTTTAGATGCAATTGCAGAAAAATACATTGAATTAAAGCCGCACCGTTAAAGCGGTTCATAAAATTAACCAAACCACATTTTGCTAGATCACTTTTTGCCTCGTTCAGCATCTGTACCAAAAATGGAGTCAATCGTTGCACATTTAGGGGTGGCACACCACCATTTTTTCACAATTTTGAAATGGTGTGAAGTCGTGTTCATGCAAAATGCGGTCCGGAAATGTGGTTGGAGAATGAATATTTATGTATTTATTTTGCAATGCACATATATAACTTTTTTTTTTTTTTTTTTTTTAACTTACTGTGAGTGGGCTTGCATCTCCACAAACCTGACTCTTATTTGGCCTTGTTTCCATGGAAATTTGGGTTCTAATGCTCCACGGTTTGGCATAAAACTCATCTATTTCCATGGTAAATGTCCCAAAGTTAAGATACTTTAACATACTGAGATACTTTCAGCATCACTTTTGTACAAAATAACAGCTTGAAATTTTGTTCATATCTTCTTTCCCATTAACACAATCTAAACTTTTACACATTGTTGTTGTCATTTTAATTATCGGTTGACCACAGGTCCCTATTGACCCGGGACAGTCCCAGTTTTGAGCCCTGTGTCCCCTGTCCCAGCAGATTTATCCAAAACCACTGGTTTGTCCCAGTTTAATGTAACAAATGTCTTTATTTTTGACCAATCTGATCCTAGTCAACAATAAAGAGAGGCATAAATTGTTCTGAATATCGGCTCGAGCGTCCCCCTGGCTTTAAAGTCCCGGCTCATTCTCTCGGCGGGAGCGTCCCCCTCCTCAGGGGCAACTGCTGTGCCTGGGAGAGGGGGGACGTTCTCGCCACGTCACGCACTGTGATCTATTGAGTTAGAAAATCCACATTCTATATCACATGTGTCAAACATGCGGCCCGGGGGCCAGATCCGGCCCTCCAAGACCTTTAATCTGGCCCTCGGCTGATTTTTCTATTAAAATACTTAAAATTTTCAGTTTTTTCTGTTAATTTTCTGCACCGTTTAGCATAGCAGTGTCTCCGGCGTTTCTGTACGTTGCGACTCCCACCAGAGCAGCACAAATGAAGACTTTCCTCTTTCCAAATGCTCTTAAAGGACGATCGTTTTGACTGTCGACCGTGACCCTCATCAGCAAAATGTCAAAAAATGAGAAAAGCAGATGCTGAGTTCAGGATTTCCCAAGAAAAATAGTCTAATTCTTATTTGTTGACAGAGGTGAATGGGAAATCTGTGCTCAGTGTGTTTGGCACAAGTGGCGTTGCTCGAGGAATATAATCTTAAACACCACTACGAGACACGGAGAAAAATACAATAACTTGAAGAGAGAACTGAGTTTTCTGATCCGGCCCTTTTGGGATCAAAGTAGGTTGCATACGGCCTCCGGACCAAAATGAGTTTGACACCCCTGTTTTATATCATGATAAAATGAAATGTGAATGTAGCGAGACCAAATGTCTGGCCTTGTTTGTCATTTTATTGATCTTTTGTGCTTCACTTGACGAGTCATTTAACACATAGTATTATTAGTGTGTGTTTAAGACCACATCATTTTTGCATGTTTTGTTTGTATGTATATGAACAAATGTGTTGAGACATATTGTAACTTGCGTGTGTAATTAATACAATATATATAATGAAAAAAATTATACTTTTTTATGTATAGATTAACTAACTTAGTTTCATAAAAGGTATAATTCATGGGGACCTTTCAGCCAGGGGGACTTTCCAGCTGATTCTCATTGTTGCTTGTTTTGGTAAAATACATGAAAACCTGCTTAAAAATGACAAAAACACCCAGAAAATGTGACTGAGTCCATAACAATTTTCCTTAATTACACACTCATTTCACATTTTAGTTTTACCAACCACCCCAATCCAAACCAGGGATGTCCCCGTTTTTTTTATTTTGAACATCTGATCACCCTATTTACTTATGTTTTAAAAAGCAACAATCTACCTATGTACCCGCTACTCTTTTCGTCACTTGCTTTCAAACTGTTCAAGCACGCAGAATCAAAACAGGCGGACACCTTTTTCTATTGATCGCTCATTATATATCGCAAACTTTGTGGATTTCTCTTGTGGGACCTTCATGTCTTTGCACTTTCCATACTTAGACCGTAGCGTGGGCTGGACGCTCTAATATATATATATATGTGTGTCCATGTCTGTCTACTGCTACCTGCTTCAGCCGATGAGCGCTGGTGACACGGGAAACCTTTAAAGCCCCACACACCCCCTCCCTACACTCAAACACACACACACACACACACTCTCTCACACACACACACACACACACACGTACGCATACACAAGCACACATGGCTGCTCGGTGACTCATTGCATTAGCGCCCAGATCGATCCTCCTCCTTTTCTATGTATTTGTTCCTCCGAGAAAAGAGCAGTCTAACCTCTTCTAAACCCCAGCGCCGCGATATTTCTGTCGGATATCCGCTCCGGACCCAGCCTCTTAACACCTGCCAGAGTTATGGAGAGAAAAGTACTGTACACTCGGGAAAGTAAAGTAAAGTTATGCAAAGTTGGTTAAGGAAACGGGTACATTCAGGACCAGGTCAGGGGTTTGTCAGGATCAGAGCGAAAAACAACACTTGTAGATGGTTAGGAGGAAATAATCCGAGACACTCCGGCTACGTTAAAAAGTTAAATATATATATATGAAAAAGACGGATTAAACAAAGGACAAATAACAGATGTGGTATGATAGAAAATACCTATGTAGTAATAACGACACAAGCTACAAACTTATGCAAAGCTGGTGTTGGAATACAAAATAGTCAAGATGTCAGAATAAATATAGTAGAATTCTTTGCAGTTTATGCCATACAAATTCACTGAGAGTGTGAAGCTAACTGGAGGCACTGCTCTGTCTGAAGCTCTCAAAGGCACATTGTGTATCTTTTCTGACGGAAGGTCCATCCGGTACTTTTCTCCATGGAGATGTTGATTTCACAATATGGCATTAAATCTTTCACTTTGGACTAGCACATGTTTTATTGAAGTGAAAGTAAAACCTATTTCTGCCAAAAGTGTGGTCATATCCAGGATTAAAAAAAAAAAAAAATTATTTCCAATTATGGCTGCAAAGGTTTAGTGCTTATGCTAACTTACTAGACACGCCCGGACATCTGATCGCTCCCTGTTCCCTTGTCTTGTCTGTAGGTCCAACCAAGTGAGTGAGAACCAGGCTGGCTTAAAGTTGCACTGTGTAACTTTTCAAGTGGAGGGTCCTTCACCTGCTTGTTTCTATGGAAATGTCATTGCTCTGCCTGGGATGTCCCACAGTATGACATTAAAACAGCTTACACCTTACATTTTTTTCAATCACAGGTGGTTTTATAGCTCAAAAATACCTGCAAAAACAACTTTCTGACTGTGAGCGGGGTCGCCTCTCCACAGATCTGACCTGTTACTCGGTTTGGTTTGGTTTCCCTGAAGATAGAAAGGTTTAGTAACATACTGGGAAACATTTCCAGACAAAGCAATAACATGTCCATGAAGAAAATACCACTAACATTTGTATTTTTATATATAAAATGATCAAACATTTCACATTTTAATTCAAAACCAATGCAGAGATTCGTAGATGCAAAACTCGTCAAAATCGTAATTTTCATGTCCCAAAATGTGTGACATCAAGAGTTGTTTTGCTATGACAGAGAGGCAGGAAATTCTGGAGGCATTTTTCAAATCTGGTTAGTGACGGCAAATCAAAAACGTTTAAAATGACTTTGAGGAAATGTTTGATAATCATTCACTTGTGGATGTTTCATTGTGTTGTTTTTGACTCTTCCCGCACCTACTTTTTTATCTAGTGTGTTTTTTATTATGTTTACGCATTTGATGAACCCTCCACCAGAAAAGTTACGCAATGCCCCTTTAACGGCGCATTCTCCCACCGCATTTCCAGCGCCCGTTTTGCATGAACACGACTTATTTTCTCATCTCGCCTCACGAGCGCCGCGATGTGTTTCGTGAGCATTGGGGGTCAGGGAAAGTCTTCTCCCCGGCGGCACCAGCGACCCCACCGTGACCCCCAGACGCTACTATTTCAGAGTCCGCCCCCTGCGGCCAAAAAGCTGTCAGGACGTATTTTATCCTCTATATTCACTCTCTCTCTCGCTTTCACCTCCCGTCTGTAGCACGGGCCCGCTGCCAAGAACAAGTGCAGCCGTAAGCCCACAAGGTTTCAAAGTTATGATTCCAGATTACCGGATCATTGCTGGGGCCGCTTTAACGGGCCTATTAGGGCTTGGAATTATGGAATTAAGTCGGAACGTTACTACTGAACGGGGCTTCCCATGTCGCTTTGAATTTTGGAAAAGTAAAACCCCAAAATTTAAGTGCTGAAATGATGAAACTGTGTATTGTCAAGGGCCCTGTGTGCAGATTTTTTCCAGCCCCAGTACAGATATCTTGTATAAGCAGCTATTGAGCTCAAAAAAGTTCTCTGGGTGGTTTTTACATGTAATTATGAAGCGTTTTGTTGTCTGAGAATCAGGAATTGCATGATAGCATGCTAGCTGTTGTTAGCAGAGATTTGAAACGCGCCTATAAACTCATCGTGGTGGATAAATAAGATGTTTAGAGTGCATAAGGTAAGTGGGGAATAACGTTGGGCCACTGCAAACTGTTTGAAATGAACTGCTAATGTTTTTTTCACGTTTTTAAGAAGTAAAAATCAGCTACAGCGCCTTTTAGTAAAGCACATTTACCTAAAAACGGCACTTACTTTCATCAACACATGTTTTTGACAGTTTAAAAAAAGAAAAATATGCCAAGTTAACCAATTTGGTGACTACAGAGGCTTTGGATGAGCTGTTGCTACACAGTGAGAAGGTCCCAGGTCAGGGGTGTCCACACTTTTTTCAGCGAGGGCCACGTATTAAAACACAGATCAGCATGAGGGCCGATCGAGGGTTATAGACTAGTGGTCAGAACAGTGAGTAATTCAAATATGTCCATTTATAACAGGTTTGAATGACCCTCCAGACCTTTGTTCATGCTTAGACCCTTAAAAGGACAACCTACATTTATCTTGGTGGGTCCTCTGGTCTCCCTATTGACCCAAAGGATAATCTAGTGCTCTAAGACTAGGTCAAATGCACAGGATATAGTTAATTCTGAATAAAAATAACTTAATTCTTTAAAAAGACCTGTAAACACTTAATCCCGAATGAAAATTTTGATTATTATATAAGTAAGTGGGTGGTTTATTCCGATTTTAAAGCTGAAGTAATTTATTCCTTGATCATGTAAATGTTTATTCTTCTTAAAAATAATCCCCGGTGTTTCATGCTCGTTGGGTCGTCCTGGCTCCACCAGTCGTCTCTTCGGACTTTCCTCCACTGCTCTTTGGATTTGTGAGCGGGATGTGGGAGTGGGCTGAGGTGTCGCAGCCGTTGACTCAGTTTGTCTTCTTTCTCCTTCTCCGACACTCTTCCCCTCTCCTCCTCCTCAGCTCACAGACGTAAAGCGTGAGGAGAGAATTCGTGTTTGTGTCGGCGGCGTAACGACAAACCGAGATGACGGGAAAGCCGGTAGCAGCCGAAGTGTGTGTTTTCTTCCAGTCGACGTAAATACGTTTGTGACGCTGTCCAATCAGAACCCTTCCCCACCCGCAGACGTTGAGTGGCATTAAATAAAGACTATTTAACGTGTTTTTCATGTAAACTCAACGGACAATATTTTAATTCCGAGCTCTTTAATTCATTTGGAATTCAAAAACATCATGTAAACGTGGCCCTTGCCAATCGTGCCAATCTGTTCCCGCTCACAGTAAGAATCTTGCTTGTGACGGTGTATTTTGACAGCCAGGATTGAAAAAATAACACACCACAACCGGAAAAGTTGCACTGGGAGGCTTTAAAATAACTGCATAAATATTTGTTTTAAGAATAACGCAACTGGTGTGTAGTGAGAAAATGCCAGGACTCGCTCTGCTTTTACTGCTCCACGGCCTATTTCGTAACAACTACTTTTATCTTTTCCATATTTAGCTCGACTTTGGCTCCGAGCAGCTTTATCTGCATGATTTAATCCAACTGCTGTAGTGGAATTTACTGTACCATGGCCTACTTCAAGGAGCTCTACCCCAGATGCTGCCGTGGTGTCCCTGGGCAAGACACTCCAATCATTGTTACGTGGCAGGTTGTTCAGGAAGGTCATCTGGTTTAAAACTGACCTGGTTAAACTCGTATATAAAACTGGTATAAAAATAGAAAAATGGTGTAAAAAAAAATTAAATTGGTATAAAAATATAAAATGGGTATAAAAATTATAAAACTGTAAAAAATATAAAAGTGGTGTAAAAAAATATAAAACTGGCATAAAAATATCAAATTGGTATAAAAATATAAAACTGGTATAAATAATATAAAACTGGTATAAAAAATGTGAAACTGGTATAAAAATATATAAAATTAGTATAAAAATATAAAATGGGTATAAAAAATTGAAAATTGATATAAAAATATAAAACTGGAATAAAAATATATAAAATTGGTATAAAAATATAAAATGGTATAATATAAAACTGGCAAAAAAAACTAGCATAAAAAATATAAAACTGGTATAACAAAATATAAAATTAGTATCAAAATATAAAATGGGTATAAAAATATAAAATTGGTATAAAAATATAAAACTGGAATAAAAAATGTATAAAATTAGTATAAAAATATTAAATGGGTATAAAAAATATAAAATTGGTATAGAAATATAAAACTGGAATAAAAAAATATAAAATTGGTATAAAAATATAAAATGGTATAATATAAAACTGGCAAAAAAGCATAAAAATATAAAATTGGTATAACAAAATATAAAATCAGTATAAAAATATAAAATGGGTATAAAAAATATAAAAATGGTATAAAAATATAAAACTGGTATAAAAATATAAAACAAGTATAAAAATATAAAACTGGTATAAAAATAAAAACGGGTATAAATCTGGTATAAAATTGGCTTGGTTAAACTCTGAGACAAGCAGGTGATGTTTCCAGGCCATGTTACGGGCCAGATCTGTGGAGAGCCGCCCCCTGTAACAATGGGTGTTTTTCAGGTGCTTTTGAGCGATACAAACACCTGTGATTAAATGAATCCAGGATCTTACGTGTTATACTACGGAACATTCCAGACTGAGCAATGGCATCTCCGTGGAGACAAGGAGGTGGTTTGACGCACCAGAAAAGTTCCATAGTGTCTTTAAGTCGACTATATTCATCTATTTATTCATAATCAAACGGTGCTCTTTTCTTTTTAAATAAATATTGATATTACAGCTGACTTCTTTTCCTGGGGTTGGGGGGTGAAGCTAACTAGAGGCACTGCTCTGTCTGAAGGGTTATTGCTTTAAAATAGACTTTAATCTGAGTTTTATTTATTTATTTATTGCTTATGCTATTATTTTGTTGGCATCAATGCAAAGAGAACAACAACGACAACATAAATACATATTCCAACCAGTATTTGCCTTGTCTTTGCTGCATGAACAAAAGGAACAGGAGGAAATCTTATAAACGCTGCACCTCTCGGATCCTCACAGTTAAAAAAAAAAACTTTAATTTCTTTACTAATCAATCCCCACACCCGAACCAAGTCACCAGTGAGCCATATGGAGATATATTACAATGTCTCTCTTGTGCTTTCATTAGCTTTAAACATTTCCCTTAGTCATTTTCTGTAGTTCATTATTTTATCCTTGTACATTTTCTTAAATTTAGAAACACTAGAGCAACTTTTAAAATCATAATTTAACAAGTTCCATATGTTGACTCCGTACCCAAAGATATATTTGTTTTAATGTCGTCTAGGGATGCACCGATACCACTTTTTTGAAAACTGAGTGCAATCATTTCTGTACTTGCTGATACTGAATACCGATATCGATACTTTATCAATCTTACAAATGCGCAAACGCCAAAAATATATATTTAATAAACCTGGAAAAAAATACAAACAACCATGATATGACGTCTCTACACACCAGGCTGTCTCTTTTGAACTGTCTCTTTGAAATTTTCTTTCATTTTATCATTATTTAATTCAGCTTTGATTGAGAGTGAGAAACATAACTTAATTTTTTTCATATGTGAATATGAAAATTTGACAATTAACTTTTTGAAACTTGATTATAATGTGTTTAATGCAGCTTTGCGCACATTTGGTTACGTTTTACAGAAACAAAACCTAAAACGGCATGGCTCATTTGCATACAGTATAAGTGCTGAAAACAAACAGTTAATGTGCTGATGTGGTCTTCTGTGGGACTGAAGAACACGACTCAGTGGAATATGAGTGTTCTTTCTGTGACAGAGGATGTGCTGCTGATGGTGAGTCTGTTCTGTGCGCATGTCGCGTTGGAGATGGTTCATGTTAAACTTTTCGGAGATCGTACGAGTGCAGCAGCTTTTTCACTACAGTCGCTTTATTTATGTTGCTCTGGTTTCTCATAACCGGGATACAGCGAAATGCGTCGTGTAATAGGGGTATTGGTGCATAGTATCGGCAAATATTTAACGAGTACGAGTATATTATGGAAGTATCGGGCTCTAATGTTGTCCCTGAGTATACAGTTCAGAAAAAATATTGTCTTCTATAGTCACGGTCCTCCGGGACAAACACAAAAAGATTTTTTCGAGCTTCAGGTAAATATCTTTGTTTGACTCTCCACTAATAAAATCTTAAGCTCAACATCTTTCAGTCTTTCACCTTTAGTTGAACACGATCCGATATGATCCCGACAAAACTCATCAGGCAGTTGCTTATGTGTGCATTGTGCCACTGTTTCCGTCACTACTGAACATTCCACCGCAGACGTACACGCAGTACCTCCCCAGCCTGACGTCCCTGCAGAGAATCGGTAAAAGAATCACGTGGTTGGCTGATGGGCTGATGGGCTTTGTCGCTAAAGAACAACTAAAGAACTAACGATTAAACCCATAAAGGAGCGCCGTCCCCAGTGAAAGAGACGTTTATTTATACAAGGCGTGAGAAGCGGGCGCATAATAGTCGGATTTATAGCGGTTCTTTGAGAGCCAAAAACACCACGTCCCTCCAGTAAAAACAAGCAGCCTGTACAGTACTGTGTGTCCTGTCTGCGGACCATGTGTGCTGCCAGTTTACTAAATAAATACTTTTTTGGCATGTGTTTTTGAGTTAACAGGAACTGAAATAGACGCACTACCGTATGTAAAATGTCAACAAATCCGAGTAGTTTAGACTTCAAATATAAAAAAAACCCAACAAAACATCATAATGAGGTATGAGTCAGTTTATGTGTTTAAATTATAAGAACAAATAATTGAGGAAATACAAGTAGTGCAAGAAGTACAAAGAGAAAAAAGGCCAGACAATTTAGAAAAAAAGATCTTTATTGACGCTAATGTTGTACACAACTTGCAGTATTTATTAGTGATGTTTGCAAAGCATGCGAGTACCTGATTTTTACCATCCTAAAAACATATCTAGGTTATTTGAAACGGTTTGCAGTGGTCCAAAGTTATTCCTCACTTACTTTATGCATTCTCCACAGCACTTCACTGGGAAAAAAACGTAATCTAGCTAAATTAACTTTGAGTAGATTCAAGCTGAGAAGTAAAATGATCCACCAATGGAATAAGTTAAGAATTACATTTTGTTTCTTATTTTAAGTGCGAAAGGTCGTAGTTTTTTCTTATTTTTTAAGTATAGCCAGATGTATTTTCATATTTTAAGTGCAAAAAGTCTTGTTCCATTGGTGGATCATTTACAATTTACTCAAATCATGATAAAACTCATTCTTAGAGTCCAGAGCATGCTAACCGTGTACCTCCTGATTCTCTGATAACCATTCTCGCTCCTAGGGATGTAAGAATAACCGAAATATGGTGATATCGTATCGTCAAAGGTCTCACAATAAAATCATGGACCATCACAATATATCGAATCACAAGTCTCTTTGCTTAAATGAATAAAAAAAAAAACAGAGGGAACTACATAGACCATGATCCTTTGCTCTGTTTCAGTGCAGACGACATGAAGAAATAACTGTTCTAAGCACTTTGAAATCTTCATTCTTTGGATTTAGTCTTGTGAAGCATTTTTAGAGGAAAAAGTAGAATATTCACAGTAAAATATTGCAATAAATCTGGTTCGGTGAGATGTATACGGTGAAAATATCGTACAGAGAAATTTGGATTTCGTTCCATCCCTAATGACAATAAATGTTGTACCAAATGACTGGTCAAAGCATTTTAGAGTCAGTCTTGTTATTATGTAGAATATCGGAATATCGTGAGCTTTCCCACGATATCACAATAAATATCGTACCATGAGGTTCATGCCGTGATGATATCGTATCGTGAGACTTGGATATCATTGCTCTGATGCACATGCGGGACACTTTTGGGGCGTTTAAAGTTCACCCTGGAGCTCCCAAACAAGTCACTTTTAATTAGAAATGTGAACAACCTCGCCAAAAAAACCCCCAAAAAATCACAAAAAAACCTGCTGTCTGAACGTAGCGTTGGAGACCAGAGCGTGCTAACCGTGCACCTCCTGATTCTGGTATAATGAAACACTTTTTAGTATTTAGACACAGCTAAACTAAAGTCTTGTTTTTCTCGTTCTTTTCAAGCTCGTCTGGTTAGTCTCAGACTGATGGCGTAATTTCAGATCCACTTCATCGGTCGCCGTAACCTCCTGTTCATAATTTTAGACGTAAAATGATCTGACTCGGTGTGTTTTGGTGCAGCTTTCCATGAATCCCTCCTCTCCTCTTCTTCCTCTCCTCCTCCTCTTCTTCCTCTCCTCCACCGGCCCTGTCGAGTCCTCCTCTTTCTCAGAATATGATGTTGTGTTTCGGTGTAACTCGAGCCCGGTGCTGTTGTGTAATACTCCGCCGCTCGGTCCAAGGGTCTGCTGCTCATGCGAGTGTCAGCTGCTGGTGTCGGACTCTCCCTCTCTTTCTCTTCTTCCCTTCATCCCTTCATCCTGTCTCTCTTTTTCTCACCCTCTGCTTCATCCTCTCTGCTGTCTCGCATTCACTCCCTCTCTGCTTGTCCGTCGATCACATTCTCTCTGCTCACTTTCTCGTCATTTTCTACTCTCTCTTGCATTTTATCATCTTTCTATCTTTCTCTCCCTTACCCCTCTTTCCATCTATCTCATTCTATCCTTATTCGCTCATCCTCTTTTTCTCTGTCTCCCGTTCTCTTCCCCTCAATTGAGTCTCTTCCTCCCTCTCTTCTATCTCATGTTCTACTTTCTTTGTCTCCCTACCCCTCTCTCCATCTTTCACGTTCTCTCTTCTTTTTCTATCCCTCCCTCTCTTTCTACTCTCTTTTGCTCCCTCATTCTCTCTTTCTCTCCATCTACCTTTTTTGGTCTTCCTTTCTCTTTCTTTCCCCCCCCATCTCATCCTCGCTCTCTCATTTTCTCTCTCCTTCCTTCATCTCACCTCTCTCTATCCCTCTGTCTCATTCTCTCCTCTTTCTCCTCAACCTCTCTCCCTCTATCTCATTCTCCCTGCTCTCTTCTTCACTCCCTTCCTGTCTTTTGCTCCCTCTCTCTCATCTTCTCTCTCTTTCTCTCCCTGCCTCTCTCTCCATCTATCTCATTCTTTCTCTTTTCTCTTTCACTCCTTTCCTCCCTCCCTCCTTCCCTCTTTCCCCTATGTCATTGCTTCCTCTCATCTTCTCTTCTCTCTCTTTCGCTCGGTATCCCTCTCCCCATCTATCATTCTATCCTCTTTCACTCACCCTCTTTTTCTCTCCCTCTCTCCTTCTTATTTATATCTTATTCATTCATTTAATGTCCTTTAATCTGCAACATAACGACATTTGATCGATTCAAAATTGTACGCAAATCACCCATTTTTCATTCTCTCCGTCTCTTTTCTTTTGCACTTTCTACTTTTTTCCCCCTTTTTTCCCTATAAACTTAGACTTAGAAAAACATTTGGACACAGGATCTCACAGCGTATTAAAAAAACAAAGAGAAATGGTTTAATAAATTCAAAAAAATTGGCGGAAATAAGGCGTAATAATATAAATGTATATGTACAAGTACGTGCATAAAGTTACGTACTGTGGCTTTAATGTCCTTATACACATAACTAGGCACTGCAAATTTCTCTGATCTGGCTAAGATTTTAAAACTTATATCAGGTTATTCGTCTTGTTTTCAGATTTATTAGCGACTTGCTAGTTCTGGGACTGCTTCATTCTCGTCTAAAGGTCGTTTATTTTAAGAAAACTTCGATAATTTCACGACTTTTACATCATTTTCTGATAGATTTAAGTGTTTATTGAAGCTTTTTTGCCACATAATGAGTGTCGATCTGAAAGCCAAAGTTCTAAGTCAAATTTTTTTCATTTTTCTTTCTTTCTTTTTTGGCCATTTAACAGAATTCCCCCACAGCATTCGGTCATACGTCACTCCGCGTACAGTCCCGTACCTTTCCCCGTCCGTTTTCTAAATATTCCTGCGGGTTTGCGTGTCGTGGTCTTCCGAGGCGCCAGGTGCACTGTGGTCATTCCTGTAAATAAGGGTGAGTTAGTGGCGCGGCGCTTAAATAAGGATTAGAGGGATCAGGGAAAATAAGTGCACACTTTTGAGGGCAGCAAATTGTGTTTGTTAAAGAGCCGAGTGGAAGTGGAGCCACGTGACACTTCTGTATCCCTGCCGACCCGGACTGTCTGCGCTCAGTCTGACTAATATAAGGATTTGTAACAGGGGGGTTACAATGTACAATTCTTATTTTATCCGCTTTTTTAATTTGCAGAATCTGATGTTATTGATAGAGGTGAATCAATATTCAAGTCTCATGGTACGATATTTATCGCGATATCGTGGGAAAGCTCATATATGGTGTGGAGGCTCATGATATTACGATATTCTACAAAATAACAAGACTGACATAATAAAATGCTTTGCCCAGTCATTTGGTACAACATTTATTGTCATTAGGGATGGAACGATATCCAAATCTCTCTGTATGAAATTTTCACCATATACATCTCACCGTACCAGATTTATTGCAATATTTTGTGTGAACATGCAACTTTTCCCTCTAAAAATGCTTCACAAAACTTAATCCAAAGAATGAAGATGTAAAAGTGCTTAGAACAGTTATTTCTTCATGTCGTCTGCACTGAAACGGAGCAAAGGATCATGGTCTATGGAGTTCCCTCTGTTATTTTTTTTTAGCTATTTCTGCATCAGAACTCTTCATTTAAGCAAAGAGACTTGCGATTCGATATATTGTGATGATCCACGATATTATTGTGAGACCTTTGACGATACGATATCACCATATTTCGGTTATTGTTACATACTTACAGCCTTACATACATAAACATCCTCACATCCTTGTTGTGTCCTCGTACTTTTTCGCATTTAAAAAGTCATAATAGTATCTAAGCTCTGGTCCAAGCATCTTATGATATATGGGAGCTCAAATTATAATAGGCTGTCACATTATTAATATTATTCATGTTGGAAAAGTTTGAAATAAAAGAATTAAAAAGATCCAAATTACTTAAATAAAAAAAATTAAATACATTTTTGCATCATAACTATTAATTTAAGCAAACAGACGTGATTCGATATATTGTGATGGTCCACGATATAGACATAGACGGTTACAAACATTTCATATAAAACTATGACCAAAGGGGTTTAGGCTGAAGTAAAATCACTTCTGACCCTGTTTACAAATGATGATGCCAAGAATACGGCTGTCAGCAAGCAACAACTTGGATAGCAAAAAAATATGTTATATATATATTATCTTTTATTATCTTTTGTCCTGACCTTTTATCCATATACTGAGAATGAGAAAACTTAAGCAACAAAACTGCATGTAGCTGAATAAATGCCGTACTGTGGAACATTCCTCACACGGCAATAGCATCTCCAGGGGGACAGGGAGGCTGACAAAGTTACATAGTTCACCTCTAAGATGTTAAATAATTAAACGTTTCATCTGGTGTCGCGTTTTAGGTTCCTTCTCAGTGCTCTGGTCACTTTGCTAGAATGTTCCGCAGCATGGCATTAAACGCGTGCATCTCCGTGGCGACAAGCAGGCGAATTAACTGGTCAGAACTGTGCGGGTTTGAGCGACACAAACCAACGCCCGTGCTTGGACAAACTCGAGTTAGTATAAATATATGTATAATGCCATGTCGTGTCAAATTCAAGCACTAACATCTCCGCGGAGACGAGCAGGTGACAGGAAAGTTACGCAGCTCCCCTTTAATATAACACTCTTTACATAAGCCTCGGGTGACTTATGGGCAAAAAAAGTGAGATTTTAGTCCAACTTTCCGCCTCAGTCTGATGCTTTAAGAGTCTGGGCGTCGTGGGAACAAAGCTTAGACGCGGAGGTGGAAGATCACATGTACAAAGTCGTCGCGTTAACGCCCCATCCAAAACAGACAAACTCCTCAGCTCCTGTCTGCTCGGGTTGGCGCATCAAACGCCGACGGTGCCATCAGAAATCTGAAAATAGCGCGTCAACATTCGCTCTTTCTTTTGAGTTTATTCTCGACAATGTTGCAGTTTGCTCGGGTTTTTTTTCTCTCTCTTTTTTCTTTTTTTTTTTCTTCCTCCCTTCCCTCGCCGCGCCGTCTTGATGCGAGAGGTTACAGCACATCAAGTAGAAGAGTGTCTGGCTGCTTTTTATAGACCACCAAAGCTCGGCACACAAAAGTCTTCCCTCCCGCTCCATGAATTATGCATCGGCATCACCTTCCATCAAGTGGCAGAGAGAAACCTCAAAGATGTCTAACTTTAGCTCCCATTCTGAAAGCCAAACAGCGCCGCCAATGTGTTATTTTGACTGCCGCCGAGAAGCTAAGCACCTGTTACATCAATACGAGGAGAAAAAAAAAAGAAAAAAAGAAGAAGCAGCAGCTAGCGACAACCTGAGACGGCGTCGAGCGGCTACAAAGAACGGTTAAATGTGGGTAGTAGCGCGGAGATTGTCGAGCGCGGAGTGCCGGATCAAAGGTGGAAAAGTTTGGCTCAAAGGGTTTAGCGCGCCGGCGACAAAGGCGAACAAATACGGCGACGAAAGAAGGCGGCCTGCCGGTGATGTAAACTGTCGCGTTTTCACACCAAACTCTTCTGTTAGCTTCAAATGGGAACGCTATAGAGGTTTTTGATAAGCTCGGGCTGTAACGAAATTTCGTTTTAGTGTTGAAAGTCTGCAAAGTTTTCGACGGGTTTGACAGAACACACAGCCGAAATATGGATAGCGTTTTTGTTTAGCCGATGTGCACAGATGTAAACTCTTTATTTGCGAAAATATGAGCCACTTTAACCATTTGAAAACTTTTGAATTCTACTGTAAATGTCTGTTCTGCACGGCTACAAACGGCGGTTGAATGGGAGTCGTAGCGCGATTGTCGCGAGCAGAGTGCAGGATCAAAAGGACAAAAGTTTCGTGAGTGAGAAAGGCGAACAAATACGGCGATGTTTGCAAGAACTTTAACAACACTGAGAACCTTTGAATTCTACTGTAAATGAGCTGTCAATCAACCAAATATTACGACTAGAATTTCTGATTGTTCTTTTTTTTAATGTCAGATTTACGGTAGCTGGGGTAGCTGGGGGGTTCTCTTCTCCGTCCCTTTACTTTTCACGTTCTTCTTCAACTTTTCCCGTTCACTTCCCACTTGATTTGTCAGAATATAGAGTCCCGCGGTCACTTCCGTTGTGGCGTTTCCATTTGTTATGAGCCTCGCCGGCTTCCGTTCAGATTATTATGCACTGACATCAGTTACATCACCATGAGAAAGACAGAAGCTGGCAACAACCTAAGATGGCGTTGCGCGACTACGAAGAACGGTTAAAGAGGGCTTAGCGTGCCGGCAACAAAGGCTAACAGATACTTCGACGCAAGAGTTTAGTGTGAAAATGCTACAGTTTGCAGTTCAACAACAGATCACTTCAAATGTGAAAAATATAAAGGGTTGTGAGAAGATCGGGGTGCAACTAATTTCATTGTTGTGATCAAACGAGAGCGTAATTAAGGAAAATTGTTCTGCACTCGTCACTAATGTGAGTCAGTATAGTCACATTTTCTTCATTTTAAAGCAGATTTTCTGTATTTTACCAAAATAAATGACAATGTATGCCTCTTTTTACTGCTAGCAGGGATCAGATTAGTCAAAAATAAGGATACCTGGAAACATTTCTTGTATAAAACTGGGACAAATCAGTGGTTTTGGATAAATCTACTGGGACACGGGGACAGAAAACTCAAAACTGGAACTGTCCTGGGTAAATAGGGATGTCTAGACACCCTAAGCGACGCAAGAAACCGCTTCAAATGTGAAAAAAATAGAGGTCTGTGATCAGGCCGGGTTGCAACAAAATGAATTACTTTCCTATTTGGGTTGCTGCGCTTTGTTGTGATGATGTTTACCCCAATTTTCCAACCTAGAAATCAGATCCACACGTCATAGATCATAAGTACATCGCCGTCTTCCGGTGCTGGATCTATATTCATTCCACTCCAAGGACATGACCTTCTTGACCCGTCACAAAGTATTGAATGTAAAGACTTTGAAATTGAGTTTGAATGAGCCAATCTGCCTTTTTACACACTTTCAAAAGAACAGTGCGGCGATCCAGTGTGAATTCCACCTTCAGAGGAACAGGGAGATCCAGGTATCTATGCGGATTAGCACCCAAGGGTGTCAGCTGAACAAAGAGCTGCAATTAGAACTTCAGGATTATTCCGCTTTGTACCGCAGGCGGATAGCCAGCTTTGGAGAGCAGCACTGTAAGCTAATATCCACCAGGCTAAGCTAACATGCTAATTAATTGTAGTTTTTCAATGATAGCTGCCATGAGAAATTTGTGCTATTTAAAGGACGGTGAAATAGTTTAAATTTTAGATTGAAGTTTATAATTTTGCTAATTTTATAACAATTTAACTAAAAAATAAATAAATAAAATGTATTTTTATGAAACTATTCCCATATTAACACACAATCAGTATCAACAAATTTAAAAGAGAAAAATAAGTGTTATTAAAGGTCTGATCAGAATCTGTTTTGCGTTTATTCAGTTACAGGTGTTTTATTGCATAAACATGACCAGGATCGCCTCTCCACAGATCTGACGTGTAACTTGTCTTGGTGAGGTTACTTTTTTGTCTCAATGGAGATAGATGCGTTTAATGCAGTACTGTGGAGCATTCTGGACAAAGCAATAACATCTCCATGAAGACGACAAGGTAACAGACGCTGTACCAGAAAAGTTGCACCTAGAACTTTTAATTCTAATCAGAATTCAATAAAATTCAATAAAAAGTCACATCAAAAAACAACAAATTAAACTCAAGTCATTAAATCCCCTATATGCACAGTGCTTAACACATTTATTAGACCACAAGAAAACATAAATCACTTCAGAGTTTATCAAAAACTTGTTTCAAATTAACAATTTCATCGTTATTCAATTGGAATAACAGAATAGTCCTTGTTGGCAAATAATAACAAAAAATGTGAATATTTTGCCTTCTTGCTGCGTTGTTTTTGTGTCGTTTTGCAAAGTCTCTTTTGTTATTGAGCTCCAAATAGTTTCTCGCTGTTCCCTGAGACTTGTTTTGGATGAGACTTTGGTGTCACTTTTGGAAAACATTAAACTTGAACATTTATGGATTGGAACAATAGTTATATTTTAGCTTTAGATAAAAAGATCTTGCATATAGGGGCGGATTAACGATTATAGAAACATAAAAATATATTTTGGTAAACAGAAATACTGTTAAATTACGTATGGCAGCGGTAGCAAACACCTTGTACTGAGTGGTGGTGTAATAAATTTGTTAAGCACCGTACATATGCAGTCAGACGATGTAGGATGACGCTACACGGCCATTATCAAAGAGCACCAATCACGCTCCGCCATCTGATTTGGGGGCCGTCTGGTGTCACTGCTGCTATAAATAACCGGATGAAAGGTACACCCCTCTTTCTCTCCCTCCCTTTTTCGTTCTCCCTGCCTCTCCTCCTCGCTCCAGACCCGTTTGAGCGCCGGCGATGCGTCCGAGCGTGTGTGTTTGGAATTTCTATGCCCGTCTCGCCGTGCGGGTGGGGTAGGGGAGGGCAGGATGAGGTGGGGATGGGGGGGCATAGGGGCGACCGGGAGTCATTGATATGTGCGGTGCGACCTGGATAAACAGCCTGCCGAGCGCTACATTCTGATGGGAGTGTGGGCTGGCGGGGGCACGCACTGATCGGGGAGGTGAAGAGTAAAGATAAAATGGGACAAGATGGGTGCTTATTTTTTGGCGCGGCGCAAAATGGAGTCGTCTATGGATATGAGAGGGCAGACGGCTCCCAATGTCAAAATCAATGCGCTGCGCTGTGAACAAAAGGGCTGCGCAACAGTTGTTAAGCATGCAACAGGATGTTAAAGGTACACTGGAACTTCTCCGTCGGAGGAGACGAGAGAAATGTTACTGCTTTGTCTGGCAACGAAACTATCGTGTCTTTATTCAATGAGTTCAACGTGCGTTTTAATCGTGCTGAAAGTCCAAATATTGACCCGATATACAAGCTAGTCCAGGGGTGTCCAAACTATGGCCCTCAAACCCATTTCTTTTGGCCCCCAGACGTCCTGCTGAAATGGCCCAACTGATCATAGGCAGAACATTTACTACATATTTTAAATAATTCGTCCACTATTACCTCAACTATGCCTTATTTGAATGGTTTGCTATGGCTAAATAAGTCACAGGGTCAGTCTTTACAGCATGTTGGGGTTTTCTGCGCAACAGATTTCTTCAGCCATGGCTAATTCTGTGTTTCTGTCACCAGAGTTGGTAGATCAGATTGCTGGGTTTCAGATGATGATTATATCGGACAATATTAATGAATACACATAAAGGGCAGCTAAAATGAAAATGATAAAAATGCTCAATTATGTTTTAATATGTGGAGTTCTTGGGTTTCGTCAATAATAGAAAATACCAAGTTCAACATTTGTGCATTTACCTTTTGGATATTTCATGGTAAAGTTCCCCTTGGACCTTGCCCCCCATCTGCAAGCATCACGTCATCACGTTTAGAATGGGAAAACTACCAATCGGCTTCTAATCTTGCGCTAGATGAAGAAACTAAGGGTCTGTCTACACGAGAACACTTGCGGGTAAAAACGACAAAACATTTGATCGGAAGTGCCTTTCGTTTAGACGGTGAGAGCGTTTTGGGGGCTTAAAAACGCAAATATCGGAAACCACCCTCCAGAGTGGAAGAGCTGAATACGCTCTGTTTCCATTAGCGTTTCCGTCTACACTGCCCAAGATGCAAAACTCTGGCCGGATCTGCTAACGTCGCTTACACGTTTACGTCATACTTTGTCTGGCTGGACCTTGTTGCGCCGTTGTTGCTTTGTTGTCTAACGTAGTCTGAAGCGGTAATTCAACTTCTTTGTCTGACCACACGAAATTTTTCTTGCGACCAGTAGCCATGATTGTTTTGCTTTTCACGGTGCAGATGAGAAGAAAAAAGATTCTACATATCGGACATAGCGGTGTTGTGTAATAGTGTATAACAATCAATCAATTCAAATACTGTCTAATACATTTCTAAAGACTAAATACTAATAAAATACAACACTAAGTACAATACTAAACACAATCAATCAATTAAATACTGTCCCGCTGTAATTGTAGGCTTTTAACTGTATGTTTTTATCGTATTTAATTTGTTTATGTTGTTGTGAGGCGAGCTTGGGGGTCCAGAAAGGCGCCTAATAAATAAAATGTATTATAACAGCACCACCAGCCGCTTGGCATGCCTACCCAATCGAATTCCACACACTTTTGCGCAGATTTCCTCCCGAAAACGCTCGTCTAAACGCGGAATAAAAAGTGAAAATGCAACGCCGCTTTTGCATCTTCTGTTCAGACGTCATCATATAAACGTAGCCTAAGAAAAAGCGTTGATTTCTGAGTAATGTTGTTTATAAAGACGTACTCGCACTGTAAAAGCGTCTCTTAAAGCTCGCTCTCTGCCATATTTTCATGTGCGCTGTTCCAATAAAATCCATACCATTATTTTATTGTGACTTCCTGCTCCTTTCACCTCATATCACCAACTTCAGCAGTACGGTTGCACAAAACAGTCTGGCACTTCTTCTACATCCTGTTGAAATGATGCCTTATTTGACACCCGTCTCCTGCTGTTTTTGCCACTTCTCGCTGCTTATTTTGAGCGCATTATTACCACTTATATTTTTGCTCTTTGTTATTCTATTTATTGTGATGTCTGAGCTACTTTGTCCAAATAATTTCCCTTGTGTAGCAGTAAAGTTTGTCTCATCAACAGCGTCACATTGCATTGTGATGTAGACCTAAAATGACCGCTCCAAGCTTTATTAAAAGGTACGAAGATTCTATCAGAACTGTAAAATTCACCAATCTTGAATGATTCACTGTATCAACATGGGTCTGTAGGCAAATATTGAAATATTTTTGATGCGAAGATCACTGAAAAAATGAGGTAACCGATATATCAGTCCATCTCTAGCAGTTATCTGTCTAAAGTGTCCGACTATTCTTTAAAAGTACACTATTTGTACTTGGCTACTAGGGATGTAACAATAACTGAAATATCGTGGTATCGTATTGTCAAAAGTCTCACAGTAATATCATGGACCATCACAACATATCGAATTACAAGTCTTACAAGTGCTTAAATTCATAGTTTTGGTGCAACAGTAGCTAAAAAACACAGGGAACTACATAGACCATGATCCTTTGCTTCGTCTCAGTGCAGACTACATGAAGAAATAACTGAAATAATCTTAGTTCTTTGGATTACGACAGAACCAAAGGCTTTTCAAGCATTTTTAAGAGGAAAAGGTAGCATATTCACAGTTTTCATTAAAAAAAAAAACGTGAGATGTATATTGTGAAAATATTGTACTAGGAGATGTATTTATTTACTTATTTTTTTATTAAACTATTGCAACACAAAATCAGTATCTCGGGATTTAAAAGGCAGAAAATAGTGTCTGTGATCACATTTTTTTTCCCACTTAGACATTATTGTTTTGCCTGAAATGTTCCATGGTAGCATTAAACGTATCTGTCTTGCGTTTATGCAATTACTGGGGTTTTTATTGCTTAAAGCACCACGAGCAGGATAAACTCTCCACAGATCTGATGTGTAACTTGGCTTGGTGGTGCTACTTTTTTTTGTCTCCATAGAGATAGAATGCAATACTATGGAGCGTTTTGGAAAACACAGCAAAAAAGATTGAACCTTGAGTTGTACATCGTGAAAATATCGTACTGGGAGATTGTTTTTTTTGGCGTGTTATGGCTTTTTTGATGTGTTGTGGCTTTTTTGATGTGTTGTGGCTTTTTTTTGGTGCGTTGTGGCTTTTTTTTGTTTTGCATGTTTTGGGGTTTTTTGGTGTGTTTTAGGTTTTTTGGTGTGTTGTGGCTTTATTTGGTGTATTGTGGCTTTTCTTGGTGTGTTGTGGCTTTTTTATTTGGTGTGTTGTGGCTTTGTTAGTGTATTGTGACTTTTTTTGGTGTGTTGTGGCTTTTTTGGTGTGTTTTGGCTTTTTTATTCGGTGTATTGTGACTTTTTTGGTGTGTTGTGACGTTTTTGGTGTGTTGTGGCTTTTTTTGTGTATTGTAACTTTTTCTGGTTTGTTGTGGCTTTTTTGGTATGTTGTGATTTTTTGTTGTGTTGCCACGTTTGCATTTGTGTTGCGGCGTTTGTTTGTTTAGCGGGAAATGGAGCCCCGCAACTACTTCGTTTGTGGTTTTTTGGTGTGGTGTGACTTTTTTGTTGTGTTTTGGCATTTGTATTTGTTGCGGCGTTCGTATTTGTTGCGAGCCACCCCGACTTCCGTAGGCGACTACTTGGAAAACATCATCAACCCATCACTCTCTGCCTTCCGCCGTCTCCGAACAAACCACAATACACGGACAAAAGGACATTACATCATATTACACATCCAAATGATCCCCCCGGCGTAAGCGAGCTAATGCGTCACCCAAACAAGCTCCCGTCCATTTGGGCGCTCGGCTAAAGGACCCGTCGGAGCCGCTGTCACGAGGAACAAAGCCCGCGGCCGTGATGCACGAGGCGACGGGATGACACACGCCTCGCCAACTTAATGTGGGCCTAAGTGGTGCGCCAACCTCTTATTTGGCAACCCATGACGGAGAGGGGCACGATGGGGATTGGAGTCCATTAGAGGCGAGCTATGACACTCCCAACAATATGGAGCAGAACGGAGGGAGGAAAGTGATGGGCGGAGGGGGGGGAAAAACATGGGGAGATTGAACCCAGACAGTTCATAAAGTAAGGAGGGTTATTGGAGCTTGACGTTTAGATTGCGCTGAACAATAAGAGCAGTTTTTGTCAAAGTGGTGCTACTACTAAAAGTACTATTAAATTAAATTAGTCCAACTTTATGCATGGTCTGTAGGTTGTGCTTAGATTTTATGTATCAGATACCACAATCGACCGCGGGCAAAAGTTGGAAATTCAAACTCTATAAACGCTATTTTCTGATCTAAGTTATATCATAATGTTGTTTCCTCATCACAAAGTTGTATTTTGTTCATTCACACATGTTTAAGACACAAATCCTGCATATTTAGGTGGAGTTCTTCTCTCTAATACAAGGGCTCCACTGTGTTTTTCAACTCCATACTAAGGGTTAAGGGTTTCTTCTGTTCCCAGATATCAAACTAATAATAATCCAAAGTAAGAAATAAAGAAAATGGTCAATCCTTAACTTTGTTTTCCGTGTCCTTTGTAAATATGTTGCGATTCATTTTGGGTCATAACACATACATCTTTACTAGAATCATCAGAAATGGTTTCAGACCTTGACCATCTCTACTGAACTAAAGGTAACATGACATGACATCACAAGGTGGAACAGAGCATTTTGAGCTTTGGAGATGTAGATGGACTAATAAAAGGTTTCTCTAACATGTGTGAATGAAACAAAACACAACTCCAGGTATGTTTTTGATAGCATAACAACATTCTGACATGGTTTAATGCTCACAATAATCCATTTTATGCACCGTATTTTTCGGACTATAAGTTGCACCAGCCAAAAAATGCATAACGAAGAAGAAAAAAACATGTATAACTCACACCAGACTATAAATTGCACTTTTTGGGGGGAAATTTATTTTAGAAAATCAGAGACCAAGAACCAACATTTCATCTTGAAAGGCGAGTTATAGAAGTTATAGTAAAAAAAAACAACCCAATAGAGAAGAATCCATTAATCATTTGTTCGTTTTTATATTTTTCAATATAGAATCAAAAATAACAACTCAAAAAAAAAATCTTTTCTTTATTTGTCTCTAAAACCAAAATGAAAAAATGGATAACGATTTATTTTTCATTTTTGATTCATATATACGATTCAAATATTTAGTCTATGTCCACCCAAACCCTGAAAAAAATGTTGACTTAGAGTCTGAAAAATACGGTACTATAGGACTTTTTAATCTATAACTCAAAACGTTTGTCAATGTTTTTGTAATATTTCAGTTATGGACCGGGCTTATTCTAACCCTTAATCTCTATTTCATGGAGGTTGAGGGAGTACGAAAGGCAAAAGTGTGGACCAGGGGCACGGCAATTTGTGGCAATTTGATAAGATAAGATAAGATATCCTTTATTTGTCCCACAATGGGGAAATTTCAGTGTTGCAACGCACAGTAAAGAGAACAGCAAGAAACAGTAGCAGCAATAGAGTACAGTTAAGTTAAAAATAGACAAACACTCACAAAACTAGCAGTATAGACAGCAAAAAGTAAAGAAAAGTATGAAAAGAGTGGAGCGTTGCAAACCAGCTGCTGACTCGCGCCTGCGCCGGAAGTATACGCCGGAGGGACGTAGTCAAGGCGGCTGCTTAAACTATTGGCGGGAAACACTGGTGATTTACAAGATAATTCTCAGTGTCTGATATGCATCTCTGACCATTTCGGAAGTAGTGGTAGTTTCACCTTTTTGTCCAAAGCCAATTCCATACTTTTCAACTTGGAATATAGGCTGTTCCATGTGTTAGGTAGGGTAAGGTAAGGTAACATTATTTTATCGCGCTTTTCACAGGCACATGTCCCCAAAACGCTTTTACAGAGCATTATTAACAGTGCATTCTTCATTCAGTGTTCAAGTGTTGTTCCAAGGACATTCCCCTGCCTTTAAATTGCAATTGAATCTGTAAACTAATAATTGTGAATCCCAGGGCTGAAATTAACCAAATTATTCTCATGACAGTGGAGCACTTCCTGTATTGCCACATTACATCCGAGTGGAAGGAAGTGTTTTCAGTTTGAGAGAAGAAATCCGTCTAAATTTGCAGGATTTGCGTGTTAAATGTGTGAAATAAACAAAACACAACTCCAGGTATGTTCTTGATGAGGAAACGTTATTACATAGATCAGAAAATGGCGTAATATGAGCCTTGAAGGTTTATATTTTACTTACCGCAGTTTTTTAAAATTACCTTTTTATGTTGATTACCAATATCAGCATAAAAAAATCGTGCTGTGTCCGTAGGCAAGACACTTCACCCGTGAGTATGAATGAGCAAGCAAAACCATCAGGCATTTTTCCGAATTGTGTTATACATCCAAGCAACCTCTCCCCAGCAGCACTAAATTCCCATCAACAGTTCAGGCTTGCGTTTTTTACTGCCTAGCACACGGCACGCGGCAATCAGCATATGTTTTGTTGACATAAATTTGAGATTTATCGCCGCTGTCAGAGGAGACTGTTGGACAAAGTCGATTATTAACTGTGTAAATGAGCTGCGAGGCTTTTATGTGAACTTCCTTAATGGCTACAGTCAACCTGTTTCCAATCGCCCGGCAATCTCACCCCCAGCGCTCGCGAAGCTGGGCTGCTTAGCATATCTCCAGACTCGCGCAGACAGGCCGCGGAGCTGACACAATGTTTTACTATCCCGTTACATGCCATTAAGTCTCAGATGAGGGGAATAGGCTGGGCCCCCCTTCTTTGGAATCAAGGCTACACTAATATGCTAAAGGCTGTGACTTTGCGGAGCCGGGCCAAGCGTGACGTTTGATTGGCAGCTCGTGAAAAGGCCGAAGCTTGATTTAGTGGTCTTAAAGAATAAAGCGTCATGTTAATATTTCTGGACACTGTAAAAGTGATAAAGTGTGTTATAGCAACAGATAGTAAAAGTTATTTGGTCCATTGGACAAAATTCGTAAGAAGTAGGAATGAACTGATCCAGATTTTGTCTGTTCCAATCTCAAGACTTTGGCATTAAGCGTCAGGCTAAGGTGACCACATATCCCTGTTTACATGGGACAGTCCCAGTTTTGAGCCCTGTGTCCTCTATCCCAGCAGATTTATCCAAAACTAGTGATTTGTCTCTGTTTTATACAAGAAATGTCCCTATTTTTGACCAATTTAATACCTTCCGACAGTAAAGAGATGCATAAATTGTCACTTGTTTAGGTAAAATGCAGAAAAGCTGCTCAAAAATGACCAAAACACAAAGAAATGTGACTATACTGACTCACATTAGTGCCGACTGCATAACAATTTTCCTTCATTACGCACTCATTTCACAATTTTATTACCAACCAACCTAAACCAAGGATGTCCTAGTTGTTTATTTAGAAAATCTGGTCACCCTATATCGGCCGATACCCGATATGAACCAATACCAGGGCAGAGACTGAAAATATATTTTATTTCCTTTAAATAAAAATACTGTAAGGTAAAAAATTGACCGACATTGATCAGTAATCACCAATTTATCGACCAAAATGGGATATTAGCTGAATCGCTATCTTGAAAGGCCATATCCGATCAACCCAAATTTTCAGTATCTTCGCCGATATCCCATACTCGTATTTTATTTGTGCATCCCTATTAAGAAGCTCCTACAGTTTAATGATCCCCTTGCGTTTTCGGTTTGCCACTTACGCAACCTATCGCCATGAAACCCAAGCACAAACAGGAAATCTCTGGCTACAGTCCACCATGTCGACAGGAAGAGGAAGAAGGTCGTTTGATTAGTGAAGACTGTTAACAATGGCCAGATGCCTGAATGATTTAGCCAGGGTAATAGTGTGATGAAGCAATTCTTAGCATGTGTTTTGATTATTCGAGGAGAAAGGTGAACAAAACAAATGGTGGCTAGAAGTTGACTGCGAGCGAAAATTGTCCTTAACAAATGACTTATCCTTCAATTGTACAAAAATCTACTGAACTACTTTGTGTGGTTGATGACGCAAAATCTGAACAACTCCAGGAAAACCCACCCAAACATGGGCAGAACATGCAAGTTCCACATAAATCAATGCTAGCAGTCACAGCCATAAACTGTGTAAAGAAATGGACTATGGGAGTGTGAGGGTACCCATTGTATTTCAAATGAAGCTCACCGAGACCAGTTAGTTCCATATTGTGAGTAGGAATTTATTTATGGACAAAATATTGAAATGAAAACACCAGGATCATATAGAGCGGGTGAATTCGGACATTTTAAGATCAAAATGACAAGGCTCACTTCAGCAGTTACAGAATTGCATGAATCGTCACATATCGAGGCACTATTTTCTCATATATCAGTCCACCGCTGCCGAGCTTTCTGTCAGGAAGTACAACTCACTGCCGCTGCTCAGACATAAATCCTTCAAATGCAAGATTGGTTTTACTTCTAAAATTATTCTATGGACACAGACATTCACATGGACAGTCAGGAGTTCTAATAGTTTTGCCTCGGGTGCACTGTGGAGTGTATAAGACTGTTTTTAGTGGCAGGACAACTATGGCCACTGACATGCACTAGCCTAGCACCAGCAACCTCTCCAAATACAAGGAATATGGAATATTTAAATAAGTGTCTCCACATGTCTCCAACACTCTGGCTCATTAGGAAATGAGACCCTATGTCAAAAATTCCAAACGATCCCTTTAAAGATGATGCTGCGAGTGTCCTGGGAGTCGCTTTGGAGACTAAAACGTTTGCTCTTGTATGCTACGCTACTGAAGGCGAGGGTGCGATTTGTCCACGTTTGGTAGTGCACAGAACCACTACCAAACGTGGACAAATCACAGTGGAGGTAGCCAGGCTGGCGCCACCTAGTGCCTTTGCTCGATTTCATTTCTCCAGGGACTAGACAGGAATTGAAATACCACGTAAGTTGTAGTCCAATCAGTGCAGCGGTGTGTCGGCCAGAATCAACCTAAGTTGCGATAGCAGACTGTTGGAAATGGTGCCACCTAGTGCCTCTGCTCAATTTAATTTCTCTCCAACGACTAGGAATCGGAAAACACCCGGCGGTTTTCAAGAACCCTGTAAGTCGTAGTCGGCGCACCGGTCAATCAGCGAAGCGGAGTGTTAGCTGCATACACTATCCTCCTTTGGACTTCCTTTGTCAAATAATAACTTTGCATTTTTTATCATACCTTTAATTCACAAGTTCACCTCGCAGAAACGACAATACTCACTGACAGACATGTTCACTCTCTGTTTTGTTTGCTGTTGTGCCAAAATTACTTGGACACCACTGAGCGTTCCGGAGATTTACGTATGTCACAGCCAAATAGCAGCGATTGGTTAAATCAAAGAAGTACCCGCCTACTGTCGAGCGAACGAATCCTAATGCTGCGAGGTTTCCATGAAGTGAAACCGGCTGATGAATCGGGCTGGAGCGGGAATAATTGAGAAGCACTGATTTAGTCTATGGGCACAAAGCATAAACAATAACTTTGAATTTAAGTGTACTTATGGATGCACTTTAAATTTTTGCCATCCTTGAATTACCCCGAAAAACAACCTCGCACCAACATAATTTTATATAACAAAACACTAAACATCCATATTCCACCTTTAATCACAACCAAACAAACCCGAGAGTGAAGGATTGTGCGTCTCTCTCTCTCGCACCTCAGCTGTACTCACACGCCGTAACTCAGATAAGAGCGTTCCACTAAACCACAACACGGGGCCCGCACAAAGCCTTTTCAGGGCCCCTTTGTCCAGGCCCTCAATCTGACCATTGTGCAGCAGAGACACCGCGCTGATAAGCTATGGAGCGACTTATTAAAGTGGAAGCGAGAGCGTATTTTCTCCGGGAAATGTAGCCTTGATGAGCAAATGGCCGGGCGCGTGTACTGCGGTGAATGCTACACGGCGTTAGCTTGTGTCGGACAGGCCAGTAACCGCGGTGATTTAAAAGAGAGCGGTCAGAGCTGAATTAAAGCTTTTAAGGCCGACATAAAGGCGGCGCAAGGCTAGGTAGGTCCAAGCTACATTTCGTGCCACGCGTTGATTGCATTTACATTGGCTTTGAATGTGTAATCCGGCGCGCTTGTTCAATGTTGTGGGTAAGGTTTTATTAAAGGCCATGTACCTGATGAGAAACAGGGGCGTTTTAGTTCAGGTTAAACCGTTTGCCGTGGTCCAAAGTTATTCCTCACTCCATCGTAGGCGTTCTGAGCATCCTAATTATTCACCGCGATGAGTTTATAGGCGCTCTTCAATCAGTAAATCAATCAAACTTTATTTATAGAGCGCTTTTCATACAAAAAAAGGCAACACAAAGCGCTTTAAAAACAATCCCACCTTTCCTTCTGTAAACTTCTGACTCCTTGAGGCACCTTAAAACAAAGACGTGGAAGTCGTAGAGCAGTTTTAAGAAGATCTTTATTTTAGCCACAACAGGATTCAACAGGATACCGGTCTTTGCTCCCCCGTCTCTGCAAAGCCCTTTCTGCGAGACCTTTTTATAGCAGGACTTGCTGATTACAACACTTGCTGATGCATGCAGGTGTAATTCTATCGTTGTTGCTTACGTAAAATTCACGAAATTGAGAGTCTAGCCCAACATCTAGGCCATGTTTAAAGCAGGCCCTTGCAGAGACGGCACATCTATATAGACAAGGGTCACAAGGTTAACATGCTCCTATGGCATTTGAAGTTGAGCATAGTCAGAATACAGTCAGAATAAGAAAGATGCATATACTCGTTTAATCATTCCTTAATATTAACACAAAGAGAATAATTCACACTTCCATCCCCCCCGACCCAAAAACCTAAACTAATCAGGCAGATCTTGAGATTACTGACTTTTTTGAAACTCTGTTCTACCTTGTGATGTCATGAAGTGGTATATTTAATTTTCAGCACCTATCTTTTACCTTTACCTCAGTAGAGATTGGAATTTCCATGTCTGAAATCATCCAAATGATTCTAGTGAATGTATATGGAGTTTAAAAACAGAGTCACAAACACAACTGGAGTTCTTCTCTCAAACTGAAAATAATCTATCTTGTGGTGTCATGTGGTAATACAGGAAGTGCTCCAATGTGTTTTTGAACTCCACATACTTTCACTAAAATCGTTTGTATAATTTCAGCCCTGGAATTGTCAAAGTCAACTGAACTAAAGCTAAAAGGAGCTGTTCACATGAAAACTACTGCTTCATGACATCACAAGGTGGAACAGAGCATTTTGAGATTTGGCGACGTAGACCAGGGTAGCCGCAGGGTCTTAAAAGTCTTAAAAAGGTCTTAAATTTCATGTTCCTAAATTAAGGCTTTAAAAAGTCTTAAATTATGTTGTCCAAGTCTTATTTTTTCACAAACGTCTTAAATTTCATGAGCCTCTTTTTTGTAAACTGAACCAGGCTGCAGTGCGACATGAGACAAGAAATGTGAAAGTTTGTCTTGTTAGAATGTTATAAATGATTTTTGGCCATTTTACAAGCAATGCACATGACTACAAATGAGTTCTGAATGAGATGTTATAATAAAAGTATTTTTTTGTTATTTAAAGCAGTGAGTAATGGTCATTATTAGAATTGGATCTGGTGTTTTTCGCCCACATAATGGGTGCGATGTTGATGTTGATTTTTATTTAAGTGCTTTTAAAAAGTCTTAAATTTGGGGTAGTCAAACCTGGGGATACCCTGTAGACAGAAAAGGGCTGAATGAAACAAAACAACTCCAGGTATGTTTTTGAGGAGGTCAGTACGTGACTTAAATCACACAAGAGTCAGTTTTGTGTATTCTAGGCCCTTCTAAACACCACCTCTTCTTCAGTCTTTTGTCTCTTAGTCCTTCATGGGTGTTAAGCGTCGCCATTCCCCGAGAGCGTTCCCCTTAATAATTCCTACTGCTGTTCCCGCCATTGTCAGGACCATCACTCTCGCTCCGTACCAACTCGGTCGCCGCGGAGACGGTTCTAAATCAATTTGCATGCGACATCTTGACATCGATCCGTCATGTTTGGAGCGAGCCGAGGCAGCCGGAGAGACGGCCGGCGGAGCTCGGATCAAGGACGGGGAGGTTTTTTTTTTCGCGAGAATCAAAACCAAGACGAAGAAGAAGGGTGATGGCGAACTGTCACATGGCACTCACAGATATCGCAGTGTGGACGGGCGGCCATGTTTTGAAAGTGTGTGGGGAGAAAAGGTGGGCAGAGTTTGTACAAAAAAATACAGCTGGAGGAAACTAATATTACCAAGAAACCACTCAAAAATTAAAACGTATTGATTTTAAAAGTGCATTGAGTAACTTTTCCAGCGGAGGGCCCTTTAATACTTGATGTTACTAATTTGTCTAGAATATTTCACAGTATATTCAACTTTTCTATATTCATGGAGACCAAACCAGACCAAGTTACTGGTCAGGCAACCCTGCTCAGTCAGAATGTATGTTTTTTGTATTTATTTTGAGATTTAAAACCATCTGCAATTGAATAAATGTAAAATAGAGCTGTTTAATGTCATACTGTGTAACATTTCTGACAAAACCGTGACATATCCATACTGTAGAAACAAGCAGGTGACGGACTCCCAACCAAAAAGTTTACATAGTGCATCTTTACATTATTGTAATCAGAAACAATACACCAACCTAAAGCTTTTGTCTATTGTAGATTTACAGTGGGGTGAGTAGACGAAATATTTACAAAGTAGTGTGGAGTAGAAGTGGACAAAGGAATACAATTTTATTAAACTTACTCAAATGTACCATATTACGGCGCACTTAAAATCCTTTAATTTTCTCAAAATTGCCAGTGCGCCTTATAATCCGGTGCGCCTTATGTATTAATTCTGGCTGTGTTTACTGACCTCGAACCAATTTTATGTGGTATACGGCGCTCAAATATCTGTCAAAATGTTTTAGTACGACTTTGTTAAGATACGAAGCCACACCGCTGGATGGATCGTCGGAGCATTACAGCGACCGTAGTCAGGAGCCTCGTGGAGTAACACGTAATGTGCTTCAACATCATATTATGGTGTGTTTAAGGTCCCCAAAATGGTGTGTGAGACATGCTGACTCACACACCCAAGTGAAGCAAACTAATTCTAGGTGGATTAACCAAAGAACTCCAACCTCTAGATGTCGGTGTCAACAGGCTGTTCAAAGTTAAATTGCAGCTGTGTGGGAGCGTTGGATGACAGAAGGTGAACTCACATCCACCAAGCGAGCTACGCCACGATCTGCCGATGGATCGTGGATGCCCGGGCTAAGGAATCAGCCTAATGCGCCTTAAAATCCGGTGCACCTTATGTATGAAAATAGACCCGTTCATTGTTATTGCACCTTATAGTCCAAAAAAAAATGGTAAAATGAAAAACACTGTCTTAAAAATGCAAAAAACAGAACTAGTTCCTTTTAAGTGTTTCGCTGTTATCCAAAGTTTTTCTTCACTTACCTAATGCGTTCTCAGCATCCTAATTATCCACTGCGATGAGTTTGCAAGCACTTTAAGTTTTGGCATCATAGTAATGCTCACAACTAGCATGCAAACTGCTCACTTTCTGATTCTCTGACTCAAAAAATCCCAAAATGAATGCTTTATAAGTAATCAAGACAGTACACAATGGACTTATTTTGACTAAAAAAACTCCAATATTTCTATAAAAATATCTATAAACGAATCTGCCTTCACTTTTATTTATTTATTTTTCAAATTGAGAACGTCATTTTGAATTGTTGCCCTAAAATCCCCTTTAACCCGTCGTCAAAGGCACAGCTCAGCCTGGTGTCTGGGCCCATCATCATGTAGACCTGCTGATTGCTCTGTGATGGCTCTTGATGTGTTTCTAACGATGGAAGTAACGCACTGTTCTGTCCATTCCTCGCTTCTTTCTTGTTTCCTCTCATTTTTCTATTTCTTAATTCTTTCTTCCTTCCTTTTTTCCTTGTCTTCCTTTCTTTTGCTCTTCTTTCCCCTTTCATCCCTTATTTTTACTTTCCGACTTTCTTCATTTGGTTCTTTTTAAAATTTCTTTCTGATTTCTTTTTGATTTTCTTCGTTTCTTTCACTTTTCCCTCTCCTTTCTACCTTTATCTCTTCCCTTTCTTCCGCTCTTCCATTCTTCTTTCTCTCAGTTGAGTTTCATTTTCTCCAGAGGGGCTTTAGTCGCTTTGGCAGACTGTCAGTGCATTTCACCTGCTCACATAGAATTTGATGATATGAATTTCCACATGACAAGGGACCCGGGACCTGGAACAACATTTATGAAAACTCAAATTTCACATTGTCAAATTTGATGTCAACACGACCCAAGTGAAATGTTCTGCCACTCCGCCAAAAAGGAGCCACAAACCTGCCACTTTCATACTTGAAATTATGCAGAATTGACTCTTTGAGCTTTAATCCGTGTTTGAATGTTGTTACCTCTTCACAAACATACCCAGAGTTGTGTTTTTATTTCATTCACACGTTGGAGTAATCCCATATGGTTTGTTTACATCTCCAAAGCCCAAAATGCTCCGTTCCACCTTGTGATGTCATGTAGTCTTCAGATTAACAGTGATCTTCTACCTTTTGTTCAGTAGAAATGGTCAGTTCCAGTGCTGAAATCATCCGAGTGATTCTAGTGAAGGTGTGTGGAGTTTAAAAACACGGAGGAGCACTTTCTGTGTTGCCACATGACATCACAAGGTGGAACAGAGTGTCTTCTGTGTGGGAAAAGAACTAAATAAACCTAAATAAGCAGAGTTTGTATGTTAAACATGTGCAAATGAAGCAAAACACAAATCCAGGTATGTTTGTGATGAATAAACAACATTATAACATCACAAAATATCTTAATATAGGCTGTTTAAAGTCCTTCCAACTGGTATCCATGGCGATTAAGAATAGTTTTGTTTAAGGGACAGTGGCTCAGTGATTAGAGCAGTGACCCCCGAACCCGGAGGTCAGAGGTTCGATTCCCGGACCATTCCCGTATTCTACTTTGTTTCCTGTGCAACTTACCGGTCTTTTCTTCATGGAGATGTTATTGCTTTGACTGGAATGTTCCCTAGTATGGCTTTAAACCTTTCTGTCGTCATGGAGACCGAACCAGACCAAACTACAAGTCAGATCTGCGGAGAGGCGACCCCGCTCACAGTCAGAATGTCGTTTTTTTTTAGGGATTTTTGAGCGATAAAACCACTTTTAATTGAATAAATGTAAAGTTCCACGCAGAGTAGTGACGTATCCATAGAAACATGCAGGTGACGGACCCTTATAGCAAAAAAGTTACACAGTGCAGCTTTAAGCAAAACATAAAAAAAGAAAAAGTCTGAATTCATATTGTGTAACTCGGGAGGTCAGTTATGGTATTGAGCAGTTATGAAGCCAATCTAAAAGCAAAACAAAATTGCAATAATTGGGCTGAAATTGCGTTTAAGAGCTTTTCACAGTGTAATAGTTCTTTCCTCTCACCATTTACCCTCTTGGAGTTGCTTTTGGAGTGACTCATGCATGTTTGAGCAATCTTTATTTAATCACTTATTTACAAGACTTGTACTTTGCTCTCCAAATTTTCATCACCGGTACGCGTAGGATTCGGCAGCGTCGCGTCGTCGTTTTTGTACATTCTCGGGCGGGCAATTACATAGCTCTTTGTTGTGGACTTTTCGCACCCAGAAGTCAGCAGAGTGATGTTTTATGAAGTCGTTTTGGATCAAAATTGTGATTTAAAACGTGCAAATTATAACAGTTTGTCGACTAGAACATCCATATGGGCCAGGAGAATATTTGTTGTAAATTTGTATGCTATTCACTTGAAAATGTTAAATGGCCATAAATAACTCACCATTAACACTAATTTCATACTAACAACAACAGTATTAATAATGATAATACTGAACAAATCAAGATTACATGACCATAGTCGGATGGTTTGATGTAGTTAGTAAACTGCATTTGAGAAATCTGTGAGGTTTAATATCCAGGGGCACCACATTGGCTTAATACAGCCCAGATAGCCACATGCACACTATATCTTCTGTAATAAACTATTTGTTCATTATAAATTAAGTCTTTTCGATGCTGTATTAACCCTTTTAGCCCTATTATTTCCATGCATCAAAATCCCACCTGGATTTTTTTCCTTTGACTCCAAAAATATCAGAAAATGTCCCAGGAGTAAGTGCTTAAGCCTGTTTTACCAGGATGAGTTCAGCGTTCAATATCTGGCAGTTGTTCAACATTACTGTATGTGTATTAATGTGGAATAACAGTTGAAAGAGAAGAAAAACACACACAAAAAATGAAAAAGCACAGAAAAACTACCGCCGATCTCTCCAAATCTCCGCCACTCTGCACCGGATACTACAGGCTCCGTGGCGAGTGCTGCAGAAATTTACCGTAATAACCCTTTATGGGTAGAAAGCGCAACTTCTCTGCTTTCAGGAACTGTTGCAATTTTTTCGATGGCGCATGTATTTCCGGAGATACGGTAATGAGAAGTCGTGCATGGAAACTGGGAGCCCTCCCATCGGTCTAGGAGGGTTAAGACTAACTACAGTGGATTTATTATGAAGTGTTACCCAGAATTCTATGGTAGTATTTACTGTTTAATCATCAGACTGTAGACTCGGACTATTTGGACACAGTAGCTCACAGCATTTTCTAAAAACAAAGAAATAGTTTAAGAAATAGTTTAAGAAATTCAAAATAAGTTGCAGAAATGGCAAAAACTGATCAATCCATCTTTCTCCATCTGTATCCATCCATTTTCCTTCACTTTATCCAAGGCCTGGTGACGGAAACGAAGTCACGTGAAACAACAACACAAAAGCACAATACAGTTCATTACATTTTTCTTTTTTTCCATGACTTTTGGTTGTCAAATTCTGTAATGTCGTCAACAAAACCCCACATTTCAAGTATTTAACCCTCATAGACCGACGGGAGCGCTCCCAGTTTCCATGCGCGGCTTCTCCGGAACTACATGCGCTATCGAAAAAATTCCAACAGTTCCTGAAAGCAGAGAAGTTGCGCTTTCTATCCATAAAGGGATATTACGGTAAATTTCTGCAGCACCCGCCACGGAGCCTGTAGTGTCGAGTGCAGAGTGGTGGAGATTTGGAGAGAGCGGCGGTAGTTTACAAGTGGTTTTTCTGCACTTTTTTATTTTTGTGTGTGTGTTTTTCTTCTCTTTCAACAGTTCTTACACATTAACACACACACGGTAATGTTGAACAACTGCCAGATATCGAAAGCTGAACTCATCCTGGTAAAACGGGGCAAAAGCGCTGACTCCTGGGACATTTTCTGATATTTTTTAATTCAAAGGAACACAAACAAATCCAGGCAGGATTTTGATGCATGGAAATAATAGGGCTAAAAGGGTTAAACCTCAAATGTGTCGTAACACGATCGAGTTAAAGTAATTACGGCGTTCTCTACTGTAACATCCATTGTGTTTCAAAGCGTTTCCTAACACGGGGAGGACTCCAGGGCAGAATTCGGTTGCGTAACCTTCTCGGCCTTTGTCACGTGATCAAATATTGGCGGTTTGGTTCTCTTCGACCTTGCGAGGTTAAGTCCTTTTTACAGCTTAATCGCTCCTTTTGGGACCATGAACACTTTTACTGCACATCATTTTTTATTACGATACTAAACAGAATGCTGAAAATGCCTCGTAATGGGTGCTTAAATGTAGGGCATAAAATGATTTTTTAAAATATTTTGGTTTAAGTCATCATCATAAGTCATCATTTTGCTATATTATTCATTATTTTTATATTTAAATGCATTTTTAAAAAGCGAAATCCAATGTTGTAATTATTTTTTTTAAATAAAATGTACTGAATTTTAATAGGATCTTATATTTTATATTTTTGCCTTTGTGATTTCGATCAAACACATCGTAGCCGTACACAGGAGTTAGTGGAAATTAATTAAAACCATATAATGAAGCAAAACTGGCATTTACAATAATTTAGCTGTAATATTCCCCCAAGGACAATTATCATTATTTTAGAATGTTGAATGTTTACTACAGAGCACAAAATAAACACAAATGTAAAAGAATGAACGTGGATATTTAATTTCCACAAATGAGCGTCTATAGGGAAAATGGTGCATATAAGGCAGGGATGTCAAACTCATTTTGGTCCGGGGGCCGTATGCAAACTACTTTGATCCCAAAAGGGCCGGATCAGAAAACTCAGTTCTCTCTTCAAGTTATTGTATTTTTCTCCGTGTCTCGTAGTGGTGTTTAAGATTATATTCCTCGAGCAACGCCACTTGTTCCAAACACACTGAGCACAGATTTCCCATTCACCTCTGTCAACAAATAAGAATTAGACTATTTTTCTTGGGAAATCCTGAACTCAGCATCTGCTTTTCTCATTTTTTGACATTTTGCTGATGAGGGTCACGGTCGACAGTCAAAACGATCGTCCTTTAAGAGCGTTTGGAAAGAGGAAAGTCTTCATTTGTGCTGCTCTGGTGGGAGTTGCAACGTACAGAAACGCCGGAGACGCTGCTATGCTAAAGCAGAAAATTAACAGAAAAATCTAAAAATTTTAAGTATTTTAATAGAAAAATCAGCCGAGGGCCGGATCTGGCCCCCGGGCCGCATGTTTGACACATGTGATATAAGGTTTAACTTTTTGTATTTGTAGGCGGGGAAAAAACAGCTATTGTTTATACACCTTACTTCACTATATATACACTAGTATTTATATTTTTTTTAATGTCCAGATTTTTTACATTTATTTATTTGTTTTTCCTGTCACTTAGACAAACTTTATTCATCCACAAGGGAAACTATTTGGACTCAGTATCTCCCACATCACAATATAATATAAGAACATAGAGCAAAAATACAAATGGTAATAATAAAGTCAAAATAAGTATCAAAAATAGCAAGAGACAAGTGTCATTCATGCATTTTTTAAATATATGTATATGCAGTGTCAATTTAAATACTTTTCTGCAATTGCCAAACACAATATATTTATTAATAAGGGACCTGGACATGGCAACATCACAATATTCCAATGTTTTTTGTGTATTTTTTGTTTAGTTTTTGTATACACTGGAAAAAACAATATCTAGATAAGTTAAAATGACTCAAATTTGGAACATTTTACTTTATTTGAGTGGATTCAAATTGATCTGCCTGTGGAATCAGAGTGTTTTTCTTAATTCAAGCAACATTTGATTTTGTTTCTTATTTTAAGTGCAAAAAGTTGTTGTTTTTCTTATTTTAACTGTAGCCAGATGTATTTTAAGTAAAAAAAAAGTAAAAAAGTCTTATTCCATTGGTGAAATTCCAAGTGAAATTTACTCAAATCCTGGTAAAACTTTCTTAATTCAAGCCAACTTAACGTGACTAGATTTTGTTTTTTGAAGTGTATGTTTTATTTTTTGTATTTTTTGTACTTTTTAAAAAAAAATCATTTTTCACACGACTGTCTGAACCAATGTGAAGCTGCTTTCTATATTTCGCTGTGCTGTTTGGGCAATTCTTTTGAATACCTTGTCATTGAATCGTGAACAACTCAATGCACAACAATAAACAACAATTCCGAGATACCAAACATTGAGTGTCAAGGAAAAGATTATTTTTGCTCCTTATTTAGACTTTACTTGTGTTTCTTTCTTTGTTTTTATAATATGTTGATGTTTGAGCTGCTGTTTCCAAGAAATTTCTCTTGTGAATCAATAAAATTTGTCGAAATCTAAGCGTAATGACGACTCAGTGACGGGAAAATAACAAATAAATAACTGTAAAAAAGTCTGTACATTAAAACTAAATAAAATATATATAGTTTTAGTCTAAGATGTGTTGAATAGCCGTTCATTTCCACAGCACAAACCACACACCGCCATCTTAACGTCACTTCCCAGCCGTGTAAATTATCCCACTGAATCTGCTGCTTTTGCTCTGCTTTCTGTTCTTTCTGCTGCTGTCGTGTTTGGTCTCCTAGTGACGGGTGCGCTTGTTTCGCACACCCGCACGTCTGTCCCGGTACTGACGGTTGCGCTTGTTTCGTGTTTTCTCCGCCCACAGGAAGATGCACAGCGGCATGAAGACCTACGGCTGCGAGCTGTGCGGGAAGAGCTTCCTGGACAGTCTCCGCCTCCGCATGCACCTGCTGTCTCACTCAGGTAGGACGAGGAACACGAATCCAACGCACCCGCCACTCGCGCACACTGTTCTGTTGGAGGAATTTGTTGTTTACATAAGAAAACGTTTAATACTTTTAACATATTTGCGGTTTTGTATCGAGTTGAGTTCATAAGTTGCTCTTCCGTTGGACTTTTGCGTAGCGAGATCGCAAATGTTCTTCTAATTATTGAACAAAAATGGTTATTTCGAGAACAATGTGATGACTGGTCGCCTTTAGTTTCTATGATTGAAACTTCGACAACTGAAAATCGAATTACTATTGTACGTGTACGAGTATGTGTACAGTTTATACAGGGTGTCCCAAAAATATGACCTCATTTTAAAAGCGGTTATCTTGAAAACTACTTAAGGTTGCCACACACTACAGGATTTTTTAAAATCTTAAACGATTTTTAAACGTGCGACAAAATCTCTGATCGTAAAGACTGCAGCGGGATCTGTCTGCGGACCACAGGATATAAAGTTGTTTCCTGTCTACAGTAAAACGATGGGCTATTATTATTTGTGAAATGTGGTGCAATACTTCAGATACAGGATTTTTAAAGCATAAAAGACTGGAGATAAAGTCCACAGGAAGTAGAGTCACTGTCGCTAATCTGCAGCTTCACCTCGATCCGTGCGCTGTGTGGATGTAAACAGACACACGTGAGGAACTATCTCGACTTTTTACTTTTAAAGAACGCCTCAAACTGGATTAACAGAGCGGTTTTGTGGACTGGAGTCATTATTTGCAGAGGACAATTTCTATGGATAATGTGGATGAGACGCTGCACTTTAAATTGAGTAATAATGTCTTTATTTTCGCTGTATCCCGAGTTTGTATCTTGTTTGTCTCTGTGTCCGTCACTCCTCTGCCCCTGACGCTCTGGTTTATCGGTTGTTATCGTAGCGTTGTTGATGTTTGGCGGAGGAGCAGCGGCTTCAAAATCGCACACGGAGACAAAGTCGGGTCACGGCTCCCTGAACTCTGGAAGAAGAAATCGCAGCCAGAATCAGGCAACATCTCCTGTAGTGTGCGGCGGCCTTTAGTCTAGCTCAGGGGTCGGCAACCTTAAATACTCCGAGACCCATTTGGACAAACTCCCACAGAAAAGAAAACACCCGGAGCCACAAAAACAAAGTTAGGCTGCTGTAAAACTTAAACAAATGTGCGAAAGCTGCACTAAACACATTATTGCTCAATACCTGTTTGAATCCTCCTAGTAGGAAATAAAAATGTAAAATAAAATAAAAATACAGTGTGATTAAATACTCATTGTTTATTTTCCAAAGTCACAGGGAGCCACAACAGAAGCATGAAAGAGCCGTGAGTTGCTAACTCAAAGAAATTGAACAGTTTAGGTGTTGAACATCATAAGTTTATTATGGAACTGACAAATTTGACATCATTTTAAAAGCGATTATCTTAAAAACTACTAAGTCTAGCTCAGTGACGATGTTGATGTTGGTTTAAAAGATCTTTTAGCCTTGCATATGCACTTTCCTCTTTACATTTTTGGTACCAAGTCCAAATTTGTTTGCCAGTTGGTGAAGTTTTTACAAATTTTGCATTGAAGGCTGCACAAAATGACTTCTTTTTGGACGGCTCAACCTGAAAACAGAACAAAAATAAAACATTAAATATAAAATCCTGATCTGTTTCTATACATTCTGTGAAAATCTGAGCTTATTTCAACAAGAATTGCCAAAATTATTCTCAAATATATCTCACTTTTTTGGGGACACCCTGTATATATAATTTTGTAGTAAAGTGCTGTAGGACTTAAAGGATTCTCACAGCTTGGTACAAGTCAAATTTTCAGATTCATGGGTTTTTGCTTCCTGTTATCTCAGTATGGACGTTGAATATAGCATAATCTGTTAAAATATCTCATTTTGAATCTGAAAAAAAAAGATCCTTTACATTTTCAAAGCTACCAAGATGTAGAGTTGTATCCTTCATTTGTCCAGGAGAGGTTCAGTGTCGAGACTTTTAGAGACGGTGATCATTTTCAGTGTTATGGCTCGATCGCAAAAGCATCTGCAAGTTCATTTGATGTGTTTTTCATTGATTTACTTTATTTTTTCACCAGTAGACACACACAGCAGTAACGTAGACTGCATCTCGTATGTGCTTTGAAGACACTACACTTCATTCAGACACGTGAGAAAGCAGATAGACTCGTAAAGCCTTCTCCTTTTTCCGCTTTGTGTAAGTGAAATATAAGTTTGGATAAGCTGGCGGGGAGGCGATGGATCTTCCGTCGGAAAAGTTGAACCCGGGCGCAGCGTGTGCTTGGACGTACAGGGATGGTATGTTCCAGCGCATGTTCTTTATGCAGGAACAGGATTATTTATGTTGTCTGTGTTTGCTATCAGATCAGATGGAGTTTGGCTGACTCCCCAGTCCCAGTCCCAGTCCGTTCTGTCCGTTCCAAGTTTTCATATCTTATCTGCGGCTTTTCACGCGTCTGTGCGCGGAGATGTAAATGGACCAAACCCCGCTGTGGTCAGGTGGTCGTGTCGCTGATTTATTTCATGTTTCTCACTGGTCGGGTCACCTTGAAGCCCTCGTGTATCAGTCAGGGAGTATTATTGTAATAAAGAAGGTGCACAGGTACAGCCACATTACTCATCATTTGGGCGACATGGAAAAAAATCCTCCATGTTCATCAGTTGCCTTTTTTTGTTATTTAAAGGGACTGTATGTAAGATTTTGAATTACACAAACATGACACATTAAATACAGCTTTTACGGGTAACAATTCTACTGCTATTTGATATGTATATTCTGACTTTATTCCATTTTATTCCATTTTATATATTATTTATATACACACACATGCACATACACATTAACATACGCAGACCTAAAAGGTGTTTTTAGGTGGTTTTACCTTTTATTCTTTTGTTACAGCAGTTCAGATTCATAAATTAGGAGTCGATATCCAAGTCTCATGAAACGATATCGTCACAGTACAAACCTCATGGTACGATAAAAATAAGAATAAAACATCGAACTTAAGACACTTTACAAACAAACAGGAAGCGACACTGTAGGAAACGGGAGGAATCATGGGGGGAATGGCAGATTGAACAGTTTTCTCGTCGTGATTTGAAGTGCTGCAGTGAGTCCGAGTTCCTGATGGATTGTGGGAGTGAGTTCCAGAGGGAGGGGGCGGCAGCAGCGACGGCTCGGTCCCCCAGGGTCCGGTGCTTTGTCCTGAGGGGAGTGAGGAGGTCGGTGTTGGCTGATCCGAGGCGGCGGGTGGGACGGCGCAGACGGAGGAGGTCGGTGAGATCGGGAGGGGCCAGGTTATGGAGAGACTTGGAGGTGATGAGGAGGACCTTGTATTGAAGGCGGTATTACGATATTTATTGCGATATCGTGGGAAAGCTCACGATATTACGATATTCTACAACAAGACTGACGTTCTAAAATGCTTTGAGCAGTCATTTGGTACAACATTTATTGTCATTAGGGGTGGAACGATATCCAAATCTCTCTGGACCATATTTTCACCATAAACATCTCATGGTACCAGATTTATTGCAATATTTTGTGTGAATCTGCTACTTTTTCCTCTATAAACACCTTCACAAGACTTAATCCAAAGAATGCAGATTTCAAAGTGCTGAGAACAGTTATTTCTTCATGTCGTCTGCACTGAAACGGAGCAAAGGATCATGGTCTATGTAGTTCCCTCTGTTTTTTTAAGCTATTTCTGCACCAGAACTGTTCATTTAAGCAAAGAGACTTGTGAATCAATATATTGTGATGGTCCACGATATTATTGTGAGACTCTGCAGGTTTAAGCACGGGCAACACAGGTTCAGTTGTGATTGTAATTTTTGTTTCAGTCTGTAACGCAGTTTAAGACCAGACTGAAAACTCTCCTCTTCTCTCTGGCATTTAATACGAGGTGAACAGGTTTTCTTGGTGTTTCTTCATTGTACTTTTCTCATGTTAACTGTATATGAGTCAATGACATGACGCTGTCCAGTTGCAGTTTCCTCAGTTAAAAGGTTCAAATTTCATAATAATTCACCACATTTCTGTAGCACCTCTGACCTCCATGGAGCCAAATCATTTTTTTCAGAAATCCTGAGTTATTCTGCATGTTTTTTGTACTTAAAGTGTTAAAATGTCATGTGGTGCGACTGTGCATCATGTGGTGCGACTAATAACAGCAGGAATTCTATGGCTGGAGTTTTAATTACAAAGTTGACTTGGGTGAATGGTTCTTTTGGCATTTTTCTTAATTTTTCTTCATTTTCCAGGACAGTAGTTTGTTCATTAAACACAAGCAGGTGACTGTCATACTGGACAGAAAAAGAAAATATCAATATGCATAAAAAATCTAAAGAAATGTCAACAGTTTGTTTCTATACACTTCATATTACTCACAACTTAGATTAATATCCCAACTATGTTTTAGAAAATAAAACAATTTTAAAGTTATTCTCTGTCGCACCACATGACATTTTACACTAAAAATGCTTCATATAAATGTGAAACACAGATTTATGCGTCTGACACTGTAAATATCTGAAAAAGTTTAATAGAAACTAATATTTTTTAGGTTTTAGGTTAACAATCCTTACACGTCATTGACCCTGTAATGGTTTCATTTGTTTTGCTGACTTTTATGTGGAGCATTTGGTGAGCTGACGTTGTTTTAAATGTGTTATACATGTATACACATGTATCTCCACTGCTACTTTAACGTTTTGTTCAATAATTCGAGAAATGAGCAGTTCCAGAGCTCAAATTATCCAAATAATCACGGCGCTGAGGTATGTTTTTGATGAGGAAACGACATGGAAATAGTGAAATTTGAGCCCTTTAATGATCCGCTGGCTCAGAGTGGTAAATAATAAGACCGTGGAACCTGCGAGAAAAAGCAGATTGATTTAAGCGGTGTCTCTTTTGACAAAATGGAGTAAAATGACCCGGTAGCAGTGACAGATAAATCTACAGTAGTTTGGATACACATATTTTGGGCACGTCGCATTGACAGATCCAGCAGACTTTGAGCAGACTTCCACAGGGAGACACCGCCAGCTTTCAATCGTCTGCTGTGGCATTTTGGATCCCCCGCACATCCTCCCTCTCCTGCCTCTCCTCCCTTTTTCTGCCTCTTCTCCTGTTTTTCCTCTCTCTCCTCCTCTCATCTCCTCCCTCTTCTTCCTCTCTGCTCCCTTTCCTCTATATCCTTCCTTTCTCCTTCTTTATACCTGCTCGCCTTTCTCTCCTTTTCTCTTCCTTCTCTCCCCCTCCTTCCCCTCCCTGTCTCCCTCTTCTTTCCTTCTTTCTCCTTGCTCTCCTCCCTCTCTTCTCCTCTCCTCCCTCTCTTCCCATCTCCTCAATCTCCTTCCTCTCCCTGTCTCCCTCTTCTCCTCCCTATCTTCTCCTCCTCCTCCCTCTTTTGCCTCTTCTCCCATTACTCCCTCTTCACCCTCTCCTCTCCTCCCTGTCTCCGTCTCCTCCCTTTCCTTCCTCTTCTCCCTCTCCCTATCCTCTCTCTCGCCTCCTCTTCCCCCTCAACTTTCCCCCTCCTCTCCTCTTTCCTCTCCCTCTCTCCTTTCCTCCCTCTCTTCCTATTCCCCCTCCTCATTATCCCATCTCCTCCTCCTCTCCTCTCCCTGTTCTCTCGCTCCTCTTCCCCCTTTTCTCTCTCCGCCCTTTACGTCCTCTACTCTCTCTCACCCCTCTTCTCTCTCTCCTCCCTCCTCTCCTCTCTCTCCACCCTTTACGTCCCTCTCCCCCGTCCTGCCTTTCACCCCTCTTCCCTCTTTCCTCCCACACCCTCTCTCCCTCCTCTCCTCTGTCCTTGTTTCAACCCACTCTCTTACCTTTCTCCTCCTCTCCTCCCTTTCCTCCCTCTCCTCCTTTCCTCTCTCTCCACCCTTTACGTCCTTTACCCCCTCTCGCCTTGTCCTGCCTCTCACCCCTCTTCCCCCTCTCCTCCCCTTCTCCTCCTTCTTCCCCCTCCTTCTTTCTCCCTTTTCTCCCTCTCCCCGCTCTTGTCCTCTCCTCTCATCATCCCCCCTTGCTCTCCTCCCTTTCTCTTCCTCTCCTCCCTCATCTCAGTCTCCTCTCTCTCCGTCCTTTACTCCCTCACCCTCTCCTCTTTCTCCCCCTCTCTCCCTCTGCTCCCTCTCTCTTTCAAACCCTCTCTCCCTCTCCTCCCTTTCCTTCCCTCTCTCCTCCCTCTTCTCAAACCCTCCCCTCTCCAACAATGCTCGTGGACAGCGGAGAGCGACAATAATTGCCGGCATCATTTGTTTCCCTTTTTTCCTCTTTATTTTCTCCCCCTCATCCCCCTCTCCTCCCGTCGCAAACACTTCTGAAACAATGACAGCGCCGCTCTGACACTGGCGCTCCGGCGTGGCGGCGATGAATGACGGACCCCCGCTGCGCCGCTCAATTGGCTCACCGCATGGCTCAGCGTGTCAAAAACAAAAATCGCTCCCAGGAAATATTCACTGTTTATTTTAAAATTACACCCATGTTTCTATTTTTTTTCCCTTTTTTTTGCCCCCTGTTGCACGCGCTCGCAGGCCCGTCGACACATCGGAGAGACGGGAGCGAAACTGCCGGCACAAAAGATGGTTTCCGCAAATGGGCTCTGCGGTTTTGTGATGGCGTTTTTGGATGCGATCGTGGTGAAAACGGCTTCGTAAATGGACGCTACTATCACCCGGTCGTACAAAAACACGCAGTTTAGCCGTCTGATCTCGTATATCCGCGATTAACTAGTTATTCCGTTCCTACGTTCCTACCCTCACCTATGGTCATGAACTCTGGGTAATGACCGAAAGAACGAGATCGCGGATACAAGCGGCCGAAATGAGTTTCCTCCGCAGAGTGGCCGGGCGCTCCCTTAGAGACAGGGTGAGGAGCTCGGTCACACGGGAGGAGCTCGGAGTAGAGTCGCTGCTCCTCCACGTCGAGAGGAGCCAGCTGAGGTGGTTCGGGCATCTGGTCCAGATGCCTCCTGGACGCCTCCCTCGGGAGGTGTTCCGGGCATGTCCCACCAGTAGGAGGCCCCGGGGAAGACCCAGGACACGCTGGAGGGACTATGTCGCTCGGCTGGCCTGGGAACGCCTCGGGGTCCATCCGGAGGAGCTGGAGGAAGTGGCTGGGGAGTAGGAAGCTTGGGAGCCCCTGCTTAGACTGCTGCCCCCGCGACCCGGCCCCGGATAAGCGGAAGAAGATGGATGGATGGAACTAGTTATTCCGTACTTATCTTAAACAAAGCGTTGTGAAGTAACTGAAAACCTGCATCGAGAATACTTCTAAATACTAATCTTGACTAACTGCATTCTGGTAAACTCCTTCATTTGGTGGTTATAGAGAAAATCACACGACGGCGACACAAATTGGTGATCCACAACTGCGAATCACGTTGTAGAAACAGAATTTTCAGTTTTACAAATGTATTTTTTTCTTTTTCGGGCAAAATTGTCACCTCGCAAGGTCGACACACACTACCGCAGAATTTGCCCGATTTTGGCTGCGATTTCTTAGCGTGACGGAACTTTTCGTCTCCGTGTGCGATTTCGAAGCTTCGCGTGCGGCGTCGGTGTCCGATCGTAACCACCAAACATCAGAAACACGACGGAAACAGACGATAAAACGGAGCGTCAGGGGCAGAGGAGCGACGGATACAGAGACACAAGATACAAACTCGGGAAATAGTGAAAATAAAGACTTTATTACTCACCTCTCGTAAAGTGGTGGATTTAAAGTGCAGCGTCTCACCCACATTATTCATAGAAATTGTCGTCCGCAAATAATGACTCCAGTCCATAAAACTGCGCTGTTAATCCAGTTTACGAATGCACATCTGTTTATAAAGACCAAAATACAGTCAAACGTTTGGACACACAGTCTTTTCCACTACACAAAATATACTGAATTAATAAGTAAAGAAAAAAAGTTAAATAACCCGACTTATTTTGACCTCAAGAGTCAGTACCGTCGACAGAAATTTGGGGGCCCGGGGCAGGAAACCTCACACGGGCCCCACTCTAATAGAAATAAATCTGAAGAGTTTTATGTTTTCTACTTTCAATATTACATACGTACAGAAATATACTGTATGAAATGTGAAAAGAAAAGAAAAACAAGTTAAATAACTCTTCTAAATATATATTTTTAGCCACCCTTTGCCTTAGACTGGTCATACGCTTTAATTGCACCAGTTAAATGTTTGGGGACACAGTCTTTTTCAACACCAGAATATTATTATTAAGTAAAGAAAAAAAGTTAAATATCCCAACTTATTTTGACCTCAAGAGTCGGCAGAAATTTGGAGGCCCCGGGGCAAGAAACCTCAGATGGGCCCCACTGTAACAGGAATTAATATGAAGAGTTATGTGTTTGCTACTTTCGGTATTTACATGTATACAGAAATCTATGGAATAATAATTTAAAAAAAGTGAAATAACATGCTTAATGCTGAAATCACACCAGTCAAATGTTTGGACATACAGTTTTTTGCACTACACAAAAATATGAAATCATTAAGTAAAGGAAAAAAAGTAAAATCCTGACTTACTTTGACCTCGAGAGTCTGCCCCGTCCACAGAAATGTCAAGGGCTGGGGTAAGAAACCTCACACGGGCCCCAGTTTAATGGAAATGAATCCGAAGAGGGTCTAATTCTGGACCCCTAAGACCCTTGGGGCCCGGGACGATAGATTCGTTCGTCCCTCCCGTCGACTCCTCCGCCTGTGGTGCATGAATCACAGTTTGAGAAACACTTAAACTGCCAAATACTAATAGAATACAGTAAAATAATACAGTCGGCTGGCACATGTTGACAACTGTTACGTGACATTGTCTGAAAGTTGAGGGTGGAGCACTATCCAAAAGCAGTTGCCAATACAAATGTGATATTTAATAGTAACTATGTAATTTTTAGTAATTATCATGTAACACAGCCCACACGTAAAGTCATTAATAACGTGAATCATGTATAATTATGTCACAATTAAAGATGACACTGATTTTTTATGTATTTCTTTTTTTCCTTTTTTTATTCCCGTAGCCATAAAAACATGTTGTTGTTGTTTTGTGTTTGTGACTTTTCTCTATGGATTTAGAGCCATATCTGCTGTTTAAAGGTGCACTGTGTAGCTTTGTGGTTGGAGGTCCGTCACCTGCTTGTTTCTATGGATACGTCATTGCTCCGTCTGGAATGTTCCACAGTGTGATGACATTAAACAGCTCTGTCTTACATTTATTCAACGGCAGGTGGTTTTATAGCTCCAGAATACCTAGAAAAACAGGGTCGGGTTTGGTCTCCATGGAGATAGAAAGGTTTAATGCCATACTGTGGAACATTCCAGTAATAATGTCTAAGGGGAGAACAGACCCTCCGCCGGAAAAGTTACACAGTGCACCTTTAAATCTTTTTACATGACAGTGCATTCAAACCGTGCGATCAGCAGGTCACCCACAGTGACGCTTTTGATTGATAACCTCGGCTGACTGAAGTATAAGAAAGTAAAAAAAAATGAAAAACAGAAATTATTTTTTGTTCTAAAACAAACAAATAAAAAATCTAATTAATTTAAATCTTCTATTTACATGACGATGCATTCAAACCGTGCGATCAACAGGTTACCCACAATGACCGTTAGTACCTTTTGCTTTGGCTCACAAGTATAAAAAAGAAAAATAAATTAATAATAATAATAATAATAATAATAATAATAATAATAATAATAATAATAATAATAATAATAATAATAATAATAATACATGAAAATGCTAATACATAATAAATAAAGAAATGAATAAATAAAGAAATATCCATTCATCTTCTCCCGCTTAATCCAGCTGGGTCGTGGGGGCAGTTTGCACCTGACCCCCTATGAACCCCTCTGCAGGTGGAGCCCACAGGAGGGTGGACGTCTTGGTCCATGATGTTAGTTCAGGTGCTGCATGTTTTGAGTTGATGGGGGAAACCGGAGCACCCGGAAGAAACCCAGCCAGACACAGAAAGAACATGCAAACTCCACACAGAAAGGCCCGGGGTTCGAAACTGCAACCTTCCTGCTGTGAGGCATAAGAATTAAATAACTAAAACCATTTTTTTGTTGTAAAAAAACAAACAAAAATATACTTTTTACATGACAGTGCATTCAAAATGTGCTATCAACAGGTTACCCACAATGCCACTGAGTACTTTTGCTTTGATTAAGTATAAAACAGTTAAAAAAGACAAAAAATTATATACTAGTATATAAGTAAAAAATAAAGATTTTTTTTGTTGTAAAAATAAATAAATAAATAAATAAAAATCTTTTTTTTACATGATTACCCACAATAACTGTTAGTACTTTTTGCCTTGGATTACATTACAAGTTAAAAAAGACAATCAAATAATTAAAGAGAGTAAAACTTTTTTTGTTGTAAAAACAAACAAAAATATAAACACTATATACATACATATATATACATATATATACATATATATATATATATATATATATATATACATACATATATACACATATATATATTATGTAGAAAACACCCACCCCACTCCACCACTACCTCGAGAGACGCAGCCGAGCGGAAGATGTGGGCAGAGTATTTTTAGCAGCAAATGCACAGTTTTTTTTTTTTCTTTTTTCGCTATACTTACTTTTCCTCTCGTCTCTCTCCCTCCTTCCTCCTCGAGCGGGTTTGTCTCGACTCGATCCTGCAGCTTTCGGTCTGGCGAGGCGAGAATACAAGAGACGGTGAAGAGGAGCGACAGGCCTTTGATCGGGTTTTGTCGTCTCTCTCTCACACTCTTTTTTTTCTTCTTCTCTTTTTGAACCCCGCCTCCGCAGCCCGTGACATTTTGACTTTCAAGGCTTTTTTCTGAAGTGCACGTTCAAGTTTTTTTTGTGCGTTTCCTTTATCATATCGCTGTCTGATACGATGACACCAGAGCAAGTCACGAACCCCTGAACGCTCGAAGAGTCTGAGTAAATAGTTTGCGTTCTGGAGGAGAGTTTTGTCCTGTTAAAGGGACAGTCTGGAACTTTCTGGAGGTGCAAATTTATCTGCAAGAGTCCATGGAAATTGAAGTTGAAAACCGGTTGAAATTTTGGCCAAACCCTGGGTCAATGATGTATAAGGATTTTCAACAGGCGAATCTTAAAATATTAAAAAAATATTAGTTTCTATTGAACTTTTTCAAATATTTCCAGTGTCAGGAGCATAAATCTGTGTTTGACATTTATATGAAGCATTTTTAGTGTAAAATGTCATGTGGTGCGACCGAGAATAACCTTAAATAGTTTTATTTTCTAAAACACAGTTGGGATATTAATCTGTTCTGAGTAATATGAAGTGCATAGAAACAAACTGTTGCGTTTCTTTAGATTTTTAATGCATATTGATATTTTCTGTTGCTCCAATATGACAGTCGCCTGCTTGTGTTTAATGAACAAACTACTGCCCTGGAAAATGCATCAAATGAAGAAAAATGCCTAAAGAACCATTCACCCAAGTCGACTTTGTCTGTTATTAAAACTCCAGCCATAGAATTCCTGCTGTTATTAGTCACACCACATGATGCACGGTCGCACCACATGACATTTTAACACTTTAAGTACAAAAAACATGCAGAATAACTCATGATTTCTGAAAAAATGATTCGGTTCCACGGAGGTCAGAGGTGCTACAGAAATGTGGTGAATTATTATGACATTTGAACCTTTTTAACTGAGGAAATTGCACTTGGACGGCGTCATTGACCCACAAACAGAAGACATCAAAAATATGAAGTAAGATACAGTATATGGAATTATTTAGTAAAGAAAAAAAGTTTAAAAACTCAACTAAATATTTTTTGATAAAGGGTGGCTACTTTCAGGATAAAATATTTTAAAGATATTTAGTCTTTTTTTTTCTTTTCTATATACCAAATGGAGTAGAATTCCTTTTATTGTCACTATACACATGCCCGACAAGATTAAAGGGACAGTTCGGGATTTTTGACATGGATCTGTATGTCCCCGTCCCTCTAATACAGACATGTTTACACACAGTATAAAAAGAAAAATAGAATAAGCACTCGTATTAGTGCAAGAAGAAGAAGAAGCGATGGCTCTCCTTTAACCTCCGGGTGCAGAAGCAAGAGTCAGGTTTGTGGAGAGGCGAGCCCGCTCAGAGTAAAGACGCACGTTTTTCAGTCCAACAAAAACCTGCTTTTATTTTCTGTTTTTTATAGCAAATAACACACTTTAAGTTTGAGTTTTAAATCTGTTTCTTTCTTTGTTCATACCTTTGCCTCATGATGACACTCACGCCTTGAATAGTTGGTGCATATTTATCGTTCTGGCGGTTGTTGAGATTCCGAGTGTAAATGTTAAGTTTGAGTTTTGAGTTAAAGTCTATTTACCGTCTGCTGCGATGACCCTCGAGCGACTCACGAATCCCGGATACTTGACAGACGAGAAAGAGTTTGAATAAATATTTTTGCGTTCTGATGGTTGTTGAGAATATAAGTGTTCGATTGCAACGTTTGATATGGAATTTTTTTGTTAAGTTTGAGTTTTAAATCGAAGTTATTTTCCGTTTATCGTGTCTCTGTCTGGTTATGATGACACTCGAGCGAGTCACGAATCCCGAACACTTGAAAAAAGAGTTTGAATAAATATTTTTGCATTCTGATGGTTGTTGAGAATATAACTGTACAAAAGCGGCGTTTGAAGCTGAATTTTGTTTGATTTGGTTAAATTTTAGTTTCAAGTCGAAGTTCCTTGATCATATCTTCGTCTCTTGAACAAGCAAACGTCCAAAACTTGTATAAATATTTTGTTTTGCGGCGGTTACAGAAATCTTATGTCTTGGAGGGACAAATGTCAAACGCTTTTCTTCATGGAGATGTTACCGCCGTGTCTGGAATGTTTCACAGTATGGCTTTAAACCTTTCTGTCGTCACGGAGACCAAACCAGACCAGGTTACAGGTCAGGTCTGTGGAAAAGCAGTCATAACGCCTGTTTTTTTGGTATTTTTGAGCTATAAAACCACCTATAATTAACTAAATGTAAAGTAGAGCTGTTTAACCCTGTAAAGCCCAAACCATTAAATAAGTGACAGAAAATCCCAATTCTTTCTATTTTTTCTATTCATTTCAAGCCTTTACTGGTCCCTCTGAACAAACAAAAACATTTTTAAATATCAGTTTCCATATATGAATTTCATCATCAGGTCACAATGCTAAAAAAATGTTTTTCCTGAACAAACAAAAACATAATAAAATACAAATAAATCCACAAATGTGTAATTCTAAACATAAAAAGTGCCACCATGATGCAGTAATAGGAAATCCACCACTGGAACTGGCTGGAAAACATAACTTTTTTGTTGTTGTTTTGTTTTTGTTGTTGTTTTTTTTGTTTGTGTTTTAGTTACACTTTTATGTTTTATTTTATTATGCTCAAATAAACACTGATTTTAGTTATTTTTACTCTTTTTGTGGTGCACTGCATGTATCTGATTGTACACATCAGGTTTTTCAGGGAAACAATATCACACTGCTCATGTGGAAGGCTGAAAAACTCATGTATCAAATATGATACGTTTGGCGTTATAGGGATTTATTAATGTCACACCACGGAACATTCCAGCCAGAGCAATGACGTATCCATAGAAACGCGCAAGTGGCACACCCCCAACTGAAAAAAAAAAGCTACACAGTGCACCTTTAAATCTATTGTCTGATTTGATGACAGTTGTGCGAGTCATGAACCCCGGATACTTGGAAAAGAAAATAACGTTTTCGAGGAATCTTAAATTCCTCCAGATTTTTTTTATTGACACGCTGCGTGTGTTTGTGTTTTCTTACTCCAAGTCCAAAGCTTTTGCACATGTTGAAATATAATCTTTAAATCATTTGGAAAAAAATGCTGAACAAAACGTTTTGCAGACACAGAGAATTCAGGATTTGTTAGTGCAGATTTTAGGGTCATTCGAAGGCTGGAGGAGGAACGATATCCAAGTCTGACGATACGATAGCGTCACGATATCAGCCTCACTGTACGATATTTATTGCGATGTCGTGGGAAAACTCACGATATTACAGTATTCTACATAACAAGACTGACTCTAAAATGCTGGGATCAGTCATTTGGTACAACATTTATAGTCATTAGGGATGGAACGAAATCTCTCTGTGCGATATTTTCACCATAAACATCTCACCGCACCAGATTTATTGTAATATTTTGACTGTGAAGATGCTACTTTTTCCTCTAAAAAAAGCCTTCACAAGACGTATCCAAAGAATGAAGATTTCAAAGTGTCGTCTGCACTGAAACGGAGCAAAGGATCATGGTCTATGTAGTTCCCTCTGTTTTTTTTAGCTATTTCTGCATCAAAACTATTCATTTAAGCAAAGAGACTTGTGATTCGATATTTTGTGATGGTCCACAGTATTATTGTGAGACCTTTGACGATACGAGAGCACCAGATTTCAGTTATTGTTACATATCGAATGCCTTAAAATGATAAATTAGTCTGTAAACTTTGCTGTGAATTGTATTTCTCTTACATGACAGTATTACTTCTACATATGTCATACTGGCTAAAAATAGAGTAAAATTATAAACAGCCAGAATTAAAAAAAACTAAAGTAGGCCAATTTTTTTTTGTAAAATCTTCCATCTGCGCTGTATTTGACAGTGTAGCAGTACTCTTACTTTTGTACATTTTGGGTCATTTTGTTTATAAAGTACTTGCATTGCTAAATAGGCCATAAAAGGAAACTTGAAATGATCTTAAAAATGGTAAATAGCAGCATTTTTCTCCACCGCTTCTCCACCTTTAAGGCACTCATGTTTACGTCGAGAGCGGGATTCGAACCGCCGACCTTTGGATCAGTGGACAAACGCCTCCTAAACCACAGTGTGTCTGACAGTCCCTGTGATGATGAGATTGTGATGATTCTCCAAATTTGTACTTAATTTGTAGGGATAATTCCAGTTGCAAATACAAATTATAGTTTATTTTATTTTATTTATTTCAGAGAGTCCCATATTGATGACGTCACACTGTAGGGAGTATTATAGTATCCAAAAGTTACACATTTTTCCCCTGATATTTTACACATTATTTCAACAAAAGGAAGGTGTTTTCTTACATTTTTATGAGCCTACGTCAATTAATAATAATAATCTCTGTTTACGTTAGAGGATTTCGGACCAGCGTTACTACATGGTTGCTAGGTAACAGATACGGAATTGATTTCCAACCAGGAAGTAAAATTAGAAATCTAAAAAAAACTCAAATAAATAAATACATAAAATAAATAAATCAATAAATAAATATAAAAAATGGCAAATTTGGGAAAAAAAATGTTGGGTAATTTTTTTGGTCACATCTTAAATCTAAGGTTTTTCCCTGCGTTCTGGTAAATGAGTACTTCAGCCCCACACTTTACCGGCACGTTAATCCAGTTACCGTGACGCCATTTGAAGACGCCGACTCCTCCACGCGCCTCCACGCTTAGAAGAAAACCAGAGCGAGGCCGTGGCGTCACAAAAGCTAATATTTTGGCCTCCCGACCGGCGCGTAATCCGTGTCCCACTCGGCTTTATATCTTAATAGAACAGGCTCGAGTATTTGGGGGCTTTGCAATTTACCAACTATTGATTACCCCGCATGGCAAATGGGGAGAGGAAAGTGCATGAAATTGTGGCCCGCGCGGGGAGATGAGGCTGGCTTTTTGGTATGCACGAGGCGTTTAGTGTCAGACGCTACTGCCCAGTACTCTCCCTCTCCTCCTCCTCCTCCTTTCTTTTTCCTTTTTTCTGTCTCTTTGTTAAACAGTGGGCTTATCTAATGCTCCACCAATACAGTACAGCACAGCGTTGTAAATATACAGATGGTTTTAATGAGTTTAGGTGGAGACCGAGTAGTAGATTTGATAAATATTCCGCTAAATGTCAATTTTAAAGGGTCCATATTATCCATATGATGCTATTTTGTGTTTTATGAGGTTGTTTTCCTGTCATAAACGTACCTGGAGTTGTGTTTTTTGTTTCGTTCGCACAGGTTGAACACGTAAACCACATAAATATTTACGCCGAGTTTGTCTCTCAAACAGAAAACGCTCTGTTCCTCCTTGTGATGTCATGCAGTAATACAGGAAGGGCTCTGCCGGGTTTTTAACAGAGGTGGGACCAAGTCGTCGCTTTGCAAGACTCAAGTCTTTGGCCTCAAGAGCTCAAGTCAAAGACGGGAAAATCCAAGTCCAGTTTCGAGAGTCTTGAAAGTCCAAGTCAAGTCCAAGTTGTTTTCTTTGAGCTTCAAGTCATTTCAAGTCTTTAAAAGTACCAAATATAGCTTAGATTTCTGCAATTTATATGACTTTTAAACTAAATTGTACTTAAAAATCATGGTAAGTTTTTCCTTTTTAAGCATCTTGTCAAGATTTTAGTGTGAATCATTACAGTCACAATAGAAAGACTTCAGATTTTAGTAGTTTATTAGCTTCAGCAGCGTACTGCGTCAGCTCCTCTTCCTGGGGTCCATTTAAATTTGCAGTATTACAATTCAAAAGCAAAACTTATACACATGAACATAATTTACAACATTTGTCATTAACTATGGATTAAATACAATCCCAAAAACATATAAGACATATTAATCACAGATTTAAATTCATACAGTTCATTTCACATCATTCATTTGTTTAAGATAATGCATTTTAAGTTTCCTTTTGAAGCTAAAAGCGGTGGTTTGTTCTCTCATGTTCGGAGGTAAACGGCTCCAAACATCACTGTTCACTGGTTCTGACTAGTTTTACATTTTGGCAGAGTGAAACACTGTCCTTCTGAATGCCTTGTAGAGTAACTGTGAGTATGTTTCCTGAAGGGCAGGTGTTGGTAGAAGTTCCCTCTGTTTTACTGTGTTGTTTTGTATATTACTGTAAGTCATGTAAGGACACCACATCACAGTGTTTCAGTTACATCCGACGAACAAATAGAGAAGTGGGGCCGACACGTTCCAGTTTGTTCCTGTAAAATGACGCAAAAAAACGCAAGTATCAACTGAAAAAAGACAAGTATTTTCTACATTGCATAAAAGCTTAAGATATAAACACTTAATTCTATCAGAAAATAACTTAAAAGTAGTGAAATTATCTCGCTGCATGGACAGATCATTTTTCTTGACGAGTTCTCTTAAAATAAACGACCTCTAGACGAGAATGAAGCCGTCTCAGCTCTAGTAAGTCAATAATAAATCTGAAAACAAGATGAATAACCTGATAGAAGTTTTAAAATCTTGGCCAGATCAGAGAGCGTTGCAAGGTTGGGAAAGAGTGGGGTTTTTTTTCTTTTTTGAGAGAAGAACGCGACGAAAACGGTGGGATTTGTGTGTTAAACTTGCCTGAATGAAACAAAACACGACTCTAAAAATAGTGTCATACGGGCCTTTTAACGTTAACATTGGGTGAAAATGGTTGTCTATATCGATAAAAAGATCATTAAAATTTGTTGGTCAATCTTTTCGATAAAATATTGGAGTAAAATGGTCTACTGACGTCTTTCTTTCGCTATTTATTCAACTAATTCTTATACATTTGCTTGTTTCCATTAGACGAACGTTGGCGTTACTGAAATATTCCACGATACGCCAATCAAATGATCTGTCTTGACTGTATTTATTCATTTCAGGCATTTTCCGCAGATATTGTGAGAAAACGACTCCGCTTCGGTGTATCTCTTCTGACAGTTACATTGAACTTTGCACCGGTTTTGCTCCGAGCGAATGGGCCCCGTAATTACGAAGCCATTAACCATAAAGCAGGTCGCATCTGCAGCCCGACAGTTAAACCGCTCGAACGCTCGCCTGTCCTCCAGCGGCGTTAGAAACCGCGGGGATTCTGCTTCGCGTGGATCTCTACGGCGGAATGTTCAGCGGTGACCGTGGTGACGCAAAGCACACGTGAGCAAACGTGAGCAAACGCGCACAGTCCTCAAAGTTTTAAGATTAGGTCTGAAAACTCGAGAAGAAAACAAACAAAATGGATTTAAACGGCGCTTTTTCAGGAGGCTGCGATCAAGACGAGCTTCAGACAGAGCAGTGCCTCGGTTAGCGTCGTAACCCCCGGGGAATATTGATGCACGAGCTGGAAAGTGTCAAATAAAAACGGTAAAAAATGGAGCTATTTTGAAACTAATGGTGCACAAATAACCCACTTTTACCTCTAAACTGATCAGACACAGTCTAGTCTGTTCCTCTCTCCGTCTGTCTGTTTCCCTCTTTATCTCTCTTTTCCCATCTGTCCATTCCCCCCCTCTATCCCCCTTTCTCTCCCTCTCTCTTTCTGTTCCTCTACCTCTCCCTCTGTCTATTCCTTCCTCTTTCTCTTCCTCTCACCTCTGTTCATTCCCCTCTCTCTATATCCCTCTTTCTGTCTCTGTCTTTCTGTTCCTCGCTCTCTCCCTCAGTCTGTTCCTCCCTCTCTCTTTCTGTCCCTCCCTCTCTCTCTCCACCTCTCTCCATTCCCCGTCTCTATCTCTTTCTTTTCCTCCGTCTTTCTATTCCTCATTCTCAAACTCTCTCTTCCTCTCACTCTCTCTTTCTCTCCCTGTCATTCTCCTTCACTCTCTTTTCTTTCTCTCTCTCCCCTCTGTCTAATGCTCTTCTCTCTCTCTCTTCTCTCGCTCTCTCTACCTCTGTCTATTCCCCTTCTCTCTCTCCTTTTTCTCTCTTTGTCCATTCCCCCGCTTTCTCCTCTTTATCTTCTCTCCCCTCTGTCTGCCCCTCCTTCTCTTTGTCTATACCTCTTCCCCCCTCTCTCTCTCCCCTCTCTCTGTCTGTCCATACCTCTCTCCCTCCTCTCTCTCTTTCTTTCTCTCCCTCTCCTCTGTCTATACCTCTCTCTCTCCTCCTCTCTGTCTATACCTCTTTCTCTCTCTCCTCCCCTCTGTCTATACCTCTTTCTCTCCCTTCCTCTCCCACTTTCTCTCCCTCCCCTCTGTCTCTATCTCTTTCTCTCTCTCCCTCCCCTCTGTCTATACCTCTTTCTCTCCCTCCCTCTCTTTCTCTCCCTCCCCTCTGTCTGTACCTCTCCCTCCTTCCCTCCCTCCCTCCCTCCTCGTTCCCGTCTTCCTCAGCTCTGGCTCGTCTCCAGCCTGGGCACGGTGCCACCTTCAGGGTACAGTACGTACAGTGGAGCTGGTGCCAGGCTGGTTCTTTATTTGTTACGTCCTGTCCACACGTCCTGGACTTTATCTGGACACGATCTGGGCTCCGGTGTTTAATGTTTGACAGACTCTGCCTCAGACGGGAGAGTCCGCTGGGATTCAAGCACAAACTATAAACACTCATCGGAATAGTAACACTTCCTGCTAAAGGCTGAGAAATACTATGGACGCCTGGGTGAATATGTAAAGCTTAAACTATTGGGATGTAAAAATAATCTAAATGTAGTACTCTCGTATCGTCAAAGGTCTCACAATAATATCGTGGACCATCACAATATATTGAATCCCAAGTCTCTTTGCTTAAATGAACAGTTCTGATGCAGAAATAGCTAAAAAAAAAAGAGGGAACTACATAGACCATGATCCTTTGCTCTGTTTCAGTGCAGACGACATGAAGAAATAACTGTTCTAAGCACTTTGAAATCTTCCTTCTTCGGATTAAGTCTTGTGAAGGTGTTTATAGAGGAAAAAGTAGCAGATTAACAGAAAAATCTTGCAATAAATATGGTACGTGAGATGTTTATGGTGAAAATATCGTACATGTAAATAGCGAATTTTGGATATCGTTCCATCCCTAATGACAATAAATGTTGTACCAAATGACTGGTCAAAGCATTTTAGAATATCAGTCTTGTTGTTATGTAGAATATCGTAATATCGTGAGCTTTCCCACGATATTGCAAGAAATATCGTTCCGTGAGCCTCATACTGTGACGACATCATATCGTGAGACTTGGATATAATTACACTCCTGCTAAACTAGGACCAAACCGTTAAAAATGACATTGTTTTGTGTAAATTCCCTCAGTCGTCCAGGTAGAATCTGCACAAACTCGACTGTTCAACTAAATTAACTTTGTCCAGTTGACAAATGGAGTTCTCTCCTTTGCCTTAATTCAGTTTGTTAAATATTCAATAGAAATAAGGAAATAAATCACCAGTCGATTAAAGATAAGACACAACTGATAGCTGAGACAATGTGATAGTGTTTATGGCAGAACCCATTTGAAATTAAGAAATGATTTGCTAACATTTTTTTTCTAATGGTTAAACTTTATAAGCTCTTTGCTGCTTAGGGTGACCCGGACGTCCCTGTTTAGCTTTGAGCCCTGTGTCCCCGTCCCAGCAGATTTATACAAGACCACTGATTTGTCCCAGTTTTATGCAAGAAATGTCCCAGGAGTCCCTAATTTTGACCAATCCGATCCCTGCCAACAGTAAAGAGAGGCTTAAATTGTCATTTTTTCAGGCAAAATTCATAAAATCTGCTTAAAAACGACCCAAACCCAAAGAAAATGTGATTATACTGACTCACTAGTCATGAGTACGTCATGAATGGGCCGAGCGCAGAACAATTTTCCTTAATTTTGCGCTTGTTTCATGATTTTATTATTACAAACTGCCCCAACTCCGGAGGTGTCCCAGGTTTTGATTTTGAAAATCTGGTTTCCAGAGCTGAATTTGATGTTTTTTACAATCAAACACTTTTTGTGGTTAACCTGATGCATGCTAGGTTTGCAATTTAAAACAACATTTGCTAACAATTTTTTCTAACTAAACATGTTGTAAAGGCAAAATTGGAAGAATAAGCAGTTACAAGATCAAATACAAACTTTATAGGCTCATCAAAAAAAAATGTTGCGAGCTTTTACCATATGTTTTACTATGTACAAGGATGGGCAGTATCCAAATGTAGATACCATTAAACCATCTCAGCATTTTACCGGGGTTTACCACGGTGTTACCGTGGCTAATTAAGAAGTATTTTGTCGCTTGCATCTAAACCATTCGGAAACAGAAAAGCAGCTTTACATTTGAAGATGAGGCACAAGTTCTGATCAAACCAAACTTTACAGCGCGTTCGATCGCATCAGCATCAGAGCACGAGCTGTTTTTATCAGCGCTTATACTGTATGCAAATGAGCCGTGTGGTTTGAAGTTTCATTTCTGTAAAACATAAACAAATGTGCGCAAAGCTGCATTAAACACATTATTACTCAAAGTCTAGAATGAGCGGAGTACTGGAAATATAGAGTGGTGGAGAGGACCAATCACAGCCCTTATTGTTGTCATGCGTAGTTAGAACGTTTGGGAGGTGCACGGCGGTCGGACACGGGGTGCACATCGACACTTTTTGACGCAGAACCATAAACTGGGCTTTACCGTCTCCTCCGTGAAAGTCTGACTTCGCCCTCGAGCGGGAACTTTCTCCTCTTCAGCGCCTCGTCCCCTCTCGACTCTCGCCGTTCAATAAAACGTCTCCATCGCAAACTTTTGGGCTCAACGTCGCACACGAAGCGTCAGTCAGGTTTTTTTCTTCTTCCTCGCTGCGTGTGGATGGAAATCTCCGAGCGGAACCACGTTTGAAGAGGAGAGAGAGCGGAGGGGAGGAAGTCCTGCTGTGGTTTTAGGTTCTTAAGCAGATTTTTTAAATGACTGTAATGAAACTGATACTGTTGCTACTTTTTGATATCGCAGATACCGTATTACCGCCCAACCCTACTGCTACGTCAATGCAGGCTGGGTTTGGAATTAAGAAATTTACACTCTCAAAGGAATTTAGTGAAGAAAACTTGTGTTAAATATGACTCTGTTTTCTAATCTCCGTTATGTTTCCTCATCACAAACAGACCTGGAGTTTTGTTTTGCTTCATTGTTTAACTCCCAAATCCTGCATATTTAGGCTTTAGAGTTCTTCTTTCAAACAGAAAACACAACATTCTAACATATCTTAAAGCTCACAAGAGTCAATTTTCCGTAATATATGAGCTTTAATAGAAAGACAATGAATCGATTGATAAAAATGAATGAAAAAAGACTAAAGGTGCAAGCGAACATTCAGGCCAAAGGACGATGCAGGCTTTCACCATCACATTTTTGACTTTTCATACTGAACTCTACAACCTCGCACACCCGACCCACTTATCTTACCCCCCGTATCTGGCGGTGTCGTCTGTCTGCGGGCCCAGACCCAATCCGTATCACAGCGCGCAACATCTGCTTAATAAGATTATCCTCTCCGTGAACAGACCCCAAATCCTCCCACTGTATTTCCACACGACCGCCTTCCCCGCTCCAAATATGATGGCGCTGATGCTGTGCTCACTGTACGCAGCACCGGCGCAGTCGGTGAGGCCTAGTCACAGTAACGGAGGGTGAGGTGTCTTGCTCAAAGGTACAATGTGCTGACGTGTCGATAGAGATAGTCTCGCGAACAGAAAAAACAGTTTGGATTCCAACAAATAACAAACAAATATGTAGATTGATTGATTATTATTATCATTATTAGTAGTAGTAATAGTAGTAATAGTAATAGTAGCCCCCCCCCTATGGTCTATGGTAGTCTTGTAGGGACTTTTTTTTTTTTCTTTTTACTTTTTTTCTTTTTAAGTTATATAAACAATTTTTTTTTACAATTTTTTTAATACTTTAAAAAAAAATTGCCAACATAAACTTTGACATGTAGTCTATGGTAGTTTTGTAGGGACATTTCTTATTTTAATTGTTTTTTAATTTATTTATATTTTTTTCTTTTTTGACCATTGTTTTTTTCTTTTTTTAGCTGTAGCAACACATTTTTTTAGTTTTTTTTTATATATATATTTTTCACCATGTAGTCTATGGTAGCCTTATAGGGACATGTCACTTTTTTTGTGTGTTTATTTATTTATCTTTTTTTTCAACATAATTACTTTTATTTATTTATTCATTTTTTTTAGCTATAGCAATAGCTTTTCCCCCCCGTCTTTTTTGGCAACATAAACTTTGCCATGTAGTCGCCGGCAGCCTTACGGGAACATTGAAAGCAATTCAGATTATATAGTGCCACGATATCAAGCGATAAAACTCAACATGACCTTTTGTTTTCCGTACATGACCCATTGTACATTCCTACAATATACAGTAGGGTGCATCAGTTGCCCCGATATCAGAACTTTACAACAGCCCTATACTTTTCGTGTTCCATTCGCTGAGAAAAAAATTTAGAAAAAAAATTATGAAATTCCGAGTTGATCTACCGGGTCCACATCGAGGTCAAAGTTTGGCCAATGTCCCAATGTATAAGACAGTATAGGCCTATACTGTCTTATACACTGGGGCATTGCCCAAACTTCATAATAGGCAGGTTCGGTAGACTTTAGAAAGCATGGTAGAACCACATATTTGCTTTATGTTTTTCAGAATTGGAGTGTTACAGTGTAGTTATTAAAAGAAGAAATGTCAGAACATAGCTGTAAGAAGGCTCGCATGGCGCAGCCTAAACCAATAACCCGCCAAGACTGTGCAGTATTTGGGTTAGGAGCGAAAATTACCACTGTTTCTGTTGATCTCTCATTTTTAACGATTTGTTTAGAAATTTCCAGAATTTTACAAGGGATGTGGACCCGGTAGATGACATTCGAATTACAAAAAAATTTACCAGGAATTTTTTCTAGTTGAATGGAACACTAAAACATTAGGGCCGTTTGCAAGTTCTCGATTTTTAAAAAAAAGGGGGCAACTGATGCACCCTAATATACAGCAGTAGATATTTAACGTATATTAGTATATTTAAACCTTTTTTTCACACTTTTTGTCACGTGGAGTCTGAGATTGGCGTTGTGTTTCTCACTCGACGATTGGATTTAAATTTAAAACGCACTCGTACTCCAAATTTTGTTTACAAATTTCATTACAAACACGCACTGCTGATTGAAGGAAGAAATCGGGTTAGCGTTATTGTATCTATGACTGTGAGTAAGCGTTTGTGACTCGCTGCATTCACACGGACGCATACACAAACACACACTCACAATCTCCCACTGTCTCATGGTTTGTCACACGGCTCGCTCTGGTATTTCAGCACCGTTCCCATTCCTCATCCGGCATCCTGCGGCCAACACTCTGACATTCAATATAACAACCTCTGATATAACACGCTACACTGACTTGCCGCTCACTGGCGAAGCTATCATTAGCAATTAGCCTGCCCGTTGCTTTTAATACCGGCTCGCACGTCGCATACAAACGAGCGCGGCTTTAGCATGTGACGCGCGGCCAGATGTTCGCCCGGCGCACTAAATTAAAAGCTTTGTTTCAGACATGATCCTCATCTCGGCGGAGGATCACTGGAGCCCACACAAACGGAGCAATGTCAGGAATCCGGAATCAGTGTAGGCCAAAAACTGGGGTTAAAGCTGCGCTGTGTAGCTTTTCGAGTTGGGGGGTCCGTCACCTGCTTGTTTCTATGGAGATGTCATTGGATTTTCCAGAGTATAGACACTAAACAGCTCCACGTTGCGTTCAAGTACAGGCAGATTTATAGCTCAAAATCAACTAGAGAAGCAGGTATTGTGACTGTGGGTGGGGTTGCCTCTCCACAGAGCTGACCTATTATTTGTTTATTTATTCTTCTTTTTTGGTAACATATTTTATTTATTTATTTATTTCTTATTTTGGCTATATCAATACTAGCAATATGTTTTGTTTTGTTTTGTTTTTTTCCCCTTTTTCTCCAACATAAACTTTGCCATGTAGGCAATGGTAGACTTATAGGGACATTTCTTTTATTTATTTATTTATTTATTGCTATAGCAATACATGTTTTTATGTTTATTTTTTATTTATTTATTTATTTTACTTTTTTGCCAACAAAAACCTTGCCATGTAGTCTATGGTAGACTTGTGGGACCATTCCTTTTTTTATATTTGATTTTATTATTATTTTTAAATATCACAAGTATGTTTTTGTTTTTTTGTTTTTTAATAGCTCAAAATGACCTAGAAAAACAGGTATTCTGACTGTGGGCGGGGTTCATTTCATTAATTCATAATTAACAAAGATAAACGATTACAAAGATAAACAACTACTACACGTGCTACTTGTAAAGTAACTCGACGAGCTTTGTTTATTTAATTTCTTTTTTGGCGGCACGGTGGCTGAGTGGCAACACTCGTGCCTCACAGCAAGAAGGTTGCGGGTTCGATCCCCGGGTCACTCGGGCCTTTCTTGCATGTTCTTCCCGTGTCTGGATGGGTTTCCTCCAGGCTCCGGCATGCTAATTGTCGCTATGGATGGTACGTGGGAAAGCATCGTGCCGTCGGACAATCAGGAAGTGTGCAGTGGGCATATAATAATAATAATAATAATAATAATAATAATAATAATAATAATAATAATTATTATTATTATTATTATTATTATTATTATTATTATTATTATTATTATTATTATTATTATTATTATTATTATTATTATTATTATTATTATTATTATTATTTTTTTTTTTTTTTTTTTTTTTTTTTTTTTTTTTTTTCTGTTAGATCAGCTCAAATTGGAGTAAATCAAAGTTAATGATGCCCAGGTCAAATTTTTAAGGAGTTTCAGTGCATTAAAATACAAAACTGATATCAGTATCGGATAAATATCGCAATACTTGGTATTAGATGATATCGGATTGAAAGAGATGCACTATCACTGACCTTAAAGCACTTTAAACTTCACATCTTTGTAGGATCTGTATGTAGTTTGTGCCTTTTTTTTAAGGTAACAATCACCGCTGATACTCGGTTGCCAGTCCAGTTTTAAATCTAAACCAACTGGATTTGACTGAAATTGCCAAATGAAATCAGAGAGTCGTGTGAGGTTCGTTCTTCTTTCTGATTGGATCATCATCATCACCAAAACACCAAATTATAACATAAACAACACGGTCGTCATGTCCAATGTTTTTCACATCAAGAGTAAATCAGCGGTACAGTTATTGCTGTAAGATATACGTGATCTGAGCTTGTTTGCCTCGTACCTGGCAACGCAGAGAGGTCATGTTTATGGAATTTAACAATAAAATCTTAATCTAAGTCTTGTTTTAGCGCTCCACTTAAAAACTTGGATGGATTTTGATTTTTCCAGTCAGACATTCCTCGAGAAGCGCTACCCGTCTTCTTTTCCTCCTCCTCCTCTGTAATACCGTTCCATAACATCGCCATAACATCGCTCTGTATGCGCTTTCCCCTCAGACTGTGGCGTTTTTTGGGTTTTCAGCTGTTTCTGTCTTTTTTTTCTGTCTTTCTTTCGGGTTTTTTTTTTTTGGACCCTTCCCCTCGGCGACTGCAGGATGACGACATATTTGTGCCGGCAGCTCTCGATGTTCTGCCAAGCATTCCAACAGCAGCATTTATGATCGCTCGCAGATGTGGGCCCGCGCAGGAACACACTGTACTATACCCAAACCCAGAAATTAATGAAAGTTGACTGCCTTCCAGGCCACAGATTCCTAAATGTGACTGTGTGTACCGGGAGAGGGAAGGGGGAGTGGGGGGAGGCGGCTCTGGGGAAGGAACAGGGTACACGGGGCCAGTGCTATTAATAAAAGCCAGTAGTTTGTGAATAAGTAGCCCGGATTGGTGCCAAAAAATATATTGTGTAGTCAGAAAAAGAATACTGTGTAGTCAGGGTAATGTTATATATATTTAGTGTTTTAACTAACCTCACGCCTGTTGAATGTGCACTGTGCAATTTTTCTGGTGTTGTTTTTGTTTGATTTTTGTAGTGCGTTATTGTCGCCGTAGGGAAATTGTCCACTGCATTTCACCTAAGCGCACATGGGGCACCCGGGGGCCCATCTCCACGGTCTTGTTGCCAGGCTTCTTCTTCATTTTGGGAAATTAGAGATGTCTCGATCAAGATTTTTGGGCGTCTTCATTTTTTTAACGAGTGCTCTTTCCGATACCGATCCGATACTTTTTTTTTATAGCTCCGGTAGTATGGAATCAATTTTGTGTCAAAATGTTCAAAGAAAATATTTCAAACATCAAGCAAAAAAGTATGAATCAAAATACCAAATAAAAACAAACAATCAAAAAAAGTTAAATCAAATCAAATAAATAAAAATCCAATCAAATTATTTGTGTAATCGTGAAAAAAGAGGTATCTGTCTTTGCCTCTTTTTTTTGCGTGCCTTTCTCAGTTTTCTTTGATCTCCCACTTTTTTGGTTGCGATTCCAGTTTTCTCGTTTGTTTTTAGTTTTGACACAAATTTAACAGGTGGGTGGGATCGCTACCGTCTCTGTAATGTAGTGTCATGAAGGAAGTTCGTACCTTAGCTCCAAAACGTCCATTAGACGACGAAAGCCTCACTGACCTTACCTTCTTTGAAATGCCTTCGCCAGTGTTTGCTGCTGTGGCTTTGCTGTCTTGCGCTTGGAGAAATCTTAAACTCGTCCGGATGATTCTTTTGTAAGTGATGGAATCAAATTGGTAGAGTTAAAGTGGCTCTGCTGGTTCCTCCATGAGAAACTGTTTGTTTGCAGCGATTGCGTCGCTGTTTGATTCTCATTTTGTTGTCGTGAAAAGTCCCACACAGCGACATGGTGGTGGTTTGATTTACAGCTGTATTAATGCGTGTTGATGCAGCAAAAACATGTGAAACTGGATCGGTCTGATCACGTGACTGAATCCAATACTGTTCCAGTACTCATAAAAGAGCTGGATCGGGGGCTGATACCGATACTGAATATTGGATCGGGACATCCCTATTTGTCATCATATGTTTCCAAAGTGTGACTAGAGCTTATATAGTGCATAAAATGTTTCTTAATGGAAAAAATCTGATACTGTCCGATACTCATAAAAGAGCCGGATCGGGAGCCAATACCTGAATACCCGATACTGAATATCGAATCGGAACATCCCTAGAGGAAACCCACCCAGACACGGGGTCCGCCAAACACATTTCTTAATGAAGTTGTTGCTTTACCTGGAATGTTTCACAGTACGGCATTAAACCTTTCTCCCTTCACGGAAACCAATCCAAACCAAGTTACAGGTCAGATCTGTGGAGAGGCGACGCCGCTCACAGCCAAAATCTCAGTTTTGCAAGGTATTTTTGAGCAGTAAAACAACTTGTAACTGATTAAATGTAAAGTAGAGCTGTTTAATGTCATGCTGCGGAACATTTCAAAGCGATGGCATATCCATAGAAACAAGCAGGCGACGGATCCTCAACCAAAAGGTTACACAGCGCTCCTTTAAGGGCATACGCCTTTCTTTTTTTTTGCCATTTGAGCAAAATTTGTCTAGATATAACGTATAAGCAGCTGTTTTGTTCTGTATGACTTTTTTTTGCTAGATTGAATCAGGAATTGCTCCGTCAGCATGTTGTTGTTGTGGCAAACTCCGCTCTGGTTGCTGAACGTTGTGTTATGAAGTAATCGTAATGAAGAATTAGGAGAACCCTGGGCCACTAGTTCTGTTCATGTTCTGTTCAAGTCAAAACTATAAACATCAGGTACAGCGTCTCCACACTGCGAGTATAAGTACTGCAAGTAGAAGTATTTAGTGACATCAGCTATTCGTACTACAATTTATATACACAACATACTATATATTGATAAATTATGGTCAGATCTATGTCACTATAAAAGCCACATTGATATTTAAGCCAAAAAATGACAACATTTTACTGAATGACTTAAAATATTGACATAGACTTTAAAGTTTTTGACATGATTTCGCCGGCCAATAATTTAGGCAATTCTTGTTGAAATAACCTCAAATTTTCACAGAATGTACAGAAACAGATCAAGATTTTATATTTAATGTTTGTTTTTGTTGTGTTTTCTGAGTGTGTTTTAAATTTAAATCGAATTATCAAGTGAGAAGCAGATCAACAAGCTCGGACTATACATGACAAAAAGTATAAAAATGGTTTAAATTTACTTTTTCTATTACTGCGCATGGCAGGAATGTACAATAGACCATGTACAGAAAACAAAATGGCATGTTGATTTAATTTTAATTGCGTTTAATGGTCTCACAAGGCGACCACAGACTACATGGCAAAGTTTATGTTGCCAAAAAATAAAAAAATATATATAAAAAAAAGAACTTATTTCTGTTTTCAGGTTGAGCCGTTCACTCCCGTTCACTTCACTTCACTTGTTGATGTTGGTCTACCAGATCCTTTAGCCCTTCCTCTTTACATTTTTAGTCCCAAGTCCAAATTTGTTTGCCCGTTGTTGAAGTTTTTCCAAATTTTGCATCGAAGGCTGCGCAGTCTTGGGTGACTGTGAGCGAGCAGATTCCAAAACGCAAAACGACTTCTCTTTGGGAGTGAACGACATGACTCAACTTGAAAACAGAACAAAAATTAAACATTAAATCTAAAATGTTGATCAGCTTCTGTACATTCTGTGAAAATTTGAGGTTATTTCAACAAGAATTACCAATGTCAAATAGTTCGGGACACCCTGGATTATAATAACAAAAAGCAAAAATATAAATGGTGATGGTGACTTCAAAATAAGACAACAAAAATGGCAAGAGATAAGGCATAATTATATAAAAATAAGATATCAAGTTACATGTTTGATGTAAACACACACACTCACTGTATACAATAGCGCAGACTGGCAGGTAGCCCTCGGCGTATTACCGCAGTAGCACATTTGTGGTATTAACATAACTGTTGTAACAGGACGCCTGCTCCCACGGCCTCAGCTGCTGTTGGAATAACTTCCTCCAAACTGTTGACATACCGCTTCCAACATGGCCGCCGCCTCGTGCCTTCAAACGCACGGCAGGAATAACAGAACAATATCAGCGAACCGTGGGAGGGTAAGATAAGGGTTCGGCGTTACGAGTACTAAGGTTCAGCATTAAGATTGCTGTGTGTTAGGATACACCGTGCAAAATTTTAGGGTTATTGGACCATTTATGCAGTTGCTTTTCCTAAATAAGGTGTTTTTTGGGCCCTGAGATCAAACGGGTCCGAGTTGGGGGTGGTCCCTAACAACTTGTCATGGCCCAAGAGATAAGATAACAGAAAAAAGGGTCACAAAACATTATGAGTACTTTTACTTCAGCCTAAATCCTTTCGGTCATGATCCACATAGTTGTAGTCTATGTTTTATTTTGTTTTGTTTTGTAGCGCTGCAAAATGACTGATTAAACTTCTACAAACTAAAAAATAAGCTCTTGGATGCATAACTGAGGTGCTGCATCTGCTGTATCTAACAGAAAGTTCAACCAGATGTGTGTTTCCAAAAAAATGCAAGACACAACATTGATTTCAGGTGATGCAGCAGTGGTAGGAGAGTAAAGTTAAGGCAAATGTCACAATTTGGCCAAAAAAATGACTTTGGTAATTATGGTATTAGGCAAACGATATGAGAAAATAGTCCCTCAACATGTGACGATTCCTGCGATGCAAGGTCCAAATACACACGTCTCCAACATACTGGCTCACGAGGAAATGAGGCCTTACGTCCAAAATTCCTCCCTTTAAACAGTTTGCAGAGGTCTGAAGTTATTCCTCACTTCCCCTATGCATTCAGAGCGTCCTCATTATTCACCTTGATGAATTTATCAGCGTTTATCACAACCACCGTCATGAAAACTAGCATGCTAACCCACACTTTCTGATTATCTGAGGGTCAAATGCATTATAACGTACTGTAGGCTGCACCAAATTGACTTATTTTGATCCAAAGAGCTGCTTATATGATTTATAAATTGCTCGAACACATAAAAATAATTCGGTGACAGGGCCAAAACAATGTCATATGATTGATTTAAATTTATTATTATGTTTTCTTACAGTCACAGCCACAATAAACTAAGCTGAGATAAAATGTTGTTTTCAGATCGCTGACAGTTGATCATGTATATCTTGTTAGGACAAGTGTCAGTTGGGTTTAACTTTTGCTTGTTGTTTTGTTATTGGCTAAAGATTCAAATAAACATAAAATATGATGAAAGTTAAGATGCCAACAGCACAATTACCGACTTAACATTGCCTTATTACAGTAAGGCCTTGGGTAATTGGAATCTCTTGGCCTTTGAAAGTATGTGTTTGAATTTGGCTTGTTTCCATCTGTCTTGAATCTTTGTTTATATTGCGCAAGAAGGCAAATACCGATCAAAGGAGCATCTGCGAGGTCATCGAGTTGCTTTAAAACTGGAAGAAATAACAACTCGGATTATTCTGAATGCTCACACAGTGTTGCTGGTTCATTGTTATTGTATTTATCTTATTTTTGTAACTTGTTTTGAACTACATGCTCTTGGTCGGTTGCATCTGTAACAAAGAAAATTTCCCCTCGGGGATGAATAAAAGTCATTCTGATTCTGATTGTTAACCAAAGATAAAAAACTAATATTATGACTGACTGTGCCAACTTCTAACCACCTAACCACACCTTTTATTACTATTATTATCGAGGGTTCATCAGAGGTGATCACTTGGCGTTCTACTGCGCATGTGTCCTGCATGGGTAGGTGTATGGATCAGGTGTGATGGAAATTCATATTGTGAAAAGATTTCTCTCAATCTCTTGTGTAAATGAATGTGATTTGAGTCAATAACATGTGTAAAAGCTCAGCAGTCTCCACGGTCAGGAAGCCCTTTGTCGTCTTAGCTGTCCTCAAATCTAAGTTAAGTTGATTAGCACAAATCTGTGAGCAAAAGGCACTCTGCTTCGGTATGTAGCTGAGATGGTCTGGTCGAGACTCGGGGAGGATGCTGAAGGGAGATACTCTGGGCTGGTGTTGGAGGTCCATGCTGCTGGAGGAGAGGCTGTTGGTTTCTGGTATCAGGCATCAGCTCTGTCCATATCTGCTGGAACAACAATGAACCTTTGTCTGTGCTCCAAATTATTTTTTCTTCAAGATCTATATAATTTTTCCACAACAGAAGTATGAATAGATGAACAGCTACTGACGTTTGAGATGTTTCCTCTTGTCATTTGCGCACTCACCTGCATTTACATATACAGGTTTTTAAGACGTATCCCACTCACTAATGTTCATTTAACTTCATAACTTAATTTACCACACGGCGCTTTCTGCACTCTGCTAGTCTCACGATATGATATTGTCACAGTATGAACCTCGCAGTACGATATTTATTGCAATATGGTGGGGAGGCTCACGATATTACGATATTCTACATAATAACAAGACTGACATTCTAAAATGCTTTGACCAGTCATTCGGTACAACATTTATCGTCATTAGGGATGGAACGATATCCAAATCTCTCTGCACGATATTTTCACCATAAACATCTCACCGTACCAGATTTATTGCAATATTTTGTGGAGACTCACAAAACTGTGAATATGCTACTTTTTCCTCTAAAAATGCTTCACAAGACTTAATCCAAAGAATGAAGATTTCAAAGTGCTTAGAACAGTTATTTCTTCATGTTGTCTGCACTGAAACTGAGCAAAGGATCATGGTCTATGTAGTTCCCTCTGTTTTTTTTATTAATTTAAGCAAAGAGACTTGTGATTCAGTATATTGTGATGGTCCACGATATTATTGTGAGACCTTTGACGATACGATATCACCAGATTTCTGTTATTGTTACGTCCCTATAAACAAATAATCCGTCTTTTGGTTGCAGCAATACTTTAGTATTAGTCTGTCTACATCTCAATCTCTTTTTTAGATTTAGTTCAGTGGAGATCGGCAGTTCCAGAGCTGAAATTATCCAAATGATTCTAGTGAAGGTGTGCGATATGTTTGATGAGGAAACATTATAACATAGATCAAAAAATAGTGTAATATGGACCCTTTTATCCTATTTTTTTAGTGTTGCGTTGTTGTTTTTTTTAAACTTTGACATGAACTTTTTCCTAGATTACTCACCACGCTTCTTTGTGATTGTATTCGCGATCGTTGCTTTTATCTCCTTTGCCTTGATGTTGGATAAATAAAGCCAGATTTATCTTATCTCCACTGTCTATGAACTGCACTCTGTCTGCTGCTGCTGCTTTTACACCTGTCGCCGTAAATACTAGATCCACTTGGATGGAAGAATCATTTTTGAGGGTCACTGTACTTTTTAGTTGCACTCAGTTTTTATTTTTTCAGCAATATGATCAGCTTTGAGCGGAAGAACGTTGAATTATGAACTGAAACGCTGTTATTTATGTATTGCAGCTCATTTTTTGTGGATAATTCTTGTGATTTGGTTTCAGCATTATCGTTTATCTCTATTTACTTCAAATATATTGCTCTTCAAGGTATGTTATGACCGTTCAACCAAACTGCTTTCATTTTCTGTGTTTGTGTTCTTCACTTTTTTATTTCCTTCAGCTGCAGTGGTGCTTTTGCTTGTTTGGTTTTTAGACGCTACGTCACTGCCAGAACTTGGTGTACCAATAAATGCCTTGTAATCATTTTTTCCCCCATGTATTAAAGCAAAATGAGTCATGCCCCAGTACAGCTATATCGTATAAGCAGCTCTTGAGGTCAAAGTATTCCGATATGCCCTGTCTGAATCTAATTTTAAAGCCTTTTATTGCCCGAGAATCAAGACGTGTGCAATAGGATCACAGACTGTACATATAAATGGACACAGTTCCAAATAGAAAGTGAACATAAGGGCGCTTCCGGCTTCTAAAATCTTGGTCTAAAAATATTCGTATTAACTCACTCCACATGATCCTGGTGTTTTTATTTTGCAATTTTGTTCATAATATTAACCAAAATACTGTCAGTGCAAAATACTGTTGTATCTTTTAAACAAAAGACCTTATTGTGTATCGTCCTGCAGTGTTTCCCGCCGAACATTTGCTAGTCAAGGTCGGTGGGATGAGCCGCTATCAGAGACATGTGAAAATAATCGGAAATAAATTATCATTAGGCTGTTGGGATTAGCAGAACACTGTAGTTGCGTGAAAGTGATACTAAAATTCCAAAAACATTTTACAATTTACAAAACTCCATGACTTTCCCAGGCCTGGAAAATGACATTTTTAATTTGCATGACACTTCCAGGATTTCCATGACCGTGGGAACCTTGTATTATTGTGTCCGATAATCAGGAAGAGCGTGTTAGCATGTTAAGCCCTGATTTGGCCATCTAAATAAAAGCTTTTTAACTCGACTTTTCCTTGTGCAATTTTTACTTTTTTGGAGTGCCTGGATTTCGTTTGTTTAATGTTGTTTGTTAAGTTGTTGTTGTTTGTGTTAGCATGCTAGTTGTTAGATCTACAGTCACAGCAAAATTCTGCATTGGTTTCTTGCATAAACACTTTCTAAACTCATAAAATGAACAGATACAGCAGCTTTGTACTGGATTTGTGGTTAGCAGAGCACAGAGAATAGAACACCTGGCCACTAGTCCCTGGATTCAGTGCATGTCCTGAGCATGTGGCTCTGGTGAGTGAACGCTAAAAAGTCTGCCCACTTTTCCACTGGATTTTTTTTCCCTGTAATAAATGCTAATTCGTTTTGCTGTAAAATGGATATATTTTAAAAACAGCTCTTAGGATGAACAAACTCCGCTGAGTGCTGTCGGCATCTAATTATAATGATTTTCCACAAACGAGGAAGCAATTCTGGTGTGCTGTAAGCATGCTAGTTGTTGACAGTAAAACTCTGCTCTGGCCTCTGAAAGTTCTGAGAAGTGCTTACGAACTGTGAACAATCACGGTGAATAATCAGAGTGCAAAAGGTAAGTGAGGAGAACTGCCAAGAGTTTCAAATGAACTCGCTCTGTTTTTAAAAGCAGGAATGACGTCAAGTACTGATAGTTTATTAAAGGGGAACTCCAGCATGAAGCTAAAGTCCATTGCTAGAGGTGGTCAAATACTGTCAGAAGCCAAAAAACAGCACAGATCAGTGTTTCCTCTGTGGAGATCTCGCTGTGGCAGTGAGTCTGTCAAGGCAACAAACTAGTGTAGTGATGGGGGCAAGTTCTTAACTTCCACGTAAAACACCAATTTGCTTCACACTGAAGAAGCTTAACACCACTTTAACCCATCTGACACCAGCCACGAGTCTAACAAACAAAACACTCTGCCAGGCTCACTCATTAGTGTCTGGAAATGTTAGAAAACAACTTTAGCCTTACTTTTGATGATTTCCCAGTGCGCATGTGAAAACCCAAAAGACTCAATGTCATTTCTAATCCCATTTATTCACAAGTGAATTATATTTTTTTGAAAAACGCTTAAAAATACATCCCCGAACCAATTTCTTTCAACCACTTTCAGTTTCTCTTCTTCTTCTTCACCGTCAGTAGTCGATCCTCACTTGTTGCTTCTGGCGGCTCGAGCCTCTCGCCGCCGCTGGAGTCGGCAATTGAGTCTTTTGGGCTTTGGCCTGTGCGGTGGGAAATCAACAGAGGTAAGGCTAAGGTTGCTTAAAAAGTTGTTTTATAATGTTTCCAGACACTAATGAGTGAACCAGGCAGAGTGTTTTGTTTGTTAGACTCGTGGCTGTTGTAAGAAGAGTTAGAAAGTGGTGTTAAGCCTCTTCAGTGTGAATTGGTGTTTTACGTGGAAATTAAGAACTTGCCCCATCACTACACTAGTTTGTTGCCTTGACAGACTCACTACCACAATGAGATCTCCGACGAGGCAACATTGATCTGTGCCGTGTTTTGGCTTCTGACAGAATTCGACCACCTCTAGCAACAGACTTCAGCTTCAAATGTGCCGGAGTTCCCTTTAAGTTGTATTTCCAAACAGCTCAGCTGTCATTTTTAGCAGCCGCCTCTCATTTAAATCCATTCTCCCTGGCCTCGGGTCACCTACAGTATCACTTGCTTTTCCAGGAGAGAGGGATTAATCGTCAGGCCTTTTACAATAATTGACTCAAAGACACACAGACGCCCACGTGCACGCTCACAGGCACGTGCACGAGACTGACAACAAAGCTGCTGTGGTGAGGGAGGGAGGGGAGGGAAACTGTGATGAAGCGATTCCAAAATCCAATCGTCTGTGTCGTCTTGTTTTGAGCAGAAGGCACATGGTGTACTGTACCGAGAAGGGCCGTAAAACTCGCTTGCGGCTAGAAAATAAAAAAATGTTAAAAAAAAAAAAAGCGGAAAAATAAATAAAATAAAAACGCTTCAGAAGACACACGCGCAGACGTTACAGCAATCACCCTCCATCAAAACACTTTGTCTTGCATACAAAAATACGGCTTGGCATCAGAGCGGAATACCAAATCGGGCCCATTAAGGGAGCACAGGGGCAGCCGCTACTTAGCAACCGAAAAAAAGGGAGAGAGGATTGAGAGCTGCAATATCCCTGTAATAAAAGGAATAAGATCAACTCCTCACTCCCTCCCTCCTCGCGCCTCTTTTCTTTGGCAGTCAAAGGGCCAAAAGCCAAACTTTGAGCTTTCTGGTTCATGACTGGCAGCTGCACGGCGACAAAAAAGTTCAAATCTGTGCAAGGTCAAACGGAAACCTGAGTCGAGCTGATAAATTTAAGTTACTCTTCCTGATTTTTACCGTCTTTTAGAGTTCATTTAAAACAATTTACAGCAATCCAAAATTATTCCTCACTTACCTGCATATTCTGAGCATCGTAATTACGCACCGTAATGAGTTTATAAGCACTTTTCACAATTCTCAGAGGCGTTGTGCAGAGTTTTGCACGACAGAACAACAACTGGCATGCTAATGTGCACTTCTTCATAATCGGTCAAGCTGGCAGATTTTGATCTCAAGAGCTGCTTAAAGGAGCGCTGTGTAACGTTACGAGAGGAGAGTCCGACGCCGTGGAGATGAGGTTGTTTTGGCTGGTCACAGTACAATGTTAAAATAATCAGTTGCCATGGCGACGAGCACCATGGCAAAGTATAGGTCTGATTTATGGAGAGGAGAGCCGCTTAGAGTAGAATGCAGATTTTTCAAGGTATTGCAACAAAAAACAGCAAAAACAACAAAAAAACCCACATAATTAAATGATAAAGAATGCCATATTGCGAAACATCCCAGGCTTATCAGAAATGTTACACAATGCACCTTTAAACAATAGCAGTCTGTACTGGGACAAGACGTCTTTACGTCTTAAAAGTACATCATGTAACTTTATCTGTGGAGTGTCCGTCCTGTGCTCTTGTTATTGCTTCTTATGTTATTGCTTTGTCTTTAATATTTTGCAGTGTGGTGTTAACCCTCCATGGAGGTTCTGTCTCCATGGAAACCAAACCAGACCCAGTTAGAGTTACAGGTCGGCTCTGTGGTGAGGCTGCGCCGCTCACTGTCAGAATGCATGTTTATTTGGTATTTTTGAGCTGTAAAACTATCTGTAATTGAGTAAATGCAAGGCAAAGCTGTTCCTGTTTAAAGTCGTACTGTGGAATATTCCAGGCAAAGCAATGGCGTTTCCATGGAAACAGCAGGTTTTTTCCTTTAAAAACTCGGGAAAAATATCTGATGTAGCTCCTTTTGTTGCAGACCTAATTAAAAGACTGAAAAACATACACAAATATCTTTTTAATATTGCGTTGGCATTTTTTCAGCTCGCGTCATTTCGTCTTTCATCAGGAGTAAGAGGTAAGGTTACTGATGGATTTATCTTGTTATTGAAGGGATTATCACGACGACATCTTATAAAGACCGCGAAGGGGCACGGTGTGCACCTGAAGCTTTTGTTAGATGACTTAATGACATAATTGGAGTGTACAGGTTTATGGGCCCGGTTGGAAGGCAGCGTTCTAGGCCTGGTATGCGCGCTCTGTAAACCGTGCATGCGCCGACAGGAACGAAATTACAAATATGATAATGGGAACTGTCCCGGAATAATATTAGACTTTTCGGTGTGCGTCGCTGTTGTAGATTCGTTGACAGAAACATGCTAAAAATGCGGTTGTTGAAATGTATAAAGAAAGAAACGAAGGACTGCTTGTTATTGCGCGTGTTTGCGTGCTTTTTAAGTACATGCTAAAACCTACAAGCAATGGCAACTTTTCTGCGAATTCATTTCAGCTAATATACAGTCAGTGGAAAAAAAAAACAAAGGTAAAAGAAGCCTATTATTAGTAGCAGCAGTAGTAGTAGCAGTAGCAGTAGCAGCAGCAGCAAAAGCAGTATTAGTAGCAGCAAAAGCAGTAGTAGTAGTAGCAGTAGCAGCAGCAGCAAAAGCAGTATTAGTAGCAGCAGTAGCAGCAGTAGTAGCAGAAGCAGCAGCAGCAAAAGTAGTAGTAGCAGCAGCAGCAGCAGCAGCAGCAGCAGCAGCAGCAGCAGTAGCAGCAGCAGCAGCAAAAGCAGTAGTAGCAGTAGCAGCAGAAGCAGCAGCAGCAGTAGCAGCAGCAGGAAAAGCAGTAGTAGCAGTAGCAGTAGCAGCAGTAGCAGCAGCAGCAGCAGTAGCAGCAGCAGCAAAAGCAGTATTAGTAGTAGCAGTAGTAGCAGTAGCAGTAGTAGCGGTGGCAGTGGTAGTAGCGGTGGCAGTGGCGGTGGCAGGCGTGGTAGCGGTGGTAGTAGCGGTGGCAGCGGCGGCGGTGGCCGTAGCAGCAGTAGCAGTAGTAGTAGCCATAGTAGTAGCAGTAGCAGCAGCAGAAGCAGTAGTAGTAACAGCAGTAGTAGCAGCAATAGCAGTAGCAGCAGAAGCAGTAGTAGCAGTAGCAGTAGTAGTAGCAGTAGCAGAAGCAGCAGCAGTAGCAGTAGCAGTAGCAGTAGCAGTAGCAGCAGTAGTAGCAGTAGCAGTAGTAGTAGCAGTAGCAGTAGCAGTAGCAGTAGCAGTAGCAGTAGCAGTAGCAGTAGTAGTAGCAGTAGCAGTAGCAGTAGCAGTAGCAGTAGCAGTAGCAGTAGCAGTAGCAGTAGCAGTAGCAGTAGTATAGTTGCGTTAACATAGTCTGGCACAGTTGGAATTTCTTGTACAAGTCCTGTTGTTTTGCACCAGCTACAAATAAAAGCCAAGAACTTTCTTTGAAAAGTTCTACTAATTCTGAATTCTGACATTACATTTCCTTTCATTTCACTTTTATCATCACAGTCAGGTTTATACAGTAAGTGCACGGGTGGAATTTCTGGCACAAGTATGACAGTTTCGCATCGACCTGTACTAAAGCTTGCAGGTACGGCTGATAAAAGTCAATAAAATACCTGTAGCTCGTGGCAGGTTTCACATCGTCCTCTAATACGCCCTTTACTTTATTTATATTGAGGCGTAGGTGTACGTGTTAGCAACAATATTCCTCGAGCCAGAAATCTACCCGAGTCACTGCGCTGCCAAAAACGTGTCAGGAAAGTGCTGGAAGGTGAGGCCCGTTTGTGTTGTTTGAGTGTAAGAATGTGGTACTGGTGTTTCCTATGTATAATAACGCGTGTGACGGTGGCAATTAAATCCAGAATGCGACGTCTGGTGGAGTTCAGTTGGTCAGATATTTAAAAATGACGACATTAAAGACGACTGCTGTTGTTACATAGTCGGTTTTGTTACGTAAGATCCGTAATTACTGTCCGTGATCTAGTTTTCTGCGCCTGATCTGAACTGTGAAAACGTGATCGACAACTGGTTCTGGTCGTGATCCAGCGTTATTCCTCACCCAAACAACTAGCATGCTAACCAGACTGCAAAAGGGGCAATGACGTTATAAGGATTTTCAACCAGAACATTTTAAAATATAAAAAATATTAGTTTCTATTGAACTTTTTCAAATATTTACATACATGTGTATACCTGTATAACACATTTAAAACAACGTCAGCTCACCAAATGCTCCACATAAATGTCAGCAAAACAAATGAAACCATTACAGGGTCAATGACGTGTAAGGATTGTTAACCTAAAACCTAAAAAATATTAGTTTCTATTAAACTTTTTCATATATTTACAGTGTCAGACGCATAAATCTGTGTTTAACATTTTATATGAAGCATTTTTAGTGTAAAATGTCATGTGGTGTGACCGAGAATAACTTTAAAATTGTTTTATTTTCTAAAACATAGTTGGGATATTAATCTAAGTTCTAAGTGAGTAATATGAAGTATATAGAAACTAACTGTTGCATTTCTTTAGATTTTTAATGCATATTGAGATTTTCTTTTGCTCCAATATGACAGTCGCCTGCTTGTGTTTAATGAACAAATGACTGCCCTGGAAAATGCATCAAATGAGGAAAAATGCCTAAAGAACCATTCACCCAAGTCGACTTTGTCTGTTATTAAACTCCAGCCATAGAATTCCTGCTGTTATTAGTCACACCACATGATGCACGGTCGCACCACATGACATTTTAACACTTTAAGTACAAAAAACATGCAAAAATAACTTATGATTTCTGAAAAAAATTATTTGGCTCCACGGAGGTCAGAGGTACTACAGAAATGTGGTGAATTATTATGAAATTTGAACCTTTTTAGCTAAAGAAACTGCAATTGGACAGAAAATGTAGGTGGCGAGTCAGTGACCCATGAAGAAGTGGACTAAGCAAAAGTGACATCGCCCGCAGCGTTCGGCTCCAGTCAAATGAAGCTCACTAGCATTAATAGCAGCGAATTTGTAGTCGAGGTTCATATTAAGAATAGGTATTAACTAGTGCTGTCAAAAATATCACGTTATTAATGAGTTAATGCAAAACAATTTTAATGCTCTTAATCGTGATTAAATATTTGAATCGATTGACAGCACTATTTTGAATGTTAAAAAACTATAATACCAAACCATAAGGTGAGTGGAAAGGGTTCACATTTCATATTTAGCCCTAAAAGTCTCTGAAATTCTACACATGTAGGTGCCGTAAAGTCATAGGAAATTCACTTTAGGTCATGAAAAAGTCATGGAAAAGTTTTGAAATTCTGTCAGTGAAAAAGAGTGGGGACCTTGATCAAAGGAACTGGGAAAAAAATCGTGTGCAGGGCCTTTAGTGTCATTTTTGTCTTAAAATCTTAAAATCTATGACATTCCATTTCTCGGCTGTCCTCCCGCCCCCACACCGGGACACGGCGGAGCACCGCTGCTGTCATTTGATGTTAAATTAGGCCGTGGTGCGTTCAGGGCCCCGGCTGTCTGCAGCAGTATAAGTGTTGCCTTTGGGGGCCTATCGGGGATCAGGTGGTGGAGTCTGGTGCCGTCTCCAGGTGATCTCTGAGTGTCTTTTTATAGTCGGGGGGCTCGCTCATGTCAGGATGACAGAGGGTCCGGTCTGATCCTCCGCTCTCCGGGGGGCGCTCCTCGGACACATGGAGGAGGAGCAGGTTTAAAGATGCACTGTGTCACTCTTCGGTCGCGGGTCTGTCACCGATGGAGATGCCATTGCTCTGCCTGGAATGTTCCACAGTGTGACATTAAACGTCCACCTTACATTTATTAAATTACTGGTGGTTTTATAGCTCAAAATACCCACGATTCAAAGATCAGACCTGGAACTTGGTCTGGTTTGGTCTCCGTGAAGATAGAAAGATTTAATGCTGTAACGTAGAACAACCAGACAAAGCAAGAACATCTCCATGGAGAAAAGCATTTGACGGAACCTCCACCAGAAAAGTTACACAGTGCACCTTTAGGACCCTCAGCAGTCACTTCCTCGTGGCCGTTCCACCCTGAGTCACTGTGGACAGGATAATGGACAAGGTCAAGATAGAAATGGTTTATCAGTTATCTGCTTTATTGGTGATATCGCAGGATTTACTTATTCCCACTCCTTTTTTGGGCAGGCAAAAAGGCAAAAAAACAAATTTGATCGTCCTTGTTTAAATTTTTTATTTATTTTTTTCTCTCTTCTTTCTTTTTCTTTCTTGTATTTGGAGTTTGCATGTCTGTACATATGATTTTGTGAACTATGCTCGAAATAAACCATAAATGATGATAATATGATTTCCTGGTATCAGTACTGAATTAATATTTGGCACTGTTAGGTATTTTTAAAATGTATTTATTATTGAGTTATTAAATTGCATTATTATTATTATTATTATTATTATTATTATAGATAGATTTCATCATTATTATTATTATTATTATTATTATTATTATAGATAGATTTCATCATTATTATTATTATTATTATTATTATTATTATAGATAGATATTTTTTTAAATGCAATTATTATTTTTTGTGTGCCCATGTGTCATTTCCAGTTTGTCCCTCAGATTTGTAAAGTAAAAATCAAAAAATCATATCCCAGGCAAATCAATTTTTTATTATTTTTACAAAAGCGAAAAAACTGAACATGAATTTGGTCCTTGCTATGGGTTTTTAGAAAGGGTAATATCGGTATCGGCAAGTATCAGTTATTGGCCACAACTCAAAGACAAATATTGGGAATTAGTATCGACTCAGAAGATCAATATCGGACCATCCCTAGACTATTACAGGCAACACTACTGTTACTGTTTCCATTGTAATAGAATTGTATGGTGAGAAATGTTCCACAGCATGGCATTAAACATGTCTCTACATGTAAACAAAGGTTGAGTAGAGTAGCCAACAGTTATACTCAAGTAAAAGTACTTACTTCAAAATAACATGACTAGTGCTCCCAGAAATTACTCAAGTAAGAGTAAAAATGTATTTGGAGAAACTTTTACTGGAGCCCAAATAAGTGTCTGGTTTTACATCTGATTTATAATTTGAAGTTAATATAAGTTAAAGGACAAAACATTAAATAATGCACAAAAACTGGTATTTTAGATGAACCACAAACATGAGAAAAAATAAAATCATATCTGAAGGAATGGCCTAAGAACCACAAATGTTCAAATAATCTCAACTTGTCAACATACAATCTTTGTCACTTAGACTTAACCACAGTGGAAAGAGAAACTAAAACGTTTACTTCAGTAAGAGTAGTTTCTCTGCCAAATGTGACTTAAGTAGTGGTTAAAGTACACGCCTGAAAACTACTCCAGGAAGTACAATTTATTTAATCCTCAAAGACCTACGTTATCGTATACGATAACGAGGAATATGTTTTATATAACCGCGCATAACTTTCTAACCGTAAAAGATAGAAACTTACTTTTTTCCCCTCTGAAAGTGCAGACATAGAAGTTTCCATACATTTCTGCGGCTTTATCCTACGTCACACTCGTGCTGTGTGATGCAATAGGAACTTGGTTTTCAGCCAAGCTCATGCGCTCCGTCCATTTTGATCGGCCAAAACTTTGCCAAAGAGTGAAGTGAGTCAAGATGGTTGATTCCTCTCGGCCGTGTTTGCTTTTATTGAAGCGATTGAAAAAGTCGCTCTAAGTGGAGTTAATTCTCACATACACGGCAAATTTACACATCTTGGTGTGCGTAATTGCGCGTCCCTTTCTATTTTTATTTGAAAGGTTTATTTCACTCAAAATGAACAAATACAAATGTAATAAACACCAGGGAAATGCATTACAAGTGATGTGGCTCTGTTCTATGCTCTGGTCCTGGACTTTACAGGAGCTGTTTCCATGACTGGCACCAGAAAAGTTTTTTTTTTTTAGGGCAATAAGGATATTTTGAATTTACTTATAGACTTGATATTTTGCATTTTTGTAGCTAAGGCCCTAAATTAAGCATTTTTTATGTCCAAAAAGTTGTTTATACATGTTTGCTGTGTTTTGTATAAAAGAGTGGGAATTTTATTTTATTTTTTTTATTTTTTTCATCTCTATTCCTGCTCCTACAGCTTTTATTACAACCACATGACACAACTACAGCAGCAGATTGTGAAATAACAGGCTGTACTGAACAAAAGGATGTATAACACTTCATTAGGGGGTAAAAGGGGCAATTTTAAAAGCAAAATTAAGAAAAAAATCCAGGCAACGAGAAATGTACTACTTGCCCTTAGGTCTTCAGGGGTTAAAAAGTCACTTAAGTTTAACAGGGCACTGCCTATCTCTGCCACTAGGCCAAGTTACAGGTCAGATCTGTGGAATGTGAACATTGTATGGCATTTCCTGAGCAATAAAAACACCTGTCATTAACTAAATTATAGTTAATTACACGCTATAAAACCAGGCTGGCCCCACCTAGTGCCTAAGATCAATTTCATTTCTCTCCAGTGACTACGTCAGAAATCAGAATACAGTCGGTGGTTTGCAAGAACCCCGGAAGTAGTCGGCGCACCGGCCAATCAGAGAAGAGATGTGAAGCCATGACGTCAAACTCCAGCACCTCTGGGTCATTTTGTGGTGCAGCGCAACAGTAAACAAAGTAGTCGAGATGGACGTAGATGAAGCCGGACATTTTGTGTTACCAACAATTCTCGACATCGAGGATTTAAAGCCGGAACAAAGAGAATGTTTGGTGAATTTTATCAAGGGGAAAGACGTTATTGCCCTTCTTCCTACGGGATTTGCTGTTGTGCTGTGATTACTTGGACACCACTGAGCGTTTCGGCGCATTACATACGTCACCACCAAATAGCAGTGATTGGTTAAATCCAAAAAGTACTCGCCTACCGTAGAGCGAACAAATCCTAATGCTGCCAGGTCAGACGGTTTGAATTAGGCTAATAAAACATCCTTTCCCTCTACTAAAAAGATTACACAGTGCGGCTTTACTTCTACAAAACCCTTATCTGGCATCATATAAGGTCTTTTACAAGTCCATTGTGTAACTTTTCTAAATGCTTTGTCTGGGATGTTTCACAGTTCGGCACACAAACTTTCTATTTTCATGGAGACCAAGCGGAAAAACCAAAGTTACAGGTTAGATTTGTTGAGAGACAAAACTGTGCACAGTCAGTCAGTTATGTTTGAGCTATAAAACCACGTGTAATTTAACAAATGTAAGCTAGATCTATTTAATGTCATATTGTGGAGCATTTCAGCCACAGAAACCTAACCAAAAAGTGCATCTATAGCATCCACTCCCCTTTCTGTATTGTGTATTTGCCGTGCCCAGTGTTCTCTTGGATAACGCCTTATTTGCTCCTCATTTGTGTTTTTTTAAGCCAGTCTCCGTCGCCTTCCCATCCATTGTGAACCATTAAACCAATCCCCATTCTTTCACATGTAATTGCCACCGAAGCCTCGCCACAATTACATAAAAGCAGTATAAAAGGGGGCTAAATTTGAAAGTGTTTTTTGGTGAGCCTGGTTAAGATGAAATAAAAGGCCGCGGGCTCCTGGCGAAAACATCAAGCCCCAGCCAAGCGTGTCCGTGTGCGTGTGTGCGTGCGCGTGTGTGCGTGCACGTGCGAGGGTGCGCGTGAGCGTGCACGTGTGGCACAGTACCGAGGTCCAGTGGAGCCGCTGTGAATAGCAATTAGCGGTGTTGGCCGTGCTGAGAGGGCCGCAGCAGATGTTCAGAAAAAGCTGAGATGTTTTTTTCTTTTTTTCCGGTTTGATATACAATTAGCCTAAATACGCCCATGGATCAGTGCAGGGCCCAAGTTTAACGTCTGTATGTGTTTGTGAATGTGTGAAGAGATGGGAAAGATGGGAAAAGAAAGAGTTGTTTTGCTGTGTACGATTATGGTTGTTTACTAAAAGGTCCTGCGTTACACACAATCGACTCTTGTGAGCTTTAAGTCACGATTTAATGTTTTTACCTTCTCAAAAACAAACCTGGAGTTGTGCTTTATTCATTCACATATAGTATGTTTGCGTGACCTTTTATTATTAGTCTGTCTACATCTCCGTTATTCCCATCTCTGCCTTTGACGATACGATGATATGATATTTGGGTTATTGTTCCGTCCCTATGCACTAACACGTGCTGATTAATGTGCACGGCCCCATATTTAATAAATAAACAGACCTGAAGTTGTTTTGTTTCATTCACACACGTTTGAATAACTCTTTATTATTAGTGTCTACATCTCCAGAGTTCAAAATGGTGCTTTTCAAGTTAACAACTATATCTTTTACATTTTTATTTAATAATTTTGTTCAGGAGAGATTGGTAATTCCAGGGCTTAGATGATCCAAATGATTCTAGTGAAGGTGTATGGAGTTAAAAAAAAAACACACACACACAGTGGAGCACTTCCTGTATTACCGTATGACATCAAAAGGTGGAACAGAGCCTCAGCCTCAGCCCATGGATCTATAATAAGAGCTGGATAAGACACGCCCCCTCTATCCATGACCACAGATTGATTTGTGGGCGAGGGAGGTATTGCAGCCCAGAAAAAAATCTTCCAGAGAAGCAAAATGCATTTGTGTAAAATCAACCTGCCCTTGTTCGGGTGACAGGGCATCGACAGCTTTCACAAAGGTCAGATTTTGTAAGGATTGTTCTGTATTTTTACAATACGAGCGCCTAAAAGTCAGCTTTATAAGAGTTAGCCGCTCTGATCAGGACTCTAATTCAAAGAAAACAGTGTATATAATTGTGAGAAGGGCACCTATACATTCAAATATGAGCTAATATATTTACAGCGTTTCATTATTTGAAAAATAGAAAGGTTTTGCATTTTTTACACTCTTTTTCGGGCACGACTGGGCTTTCTGACGGCACACGGGCAGCGTTGGGAAGTAAATGCGGAAGTAAAAATCTTTTTTGAGAGCACAGGCCGTTGAAAACAATATGGCGCCATCTTGGATTCATCTTCCAGATTTTATTATAGTTCTGTTCCTCAGCCCTGTGCAGTGTATGTGTGATAAACATGTGAATGAAGCAAAACACAACTACGTCTGTTTTTGATGAGGAAACCACATTATATAATATAGATTAAAAAAATAGCAAAATATGGGCCATTTAAACATGCCATGTGTTTATTTATGAACACAGTTTGACTCTAGGGTAAGTCGGAGTTGGTTTGTGGGCTTAGAAACAGCAGAGGAGTTTTATCTGTGATGCAACAAAACAGGCAGAATGCAAACGGAGCATTTTTGATGAATGGAAAGTTCTATAGTGTGGCACTGATCTGAGCTATCTTGTGTTTATTCATGTACACATGGTTTTATGGCTAAAATAAAATACTGTCGGGGAAAAAAACATGCATTATTATTGTGAGTTGACTCGCCCCTTTACAGATCTGACCTGTAATTGACCTGGTATTATCATCTGCTTCTCTCCGTGCAGATAGATTTCAAACCGCACTGTGGAACATACCAGGCAAAGCATTAACACCTCGCTGGTGACAAGCATAGTGATGAAATCTCCATCCGAAAAGTTCCTTCTGACTGTTTTAACTTTGCGTCGACCGTTTCCGTGGAAATTCCGTGGCGACGAACAGCGAGCAGGTGCCGCCGTCCGTTCCAGCTGTCTGTATACAACCTCGAAATGACCACTGCTAACTACATTTCCCAGCTGTATTAGGGAAAAAATAAATAAATACAGCTTTATGTTGAAGAGTGAGGTGAACACAATAGTCGTCCAGGCCAAAACAAAGAGGAGGGGGGGCAGGAACAGCGCTCGGCGGGAGGGGGGACCGGGCCGGGAGAGCACGAGGCTAAATTTAAATCGTAATTGGCCGACTTCCACCGGCTTGTGGGCATTTTAATGAGTCATAATAACTTCATTTAAAACCAGCTGAGCAGAAAATAGATTGGAGAGGGGCCTGTGGCTAGTATGGATTTGGGCCGTGTGCGAGAGAGAGGGATGGAGGGGGGGAAGGATGGAAGGAGGGATGGAGGGAGGGAGGGAAGGAGGGAAGTGGCAGTATGATCCAGGACAACTACCAGGGACAAAATGCAGTTCTCTGACAGTGATCGCGCCAATGAAAAAGACAATAGAGAGCCTCTGGTTTCCGATGGCGTAGTGGATTCTTCGACGATGATGATTAAAACGTCACTACCTGAAAGTATTGCAGTGTTCAGACACCTTTGTACACACCGTGGGATCGCAAATCGTAGCGTGTCCTGATATTTTGTTATGTTTTGGAAAGGGTATAAAGATGCATTATGGAGCTTTTACAGTCGAGGGTTCTTGTTGTTGCTTTGCGTCCGAAGTTTGAAAACGCTTTTTTTTATTCCAATGTTTATTCACATTATAGTTTCCCTTTATGAACACTGATGGAATGTAGTAAACAGAAAATAAACTAAATATACTGAACTGTGTTTCAGTGAAATTGTCAAACTAGCCACACGCACTTAGACAATGACCCAGTGGTGGAACATAATGAAGTAAAAGTAGTAATGTACTTACACATTTTAGGGATCTGTACGTTACTTGTACACTGCACAAACCAAAATCTAGTCAAGCTAAAATGACTTGAATTACTTAAGTTTTACCGTGATTTGATTAAATTTCACTTGGCAAGGGAAATGATCTGGCAGTGCAATAAGATTTTTGTACATGAATGAAAATACAACTTGTTACACTTAAAATAAGAAAAACAACAACTTTTGGACTTAAAATAAGAAACAAAATCAAATGTTGCTTGAATTAAGAAAAAACACTTGCATGTAGTCACTTGTCAAGATGATTCGACTCAAATAAGGTAAAATGTTCATAATTTAAGTCATTTTAACTTACCTAGATATTGTTTTTGCTTCACTGCGTCTGAGAGCAGGTTTCTGTACTTTCTACTCCCCTACATTTTTTAACCGTAAGTATTTGTATTATTGTCTGACACCTGCTGAAAAAGCTGAAGGGTTATTTTTAAAATGTTCATAATTTGAGCAAACAAAACAATATGTGTACAATACTGTGCAAAACTTTTAAGCAGGTGTGGAAAAATGCAGTAAACTCAGACTTTACAATGAACACTGCTAACTCTGCTGCCTGTGCAATACTGGGACCCTGTGCAATAATGTAAGATAGTAATTTATTGTATATATAGTTTTTAGATTGCAATTTATTGTATATATTGTCTTAAGACAGCAATTTATATGATACATAGTTTTATAATCCTTATCTTTATAGATCCTTATAGTGTTTGTCTATGTTTAACTTAACTGTGCTTCTATTGCTGCTACTGTTTCTTGCTGTTCTCTTTACTGTGCGTTGCAACACTGAAATTTCCCCATTGTGGGACAAATAAAGGATATCTTATCTTATCTTATCTTATCTTAAACAAAGAATGCTCAATCAATTTACAAAATGCAAAGTGACCGAACAAAAGAAAAAGCCAAAGTCATGAAGAACGATCTTCAGCCTAAAGAAGAAGTTGTGTTGGTTCCTTCAAAAACTGCTTGTAAGTTTACCTAGAAGAACCGATGCTCTTTGAAAGGCAAAGGTCACACCAAATTTCCACACCTGCCTATAACTTTTTCACAGTACTGTATATATAAAAACTGCTCGGAAAAAAAACGGATTCAACTGTTTCTGTTAGCACAAATCTGCGTCAAAATTACTACATTTTAAGCTTTTTAGACTTAGACAATATCTGTGCGAAACGAAGTGCATTTTTAAACAGCTTTTACTTTACTCTGGTATCTCTATTTTAACTTTAGTAGCAAAACCGAGTACTCCATTTACCACGGCGTTCACCTTTACATAAACTACAATGCGTGCTTATTCCAACATTATGCCAACACCGCCGTTCCCAGGCTAAACTTCCCCCGTCGGCACAAAACCCAAAAACAATCCTCCGAAAACACAATGAACTCTCTGTGTCGCTCCATCAGCTGACGTCCATTCTTCATAATGTCATCTAAATATCTCAAGGGCCGCGACGACAAGGGCCCTCGCCCGTTAGGACCGTGACGGGCAGAGGACGCTGGCGCAGGCTGCCGGGGGGGAACGGCGGAGGCTGGCGGAGGAGGGGGTGAGGTTGGCGCGTGGTGACAGCTTGGACTGGGATCATAGCGGGTGTTTGAAGCGGAGTGACAGTAAATGTAGGCAGGTGTGACAGCTACGGAGTACAGAGGAGTATGGAACAGACAGCAGAATGGTTTCATGTTTGGGTGAGGAGTTAAGAGCGGTGGGACTGCGGGAAAACTACGGAGCTACAAGTGGTTCTGCTTAAAATGTGTGGTGCAGTGGGTTGGGTACCAGAGAACCAGAGGATAACTTGTTTGAGACTGGTTTCATGCTTGGGTGAGAAGAGTTGAGAATGGTGGGACTGCCTGAAAACTATAGAGCTGAAAGTGGTTGTATTAGCGGGTGGTGTAGTGAGTTAAGCGTTCGCCAGTGAACCAGAAGGTTAAGGGTTTGATCACGGTTTCTGAGTTGGTGGTGTGGTGAGTTAAGCCAATGAATCAGGAGGTAACCAGTTTGAGATTGTCTTCACGTTTGGGTGAGAAAAGCTGGTGGAGCTACAAGTTCTGTTTAAAATGTGTGATATTGAAGGGTGGTGTAGTGGGTTAGGTGCCTGAGAACCAGAAGATAACTGGTTTGAGAATGGTTTCATATAGATAGGTACTTTTTTGATCCAGAAGGAAAATAACAGTTGGAGTTGGTGGGACTGCCTGAAAACTATGGATCTACACGTGGTCCTGCTTAAACTGTGTGATGTTGAGTTGGTGGTGTAGTGGGTTAGGTACCAGAGAACCAGAAGATAACTGGTTTGAGAATGGATTCACATAGATGCATATAGGAAATAGGACATTCAACTTTAGGGATGTAACAATAACCGAAATATCGTATCATCAAAGGTCTCTCAATAACCTCGTGGGCTGTCACAGTATATCGAATCACACCGTAATTTTCTTAAATGCATTGTTTATATTCTAATAAACATAGGGAACTACATATCCCATGATTCATTTCAGTGTAGACAACATGAAGACATATGTTTTTTTGACTTCAGTTCTTGAGATTATGACAGTCCTATCTACAATTGTATTAGCTTCTCCAAAATATCGCAATAAATATCGTACCGTGAGATTCGGATATCGTTCCATCCCTAGTCGTCATTTATAGTGATGTGTCGTACAGACGTATGGAGGTATATTTATATTTCTGTGTATTTGGGTGAGTTGGTGGAACTGCATGAAAACTATGGAGCTACAAGTGGTTCTTCTTTAATGTGTGATGTTGACGGGTGGTGTAGTGGGTTAGGTACCAGAGAACCAGAAGACTTTGAAGGTTTGAGAATGGTTTCATATAGACAGATAATTATTTTATTGATCCCGAAGGAAATAACTCTTTCGGCAGCAGCAACAATAAAACAAACCTAGTAATATAGTCGTCATTTATAGCGTATCGTACAGACGTATGGCGTTGTATTTATATGTTGTTGCTATATTTGGGTGAATTGATGGTCCTGATTAAAATGTGTGATGTTGACGGCTGGTGTAGTGGGTTAGGTACCTGAGAACCAGAAGGTTACTGGTTTGAGACTGGTTTCATATAGATAAGATAGTTACTTTATAAATATATTTCTATTTTGGTACATTTTTATTGTGGTATATTTGGGTGAGTTGGTGGGACTTCATGAAAACTATGAATCCACAAGTGTTTCTGTTTAAAATGTGTGACGTTGACGGGTGGTGTTAGTGAGTTAAGCGTTTGCCAGTGAACCAGAAGATAACCGGTTTGAGAATGTTTTCACGCTTGGCTGAGAAGAGTTGACAGTTGGCGGAAAAGCATGACAAATACGGTGCTACAAGTGGTTCTGCTTAAGCTTGCGTGATGCTGAGTTGGCGGTGTAGTGGGTTAAGCGTTTGCCAATGAACTAATGGGAAAAGGGTTTGAGAATATTTTTCAGGACGGATTCATATTTGGGCAAGTTGGGTTTGAACGGAGGAAAAGTATGAAAAATATCGCGCTACAAGTGGTTCTGTTTAAAATGTGTTGTATTAAGAAGGCGGTGTAGTTGGTTAAGCACTTCCCTGTGAACCAGAAGGTAACCCGTTTGATTCCCACCCTCATACATCTACTTTAGATGGACGAGAAAGTGAAAATGGGGAAATTTGATGAGGTTAAATGAGCGTCTATAATGTAAGAGTACCTCGAAAAAAACATCAAATGTTTATTTTGTAGGGCTTCCAAAAGATTATCTTTTTAAAAAATCTCGATTAAGATCTGAAATTCTATAGTTAATCACATATTGAATTGTATGTTTAAAATTGTGTTATTTTGCATTTAAAGCCACAATGTAAAGCAGTTCTTATCCATTTAGCAATCACTGTAGTTATTTTTCTTTGCCGTGTGATTATCCACAGGTCTGTGGCGACTCTGCCAAATGGTACTTTGTCTGATCTGAGGCTCTTGGCTGGGAAGCACCGGCCGCTGCACCGGGGGTTTAGTTTGGAGGTGTTAACTTAGACTAGACGTACTTCGGTGGTGCTGAAACTCTGCTCGACACAGGCTGCATTTAACTCTTGACTTGTAACTTGTAGCATCTGGAAGTTTTTTAAAGTCAAATAAACAGTTCAAAAGTCCAGAAGCTCCTCTGTTTCTCCATCATGACAGTAAGTTTACTAAAACACGGCGCTCTGAAGATCGAAAGTGAAACAGCCAGAGGAGCTGCCTACGGATGTGTCGAACAAAAAGTTGGTGAACTCTAACCGTGAGTAAAAAAAAAAAAAAAAATCTAATATAAATAATAATTCTAATATTTTATTTTATTTATTTAGTTTATTTTTTACTGTACATATATTTAAATATTAGGGGGAAAAGCTGATGGTAATAAATTCGTAATAATTTCAACTTCACTTGTAAAATCAGCTTTAATATTGCTTATTTTATTTATTGTTATTTTTTTCATGTGTTATTTATGGCATTGTGTCAGTGGATTTCAGTCTATTTTCATCAACTTGTATTGTTTCCAAATAGATTAAATACATGAAATACAGCTCAAGAGCAACAATACCAATTAAAAAATGGTTTATATTCTAACATCTGTGCAAAAATATGACGGCAAATATAACTTTAAAATGAAAAAAGTTATTACTGCAGGTACATGAAAGCCGTTGCCTGTTGATTACATGAGGCTTCCTTTCTGAAAAGCAAACTTGCATGTAGTTGCGTGCGGCCAGTCTCCTCTCTGCAAGTTACAGGGTTTATTTCTGAATCCTCACTGTGAGCACAATGTTCTCTCCGCGTTTTATTTTCTCGTACTGCGACTCGTGGCAGAGAGCTTGGATGTCATGGCTCTTTGGCTGCAGATCCTGTTCTTTCACACTCCCAAAAGGGAAAAACCAAGTGGGAGGATTGTTTGCGACATATATGGCGACAAAAGTAAATATTCTCCCTTATTATATTTTCTTTTCGTTACGTAAGTGGGGCCAACCGCTCTGAGTACGTTTTTAGATCAATTTCGCCGTGCAGATTAGCGAGCTGTGAATCCCATTTGTGGAAGTAGCTCCCTCACGAAATGCCGCTTTGAAACTTTTATATTTTGGGATGAAGGAGAGAATGAACCCGGCTAAGCGAAGATCCGCCAACGGCACTTTCATGTGGTGGGGAAAACGGGGAAAAAAGGGAGAAAAAACTAGCAGGAGAAAGTGAAAGGAGTCAGCTAGCGGAAGATAAAACGCGCACACAAAAGCCATCTGGAAGTAGCCTGGACACACAAGGATCGCTGCTAATTCCGCGGGGAGGTACGACATGAAAGCTGTAAAGCATGGATATTGTGTTATAACTGTTGAAAACAAGCAAGTCTGTGCCTCGGAATACTAATACGCCCAGACAAGGAGAGGGGAGGCGGAGAGATACGCAACAGCTATCCCAGAGTAAACAAGGCCTATTCGGAGGCGGCTGAAATGGGTCCCCCTGCCGTGTAGAGGGAGGCGGAGGGGTATTGATTTGTAACTGTTGATTTGTAGGTTTTTGGGGTTCGAGTTGAGCTTATTGAGGTGTTGAAAGTATGGAAAATGGCAGCCACGTTGTAAATTTGAAATGGAGAAATGAGCGAACAGGTTCATTGCTCTGATCTGGTTGCATCAAATCAATTCAGTTATTTATAGAGCGTTTTTCCTACAAAAAATGCAACACGACGCGCTTTACAGTGATTAAAAAAGAACAATCCCACATTTTCCTCCACAAAATCACCCCACATCCATATGAACGGTACTTCCATTGTAAAGGTTTCGCGCCAATACTGTGGTCCATCGTTTTTCGCGGGGGTTACGTTCTAAAAATAACGCGCAATTGGCGAAATCCACAAAGTTAGTCAGCTTTATTTTTTACAATTTGTAGTTATACGTAGTTGTTGGCGCTGTTTTTATACGCCCGTTGTAATAAGACGGGACGTATTATGGTATGGCGCTGTCTGTCCGTCCGTCGGTCTATCCGTCTGTGGACACATTAAAGCTTTGTAGTATCTTTAAGTTCTGTTGCTGCAATCTGATTGGTGGAATTCCGATTCTAGAATGTGATGATGTCATACTCATACTCCTACTGCAAGAGCCAGATTTCCCTATTGATTATCCGTCCGTCTGTCCGTCTGTCTGTCCGTCTGTCCGTCTGTCTGTGGACAATTTCTTGTCCGCGCTCTAACTCGACAACCGTCTCACCTAGGAATGTCAAACTTCCAAACTGCACCATCAATTCATCTTTAACTGGGTTTGACAAATTCTAACTTAATTCTATATACAATAATTCAAAGTACGGGCGTATTTTGCCCCGCTGGCGGAGCTCTTGTTTATTCTTGCGAACAGACACGCCACCTTCGATTACGCGGAACACAATGCATGGGTTCTCCCTTAGCCAATCAGAACGCAAAACCCGATGCGCGTTCAAACATGCGAAATTGCACCAAAAAAATCTGCGAAACTGCAAAGAAGCGACGCCACAATATTGTAAGCCTCGACAAAATATCACAATAAATATCAAACCATAAGATGCAAGAATAATTTGAACGATTTCAGCCCTGGAATCACCCATCTCTGCTGAACTAGAGGTGTAAAAGGTACACAGCAAAAATGTGTTAAAACGGACTTTCACAGAATCAATTTGAACATTTCTCGGGGTTTATTTGAGTCCAGTCTGTTCTAGGGTTAATTTCACATTTTTGGAAGTGTTAATTAAGTCACACTGGACTGAAGTTCCTGTTTAAACCCGAAATGAAGAGTTATACTAACATTTTGAGAGTAAACGGATAACACTTTGTAGGGTTATCCTGATTTAGCTGAACAATACACGCCGATGTTTTATTTTTACACTTTATTTTAGTTCATTTAAGATTAAATTATGTACAAAACTGGTTTAAACGGGTCTTCTCTGGCGGAGTTTGAAGAGGTGGGAGCGAGGTGCCAAATTAACACTAAGGGAAGTTGAATTAACTCTAGATATGGTTGAAGTTAATTCAACATCCCCAACTCTGGCAAATAACCCCAACTCAAATAGTTAAAATAACACTTTTTTTTCTGTTAAAAGCAACTTTACCCTGAGATTTTAATCTTCCAGTTTTTGTTGTGTAGCTGTTACCTTGAAAACTCCAACTACATGACAAGTATTTTGAGTTTTGTAGATGCAATAAGGTAAAGTTCAAGCTCAAAAGAATCTATTTTGTGTAACATAGGACCTGTAAAAATGAGAATAGTTGACACTGATTGTGCTAAAAGACTTACCAGGTTAAGTCAGAGTCCAGTTCTTGTTTAGTCCTGGTTCAGTTCTTGTTTAGTCCTGGTTCAGACCTGGTTTTGTTCAAGTTTTGTTGTTCGTCGCCTGTGTTACCCTGGTATACTTGTTATTTGTGAACCATTTTCTATGCTATGAAAACTCCAGTAACAGCCTTTATATATGTTCAATAATATAACAGTAAAATTGAAAAGAAAATTCAATTACGCCTCTTATTTAGACCCAAACGACGTTCTATTTGCCTAATTAAAACCAATACACCAAACCGACGGCGGCGTGTTTCCCCCGGAGCGCGTTGAGCTTGATGGATGCATCCCGCCGCAGTTACTCTGGGAAATGACTCGCTAATAGCCGGCTAAGTTCCCGGCGCGTTGTCCGATCATGTCTCAACGTCCCGCGGGGAAGTGACATTGAGGGGGGACAAAGACGTAATGAGAGCGGCAAGGATACGGCGAGAGACAAGCTACACGTGTCCGCTGTCAAACTGTCACGGCCGCCGCACGTCAAAAACCTCAAACGCCGTGTAAACTGCGCGGGGAACGTCACGCAGGAACCCCGGAGAAGTTGACGGCTTCCAAAAACAATGGTCGGCCTGCGTGGTGTGTTCAGGAGATGGAGTCGTCGTCGATGTATAATTTATCGATTAGTGGTTTGAATTCAGTTGGAAGCTTTAGCCTTGGGTACCGCAGATTTTGCAACTGAAAATACCGTAGATAGAAAAGGAAAAATATGCTAGCAACACTGTTCTATCCAAAATATTTCAGGATACAAGGACATGGAGTAACGTGTAGCTTAAAGGAACCAAACCCAAAATGTGCTACATACGTCCCAGGTAGTTATTGCAAAAGAGAAAGCCCTTCTCAGTTGATTTATCGGTAAAATATCAAATAAAATAAAAAATAAATAAAAATGTTGGTAACTCCTGTATATGTAGTCTGCATTCTAACTGTTTCAGAACCAGCCCAACCTTTGCATCGTTTAAAACGCACCTTAAGAGATGGTTGAAAAGCAGTCAAAATTGTAACCATCTTTAGACACCACTACACACACACATACAAACACACACACGTAGACACTAGCACTTTAGAAATAGTACCGTAATACTGTAGGCACCTTATAATGCAACAGCACTTTAGGTCATGATAGCTATGTTTATTGTACTGCACTATACTGTGTATTATGCATACTGTTAGTTATATTTGTTGAGTCTGTCAAATGTCTGTTTTATGTGTATTTTATATATTTTATATATGGGACTACGGATGGAAATTAGCACCTGTGCTAAATCCGGCGTATTTACATCAATATGTGTGATTTCATACAAATTGTATGTTCATGAATATGCACTGTCCCATCCAAATAAACAAATAAACAAACAAACAAACAAACAAAAAGATGTATTTATTTTATTTATTAGTTTATTTGTCAGGGACTGTACAAAAAACACTGCCACCAAATAGGCAACCGATGTAATGTACATAAGGCTTCTATCCACAAGCTAATTTACAGCCTGTGTCGCCGGTTAGGCTTTTACAAATGTCAACACAAGTACAAAAACAAAACAAAAAGTGAAATTTGTAAAATACACTGTCTGAAAAACAGTAAGAGGAAGGGATATACATTTGAGACAAATCTGGTCACTTTACAGCATGAGTCCATTTGCAGTTGATTGTTCTTGATCCAGAGCTTATATTTATGTGCATTTATTAAATATGGAACAGTGTACATTAATCAACATGTGTTACTGTAGCATGTACATGTGCCAGAGTTTGCCGTGCAGGATCATTTTCATCTGTAATCCCACTGGGAGGTTAATGGCAAGACAAAAAAAAGGACATAGGCACAAAAACATTCAGTCCATGACACAAGACAAAGACATTAAAGATCAGTGAATATTCACTGTAAATGTATTAGTAAAATGGGAACATGTTAAAAGCTCACACAACACATAGATTAAACACAAAAAATTACAATCACACAAGAAGACGGAGACATCAGCTTTAATGATAAAAGTCTCACGTTCGACTGAGACTTTAGCTCCAGAGGTAAAGAGTTCCACAACTGAGAACGCAAACAAAAAGAGTTATTGCAATCACATCTGAATCTGGGTTGCTTTTACCTGCACATACAAGTTTCTGAACACAATATCTACAGACCAGGGCTCACGTGAAAGCTCAGAACCTCCAGAATTCCCCTCACTGAGCTGCACAGGCTGCACTAGCACTGATTTGTGACTGGCTGTAGGTGCCAGGACTTCAGCAGTGAATATTCAGACCAGAGAGAGTCATTTTAGATTTAAACCACCTGGATTTCAGCGTTCAAACTGGACCCGAACCGGAGACTCATGTGCGGCTCGTTCTGCTTTCTGATAATGGATCACCGTCTTTGTTTTGTCACGACTAACAATAAATCAGCATTAGAATTGTCATTGGGAAAAAATTATATTGGACTTGAAAGTGTTTTCTTTGTATCTGGGGACACACATGGATCAACTGTATGACATCTGTTACAGCTGAGACATTGTTTAGTAGAGTACAGTGTTTTGTTTTATTTATTTTTATTCATTATTTTATTAATTTTAGTCTGACGTCGGGATTGGGGATTTCATTTATTTATTTTTATTTATTTTATTTATTTATTTATTTATTTTTTGGGGTGGGAGTTGATTTTTTTTTGTCTGATTACAATTTTTTTTTTAATGATCTCATGACTGAAAGGTTTTAATTTCTCATTCCGCGCTCTTCTCTCTAATTTAACGTCTTTCTCTCTTGTGTATTTATGTATTTCTTATTCTGTAAAGCACTTTGAATTTCTTTGTGTACGAATTGCGCTATACAAATAAACTTGCCTTGCCTTACTTTGCCAAAAAAAGGTAGGGATCGTGTATTTCACTGGTGGTGGAAGGTGTTAACACGAGTAAAGGTACAACACTGAAGTACAATTTTGAGGTATCTGTACATTTTACAGTGGATACTTTTTACTTTTACTTCACTACATTTGAGAGCATCGTCCACGTTTTAGATCTGGACTGAAAAGTAAAAAGTACATTTCTTTACGCTTTGAGACCTGCAGAAATGGCTGAAACTGAATTTTTAGCACATTTAGTTTGAGTTAACGCCCCAACTTTTGAGATGAAAACAAACGCACAAAAACACGAAACGGCTCGAAAAATTATTTGTACTTTTTTTTTTATTTCGTGGAATCTCTTAAAATCGTATTTCTTGAGTTCTTCCATAAGCTTCGTGACAAAGTACCGTAACTCGGACTCTACACAATCATCCAAACGTCGACACGTGCACACTAAACCACATCAGCACATTTGCCCCAGACAGATAAGACGTGAAAAGCTCCACATTTCCGCCGCCGTACTGCACACATGTATATATATATTTACTGTACTGTACGTATAGGGGCCAGAGCAGGACAGGCGAACTCCCTGAACCGCACTCTCACTGTTTGGCCTATTTCTTCACTCAGCTGACTCCCCCCGGTCCCCCGCCCTCTCTCCAGCCGTACAAATATATACTCACACTTGGCGTGTTTGGCCGGCTGCCAGGAGCTGTCATAGCGGCTCTGCTATCAGCGCCGGCTCTATCTATATCCGGAGAGGCAGCGCGCAGTGGCCGGCAGCGCCCCGGCTAACTGCTCTGATTTAGCGCTCGCGGTGCATTAGGCTCAGGGAGGAGGCCGGCTTACATAGTGTATATTAAAGAGGCCTATTCGTCTGAAGTCAGGAGTTATGACGTATGGAATGTGCGAGGAGAGGATTCCCCATATGGTTCCAGTTAGCGGCGGAACAGGCTGTAATGGGGCTGGCCTCGTATTAGACATCCAGGCAAATGTTTGTGGTTTATTAAACACGGTGACGTATGGTTTTGACAACGTCGCTTTCTTTTGCACGTTTATGCTTTATTTTTTATGGTTTTTCGCATTTTTCCACCAACACGAATGTCAGCAGATGTATTAATCTTGTTTAACTCTTTCTTTCTTTCACAACTTGCTTAATGAAGTCGTGTGAGCTCAAAAATGCTTCTCAGCAGGTTGTGTTGTTTAGGTTGTGTTTATGTAAAGCCTTAAATCCAAATTAAGTCATCAACAGGGTAGCCGCAGGGTCTTAACAGTCTTAAAAAGGTCTTAAATTTCATGTTCCTAAATTAAGGCCATAAAAAGTCTTAAATTATGTTGTCCAAGTCTGATTTTTTTCCACAAAGGTCTTAAATTTCATTAGTCTGACGATGTGAAAGGTTAGTTTCTCTTGTTAGAATGTTATAAATGATTTTTTTTGGCCATTTTACAACCAATGAATATGACTATAAATGAGTTCTGAATGAGATTTTATAATAAAAGTGTTTTTTGTTGTTTAAAGCAGTGAGTAATGGTCATTAGAACTGGATCTGGTGTTTTTCGCTCGTATAATGAGCGCGGTGTTGGTCTTAATTTTCTTAAAAAGGTCTTAAATTTGGGGGAGTCAAACCTGGGGATACCCTGATCAAGAATATTATAAAAAAAATCATAATATTACAATGTTCTGTACAACATTACAGCCCATTTATTAATTGTGTCATTCTACATTTAAAACCAGTTTGGCACAGAAGACTTACACGACCAATTTAAACTATCACTACTACTACTTTATTTTATCAGTATTATTTATTTTATAATTATCAGTGAATAATACAACCAGTTACACAGAGGATTAACACCCAACAGTTTTTAAGAAAAGAATATTTCCGTTGTTCAGGAGCTTCCCATTGTCCCTGGTTGTATCTTCAACAAGTAAAATCCTTAAACACTATTTTGATGGTTTAAATCTTTTAAATGTTCTGCAAAACTACACGTTATCGGGATCGCTTCTTCCAATGGTGGGAGAAGGTGTCACGTACACAAGTAAAAGTACAATACTGAAGTACAATTTTAAGGTTCTGTACATTTTACAGTGGATACTTTTGAGAGCGTGTATCTGTACTATTTACTCCACTATGTTTTAGATCTGGACTGAAAAGAAAAAAGTACTTTTCGATCTGGTTTGAGACCTGCAGAAATGGCTGAGACTTAATTTTTAGCACATTTAATTTGATTTAATGTCCCAACTTTCAGAAAAAAATAAACACACAAAAACACAAAACGGCTAGAAAATTTATCTGTTAATTTTGCTTCATTTGAACCACCTAAAATTCACTAAATGCAAAATCAAAATCATTACATTTTATCTTTTAATTGTTCTAAAATTCTCTCCAAAATACTTTTACGTTTTACTAAGTACATTTTTAAACATTTTTTGCTTTATTTTTTTCTTAAGTAGGTTTTTTCATGTAATATTAAATTTTTACTTGTTTTTTACATGTTTTGCCTCAGTATCTGTAGTTTTATTTAAGTACCAAAATGAAGTATTTCACCACTGATCCTTGATGGGGTGCAAAAGCGTAAAAAAAAATATATATATATATATATAAAAACAGAAATTGCAAAGAAAGTGTGGATTTGTAGATGACCTGGACTAACAAATCTAACAAATTTGAGTACTTTATCCACCACTGATCCTTGATGATGTGCAAAAGCGTAAAAAAAGGATTAAAAAAAAGAGAAATTGCAAAGAAAGTGCAGGTTCATAGACGACATGGAGTAACAAAAGTAAGAAAACTGAGGACTTTATCCACCATTAATCTTGATGGGGTACAAATGTGTAAAAAAAAAAGGATTAAAAAAACAGAAAGTGCAAAGAAAGTGCAGGTTCATAGACGACCTGGAGTAACAAAACTAACAAACTTGAGGACTTTATCCGCTGCTAATCCTTGATGATGTGCAAAACTGTAAAAAAAAACCAAAACAAAACAAAAAAACTGAAATTGTAAAGAAAGTGCAGATTTGTAGATGACATGGAGTAACAAAAGTCAGAAAACGGAGTATTTCATCCACCAGTGATTCTAAAACGAGAACATTACGGCCAGAATGTTAGTTTTAGCTGATTTACACTCATGTACTTTCTTTCAAAAACAATAAATCCTTCATAAAGTCACATATTCCCTGGTCCACCATCTGTGAGATTATGAATCATCAAAAACTACAACATGAACCATAAACTCTGCGATGACCAGAAATGTAATTAAAAAGCCCACGATTGCCAACGCAGGGATTAGAACATTAGCTGCTCATAACTGTCACCCATCCCTTTCATCCCAGCTCCAAAATAATCCCCCGCCCGCCCGCTAATCCCTCCCCCGTGTCCTCACCTGCTCCCAGGCCTCCGCGCGCTACGCCCCGCCGCCACGAGCTTTAACTTTAACTGCCGCGGTTTCCGAGTGAAACCAGCTGATCGGCCTGGTTCTCATGACGGGCCCCGTAATTAGATCTCCATGTCATCTACGAACCTGCGCTTCCTTCGCCGTTCCCGTTTTGTTTGTTTTTTTTCTTTACGCTTTTGCACCCCATCGAGGAACGGCGATGACTTAATGGAAAAGTGCGAGCGAACCTGCGCATGTTGTCATTTGGCAGATAGCGGAGCCGTGATGACTGCTGTGTTTTCGAAGGCGAGTTTATTCCCCCCTTAAATAGCTCGCGTTGCCAGATTTGCCTAATTGATCCGATTTGCCCGTTTGAAGTGCACTTATTAAGTTTTATGTGGAAGGTTTTAACGCGCTGGAGGAAAAAGGGGATTTTTTTTTTTTAGAACGGGGTAAAATAAACAATGTACTAAGCCGACGCACCTGAGTGTAGTAAAGGGAAGAATGCGATGGCAGAAAGGCTTCCCGCTGTTTGGCTGTGAGGATCCCCCATCATCTGGTACAGCTAAAGACTTTACACAGACGTAGTGGTGGTGAATGAGCCGTGTGAAACAGGTTTTTTGGCTTTTAGCTCGGAAAATATAGCGGCTTTTACAGGTATATGGTGATTACTTAAAGAACTGTATGTCAGATTTAGATTTTTAATTTCACAGGCATGTAACAACAACCGAAATATGGTGATATCGTATCGTCAGAGTTTTCACAATAATATCGCGGACCATCACAATGTATCGAATCGAAGTCTATTTGCTTGTTTTGTTTTGATGCAGAAATAGCTCAAAAAACAGAGGGAACTACATAGACCATGATCCTTTGCTCCGTTTCAGTGCAGACGACATGAAGAAATAACTGTTCTAAGCACTTTTACATCTTCATTCTTTGGATTAAGACTTGTGAAGGGATTTTTAGAGGAAAAAGGAGCAGATTCGCACAAAGTATTGCAATAAATATCGTACCGTGAGATGGTGAAAATATCGTACAGAGAGATTTGGATTTCGTTCCATCCCTAATCACCATAAATGTTGTACCAAATGACTGGGCAAAGCATTTTAGAATGTCAGTCTTGTTATTATGTAGAATATCGTAATATCGTGAGCTTTACCACGATATCTCAATAAATATCGTACTGTGAGGTTCAGACCGTGATGATTTCGTATCGTGAGACTTGGATTTCGTTACAACCCTATAATTTCATGAACATGACTGGTCCCATATGGAAGGTAAACCTGTTTGAATCTAATTCTTTTTTTTTTTTTTACTAATAACAATTCTAATGCTGATTTATTCTTCATTACAAAAACATTGCACATGGTCTCCACATTGTCTGTCTTATAATGTGGTGTTTTCAAGAAGATCCAGTCAAAAAGCAGAGTGAGTGTGTTTTGCGTTGCCAGTTTCAATGCTGAAATTCAGTTGGTTTAAACCTAAAACGTGTCTCTCTCTGATCTGAGTGGTCACTACCTAAACCCCAGAGACCTGCAGCCGTCATGAGTCTAGTGCATCTAGTGCTAGTGCAGCCTCCGCAGCTCAGGGAGGGAATTCTGGAGGTTCTGCACTTTCACATGAGGCCTGTTCATACTTGTGTTTCCTCTACCTGCAGGTTTAGGCATTGGCATCCAGCTTCAGTTATAACTGTAATACCTTTATTTAAAACATTAAGAGCACAGTCGTCATACATTTCTTTTAATGGTGCACTATGTACAGTTTCTAGAGATGTTCTTGATTCGCCAGGAATGTTCCACCGTATGGCATTAAACTTGTCTTGGTTAAGGTGCAGTTTATTGTCGCTGTAGAGAAATTTGTCTTCTGCATTTGACCCGTCCTTAAATGCTGCTGTGGCAATTTTGTCATCTCCAGATGTTGAGCTGGGCCTGGTCAGGACAATCTCAGCTGGAGGATTTCTGCATAAAAAACAAACAAAAATACAAAATACAGTGGATTTTAACAAGTGAGATGTACATTTCTTGTTGAGTATCTTATTGTTTTCTATGAGTTTTTAGTCGTTTTGTGTATTGTGTTGTACTGTGATTGTCCTTGTCTTTTCTATGTTTGTGTATAGCACTTTGTTCCACTGTAAAGTTTTTAAAGTGCTTTATGAGTAAAGTCTGGTCTGGTTTATCAAGGATTATCTTATCTTACTGTATACGCACAGCAAGAATAGTGACAAGGCACTTTTAAGCGAAATATATCGCTCCCTTACGAATTCAGATTCGGTTTCCATTTTGGGTTGTTCATGCAGTTAAATCAGAATTTCAGTCGTAGAGCTGCTGAGGCGAGCTCTTCTCTGACAGAGTGTGAGCGAGGCAGGAAACTCGGGGCCGTAAAAGGTGTCGTGTGATTGAGTGGGGAGAAAAAGGGGCGCGGGGGGAGTGCAGTGGACTGTTGGCCTCCACTGTACACAAATCTGCGCATAATTACTACTGAGCCAAAGAAACAGAGATTTATTTGAGTTATAAAGTCAAATTAGCAAAAAAAAAAGTAAAAATCTACTATATTGCCACTTTGAAAGCAATGTGAGCCCCAATACAAAAAATATTTACGGCAATTTATTGACTTCATTTTTTTTTATTTTATGGTTTTAATTAATTAATTTTTTTTTTTTCATTTAAATATTTTTGGACTTTTAGAATTAATGTTATTTATTTCTATACGTTTTTTTGGTTACATGCATTTTAATTGGGCATTTTTTCTCTGGCTGCAAAAGCTGCCAACCCCTTGTAAACTTTGGCCGTCCCTTTAATTCCCTCTCATTCCCTTCCTTAAAGCCGTTCTCAAATTGGACAGTATAAAAGTATAAAAGTCCTCGTTTTGGCACGCTGTAGACGCTGGTTTCACTTCTGTCCCAAAGGTTGCAATTTAAAATCCACTGAAGCACTTTCCTTCCACTCGGCTCGACTCGCGCATGCAAACTCCATAAACGCCGCCGAACTCGCCCTCTCCCGTCTGCAGAAACATCAAAAATAAATAAAAACCCAATGTTACAAGTGGCACTTAAGCCCCGGTGCAATCATCTTAAACCCGGGGCCCCGCAGCAGCGCCCCCCGCAGGCAGGCACCGGAGAGACGAGTCCAAATGAGTTTTCCTGGGCACACCACCTCCCCCCGGATCGTAAACGCATTTACGGCACAGTAAAGAGAGGCCGGCTCGGTCTACGTGCTGGTCACTGGGTTCACGCGCTGGTCAGGTGTGAGATGGGACCGGGCTACTTTCTGGAATATTCTAGTCAAAATGGGCAGCGCCTGTTTGTGGTAAAAAAAAACTTAACACTCTACTAATAATATCTACATTTATAGTAACGTCATGAAGTACAAATACTTAATTAAATAAAATAATAATAATAATAATAATAATAATAATAATAATAATAATAATAATAATAATAATACAATTTAAATAAATAAATAAATAATAAAAAGAATAATTAAATTAAAATAAAATAAATAATTTAATTGCTCTGCCTGGAATGTTCCACAGTGTGACATTAAACTACTTTACATTTATCCAATTACAGGTGGTTTTAAAGTACAAAAAAATAAAATAAAATAGAATCACAGGAGTTTTTACAGTGAACGGGGTCGCCTCTCCACAGATCTGGCCTGTCACTTGGTCCGGTTTGGTCTCCATGACGATAGCAAGGTTTAACGCCATATTGTGGAACATTCTGGACAAAACAATAACTTAATTCAACGTCTGGAATCAGATTTTTTGCAAACTTTGCCTCGCACCAGAAGTTCTTTGTACAGTTTGTGTCTAACAAGAAAGCATTTCATTGTCTGATAATCAGGAAGTGCGTGTTAGCATGCTAGTTGTTGTCAGCGTTACAGTCGCAGCCAAACTCCACTCTGATCTTGACAATCGCGCGAGGAGGACGTAGGTTTCTAAGCGCGTTTCACAACTTTTAAAGGTGAGAGCGGCGCTTATCATGCAAACACACACTTCCTGCTTATCGGACATTAAAACGCTTCACATCTACGCGCAGACGGTGCACGGTGGACTCGTTTTGAACTCGAGAGCTGCTTAGACAACATATACAGCTTCGCTATGCGCTAAAACGCCCCGAACTATAAATACCAGATCCTGTGTTGGCTCACTTCCTGTCTGCCCTTACAAAGAAGGCCCCTCGTCTCCTCACCTCGTCACCTCCTCGCTCGCTTCCTCCCCTACTTCCTTGCACAACTTTGGACTTTTTTTTTTAGATATCTGCATTTCCTGTACCCACCACCCACCCTCACATGCTCACTGTCTCTCTCAATGCCCTGTATTCTTGTCTGGTTCAGGGGCGTTGGAGGTTGGAGGTATCGGGGGGTGCCACATGGGCTTGGGTTGACCGAAAAGGTCAGGTGGAGGCGGGGGTGAGCAGGGTCAGGGTTAGGGGGTGCGTGGTGGGGGTGTTGGGTGACATTTGTGTCTGGAAACGGCAGGGTAATTGCGCTAACTAGACGCCCAGACTGGACAAATGTTGCACTGTAAAGCAGCTTTAAAATGTCCAGCACGGTGATTTTGGCAACGCTGCTCTGCCAAATTGTGAAATTAGCTTCAGAATTTCGGTCATTTGAGTGGACTTGGCTTTGACTCAGATTTATTTACTTACGAAGCCGCGGTATGTTGCTTTTTAGCCAAGAAAAATAGATGAAACCGTGATGTTTGTGTGTTTTCGCCCATGTTTTTATTGCAATGAAAAGAGACAAAATGCATCGTTTCTGTGAATGAACTTACATCTTATTCCTTTGCCTGTAATATTCCACAGTACTGCATAAAATGTGTGTATCGCCATGGAAAATGTTCCAAAGTATGGCTTTAACTACCCATATTTGGTCATGCGGGTGATGTGCCACCCCCAGAAAGTTACATACTGTTTAATTCTTGGATTCTTTGGATTTTTGAATACCTAACTAATCATTTTGAAGATTTTACAATTTTATATACTTCAGACAAATGATAAAACTGATAATATTATTCTGAAATCAAATAGTTCAAGCTGTAGGTCTCACTTTTTGCAGAGTTAGTTGTTGTTTTTGGTGCTTAGAGTCCAAAAAATGACTTACTATAGTTAGATTTGATGAAAAATTTGCATTCATTCATTAAAAACAAGGCAGTAAATACCCAAATAAAAAATCGGCACGTTTTCACACCAGTTGCAGTCATATCAACAAAAAACCTGATAAAATCTTGAACATTTTCGACCCTCCAAACCGTTGCAAACACACTCTAACTGCTCCTGACAGTCTGTCCGACCCACTCAACGCAACGCACCGGTAAAGTTACATGAAAGAGCTTTATGTGTACCTTCAAAGCTTTGCAGTAGCAGTGAGTTTAAGATGGCGGTGCGGTGAAAGAGAGGGGTTCTGGCAGCTGCGGAGCTAAGGGGCTTCACTTAAATGATGCATGTCTATTTTGCACTTGGCTCACTTTTAAAAGCACGATTTGAGGAGGAGACGGAGAGAAGTCAGTCACTCGATAGGTAGTTTGGCCTGAGAGAAATATGTGAACATCTGTGTGAAATATTCTGGCAAGACATTAGTACGAAAGCCGGGAGGGCTCACAACAAATGCAAACGCCGCAACACAGCAAAAATCCACAAGGCCCACAACACACCAAAAAAGTTACAACGGAAGTGGCCTTGGGACTCTATTTTCCGATGGCCCAAGCGAGGAGGATCAAGCGGGAAATTAGTTACGACGGTCAGACAGTGACATCGATCTTGGCCATAAAATAATAAACTACTTTGGCTTACGTTTCCAACTTCATTCACTTCTCTGTTTCTTTACTTTTCGCATTCTTCTTCTTCAACTTTTCACATTCTCTTCCCGCTTCATCCTCCTCTCTTGGTCCATCGGAAAATAGAGTCCCACGGTCATTTCTGCTGTGACTTTTTTCGTTGTGTTGTGGCTTTTTGTTGTGTTGCGGCTTTTGCATTTGTTGTGAGCCTCCCCGGCTTCCGTAGTTTACTTCACCATTACAGAATAGAAGATGCAACTGGGTGAGGAAATAAGAAAGCTCCATAAAATCTTAAAGGGCTCATATTACGCCATTTTCTGATCTGCTATATGTTATAATGTCGTTTCCTCATGAAACACATATCTGGATTTTTTTTTTTTTTTTTTTCATTCACACATGTTTAATGCACAAACTCAGATCATTTCATTTCATTTGGATAATTTCAGCCCTGGAATTGCCGATTTCTATTGAACTAAAGGTCAAATGTAGCTGTTAACTTGAAAACTATCGCAAGGTGGAACAGAGCATTCTGAGCTTTGGAGATGTAGACAGTCTAGTAATAAAACGTTACTCAAATATGTGTGAATGAAACAAAACCCAACTCCAGGTATCATTTTTGAGGAGATAACTGCATTCTAACGTGGCTCAAAGCTCAGAAAAGTGACAATTTTGAGTAAATTTAGTCTTAAATCTAAATAAACAAACAAAAAAACAAGTAATTACAGAAATAAAAGTGTACAGTTCAAGTTGTTACGTCACTATCACTACTTTTTTCAAGTAATAAAATAACATTTGTTTTGCCCCAGTTCACACTTATTCTATACACAGCTCTTTAGATAAAAATAACCCTGCTCTACTATCTATATCTCATTATAAAGCGTTTTATTATAATCAGGAAGTTCACAGTTACAGTGCTAGTTGTTGTTGGCATTACCGCCGTGGCGAAACTCCGCGTTGGCCTCTTAAAGTTACGAAAAGCGCTTATAAATGCTCAGAATGCATAAGGTAAGTGAGGAATAACTTTGGACTACTACAAAATGTTTAAAACGAATTAGTTCAGAAGAAAATCAGATACAGCGCCTTTTAATACATGCTAGTGCTTCCTCCTTAGAAAATTGGGTAATGCAGCTATTCACTTGTTTTTGTGCTAGTCCTTCTAAACCTTAATTCTTAGCCCACATTTATCAAGATTGCTTTTCCAGTTCTTAATCAAAGTGCGAGTGCGAGTGGCCGATAATGGTACAATACAGTGGAGCCGCTGGGAGCTAAACACACAGGCCCGGCATTAGAGCGATGGAGCAGGGGAGATGCACTCAGACAACCTTTATTTCCTGGGGGCTCTTTGCTCTGGAAAATGGCCGCTCCGTTTCACAGAAAAGTAAGACAAAAACAGCAGTAAACATTTACAAGAGACCCGGGAACATGGGGCAGTCTGTCTGTGGCCTACTGGACAAACAAATGGCTCGAGTCACGAACCAGGACTGGAGTTTGGTCCAGGTTTAGGTCCTAGTTTAGGTTGGTCATGGTTTAGTAGCAATTCAGAGTGGACAAACTCATTCATGTGTGCTTTGTAGGGATGTAACAATGACCGAAATATGGTGATATCGTATCGTCAAAGGTCTCACAATAATATCGTGGACCATCTGATGCAGAAATAGTTAAAAAAAAACAAAAAAAAAACAGAGGGAACTACATAGACCATGATCCTTTGCTCTGTTTCAGTGCAGACTACATGAAGAAATAACTGTTCTAAGCACTTTTAAATCTTCAGCATTTTTTGAGGAAAAAGCAGCATATCATCCACAAAATATTGCAATAAATATCGTACGGTGAGATGTATATGGTGAAAATATCGTACAGAGAGATTTGGATATCGTTCCATCCCTAATGACCATAAATGTTGTACCAAATGACTGGTCAAAGCATTTGAGAATGTCTTGTTATTATGCATAATATCGTCATATCATGAGCGTTCCCACGATATCGCAATAAATATCGTATCGTGATGTTCATACCGTGACGATATCGTATCGTGAGACTTGGATATGGTTACACCCCAGTGCATTGTGTAATTTTTCAGGCAGAGGCTCCGCAACTTGCTTGTCTCCATGGAGATGTCACTGCTTTGTATTTTTATAGCTGAAAATCGCCTTAAAAACATGCATAGTGTCCTCTATTCTCCATAGATCTGACCTGTAACTTTGCCTCGTAGCATCACTTGCTTGCTTCTTTGGAAATTGATGTGATAATAATAATAATAATAATAATAATAATAATAATAATAATAATAATAATAATAATAATAATAATAATAATAATAATAATAATAATAATACATTTTATTTATTAGGCGCATTTCTGGACACCCAAGGTCGCCTTACAACAACAAAAACAAATTAAGTATGATTAAAACACAGCCTACAGTTAAAGTGTGACAGTATTTAATTGATTGATTTTATTTAGTACTGTATTTACTGTTGTATAACGCCGTGCTGCAGGAAATTCCAGGCAAAACTAAGTCATCTCCATGGTCACTACAACAGGAAAGTTACACATTTTGCACCTTTAAGTGGAGACACTACAGGCAACACTATTTTCATTGTTTTTTCATTTCTTTTTGCTCAAAATTGTCCACTCTGCATGAAAATGATCTTGCCCCAGTACAGATATAGTATAAGTAGCTCCCGAAGCCAAAATATGTCCACTGTGTACTGTCTGCATCTAATTATAAAGCATTTTAATGTCCGATTATCAGGGAGTATGATTTGGCATGCTAGTTGTTAGCGTTAAACAGCACTTTCAGACTCATTACAGTGAATAGTTAAGATGCTCAGAATGCATAAGGTATGTGAGGAATAACTTTGGACGACTAAAACGGTTAAAAAAAATGAACTAATGCTGCGTTCCACCTTTTTAAGACAGTAAAAAAAAGATACAGCGCCTTTAAAATAACGATAATTTCATGCAACAAAACCAAATTAACCTTCTGGTCCCCCTCAAAAACAAGCCCGACCGATGCCCCCAACCTCCGCTTATCCCATCTTTTCCTTTTTTTCCCTCTCGAAATTTTGTTCCAAGTTTAGAACCTCGCAGATTTGTGCAGCAGCAAGTCAATATTTGTCTGCTTCCAGAGACATCCCCACGGTTTTCCGACGCAACAGACCGTGAAGCTGTCAGAAGCGGCCTGAATATTCTGTCTTCATCCTCTCCCTCTCTCCTCCTCCTGCCTCTCTTTCTCTCCTCTTCTCGCTTTGATTTCTTCCCCCACTTCCATCAATAACAATTTCATCAGGAGGGCCTTTTGATGGGGCCGTCTAACCTCCCTGTTTGCTGAAAAAACAAGATTATGGTCTCTTATCTGTTGCCATAAAGACATTGCATTTGGTCACCGCTCAGACTACATTATGTCCTATGTAGTGTTTGCCAGCTACACATATCAGTTTTTCCGGTTTGAGACGGCAGCTCTAGACTCTTTTGTAAGTGCGACTCTTGCCTGGAGATATTCGTGTTTTCAAATGTCGGAGACCTGATCAGAGACCCGTTTAGATGATTTGAGCTTTTGGCTTTCAGAAATGAACCTGAGTGCACGGTGTGAGCTGTAATTGTGCACTCATAGTACACGCTCAGGGGGTGAAGGCTGTTCGTGCAATCATTTTGGAAAAAACTCTTCAAAAGATGTGCGGCTGAAAGAAATCGATGTTATTTGGTGTTAGTTGCACAACACATTTGGTAACACTTTATAATGGCTGCGCACTATTAACCCTGAGCCAAAGAAGAATTAAAATTGAACTGAATTCCCCTTAATTGGTATTTTTTCCAACTTTACAATTCCTCAAATTTTGCAAATCTACAAACCAACTGTCTAAGAAAAATAAATACAAAATTGGTTTTAATATGTTTTTAAGTAATGCAAATTATTAAGGTGATTATTTTTACTGTCTAGTTCATTTGAAGCAGTTTGCAGTGGTCCACAGTTATTTCTCGCTTTTAATTCAAGGATTCAAAGTATTTTTAATACTTTGGATATAGTTTTTGTGAATGTTTTAATACTGGTTGTAACAGAATTTGGCATTTAAAAACATAATGGTATTTCGGTATTTGGATATAGTTTTTGTGAATGCTTTAATACTGGTACTGGTTATAATATATATCTTTTATATACATGTTCACTGTATTTTCACATATTGGTGCATTTTACATTCACATTTTAATGTAAAATAAGTTTAAAGTTGAAAAATTGAGGGGTGCAACAAGGATCAGTTCTCGGACCAAATCATCTTCTATTACTTGGCTTTTCCAATACCCACTCCACCACATTAATTTAATTAAATTTTTCTATTGATTACAGGAACAGTGATTATTTAAAAAAAACCAAAAACATTTCTGTCAATATGCCAGAGTTAGCCAGCAGGTTATTTTTCACCTGCAGTCCCTAGACAGATGGTAAAAGTCACCCTAAAAGCTTAAAAACAAGAGTAAAATTCCATATTTACAAGGCAATATTACAATTAGAGTACATTTAGTAAAAACAACATGTAGTCCCACCTTCACATCTTGTTTTCATTCCAGTCTCTGTTTCTCAAAGCTAATCCGAACACTCTTTTTACGTCTTTCTTTGGACAAATGCTTAGTAGATACAGTACACCCCTTTATATCTAAATACCAGTGACCTCAAGAGCTGCTTATATAGTATATGAATTTTGCACAAGGGGAAAAATGGTTGAAGGCCTTTAAGTTCTGTATTTAAATGGAAATACCCTTTATGCAAGTAATGAGCATTTCCTTTTAAATATTTACATGACTTGTATAATGGGCATTTCCATTTAAATACAGAATTTAAAGGCCTTCAGCCCATTTTTCCCCCTGTACTTGAGCATAAGTCATATACTGTATAAGCAGCTCTTGAGGTCAAAATATGCTTTATATCTAAGTGCTGTCTGCGTTTAGATATAAAGGAGTGCATTTACTAAGCATTTGTGCACGTACTAAATCCTTTGTACATGGTAAAAAGCGCATGGTTCAGATTAGGCTACTGTGCCTATAGGCAGAGTGTAAAGCTGATGATTAAAAAAAGAAAAGGAAAACTGAAGCTTGTTTTAATTGTATTAGGCAAAATGATTAAAGAAAGCTACAGATACAAAGGGCGTAACAGTGAGCTGAGTTATCATATGATGTACGTCGACATAAGTATGTACACAGCAGAAACAGCACACGTTTGCTCTCGCACCAAACTCTCATTTACATATTACATTTGCTGTAGGAATAAGAGGCACAGTTTCTGACGGTAAATCAGGTGCAACATGCCCCACAAATAGCCCCTGCAATTTTTCAGTTTGCACTCATAATTCAGCACCTGGCTTAGTAAATACTCATGCCCCAAAGTGTTTTATTGTCCAATAAGCAGAAAGCAAAATGTGTTAGCATGCTAGTTATTGTCAGCATCAGGTGACGGCAAAACTCAACTCTGGACTCTGAAAGCAGTGAACAGAGCCGCTAAACTCATGATGGCGAGTAATTAGGATGCTCGAAATGCATAACTGCGCAACTACTTCATTTTGTTTTTTCACGTTTTTAAGGCCGTAAAAATGAGGTGCAGTGCGTGCAACACTAGAGATGTCCCGATCAACATTTTTTGTCTTCCGATCCAATTTTTTAAGGAGAGCTCTTTCCAATACTGATCCGATACCTTTTTTTAATTCAGCCCTAAGGAATGGAAGGAACCATACACGGATTGAAAGGATTACTTAAGTGTTTTATTACACTTTCAAAAGCTCAAACAACATTGTGTAACTTTTGTACCAAATCTACTCTCTGAGGCAGGTCATGATAAAGAACACAATGATATTTCATAACAATATTTTAATCCTTTGCAGCTTAAACCTTAGCCAAATTCAAATTGTACACTGAGAGAATAAATAAAAGAGCTCTGCGGATTTCTCCATGAGAAACTGCTTGTTTGCAGCGATTGCATGTCGCTTGTTTTACATTCATTTACGACAGTACCTAATTCGTTCTTCGCCAGTCTATTCACTACAGTCTACACTGTAATATACTGTATATTCTCTACATTCTATATATAGCACACTTGCTGCTCTTTGCACTTCTGATTAGATGCTAAGCCACATTTCGTTATCTTGTATTTAAACATGTGTAATGACAATAAAGATGAATCTAATCTAAAATTAGAGCTGATGTATACAGAGCTAACTTCTGCCAGAGTCAAATTCTTTGTATAAGTAAGTGCACTTGGCCAATAAAACTGATTCTGATTCTCATCAACTTTATGTGTAAAAAAAAACGTCAGAGTACTCGATGAACGATATGACGACTGCTCCACCACGGCTTGTAATGAGCGGTAGGATCTATAGACTGGGTCACATGACACTGTAAACTGTGATAAACAGTCATACAATTTATCTCCGCAGCATCCGCCGCCCAATCTTGGTTAATGTATTGTATGTACGTTGCTTTGGATAAAAATGTCTGCAAAAACAAATAAATATAAACATAACTAAAACGGTCTACATAGTAACTATATCTATGGCAGTTTTGCTGAGCCATCAACATTTCAGTGCTGTATGTTTGGTATAGATCGGGCAGGCAAATCAGCTCTCTTCCTGATACATCATATGCGTTTTGATTTACAGCTGCCGTAAAGCGTGTTGATGCTGCAAAAACATGTGAAACTGGATCGGTCCAGTCACGTGACTGAATCCAATATTGTCTGATATGCATAAAAGTGAATAAAAGTGAATATCTGATTGGGGCATCCCTAGTTCACAAATCATAATTTGACTTACTAAAAAAATTTAATAGCATGCAATTATTATTTGATTTAATTTAAAGTAGGATAAATCTTTAGGTGAAAAAAGGATCATTTTTATTTATTATTTTAAGTGCGTCAAGGTTGCCCACTCAGCCCCATGATCTTTCTATTATCACTACTACAGCCTTCGCACTTCCACCACCCGTCTGCTCCCTCACGGTCGCTGTTATGATTCCTGTCAGCTCTCGGCCTCCTCCCGGCCCCCGTAAACGCGTGCGACAAGTGGGCCTACCCTTCATTACATCCTTAAACGGAACACCACCCCCGCCACCCACCACCCGCCACCCGCCACCCCGTCCCTCTCCCTCCGCCTTCCTTCCGTGTACTACCTGTCTATGTAACCGGAGTGACTTATTTGCTACAGCAGCTGGCTCGGGCCCAGACTGCTTGATAACTCCGCCGCCGAGGTCCTGGCCGGCTGGAGTGGCTGACGGGAAGGTGGGGCGGAGAGGCGGAGGGGGGTTCTCGACACCTCCTCCACGCGACGTTAGGTACAGGCAGTTCCTCCGTGGCGGGCGGCGTGTTCTCGTTCTCTTTTCTCTGTCTGTCTCTTTCACTCTCGCTCACTGACTCTCTCTTCCTCTCCCTCTTTCCCTCTTTTTCCTCTCCCTCTCTCCGCCTGTCCTTTCCAATTGGCAGGCTGTGTGCTGCTGTGGCGCTGATAAGGGGCCGGTGTAAATAAAACTGTACGGCACGGCTTGTTAAAACGCTGAAGGTGGAGAGGCAGAGGAGAGGAGGGGGAGAAAGAGGCAGAGGAGAGGAGGGAGGGCAGTGTCTGTACTTATTGTTCTGACGGCGTACTGCGTCTGGGCACGTGCGAGACGGGCCAGTGTTCCGCTTCATGATATCGTTGAGCTGCACGTTCCAAGTGCTCACTGTTGCTTTTTTTTCTCCCTAGGATGACATAATGCAACAAGTAGGCTAAGGCTTCTGTTGCTATACCACCAATGATTATTATTGCTACTTATTACTATTAATGCTTCCACTTTCGCTATTCCTTATGACGCCAAGTGTAATATTGTGACATATAAGGCAATTTACTTACTGTATATCACACTATTTTCTGACCTATGTTATAATGTTTCCTCATCACAAACATGCCTAGAGTTGCGCAAATCCTGCATATTTAGGCTTAGTTCTTCTTTGAGAACACTCTTCTGACGTTATGTGGTAATACAGGAAGAGCTCCACTGTGTTTTTAAACTCCTTTCACCTTCACTAGAATCGTTTTGGATGATTTCAGTCCAGGAATTGACGATCTCTACTGAAGAAAAGGTAAAAAGGGAGCTGCAAACTTGAAAACTATTGAGTATTTTGAGTGGGAATGAAATAAAACAGGTATGTTTATATGAGCAAACAAGAGTGAGTTTTGCGTAATGTAAGACCTTTAATTATAATTTATCAGTGACATCTAAATATTTGTCTTATTATTGTTCAAAAAACAGTCTTCTGGTGCTGATATCTATATTTTTTAAGGTCTGAAGAATTTGATTTTGGTGAAAATCTGTAGAACTTTTTTTTTCCCCTTTTTATTCTAAGTTCTGGTTTGTTTTTAACTATTTGCAGTGGTCCAATGCTATTCCCCACTTACCTTATACATTCCGAGCATCCTAATTATTCACCACGATGATTGTCCTGATTGTCAGATGGTAAAACACTTTCTAATTAGATGTGGACGGATTGTGCCGACTGATTTGGACCTCAAGAGCTGCTTATACAATATTAATTTAACTGTAACTTGATTAACACTCCTACTACTACTATCACTACTATTATTACTTGTGATGCAAAGTCGAGGTCAATTAAGTAAGGTAAATTATTATTACTACATATAATAATAGATGCATCGTTATCCATATGTTTTTTATTTCTATTTTTTATTTACGGCCCTCATTATACATTATGAACTGATGTGCTCATTACATTTGCCTATTCACATAACTGTCTCCTGCGCTGTACCACCGAGACTATGGAGATGGATAGTATTTAGCTTTGGGAGTACACAGCTGTCCTCCCCGGCGGAGTCATCCGAGCGTGCATGTGTGCAAAGAGCGAGGAGGGACGCCGAGCATGCACGTGGACGGGTGCTGTGAGGACTACAGTCTGTATATACTGTAGACTCTCGTATTATAGGGACGAAAATTATGTAAATCCTTCATTATTAGATTGACAACATGATTTATAGTTCAGATATGGATTAAAATAGGTTAAGTTTAGGGTTTAGGTTGGGTTTTTTTATGCATGAAAAACAGAACAAATTCATTCAAAACAGTTTGCGATGGTCCAGAGTTATACCACACTTACCTATACCATCCTAAGCATTCACTGCAATGAGTTAATTTTTAATAATTGTTAACACATAATGGTAATCCAATCCAATCCATCTTTATTTGTATAGTACATTTTAACAACACAAAGCCTCCAAAGTGCTGCACAGAGTAGGCACAATATAAATTAATGCATTAAATAAAATAAAGCATAAAATGTAAAAGCAAATAAATAATAAATTAAATAATAAATTAAATATAGAAATTAAATAAAAACGCAAGTCAATAAAAAAAACTTTAAAAAAAAACTAAATAATAGCAAATAATATAAAAAAAAAACACTAAAAGACGGTCAGAGGACCACACAATTCTCACGTTTTGTTAAAAGCCGGCGAGTAAAAGTGTGTTTTTAAATGAGACTTAAGCAAATCGACTGAAGGGGACGTCTTGTGGTAAAGCTAACCACAACTACCATGCTAACACACACTTCCTGATTATTGGACATTAAAATGCTTGTGATTAGATGCAGACAGTACATAGCGGGCGTATATTGTGCTAAAAGCCGGTGAATAAAAGTGTGTTATTAAACTAGACTTATAAGAATTGACTAAAGGGGAGGTCTTAATATGCTAAAGCTAACAACATCTAGCATGCTAACACACACTTCCTGATTATTGGACATTAAAATGATTGTGATTAGATGCAGACAGTACATAGTGGCCATATAGTTCAAGCTTATACGATATGTACTGGGGTAGGACATATTTGTTAATAAATGACATAAATGTAAAAAAAAAAATCAGATATAAAGAAAGGTTAAATAGTTAAAGATAAATTTAGTCTCCAGGAAACAAATGCAAGTCAGTGTAATGTCCCCGAAAAACTTGTGTATGTGTGTTTATGGATTTTTATTTTTGGGGGGACTTGCAGTGCACTCTTACATAAGCCATTTCTGCAGCCTCAGTGCTCAGACAGGCTATGTTTTTTTTTTCTTTTTTCTTTTTTCCGAGACTAGATTTGTCTGGCTCCCTGCATCTCTCGCAAGCAGACGTGGTGACATTCTGTTCCCCACTCTCCACATTACAACAGCCACTACATTCGTTTTATTTGCAGCAGCTCTATTCTGGAGTCAACCCTGGCCCCTGGAGAAGTCTGTCATTGTAGTAGTCACTTTTGAGAATATCTGATGGAGTAAGGATGGTACTGAAGGAAAGAGATGGATTCAAGCGATAGCCTTTTTTGTTAAATCACCGAAGTGTGTTTGAAGTAGACGTACAAATAAAATGATAAATTGAAAATGTACACAAAGGGGAAGAAAGTGAAAAATAAATATTAGGGGCAGAGTTATGAGCTCCGTAGCACATCTTAAAGTGAAATACCAGGGCAATTTGTTTATGTATAAAAAGCAAATAAAATGCACAGAAAAACATGTGTAATAAATATTTTGAGCCAAAATAATAAATCCTTAATGTAATTTTTTGCAAATAATATTCACAAAAGCATACAAAGCAACACTATAACTTTCTAGATAAGATTCCATGGAAATAGAAAGTAAAAACCATATTAGCCATGCAGATAGATGGGTCTAATGCCGGACTGTGGAATATTATAGCCAAAGGAACATTTCCTTAGAAACAATTGGCCCTCCTCCAGGTAAGGTTAGGTGAAGACACATTTTAGTTTTATTATTATGATTCTTAGCTATTGTATTTATTATTATTATTATTAATAATAATAATGATAATAATAATAATAATAATAATAATAATAATAATAATAATAATAATAATAATTATTATTATTATTATTATTATTATTATTATTATTTTCAGTGTAATAAACACATTCAAAAACATGCATATTTATTTTCCATTTAAAACTTCCCATGGTTTTTAATGTTAAGGCGTGCCACAGGGATCATTACTTGGCCCCCTAATATTTTCTTTTCCATGTTGATCTGGGGACATTTTAAATTCAGTAAAACCGTGTCATGTCTTAAAATAATCTTTAACATTATGAACACTGCTTAGGTGCGCAACAGGGATTAGTATTTGGCCCCAATTATTTTCTCTTACCTCCAGTTTTCCCACATAGACGCATGTTTTTGTTTATTATTTTCAATGCAGTACAGATATTCCACATTTACTTACATATTTACTGTTTATTTGTTTATTTTATTAATTATTTTTTGCTAAATGTTACACAATTTAGGTTCAGTCCAACATTAAAACTGCGCAACCGAGGCAATGATTAATTTCACTCCATGTGTGCAGATTAGATAAACTATTGAGCAATCTATACAGTAGCAGTTTAGATAGTGGCCTCTATGTAAACAATGTCTTACCGTATGTTATAATAGTCTGACTGCACTGACACTGCACAATCTTTCACTCATTCTGTCACATACAGGCAGAGGGGCCCCATGTTGAATCTAAAATATATTTGAAAATCAAATTATTTAACATTTTTGTCTTTGTTACGTAATTCCTTACAGTATATCTTGCGTCACATACTTGTTGTGATCAGTATGCATCTACAATGAAGAAAGTACTAAATATAAAGAAAGGTAGTGCATTAATGCGTTAAATAAAGTTTAAATAAATAAAAATAATTAGTGTTAAAGGCCCCGTCTCCGTGTATTTGAACAAAATACTCAGATATATTGTATAAGCAGCTCTTGAGGTCAAAATATGTTCGGTACATTTTGTCTGCATCTAATTAATTATAAAACCGTTTTATTTTTGTGATTGTCAGGAAGTGCGCTTTAGCAACTTAATTTGAACAACAACGAGCATTAGTGAACTACTCCCAAGCAAAACTAATCTCTCTATCGATGCTAATATATCGACATCGCGAAATCGATTTTTAATTTTAATTCTAGAATCAGTCTAAGTGAACAAGTTATTTAAGTTTTATTCATAATCACTACCAGGAGTAGTTCACTAATGCTCGTCGTTGTTTGCCTTAAGTTTTTCTTCCCTCATGTACAGAATCTGTTCTTTGTCGACCTTGTTGGATGAAAATTTGGTGTTGGGGCAGATTTATGAAGCTGCTCAAAAATATACATCACTTTTCTACAGGGATTTTGCCATAGAAAAGCATTGACCGGAAGTTGCGCGACTCAACATTCGGCACTTGCCGTTGTGATAATAGCCTATTAGGAAGCTCAGAATGCATAAAGGTAAGTGAGGAGTAACTTTGGATCACTATTTCTGTTTTTCACATTTTTAAGACAATAAAAATGAGGTACAGCGATAAATAAATTGAAATTATACGTTTTTTTTCTCATTTGTGATCTGTCCTCATCTGACTTATCAAAACAGCTAAAAGCATAAAGTCTGTACCAAAGTCTGAGTAAGTTAACCACATCCTCCTCCACTCCACTCTTAGTCCCAACCTACTTCAGCGTCACAGGTAGGAGATGCAAACTTTGCGACAGATGCTCCTCCTCAGGGACCCTGAGTCTAAACAGAATGCTTCATCAAAGACAACGGCGGAATTAAACATAAGAGTTCGCGGAGGATGTCTACTCTGAGCCGTGTGCAAAAACTAGGACAGCGTGTTGTCACTTAGCGGATCCCGGGCTTTTGATAACAGGCGGACAGTTTTTTTTTTCTGTTGTTTTATTCATGTGATTGGTTAGATATGGAAAGACTTGTGTGGTTGTGTCACCATCTTTGCATTTGTTGGATCTTGTCATGGATGGTTTTGTATAATACACCGTTTAAATTCATAATACTACATAAAACTTTTTGGTTAGGGGTCCCGTCACCTGCTTTTTTCTGTAGATATGTCATTGCGTTGCCTGGAATGTTCCACAGTGTGACTTTAAACAGCTCAAACTTACATTTATTCAGTTACAGGTGGTTTTATAGCTCAAAAATACCTTGAAAAACAGGTATTCTGACTGTGAGTGGCGTCGCTTCTCCACAGATCTGACCTGTAACTTGGTCTGGTTTGGTCTCCATGAAGATAGGCTTAAGAAAGTCTTAATGCCATACTGTGAAACATTCCAGACAAAGTAATAACATTGATCTGTGTACCAATTTTTCTTTTGAATTTCAGTTGAGATTGAAAAACGGTAAAATGGAAAAACAATTAATTTCATTATTTCGTTTTAGTGTCAAAAAACAAAACAAGCAACAAAAAAAGCAGATTTTGACCTCTATTTACTTTATTTCATTTAAAGGTAATTTCAAATAACACCAATCAGAATCAGTCTCTGTGCCTATTTTAATTTGATATTTTATTCTCTTTGGGTTTTTTTTACTCTGCTGCTAGAAGGACTTGAAAAATCGTTGCAATTTTGTGGACAAACGTCTTTTTCTTTAATAGTGACGCATACAGCTTTCTCGTCTTAGAAAGTCATTGTTGAACTCCATGAAGAGAAACAGGAAGCAGCGATAAACCTTTGTTGAGCTGACCCCACAGAACTATAATAAAAATAGTTTTTGTTATAGAGCCGTGGTCGATACTGAATTCACAGGTGACGCACTAAACAGCAGAACTTCTGGGACAAATAAACCAGACAGAAAAACATCTAAATTAAAATAGGCACCAAAACTGTTTTTTGAAATAAACTTTAGATTAAATATTGGAAATAGAGGTCAAGGTTTTTTTTTTGTTTTTTTTTACTAAAACAGAATAATGAAATAACAAACTGTTTTTCCATTTCATTGTTTTTTGTTCTTAATCGAAATTCAAAAGAACAAATGGTACATGGACCTCTCCATTGAGAAATTAATCTGATGGACCTTCCACCAGAAAAGTTACACACTACACCTTTAAAGCCACAGTAACTTTTTAGCGAAAGAAGATAAAAGTATTATCTTCTTGTTCTGGTTGTGCTAATTGCAGTCATGTGTCGTGTGAGTGGGTTTACATCTCCACAAACTTGACTCTTGACTCTTATTTGTCCTCCATGGAAACGTTCATTTGACTCTAATCTTTCATAGTATGATCCACATCTTGTATATCTCAATGAAAATGTTCCAGAGTATTATGCAATTCAATTATGAAACTACTTCCGTCATCATTACACCAAGTCACATGTGATCAGTGGCACATAACCGTTATGGGAACCAAACAATTCAAATAAAAATATTGTACCATAAAATACCAAATAAGCGCCGGGGCATTCATTTGTTTCAATCACTTAACAGACCAGACGTTTATTTGAGACCAGGCGGCAATTTGGAGCAAGCAATTAATTCCTTTCTCAAAAAACTCAAAAAACATGCACTGTAGGTGTGAAAGTTGTGTGAGTGAGTGTTGGTGGTGGTCGGAGGGACCGTTGGCGCCGCTTGGCTTGGCAGCCGCGCCTCCGTCAGTCTGCCCCAGGGCAACTGTGGCTACAACAGTAGCTTACCACCACCGGGTATGGAGTGAATGAAGAATGCTCTGTAAAATGCTGTGTAAAGCGCTTTGGGGACATGTGTCTGTGTAAAGCGCTATATAAATAAAAACCTTACCTTTACCTTACCTTACCTTTCTCACAAAAATCTTGCTCAGCAAAACTGGGGAAATCTGGTATTCAAATTGTTTTATAATTTAGGCGACTTTCTATACAGACGTAGGTGAGTTCATTTGAAATGTTACAATAAAATATCTACGGAGTGGGGAGTTTCCCACATTTAAAAACGACTCCTGAATTACAGAAAGTCATTAAAACCCTCCCGCAGCATGCAGACATTTCTTTAGCAAGTTAAAACAAATGACAGAAGTAGAGCAGCAGTGAGACCGTTCATCCACCGCATGTTTTTTTCAGCGCTTATAGTTTATGTAAATGAGCCGTGTGGTTTTAAGTTTGGTTTGTGTAGAGACGACGTGAGCATCAGTCCTGTGTCCTGATGTTGCAGCACGACTTCTGTCTTCAGCACCAACATTAAACTCAGCGTTTATTTGGAACTGCCGATTATTTATCAAAATATCCACCTGCACCCGGCGTTTAAATGGGACCCGGCTCTTATTTGGTATTTTACGCTATCTTAAGAACTGGGATCCTTCTGTAGCTGATTTTTACTGCAATGGTCCAAACTTATTCTTCACTTACCTTATACTTTATGAGTGTCCTAATTATTCACCGTGATGACTTTATAAGCATTTCTTACAACTTTTAGAAGCAAGAGCCGAGTTTTGCAACTAACAAGCTAACAGCAACTACGCACACTTCCTAGTTTGGATCTAGTTTGACCTCTAGAGCCGCTTATATTGTATTTCTGTACCAGGATAAGACAAATTTTGCTTCAACTCAACAACAAAAATCTGCGCAGGCCTTTTAACTCCCCCGACTGGGTTTGCGATGCCATAAAAAGCTTAGCCGGACATAAACCTCTTTACAGTACGTATACGCACATTTACAAGGCTAAATGGGAAATTAAAAAGGGTAATTACAGACTACGTGTTCGTGGCTGACCAATCTCACAGTCGGAAGGTTTTACAGTTAGAAAAGGGCCCGGAGAGGAAGCACGTCCGGACGTACTCTCACTGTAATGTGGAGTCAATTCAGAGGACTTTTCACAGTAGACTGCAAAGTGCACGTTGTGTAAAAAGCTATGAATTAATGATCAGTGTAACGGGCGATGCTCCCGATCACATTTTAGTGCTCCGCTTTATGGCTACGCAGACTGCACTGTAAGAACGTGTTAGAGGAGTGAACAGTGCAGTTTTATTTATTTAAAATCTGAACTTGACAAATTCATATAGAACTAAAGGGCAAAGCTCTGTTGACAAAAAGGGAAGGATCTGGAATAAAATCAGAATGGAAGAAGCTACTAGGAAGTCTCGTAACCGGACACATGAACCAGATTTTTGTGTCCTTTTTCAAGTATTTGTTTTGAAGTTGTTGATGGTTTTGGCCGTTGAAACATATTTTTTATTATTATCTATTGTTATGTATATTTTTATCTTTATTTTTATGTGTATATATACATTTTAGTTTGTTTTTTTACTTGCTTACTGTTAAATTAATTCCATTAATTTTTCTTTTTTTTCATTTTGTGCATGCGCAAAACAAAAAAGTATTCATTTTTAGTTAATTCATTGTGTCGTTTGTTTGTTGTGATTATTTTATCTTTAGTGATTTTATATATTTTCTTAATTCTTTTCAATTGGGATAAATGCTTTTAATTGGTCAAATTCCCTTAAAGAAACCATGTTAAAACTTTTTTTTAACTTTTGCTTAGTGTTGATCTGATTTGTTAAAAAAAAGTATAGATTTTTAGTTAATTTATTGTGTCATTTATTTTATCTTTAAGTGATTTTATATATTTTCTTAATTCTTTTCAATTTAAATAAAAATTGCTTATAATTGGTCAAATTCCCTTAAAGAAACCATGTGTATGATTTTGATTTTAAAATCCAAAATGCCTCTCTGATCTGAATCGTCACTACTTAAATCGTTACTCAGAGCTAGTGCAGCCTGTGCAGCTCAGTGAGTGAATTCTGGAGGTTCTGAGTAGGGTCCGACATGAGCACTTGGAGACATATCAGCCTAAATCTTGCCGATCTGGGCCAATATTCCACGTCGGCCTGTTATACCTCATTATAAAGCTTAGACTCTCTATATTGCATCTATTTAATCCAATTTACAGACAGATAAATGTCCTCATATGTGGCGTCACTTCAGTATTTATCAAGAGTAATTTGTCTGTGTCTGTGACGCCGTACTGCCCCTGAACGCACCCTTAGTCACATCACGTTGCTTGTTTACAGCTGCAGCCATAGATCCACTTCCGCAACACTGAGATTATATTCTTTTTACGGACGATCATTTTGAGTGTGGATTATAAGGACAGTTCTTAGTGCAGACTTGTGAACTGAGAGGAGCCTGTGTGAGGCTGAGTGTTGAAAAGTGTCGGTTTTGAAGCTGCTGTAGCTCGCAAACATAATTGATATGTAAATGAGCTGTGAATAGAGGTGTGAATTATCAGCATTTAGCATTTGCATAGCATAGCACACGCATTTGCCACTAAAGGCTAATAGTGGTAGTTTGCTGGCTGGAATGTCATGCAAAAATGCCATTAGGCTGATCTACTGTCTTTAAATATGACGTAAAGAGGCAGAATAACAATAAATGTCGCCTAAACAAACCCAATTAAAAATCAAATAGAGCCAAAGTTTTATAAACAACTGAAGATTTACAGTGAATTTTTACATCACTAAATACATCGGCAGCTCCAACTCTTATTTTATCTGCATCATATCGGCCGCAAAAAAAGTTGTGAGCTTTGACATGAGGCCTGCCCATACATGTGAAAAATGTGTATGCGTCCTCCATCTGCATATTTACACTCTGCCATTCAAGTTGTGATTTTAATTACCTTTTTAACAACTGTAAGACAGCAGGAGATTTGCATACTAGTACGTACTTCCCTATGTGTTGCAATCATTAACAAAGTGAATGAGGACAGTATTTCAGACTGGTAAAAAGTATTAGTTGAAGTAAAAGCATTGAGTGTGCACTACTTAGAAGTTCTCCTTTTCCCTGTTTTTATGAAATACTGACATGCAATAAGTGGACTTGTGCAATCCAACAGAGAGGGAAGTGAAAAGGGAAGTGGTGTGAGCAGAGTGTGCCACCTGATCACCGGCGTATCCTGGGTACCCCAACCTTAAAAAAAAAAAGGAGGGACGCACTAAAAAAGTAAAGAAAACGGTGCCATTATCTAACCTCAAAGACACAATTGTTGCTAGATGAAAGAACTTTAAGACATAAGATTATTTTTGGTTTTAAATGTGATTCTTTTCTCTTTTTTTCAACTAATAAGCAAATAAGGAAAGAAAAAGGTTTGGGTGTAGACTTCATTCCTAAATTAAGTGCTGGCGTATGCAAACCAGCTAAAGAGTTGGCAAAACAACAGTGGAATTTAAATGCGCTCAGTGTATTGATCTAAAAAAAATACAATAAAAATCACACCCATCTGAACTCACGTGTCATCCAACACAAAATAAAGAACAAATATTACAGAATATTATGAAATTATGCTAATTTCATAACCTCTTTCATTTAATTCATAAATTGACCAACAACAACTCAGTTTTATGGAATATCTTACCTTTTGTTATGACTCTTATATATTGGTACTTTGCAGCTGAAGTCATCCACATTCCCTAGAGGTGTGGTGCTAACTGTAGGCATGCTCCGTCTGAGGAAGTTAATAACTTCTATGACTCAGTACAGATGCAAATGAAGTACTATAATGTTTCATTTGGCTGTTTATCTATTTCAGCTCATGATTTATTAACAATACTGTAGATATGTAATAGTTTTTGTGGTTTAAATCTGCTTTTGGGTTATTGTGTCAGTGGCATAAATTAGTTTCAATATTATTTTTCATCTACTTCCCATTGGAAAATTTGCTATTGTGACATAGCTGGCTAGCCTCCATCGTGATTTTTGTTTTGTTTTTTACATATATTTAATATTTAATATATACAATTTTCATATTTTTCTACATATTTTTGTTATGTATTATTATTATTATTATTATTATTATTATTCATTTTACAATTTATTTAGAATTTTAGTACCACTCTTAATCTTTGCTCTTTGTTATTATGTTGTAATGGGTAATCTACCGTCTCCTTCATATCCGTTGTGGATCAAAAGTTCGTCAAAGTCAAAATACAAAAAAAAAGGTTAATTTCCCCATGTTTTATCGCTCCCCCAAATTCTCCTTAATTGACTTCCTAAGTGGCAGATTTATGACGGCGCCCACTTGTGTCCGAAAACACTTTGTCTACCAAGTTCCCTTTTTCAGTGCGCCTACCTACTCCCCCTTAGATTTATCACTTTAATTTGGCAGTCGACCCGGCCTATGCTACCAACGGCACCCCAATCCCCCTCCTTTGCACTTAGCACCGCTCATTAACCTAACTGGCATCTGGATGGGTGGCTAGCGAGCTCCCCTTAAATTCCGCCGACGTGCACGCACCCGCCTCCTCAGCGCCGCGGCCCCCGGTGACCCCAACGCGAGCCGGGGTCCTTGAAGCTATGCGGTCCCCCCTCGAAATTTATGCCCCAGCGCCACAAGCTAGGGGCACGGCCTGCACTAAAACCCTATCCGGGGCCCATTTAGCAGACGGGCCCCCCACGCCAGCGTCTGAGGGCCCGCCAGCCACAGCGGTGCGAGCTTGATTTACTGCTAATTACTTACTGTATACTTTACAACGCAGCTAACTTGACGTTCCAGACCATTGGCTGCTGTCGGCGTTTTCGCACAAGGCTAAATAACTGTAAGGGTGGTGCGGAGGTCAGAAAAGGGATATGGGATTTTTAAAGGGGAGGTTTTTAAAGGGGTACATCTGGAAGGGACTAAAGGAGCGGAGTAAACTTTTCATTGACTCGTAAAAGTATGGCCAACTCCAACACGTCTTAGGTGAGAGTTTGTAATAATACGCGGTTTGGAAGTGCTTCATAAAAACTACACCTTAATGAGCGTTAATTAAGCATGAACAAAGACGCAATTAATCATAAACGCACTGATTATTAAGAATAATAAAGCACGCAAGGAGCAGCAAGTGTGATATATGGGTCAATGATGTATTGATTTTCAACAGGCAAATTTTAAAATCTAAAAAATATTAGTTTTTATTGAACTTTTTCAAATATTTACAGTGTCAGGAGCATAAATCTGTGTTTAACATTTATATTAAACATTTTTAGTGTAAAATGTCATGTGGTGCGACCAAGAATAACCTTAAAATAGTTTTATTTTCTAAAACATGGTTGGGATATTAATCTAAGTTCTGAGTAATATGAAGTGTATAGAAACAAACTGTTGCATTTCTTTAGATTTCTAATGCACATTGATATTTTCTTTTGCTCCAATATGACAGTCACCTGCTTGTGTTTAATGAACAAACTACTGCCCTGGAAAATGCATCAAATGAAGAAAAATGCCTAAAGAACCATTGACCCAAGTCGACTTTGTCTGTTATTAAACTCCAGCCATAGAATTCCTGCTGTTATTAGTCGCACCACATGATGCACGGTCGCACCACATGACATTTTAACAAACATGCAGAATAACTCATGATTTCTGAAAAAAAATGATTTGGTTCCATGGAGGTCAGAGGTGCTACAGAAATGTGGTGAATTATTATGAAATTTGAACCTTTTTAACAGGAAATTGCAGTTGAACTGCGTTAAGTCATTGACCCTTATACAGAATGTGGGGTATATACAATATAGACAGTATAAAGAATAGTACAGTGTAGATTGCACACTAGAGGTGGGACATGAACACGCTAATTACAATTAACCAATTACAAAAAAATGTATGCATTAAAAACATTTACCCATTTTATCACTGTTTGCCAAACTACGCAAAACTTCTGTCAGTGCACCATGTCGTGTTATGACAATTATTCTGACACACACAGTTCTGACTACAACAACAACAACAGTGCATGAAAGTGCTCTGGGTCTGCTGGACGGTAAATTTCTCTTCAAAAAAACGACCCGATGGAAGTATTGACAAAGGCGTCGTTTATAAAAAAAACAAAAACTACCAGATGGAAGTTTATTGCGAACTGTGCAGAAGAGTTCTCGTATCACAGAAGCACCTCAACCCTACGCGACCATTTAAATGCAAAAGTGAAGTGGTTTTAGATGTCCTCCATGCATGTTTGAGTAATCTAGCGATCTTTACCAGCACTATTCGAACCATCTTTATTTATCTTGTAAAACTACTCGATGGATGTATTGACAAAAGCGTCATTTATTGCAAACTGTGCACAAAAGACATCCTACGATAACATTTAAATGCGAAACATGTCGAACACAGAAACTGCTGGAGCTGTTGACGGGAGCTTCAGGAAGAAAAGGGGTCCATTTAAATGAATTTACATAAAATAAATGTTGCTTTTGGGGCAAATACTGTTTTGTGATTAAAGGAGATGAATTAATTACAAAGTATGTTATTAATTAGATTATTTTTTTTAATCAAGTCCCACCCCTGGTCCCCACACATTTGAGTAAACCTTTATTACCAGTCCATCTACATCTCCAAAGCTCAAAATGCTCCACCTTGTACCTTTAGTTTAGGCAATTCCAGGTCTGAATCCTCCAGATGATTAGTGAAGTAGAGTAGTTATATGGAGTTTTCACGGTCTGTGTAGGTGGAACAGTCTGTTTCCTGTTTGAGAACTCGGCCTAAATGTGCAGGGTTTGTGTGTAAAACATGTGTGAATCAAACAAAACACAACTTGGGGCATGTTTCTGATTAGGAAACAACATTATAACAGATGAGAAATTAGCGTAATATGGGCCTGTTAAACAGACATGAAAAACGTACTTTCAGAGACCAGAGAGATCAGTCTTCCCTAACCCTAAGGTCTGAGGATTAAATCTCGTTTGAACCGTCTTTGTTGACTCTTCGTGTCTATAATATGAAAGTGGTGTGTGCCTGAGCTCGGCAGCCTCGGATAAAGCTAACAAGAACTAGCACGCTAACCACGCTCTTGCTGATTCAGTCGTTCCTTCGTCGTATCCTTAGGCGAGGTGCTTTACCCACCTTGTAGTAAAAAATCACTGTGTACCTGAGTTATTGGTGGTGGTCAGAGGGGATGAGATTGGGGACAGATTTTCAGCCTCGCTTCAGTCAGTCTGCCCCAGGTGAAACTAATGGAAACTAGCATGCTAACCACACACTTCTCAGACAAGAAAACGCCTTATAATTGGATGTGGACAGTAGGGTTGGGTGGTAATACGGTATCTCGAGGTATCAAAAAGTATCTACGGAATCAGTTTCATTACCATCATTACAAAAATCTAAAAATATTAGGCCGAATTTTGGCTTCAGACTGAATGTCAGGGGAGAAACAGCAAATGTTGGCGGAGCTACGACCCTGTGTCCTGACCAGAGATCCCACCACAGTCGCTTCAGACACCGGGCACAGCACCGACTTTCCCCCCTTCGCTCTCTCTCCTCTTCAAATGTCATTACGCTCGGAGATTTCCATCCACACGCAGCGAGGAAGAAGAAAAACCTGACTGACACTTCGTGTGAGATGTTGAGCCGAAAAGTTTGCGCCAAAGACGTTTTATTGAACGCCGAGAGTCGAGAGGGGACGAGGCGCTGAAGAAGAGAAAGTTCCCACTTGAGGACGAAGTCAGACTTTCACGGAGGAGACGGTAACTTCTCCGAGTGCTGAGAGCTCGGGTCTGTCAGATACAACATGTTGCAGTTGGAAATATCACACGCCGTGGACTGTCGCCTTTTACTTTTTATTCCTGAATCTGCCTCTTCTGAGCTTTTCTTGTCTCGGCGTGTCCCAGATCATTAAATGGAGGGAGATGCGCACTGGTGAAGTTTGGTTTGATCAGAACTTGTGCCTCATCTTCAAATATAATGCTTGCTTTCCTAGTAAAATGCTGAGAAGGTTTAACGGTATCAACATTTGGATACCGCCCGACCCTAGTGGACAGTTATTTTGACCTCAAGAGCTGCTTATGCAATATATCTGTACTGGGGCAAGACACATTCTGCTCAAATCCACGACTTTTAATGAATATGCAAATCAAAGCCCCCTTTACCATCCTGCGCTTCCCGTTTGAAGTCGCCAAAATTGCCCCGTAATATCCCAGAGTCATAATTACAGCCTCTATTATTACTGTCAACCCGCGTGACACGACAAGAACTCACTCGCAGCATCATTATTCCCGCGCATAACTCTTCAAACTTTCACATCAATGGACCTTATTTGAAGTGGACTCTTTTTCGCGAGCATAAAACCGTATATTGTGCGCGCAAATGGTGTCGGTTGGATCCGCTCGGCTCGGTGGAGTGATACAGTGTGGAGACAAGGCTGTGGAGTGTGCCGCTCTCGAATCCTCACTATGAACGCTTTGTTTTCGGCCCGTGGTACAGTACAGATGAGAGCGGCTGGCCTTGAATGGAGCGCAGCGTCTGATTTGCTTGTCTGTGTTAAATGAAAGTAGAGCGGCCGTGACGGTACTAATGTTATGAAAACTCTATTGTTTAACTTCATAAAATAAAAATAAAAAAGAATATAGCGCTGTACTTGATTTTTACTTTGAGTTGATTCTATGTTATAATGTTTCCTCATCTAAAATCATACCCGGAGTCGTGTTTTGTTTAATTCACACATGTTTAACACACAAATTTAGCATATTTAGGCTCTCTTAAACTGAAAACACACCGTTCCACCTTGTGATGTCATGTGGTAATAGAGGATTCTGCATTTTGAGCATCTTAATTATTCACTGTAACGAGTTTATAAGCACTTTTCAAACTCTTTCCATTTCAGTTTTGTCGTCACAGTCATGTTAACAACAACTAGCATGCTATCAGTGCACCGACATGACTTCCTGGTTCACAGATGATAAAAAAAAGTTTTAAAAAAAGTAATATCTGCAGACAGCACTCTTTTCATTTTGACCCTAAAAGCTGCTTTTACGACAGGATATACAGGGTGAACCATTTCGAACCATCAAAATTTGATGTCATTTCGCCAATAATTTTCGTAATTTTTGTTGAAATAACCTCAAATTTTCACAGAATGTAGAGAAACAGATCACAATTTTAGATTTAATGTTTTGTTTTTGTTCTGTTTTCAAGTTGAGCCGTTCACTCCCGAAAAGAAGTCATTTTGCAAATATTTTGGAATCTGCACGCACACAGCCGTCTGTACAAAATTTGGAAAAACTGGGAAAAAATTTGGACTTGGTACCAAAAATTTAAAGAGGAAGGGGGCTTATTGTGCATATCTAAAGATAGTCCAACATCAACATCAGAAGAGGAGTGAACGGGAGTGAACAGCTCAACCTGAAAAAAGAACAAAAATAAAACATTAAATATAAAATCTTGATCTGTTTCTACACATTCTGTGAAAATTTGAGGTTATTTCAGCAAGAATTGTCAAAATTATTGTCCTGCGAAATGATCTCAAATTTTTTTGGACACCCTGTCCTGGGTTTGTGCACCTCTGAAATGGTTACAACTTCATGTAATTTTATAATTTAAAATGTCAAATCTCATATTTTTTGGACTGAGATTCGTTGAAAAAAATAGCTTTTTAAATATAGAAGTGTCAGGTGTTGTTTTTCCAGTGGATAGGCCCAGTAATTACAGAGATATTAAGCATAAACTAGGTCATAATGTGCATTTTAATAGAGTAATTTGAAAGGTTTTCTGCTGGAAGGTCTGCCACATTCTTGTCTCCATGGAGATCTTATGCTTTACCTTAAAAGTTCCACAGTACAGCATTAAACATCCAGCTTGCATTCACTTAGTTTTTACTGAAGAAAAAAAGAAAACTCTTGGCATCACCCGCTCGTTTCCTCGGAGATAAACTCGCTTTACCCCAAACTGTGCAACAATCAGGTCACACTGGACAGAGACGCCACCCGAAAGTCCCGCCGGGGCTCTTTAAGATGTTATGTTGTCACGGGAACTAGTGGTAAAGAGGGCATTTGGGATCACACCCATGTTTTTTTTATTTTTATTTTTTTTATGACTTTGGCAAAACTCTGGGTACATACCATCCCCTCCGCACATCAAACCAACACATGTGATCCACATCTGGTGACTGCGCTCGTTCTGGATTGCTTGTATTTATGCATGTGTGTTTAGCATCTGTTTCAAAAGTTGTTTTCCTCTTTTTTTTTTTCTTTTTTTTTTGTCCTCCCTGGAGTTCGGGCTGTACTTGGCACGGTCCGCCGGGGGGGTTACGACACCTCCAGCGAGGCGAAATCAAAAGCAACGCGGTGAAAACAGGATGTCGATTCTTAGATGACGGTGGAAAAAGCGGCGGATATAAAAAAAAAAAAGCAAAAGAGAGAGAGAGAAATTGGCCGGCGCGGTTTTGCAAGCACACATAGTTGGGAGGGAAAGGAGGAACGGGGTGTACTGTAAGCTGGCGGAAAGCAGAAGCCACGCTGGCCGGCCAAATATTACGCAACAAGTTATGCAAAAAATTCAAAAACAACACACTGTAACATTCATAACAGTGTGGCCAGGTTTTACACCACTGCACTGGACAATCACGTTAAAAATCTGAATATTTTTAGTCGTGTTTAAAAATATATACATGTACTTACTTTTACTGACTCGTTAACATTTCAGTTTAGTTATTTTCTATTTTAATAAACACTCAATTTTAGTAAACAAATACATTTTAGTTAAATGTGCAAATGCTTTTTTTTCATGGAGATGTTATTGCTTTGTCTGGAATGTTCCACAGTATGGCATTAAACCTTTTTATCTTCATGGAAACCAAATTATACCAAGTTACAGATCAGATCTGTGGAGAGGCGACCCTGCTCACAGTCAGAATGTTTGTTTTTTTTTTGGTATTTTTGAGCTTTAAAACCACCGGTAATTGAGTAAATGTAAAGTTGAGCTTTTTAATGTCACACTGTGGAACATTCCAGGCAGAGCAATGACATCTCCATAGAAAGAAGAAGGTGACAGACCCAGAATCAAAAAGTTACACAGTGTATCTTTAAATTAGTCGGGTATCTTGGGCTATTAAACTATCAAAAACAAACTTAGATTGAAGTTTTTTGACAGTTTTTTGCACTTACATTTTGATTTCATTTTTATACAATATTTTAATTTTGCGATACAGACATTTTATTTTTTTCTGTCTAATCTATCTAACTATTGTGCAAATTAAATGAAATTAGCCCTTAACATTTATGGAATTACCTCTACGTACACTACAAGTTAAAAGTTTGGACGCACTTTTTTCTTTGTTTTTGAGTATGATTTCCGGTATTTACATCATAGATTTGCACTGAAGGCATCAGAACTATGAAACAACGTACAGGGGATGTAGTAAACCAAAAGTACTCAACTAAAAATAACTCTAAATAACTCAAGATTTCACATTTTTAAAGGTGCATTGTGTAACTTTCCTTTAGGGTCCATCAAATGCTGTTTTACTGTTAAATAGATGTTTTTGCTTTGTCTGGAATCTTTCAAAATATGGTATAAAACCTTTCTATCTTCACGGAAACCAAACCAGACCAAGTTACAGGTCAGATCAGTGGAGAGGCGACCCCGCTCACAGTCAGAATGGTTTGGGTTTTTTTGTATTTTTGAGTGATAAAACCACCTGTGTTTGTAGTAGACGGGTAAACACGTGACCGCCAACTAAAAATATAACATAGTGTACCATTAAAATAACAAGACATTTACATTTTTTAAAACATTTGCTTTCCTTTGATGACCACTTTGACTCTGAAAACGCACAGCTGCGAAGTGGAAACCATTTCAGGACACTCGCATCATAGAAAACGTAGAAAGCCGTACAATGAATGAGAAGGTACGTCCAAACTTTGGACACACAAACACATAAAAATAGAAAAAAAAACGTCACCGTTTTCCTCAAATGCATCGTCTAACCTGACAGTTTAAGTCGCTGCTGAAGTGAAACAATAGGACTCATCTTTTGGTCTTCGCGGTTACAGAAAAGGGGGGGAAAAGCCGCCCGAGGGGTAGATCCCGGGAGAGCGAGAGCGCGCCCTAAATCAGAGAGTAATTGCAGTGATTGTAAAAGTGGTGCGGTGTGGAGCGGCCGCGGGCTGCACAGCTGGAGCGCAGCACTTAAACCGACTGGAGAAGAAGAAGAAAATTGGACAAAGCTTTAGGGATAAACTTTACTGTCACTTTAGGTTAGGCTGTCTTTTTTTTCCCGTTTTCTTTTTATTGTTTTAAGTTTATTTTAGCCGTGTTGCAGCGATGGAAAAGGTACAAAAGTGAAAATGCTTAAAGGACCTTTCACCGTGGATTTGAGCAACATGTGGCTTGTATTAGCACCTCTTGTGGTCAAAATATGTTGAATATTTACTGTTTGCCGCTAATTATAAAGCGCCTTGTACTCCCCGAAGCAGGAAGTGTGGTGTTAGCATGGTAGCTGTCATCTACATTGGCCTGTGGAAGTTGCGAAAAGCTTTAGGGATAAACTTTAGTGTCACTTTAGACTGCTTTTTTTTCATTTTCTTTTTGTCATTTTAAGTTTATTTTAGCCGTTTTGCAAAGGCGGGAAGGCCATGGTGAAAAAAGTACAAAAGAAAAAGTACTTAAAGGATCAACATCCGATCTTTTACCGTGTATTTGGGCGAGACACATGTTGCTTCAGTACGTTAGAAGCAGCTCTTGAGGTCAAAATATGTTGAATATTTACTGTCTGCTGCTAATTATAAAGCACCTTATACTTCTTGAAGCAGGAAGTGTATTATTAGCATGCTAGTTGTCATTAGCGTTGGCCTGTGGAAGTTGCGAAAAGCTTTAGGGATAAACTTTAGTGTCACTTTAGGTTAGACTGCTTTAAAAGAACAAAAGTGAAAGTACTTAAAGGAACTACATCCAATATTTTACCGTGTATCTGGACAAGACACATGTTGCTACAGTACAGAAAAAATGTTATGTTGCTCCAGTAGTTTTCAAGTTAACAGCTCATTAGAGATCGGGGATTCCAGGGCTAAAATAATCCGAATGATTCTAGTGAAGGTGTATGTAGGGTGATCCAGGCGTCCCTATTTCCCCGGGACAGTCCCAGTTTTGAGCCCCGTGTCCCCTGTCCCAGCAGATTTCTACAAAACCTGTGATTTGTCCCAGTTTTATACAAGAAATGTCCCAGGAGTCCCTATTTTTGACCATTTGACACCTGCCAACAGTAAAGAGAGGCTTACATTGTCATTTGTGTGCGTAAAATACAAAAAGCTGCTTAAAAATGACCAAAACACAAAGAAAATGTGACTATACTGCCTCATGCTAGTGTACGTTAGAACAATTTTCCTTAATTACAGACTTGTTTCACAATTTTATTATTACCAACCAACCCAAACTGGGGATGTCCCAGTTTTTTATGTTGAGAATCTGGTCACTCTAGGCGTACGGAGTTTAAAAACACAGTGGAGCACTTCCTGTAATAATAAAATCTGCAGGGTTTGTGTGTTAAACGTGTGCTAATGAAACAAAACACAACTCCAGGTGTGTTTTTGATGAGGAAACCGTGTAATATGGGCCCTTTCATGTCGCATTCACACATATTTCAGTAGTAAACAGTCGTTGCTCTGATTGTCCCACTTCAGTCCTCATTAATTCATTATCTGTAGCATTAGAGTACGTCGCGGCGTCAGCATATGGCGCGCTCGTGTCAAATGCACACAGGAGCATATGGTAGCATTAGCGGCAGAAGCGGCCACTTAACCTTGGAGAGGCGAGCGCGTGTTGTGATCTGTACGCCGTGGCCCCTGCTCGTCTCCACGCAGGCGGGGCCCCGGGCTCCGGTGTACCGCGTTAGCATTAGCATCACATAATGAGTGTGTTTACGTGTCATCACTCCCGACGTGCTTTGGTTCGGTTCCGCACACTGGAGCACAAAGTGAAATATATGACCCAGCATAAATTATCGCCATTTGCATATTTTGTACCTTGTTGTCTCCTTCAGATTAAATTTTTGTTCAGTTTTTGTGGTATATTCCTTGGAAAAAAACAACTATTTCTGGTCTTAAAGGTGCACTATGTAACTTCTGGTGGAAGGTGTCATTGTTTTGCTTAGAATATGTCACAGTGGCCACGTTTACATGATGTTTTTGAATTCTGAATTGACTGTTCTGAATTAAAATATTCTCCTTCGAGTTTACATGGAAATAATCATTCCGAATTGAGGTTTACATGGAAAACACGTTAAATCGACTTTATTTAATTCAGCTCAACATCTGGGCGTGGGGAAGGGTTCTGATTGGACAGCGACACAAACGTATTTACGTCTTTGGGAAGAAAACACACACTTCAGCTGCTCCCGGCTTTTCTGTCATCTCGGTTTGACATTACGCCACGGACACAAACATGATCCAAACTTTTTCCACAGTCGTTCCGATGATAATGAAGCAGCTGGAGAATTCTCTTCTCACGCTTTACGTCTGTGAGCTGAGGAATCATTTTTATTCAGAATTAAAGCTCTCATGTAAACGTGGCAAGTATCTTATTAGACTGTCTCCATGGAAACAAGCAGGAAATGCCACCAGACCAAGACACCAGTCAGATCTATGTAGGTGTGCGTGTACTTTGAGCAATAAAAACACCCATAACTGAATGAACGGAAGATGGGTACGTTTAATGCCGCACTGTGAAACATTTCAGAATGCACCTTTAAAAAAAGAACTAGTTCATTTGTTGCATTCTAAGCCTCCAATTATTCACTGAGATGAGTTCATAAGCGCTTTTCACAACTTTCCGGAGCCAGAGCGGGACTAGCATGCTCATCCGTGCACTTCCTGATTATCGGACAATAAACCGCTGGGGCAAGAAACATTTTGGTCAGATACATCGGGGGGGAAAATCAGGTTTTGTCCTTAGAGTTACAGTGTCTGTACAGTAGATTGGCCCGGACAGTTGGCCTGGAGCTCTGGCACATCTTTGTACAGAGCATGAACTCAGGTTTGCCGCCGCAGGAGGGAAGTACGGACTGTTCTGGATTGGAATGTGAATTTAAAAAATAACGAAATAAACGAATAGAATGAGGGTTGATTCCAAAAGTAAATGTCGCATTCAATTCTGGGGAAAAAAACAAAACAAAAAAATGGTGCAAAGTTTCAAAAATTGATTGAGGCTTGACTGTGGAGTAACTTTTTAATTATTTATCGATTTTTTTTTACATGCTTGGTGATAGAAGCTTGGGTCGTCAAAAGTATCAAAAATCCGACACTAATCAATACTAAAACTAATATTGAAAAAAGATACTCATTTGAGCAAGTATCAATACAGCAAAAAAAGACAAAAGGACAAAATCTGAGCTTTCCTGAGCAGTTTTCGTGTCATTTTGTTAAATTTCCTTCTTTTACTAAAAATGAAATCAACTTTTCACAACTCTTCCGGAGCCAGAGCGGGACTAGCATGATCATCAGTGCACTTCCTGATTATCGGACAATAAACCGCTGGGGTAGGACACGTTTTGGTCAGATACATTAAAAATTCTTAAATGTTTTGTCCTTACCATTACATTAACTTCAAATTGTAAATGTTTATGTTAGTCACTTTTTACTCACACATTTTTACTTTTTAATGGAAAAATAGTTGGAGTAAATAGTAAATAGTTGGACCACTACTTTGTCTACTTTAGTAAAAAAATGTAATGTAGTAACTAGTACATCTGCGTACAGTTTTGAACTCTATCGCCTGGTTTGTCAAAGCAGAAACAAAATCTTGAAATCAAAAACAACCGTCTTTTTCACCATGTTTTGTTCAGTTTGTTCTTTTGTCTGTTTATGCTAAAATAAACCATCTCGTCTTATTTACATAAACCTTTTAAACTGTTTTCCATTTTTCTTTGTTTCATCTCGCACTGTCGAGCCTCGGAGAATATGACACAATATGAATCACCGGGTTTGATCGATCGGTATTTTTTTATTTATTTAGCCATATTAAAAACAAATAAAAACGGCTAAATTCAATATTTGTTTCGTTTAACGTAAACGATGCAACGGTTTGACCAAAAAAATAGTCACATTTCTTGTGAACTCGGCTCCAAACCACATGGCGGACTGGCCGAGGACCCGACATGATCACAGGCTGTGGTTGCATGCGCACTCGAACTCCGATTATTCTCAGATTTTTGGAGTTTTAAAACTATTATAGGACGATTATAACATCTAAACAGCAAAATCGACTTGTTTCTCTCTGTTTATTCTCAGGTTGTACGTTGTTCAAATTGTTTTATGATCTCTCCATCTCTGTTATAACGTTTCCTCATGAAAAACAGACCTGGAGTTTAAAAGTGTTTTGTTTCGTTCACACGCGTTTAACACTCAAATCCTGCGTTCACTCAAAGCCTGAGTTCTTCTCTCAAACAGAAAACACTCCACCTTGTGATCATACAGGAACTGGTGCTCCACTGTGTTTTTAAACTCCGTACACCTTTACTAGAACCATTTGGAGGATTTCAGCCCTGGAGTCGGGAATGGGAATGTGATGCTGCACGACTTTTTCGGTGTTCAGTGTAGACGGGTTCAGTGAAAGTGATGTTGGTCTTTCCGGCGAACAAACTTGTTCTGTTGTCAGGTGTACGGTCAGAAGGGCAAGAAAATAGACACTGGAATATTGTTTTATTGTTTTACGTGGAAATACATACGTTGAAAACTTGTATTACGTCATCAACAAGTAAATATAAGCTTGGGTATAGTTTAACTGTGTGTTTTAGGTTTAATGCATGAAATAATGAAATCTGAAAATGTGGTGTTTCTTCCCCCTAAATCACTTCATGGGCTTCTTTTACCCCAACAGTAAAAAAATAAAATAAAATTACGAGAAACTTGCAAAGTGGACGTCAGAATGTTGAGAAATTAGGACGTTTGCCATAGCAAGTAACAATTTAAAACAGAATATTTTATCTTTTGCACGGTGTCTTTATAAGTCTATAAAATGCCACTTATAACAGGAAATTAAAAGTCATGAGAGAAAAAGAGAAGCAGGAGCAGCTCTCGGCACTTGTTGTGGACTTGTTTAGGCGACCTTGGGTGTCCAGAAGGGCACCTAATAAATAAAATGTATTATTATTATATTAGTGTTTGATGGAAGTCTGTCCAAATACGAACGTTTGAGCGGACATTTCATCGCGTTATTAGTCAGATGTTTAGCTCTAAGCTCTGAGGTTCACGCAGTTAAAAACACATTTATTTGACAGTTTTGTGGGAGTTATGGGCGTATTTTACATTTACAGTTGTGTCAGTAATGATTTCCTAAAGTTAAAAGTGTGTACTCACAGACGGCCTTTTCGCTCTGTGTTTTCGCTTCTCACTCAGATCTTCGTGCCTCCTGTCATGGCGGTACTCATTGTTTTTGTCCCAGAATGCACTTCCGTTCCCATTCCCTGTTGCCAGTCTCTACTGAATACTACCACTACTTGGCGGCATCGCAAGGTAGAATAGAGCATTTTGAGATTTGGGGATGTAAATGAAACAAAAACACAACTCCAGCTATGTTTTTGAGGAGTTAACAACATTAAAATATGGCTTAAAGCTCCAGAAATCAGATATTCATATTGTGGTGGACCATTGAACATAACCTGACTGCCTGACAGTTTGGACTGCTCACTCGCGGTCTTCTTCAAAGTGGTCACGTGATGTTGCCGTGACGTGCCCGGTCAGTTGATTTAAACAGGTTTTGGTGCTGTCTTCCTACTGGCGGAGGCAGGACGACAGCGCCACCTGCAGTCCGACTTCCTCAGGACAGATCCCGGGTGTATGAAAGTGAAAACCCGCCTCGTCCCGGTTTAACGTCCCCCTCGTACTTCGGTCGCCTCTTTAATCCAGCAACGATGTTTGTCGTCCTCTGTCCCGATGACGTTTGCTCCGTCCCAGTCCATAATGTGGTTCTCTCTTTTACAGTGGTCAGAAATGGCTGATTTGTGTTTCGCCTTTGCTGTTTCCTTCTCACGTTCTGTCCTATATTCCTTTTTTCGTCTACTGAACGCCCGCCCTGTTTCCCTGATGTATGTTTTATTACAGAACATGCAGGTATTTCGTGTATGACATTATATTTATGCTCCGGTTCTGCTTTATCTTTTGGGTGGACGAGTCATTTCTTGAGTTTTCTGTACGGTTTCACTAGGGTCTTGATATTGTGTTTTCTCATTGCCCTTTGCCCGTGATGTTCGGTAATGTTTCCATTCTTGTGCTCTGAAAAAAGAACCTAACAACATACACAAATGAACCTCATTGGACTGTAACCCGACTGTATTTCCATCTTGTTTAAAAAGTCATGAATGCACGGCTGTACCGCCTTCACTAATGTCGCGTCTTGTCTGTTGTCTCTGTGTGTTCAGCTGGTGAGAAGGCCATCGTGTGTGACCAGTGCGGTGCCCAGTTCCAGACCGAGGAGTCCCTAGAGGCCCACCGGCAGATCCACACTGGTAAGGAGCTCCAAACCGCCAACCAAAATAACTATCGGCAGCTCGTGCTATTTCATTGCTGTCAGTCTGTGGGTTAGGCCGTTTCAAGAACACATATATTTCACTTCAACAATTCTGAAAACGAGTGCAGAGAAGAAAACACTGACCATAAAATACCAAATAAGAGCCAAATAAGAGTTTATTTGTTTCAATCACTTAACAGACCAGGCGTTTATTTGAGACCAGGCGGCAATTTGGGGGCGATTAATTCCTTCCTCACAAAAATCTCGGGAAAATATGGTATGACTATGATTTAGGCGACTTCCTGTACAAATGTAGGCGGGTTCATTTGAAATGTTACTACAAAATATCTACAGAGCGGAGAGTTTCCCACATTTGAAAGCGACTCCTGAATTACAGTCATTCAAACCTGAATCCTCATGCAGAAATTTCTTTAGGAAGTTAAAACAAACGACAGACGCAGCGAGTGTGGAGCAACAGAGCGAGAACGTTCATCCGCCGCATCGGGGCACAAGGAACGAGCTGTTTGTTTTCAGCGCTTATAGTTTATGCAAATGAGCCGTGTGGTTTTAAGTTTTGTTCGTGTAGAGACGACGTGAGCATCAGTCCTGCGTCCTGTTGTTGCAGCACGACTTCTGTCTTGCGGCTCGTACTTTAGACTCGCCGTTTATTTGGAACCAGCGTTTATTGATCAGAATATAAACCTGCACCCGGCGTTTAAAGGGGACCCGGCTCTTATTTGGTATTTTACGGTATTTGTCCTCACTCCATAGTACAACAATCATACTTCTGCCCTACTCTACGAAGTTTACTACGAAGACTTTTTGGTTGAGGGTCCGTCACCTGCTTTTTTCTATGGATATGTCGTAGAACGTTCCACAGTATTTACAGTAATTAAACAACTCTACATTACATTTATTCAATTACAGGTGGTTTTATAGCTCATAAATACCTCAAAAAACAACATTCTGACTGTGAGCGGGGTCGCCTCTCCACAGATCTGACCTGTCGCTTGGTCTGGTTTGGTTTCCATGATGATAGAAAGGTTTAATAACGTTCTGTGAAACATCCGGGATGAAGCGATAACGTCTCCATGAAAAAAAGTATTCGACGGACCCTCTAGTTGAAAAGTTACACACTGCACCTCGAAGTTTCTACATATTTTGCTGTAATACTTATACTTGTGCTTAAACCGTTTCATATTTGGGCGTTATTACACTTCTATGGGCTATGGCGACCTTTTATTGTTTTGAAAATGTCTGAAAATATCCGCCAAAAATAACGTATAGTTTCTGTTTTGTTTTGGCGTTCTTAAAAAACTGCACGTCGCATCAGATTTGTGAAGTTGTCTGATGTATTGTTTTGGATCCTGCTTTTGTACATTTATGAAAATCTAACTCAAGAAAAAATGAATCTACACATTTTGGGCTTAATACGGAGTGGGTCAACAAACCTGCAATAGCAATGCTGGACAATGAATCCGTTTTAAATGAGTTCATCCGTTTTTAAAGGTAAATGCTACCGAGTGCTCCCCACCACTACATCCTTTTCACATTTGCGTTTCATTTTAGTCCTTCACATTAAATGAATTCCCAATTTCATTAATACTCTCCTTGAACTGACGGATCACGTGCGCTCGTGTGAGATGATTTTCGAGCTTAGTTTTCGTAATCTCCGTAATCTGCAAACTAAGTCAACTTGGCAGGCTCGCTTTGTTTATCAGTGCTCCGTTCTGAGGAAGGGGAAGAGAGAGAAGAGGGTGAGGAGGAGTGAATCCAGGTGCCCAGACGTAAATATTGAGGCTAGGAATTGCAAGATCCCTCACGATTTGATACGATACACGGCTCATGACACAATATTACCGCGATACATGTGATACCCAATATGCTAGACTTAAAAATCAGTGATATTTAGCTGTTTTTTTAAGCACCAAGCACAATTTCTTTGTTGAATCACTACTTGTGTCATATGAAATGCATCTATCTTTCCTTCCACTACATAAGCAACAACATTGTCATATGGTCACACACAAAAAAAATGCAAAAAGACACCAAAAAATACAATTTATCAATACAGCCATCTGTTATAACAATACTGTATCGCCAAATTTCATGTCCTGATGCATGGATATTGGGATATTTTTTGCTAATTTCTAGTAAATATAAGGACGGCACAGATCTCAGTGAGCAGATTTGGAGCAGAACGCGACACTGGAGCCGGGTTTGGGAGAGGATTGTCTGTACAGTTGGCCTGGAGGTCTGGCACGTCTTTGTACAGAGCATGAACTCAGGTTTGCCGCTGCGGGAGGGAAGTACGGACTGTTCTGGACTGGAATGTGAATTTGAAATAAAGTCCAAAGGTTCCATTGAAATCTGGAATAAATAAATAAATAAATGAGGGTTGATTCCAAAACTAAAGGTCCCATAGAATTCTGGAAAAAAAATAAAAATAATAATAATAATATAAAAATGAGAGTTGATTCCAAAAATAAAAATCCCCTGTTCAATTTTTGAAAATTTTTTTTTAAATAAAATAAAATAAAAAATGAGGGTTAATTCCAAAAGTAAAGGTCCTCCATTCAATTATGGATATTTTTTTTTTATTAAATAAAAAATAAGGGTTGATTCCAAAAGTAAAGGTCCCATTCAATTCTGGAAAAAATAAATAAAATAAATAAATAAATAAAAAATTTGTGTTGATTCCAAAAGTAAAGGTCCCAGTCAATTCTGGAAATTAAATTAAATTAAATTAAATTAAAGTAAATTAAATTAAATTAAAGTAAATTAAAGTAAAGTAAAGTAAATTAAAGTAAATTAAAGTAAAGTAAAGTAAAGTAAAATAAAGTAAAGACAGTTGATTCCAAAAGTAAAGGGCTCATTCAATTCTGAAAAAAAATAAATAAATCTATTAAAAATGAGGATTAATTCCAAAAGTAAAAGTCTGATTCAATTCTGGAATGAATAATAAATAAATAAATAAATAAATAAATAAATAATGAGGGTTGATTCCAAACGTAAAGGTCCCATTCAATTCTGAAAAAAAATAAAATAAAATAAAATAAAATAATGACAGTTGATTCCAAAAGTAAAAGTCTGATTCAGTTCTGAAAAAAAAAAAAAAAAAAGTGATGCAAAGTTTCAAAAACTGATTGAGGCTTGACTGTAGAGCAACTTTTTAATTATTTGTCTTTTTTTTTTTTATGTTTTTGAGTTTAACATGCTTGGTGATAGAAGGTAGGGTTCTCAAAAGCATCAAAAACTTTAGTAGTATCGACACAGCAATTTTTTTTTTTTAAAGGACAAAATCTGAGCTTTCCTGAGCAGCTTTTGTGTCGTTTTATCAAATGACCTTCTATTACTGAAAATTAAATCAAATAAAATGTTTATCCCTCGTGTTATCGGAATCAGTATCGAGCACTGACTGAATTCCCTAGTATCAATATCAACGCGAATAGAAGAGTTAATCACACTGTAAACCGTCTTTTGTGTTCATTTTGTATATTTCCGTGTGCGGTGTGCGGTGTGTGGTGTGCGGTGTGCGGTGTGCGGTGTGCGGTGTGCGGTGTGCGGTGTGCGGTGTGCGAGCCGTGCAGGTGTGTCAATGTTTGGGGGGGAAAGAGAGAACAGATTGTTCTTGATAAGAATGTTGTTTTAACATTAGATCATCAACTATTTGATTTGTGATAGAGGAAGACCAGGGACCTCGACACACACTCAACAGGGCCCTTTGGCTTTGTGTCATATCCTCTCTCTTTTCTTTCTCTCTTTTCTCTTTTCCCATCTCCCTCTTATTAAACCAAACAAGTTTATTTTGTTGTCTTATGTACTCGAATTTCGTGGTTTCTTTTGTATTTACCTTGTTGACATGTTTCGGCTGCTGCATCTTCAGACTTGTCCCGGTGTTGGTGGTTTCATATTTCAGCTGTTGTAACGTCTTGTAGACTCCTGAATGGAAACATCAGGGAAAATCTAAAATCCGTCATATCCATAGACTAAACCAGGACGAAACTACGACTGGACTACGACTAAAGGCCAAAAACAAGACTAAACTGGGACAAAAGCAAGGCTAAACCGGACTAAATCAGGACAAAAACGAGATAAAAATAAGACTAAAACTGAACTAAATCAAGACTAAAACAAGACAAAAACAAGACTAAACCAGAACTAAATCAGGAATAAAACAAGACTTAACCAGGACTAAACTAGGACTAAGCCAAGACAAAAACAAGACTAAACCAGGACTAAATCAAGACTAAACCAGAACTAAAATGAGACTAAAACAAAATTAAAACAGAACTAAACCTGGACAAAAACAAGTCTAAACCAGGACTGCACCAGGACTACACCAGGACTAAACTAGAACTAAACCAGGACTACACCAGAACTAAACTAGAACTAAACCAGGATTACACCAGGACTACACCAGGACTAAACCAAGACTAAACCAGAACTAAACCAGAACTAAACCAGGACTAAATCAAGACTAAACCAGAACTAAAATGAGACTAAAACAAAATTAAAACAGAACTAAACCTGGACAAAAACAAGTCTAAACCAGGACTGCACCAGGACTACACCAGAACTACACCAGAACTAAACTAGAACTAAACCAGGACTACACCAGGACTACACCAGGACTACACCAGGACTACACCAGGACTAAACTAGAACTAAACCAGGACTACACCAGGACTACACCAGAACTAAACTAGAACTAAACCAGGACTACACCAGGACTACACCAGGACTACACCAGGACTACACCAGGACTAAACTAGAACTACACCAGGACTACACCAGAACTAAACTAGAACTAAACCAGGACTACACCAGGACTACACCAGGACTAAACCAAGACTAAACCAGAACTAAACCAGAACTAAACCAGAACTAAACCAGGACTAGACCAGGACTAGAGCAGGAGGCCGGTCCCTGAGCTCCTCACAGTGCAGATGGTTCATGAGGCACTAACATGTCAGAGGTGGATTGTGGGTCTTGCAGAGACGTGTGCACAAACAAACTAAAACGACATGTTAAATAACGCTCAATACAACTTAACATTTTGACCTTTGTATAAAATGATCCGAAAATACCAAACGTGACCTTGATGTGGCGTTTCAACTGATTTAACTGTCAGATCGTACTTGCATTTCACCCAGCTACATTCTTGAGTAACTTTTTAAAGAACTTGTACTTAGTTTAGGGTGAACAGACGTCCCTATTGACCCGGGACAGTCCCAGTCTTAAGCTCCGTGTCCCCTGTACCAGCAGATTTCTGCAAAACCACTGATCTATCCCACTTTTATACAAGAAATGTCCCTGATGTCCCTATTTTAGAGCAATTTGATCCCTGCTGACAGTAAAAAGAGGCTTAAATTGTCATTTGCTTAGGTAAAATACAGAAAAGCCTTGATGTGCCTGTACTGACTCTCATATTAGTCATAAATGGTCTCTGCATAACAATTTTCTTTAATTATGCACTTTTTTTTAAAACAATATTACCAACCACCACAAACCGGGGCTGTCCCAGTTTTTTTTATTTAGAAAATCTGGTCACTCACATACTTTTACTCCTCATTGAGTAATATTTTTATTGAAGTAACAGTTTTCTTACAAAAGTTTTGGTGCAATATCAAAAAAGTACAGGTATAAAATGTAAAATAAATGATAAAAGTCAATGTCTCGAGAGTCTTATCCAAACTCGTGTCTGTAAATGCTTAGACGGTCTCTTCCGTCGGGTCACCATCGCTTACCGTGTCCTGTCACTTCGTACGACCCCAGCGCAGTTAAACCATCAACCCCGTCCAAAATAGCCCCCTCATCATCCTCATTACCACCATCTCGCCTTCGCCCTTCACTCGGGCTCGTCCGCATTAACCCTCGGGCGACCGGTAGCGGCGAGCGTGTATCTGGAGGCCCCGCGGCGCCCCCTACCCCAGCCCGCCCCGGCCTGTGTGAGCGTGTCATTCATAGCGCAGGCGTGGGAGCGGGAGGGGGCGCCGGGTCAGATCTGGCCAATCAGCTCGTCCGGAGGCAGACGGGGGTTAAATAAGGCTAATGATCCGGCAGTCATAACAGCGGAAAGCAGCGGGCTAAATATAGCGCGGAACCACTGGAGGAGGAGGTGGGGGAAGCTTTAGGAGGGCGCGCACACGAGGCCAGACTGCCGGAGGGGTGTAGAAAAGACGTTTGTGGAGGATTGTCATGAAAATATACAATGTACTATGGTTAATAAGTGCACAACAACACCAAAATATTGATAATCCTGCACTGACGAGGTATTGAAAAGTACTGATCCTCGTGCAAAAAGCAATAAAACAGCTAAATCTGTTTTTTGTTTCTGTTTTGAGTTTATCTGCCCCCTGTTGTTCCTCTATCTCTATCATTAGATTAGAGATCGTACTTCATTATTTTTGTCCTTGTATTGGAGCAAACTTTGTCTTGCCTCTGTGCAGATAGACAGTGTTGTAGATGCAGCTTCTTGAGGTTGTGTTATCCGATAATTAGGAAGTGCACAGTTAGCACACTAGTTGTTAGGTCGACTGTGATGGCAAAAGTCTGCTCTGTTCTCCGAAAGTTGGGAAAAGTGCTTATAGACTCGTCACGGTGAGTAATTAGGATGTTCAGAATGCAAAAGATAAGTGAGGAATAACTTTGGACTGCTGGAATTTTTTTGTTTTTTGTGTTTTTTGCCAAATTTGCAAAACAAATTAACAACAAGTCAACAAGTCTTTGTGTTTTTGTCATTTAAATTGCTCAGTCCAACACCTCCGTGAAGTTGGCCCCATCAGACGTAAACCTACACAAAAACTATGTCAACTGTTTGTGCTACAAAAAGTTTGTTTGTGCTGCTTGAGTTTTGGAGAAATTAACGATTCTTTCATAGGTCAAATTGGGGTCAGCCAGTGCCCCAGAAAGCGTAAAAATGCTCTAAACTGGCCCAAAATGGTGTCGTTTGTTTGTATTGTTTTGTGCTGCAAGTTTCATTTGTGTGATTCTGATTCTTAAGATATCAGCAGTTTTATTTTGGGCTGACGATGTCATCCAGCCCCTCAAAATGTGAAATGGCCCCAAAACAGCCAGAAAATGATATGAAACATTTGTATTTTTTGTCCTGTGTGAGTATATTTCTAAAATGATTATTTGTATTGCTAAAGCCACTGTCTTGAGCTGAGCAGAAACACATACATCACAGCAAAAAGAATTAATCATTTTAGAAATATACTTGCACAAATGAAAATTGTCACAGCACAAAAACAGCACAAACAAAATACAGATGTTTTCTGCTTGTTTTGAGGCTGTTTACCATTTTGAAGGGCTGGATGACATCATTGGCTGAACATAAAACTGCTAAAATCTTAAGAACCATAATCGCATAAATTAACCTTTTTGCAGCACAAAACAGCACAAAAAAACATAAACAAATAACACCATTTTGGGAAGTTTTGGAGCATTTTGAAGCTTCCTGGGGCACTGGCTGACTTTGATTTAACCTATGAAAGAATTGTTAATATCTCCAAAACTATAGCAGCACAAATGGCTTTTTTTGCAGCACAAACAAAGCACAAACGAATGACACTATTTTGGGGCGTTTTGGAGCATTTTTAAGTTCCTGGGGGAGGGGCTGGTTGACCGCAATTTGACCTATAAAATGATCATTAATATCTCCAAAACTAAAGCAGCACAAATGAAACTTTTTGCAGCACAAACGAAGCACAAACGACTGACAGTTGATAGTTTTGGTGTCGGTTTGCGTTTGACGGGGGCCAACTTCACGCAGGTCGATCCAACGCACCTTTTTTTCCCGCCGTCTCCAGTGAGTTACGTTAATCCGAGCGCAGCAGCACAAACCCACGCTTCTGTTTACACTCCCCTGTCCCCTCAGTTACCCAAAGCTCGCGCGCTCATTACGGCGTCGCACCGCCGCCGCTCTTAAATGACACAAATTGCCGACTTAACACCGCGCTAACCCCAGATGTATAATAGCAACTTATGGACTAGCCTCTGCTCGCTCGTCTCCAGATGGCTCTTTGGAGTTGTAAAAATATGTCACGACTTTTATGGCTCGACATTAGAACACTGTGTAGTAATAAGCAGCAGAGCCTGACCTGCTAAAACGACTACACTTAAAGCTTAGAGTCACTTAAATACAGTGGATTTAAAACGAGCGTACGCGAGACTGTCGGCATATGGAGCAGAACTGTTGTGTGCGCGCTAATGGAGATGTATTCACTCAAATGGACACTGGTGATCTTTACAGTCATTCATTAGCCTGAAATTGTCTTGTGTATAGACAAACGTGTGCTCCTCGGTGTAATACAATCTTACTTTAAAGGGCCCACCGTGCGCAAAAATGACGCTTGTGAGCTTTAAATCATGTCATAATGTTGTTACCTCATCAAAAACCGACCTGGATTTGCGTTTTGCTTCATTCACGCGTGTTTTATTATTAGTCTGTGTACATTTCCAAAGCTCAAACCGCTCTGCTCCACCTTGTGATGTCACGAAGCGGTAGTTTTAACGTTAACAACCACTTTTTTTTAACCTTTTGTTCAATAGAAATCGGCACTTCCCAGGCTGAAATGATCAAAATCATTCTAGTGAAGGAGTGTGGTCTATTCCCTACTTAATGCACTCTTTAGGGGTCATGTCGTTTTCAGTAGTGCACTCAAAATGTCCCACAATGCACCTTGCAAAGTAGTGGGCATCGGTGGTCACTCGAGCGGGAAAGTCGGGCGGACAGCGACAGGAGTTTCTCTGGACACAATCCGACTGAATGAAGCAGATAAACGCGCTGGTTTATCGTTCTGTCGATCTGTGATTATGAATAAAACACTTTGAAATAAACCAGTGTGGTATAAAGGTGCTTAAAGAGCGATAATTTCCACATTTCAGACAAAAAAACCAAACAGTCCAGTCCGTTTACGTGCAATCCAGCGTGACAGTAACTTGCATGATTATTATTCGTCCATAAATACTTGTGTTTCAGTCAGATATGATCATTATTGACGACAGAAATCACGTTTTATCAGAGTTTAACAGACTTTTTAAGAGTCATGTGAGCTGAGTCCGAATTGTTTGTGAATGACCAGAGCGGACATTCGGACACAGCCGGAGCTTCAAAAAGAAAAGAGAAGAACTCGGCCTAAAAAATCTGCAGAATTTGTGAGTTAAACATGTGAATGAGACAAAAAACGACTTGGTAAACAGTGTAATATGGGCCCTTAAATAGTATTATTAAATATTTTGGGGCTGGAGAATGTAGTGACGTCATTTGAAACTTTCGCCTGGATTTTTCTAAATATAAATACGTGTTTGATCGACGCTCTGAACATATTGACTTCTTCTTCTTCTTCTGTCACTCGTCTCTGTCCCCGTTCTCGTGTTGGTGTTTGTGTTTTTTGGCTCGTCTCCGTCGGCTGTGATTCTCCAACCTCCCGACAGCTCTTCAGCCCCGTGTTACGTAATCACAATATTTGCCCCTTCGCTCTCTGTCTCTTTCTCTTTTTCTCCTCTCTCTCTGTTTCTCTATCCTCCTTTCTCCTCTCCCTCCTTCGCTGTCTCCCTCCTCTCTTTCTCTCCCTTTCCTCTCTCTCTCTCTGTTTCCTCTCCCTCCCTCTCTCTCGTGCTGCTTCTCTGTCTCTCTCTCTCTCTCCTCTTTCTTTCTTTCTCTCTCTTTCCTCTCTCTCTCTGTTTCCTCTCCCTCCCTCTCTCTCGTGCTGCTTCTCTCTCTTTCTCTCCTCTTTCTTTCTTTCTCTCTCTTTCCTCTCCCTCCCTCTCTCTCTTTTTCTTCTCTCTCTGCCTTTCTCCCTCTTTCTCTCTCCTCTCTCTTCCTTTCCTCTCTCTTTCCTTTCCCCCTTTCTCTCTCTCTCCTTCTCTCTTTCTCTGTATCCCTCCTCCTCTCTCCCTCTTTCTCCCTCCTCTCCATCTCTCGCTCTCTAACGCCGTCTCCTTCTCTTTCTCTCTTGCTCTCTAACTTCCTCTTTCTCTCTCCTTTCTTTCTATCTGTATGTCTCTCTCTCCCTCTCTCTCCCCCCTTCTCTCCTCCGCCTCTCTCGTTCTCTCACTCTGTCTCCTTCTCTCCCTCTTTCTCGCTCATCTTTCTTTCCCTCCTCTCTCTCTAACTTCCTCTCTTCCTTTCTCTCCCCCTTCTCCCCCCCTCTTTCTCTCTCTCGCTCTCTAACACCCTCTCCTTCTCTCTGTCTCTCTCTTCCTCCCTCCTCCCCCTCTCTCTCCTTCTCCCTCCCTCTCTCTCACTCCCTCCCCCTCCCTCTGTCTCTCCCTCCTCTTCTCTCTCTCACTTCTTCTCTCCTCATTCCCCCTCTCCCTTTCCTCTCCTCCCTCCCTCTCTCGCTCTCTAACCCCCGTCTCTTTCACTCGCCTCTCCTCCCTCTCTCCTCTCTCTTCCCCCCTCTTCCATCTTCTTTCCTCCCTCCTCTTCTCTCCTCACATCTCCCCTCCTCCTCTCCTCCTCCCTCTCTTGTCTCCTCTCCTCCTCCTCTCCTCCCTCCCTCCGTGTGTCCGTAGTGAATGGTCTGTATTGTGGCTCCCATCAGCTGTGCAGTGACTCACCGTCGCACAGAGTCGGCCTTTTGTGCGGCTCTTGCATCATTTTCACCTGAAATGCTCCTCTCCACAGGGGCGCGCTCTGTTCGCCCTCTGTTCGCCCTCTGTTCATCCTCTGTTCACCCTCTGTTCACCCTCTGTTCGCTCGCGACAGGTGCCCATTCACCTTTCGGGTTCAAATGGAAGTGCAAGTTTGGAGCCTTAAAATAGATCTGAAATGTGGTTATTACGGAGTGGAGTGGGACAGTGGGTGGGCTCCTCGGATAACCAAAAGTAAATGTTCCTTTCAGTTCCTCGCAAGAAAGAAAAAAAAGAAAGAAAGAAATTACACAGTGAAAAGTTTCAAAAAAGGTTTATCAAGTGCAGAGTGACTCATAACCAGTTTGCATAAATTATTTAATTTTTTTTAAATCAGATTTTTTTTTTTTCATGAAATTTTAATGAAATTTTTCTGAACGAATTGCATGTGTTTAACATGTTTAGTGATAGAAGGGCTAACCACTCTGCCATCCTGAAAATTACAGGTTTTGGTTTGTATTATTATTTATTTATTTATTTATTTATTTATTTATTTATTTATTTATTTATTTATTTATTTATTTATTTATTTATTTATTTATTTATTTATTTATTCATTTATTTATATTATTTTTATATAATTTATATATTTTTTTGTCATTTTAATTTTTTAGTATTTTTTTTCCCTCAATTGATAGAATGGAAGTATAATATATTATTTCTGGAATTGTTATCTTCTCAGAGAACAACACCACCACCTTATGACATCAGCAGGTGGGTTAGATCTTTAAAGAGGTGACCCCCGCTCACTGTTCATCTCTTGACTGTTCAATTCGTGAGCCACGAAATTGAATATTAGGGCTTAAATTAATGCCAGACTGTGGAACTTTCCAGGCAAAGCGATCATAAAACCCAACCTCACATACTCACAGACGCATAGAAGGGTCCGTAACAAATGCTTTTCTCCACGGAGACGTTATTGCTTCGTCTTAAATGTTTCACAGTGTGGCTTTAAACCTTTCGATCTTCATGGAGACCAAACCAGACCAAGTTACAGGTCAGAACGCTTGTTTTTCTAGGTATTTTTTAGCTATAAAATCACTTGTAATGTATAGAAATGCATGATAGAGCTGTTTAATGTCACATTGTAGAACACTTTTGGCAGAGAAACCACATCTCCACCAGAAAAGTTACACACTACACCTTTAAAGACACCGTTCTTTATCTCATTGTTGACTGTTTGCAGCTTCTTCCTCACTTTATGCAATTCAAGCGTTCTAATTATTCACCTCAATGAGTTTGTGAGCGCTTTTCATAACTTTCAGAGACCAGAGGGGAGTTTTCTGTCCAACCACAACTAGCATGCTAACACACACTTCCGTATATGGACAAAAAAGTGCTTTAACCTCTCAAGGACATTACATTTTTGCCTCTTAGCGCCATGATATTAAATTTTTTAAACTTTCACCTGTTGGCCACATTGGAGGACACTGCCTGTGCGATCACAATATTTTAACACCAATTTCAATGAAAAAAAATGGCCGGGAAATCTACAAAAAACCTCCACAGCAGCTCCTGAAAGAAAAAAAAAACAGCAGGGTAAATTTTATGAATGAAACCAAAGTATCTCTGTCCAATAATGGCATTAAAATTTGACACATTTTAGTGATCACAGCCGATGAGAGCATCAGGAAATGTCATGTCGTCGTTTGAGGACATTGGGGTTATGTTGTTATTGATTGTCAAGGTCAAGGTCAAGGTCAAATTTCTTTATAAAGCACATTTACAAACAGATACACTGCCCCAAAGTGCTGTACCAAATTAAAAAAAAACAAATACAAGACAAAAATGTAATGCTTCTTTTTTATCGAGCATGTATTGAGTCTATTATTCGTTATGGGATGTCTATCTGTCAAATTGAAAGCTCAAATCTTAAGCTTGACTAAAAGGGTAAAATAATTGGCATGACCCCCCGTCCTCTTCAGGAGGTCTTTTAGGAGACACTAGTGAAACTGGGGAGTAAAATATGTAATGACCCGACTCACATCCTCCACAACCAGTTTGAGTTCCTGCCCTCAGGAAGAAGGTTCAGGGCCCCAACCAGCAGGAGAAACAGGTTCAAGCACTTTTTTATTCCCCTTTCTATTTCCTTGCTGAACTTGAAGAAATAATGCTCTACTGTATTACTGTATGGCCATCAGGGACTGTGCAATATTATTTGTGCATAGGCTTTGGGGAATATGCAATACTGCTCATAGGCGGGCTCCAGGGAAGGTGCAATATTTTTGAGCACTTACAGTGAATAGGCTTCAGGGAATGTGCTTTTTTTTTCTTTTTCTTTTTTTCACAGACAGTTGTAGGCTTCAGGGAGTGTGCAATGTCCTTTGGCACCTTAGGCAGAAAGGCCCCAGGGAATGTGCAATACTCACTTTTACACTTTTAGGCCCCAGGGAATGTGCAATACTCACTTTTACACTTTTAGGCCCCAGGGAATGTGCAATACTCACTTTTACACTTTTAGGCCCCAGGGAATGTGCAATACTCACTTTTACACTTTTAGGCCCCAGGGAATGTGCAATACTCACTTTTACACTTTTAGGCCCCAGGGAATGTGCAATACTCACTTTTACATTTTTAGGCCCCAGGGAATGTGCAATACTCACTTTTACACTTTTAGGCCCCAGGGAATGTGCAAAATATGCTAATTATGGGAATGGTGCAATATTATCAAATGTTGAACTGCATGAATTGATGTGTCCACTGTGTGTGTGCTGTATGTTAGATGTCTATGTGCCATGAGTGCCCCTGTCCCAAGACAAATTTCTCCCAAGGGAGACAATAAAGGCTAATCTAATCTAATCTAATCTAATCTAATCGAATCGAATCGAATCTAACACTTGAATACTGATTAAAAGAAAACTTTGAGATCATAGTATCCATCCATCCATCATCTCCCGCTTAATCCGGCTGGGTCGCGGGGGCAGCTTGCTGCCCAATACTCATAGCACCTGACCCCCCCTATGAACCCCTCTGCAGGTGGTGAGCCCACAGGAGGGTGGACAACATGGTCCTTGATGTTAGTTCATAGGGGTGCGATCATAGTATTTAAATCATAAATCATAAAATGTCCAACTCGGCTTGAATTAAAAGCCAGTCCATTGTATATGTTCTTAGGTAAACTTGGGAATATTTCGATGAGTTTACAGTTGTGAATATCTGGAGGTTTCTGCTGCTGGAGAGGAAACCGCTGCCTGCCTCCATTTTGAAAACTTTTTGTACCTTTTTGCACCTTTTGCACCTCCATTTTTTTTTGTATCGAATGAAAACCAGAAAAAAATGAAAACCGTGGACCACATTTTCATGCCTTGGTTTGTGTTTTTAACCTCGCTCACTCAACCCCAGCCCGCTCCCGGTCAACTTATGTCACGTTTGGCACGTTTAAAGCTTGAAATAAACAGCTGAATGCATTTCATCTGTACATTTTAATGTTTTTACACTTTTTAACCAGCCGTGTCTATTAGTGTCTTACATTAAAATTGACCCATTGTCCTCATATAAGTTTAGTTATTATACTTCTCCCAAACAGAAATAAAAAATAAAAAATGCACACCAGACAAAAGCTCAAGAGGTTAAAATAGTTACAGACAGCACACAGCGGACTTATTTTGACCTCAAGAGCTGCTTATACAACATATCTGTACTGCGGAAAGACGCTTTTTGCGCAAATACACGGAAAACAATCGGGTACAGAGTGTTTAACTAAATGAGTGCGATTGACAGCGGTGTTGTTTTTGCGCTCCGGGAAAAACGTCGCCGACTTTGCTGAGCTGACAGCGCCCGCAGTAACTCAATGTACCAAAGTCCACGATGCCAGCCTGTTCGGAGAGGAGTGTGACGGGGACAGGCATTAGCGTTAGTGGGCTGGAGCTCTAATGTGAATCACAAGTGAGCGGGGCATTCTTAAAGCGCTCTGTGTGAGTGTGTGAATGGGAGCGGGGGGAATGACTGAGTAATTCTGCCTCATGATGTTTTGCTGCGAGTTTGGAGAGCGGCGTAAGCTGATTCCCGACAATGGGACGCGGCGAGCGGTGGGAGAAGTGCGTAATTTGGTTAGGAAAGCGACAGTTACAGTGGGGAAAAAATAACTGAAGTCTCACTGACAAAACTGACTCGTGTAAAAGCACTAAAGTGTCCATGTAAAAATGTACTTCAGGAGTAAAAAGTAAAAGTACAGGGTCAATAAGATCACTAAGTTTGGAAACTCTTGTTGAAATAACCTCAGATTTTCACAGAATGTACAGAAACGGATCAAGATTTTATATTTAATGTTGTATTTTTGTTCTGTTTGCTGAGTGCGCTGTAAATTTAAATCCGATTATGATGTGAGAAGAATCACCAAACTCGGATTACAAATGACAAAAAGTATTAAAAAGGTTTAACTTTACTTTACTTTACTTTACTGTACTGTACTGTACTGTACTGTACTTTACTTTACTTTACTTTACTTTACTTTACTTTACTTTACTTTACTTTACTTTACTTTACTTTATTTTACTTTACTGTACTTTACTGTACTTTACTGTACTTTACTTTACTTTACTTTACTTTACTTTACTTTACTTTACTTTACTTTACTTTACTTTATTTTACTGTACTTTACTTTACTGTACTTTACTTTACTTTACTTTACTTTACTTTACTGTACTGTACTGTACCGTACTTTACTTTACTTTACTTTACTTTACTTTACTTTACTTTACTGTACTTTACTGTACTTTACTGTACTGTACTGTACTGTACTGTACTGTACTGTACTGTACAGTGGGCCATGTACAGAAAATAAAAAGCCATGTTGATTTCATTTTAATTGCTTTTAATGTTCTCACAAGGCTTTTACAGACTACATGGCAAAGATTATGTTGCCAAAAACGAAAAAAACATATTTAAAAAAACAAAACGTATTGCTGTTTTCAGGTTGAGCCATTCACTCGCGTTCATTTCTCTTCTGATGTTGATGTTGGTCTACCAGATCCTTTAACTCTGCATATTAAGCACCTTCCTCTTTAAATTTTTGGTCCCAAGTCCAAATTTGTTTCCCAGTTGGTGAAATTTTTCCAAATTTTGCATTGAAGTCTGCACAGTCTTGGGTGACTGTGAACGGGCAGATTCCAAAACGCAAAACGACTTCTCTTTGGGAGTGAACGGCTCAACCTGAAAACCCAAGAAAAATCAAACATTAAATATAAAATCTTGATCTGTTTCTGTGCGTTCTGTGAAAATTTGAGGTTATTTCAACAAGAATTGTCCAAATTAATTGCCTGCAAAATGTAGTCACATTTTTTGGGGCTCCCTGTACTTTTATGTTTTTTACTCCTGAAGTACATTTTTACATGGACACTTTTTACACTTTTACTTGAGTCGATTTTGTCATGTGCTACTTTTATGTTTACCCAAGTTATTTTTTTCCCACTGTAACTGTGAATTCTTGTTGAAATAACCTCAAATTTTCACAGAATGTATAGAAACAGATCAAGATTTTATGTTTAATGTTTGATTTTTGTTCTGTTTTCACGTTGAGTCGTTCACTCCCGTTCACTTCCCTTCTGACCGGATCCTTTAACTCTGCATATTAAGCAGCCTTCCTCTTTAAATTATTGGTCCCAAGTCCAAATTTGTTTGCCAGCCGGTGAAATTTTTCCAAATTCTGTATTGAAGCCTGCTCAGTCTTGGGTGACTGTGTGTGAGCAGATTCCAAAACATAAAACGACTTCTCTTTGGGAGTGAACGGCTCAATCAGAAACCAGAACAAAAATCCAAGCATTAAATATAAAATCTTGATCTGTTTCTGTACATTCTGTGAAAATTTGAGGTTATTTCAACAAGAATTGCCTAAATTATGAGCCTGCAAAATGATGTCAATTTTTTTGGGACACCCTGTGTTTCAGATTTTTGCATAAATGTGTTAAATGGAGTAATATCCGAGACAAAACAAATGGATTCCCTGTACTTTTATTGTACTTTATGCGTATAGTTTTGTTTGCTCAAAGCCGGGACTCGAACTAAAACCAGGATGTCCTAAATGTGCTAAAAAGAACCACTCAAATCAGATGAAAAACGCTTTTTTCATTTCAGCCCAGTCCAAAATGTAGTAGAATATAAAGCACAAAAACAGAAATATAAAGTACAGATACAAGTATATATATTGAACATATTAAAAAGGAAACTTAATCTAGTTGACACATGTTGGACAGTTAGAAAAAATGCCTTAAACGATTACAACATTTCTAATCTTTGAGTTTATTCAGATTAATTAAATAAGTTGTAGAAGTTAGCAGCAGGGACCACAGATGGGAACTAACTAAATGTTAATTGTTAAGTGTAGAACATCTGTATTTATTTATTTTTGACTTTGATTTTACCAGCATGTCCTTTCAAAAACCAAAAAAAAAAAAGCAAATTAATACTTTTTATTAGCAACTGTGTAAATAATTGGCAAAGCATCACGTGTCAAAGAAATATTTTATCAGCTTTTAGAGTTTCCTAAATAGTTGTGCACATTTTTTTGGTATTTTTTATGTTTTGTTTTCATTTCTACTGTGAAAATTAAACTGTGTCCAACTGTCCACACTATTCCCGACTTATGACACTGTCTTTAGGGATCACGCCATTTTTTGGGGTGTCGAATGTCCAATTGGAGAAAAAGTAGTTTCCCACAATGCACCTTGAAAAGCAGTGGGCATTGGTGGTCACTAAAGCGGTCAACATAGCCCACAATGCACTGGGAGAGTTGGGAAAACAACAGCGTGAAGCGACACAACCCGACTGGATAAAAGCGCTGTTTTTACGGCTCTGTAGATCCGTGATTACGAGTAAAACACTTTAAAATAAACCATTACTGTAAACAAAAAGGCAAATAATCCAGTCCGTTTACGTCAAATCCAGCGTGATAAAAACCCGTATGATTATTATTAGTCCATAAACACTTGTGTGTCCATCTGATCTGATCATTATTTATGACAGAAATCGAATTTTTTTTCACCCAGACGCCAGAGTCACGGGAAACGCTGAATCGGTGTATGAAAGAGTGCACTATAGAGGGCGCTAAAGTTCTTTACAGTGCAAAGAACAACATAAACTAGAACAGAGGAATAAACTAGAACAGGCGAAAAAAGAAAAGGAGAATACACAGTCCACTAAAAGCCTGTCTAAAAAGCAACGTCTTAAGCTGTTTTTTAAAAGAGTTAGGGACTGGGGTGGACACTGTGCGATTTTTGGTCCTTTTTGAGCCGATTTTTCACTTGTGCGACCGTTCTGGGATGGAGTTTAGGCTTCATCGTGTGTTCGTGCAGTAAACACGGGGTAACGAGAACCGATTAATAAGTTGCGACCAGCTCCCGAATGGCAATCGAAGGTCCAAGAACACCAAACGTTTAAGGAAAGCAGTCGCCTCTCGTGAGTGTTTCACTGCTGAAGTCGTTCGTACAGTGTGAGAACATGAATCATGAGCTGTGAACATTTAAACCCTGCGATGTGGTTGTTTGAGCTGGAGTGAAGTGAAATGATGGAAAATATCGCACTGTGACTTTACTATTCATGAGCTAAAGATGTTAAATGTAGCTTTTTATTACCCACATTTTTTTTATCAAGCTTCCTCTACAAGAAACAAACTCTAGTCAAGCTAAAACGACTTGGATTAAGAAAGTTTTACCGTGATTTGAGTAAATTTCACTCGACAAGGAAAATGATCTGCCAGTGCAATAAGAATTTTGGTGCTTAAAATATGAAAATACATCTTGCTACACTTAAAATGAGGAAAAACAATAACTTTTTGCACTTAAAATAAGAAATCAAATCAAATGTTGCTTGAATAAAAAAAAGAAAACACTTATTCCTCTGGCAGATCATTTCACTTCAAGATGAATCTGCTCAAATAAACTGAAATGTTCTTAATTTAAGTCATTTTAACTTACCTATATCTATATATATTGCTTTTTCCAGTGCTTTTCCTCACTCCAATGCCACTAAGCATGTCTCGCGTTTTAAAATCAGATGCCAGGTCGCTCCACTGTCCCGTGCTCTTCACATGGCTCTGAAACACATTTGATTTGGAGTTTGTTTATCTAAACCAAGGCCGATCAAGAGCGTGGGGCCCATCGTGCGTCTGAGGAGCTGAAAAGCGCAGCAAAAGCGCTGCGTATTGTCAGCCGTGGACGACCATCAATGCGTTTTGTGTTTTCGAAAACTCCGTGGGATAAAGGCGGTGAAGGACGAGCGGCGATGGCGGCGTACGTGTGTTTTTAGAAGACGTGTTAAATAGACGTAGCCTCGCATGAAGAGGCTTAGGGACGAGTGTGCGCTAAAGAGTTCACTGTTTAACACATAAACACAACTGTTGGGTTTGAGTGCTGAAAGAAAACAAAATGTAAATGTAAAATGACAAAATTATACCTTTAAAAATGTCATTTATTATTATTACACTGCTACAAACTCATTCTAGTCAAGTTAAGATGACTTGAATTAAAGTTTTATCATAATTTGAGTAAATTTCACTTGAAAAACAATATCTAAGTTAAAAATGACTTAAATTAAGAACATTTTACTTTATTTGAGCAGATTCAACTTCATAAGTAAAATTATCTGCCAGTGGAATAAGATTTTTTTTGTACTTAAAATATGAAAAACAACTTTTTGCACTTAAAATAAGAAATAAAATCAAAAGTTGCTTGAATTAAGAAAAAAACACTTATTCCTCTGACAGATAATTTTACTTATCAAGTTGAATCTGCTCAAATAAAGTGAAATGTTCTTAATTTAAGTCATTTTTAACTTAGATATTGTTTTTTCCTCTGAATAATAATAATAATAATAATAATAATAATAATAATAATAATAATAATAATAATAATAATTATTATTATTATTATTATTATTATTATTATTATTATTATTATTATTATTATTTTATTATTATTATTTTTTATTATTATTATCATTATCATCATCATTATTATTATTATTATTATTATTATACTTTTATGATGTATGATTTTGGTATTAGTTTACATAATGTATTCAAACCGGTACCAAAATTTTTTAAGATTTATACAAAATGTGTGAATAAAAATACATCGTACAATAAACATAAAAAAATAACAAAAACACATTTCATAATACTTGGATTTAAATTAAATGCAGTATAAGCTGAGCTGTATCTCCAGTTTTAACTACCTCAAATTTAAGACTTGATTATTAAAGACCTTTTTAAAAGCACTTCAATGAAAATTAAGACCAACATCGCGCCCATTATGAGGGCGAAAACACCAGATCCAGTTCTAATAATGACCATTACTCACTGCTTTAAATAACAAAAAAAATACTTTTATTATAAAATCTCATTCAGAACTCATTTATAGTCGTATGTGTTGCTTATAAAATGGCCAAAAAAATCACTTGTAACGTTCTAATAAGACAAACTAACCTTTCACATCGCACTGCAGCCTGGATGAGTTTACAAAAAACAGGCTCATGAAATTTAAGACCTTTGTGGAAAAAAATCAGACTTGGACAACATAATTTAAGACTTTTTAAGGCCTTAATTGAGGAACATGAAATTTAAGACCTTTTATAAGACACAGGCAAAAGACAGGCAAAAAGGCCTATCAAAAAATAAGAAAAAAAATACCAATTTTGAAGTAAAAATGCCCTATTTTAAGTGAAATTATCAGCAAGAAATTTTCACTTGCCAAGTTTTCTTAAAACAAGACGAAATATGAATCTTGTTCTAAGCAGAAAACACTAGTTTCAAGTATTTATGGCAAGATTTTTCACCTTATTGGTTTGAGAAGAAAGTTAAAGAGGCTTAACCTGGCTTGATTTAATATAAAAAGTGCTTAGAATAAGTTGTCATATCCAGATAAGATAAATCAGGATGGAATATTTTGAAACTAGTAAAAAAAATCTCATCTTATTAAGTAAAAAAAATCTTAATTCAAATCAGTTTAACTATGCTAGAAAATCCTTTTTTGTAGTGTGTACTGTGTGCATCTAATTATAAACGGTTTTACTGTCAAAGAAGCAGGAAGTGTCCTGTTTGCATGCTGTTTGATCTCTGAAAATCATGAAAAGCGCTTAAAAACTCATCACGGTGAATAATGACGACCCTCCGTGAGGAATAACATTGGACCACTGCAAAACGAGATCAATTTTTCATGTTTTTAAGACAGTAAAGCGCAGCAACAACAACAAAAAGTCAATTCAATCACATAAAACTGACCCTACAGTAAATGTTTTCATATCCTCGCATAATCCATGTCAAATTTCCATATTCCCTGTTGTCCAAGTCAAAGATTGTCTCTGCTCCCAGACTAGCACTCCAGCGTGTTTTCCAGTGCGGTGGCAGCTGTCCTCATCTCCTTTTCATTAAATTGTTTTGGTGTGCGCTGTAATTCACGCCGCTTGTATTTTATTGGTAAGCCCACCGCGCTCTCATTCCACTTGATTAAACTTTCGCGGGGCCCACAACAAGCAAAAGGTCAGAACGTAGCCGGAGAAAAGCGTCCAGCAAATCGTTTGCCGTGAAGCCGCAGTGGGTTTTTCGGGCTTGATTTATCCCCGTCTCACTTTTTGTCATAATGTTCGGTGTTGTACAAAGTGTGAACTGCAGGTGCTTGGATTCAGTGAGTAATTAGTGCTCTATTTTAGGCTTTTGAGTTCACTCCTGAGCTCGTCAATTGATGCAGGTACCGTTGGAGGTGCTGGATTATGCAAAACAGACTATTTTGAGTTTTCTGTTGTAAAGCAACATTCCTACGGTGTCTTAAAAAGTCTTAAACGCCTTGAATTTATGAATTTGGAAATAATACCTTGAAAAGAATGGAAAAAATCTTGAATTTTCAGATCTGGGTCTTAAAATTTGTGCAGTACATAACTTCTCCATGTTGCATTTCTTCTCAAAAGTTTAATTTGTCAACCAGAGTTATTTGGTCGATGATTTTCGGACAATGTAATGTTCTATAATTGGATATACTGTAAAATACCGAATAAACGCTAATAAACGAGTCTAATGTATTAATTAAAAAAAAAAGAATCATCAAAGAAGACGTGACCACTGACATTGCACGTTTTTCTTCTTCGCCTGTTTTGTTTTGCTTTGTTTTTTCGTAGCCTATCGTGCTTTCTTTCAGTCTGTCTTTGAACACTGTTCATCGGCTCTGGTGCAGCGAAAAAATAAAAAGTAGAACTTCAAATTGAAACTTTCTGTGGTAAAATATGCAGAGGAAAACTCGGGGGAAGCAGCCGCAAGACGTCTTTCTGTCTGCCCCAAAAGAGTGAGCGACTGGCGAAAAAATAAGCCAGAAATGTCGTCGTAGCTGCTCCGGCGTAAGAGGAAAGTTGTGGCAAAGGGGCGAGGAAAGGCAGGGGGCGAGGAAAGGCAGGGGGCGAGGAAAGGCAGGGGGCGAGGAAAGGCAGGGGGCGAGGAAAGGCAGGGGGCGAGGCGGCGATAAGGTAGGCAAAGGAGTCGCCGGGCCATCGTATAATGGCGACACTTCCTCCAAAACTAAGAACTAAATTATCGTCATACTGGTTAAATATTTTCCCAGTTTTGCCGAGTAAAATGTTTGTGAGGAAGGAATTAATCGCTCCAAATTGCCGCCTGGTTTCAAATAAACGCCTGGTCTGTTAAGTGATTGAAACAAATAAACCCTAACCCGGCTCTTATTTGGTATTTTACGGTAATTTTAGAATGATGTTGAGTATAAGAGCACCCATGGACCACTGAGGATTACACAGATATAAGACCACGTTGTAGTATTTAAAAAAGTACGGAAATTTAATATTGAAAGTGTTTTATACTTTCATTGTGGTATCGGGATCAGTATCGAGGATCAAGTTCATTCCTTAGCATCAAAATCAAGTTTGAGACGTTGGTATCGTGACACTAAAGTACAGCATACTGATGTTGTGCTTTTGGACAACACATTTTATCCACTTTATCTGTGAGTAAAACATTAAAACTTTAATCCGCCGGTAGAATATTGATTCTGACAACCACACACAGAACAACCAGACATTTTGGAGCTGGAAATATGTTTATCTCCGTCGTCTTCTGTCCGTGTTCAGTCTGAATGAATTGGAATGAATGGGGAACAAAAGGGTCTTTAATAATATTATACTAGCAATTCTTGTTTACATGTCGCCTAGTCATCTACTCCCTCCATAGCTTACACACACACACACACACACACACACACACACACACCCCACACGTGCACGCTCTCAAACGCTCGCGCACGTGTGGCCGGCCTGTCACTCACTGAAATGGGGCCGGTGACAGCCTTACACAGGGGTCGAGTCACGAGTCTCGACGGTCTCAATCACATTATGGGCCAGCGCTAGCATCTGTTTAGCATTTACTTAATTGTGATGTTATTAAGTTGTCAGTGAGCATTAGGGCGCCGATAAGCAAAGCAAATATTCCCCCAGTTCAGACGGGCCAGACGCAGGACACCAGGACTAAAGCTATCGGCAACGCCAGGAAGGAAGTGCGATTCCAGGTATTACTGCTGAACGGTACATCAGGTTAGACCGCTCATATCATGATGATCATATTTAAATGTGCATTGTGTAACTTTTCTGGTAGAGGGTCCGTGAAATGCTTGTTTCTATGGAGATGGATGTCATTACTCTGCTTAAATGTTTCACGGTGTGACATTAAGCAGCTCTACGTTACATTTATTCAATTACAGGCGGTTTTAGAGCTCAAAAATACCTAGAAAAACAGGCGTTCTGGCGGCAAGTGGGGACGCCGCTCCACTGATCTGACCTGTAACTTGGCCTGGTTTGGTCTCCATGCAGATTAATGTCATGCTGTGAAACAGTTCAGACAAACTGATAACATCTCCATGAAGAAAAGCACTTTATGGACCTTTCAACAGTAAAGTTACACAAGGTTTTACTAAGATTTAAGCTATTTTATTATAGTATAATAATAATAATAATAATAATAATAATAATAATAATAATAATAATAATAATAATAAAGTGTATTATTTTGCAACTGGGCAGTAGATATGATATACGTAGGCCAGGGGTAATTCTGTAATTATTACCAAATGACCATAAAAAGTTAATAAGTAAAAAAAAAAAAAAAATTTTGGAACGATGTGTGAAAAACTATCTTCATACAAAATTAGCCCTCGTATATTAGGTTTTAACACAGAATCCACACGATAGAATGATAATGCGGAGGATCAAACGGGAAGCGAATGGGAAAAGTTAAAGAAGAAGAAGAATGTGAAAAGTAAAGGAACAGGGAAGTGAACGAAGTTGGAAACATGAGTAAACGTAATTGATTGTTTTGTGGCCAGGATCGATGTCACTGTCTGACCGTCATAAATAATTTCCCGCTTGATCCTCCTCGCTTGGTCTGTCAGAAAATAGAGTCTGGCAGCCACTTCTGGTTTTTTTTTGGTACATTGTGGCCTTTTTTTGGTGCGTTGTGGCTTATTTTGGTGCGTTGTGGCTTTTTGTTGGTGTGTTGTCTTTTTTTTGATGAACTGTAGCTATTTTTGGTGCGTTGTGGCCTTTTTTCGGTACGTTGTGGCTTTTTGTTAGTGCGTTGTTGCTTTTTTTGGTGCATTGTAGTTTATTTTGGTGCGTTGTGGCCTTTTTTGGTTCGTTGTGTCATGTTTTTAGTGTGTTGTGACCTTTTGTTGGTGTGTTGTGGGTTTTTTTTGGTGCATTGTGGCTTTTTTGGTGCATTGTGGCTTTTTTCTGTCTGTTGTCACTTTTTTTTCCCGTGTTGTGGCTTTTTGTTGTGTTTGTTGCGGTGTTTGCATTTGTTGTGAGCCCTCCCGACTCCCGCAGTTAGGAGTAGCTCGCTGGAGGATGATGCAACTATGCACAATCGAACTTTGGAAACATGGAAACTCTACACCGCTCCGTCCAACTCAGGATCTTCTCGTCGCGGGTCCAGATTGCTCATCGCTGCACCGCTGCGACGCCACCAAACAGTCCAGCGTCTTAACTTGTAAACTGACAATCAAGCAGCTAGCGTTGGCCGTGATGCTAATGTTCCACAGTGCATATTTGATTGTGCCGCCCAGCTGGCGCTCTCTGTGGTGGGCGGACCGGTCGCCCTGCTGCTCATCAGAAGTTGACTCACCAGATGACACTGTTACGGGGGCAGTGTGTTGGTACGTTCTCTGGTCGGCGGGTACAATGCTAATGCTAATGCACATCTGCCCTACAGGAAGACGCCACATGAGCGTAAAGAGAGTGAGGAGACATGACGGTGCGTCCAGCTCCACCAGGGCATGGGGTTTCTCTTTAGTGAGTTCTTGTTGGTGCAAATTGGCAGATATTTCTTTAGTCAGTTTGCCCCTGGGCAGCTGTGGCTCTGTGTTTAAGCACCAAAGAGTGACCGTGGGCAGTGTGAACGAATAATATAAAATACAAGACCTGGGACAGTTTTGAGCCCTGTCTCCCTTGTTCCCCCAGATTTATCCAAAACCAGTGATTTGTCCCAGTTTTATGCAAAAAATGCCCCAGATGTCCCTAGTTTTGACCAATCTGATCTAAACCAGGTCTAAACTAAGATTAAACCAGGACTACATCAACTCTTAACCAGGAATAAACTAAGACAAAACCAAGTCTAAACCAGGACTAAACTACATCTAAACCAGGACAACATCAACTCTAAACCAGGACTAAACTAAGCCTAAATCAGGACTACATCAGGTCAAAACCAGGACTAAACTAAGACTAAATCAGGACTACATCAGGTCAAAACCAGGACTAAACTAAGACTAAATCAGGACTACATTAGGTCTAAACCAGGTCTGTCACAATTCTTGACTAATCTGATCCCTGCCAACAGTAAAAAGGAGCATAAATTGTCAAATCCATGTTTGCGAATAAAGCAAAAAAAATAAATAAAAAATGCAGTGACATGAGAATGCACAATCTTACACAATTTTATTTAAACCAAACATCCAAATCTGGGTGTGTTCCAGTTTTGTATTTTAAAAATCTGGTCATTCTAAATATAAGCACTTGTCCCACCTCCTTATATCCATGGCGATGTTTTGTTTTGCTTGGAATGTACCACAGTATGACGTTCATATTATGGTTTTATTTCTTCTTTTTATTACTCTGAAAAACATATTTTTCACAGATCTGACCTCTAACTAATCCTAGTGGTAAACTTAAAGCTTTTTCAGAGGTTTTAACCATGTTATAGTTCTTTTTCTTTGGACTTTACCTCAGGTGACCAGATTTTCAAAATCAAAAACTGGGACACCCCGGTTTGTAGTGGTTTGTAATAATAAAATAGTGAAACGAGCGCGTAATTAAGGAAAATTGGCCCATTCATATGAATCAGTATAGTCACATTTTCTTTGTGTTTTGGTCATTTTTAAGCCACTTTTCTGTATTTTACCCAAACAAATGACAATGTAAGCCTCTCTTTACTGTTGACAGGGATCAAATTGGTCAAAAATAGGGACTCCTGGGACATTTCTTGTATCAAACTGGAACAAATCACTGGTTTTAAATAAATCTGCAGGAACAGGGGACACAGGGTTCAATCATTTTCATTAGGAATTAAGTGTTTACATCGTCTTTTTAAAGCAGAATTTTCTTTTTTTTCAGAATTAAATTATTTTTATTCAGTATTAAAGCTCATGGCAATTGTGGAACATCCTCTGAGACAATCAAGAGGCTTTAACCTGCACTTGTAATGTTCTGTAGTGCAGCTTTTACTCATTATGGCACTACAGTCGTCCCTCTCTATATCGCGGTTCACCTTTCGCGGCCTTGCTGCTTGACAGATTTTTTTGTGTGGAAATTTTGCGTGTTTTTTATTTACAGTTTATGAACGCGCATTGTGTTCTGCGTTCTGATTGGCTGAGGGAGAACATTGCATTGTGTTATGCGTAATCGAAGGTAGCATGTCTGTTTATGAGAACACAAAACAGCGCCAACAACTGCCCATAACTGTTTTTCACCTCCACGCTCCTCGGTTTAGATCACAGAGGGGTTTTAAAACATATATAATTGGAAAAAATAAAGCGGGTTATTTTTAGAACGTAACCCCTGCGATAAACAAGGGAGAACTGTAATGCAGCTTTTACTCATTATAGCGCTATATCAGGATACAGCAGGTACCAAACCCCAGCATTATTATACTGTATTACCAGCTCTCCGGACCGTACTCTATTTATTTCCTAACAGTTCCTTTGCCAATCTTTCACACTTTTTCTCCGACAAATCTGCAGCGCTCCCTTCCTCCCTCCATCTCCCCCGCTCCTCCACTCACTCAGCGCCCAAAATAAGAAGGGTACAAGTGGTCCCAGACACTATCGGACGCCTAAATTAAATCAAGCGGCGCGCGGCTAGCTCCTCTACAGTCACTTCTCCAGCGACTAACCGCCCTCCACACCCCTCCTCCTCCGCCTCCTCCTCTTCCTCCTCTTCTCCACTGCAAACAAATTTTTCCCCAGATAAGATCTAAATGAGTTTTTCCAGCCGGGGAGAGATGCTCGGTTTCGCGTTGATGGATATGGTGTAAGGGGGCGGCCGCGTGGACAACCCCATCTCTAATCATGCTCTCTGGGTACACAAGTGTTAGAGGCACCCAGGAGTCTCCAGGAATATTCAAATCCACAAAGTATGAATAATGTATGTGGGTGTCACCGGAATATCGGAATACTTACGGAAATAGATACGCAAAGGATGCCTGGTGTCACTGCAATATGCTGTTTATTTTTAGGGTCAATTTAAAGGGCTGTATCAGTTTTTATACAATGATTGACACTGGCTGATTTTTCAATGTTCCTGGGTAGGTGATGCTAACTGGAGGCTCTGCTCTGTCTGAGGCTTTTATCTGTTGTTTATTTTAACACAATTTGACTATAAAAATGGATTTAATGATGCTAACTTTAGGCTCTGCTCTGTCTGAGGCGTTATTACTCTTTAATCTGGGCTTTATTTTAACACAATATGAACAAAAAATTGAATTGGTGATGCTAACTATAGGCCCTGCTCTGTCTAAGCCGTTATTACTCTTTAATATGTGGTTTATTTTAACACAATTTGTCCATAAAATACTGACTTGGTGATGCTAACTGTAGGCTCTGCTCTGTCTAAGGTGTTATTACTCTTTAAACTATGTTTCTTTTAACACAATTTGACTTGGTGATGCTAACTATATGCTCGGCTCTGTCTGAGGCATTATTAAGCTTTAATCTAGGCTTTATTTTAACACAATTTGACCATTAAGAACGGACTTACCTGGAACTACAACAGGTGATTACAAAAACAGAAAATCTTTTGTATTGGTGTATTTCTTTTTTATTTCTACATATGCGTTTATATAATTATTTGACACCAGTTGCTGATGTTTTTGCTCTATGAAATTGACAGTAGCTCAGTTGGTGTTGATCCAAAGGCTGGCGGTTCAAATCCAGCTCTCGACGTAAACATCATTTGTTAAGCGGTCAGATTCACAGGTTGGCTGGTGTGATTCCACCTCCCACAGATGAATGCTGTCGCCGTGTCTTTGCTCAAGACACTACCACCAGCCAAAGCGGTTCCTTGATGTAAAGCGCTTACCTTGAAGGTGGAAAAGCATTTTTTTTTCGTATATTATATTGTGTTGCGTGAGCTACTTTGTCAAAATAAATTCCCTTCTGGATCAATAAAGTTTGCCACAGACTACAGGAGAATTTGCCCGATGTTGGCTGCGTCACAAAGTTCAAAGTGCGATTTTGAAGCCGCTGCGCTCATGTGTGTAGTGTCAGTGTGACTCTGAGCTGCTCTGTCGTATATCGTAAACACCAAACATAACAGCCGATAAAACAGAACGTCAGGGGACAGAGCAGTGACGGACACAAGATACAAACTCAGGAAACAGGGAAAATAGTCATTACTCGCCTCTCATAAAGTTGTAAATATAAACTGCAGCATCTCAGTCATATTATCCACACTTCCACATTTCATCAGCAATGGAAACACCGGGATCGTTATAAGTGGGAAGGCAAGATGGCGCTGATTAGACACAATGGCTTGGAGCTCTTAAAACTGGCACCATACTGTCTAGTTTGTTGTGATGCTCTAACATAATTTCTTTGTGATTTTATATTACAGTGACAATAAACAAATTGAATTGAATTGAACATTATCCATAGAAATTGTCCTCAGCAAATAATAAACACCCAGTCCACAAAACAGTGCTGTTCATCCAGTTTAAAGCATTTTTGAAGGTCAAAAGGTGCGATAGTTCCTCACGTGTGTCTGTTTACATCCACACAGCGTATGGATCGAGGTGATAGTGACTCTGCTTCCTGTGGACTTTATCACCAATTTTTTATGCTTTAAAAATCCTGTATCTGAAGTATTGCACCACATTTCACAAATAATAACAGAGTTTTGACTTGTATCTTAACCAGAAGTGCAGAGCTCTGATCTTTGAACACTTAAAAGAGTCTCAGAGCGAAAGTGTCAAAGGTTTTACTGAAGACAGGAAACAGCTGAAACAATCGCGCTCACAGCTTTATAGTTTGTGGTCCGCAAACATATCCCGCTGCCGTCTTTGCGATTGAAGATTTTAAGTCTCACAAGTTTCTCCTCATGTCTGTGGTTTGCGCTTTTTCTCACACGTTTAAAAATCATTTAAGAACGAAAAATCCTGTAGTGTGTGGCGGCCTTAAGTCTAAAAGTTTTCTCACCAGTGCCCTATAGCATGCATACACCTTGACAGTCCCGTTGGCGTCCATTGTCCCTCCCAGCATTAGTATTCCCTTCCAGCCCACAGTCGTGTAAATGCGACATGTACACACGCCTGAATGGGACCTGTGAATGAGCGGTTGGCACGGCGACATTCCATCGCGCTCAGCCTCTGCATTCCTTCGCCCATTCACACACACGGTCCCACACGGGCCCCCGCACAGCGCCCGGGCCTATGTCACGGTCCCTCTGCCCGCTTTAGAAGGACCTCGGCGGGGGTCCGTGGGATGAACACCTCGGATGGGAGTGAGGGGGTGGGGCGTCGCGGAGATGGCACAGTCTGGGGCATTGGAGAAATCCTCACGCGGATGTGGTTAAACAGGACGCAGAGGAGGCCGATTCTTGTCCCCGTGTTTGATGGTGTTAGCATTTCAGACGGAGGTGAGAAATTATCTAAAGACGCTTCCTGGAGGGATATTCTGTTGCCTTAAAGGGGTGCTATGTCACTTTTTGGGTAGTGAGTACACCACCTGCGTGTCACTGTGGCGATGATATTGGTTTGCATGTTCCACTGTATGGCATAAGCATTTTTATTATACTTTATCTTAGTGTTGTTACCTGCTTGATCAGTTTAATACCATATACAAGGACACACATATATAGGGTACCTTAATTTTCTGACAGTTGTTTAAATGTTTAAAAAGGGAGTATTACACTTCTATGGGCTATTTAGGGACTACAGATGCAAATTAGCATTTTTGCTATAATCTGTTGTATTTACACTGCAATGTTGCAGATGTTCATTAATATGCACTGTCTCTATCAAATAAAGAATAAATAAATTAACTGCTACCACATAACAGATTTAGATCACAATGTCACATTTTATTGTTTTGAAAATGCAGTATTCATCGAAAACAATGAGGTAATGTTTAATTAGAGTTTTGCGCCAATAAAACTTTTACACATCGCAGGTTTGTGAAGTTTTATTGTTTCGTGTCCTGCTCTGTTATATCAAAAATGGCCATGGATGACAAAGGCTTGTAGGCTGAGTTTTGCTTAGGATCGTACTGCTGCTGATATCGGTATTGAATATAGACTTAGAGTTAGACAGACTTTATTGATCCATAATGGAAATGACTTGGACACAGGGTACCCACGGGTCCTCTCGGGCTGAGCCTGGCTGGGCACTGGGCAACGTCATGCTCCCTGATTTCAGATCATGGGGTGCTGCATGTTTTGGGGTGATGGGGGGAAACGGGAGTGCCTGGAGGAAACCCATCCAGACACGGGGAGAACATGCAAACTCCACACAGAAAGGCCCAGGCGACCCAGCCTTCTTGCTGTGAGACATGAGTGCTGGTGTAAATATTTAGTTGTAAATAATTCCCCTTACTTATTAAGTCGCTATAGACAGATTATTTGTTTATCGACACAGTTATGATGCTAAATTAACATTAATGAGTGGGATATGTTTTAATAACCCGTATGCATTAAATGTCGCTGAGTGCATAAATGACGAGAAAAAATGTCTCAAACTTTGGTAGTCATACAATACAACATCAATACAACTTGCCTAGCCGCCCGAGAGAGCTTGAAACCTCCAGAAATCCTATAATACACTGACATGATACTAGCCCGGACAGCGGCTCTTTGTGCAGGATCTGATAATCCCCCTGTAGCTTCCTCAAACAAGTTCTGATCTGCAACTTCTCCCATAGCATTAGCTCAAACTCAATTTCAACAACCGAAGATCCTTTGGAAGGACATCATCAAACTTAACCTATAAAAACTCTGCGGTCTGTGTGCGGTTGGTTACTGGGTCCATGTGGATGTGTGTGTATGTGTGTTAGTCCGGATTATAGACTCCCAGAGGGCTTCGCGATTCATGGCCCATAAAATAGCAGTCAGCAGGGTCCATCCAGCCAATCTCCGTCCTCCTCCCCTCAGACCTCCGCTCCCAGCCCCGCGGACGTGTCTCTTGGGCGCTTCGCCACAATGCCACCCCGGCGAGAGCATCACAGAGCCGGACAGCCCCCCCTCCCGCTCCCCTCCCGTTGCACTGGCATGTCGGCGGTGCTGCGCTTTGTCCTTGATCGGCTTGGGAGGAATACGGCGCTAATCTTGAGAAAATAGTTCCCCGGGATATGGCTAATTAATGTTGCTGCTACAATGGTAGAGCCGCGGAGGGTACGTGTTTGCTCTTTGGAGATAAGATGAGGTTCGGGGGTCGTGATGTGGTGGGTTTCTGGGATTTTTGTTTTTGTCATTTTTTTTTGGAAGAAATAAATAAATAGCGAGAGTTGTTGGTTTGTCAGTGATGAATCAGCTCGTGTGTCACCTGAAATGTATGCAATAAATTACATAATCAATTTACATAAAACTGCTTTTTTAGCATTTTGTGTTTCGCGTGCGTTTGCTACAGAAAGTTCTTAGCTTTTGTTTGTTTTTCTGTTTAATATAAAGGCATTTAAAGACACTGAGGTTTACCATCTTAAAAACATGAACAGTTTGCAGTCATCCAAAGTTATTCCCCATTAATTATTCACTGCAGTTTAGATGTTTATAAGTATTTTTTCACAATTTTCAGAGACCAGAGCAAAGTTTTAGGTAACGCCAACTAGAATGCTAACTACACAGCTTCTGATTCTCATTACACTGCTTTATAATTCGAAGCAGACCGCACAGAAGACTTATTTTCATTGTAAGAACTGCTTATACAATATATTTGACCTTTTTTTCCTCAAATACATGGGGAAAAAATTGGTACAGGCCATTTAAGTACTTTTTTAAGGTCACAGATATTTATTTTTTATTCCAAATTTTAAAATACAACTTGAAATTCGGTCGACTCCACATCTCAGTAACCCTACTTAAGGACTTTATATCGTTATTCTCAGTTTGAACAGTTTGTAGCTTTACTGTATCTGTGTTTTTTTCTTCCTCTTTTTCTTATATTGGCATAATCTCCTCGAATACTTACACGGTATGACCTAATAAATCTCTCCACTCGAACATTTGTCATTTACACTTAAGACTATTTTGACACAGTCCCTTCACGTTAACCCCGACCCCCTTAAGACTCCCACTATAAGGCCGACCCAAACCCACCAGCCTCCCTTTTGTCTGGCCTTTTCAATCGGACTAAATCTCCGTCTGTAATTAGATCGGGCTGTTTGCGGACATCTTAGCGGCCGCTCCTACGCTAACACGGTGACGGCAGCGAGCCTTTTGAATTTACAGTGCAAACACCTTTCGATTGGCGAGGGGCGGTCGTGGAAGGCGGACAATGGGGCTTTCTCGTCGGCCGTCTTTGGAGAGTTCGCCGTGCGTATATGCTCCTGTGTTCCTTAATTGTGGAGCCGAGGAGATTAGTAAAAGTGCTCAGGACCTCTCACCCCGCGGAAAGGAGGCGGCATCGGGTCCGCTTGCCTGGAAACGACCGAGGTTTTCCAGTGTGGCATTAAGCACAGCTGTTTCCATGGGGACGAGCGGGCAACATTCGTTACGTTTTAGATCTGAGGATGCTCGACCCCGCTTACAGGGTCAGTGCAGGTTTTTAATGTGTTGTCGTTTTCTATTTGAACAAATCGCAAGTACCCTCGCCAGAAAAGTTCCCTAGTGTGCTTTAAAGGCATAGTTACTATTAAAGGGCCTATACCTGATTTTTTTATGTATTTGAGGAAATTTTGTCTTGTAATATAAAGATATATTTTATAAAAAGTTCTTGAGATGAAAATAAGTCCACTGTGTACTATCTGCGTCGAGTTAAAAAGCATTTTATTGTGCGAGAATCAGGAAATGTGTGATTAGCATGCTAGTACTCATCAGCATCTGGTCTCCGAGAGTTGTGAAAAGCAACACAAGCAAGTAAGGAATGACGTTAGACCACTGAAAACCTTTTAGAACGAGGCAGTTCTATTTTTCAATATCCCGATTTTTTCAAAAACTTCCATAAATCTGTCTAAATTTCCGATTCCGTGAGTGAAATCTCTCCGTCTGAGCGCGGCCTTGATGTCCGACCGCCCTCCAGCGTCCTGTCTCGTCCTCTCGTCCCTCGTCCTCTCTCTCCTCATATAAAAGTTAATGTACCCGCTCCGATGACATTCACAAGAGCGTTTAAGTCGCGCGGGACGGAGGCGGGGGCGGAGGGGGGGGGGGTGTCGGCGGCGGACGGGAGCAGCCGGGCCCTTGCTAATGTCCCCGTACGCAGCGCCGAGCTCAATCAAAGGGCACTTAGCGGTGTCATATTGATTATAAGAGCTTAACCCCCGTCAGTCTGCAGTGGGTCTGAGCGGGGCCGGTTGGACGGGATCGGTTGTGGGGGGGAGTCGGGGGGGCTGTCTGCAGAGAGGCGAGTGCATTAAAGGGCCTGGACGTGACTTTGAACCATGAGTCAGGAACATGTTTTAGTCTGAACCGCCAGCTCCACCCACTAGTGATTTCGCACCGTGACACAGAAACAGCTGATCATGTCGTGGATTTGAACCGTCAACCTTCTGCTGACTGAGAAACCCTTTTACCACCGATCCTGCATTGTGTTACAGGCGACCAAAGGTTTATCAAGGTCAGATATTATAGTTGCAGATACAGATGAGCATTAGCCTTGTCTCCAGAGCTTTAAAAAACACATCGTTTCACCTTGTGATGTCACTTAAGAGGCTGCAGAAGTTGTCAGAGATCAGAGCTCAAAGAAGGGTTCTCTAGTGCACCTTTTAATGTGTATCCTGTATTTTGGTGACCTACTGTTTTGTTTACTGGTCAACATTTTATTTTTAAGCACCAGTTTGGCCCTATCTCTGTTTACATCTACTGTTTTTCCCCGTTAAGCTCTCCCCACCTCCCAAAATAACTCCTAAAATGGCCGCTCACAGTTGCTTCATTCTGTGTGTGCGCAGTGTTTGTTGTGGCCCGAACGGCAGCTGCACAGAGGACATGATACACACAGTAGTACACATAGTACTACACATAATACTGCACACACAGTACTACACACAATACTACACACACAGTACTACACACAATACTACACACACAGTACTGCACACACACACAGTACTGCACACACACACACTGTACTGCACATACACAGTACTGCACACACACAGAGTACTGCACACACACACACTGTACTGCACACACAGTACTGCACACAGAGTATTGCACACACAGTACTGCGCACACACAGAGTACTGCACACAGAGTACTGCACACACAGTACTGCACACAGAGTACTGCACACAGAGTACTGTGCACACAGTACTGCGCACACAGTACTGCACACAGAGTATTGCGCACATAGCACTGCACACACAGTACTGCACACACAGCACTGCACACAAAATACTGCACACAGAGTACTGCACACACAGTACTGCACACACAGTACTGCACACACAGCACTGCACACACAATACTGCGCACACAGTACTGCACACACACACAGTACTGCACACAGAGTACTGCACACACACACAGTACTGCACCCACAGTACTGCACCCACAGTACTGCACACACACAGTACTGCGCACACAGTACTGCACACACAGTACTGCACACAGAGTACTGCACACAGAGTACTGCACACACAGTACTGCACACAGAGTACTGCACACACAGTACTGCGCACACAGTACTGCACACACACACAGTACTGCACACACACACAGTACTGCACACAGAGTACTGCACACAGAGTACTGCACACAGAGTACTGCACACACAGTACTGCACACACAGTACTGCACACAGTACTGCACACAGTACTGCGCACACAGTACTGCACACAGAGTACTGCGCACACAGTACTGCGCACACAGTACTGCGCACACAGTACTGCACACAGAGTATTGCACACATAGCACTGCACACACAGTACTGCACACACAGCACTGCACACACAATACTGCACACAGAGTACTGCACACAGAGTATTGCACACAGAGTACTGCACACAGAGTACTGCACACACAGTACTGCACACACAGTACTGCACACACACACAGTACTGCACACACAGTACTGCACACACAGTACTGCACCCACAGTACTGCACACACACAGTACTGCACACACACAGTACTGCACACACACAGTACTGCGCACACAGTACTGCACACACAGTACTGCACACAGAGTACTGCACACAGAGTACTGCACACACAGTACTGCACACACACAGTACTGCACACACACAGTACTGCACACACACATACACAGTACTGCACACACAGTACTGCACACACAGTACTGCATAGGTAATGAGGGGCCAGCTCGGACACAACAGTTTGCAGCGTTCACACCTATTTCCATCTAAATAAATTACCGCCCTCTTGGCTTTCATGGATCAGATGGTGTCATTCAGATTGAAAAATAAAGGCTACAAAAATGCAAAAATAAAAGTAAAATATTTGGTGATATCTGTTAATTATTTTTGTTGTACTAAAACAAAATCATTCATGCTTTCATTTTGTTTTTGTTTTTTTACTGCACTGATCCTCATGCATCCTTGCTGCGAGTGGCTCGCATCTCCACAAACCTGACTCTTATTTGGGCTGGAAAAGAGCACTTGTTTCCATGGAAATGTTCTTCTTTTGGCTATAATTTTCCACAGTATTCATTCATCCCCATGGTGAATGTTCCAAAGTAGGGTTTTAACTTTACATCTCAAATTGTTACCTGTTTATATGATTAAAACATGTTTAAATAAGCAGTGTAGCAAGTGTAAAAAAAAATTATCCTGTGCCAAAAATAAATTATATAAAAAATAACAGTTAAATCTAAAAATGAAGATGTAAAAGTGTGTCACTCAAATCTATCAGTAAAAAAATTTCAAATGTGTATTTTCACAGGGCATTCTGTTTACTTAACAAATGGTTACACAACTTTCCAAAACAACTAACCTTGGCCGGGAATTTAATCTGGTCAAAATATTGTGCAACTTTCTCAAAACACACACAGACTTTAAATGTCGACTGCAACGTATTAAACTGTGACGCACAAACTAAATATTAGCGCTATTTGACTCATGTGGACAAATTAACCATCGAGAGGGTTTCAAAAGAATTTACAACAGTGACTAAAATAGAAGCAATAATTAGTTTAAAGAATAGCGTTCACTTTAACTGTGAGTCAGACTTTTGACATTTGGACAAAAAGGAAGCGTTTAAAAAGAGACATAAGTGTAATTGTGTCATTTTTTGAAAACGCTGAAGCTTCCGAATTTGCTTTACTTTTATGGCTTTTTTTTTTGCACAATTTTATTTGAACCCAAGTTTTACAGAAGTTGCATTATGAAACAAAAAGTGAAGTACGTTTTTGGACACAGCAGTCAATAATCAGTAATCCACCAAATATAGTAATTACTCAAAAATGTACTTTAAGAGAAAAAGTACAAAAATCCAGACATATTTTGATACTTAAAAGCTCAAGTAGTGATTTTGCTAAGGAATTGTACAGATATTTTTGTGGACTGTCTTTTGAAATGGTTTTCACTTCACAGCTGCACCTTGTCTTGGATCAGAAATGCCAAAAAAGTCTCACGATACAGTATCTTCACGGTATGAACCTCACGGTACGATATTTAGGCTCACGATATTACGATATTCTACATAATAACAAGACTGACATTCTAAAATGCTTTGACCAGTCATTTGGTACAACATTTATTGTCATTAGGGATGGAACGATATCCAAATCTCTCTGTACGATATTTTCACCATATACATCTCACCGTACCAGATTTATTGCAATATTTTGTGGAGGAAGATGCAACTTTTTCTTCTAAAAATGCCTTCACAAAACTTTATCCAAAGAATGAAGATTTCAAAGTGCTTAGAACAGTTATTTCTTCATGTCGTCTGCACTGAAATGGAGCAAAGGATCATGGTCTATGTAGTTCCCTGTTTTTTTTTTTTTTTAGCTATTTCTGCATCAGAACTTTTCATTTAAGCAAAGAGACTTGTGATTTGATATATTGTGATGGTCCATGATATTATTGTTTGACCTTTGACGATACGATATCACCAGATTTTGGTTATTGTTACATCCCTAGTAATTATTATTATTATTATTATTATTATTATTATTATTATTATTATCATTATTATTTTACAATATAAATCAAGTTTTGAGTTCTTTTGAATTTATTTTGATTGCTACATACCATATGTGTCCATTCATAGTTTCGTAGTAAATCACAAAAAAAAGAAAATGTGAAAAAGTATAGTATATTTGCTGTAATTATTAAAAAAAATAAATTAAATTAAGCCATTCCAGGAGGTCTTGAATTATGTAAAATGAAGTTACAGAGTAAAATGTGCACATACCTGCTCTCAAATGTGGTAAAGTAAAAAGTAAACACTGTAATACTGAGTACAGACACTTTTGTACGACGTGACTCTCGCTGCTTTGTACTGGTCAGATCTGTGGAAAAGGGGGTCTGTCTTGGAGGTGGCTGGCCCAGGGATGGTGCTCTTAAAGGGGAAGTGAAGTGGGAGCCATTACACCCCTCGGCCCCTCTTATCAGTTAATAGCAGGTTTCCTTCAGAGAGTAGATAGACTACACCTGGCCGGGCTGAACAATTTCACAAAGCTGTCACTGGTTGCGATTATATTTTGCGATTTTAATGTTGGCTTCTGATTTTAAAGGGCCTTTACTTGCTGTTTTTCCATGTATTTGAAAATGCGTCTTACCCCAGTACAGATAAACTAGTGTTATATAAGCAGCTCTTAAGGAGTGGTGGAGTCAAGACCGCACTAATCAAGACCAAGACCTGTCTGAGACCACAGGGTTCCGAGACCAGGACCAGACCAAGACCTCTGTGAGTTGAGACAAGACCAAGACCTCTGAGAGTCAAGACCGAGACAAGACCAAGACCTCTGAGAGTCAAGACCGAGACAAGACCAAGACCACTGAGAGTCGAGACCAGGAACAAGACCTCTATGAGTCGAGACCAAGACCTCTGAAAGTCAAGACCGAGACAAGACCAAGACCACTGAGAGTCGAGACCAAGACCTCTGTGAGTCGAGACCAAGACCAAGACCTCTGAGAGTCAAGACCGAGACAAGACCAAGACCACTGAGAGTCGAGACCGAGACCTCTGTGAGTCGAGACCAAGACCAAGACCTCTGAGAGTCAAGACCGAGACAAGACCAAGACCACTGAGAGTTGAGACCAAGACCTCTGTGAGTCGAGACCGAGACAAGACCAAGACCACTGAGAGTCGAGACCAAGACCAAGACCTCTGTGAGTCGAGACCAAGACCAAGACCTCTGAGAGTCAAGACCGAGACAAGACCAAGACCACTGAGAGTCGAGACCAAGACCTCTGTGAGTCGAGACCAAGACCAAGACCTCTGTGAGTCGAGACCAAGACCAAGACCTCTGAGAGTCAAGACCGAGACAAGACCAAGACCACTGAGAGTCGAGACCAAGACCAAGACCTCTGAGAGTCAAGACCAAGACAAGACCAAGACCACTGAGAGTCGAGACCAAGACAGGACCAAGACTAAAGGCCGAGACCAAGACCATGGCCCATCTTTCTCATTTTCAATATTTATTTGTATTTTAAAGATATTTTGCCACATATATATCAATGTTTTTATAAATCTATCTCCATTTTATCGAGTTTAAAAACACAGTGGAGCACTTGCTGTATTACCACATGACATCAGAAAGTGAGAGTTTTCAGAACTTGGAGTCTAAATATGCAGGTTTGTTTGTGATGAGGAAACAACATTATAACATAGATCAGAAAATTGCATAATATAGGCCTTTTAACGAAGACAAAAGTCATAGGTTTAAGTAGATTTATACTGCGAAACATTCCGGAAAAAAAACAATCTCCAAGGAATCCGTCTGCAAACTTGGAGATTGTCCTTTTTTGATCTTTTAGTATTTCGTTTTTTGTATTTTTCAGTCCTAGCACCTGGTTCGTGGATTTTTTTAATTGGAATCTAAAATCACAGGAAAAAGAGTTCGCTCGGAGGGATGCGTCTCTTCCGGCGGTCGGGTTATTGGCCGGAGAAGGCTGAGTCACTGGATCATGTGTGGTCAACTGTGAAGTGGACACAGAGTACAGGGCTTATGTGTGCTGTGGTCTGAAACTGCGCCACAGGTTTGGTAATGCTTTGATTTGATTTGCAGTGCGGACAGCCAGTATTTTTTTGTTTCGTTTTATGTGTTATGTGTATAAAAAGACATTAACAGCGACCTAATATTAAACATACAAGAAATGAATGAAAAGGAGCAGGAAGAAGAGTATAATCTGATGTTATCCGTCCCTCTCTTCCCTTTTCCAGACACTACACACTGGAAAAAACAATATTTAGCTAAATTACAACAGCTTAAATTAAGAACATTTTACTTTATTTGAGTAGATTCAACTTGACAAGTAAAATGATCTGCCAGTGGAATAAGTTTGGGTTTCTTAATTCAAGCAACATTCGATTTTGTTTCTTATTTTAAGTGCAAAAGTTGCTGTTTTTCTGAGTGTAGCAAGGGCTGTTTTCATATTTAAGTACTAAAATTCTTGTTTTACTTGCAGATATTTTTACTATTTTTACTAAAATCATGGAAAAACTTTACTATTTCAAGTCAGATTTTGTTTTTTGCGATGCATTAACACTGATGGTTCCTTTAAAACGCGTCTAATCAATACAGTTCATTTCTACCACAAATATGAATCGACTGCAAACATAAAACTTCACTTTTATACACTTTTATATAGTTTGTCTTTTTAAACGCCATTTTTGTACTTGATTCTTGAATTTCTTTGTCAAGGCTCTTCCATAAATTCCATAAAGAAATCTCCTTTCACAACGATGCTTTGTTCCGTAACCTTCTGAATCTGAGGGTTTTTACGGGTAGTTTTCTTTTAAATCGTAGTGGCTTCTTCTCGTCTCAAACAGTCTTTGAATATTTACAGGTAACACGCTGCACTTATGGATGCTTAAGTCGACAATATCGTAAACATTTCAACACATTTCTGAGTTGGAACATTCCTGTAGTATTATGTATAGAGTTGGTTATCAAGACGTAAACGTTTTCCTTGTATTTTCACAAAACAGCACTAAAAATATGCCGGTAAAAGCCTCTCATGGACCATTTGAACCCATCTCCAATCAGCCACCCCTCCAGAAGTTCATCAATAACGTGTTGTTTTTTTTCTCAGTACAGATATAGAAGTCTAAAAAAGTCTAATTATAAAGGGTTTTCTTGTCTGTGTTGTGGAAGTGCGCAGTTACCATGCTAGTTCCTGTGAGCTTTACCATGACGGCTAAACTCTGCTCTCTAAAAGCTGCCAAAAAGATCTTAGGGTGGTCATAAAATCGACTTCTAAATGTACTGCCTTTTACCTTTAGTTCAACAGAGAAGTGTTTCCAAGACAAACACGAGGCAGGCAGGTACGTACCGGCTTCAGCGGGTTATTTTTCATCTGCAGTCATTCATTCATTGCGGTGTCACTGTGCCAATGTTACTTAAAGGGCTCATATCACGCTCAAGTTCTTCAGAAAACACTTGTGATGTCATGCCGTAATACAGGAATCTTCACTGTGTTTTTAAACTCCGCACACCGTCACTAGAATCATTTGGATCATTACAGCCCTGGAATTAACAATCTTTACTGAACTAAAGGTAAAAAAAATAGTAGATGTTAACTTGAAAACTACCACTACATGATATCACACGATGGAACGGAGTATTTTTGAGCTCTAGAGATGTAGACAGACTGATTACGGACTGATTATGACGTGTGAACGAAACAAAACACAACTCCAGGTATGTTTTTGAGGAGGTAACAGTATTATAACCATAGACTATATAAAAACGTGGACTAAGCGAGTGTGACGTCGCCCATAAGTGTTTAGCGTCGCTCAAATCCGGTTCGTGATGCTAATGGTTACAGGAGCGAATCTGGAGCCTGTATGTTATGAAAAGTATTTTTTGATGAACAAAATAGGGAAAAAACAATTCAGAATCATGAACGGGTTAATATGAACATTTTAAGACCAAAATGATGAGGCCACAGCAGCAGTTACAGAGGGAGGAGCCACAAGATCCCAATGTGAGTCAATGAGAGCCAAGGTTAGAAGGAGCAGGAAAAGCCTCATGGTGCACTTTGTATTTGGCACTCGGCGGCTAACACATTAGCTTTGTGCACTCATATATACGACCTATGATTATAACATGACTTAAAGCTCATAAGAGTAATATTTAAGTGGCACTGTGGACATACCGACTTTTGAAAGCCTGGTCCCGTCAGATCTCAGAAACTAAGCAAGTCCTGAAACAAACCGTGGTTAGTACTTGGATGGGAGACCGCTGGGAAAAGCAGATGCCACAGTGGGGCGCCAATTGCAAAAACTGTCATTGTCTCCTTAGGCAAGGCACTTGGCAAATGGGTAAATGGTCACATTTTACATAGCACTTTTTTTTTTTGCCTTAAAGGCACTCGAAGCTCTTTACAACATGGAACCACTCACCCATTCACACGCACATTCATACACTAGTGTACGCAGACACTGGGGGGCGAGGTGGGTTAAGTGTCTTGCCCAATGACTGCATTCATTTGTGGGAGCTAGAATTGCATCGCCAACCTGTAGGTCGGTGGATCTGATCGCTCAACCAATGTTTTTTTGTTGTTTTTTTAATGTTAAGAGCATGATTAGAACCGCCAACCTTCGGGTCAGTGGACAAACGCTCTACCAATGTGTCCCCTGTCCCACTGAATTTACCAAAACCAATGATTTGTCCCAGTTTTATACAAGAAATGTCCCAGGTGTCCCTATTTTTGACCAAAACAGAAAATGTGACTGTACTGGTTCACATGTTCGTCATGAATGATCTCTGCATGACAATTTTCCTTAATTACGCACTCATTTTACAATTTTATGATTACCACCCCCCAAAAAACAGTTTGTCCCAGTTTTTTATTTTGAAATTCTGCTGTATAAAACCATTAAGTCAGAAGATCCTATATCCACGCCAAGGCTATTTTTGTCCTGTGGTATTCTCATCCACCGCAATTTTCTTGACTTTGTTGTACCGCTTAATCCCGATCGCATCGTGAAACCGTCCTTTTGCTCCATAGCTTCTTTTTTCACAACCTTAACTGTCTAAGAAGCACCTGTACGTCGCCGCTATTGAGCTCTGTTAACACGCCGGTGAACTCGGTGGAGTGCTCGCATTCATTCTTCCCGGCGCTGGCTTTGTCTGGAACATTCCGCGCTCGAGTACCGCATTACGGGCTAAAACAGTGGCGTAAAGGGGTTGGCATTGAGCAGTATTAGCGCACTTAAAAGCAATACAAACACTTGAGCGAGTTTTTCCTTGGAATGAAGAATGTCCTCTCACCTGCGCCGCTCTCGAAATGTACAAAATGTAAATTGATGAAGCGGATTGTGTTTATGCATAAGTAAATGTGTAAAAAATGTGGAGAGGAGCACTCGTGGTGGTCGTCGGTGATAGCCTTGAGTTTGATGATTTCAATACAGAAATGTGATGTTGTGTGCCAGTATATGTTAAGTAGTATGACATATTGTACAAAGTGTATGCGTAGAAAGTTTTAAAGGCTCTGAGGTATGCAAAATTGTAAATACGTATATTGTTTTTGAAGTTTTTGTTGTTTTCAGGGAAGTCAGTACAGTTCTATTGTATAACAAGCTCTTGAGGTCCAAATATTTCTGTTATATACTGTCCGCAAGTGTTTTTTGGTGAGGAGGTGCACGTTAACATGCTAGTAAGAAGGCCTGGTGTATGAAATTTGTGAAAAGTGAAATAGTGCTTTTCACGCTTTTCAATACAGATATTACACTATACACGCAATAATTTGTTAATACTAAAAGTGCACTATGTAAATTTCCTCCTTGTCTCCATGGTGATGGTATTGATTTACTTGAAATGTTCCTTAATGTTGCATTAAACAGCATTTATTCCATTGTAGTTTATGGCATATAGTAAAAAGTATTAAAGGTCCTTAGGTATACAAAATTGTAGATATATTGTATAAGAAAAAAAAACTACTGTGTACTGTCCGCATCTAATTCCGGTGTGTTTTTTGGTGAGGAGGTGCGCGTTAGCCTGCTAGTAGTTGCAAGCCGGTCTGGTTTCTGAAAGTTGTGAAAACCACTGGACCATTGCAACCCGTTTTAAGCCAACTAGTGCTGTTTTTCATGTGTTTAAGACAAATATAACACTATAAACGCATTCATTTGTTAATACTAGAAGTGCACTATGTAAATTTCCTCCTTGTTTCCATGGTGATGCTGTTGCTTTACCTGGAATGTTCCTTAATCATTTATTCCATTGCAGTTCATGGCATATAGTACAAAAGCATATGCATAAAAAAGTATTAAAGGTCCTAAGATGTGCAAAATTGTAGATATACTGTAGAAATAAACTGTTGAGGTCAGAATATTTCTGCTGTGTACGCTCCGCATCTAATTACGAAGTGTTTTTTGGTGAGGAGGTGCGCGTTTGCATGCTAGTAGTTGCAAGCTGGTCTTGTGTTTGAAAGTTGTGAAAACCGATTGATCATTGCAACCCGTTTAAAGTGAACTAGCGCTGTTTTTCACATTTTTAAGACAGATATTACACTACAGTATACGCACATTTTTTAACATAACTTTCCTCCTGGTCTCCATGGAGATACTGTTGCTTTACCTGGAATGTTCCTTAGTGTTGCATTAAACAGCATTTATTCCATTGCAGATGTTTTTACTGTTTGGAAATGCCCTGAAAAACAGATCTGGCCTGTAACTTTCCACGGTATATACCAGTTTAAAGTCGTATTTGGAAACATTCTAGGCTCACTGATGTACCCATAGTGCACCTATTTCAGTAAAGTAAAGTCTGACAATTTGGGTCAAAATTAAATCCAATCGTTGTTTTCTTACTTTTTTTTTTTAACCCTGAAAAGCTTGCAAATGTGCACCCACCCCCCTGGAGCGATTCCTGCCCTGTGGAATGTGGGGGCGTGTCTGTGGGTCAGTGGAGTCGGCGTCCACTGTCCACTGTCCTGGAGAGGAGGGGGAGGGGTCGGAGGTCAGCCAGGAGGGCCCTACGCTGCAGCTTTAGAGGTCACCGCGCTGCCCCCTGCCCAAACCGCTTCCTTTTGTACAGTGACCCCTCCCGTCACTGGCCCTGGGAATGTTGGGAAGTGGTTAAAGAGCCTCACTGGAGGCTTTAATTTTGATTTGAAAACAGGGATATGTGGAGAATCTTGTTTTGTTCTTAAAATCTTGGAGCTGTGTTTTGATTCATTCATGTTTGGTTGGGCCTGGATTCTGTGGCTGTGTCCTATTCTTTATATTAACAATTAACAGTAGATTTTGTTATAATAATTACATTTTTATTGTTGTTTTGTTTGCGCATTAGTCTTATATAGCGTTTTTCTAGATGCTCAGAGTCACTTTACAATGTGTTGCATTGTTCATTCACTTCAATCAATCAATCAAAATTTATGGCAAAGAGTAGAGTTTAATTTGTCAACTGGACAAGAGTTTTAGGTAGAAGATGTTTTGCCGCTCATCCAAGCTGCTTTTTTGAGTTCAGAACTGAAGAAGCAGCTTGGATGAGCTGTAAAACTTAAATTGAACTCTACCCTTTGCTGTGGATTCTTCCTTGATGACTGAGGGATCCTACAGTCAAACTTTATTTACAGAGCGCATTTCATACCAAAAATGCAACACAAAGCGCTTCCGATTTTGTGGTGGAAAGTTACAACTGTAAACACAGATGCCCTGGAGCACACTGACCGAAGTGAAGCTGTCAAACTGTACCATTACATCACATTCATACTAGGTGATGTGTATGTGGGTGAAGTGTCTTGCCTAAGGACACAACAGCCGTTTTTGCCCCTGGCGCCCCCCTGTGATCCCTGTGTCCCATCCAAGTACTAACCAGGCCCTGCTTTGCCTCTGAGAGCTGAAGATCAGGTTTTTATAAGGAGGTTTGGCCACAAATGCACTTTTACAGAATAAAATACCTGAATAGAATAAGACTAAGTTTCCAATTGAAAGATTAAAAAAAATGCACAATATATTTCAAAGACCATGAAACTTCCACAGAAATCATCCTAATCATTTCAGTGTTCGAACTGCCTCTTGCGTCTTTTGCTCGTATTCAACTTTAATGCAGTTGCGTAGCCTGATTTTCCCATGTATTTGAGTAAAATATGTAAGGTATGCACATGGTAAATGAGGAAGACGCTTGGACCACTACAAACTGCTTAAAAATAAGAATAATACATTTTATTTATTAGGCGCCTTTCTGGACACTCAAGGTCGCCTTACAACAGGGGTGTCAAACTCATTTTGGTCCGGGGGCCGTATGCAACCTACTTTGATCCCAAAAGGGCCGGATCAGAAAACTCAGTTCTCTCTTCAAGTTATTGTATTTTTCTCCGTGTCTCGTAGTGGTGTTTAAGATTATATTCCTCGAGCAACGCCACTTGTTCCAAACACACTGAGCACAGATTTCCCATTCACCTCTGTCAACAAATAAGAATTAGACTATTTTTCTTGGGAAATCCTGAACTCAGCATCTGCTTTTCTCATTTTTTGACATTTTGCTGATGAGGGTCACGGTCGACAGTCAAAACGATTGTCCTTTAAGAGCGTTTGGAAAGAGGAAAGTCTTCATTTGTGCTGCTCTGGTGGGAGTTGCAACGTACAGAAACGCCGGAGACGCTGCTATGCTAAACGGTGCAGAAAATTAACAGAAAAATCAGAAAATTTTAAGTATTTTAATAGAAAAATCAGCCGAGGGCCAGATTAAAGGTCTTGGAGGGCCGGATCTGGCCCCCGGGCCGCATGTTTGACACATGTGCCTTACAACAACATAAACAAATTAAGTACGATTAAAACGTACAGTTAAAAGTCTACAGTTAAAGGAAGACAGTATTTAATTGATTCATTGTATTTAGTGTTGTATTTTATTAGTATTTAGTAATGTATCAGACAGTATTTGAATTGATTGATTGTATTTAATTGATTTACAATTAGTTATGAGCTATTCTTCCCGGTGACCCATGTAGCATGTTTTGAGTTTTGGGTTAAAAAGAACTATCTCTGTTTTTCACATTTTTAAGACCGTAAAAATGAGGTACAGCACCTTTAACTAAAAACCCTAAAACCCAAAATAAGATCGGTGGAGTAATACTTAATGTGTCTCCTTTAAGCTAAAAGCCCAATTCTTTTGGTCTGATTACAGAGAGAGGCTTTCAGGGACAATCCTCTGTGTAAAGGAGGTTTGTTAAGGTTGGCTCTGAATAAAACTAATGATAATGGCGCATGCAAGCTGGTGTCGAAACAGTCCTTAATGGATTACTTAAGCTGGCAATTAGCAGTACACTAACGGCCACATATCAGGCTCTGAGTGACTCCAGTGAGCCCGCCGTAAACGTGACTGAGGCTCCCGCTCGCTGAGGAGACGGATGAGCCTGAGTCAGACCGAGGCTCTTCCATCATCGCTTCAGTGGAGGTTTAATGGGAAAGCGATGTGAAGCCTGTGGGCCAATACTGTATGTAGATAGATATGAGTAAATTGTATGTTTAAAGAGCGACTATTACACTTCTGTGGGGTATTCACTGCTAAATCATAACGTATTTAGATCAAAATGTTGTCTTGCTATATTTGTATGACATGTTTTATGCTTTTCTCCCCTCCCTTTGCGCTCCGTGCTAAGTCAGTCCCCCTTCAGAGCGATCTTCAGACATGTTTTTGATGAGGGAATAACGTTATCACAAAGCTCAAAGACTCTGGGATGGTAAAACACTTATACACACTTCATAATTAAATGCAGACATCACTCAGTAGACTCTTAGGTGAGGTTAGGTCGCTTTATTCGTACCCGTAGGTAAATTTGTTTTGCAGATTTGCGATGCTGGTCCAACATTACACATTTCCTCCACACGATACACAGTAAACACAAATAAAAACACAATTACAAATAAAGTGTTAGAGTGCTCCAGCGCAGAATGGTTTTGGTCCGTAAATAATTGTATTCATTCATCTCACTTGGCTAAAATCACAGTAAATATTAAATACCGTATTTTCCGGACTATAAGTCGCTCTGGAGTACAAGTCGCACCAGCCAAAAAACAGAAAAAAACATATATAAGTCGCACCGGACTATAAGTCACATTTATTCGATAAAATCAGACACCAGGAACAGAGAAGAACAGGCTGAACATGTGTCTTGTGAGTTCACGTCACATATGAACAGTTATTCACAAAACTAGAGCAGAAACAACAGAACACGTTTACCAAACTCTCCATCTCGCTCCAAATCACTGAATCCATTGAATTCTTCATCCTCGGTGTCACTTCTGAGCAGCTCCAGCTAAATCCAGCCTTTAGGCCACGATGAGCTTTTTTGTTTTCTTCACTACAGTTCGAGTTTCCTCCACTTTTCTCCAGTCAAACACAAGTTTCTCGCTCGCCCCAAACTTTCTTTCTGCTGCTCGATTCCCGTTTTCAGCTGCAGATTTCACAGCTTGCAGCAGGACAGCGGCTCTTTCTGCAGGAGACATGCGCAGCAGAGCAGAAGTGACAGTGGTGCAGGAGGAAGAGCCTGAGGCGGAGCAGATACTGGCACACAAGCCTAGAGCGCCCTCTTGTGGCTGTCAGTGTGTATAAAAAAATAATAACATGAAATTATATATTTTATACATGTCACACTTGAGTATAAGTTGCAGGACCACCCAAACCACGAAAAATACGGTATATAAAAAAAACAACACAATTTTCCAAGACAGGGTACTAAAATCGACAGATGATTTGATACAATTTACTCCTACGTACAATAGCAGCTGGAATGAAGCCGCTTTTAAACTGATTCGTTCTAGATCTTGGGACTCATTTTGACCAGACAAATTTAGCTCAAATAAACCCCAAAAATCTTGTGAAATGTTATTGTATTGTACCACATGATATCATACAAACCTCCAAACTCTCTCGTCGGGCTTGCAGTCGTGCATAGGGACTGCGGCCCTCGCTGTGGCTGTGCAATTCTGAAAATGTGCGGGCCCCGTGCTCCCAGGGGCCAAGCCTTTGTGTCACAGGACCAGGATTACACTTTAACCCCCTCCTCTAGCTCCGGCCACGAGGTCAGGGGGGAAAGGCCAAGAATCCTAAACAGAACGCACACAGGAAAGAGGGAGAAATAATGACTCTGAACGAATACAGGTGGTGCTCACATTGTGCACGGCGACTTCACTCTTCACTCTTTACAATTTACCTCATCCATTGTGTTTTGTTTCATTTGCACATGTTTGAATAACCTTTTATTATTAATCTGTCTGCGTCTCTAAAGCTCCAAATGCTCTGTTCCACCTTCTAATGTCGTATAGTGACAGTTTTCGGATTAACATCGACCTTTTACCTTTAGTTCTGTTGATATCCGCAATTTTGGAGCTGAAATTATCTAAACGATTCAAAGTGTTTTCTGTTTGAGAGAAGAACTTGGCCTAAATATGCAGGATTTGTGTGTGAAACATGTGAGATTGAAACAAAACAGGATTCTAGGTACGTTTGTGACGAGAAAACAACATTATAACATAGATCAGCTCCAGAAATACCTGATTTTTTTAGTTTTTGTTTAATGTGGTTTTCGTTTGTCTTCCCCCAGTACATTTATATTGTATAAGCAGCACCTGAGATCCAAATAAATCCGCTGTCTGTAACATTATGCGATATTTTCGATCGTGTCACTCAGTCTGTACGGTTTAAAAGTTCACAGCTCACGATTCATGTTCTTCTACAGTGAAAAACCCTCACGAGAAGCGACTGGATTTCAAACAATTTCGAGATTCTTGCTGGTTGTGAGGTTTTAATCGGTTCTCGTTACCCCGTGTTTACTACACAAATAACGACAACACGATCAAGCCAAAACTCGATCCTAAAATCAGTCCCACGAGTGAAAAATCGGCTCAAAAAGGGCCAAAAACTGCAAGAAGTGAGGAATAATTTTGGGACTAAACCAGGACTAAAACTGGACCGAGCTGCGCCTCCTTTTTACACTGACCCCAATTTGTAAAACGTGAAAAAACATATTTTGAAGAGTGTGAAAAACTACAATTTAAAATCCTCTTTGTCGGTCAGAATCCCTTTTACACATATTTGAACTCCAAATTCCTGCCGTCTCGTCCCCTCTGACCCCTGATCCGGATCCAGACTCCTGACCGGTCTAGACTCCGGTCCGAAGGCTCATTTCTGTCATGTTTCAAATCATAAGAAGATTTTTTTGTTCTTTTTTCTGCAGCCTGTGGAGGGGAGGTCATGCGAGGACTTTTCTCTCTGCTCTGCTCTGGTGGGAGTCTGCAGACAGTACAGCTCCCCCTGCTGGACAATACACAACACTGCATCTCTGCATATATAACTGAGGAGATGTTTGAATAGGAAGGTGAAATCTAGGGCTAAACCGGGTCTAAACCGGGTCTAAACCAGGTCTAAACCAGGTCTAAACCAGGTCTAAACCAGGTCTAAACCAGGACTAATATTAAATGGCATCTAAAGCAGAACAAAACAGACTAAATCCACTAACTAAGACCTAATCCAGATCCAGAAGGGGTATAAACCAGGACTAAACCAGGACTAAACCAGGACTAAACCAGAACTAAACCAGGACCAAACCAGGATTGAACCAGGACCAAGCTAGGACCAAACCAAGACTAAACCAAGACCAAACCAAGACTAAACCAGGACTATACCAGGACTAAACTAGAACTAAACCAGAACCAAATCAGGACTAAACCAGGACTAAAAAAAGTACCAAGGTCGGACCAAACAAGACTAAAACAGGACTAAACCAGGACTAAATCTGGACCAAACCAAGACCAAACCAAGTAGAACAGGACTAAATCAGGACCAAACTAGGATTAAACCACGACTGAACCAGAACTAAACCGGGACTAACCCAGGACTAAATCAGGACTAAACCAGGACCAAACCAGGACCAAACCAAGACTAAACCAGGACTATACCAGAACCAAATCATGACTAAACCAGAATTGAGCCAGGACCAAATCAGGATTAAACCACGACTGAATCAGAACTAACCCAGGACTAACCCAGGTTTAAACCAGGTTTAAACCAGGCCTAAACCAGGACTAAACCTAACCAAGCCTCCTTCCAGTCCCACCAGAGGAGCCTTATCCCCGCCTGTGAGCAGTTTATGTGGGGCAGCGTGCTCCAGACTCCCCCCTCAGAGACCCGGGCTTAAAACGCTGCGCTTTTAGTCCTGATTCTGGTTCTTCAGCCGTCCGCGGGTCTCAGGGCGCAGGTGAATGAGGAGACGCTCAGATCCTGTTAGCGGAGTCAGGGTCGTGCACGGGGAATAACAGATACGTGTACGAATAATGTTATATCAGAGGCTAAGATTATGGAGTTGTGTTTTGTTTATTCACACATGTTTAACACATAAATCCTGCAGATTTATTTGGTTAATTTCAGCCCTGGAATTGCCAAAGGTGAAAGCTGTTCACCTGCAAACTGTGACTCATTCAAAATATAGAAATATTTTTGGGATTTTGACAAAATTCAGCAACAATTGTATTGTGTTTTAGTCAAAGAAATGCAAATGCTATAAGTTGTGTCTCGGTTTGATTTCGATTAGTTGTGATGTAGACCTGAACTAGTCCTGGTTTAGTTCTGATTTAGCTTTAGTTTAGTTCTGGCTTAGTTTTGGTTTAGTTTTGGTTTAATTATGATTTAGTTTTGGTTTAGTTTTGATTTAGTTCTGGTCTAGTTTTGGTTTAGTTCTTATTTAGTTTTATTTTAGTTCTGGTTTAGTTTTATTTTAGTTCTGGTTTAGTTCTGATTTAGCTTTAGTTATGGCTTTTTAGTTTAGTTCTGGCTTAGTTTTGGTTTAGTTTTGGTTTAATTATGATTTAGTTTTGGTTTAATTATGATTTAGTTCTGGTCTAGTTTTGCTTTAGTTCTGGTCTAGTTTTGGTTTAGTTCTTATTTAGTTTTATTTTAGTCCTGGTTTAGTTCTGATTTAGCTTTAGTTTAGTTCTGGCTTAGTTTTGGTCTAGTTTTGGTTTAGTTCTGGTCTAGTTTTGGTTTAGTTTTTATTTAGTTTTATTTTAGTTCTGGTTTAGTTCTGATTTAGTTTTGGTATAGTTCTGGTTAAGTTTTGGTTTAGTTCTGGTCTAGTCCTGGTTTAGGTAAATCTACACTGCAAAAAAGCTAAAAATGTAAGATATAAACCGTTAAATCTATCAGAAAATGACTTAAAATTTGTGAAATTATCTGTCCGATAATTTAATTTCTGTCTGATAATTTAACTTTTTATCAAATTATCTTAAAATAAATTACATCTAGACTAGAATGAAGCAGTCTCTAAGTGTTTATAAGCTGGAAAAAAGTTGATGGATGCCAAGTTTTAGATAAAATGCTTTAAATTCTAGATAAACATACTTAAAACAAGTTTATGATGAGTATAAATGGCCTGATAACATTCAAATGCTAAATTCTAGATAGAAGCACTTGAAATCAGTCTCACGTGATTGTAGTTCGTCCACTAATCACAAACTTGCTCTAAGTTTGTTTATCTAGATTTTCTGACAAATTGAGTCACGGAAGAAATATATTTGGATATTTTTTTTAAGATTATACAACCCATTCAGAACTAGTAAGTCGATAATAAATCCGAAAACAAGACGAATAACCTGATGTAAGTTTTAAAATCTCGTCCAGATCAGAGAAATGTACAGAGCGTGATTATCATGTAGTGTTTGTATTTTTCCTCAGATCGTATAAGTGCTGCTATAAGAGCTTTACGCAGAAGTGCCGTTCTCTCTCCATCTGTACGTTTCCACTGGGTTTATTTTTCAAGTGCCTATTTTTTGGTCATTTCTAATGCGCGATCGACCCAGTTGTGCTTCAAACACTGGTGCTTGTTTTTCTCTCCTCTCGTCTCCTCTTCTCTTCTTCCGGAATGTTATACTTAGATGTAGAAAGTACTTTAAATAGTTTTTATCTTTCAAAATCATTTTCTAAAATTGAATAGTATCAAATGCATAAACAGACAAATATTCTGGCGTTAGAAAATATATTTTAGAATAAACGGATTACAAAATCCTGCAGCCTTTGGCAACTATTTTGAAGAAAGAAACATTTGCAATATAATTAATTAATTTACAATATTTAGAATGATGGGAAATATAAGGTTTTGCTAGGGAAAATAAATAAATAAATTAATTAATAATAATAATAATAATAATAATAATAATAATAATAATAATAATAATAATAGAATAAATAAAAATAAATAAATAATATAAGAATTTTTTTTAATGATTATTATTTGTGGATCTACATGTGCTAATTTAAGCTTAAAGGTCATATATTAAGTAAAATTAACTCTTTAGAGATTTAATCCGTGTTATAATGGTTTGAGTAACACTTTATTATTAGTCTGTCTACATTTCCAAAACTCTAAATGCTCCGTTCCACCTTGTGATGTCATGAAGCGGTGGGTCGTTTTCAAATTAACATCCACCTTTTTACCTTTAGTTCAGTAGAAACTGGCAATCCCATTTCTGAAGTCAACTAAATGATTCTTAGTGAAGGTGTGCGGGGGTTTAAAAACGCAGTGGAGCGCTTCCGGTATCACCACATGACATCACACGGTGGAACAGAGTGTTTTCGGTTTGAGAGCAGAACTAAATGTGCCGGGTTTGTGTGTTAAACGTGTGCGGATGAAACGAAACACAGCTCCTGGTCTGTTTTTCGATGAGGAAACATTAGAACAGATGAGAAAATAGCGGAATCTAAAATTGTCCGTTTAATCAAAGTTAACGAACGTGTGAGTTTTGTGCGTAATATTTTTAGCCCTCGCTAACGATCCACTCAAACCCACCAGGTAATGCACAATTAACTGCTTTAAAAATCTGTTAACCATCACCGAGAACAGTTTGGTGATTGTAATAAATTGGAAATGAATCTTGCCTAGTTCTTTTCCCTCTTTTTTTTTTTCCTAATCAATGTTTAATTTGTTCTAAAAATGCCTTCCTCCTCGTGCGTGAATCGTCTCCGTTTTTAAGATGAATGAATGTTTCGTGCCGGTGACATTTGTGGAGGGATTCTGTTTTAGGACTCGCCGCTACTTTCTGTATTTTGGTGCGTTTCTTCTGAAAAAGTTATTTTCCACAAACTGACACTTGGCTGATGTAAACCACTAAAAATATTTGTATTTATAATATTTATAATATTAGAATTAGAAAAACATGGAAACCAATCAGTCATATGTACTTTAACTTACAGAGAGGCTCATTTATATCCAATATCCATATATAGAATGATCAAATAATGACATAATATTAAAGTTTTACCAAAAATAATAATAAAAAATAATAATAAAAAAAATAAAAATAAAAATAAAAATAAAAATAATAATAATAATAAATATAAATACATTGTTAAATAAATATATAAAATAAAATAAACAAATAAATAAAATAAACAAATAAATAAAACAATATTTGAGAACAGTTTTGACTATGACGACTTCAGGCGAATTTCAAATCCAAAAATAATATCAATAAATAAAATCACACTTGATGTGATGAAACCTTTTGCCCTCCTCCTCATTCTCTTTCACCCATCTCTCCATCATGTTTCTCTCTCTCTCTCTCTCTCGGTTCATCCTTCCTCCCTCTCTCCCCCATCTCTCCTCTCTTTCTCCCTCTCCTTCTCTCCAGTCTCTCTCTCCCCCCTCGTTCTCTCTTTCTCGAGCCCTCCTCTCTCTCTCTCTCTCTCTCTCTCTCCATCCCTCTTGTCTCTTTCGGTCTTTCTCCGGCCTTTCTCTCTCTCTCAGTCCCCCTCTCTGTTCCTCTTGTCTCTCTCATCCCTCTTTCTCTCCATCCCTCTTGTCTTTTGTCTCTCTCCATCTCTTTTGTCTCTCTCCATTCCTCTTGTCTCTCTTTTGTCTCTCTGCATCATTCTTGTCTCTCTCCATCCCTCCTCTCTCTCTCTCTCTCTCCATTCCTCTTGTCTCTTTTTTGTCTCTCTCCATCCCTCTAATCTCTCTCTTGTCTCTCTGCATCCTTCTTCTCCCTCTCCATCCCTCCTCTCTCTCTCTCTCTCCATTCCTCTTCTCTCACTCTGTTCCTCCATCCATTTTGTCTCTCTCCATCCCTCTTGTTTCTCTCTCTCCCTTCCTCCTCTCTCTCTATCCCTCTTGTCTCTCTCACCTCTCTTTCCTGCCCTCTTCCCTTCATCCCTGTTGTCTCTTTCTCTTTCTCCATCTTTCTTGTCTGTTTCTTTCTCTTCATCCCTCTTGTCTCTTTCATCCCTTTTCTCTCCATCCCTCTTGCCTCTTTCTCTCCATCCCTCTTGTCTGTTGCGCCAAATCAATTCCCTTTAAATGGAATTAAGTGCGACTGAGGCACACCACTGTATTAGACCTTCAAAAACAGCAACCCTCCCAGCTACACACTCCTCCTCCTCTTCTCTTTTCACTTATCTGTCCATCCTTCTTCTCCTCTTCCTCTTGTTTTCTTTCTCTTCTCGCTCGTCATTCATTCTTACTCTCTCCCTCTCCTCTGCCTCTTTCTTCCACCTCCTTTTGCTCTCTTCTTTGTGCCTCCTTTGTCCTCCCTTTATTCCTCTTTTGGTTTCTTCTTCTCCGTCTCCCTGCTATCTCCTCTCCCTCTCTTTTTGTTTATCTGTCTCCAATCTCTCTCCCTTCCCTTCTCCTCCTCTCCCTCTTTCTTCTTTTCCGTCTCTCCTTCCCTTCTGCCATCTCCTTCCCGACGGACTTTGATCGCCACCAGATCTATAAATAACGGCTTTTCCTTTCCCTCTCTCTGTCTGTCCCCCTCTCTCTCTCTCTCTCTCTTCTTTCTTTCTTTTTTTTCCGTCCCAAAGTCAAGTCTCCCCGTCACAGTTTGGCTCCAAGGTCACAGCTGCCCTCGCCCCACGCCCCGTTCGCTCAGCGCTGCGTCAATGTAATCTCCATCCAAACACCTGTAGTACATTACCGCGGACGCTCTTACCGACGTTTCTCAGTCAGGGGAGCGCGCACGATTCGCTCAAGATCATCTCCGAGATCGTTTTTTTCGGAGCTCCGTTTTGGATTTTGTCGCGGTTCAGATGACGATTTGAATGCACGATGAAAAGGTTTTGAAAATACTTTAAGTAGCTGTACCCGATTTTGAGTTTGTCTTAAAATGTGGAAAACAAAAACGGGTTTATTTTAAACAGTGGCCCGAAGTTGTTCCTCCTACTGTTTCACGATGGTTTGGGGTTTGTGGAACGTCCGGATGATGGTTTTCTATGGCATTTTATTGCATTATGTGAGATGTTTGTAACTGTCTGTTTAGTACATGATTAAGTACATGACTGAACTGAACTACTACTACTGCTACTACTACTATGGCAAAAGTATCTGTGGAAATGTCTCACGTATTTTCCACCAGCTTCATAAATGATGATTTGTGATGAGATCAGAAAATAGAAATGGAAATAATGCAATATGGGCTCTTTAATTGGGGAAAAATATCTGAAATTTACAATTCTGTATAAAATGATTATAACCTTAGTTTTACAATCTATTATTTTATACCAAATGTTTTTGTTGTATTAAACAGTTAAAGGTACAGTATGTAAAGCCATCACAATAGGTTATTATCACAAGAGCAGGAAGTGCCGCGATGTTGAGTCGCGCAACGTCCGGTTAATGCTTTTCTACAGCAAAATACCTGTGGGAAAGTGTTGCATATTTCCCACCAGCTTCATAAATCTGCCCCAACACCAAATCTTCACCCAACAAGGTCGACAAAGAACATATTCTGTCCACAAAGAATTTATCCACAACTTTCAAGGTAAGAATTGAAATGAATTACAATTACAAATCGATTCCATGATGTCGATATTAGTTTGAATGCGAGACATCTCTAGTTGGTTAATTAGTTATTTCAAACCTGCACATACAATTCACATAACAAGGTCAATAAAGAACATATTCGATCCATAAAGAATTTATCCACAACTATCAAGGTAAGGGTAATGATGAGCATTAGTGAACTACTGTCTCCTAGAGGATACTTGGAACGGATTATCAGAAGAACTAAAACTGTGTAGGCACCTGGTTCAGTTTAAAAAAATATATTTAAAACGGAAATGATGAAAAAAATACCTGGAGGAGAGACGACGATGCCCTGAGCACAGACTGTGAGGTCAAGGGGAGGGAGGTGTAAGGTCAGGGAGTGTGGGGCCAGTGTGGCGTCTGATGTGTGTGTGAATGTTTGTTAGTTATGTCTGTCTTGTCTTGTCTTGTATAATAGTTAATAAGTGTTGTTCTGTGACGTGTGGGAAGGGATTAGAAATGTATCGGCTTCGTTTCATCCATCCCCTTTTCAAACCTGCATGTCTGTATCCTCATCTGTATTCAGTGCAAAAAAAAACAAAATCTAGTCAAGCTAAAATGACTTGGATTAAGGAAATTTTATCATGATTTGAGTAAATTTCACTTGACAAGTAAAATCATCTGCCAGTGTAATAAGATTTTTGTACTTCAAATATGAAAATACATCTTGTTACACTTAAAATAAGAAAAAAACAACTTTTTGCACTTAAAATAAGAAATAAAATCAAATGTTGCTTGAATTAAGAAAAAAACACTTATTCCACTGGCAGATCATTTCACTTGTCAAGATGAATCTGCTCAAATGAAGTAAAATGTTCTTAAGTCATTTTAACTTACCTAGTTATTATATTACTATATTGTTTTTTCCAGTGTTGTTATATGTTATGTGAATTGTATGTGCAGGTTTGAATTAAATAACTAACATAACATAACTAGAGATGTCTCGCATTCAAACTGCACAAATCGATCTATCTGTGCTAAGATCTACATGATGAAATCGATTTTTAACTTTAATTGTAGAATCAGTCTGAGTGAACAAGTTACTTCTGTTTTGCTCAGTAGTTCACTAATGCTCGTCGTCGTTCTTACCCTGATAACTGTGAATAAATTCTCATGGACAGAATATGTTCTTTGTCGACCTTGTTTGATGAAGATTTGGCGATGGGGCAGATTTATAAAGTGGGTGGAAAATACGTGAAACATTTCCACAGATATTTTGCAGAAAAGCATTAATCGAACACTTCCGGCCGTTGTGAAAAAGATCTCTTTAGTTTATGCATTTTGAGCATCCTCCTGTATTCATTCATTGTGAGAGCGGAGTTTCTCTGTCACAGTAACGCTAGCAACAATTGGCATGCTAACCGCGCATTTCCTGATGATCGGACAATCCACCAATGTTATAATTTGATGCAGATAGTCACTAGAAAATATTAAAGCTGCTTGTATAATATATCTGTACTGGGGCAAGACAAAATACATGGGAAAAAATCAGGTACAGGCCTTTTAAAATGATTATACATGCGATCCACATTTTTATGCAATAGGGGATTTTTATGAACACTTTTAGGTAAATTCTGCACATGAAAAATGTTAGTTTGTAATTGAAAATGTAGCTGTGCTTGTAGTAATTTGAAAATAATTAATTCTGGGAGAAAATATTAACAATATTTTTTTAAAAACTCAAAAAGATATGCTATTTTTATCTGAAATTTTAGTATGAATTTTTTTTTTTTTTACACGCATTTTCCCAAATCACAAAAACAAAACAAAAAAACATCTATAAAATGCGCCGTATATGATGATATTCTCCATATACCCAAAGCCTGTCTTGGTTCATTTCTCCGTATGTTAAATGAGGAGGATTCGGTGGAGTCCATTGGTTCCCGTCTGTTCCCGCTCACCCAAAATGATGCACGACTCGGGCCGTTATTCAAACAAATGATGAGAGATCAGGATCAGCTTAATGCAGGTTTATGAGGGGGAGATAATTATGATGAAATAGTCGTTGGACACAGGTGGGATCTTGAGACAAATTCATATCATACGGTGGTAGATTTTTGTTAAACTTGATTTAAAAGTATATATTCTTATTCATGTTTCATACAAGTGCTGTCGGTGTCAAATGGAGCCGCCGGAAGTCATTTTTAACATTTTAACCTGACGCTGATAATGAAAATAATAAAATAAAAATATAAATACACATCATGGCCTACATGTGTCAAAATCGCTTCCCAAAATATTCATCAAGAATTTATAAATTATGCAAAATATTTTAATAGCACCCCAAATTATTATTATTATTATTATTATTATTATTATTTTTATTTTATTTATTTTTTTATTTTTTTATTTTTTTTATGTATTTATTTTTAGTAATAGAAGTTTGTATTTATATTATAGCTTTTAACATATAACACACAGCACCTTGTTTTGACATTTACCATATCTGGGCCGAAGTTTAAAACATTGTAAATGTTAAATAGCAAAAAGAAGAAAAAAATCTGGAGATGTTATTGCTCTGCCTGGAATGTTTCACAGTACGGCATTAAACCATCTCTATTTTCATGGTTACAGTTCCGAATGCTTGTTTTTCAAGTTGTTTTTGAGCAATAAAATCACTTGTAATTGAATAAATTTAAGGCAGAGCTGTTTAATGCCGTACTGTGGAACATAACATACACAAAGCACCTTTTAAAATGCGTATTACAAGTTTTGACGACTCTCTAATTTCTTAACTTATCTTAACTTGTTGCAAATATAACCTCAAGCTTAAAAATGACTAAATTAGGGAAACAAGTGTGAATATTTGTGCTAAAATCTTAAAAACGAGGATCTCAATGGTGTGAAAAGTGTTCAACCTCGCCAATAATTCTTCATTTTCGTCATATTGTCCATCTTTCTATTAAAGTCTGGACAAGAAGGATCATTCCACACACTAAGAATTACCCTCAGTGTCAAATTATTCAAATATTGTCTGAATTTACACATTTTTTTTAAGGTTTTGCCATTTGTAGTGAAGAAACACGTTGGGGAAAAAAGTGGACGATGAGAAAAAACAACCACATAAACAACAGAGAATCGTTACAGGCGACATTTTGACACCAAAATAAACAAGCTACAAAGATTAAGGAGCTAAAATATTCTAAGTTCAGGCTTGTAACAGCTTGTGGGAAGCTTTTAACTTATCACTCTTGTAAATGACTAAACGCTTGTGTTATTCCTTTTGGCAATGCACATTTTCCCCTGTTTATTAAGGAAATAGACTTTACATCATTATCAGGATTATTTAAAAGCTTTTATCAGACCATAAAAAAGAAATTACAAATATTTTGGAGTGCCAAGCTATGTCATATTTTTGGTTTTGGACTATTTTTCCATTCAAACATCTCCCCCTTTTTTTTTTTTTTTTTTACCTGATCTCCGGCCCTTGTCATCTAATTTTTTATTTATTTTTTTTTATTTTATTGAAATCCAACCAATGCTACTCTTTAACCAAACAATTGTATCTTGCCTTTAACTTCTCTCTTTAGATTTTACAACACAAAAAAATTGCTAAAATGTGATAAAACTTCTGTATAACAGGCCATAAAAATCCGATTTATATTTATAATTTATTTTGATATTTTCAGTTGCCAAATTATATTCTATTTTGTTTGTATATTTGTTTTCTTTGTCTTTTACCTGATCTCCAGCGCTCCCCTGTCCTCCCATCATTCTTTAACTAAACAAACCATCGCACCTTAACTTGGACTTTTTCAGGCTTTACAATATTATCAAAATTATTAGATAAAAATATATATCAGGACAAATTATGTTTTAATTTTATATTTATTTACTTGCATCTCGAACCATCTCCCCGTCTTTTACCTGATCTCCGGCGCTCCCTTGTCATCCCATCATTCTTTAACCAAATAGGCTTTATTATCAAAATTATTAGATTTTTAAAAAAGTATTAGCCCAAATTATGTTCTATTTTTTATTTATTTACTCGTATCTCGAACTATCTCCCCATCTTTTACCTCGTCATCCCATTATTCTCTTCTTATTTTTCTTCTTCTTGTAGTTTTGTTACAAGATATAATACAGTCATTATTTTTATTATTTTATTTTATTGACTATTAAGCCATGACTCATTACCTCATTGACTCATTTAAAAAGAAAAAAACAAAAAAAGAATAAAGAGGATATAAAAAGGATATAAAAGTGTAATAAAATACTTTAGAGCGGTAAATTCTATTGTATTTTTGTATGAACGGAACAGGAACTATTTTACTTTTAGTTTTACAACCATTTTCCCATCTTTTACCTGATTTCCAGTGCTCCCTTGTCATCCCATTCCCATTTTTCTTCTTCTCCTCCTCAACTCCTCTTCTTTTTCTTCTTCATCTTCGTCTTCGTCATCTTCATCATTTTCCTTGACTTTTTGTTACAAGATATAATACAGTCAACTTTTACAATTTTTATTTTATTGAAATCCAAGCACCATGACTCATGAAAAAAACAAGAAAAAGGATATAAGAATGTAATAAAATACTTTGGAGTGGTAAATTATATTGTATTTTTGTATGACTTGGCCATTTGGACCATTTTTCCTTACAACTATCTTCCCATTTTTTACCTGATCTCCGGCGCTCCCTTGTCATCCCATCATTCTTCCACCAAATAATCGATAACTTTTTAGACTTGGATAAAAATATGTACCAAATTATATTCTCTTTTTGTGTTCTACATCTCAAATCATCTCCCCATCTTTTACCTGATCTCCGGTGCTCCCTTGTCATCTCATTCTTTTCCTTTTCCACTTCTTCTTCTTCTTTTTCTTCTTCCAGTGCATCCTCGTTTTCATTCTCACACCACTTCTTCTAAAACCCACACCCGACAAAGGGGTCTTGTACTTTCCCTTGACTTTTTCCGCCCAGGCCCTCACCCCACAAAGCCCTTTACAGTAACTACATTAAGCCTCCCCGAAAGCATCTCCGGGCCCTTTGTCGCTCATTGGTTCTGCTATCCGGAATCGAGGAGTCCGGACGGCGAGGATTCAGGTCGAGGTTGCGACGAGGGGCTTTTGTCCGCCCAAATGGGGCAGGGGGGCGTGACTAATTTGAGTTTGCGGCGCTGTAAAGAGGACTGCTTTTTGAACATTGTCCACGCCACTGTCCAGATGGTCAGTGAGAAAGGAAGAGTGGTCGAAAAAGGAGGAGGGGGGGGGACAAAAAGAAAGGATTTTTTTGGGATTCCAGTGCAGGAAGGGGGCGAAGGTGGAGAGATGGGAAGAGGAAGGAAGGAAGGAAGGAGGGGCAGAGTGAGTGTTTGTGGATGTGAGGTTGGTGCTGAGGAATGGTTAAGTATGTAAGGGAAACCAGACAAGTTGGTAAATTGTGATCAAAAGCGCTGTAGCCCTACATATTTGAGCAAAATTTGTTGTTTTATTGTCAGGAAGTACGCGGTTAGCCTGCTAGTTCCTGTTGTTGTTGTCTAAGTGCAGATCTAGGGACATTTTTCAAAACGGGTAGAAATAAAAATATACAAAAATTGTTGTTTAAAACTTTGAGTTTTAGGTTGGGACTTTAATACTAAAAGAAAAAGTCAGATGAATGGTGCACAGTTAACATGCTAGTTGTTGTTTTTACTGCAGTGGCAAAGCTAAACCTTAAGTGCCGATCTAGCAATATATTTCAAAACGGGCAGAAATAAAAATATACAACATTTGTTGACATTTAAGACTGTGAGTTTTGGGTTGGGGCTTTAATACTAAATTAAAAAGTGAGGTGAATGGTGCATGGTTAGCATGCTAGTTGTTTTTTACCATGATGGAAAAGTCTAAAGTCTGAATGCAGATCTCGCAACATTTTTCAAAACAGGTAGAAATAAAAATATGCAACATTTGTTGATGTTTAGGACTGTGAGTTTTGGGTTGGGGCTTTAATACTAAATAAAAGTTAGGTGAATGGTGCTTGGTTAGCATGCTAGTTGTTGTTTTTAGCATGATGGCAAAGCTAAGTCTGAATGCAGATCTAGCAATATTTTTCAAAGCAGCTAGAAATAAAAATATACAAAAATGTGTTGCAGTTTAGGACTGTAAGTTTTGTGTTGGGGCTTTAATACTACAAAAAATATATAATGAGGAGAATGATGCACGGTTAGCATGCTAGATGTTGTTGTTTTTACCATGATGGCAAAGCTAAGTCTAAAGTCTAAATGCAGATCTAGCAACATTTTTCAAAACATGTAGAAATGAAAACGTATAAATACACAAAAATTGTTGTTGCTTAGGACAGTGAGTTTTGTGTTGGGGCTTTAATACTAAAAAAAAGGAAACTATGGGCACAGTAAAAATCTGATACCCAATAACTTCTGATTCTAACGTTCAAATACTCGCATGTCCCAAATATATTCAGATTAACTCCGGATCGCCTCCTTCTGTGACACATAAGATTATCAGAACATGTCGTGCTCTAGTTGATGCAAACAGGAGCCAAGGTAAGACGTGTAACACTGCGAGTCACTAAATTAACCCCGCGGCTGTAATCTCCACTCGCCAATCCAGCTGGAGACTGTGATACTTTGGAATCTTAATCCTTAAATCCACCAAATCCTCCCAGATCCGGCTGATTTACTGTCACTGTGGCTCTCACTGCTCCCTGCCTCCAACTGTACAGCTGCAAGTGACTCGACTGACCCCAAACTGTGCAACTGCAAGTAACATGACTGACCCCAAACTGTACAACTGCAAGTAACATGACTGACCCCAAACTGTGCAACTGCAAGTAACATGACTGACCCCAAAACTGTACAACTGCAAGTAACATGACTGACCCCAAACTGTACAACTGCAAGTAACATGACTGACCCCAAACTGTACAACTGCAAGTAACATGACTGACCCCAAAACTGTACAACTGCAAGTAACATGACTGACCCCAAACTGTACAACTGCAAGTAACATGACTGACCCCAAACTGTACAACTGCAAGTAACATGACTGACCCCAAACTGTACAACTGCAAGTAACATGACTGACCCCAAACTGTACAACTGCAAGTAACATGACTGACCCCAAACTGTGCAACTGCAAGTAACATGACTGACCCCAAACTGTACAACTGCAAGTAACATGACTGACCCCAAAACTGTGCAACTGCAAGTAACATGACTGACCCCAAAACTGTACAACTGCAAGTAATATGACTGACCCCAAAACTGTACAACTGCAAGTAACATGACTGACCCCAAAACTGTACAACTGCAAGTAACATGACTGACCCCAAACTGTGCAACTGCAAGTAACATGACTGACCCCAAACTGTGCAACTGCAAGTAACATGACTGACCCCAAAACTGTACAACTGCAAGTAACATGACTGACCCCAAACTGTGCAACTGCAAGTAACAGTACTGATCCCTAACTGTACAGCTGCAAGAGACTCGACTGATCCCAAAACTGTAAAACTGCAAGTAACAGTACTGATCCCTAACTGTACAGCTGCAAGAGACTCGACTGATCCCAAAACTGTAAAACTGCAAGTAACAGTACTGACACACACCTGTACAGCTGCAAGTAACAGTACTGACACACACCTGTACAGCTGCAAGTAACAGTACTGACACACACCTGTACAGCTGCAAGTAACAGTACTGACCCCAAACTGTACAACTGCAAGTAACAGTACTGACACACACCTGTACAGCTGCAAGTAACAGTACTGACCCCAAACTGTACAACTGCAGTTAATGCTACTTAACCCAAACTGTACAGCTGCAAGTAATACTGACCTCCAACTGTACAAATACAATTAACACAACTGAACCCGGACTGTAACACTGCTGACATACAACTGTACAGCTGTAAGAAATGCTACTAACAGGCCTGTCACTGCAAGTACTCTTTGCCACCGACACAATAACAACATTGCAAGATAATTTCAGTCGTAAATTATTTAAACACAGTATCATTAAAAGGCCTGAGCTGCACATTAATAACAGAATGAACCAATAATTAGCCCTAGAAATAATTTAATCAACTCCGTACAGCTCAACGCTCGTCATATTACAATCAAAATAACAAAAACTCAACACTAATGCAAAGAAAATGTACACACAGCTCTAAAAATTTGTCCATTATCGTGACAAGTCTAGCTACTAATCCTTAACTGTACAGCTGCAAGTTTTTTTTTCCTTCTCTGAAAAAGGTAGTTATTGAGCGCAAACAAGCAAAATACTGTTACAAATAATAATAAATAGAAAACATTCAAGTCCTCTTTAATTGAACACATCCTTGAATCTCATGTGATGCACCCGGGCAGAACGGCTCACCTTGAGGGAGCCATTGGAGGAGGAGTAAATACTTGAGCTGTATAACCTCTCTGCCCGTCACAATAGGCTTCTGAACATTACACTGCAGCCTGCACCAGTGTCACAGGAAGCACATTTTCTGAGTATTTGTGTACGCCGTAGTGTCCAAGGTAAAGTGAGAGTTATGGAGCTTAATCAAACCCATGAAAGACGGGACATACGGCATTGGGTGTTTGCTGTGTAGATGCTTATAGAACGATATAGAATAAGTGTAAAAAAAGTACATATTTCGCACTCAATTGTTAAATGTTTGGGAGTTATTGGTCTAAGTTTGAATCTTTTTCAAAATGGGTAGAAATATGCAAAATGTGTCGTCGTTTAGGAATACGTTTTGGGTTAGGGCTTTAATACGAAAAGAATAAATAAGTCAGGTGAATGCTATGTGATATTTTGCAGTCTTGCAAATCATTTCAGAATAAGAATAAGAATAAATGACATTTTATTTAAGCCAGACGAGATAGAAGATTTTTAAAAAGTAAATATAACTTAAGTGCATACACCATTTTATTGATTTCCATCCATTTTATTCCAAAATCCATCCATCCATCTATTTTCTTTCACTTATCTGGGGTTGGGGTCACAGGGGCAGCAGTCTAAGCAGGGGCTCCCAGACTTCCCTCGGCCCAGACACTTCCTCCAGCTCCTCCGGTGGGACTCCAAGGCCGGCCGAGAGACACGGTCCCTTCAGCGTGTCCTGGGTCTTCCCCAGTGGGACAGGCCTGGAAAACCTCCCCAGGATTTATTCAGAAATGTCAAACTGTAACCAAATCCCAGAATATCTCATAATACCATCTTATTTCTTCTGCTCCACCAGTTTCTTGTCAAATCAATTATATGGCATATGACATGATTGGTCCAAAGTTTGATTTTTGACTTTTTTACAGAATCAGAAAGGTTTTATTACCATATGAGTGAACAACAGTAGGAAATTGCTGCAGTACTTTGAGCGAAACATAGACAAACACTACTAGCCATGCAATAAATAAAATAGAATAAAATAAAGTACAATAAACTCTATAATGTAACACAAAAATGTACAAATTTACAAGAATATAACAGTGCAGGTAATGATCAGTGGTCAGTTACTTTAACTCATATTATACTGTTTTCTGATCTATGTTATAATGCTGTTTCCTAATAATAATAATAATAAAAAAACATAGCTGTTAACTTGAAAACTACCGCATTCATAGCACCTTTCAAGACACTCAACGCGCTTCACAGTTCATTGTTCATTCACTTCACACTCGGATGTGGCAAACTACTATTGTAGCCACAGCTGCCCGGCAGACTGACGGAAGCGAGGCTCCCAATCTGCGCTATCGGCCCCTCTGATGACATCACAAAGTGGAACAGAGAATTTTGACCTTTGGAGACTAATAATAAAGGGTTCCTCAAACATGTCTAGGTATGTTTTTGATGAAGTTACAGTATTAAAATGGCTTAAAATGCACAAGAGTCAGTTTTGTGTAATGTAGGACCTTTAAATTCAGATTAAGAGCGCCCACATTTTGCACCTGCCCCCCTGAAAGCCGCCGTAGCTCACAGACAGTAGCCAGTTGCCTGTATCTGGACATTATACGGCGCAGTTTTTGGCTCCGTGTTTGGGGAGGCCAGCTGTACATGCGAGCCTCTCATTTCCACTTCATTTACCCGCCGTCCTCTCTCCCTCTCCCTCTTTCTCCCTCTCTCTCGGTGCCATCCATCCCCCACCACCCCCACCTCCATACCCCCCCCCTTCTCTGCCAGTGGACCAACGCTGTGCCCAGTCAGCTGTGGCCCCGCAAATGGGCTCCTCTTTGTTTCATTCAAGCCTTGCGCGGCAATAGCTTTAACTACAGCCGGCCCCTATATACATTACATGGAGGAGAAGAAATACAGCTCTGGGATGGCATATGACTTGTTGCTTCGAGTGATATAATAACGATCCTCTTGCTGATAGTAAAATGGTTACGATGGCCATAATGCAAGCTTATGGGATGCTATGCCATATAAGGCTGTATGTTATATTATTATTCCTGAATAGCCCGTTTATTTAAGGTGCACGGCGTAACTTTCCTGGTGCAGGGTTTGTCACCTGCTTGTCTCTATGGAGGTGGTACTGTTTTCAGGCGATGCCACGAGGCCAAACTACAGTATTTGTATGTAAATGTAAATGAACAAAACAAAAATCTCCATGGCGGCAATAAAATGGAAGACTTTTTCTCCTAAAAGTGACATGGTGCACATGTAAAGGGCCTAAGATCTGTGTTATAAGGTCATTTCATCTTCGAGACAAATACACCGCAAAAACTAACACTGGTCCAAGTTAAGACGATTTGAATTAAGAAAGTTTTTCATGATCTGAGCCAATTTCACTTGGCAAGTAAAATTATCCGCCATTGGAACATTTTGTTGTTAAAATACATTTGGCTACACTTAAAATAAGAAAAAACAAAATAAGAAACCCAAAAAAAACCCGCACTTTCCATTGTTAGATCATTTTACTTGTCATGTTGAATCGACTCAAATACAGTAGAATGTTTTTAATTTGAGTCAGTTTTATTTAATTCGCACATGTTTAACAGAAACCGGCCGCGTTCAAACAGAAAACGCTCTGTTCCACCTTGTGATGTCATGTGCTCCACTGTGTTTTTAACCTTCACACATCTTCACAAGAATCATTTGGGTGATTTCAATCTTGGAACTGCCGCTCTTTATTGAACTAAAGGTAAAAATGAAGCTCTAACGTGAAAACTACCACTTCATGACATCACAAGGTGGAACAGAGCATTTTGATCTGTGGAGATAATAACATCTAATAATAACGACTTATTTCCATTATAAACAAGATACAATTGAATTTCTAATAACCCCATGCATTCTGTTTAGAACATTTCATAGACATAAATCCAAATTGTCCAATTCCAGACCCCTATTCAAAATCAACATTCTTGACATTAAAACTATCTCCAAACCCTAAACAGCAAATCTAACAATAAATCTGTCAGAGCACTTAACATAGTAGAAGAATTAGGATTTGATTTTATTTTTAACCTCTTCCTCAGTTTGTATTGATTTCCATGTATGTATCTGCCTCAGTTTAAGTTTACATGTACCAGTATGTCAATTTTGTTACTGTTTTGGCTTTAAGTTATAAAATATGTATGTATGTATGTGTATGTATGTATGTGTATGTATGTATGTATGTATGTGTATGTATGTATGTGTATGTATGTATGTATGTGTATGTATGTATGTGTATGTATGTATGTATGTATGTGTATGTATGTATGTGTATGTACGTATGTATGTGTGTATGTATATATGTATGTGTGTGTGTGTGTGTCTATGTCTATGTATGTGTGTGTGTGTATGTCTATGTATGTGTGTATGTTTGTGTATGTATATAGGTATGTGTCTCTGTGTGTGTGTGTGTATATATGTGTGTATGTACGTGTGTGTACATGTGTATGTATGTATGTGTATGTACTATATATGTGTGTATGTACATATGTATATGTACTGTATGTATGTGTGTGTATGTATATATGTATGTGTGTGTATGTCTATGTACGTGTGTATGTTTGTGTATGTATGTATGTATGTGTGTGTGTATGTATGTGTATGTATATGTGTGTATGTATGTGTATGTATATATGTATGTGTGTGTGTATGTCTATGTACGTGTGTATGTTTGTGTATGTATGTATGTATGTGTGTGTGTATATGTGTGTGTGTATGTATGTATATGTACTGTATGTACGTGTGTGTACATGTGTATGTGTATTTACAGTATGTATATATATATATCCCTTCACTCTCCACACCTGCCATAACTGAACTGGACTCTGCATTGATGCAACAAACAAACTCATCTGCACCTTTTACTGCATCTGTCTTTGGCTTTGTTTATAATGTAATGTTTACAGTCCAATAAAAAAATTAAATAAAATAAAAAATCTGTGGAGATACATCTTACTGGTAATAATCCAGACTTACTCAAACACGTGAATGAAACAAAACACAACTCTGGGTCTGTTTTTGATGAGGTAACAACATCCAAGAACCCATTTTGTGTAATACAGGACCTTTCACTTCAACCTTGAAGAACGTATTTCCTGTTCGTACTGTGATGTCATTAGGTGCATACACCGAGACGCAACTTACTGTATCTTAGACACCAGCAGCCACCGTTTTCGGCCTCATTTAACATGCTTCACAGCCCTCATTCCCCAGTATAAAACGTCTCGATCTTCACCTCTAACCCTTTTATCGCTCCAAAATCTCACCGAATATGTCAAAGTCTGTCATTTTTCCTTTTTTTTTTCTTATTTATTCATCTACTTTCCCTTAACCTCCAGACAAGGACATGACTTTGTACATTCACCTGCTGCTTTCTGGTCTCACACATGCCGTAAATACCAAGACAGAGTTTTCCCCTCTGTATTTACTATGCATACCAGTCAGAATATCAGTCTCTCTCTACAATACCCATTAGCGGCTTGTAGACCTTGAATAACAGCCCCTGAGCACCTTCTAAATGCTAAAGACCCCCTTCTCCTCTCTCTCGATGCGGCGAACATAAATCTCAAAATGGCCGATGAATTTATTTACCAGCGTTTGTTTTGTTTCTCCGACTGTAAGCATCATAAAAGACGCGCGGGGCGGGGAATTAACGTCAACGTGAAGAACGGTGGAGCGCCCCTTTACCGTAAATCCAAACTGCCGCGCGCAACCAGAAAAAACGTGGATCATTTGGTAAAAAGGCGAAATTGGATTGAGGCAGACGAGCCGTGTGGTGAGAAAACTAGTGAGAAAATTAGTAAACAAAAGAAGAAAATGCAGCTCTCATTGGCCATCGACGTTCTAGCGTGTTCATGTTTTTCAGGTATTCAGAAGTTGTTTCTTAGAAGTGTTTTCACGATACTCAAACTTAATTTTGATACTAAGCAACAGACAATAGTCGATACTGATTCTGATACCACAGTGATTACTAAAAAAAGCTCTTCATTTAGACAACAGAGAGTGATTTTCAACATTAAATCATAGGACTTTCTTCGTCCAGGTAGGTTCCATAGTGGTCCATGGGCGTTAGGGTTAGGTTTTGATACCATTAAACCTTCTCAGCATTTTACCAGGGTATACAGTATTATCGTGACTAATTAAGAATTATTTTGTAGCTGCACCTAAACCATTCAGAAACAGAATAGCTGCATTATATTTGAAGATGAGGCACAAGTTCTGATCAAACCAAACTTCACCAGTGTGTATCTCCCTCCATTTAATGATCTGGGACACGCCAAGACAAGAGAAGCACAGATTCTGGAATAAAAAGTAAAAGGCGACAGTCCACGGCGTGTGATATTTCCCACTGCAGCATGCGGGAACTTTCTCCTCTTCAGCGCCTCGTCCCCTCTTGACTCTCGGCGTTCAATAAAACATCTCCATCGCAAACTTTTCAGCTCAACCTCACACACGAAGCGTCAGTCAGGTTTTTTTCTTCTACCTCGCTGCGTGTGGATGGAAATCTCCGAGCGTAACGACGTTTGAAGAGGAGAGAGAGCGGAGGGGAGGAAGTCGGTGCTGTGCCCCGTGTCTGAAGCGACTGTGGTGGGATCTCTGGCCTGACGCAGGGTCGTAGCTCCGACAACATTTGCTGTTTCTCCCCTGTCATTCGGCCTGAACCCAAAATGCTCCTAATATTATATTAGATCCTTATGCGCTGCAGATTTTTTTAATGACAGTAATGAAACTGATACCATAGCTACTTTTTAATACCTCCATATACCATAATACCGGCCAAACCTCATGGGTGTATTAAATTTTAAAGACGAATCAGTTCAAATTCAAAATGGTTTTGTTTCTTTGACACCCCCTTACTGTAAATTTAAGTTGCCAGAAAAAACATTTAACAATTTAACCGAAGAACTGCATTGTTAATAAAAACGTCTGAGTAGTACTAAAAATATACTCAATTAAAACAAAAACAAAAAAAGTTAGTAATTGGATTTTTACGAAAACCCTACATTTTAAAGCTTACACTATTGCATAAGACTTGCTTGTGTTAGACTGGCGTTGTTTACATCAAAACCAAAATGGCGGGCGAGTTTGTTTACCAGTGCAGTTTGTGTTCCACCGACTGTAACGAGAAACGAGGATCATAAAAAGCAACAAGGGAATTAACGTCAACTTGAAGAACGGCGACGCGTCTCCTTAACGTAAATTCAAGTCACCGCACACAGCCAGAAAAAAGCATATACCAAGTGCTGCATTTTGTAGCCTATTGTTATCAAATTTTTACACTGTTGTTAAAAATGTACCGAATGACATGATAAAAAAACAATTAAACTAACACCAGTAAAGGTTTTAGTTATGAAAATCTTGCATTTTGAAGATATTTTAGTTTCAAATCTCAACACTTTTCCATAAGACTGCTTGTGTTCGCCTCACATTTTGCATTTTTTACGCCCCAAATCAAAATGGCGTTCGAGTTTGTTTACCCGTGCCTGTCTCTCCTTACAGTCAGAGAAACAAGGATCATAAAAAGCAGCGAGGGAATTAACGTCAACTTGAGAAACGGCGATGCGCCTCTTTACCGTAAATTCAAGCTGCCGCGGCAACCTGGAAGAAGAAACCCCACATATCTCATTTACCAAAGTGGCGAAAACGTGATCCTACTAGCTGCCCATGTCCGAGTTCGCCCACAAATCGGATTTGGGCAGACAGTCGTGCAGTCGTGGTAAGAAAACGGATAATTAGTAAACAGAGGAGAAGCCTGCAGAGCGCCCCGGCCCTCATTGGCATTCGCGCCCGGTTGCCGTGTCCCATTTAAAATGCGCTGTGATGAAGTCTACAGAATCAAACCATTTGTTACTCCTATTGAGGGGGCTCCGGGCTACTGGCAATTAAATTGGAATTAGCGGCGGGGAATGAGATACGGCAGATTCATAGCAGGGGGAGGGGGATGGTGGGGGGTGAGGAGGGGGTAACGGGGTGTGAGAGGGGGAGGGGGGTAGAGAGAGAGAGAGGGCTCTGTCCAAACTTGGCACTGCTTCATAAGGGGTCAGTACCAGATTGATACTGTATACTCCACACACCACCGGCCTGCTTCCTGCAGTGGAATTATGAATGAGTTCGAGAAACAGGACGCCTCTGGGTGTAGTAGTAGTTGTAGTAGTAGTAGCAATGGTAATTTTGTTGTATTAGGAGTTAGGAATGAGAACGGTGTAATTGGTGTAGTACTAGTATTAATTGTTGGTGTAGTGGTTGTAGTAGTTGTAGTTGTAGTGTAGGATTTATGACTGCGTTTGAGAAACAGGAGGACTGGGTTTTGGGTGTAGTAGTAGTAGTTATTAAAGTTGTTCTAGGATTTATGAATGAGTCTGAGAAACAGGACACCTTTGGGTCATTGTAGTAAGAAACAAAAGGACTGGGTTTTGGGTGTAGCTGTAATAAAAGTAATGGTGGTAGTAGTACTAGTAGTTGTTGTTCTAGGATTTATGAATGAGTTTGAGAAAGAGGACACCTCTGGGTGTAGTCGTAGTTGTAGTAGTAGTAATAGCAATGGTAATTTTGTTGAATTAGGAATCAGTTTGAGAAACTAGAGAACTGTGTAATCGGTGTAGGACTAGTATTAATAATTGTTGGTGTAGTGGTAGTTGTAGTTGTAGTGTAGCATTTATGACTGAGTTTGAGAAACGGGAGGACTGGGTTTTGGGTGTAGTTGTTATAATGGTAATTGTAGTAGTAGTTAAAGTTGTTCTAGGATTTATAAATGAGTTTGAGAAACAGGAGGCCTTTGGGTGCAGTAGTAGTAGTAGAAGTAATGGTAATTTAGCTGTAGTAGGAATTATGAATGGGTTTGAGAAACTGGAGGACTGTGTAGTCGGTGTAGTACTAGTAGTACTTGAAACTGTTGGTAGTAGTAGTTGTAGTTCTACTAGCAGTTAAAGTTGTTGTAGGATTTAGGACTGAGTTTGAGAAACAGGAGTACTTTGGATGTTGTAATAGTAGTAGTAGTAATGGTAATTTAACTGTAGCTTTGAGAAACAGGAGGACTGTATTGTCAGTGTAGTAGTAGTAGCAGTAGCAGTAGTAGTAGTAGTAGTAGCTGTAGTAGTAGGAGTAGTTAAAGTTATTGAAGAATTTATGACTGGGTTTGAGAAACGGGGTCAGGGCTGTAGGTGTAGTATCAGTAATGGTAGTAGTAGCAGTAGTTATAATTGCTGCAGTTGTAGTAGTAGTTAAAGTCGTAGGATTTATGACTGGCTTGACAAGTGGGAAGACTGAGTTTTGGATGTAGTTGTAGTAGTAGTAGTAATAATGGTAGAAGTAATGGTAATTTAGTTGTAGTAGGATTTATGACTGGGTTTGAGAAACAGGAGGACTGTACTGTCAATGTATGTAGTATTAGTAGCAGTAGTGGTAGTAGTAGCAGTAGCAGTGGCCATAGTAGCAGTAGTATTAGCAGTAGTAGTCAAAATTGTTGAAGGATTTATGACTGGGTTTGAGAAACAGGGGTTCAGGGTTGTAGGTATAGTATCAGTACTAGTAGTAGTAGTAATAGTAATAGTGGCACTAGTTGTAGTAAAAGTTGTAGTACTTGTAGTTATAGTAGCATCTTGGGAAATAATGTCATATCCAATATATTCCAATAAAACGTATTATTAAATCCTTTTTTGTTTTTCTGTTGCCTTAGTTTTATGTCAGAAAGTGACTTCACGCTACATTGTGTAATTTTTCTGGCGTGTCTGGTTCTGTCAAATGCTTTTCTCTGTGGAGATGTTCTTGCTTTGTCGGAAAGTATGACATTAAAACAGCTCTGCCTTACATTTATTCAGCTACAGGTGGTTTTACGGCTCAAAAATACCTAGAAAAACAGACTGCCTCTCCATAGATCTGACCATTAACAACATGCTTCCTACTGAACATCCCTTATACCCACCTTTTATACATATTTCAGTGAACATTCATATTTAGCCCGACTGGGAAAACACGTCTGTCATAACTTACAGCATCAGCGTAAGAAAATGCATAAGTGATAACGTGTTGTATGGAGACTGAGAGCTTCAGGGGCCTAAGTCTGCGTGATAAAGACACACGTGGTTCTGATATGCGAGTGTGCAGTGTTTTATTCAGTACGGTTTTTATTATTGAGCAAATAGAGGCGCCAATATCTGACCGCGGCGGTTAAAATGGAGACGAGCTAACAGAGGGGAAGCCACAGCACGTAACTACTGCAACACGTAACTACTGCAACACGTAACTACTGCAACACGTAACTACTGCATTTGATCCGATGGGTTGTATTTTTAAGACAGAAATGTATTCAGGTAACTTTATTCCAAGACTGAGTACACGCAATGTAATATAATTTAGTTGCTTTGAATATGTTCATATTTTACATAGATTGAACTATTACTACTACTACTACTAGTACTACAACTACTACAACTACTACCACGACTACAACAACTACTACTACTACTGCTACTGCTACTACTACTACTACTATTACTACTACTACTACTACTACTACTACCACCACTACTACTACTACTACTACTACTTCTACTACTAGTACTATTACTACTACTACAACTACTACTACTACTACTACTAGTACTACAACTACTAGAACTGCTACTACTACTACTACTACAACTTCTATTACTACTACTACTAGTACTGCTATTACAATTACTACTACTACTACTACTATTACTACTGCTACTACTACCACTACTACTACTACTACTACTACTGCTACTACTACCACCACTACTACTACCACTACTACTACAACTACTACTACTACTATTAGTACTATTACCACTACTACAACTGCTAGAACTACTACAACTACTACTACTACTACTACAACTACTAGTAATGCTACTACTATTACTACTACAATAACTTCTACTACAACTACTACCACTTCTACTGTAACCACTACTATTGGTACGAATTCAACTATTTGTCTTCATTATTGTTAAATTAGATGTTATAATGTGTTTTAATGTTATTAATTGCTACTAGAAAATAATAGAAAATAGTGAATATTTGTTTTGGCACTATATTTGTATATTTATTTACATTTTTTATTGCTTTTTTCCATAAATTGTTACAGTATTGCCCAAAAATGTCATCTTTATTTCGCATTTTGGCTAAAACTGGACAAAAACACAACTCTAGGCATGTTTTTGATGAGGTAACAACATTGGTTTAAAGCTCACAAGAGTCCATTTTGCAAAATATAGCACCTTCAAGTAATCCTCAACTTAACGTCTATCCTTATTTACTGTCATTACAATCAACGTCTATATTTCAGATTACCCATCTCCCATAATCATAATCCCGGTAACGATTTTCACAGTTAGCCAGCTCAGAATACATTCACAATCACATTCGCGAAGGCTATAAAGACCTCTCCCTGTCAACTAAATGGCCAGTTGAGCTCGCCATATGGTCCCGCCGACATTATCTCTGGGTAATTAATATGGCATCTCGCCTGGCATCTGGTGGCATTAATCTGGCTCGGAGCGCTCCATCATACAGTGTCAGGGCTGTGTGCCGCGGGGGCCGGGCGGAGACGCGTGAGTTATCGCCACCCCACATCACCGGCAGCCCCTCGCGCGCCGACAAAACAAACACACGCGTACAATACACGTCTACGCACGCCTCGCCCCTTTTTTGATTTCTTGTTTACAGCCGGAGCAGGTAATGTGGCGGTGCGGGGCTGGCGGGGGCTCATTGTCATTCAGTGAGGGGCCCGCGCTCAGATTGATCATAAAGAATAGCTATCAGAGGAGCTAATGCACTGACTTCTCTGAGCGTCGCAATAAGACAAAATCAAAGCGATGGAATGGGTGGCTGGCGTACGCGGTTGACATGTGGGCTGCTTGGTTAATCCGAATGAGAGCGCGAACATGCCAAGGGCTGTCTCCAGAAGATTATAGCGAGTAGCTTTTGTCTTGTTTTAAAGGAACTATGTGTAAGATTTGGGTTTTCAATTCCATAAACACGACCTAACTGCGCCCCCACATAAGGTAAACGTGGTAATATTATATACAGCTTTTACTGACGTCAATTCCAATTATGTTTTGTTCTCAATTACAAAAATATTTCACATTTTGCCCCATTTATTTGTTATAATTTGGTGTTCAAATTATCTATATCTATTATTATTATCTATATATTAACAGAAACATGAGCGTCATGAGTCTTTCAATACTAATTTCCACTTGGTTTAAACCTAAAATGCCTCTCTCTGATCTGAATTGTCACGACCTAAACTTAAGCACCAGCAGACAGTCCTGAGTCTGAATCTGGAGGTTCTGAGCTTGTTGTTTTAGCGATGGAAAGTGACTAATTAAAGTAATTCCTCCTAAAAGTTTGCTTCTTCAATCCTCCTCCCAATCACTGCCATTGTGTCCCAGGGCAAGTCAACTGCACATTACCAACCCTAATCCCTATTGATTCAGTCAAGAAGAAGCAGTAGTAGTAGTAGTTGTTGCAGTAGTAGTTGTAATAGTAGTAGTAGTAGCAGTACTAGCTGTAGTTGTAGTTGTAGTAGTAGTTGTTGTAGTAGTAGTGGTAGTAATAGTAGTTGTAGTAGCAGTGATAGTAGTTACAGCAGTAGAAGTAGTAGTACTACTTGTAGTAGTAGTAGTTGCGGTAGTATTAGTTGTTGTAGTGGTAGTTGTAGCTGGAGTAGTAGTAGTTGTAGTAGTCGCAGTAGCAGTAGTAGTAGTAGTTGTTACAGTAGTAATAGTAGTAGTAGTAATAGTAGTAGTAGTTACAGTGGTAGTAGTAGTAGTAGTAGTAGTATTAGTAGTAGTTACAACAGTAGTAGTCTTAGTAGTAGTTACAGTAGTAGTAGTAGTAGTAGTAGTTACAACAGTAGTAGTCTTAGTAGTAGTTACAGTAGTAGTAGTAGTAGTAGTAGTAGTTACAACAGTAGTAGTAGTAGTAGTAGTTACAACAGTAGTAGTAGTAGTAGTAGTTACAACAGTAGTAGTAGTAGTAGTAGTAGTAGTAGTGGTAGTTACAACAGTAGTAGTCTTAGTAGTAGTTACAGTGGTAGTAGTAGTAGTAGTAATAGTTACAACAGTAGTAGTCTTAGTAGTAGTTACAGTGGTAGTAGTAGTAGTAGTAGTTACAGTGGTAGTAGTAGTAGTAGTAATTACAGCAGTAGTAGTAATAGTAGAATGAAGTCATTCAGAACCATCCTCCACATGACCCTCACTCCAGCCCTCCGCCTCCATTCGCGTCCCTACCGCTCCTCCCTCCTCTGCTATAGATAAACTATGGCTTCTCATGGATCGGTATTGACAGGCTGGTCTGAGGAGGGGGTGAGGGCGCTGGTAATGGCCTGTGATTGAACACCGAGCGCCGGGTCCCGCTGCTCCGTGCCTCATTAACTCTGGCAGCTCCTCCTCACCGCCGAGCCTCCTCCAGACGCCGGGGCAGCCTGGTGCAATGCAGAGCAGAGTTTAAGTGCAGGCTCCTGGTCTCTGCGTTTGGACCGGGGCTTTTAGGAGCTTTTGGGGGAGAACGGCGAAGAGGGAGGTGAAGGACGACGCTATGGATACATGTGCGTGTCTTAATTAAAGACCCACGTGACATATTGAGATCGCCACGTTACCTTTTATTGTTTTGAAAATGCGATATCCGACATGAACAATGTATTAAGTTTGTATGTACTGGGGGAAAAACAATATCTAGGCAAGTTAAAATTACTTAAATTAAGAATATTTTACTTTATTTGAGAAGATTCAACTTGACAAGCAAAATGATTTACTAATGAAATGAGTGTATTTTTCTTAATTCAAGCAACGTTCAATTTTGTTTCTTATTTTTAAGTGCAAAAAGTAGTTGTTTTTTCTTATTTTAAGTGTAATAAGATGTATTTTCATATTTTAAGTACAAAAAGTCTTGTTCCATTGGCAGATCTTTTTACTTGTCAAGTGAAATTTACTCAAATCACGATCACATTTTCTTAATTAAATCATCTTAGCTTGGCTGAATTTTGTTTTTTGCAACGTACCGGTATGTAGTTCCACTTTAGTTTTTGATGCTTTTGAGTCTCCTTTCGCTTCGCTCTCCGTGCTAAGTCACTCCCCCTTCAGAGCGCTATCACACAATCGTCGAGCAACAGGTTTGTCAAGTCGTTTTGTATCGGGCTTTTGTATATTTACGGAGAATTGAATCAATTCACGCTTGCTTCACAAACCAGTAAGATGTTTGGACAGATGACGGGAGATTTAAATGGTCAAACATATCCTGAATACTCTGACCTTTCCACAGATCTGACCTGTAACTTGATCTGGTGCTGTCATCCACTTCCGTACATGGGGACTACTATGTCAGATGTGGAATATTCTTGGAAAAACACGTGACAAACTTTCTACCAGACAAGTTTGACATGATTGTCGGTCATCAGACGCTCTGAGTTTAGGTATTTTATTCACTTCCTGCGTTTTTGCGCTTCTCCTCACCTTATTTTCCCCACAAATTGCCACTTAACTGATGTAAAACTACGATAAATATTTGAATTATCCCCTTCACCTTCGCCTCAACCTGCACATCTTTTATCCTGCTCTATCTCCCAAGCGCCCATCGCCTCCCCCCCGAAAACATCGCCCCAAATTCCTCTCTATTACCTCTCCCCACTTATTTAACAGCCGGCCTGCCACTCTGCCCCATACGCTACCAGCCTCCGCACCCTCCTTCAGCCCTACAAATAAACTCGGCATATAGACTCTGTTTAGAAAAGGTAAATTATCTCCTCTAGACTCTCTTAAAAAAGAAAAAAGGGAGAAAAAAAACAGCATCTCTGCAGTCCGCCAGCTTCCTCTTTCAGGTGTCACTTAGAGCAGACTCAATTTTACACTGTAATGGACCTCGGGGTCAACTAGTTTTCGGCGCGGGCTTCCTGGCTTCTTTATCTGGGCCGCGCTCCTCCACTTCTTCATCTATCAGCGACTGACAATGCGTTTGCTTTGCAGCGCGGGAGGAGATACACGGCCCCGACTCACTGTAGAGACGCACTCAGTTTGGGGCGCTAATCAGCAGGCTGCAAGGGTACGAGCGGAGGAGATGGTGTACACACAAGAGGGAGAGTGGAGACCTGTGGGTGTGCGGTAAATGGAGTTTAAAGTAGGGGTAATATCAGGGTAGGAGTGTTTATGAGGTGGCAGGTTTAAAGAGGGGGTATTTTACCTATATGGGGGTATTAACTGCTAACACGTAACATATTTAGACCGTCGCGTTACCTTTTATTGTTTTGAAAATGCCATATTCGACGTGAATAATGTATTAAGTTTGTATGTACTGAAAAAAAACAAGCTAAAATTACTTAAATTAAGAACGTTTTACTTTATTTGAGTAAATTCAATTTGACAAGTAAAATGATCTGCCAGTGGAATAAGTGTTTTTGTCTTAATTCAAGCAACATTCGGTTTTGTTTCTTACTTGAAGTGCAAAAAGTTGTTGTTTTTCTTATTTTAAGTGTAGTAAGATGTATTTTCATATTTTAAAGACAAAAAGTCTTGTTCCACTGGCAAATTGCAACTTTTGTCAAGTGAAATTTACTCAAATAATGGTAACTTTCTTAATTTATGTGATCTTAACTTGGCTAGATTTAGTTTTTTTGCATAACTTGCATAGGTTTTGGTATGTAGTTTTACCTTTGTTTTTGATGTTTTTGAGTCTCCTTTCGCTTCGCTCTCCGCGCTAAGTCATTCCCCCTTCAGAGCGCTATCACACAATTGGCGCACAACAGGTTTGTCGAGATGTTTTGTATCGGGCTTTTGTATATTTACGGAGAATCGACTCGATTCACACTTAGGTCACAAATCAGGAAGACGTTTGGAAAGATGGGATTACAACTTCCGGCATACTGTACTTGCGGTCTTATTGGTCTATTTGCAGTAGTTTTACTTATTACTAGGGGTGTAAGAAACAATTGATCCAGTGATATATTATGATACTTCATTGCACAGTTCTTAAATTGATTCAAAATGCATCTGAATCAATATTTTAAATAATATTTTTCACAAAAATGCATGAGTTGCATTCACTGTTCTCATGATTTAAAAAAGGTTATACATTATATCTCATATAATTTGGTTCTCATGAAAGTGTAGTTGACAATATTATTATAAATCACAATATATCATCCATTGTTTTAGTATTGGGATATATCGTGATATATCGAATCGTGACATGGATATCGTGATCGTATTACTACTGCAAATAGACCAGAAGTATCTCCCGCCAGAAGTTGTAATCGCATCTTTTCGAACTTCTTCCGGGCTTGTGACATCACGTGTGGGAGCGTGGGTGATGTAGGCTTGTGGGTGGAGCCTTACGCCGAATCTTAACGCTAATCGTAAGGAGGGTTTGACTAGGGCCTGGGAGAGGTCGATCATTCATTGAAACATGCATGGATGATATCTAAAACTGCTTAATACTGCATAATACCCCCCTTTTTAATGCCATACTTTGAATTATTCTCAACAAAGAAGTAACATCTCAATAGGAGCGAGGAGAAAAGTGCGGCTTCAGGATTAACTGGTGTCTAGAATCGAAAAGTAAAAGTAGTTTGGATCAAAAAACGCAGATGTCCGCCCGTTATTTTGGTTGCAGACGGAAGGGCATCTGGCATAAACGTTTGAGGTGCTAATCAGCAGGCTCCGAGGGTGAAACGGGAGGAGACGGAGCGAGTGTGCACACGAGAGGAGCTAGCAGAGGCTTGTGTTTGCGTTTTCAGTGCCATTTAAAGTGGGATTATGTACATTGGGGTTGTAGTTATGGCTGGTGTTGAGGAATGATGGACTTTAAAATGGCACTTTCGAAGCTCTGGTCCATTATGCGTCCTGGTTGTGATCTGTAATAAAGACTAAATGGTCCGTGTGAGCTCTGTTCTGCCCGTTTTAATTTTGACCTGATCTCACTGCGTACAATCTTCAGGATTACTGATTGTGATTTCAGTATTTTCTCGTGCCTGGTGCAATATTTGGCTGTGTTCTGTAAACGTCTGTAAAGTCGTTAAAGCGATTATGGTGATCAAAAACGTGCCCTAAACTTCAACTCTACCACCTACATAAAAAAGTAGCTGTATTTTTACTCCCTTAAATGCTCTTCTCTGTCGCTTCTCTCAATCCAAAGACCATTTAACCTTTTTGAAAATTCTCTGCCGCACTTTTTCCCACCAAATAACGGACTCAGAGTTTAACTGCAGAGGATAGAGCGTACACCTCCTTTCTATTTCTCCTATCGTCTCTCTCTTTCTTCCTCTCTCTTCTCTCTCCTCTCTTTCTTTCTCCCCACTTCTGTCTCTTTCTTTCTCTTTCTTTTCTTTTTCCTCACGCTCTCCTCTTTTCTTCTCTCCTCTTCTCTCTCGCCTCTCTCTTTCCTCTTCTCTTTTCTAATCTCTCTCTTCTCCCTGTTTCTCTCTCCTCTCCTATCTCTCTATCCTCTTCTCTCCTCTGTCTCTCCCCTCTCTCCTCCCTCTTTTTCTCTCTCTCTCCTCCCTCTATTTCCCCTTCTCGCTCCGTCTCTCCTCCTTCTCTTCTTCTCCCTCTCTCCTCCCTTTCTTTTTCTCCAACTCTCCACTCTCTTCTCCCTACCTCTCTCCTCCTCCTCTCCTTGTTCTCCCTCTCTGTTCTGCCTCCCTCACCTCTCCTCCCTCTCCTAGCTTCCTGTCCTCTTCTCTCCTCTCTTTCTCACTTCTCCCTCTCTCCTTCCTCTCCTATCTGTCTATCCTTGTCTTTCTCTCTCCTCCTTCTCACCTCCTCCCTCTCTCTTCTCCCTCTCTTTCTCTCTCTCATCTCTGCTCTCCCTCTCTTCTCTTTCCTCTCCTCTTCATGTTCCCTCTTTCCTCCCTCCTCTCCTCTCTCTCTTCTCTTCCCTCTCTGCTCTTTCCTCCCTCTCTCTCCTCTCCTCTTCACGTTACCTCTCTCCTCCCTCTCCCCTCCTCTCCTCTCTCTCCTATCTGTCCATCCTCTTCTCTTTCTCTCTCCTTGCTCTCTCCTCCCTCTCACCTCCTTCTCCCTCTCTTCTCTCTCCTTTCCTCTGTGTTTTATCAATGAAAGAGCCCTATCGATCGTCCGCTGATTGTGTCTGGGATCCCCGCGGGCGTCCAGGTACTTAAGTGGCTTTGACTGACATGCGCCGCCTCGCCGTTCACCACGGGCCTTTTTCTCATTTTCGCCCATGTATTTCGACGCATTAGCTCCATAAAAACCTCTCCTTTGCTCGAGATTAGCCCGGGTTTTCTCCGGACTCGCTTTGCGGTGGGGGGTGGACGGGGGAGAGCGGGGTCAGGGATCATGGAATGCAAAGGGTTAAGCGCCCTTTGACCTGGTGTGGGTGGACATCGGGGAAATATGACACCCGGGTGATGGTCAGTGCGAGGAGATGCGCAAACAAAAGAGGATTTGGGTGCTTTGAAGCGCGCTGTGAGCTAACATGAAGGGAACACATCTAAGAGTCTGTGATGACAGGGTGCACAGGTCAATGTAATGGACAGAGATCACTGTGGGTGGGTTCATTGGGTAATAATAAGGGCCTATACATTATGCAGTGTTTAGGCTTTTGGGACATTGTCTGGAAACATCTAAGCATTGTTTTTCCACAGTGTAAAATTTAGAATAATGTGTATGTAGCTAGTAATTACAAAGAAATTAAAAATCAATCAATCATTCAAACTTTATTTATAGAGCGCTTTTCATGCAAAAAAATGCAACCTGAAGCGCTTTACAGTGATTAAAAAAAGAACAATCCTCCACAAAGCTAAACTAAACAGGTGAACTAGAGATTTCTATCTGTGACAATTCCACATAAAGCTAAACTAAACAAGTGAGTCAAACTGTGACATAACTATCCTTATTTACCATGAACTGAAACAGGTGACTGCTGTGACCACTATCTTTCATAACTCTTTCGCTATACGAACTATAATAACTATAACTAACTACTACAGAGAAAAAAGAAAATAAAGGAAGAACAACAAAAAAACACAGTACAGACATAATGACAAGACAAAATATCAACACATTTATTTCAAACAATGCGGAACGTTTGTCATTTTTTTGTGCACCATGTCACGTTACAGCGATTATACTGACGCACACGGTTGCGACTACGATTTCTGTTTGATTTCTATTAAAAAAACAACTCGATGGAAGTATTGACAAAGGGGTCGTTTATTGCAAACTGTGCAGAAAAGAGTTTGCATAAATCGCAGAAGCGCCTCAACCCTACGAGACCATTTGAACGGCGAACACTTCACAGCGAGCACAGAAACTGCTGGAGTTGTTGGCGGGAGCAGTTCTGGCCCGAGTACAAACAAGAGGTGTTCAGCAGCTCAAACTCGAACAAATGGCGGGCTTCAGGAAGAAAATGAGTCCACTAAAATTCATTTACGTAAAATAAATGGGCAAATATTGTTATGCGATTAATTGAGATTCATTAATCACAAAGCCTGTAAGTAATTAGAGTATTTTTTTAATCAACTCTTACCCCTAGTAGCTAGTTAAAGTGATTTAAAACTATCTTTGCTGGCATCGAGGTTGGGCCGTATGTTCATGAAGGCAATCTGAGCAGTGAAATCACCTGACAGAATTGCTCAACGCACTGAAAAAACATTTGATTTTAGAATTTCCCCGTTTCGTGACGTCATAGGTAAAAGCCAGAAGTCCACCAATCAAAACACATGCATTTCCGTCACTTCACAGCCATCGCAACTGCATAATTTGTTTTGGTGGCATGTCGTAAAAAGTTGCTAACTCAGGCTGTGGCTTGTTTATTGACTAGTAATTCCTCCTACTGCCAATAGATGGTGTCCTAACCCCAATTCCAAGTATTTAGTGCCGTCTGTTTGAGCTGTTTTAGACCACAAAAAATAAGTTACGCACATGGACGACTATGAAACCTACTCAGACGACTGAGGAATATGATTTACTATTGAAAATTGAGTCTCCAGTATTGAGTCAGTATTAAATTTGAGTTTGAGATTGTAGAATCGTGACCATGCTTATTTGAAGAAGTGCAAAAAGAGCTCTCTGGTTGGTTTGCTATGAAATATGTTCTTGCATCAGTTTGTTGCCATTTCCAAATCATATTATGTGGGGAAAATGATCAAAATCAACATATCTGCAATATCGACAGAGCTTACTGGCCATTGGTTTCTCTGGTTACTAAACAATCAACCTGGTAACCTCTATAAGCTTACATAAAGTCGCAGTCGTGTGTGTGACCCTGGTTCGGCTGTTCACTTGTGCACGTTGTTGACTGTGGCTCCAGTGCTCCTCACATAATGACTGCAGCCTCCTCACCTGGAGCCTCCATCGATCCAAGAGCTGCTCAACAAGTGGCTAATGGAAACACACATCCACACCACACATACGAGCACACACAAGATTACGCACAAGAGTACACAGGACGCACAGGACTACACGCTACACACAGGACTACACGCTACACATATAAGTACAGAAGAGTGCTACTTATAGGACAACACATAAGAGTAAACAAGATAGTACATATAAGAATATACACATAAGGGTGTACACATGTATACATGTAAGTACACAAGAGTACAAATAGGAATACACATAAGAGTATACATGAGAATACATATAAGAGTATACACGAGAACACATAAGAGTACACACATAGGTACACATAAGTACAGAAGAGTACTACTTATATGACTACATATAAGACGACAGATAAGAGTATACACGAGAATACATAAGAGTACACACATAGGTACACAAGAGGAAAATATAACTACATATAAGAGTATACACAAGAATACAGATTAGTGTATTCATATAAGTACACAAGAGTACATAGGACTACACACTATTCATATAAGTACAGAAGAGTACTACTTATAGGACAACACATAAGAGTATGCATGAGAATAAATATAAGAATATACACAAGTACACAAGAGTACAAATAGGACCACACATAAGGGTACACACACTATTCACATAAGTACAGAAGACTACTACTTATAGGACTACGTATAAGACTACACATAAGAGTATACATATACACTAAGTACACAAGAGTACAAATAGGACTACACATAAGAGAATACACATAAGTGCACAAGAGTACATAGAACTACACACTATCCATATAAGTATGGAAGAGTACTATTTACAGGACTACATATAAGGGTATATACAAGAATACATGCAAGTGTATACACATAAGTACAGAAAAGTACTACTTATAGGACTACATATAATACCACAGATAAGAGTATACACGAATATACACATAGGTACACAAGAGTACAAATAGGGCTACAAGAGTATACATAGGAATACACATGAGAATACATATTAGGTTATTCACATAAGTACACAAAGTAAACAGAAGTACACACAAGAGTGCACTTAGAAGTACAGGCAGGAGTACACAGTAGGAGTACACAGTTACAAAATACATTTTAAAGGTTGTATATTACGTAAAATTGGCTCTTGTGAACAACATTAGAACGTCGTTACCTCATCAAAACGCACCCGGAGTTATGTTTTGTTTGACTAATCTACATCTCCAAAGCTCCAAATGCTCCATTCCACCTTGTGATGTCATGAGGTGGTTTTGAACAGCCACGTTTTACCTTTTGTTCAGTAGAGAGTTGCAATTCCCAGGCTAAAATCAACTAAATGATTCTCGTGAAGGTGTGTGGAGTTTAAAAACACATTAAACACAGTTCTGGGTATGTTTTTGATGAGAAAACATTATAACGCAGCTCAGAAAATTGCGAAATATGGACCCTTTGATGCAGGTATTTAGTATTCTGTCACATACGTTTTCCCTGTAAGTTCATTTCAAGTAGTTTACACGTCTCAATCCCTACGGCAGCCTTGGAGGGACGTACTTGCGAAAAAGTTCCAGCCGCCGTCGACATCATAGCTCCTTACTTTGTCAATATTTACCTCTCCAATTCCATTTTTGCTCCTCTCCGCCCCTCCCTCGGCTCCTATCTCTGCTCCCTCCATCACTCCCTTCTCTCCCGCTCCGTCTTCTCTCGCTTCTATCATCCGACAGTTGAGTAAAGTGCGCTGCCAGACAGTGATTGATCCGGCGAAGAGAGAGAAAGAAAGCGAGAGAGAGAGCGAGCGCTTTGGCTAGCCTCCTCTCCCCTTCCTCCCCCTCTCCTCCTCTTCTTCCTCTCCCCCCTCCACCCGCCAACCCACGAACAGGCGGCCGCTCTTCATAGATTTTTAAATTAGTGTCAGCTTTTGCCCCAAAGATGTGTTATTGACGGATGAAATAGAAACCACGCAGGCAAACAGTGGCGCGGCTCCCCCCTTGAGTTTTGCCTCAGCCTTGGTAATTGAAAAAGTGCGGAGGGAAAATCTGTGTGCGTGCGAGTGCGAGTGTGTGTGTGTGTGTGCGTGTGGGTTTTGAGCTTGTGTACGAGCTCGGAACGGCGCTCTTTATCTCGGCGGAAGAAAAATGGCGAGCGCGGGGAGAGCGGATTGAAGTGTAGCGGAGGAGATGTTTATCGGCGCGCGCACACCTAAGCCCAGACAACAGTGTTACAGGGCGTATAATCCTGGAAATACAGAAGAGAGAAGAGAGAATACGAGAGCGAGAGGGGGGAATATGATCAGAACTGCTGTTATGTAATAGTCAGGACTCATGTGAGGGAGTGCGTTTACAAAGTGGTTAGTGTGTTTTTGGAATAAATAGGGGAGGGACGCCCGAACTTTCAAACAAGGAACATAGATTTGTTGACAATACAGTGAATAATTTAAATCTGCAGAGGTTTAACAGGTTAGATTGAGCCACCAGACCCATCTTGTCCAAGAAAGGGGGGAAGTAAAAGGCTGGAGACCAACAGGATGTCTTAAGCAGGAGAAGTTTATTCACCATCAATAATATGAGCCTGGAGGTATTGAAAAGTGAACATAGTGTGATCTTTGAGTGCTCGAGACCCTTGGCTACGTTTCCAAAGGAGGAGGTTTATAAAGCAAGTAAATGAAGGCCAGAAAATTCCAGTTAGTGAGCAATATTCCACAATTTAGATAGCGGTACGCCAATGGTACGCCTAGAGAAGATCCTGGTCCTCTGAGTCGATGTTAAACTGAGAAATGTGTCTCTTAAAATCCTCACTGGAGTGATAAGAAAAGCTGTGTGCGCATTTTGGCAACGGAAGTGGCATTGTTCCCCCGTTCATTCTGACTTGGACACGGACAGAAGAAGACGGAGATAAAAAGATTTCCAGCACCAAAATGTCTGGTTGTTCTGTGCGTGGTTGTAAGAAACAATATTCTTCCCTCAGACTAAAGTTTTACTCACTGTTCGTACGAGGATCTGGCAGTCAGACTCCGTTTGTCAGAGTCGGAGCTTGTTGAGGAAATATTTGCAACATCTTTTGACGATAATCTTTTCGCAGAGCTCGACAAGTTGCTGAGATCTTCCGTACTTCTGTTACCAAAATACGCAGCCGGGCCTACGTCATCACTGTTTCCTCACACTAAAAGGGTCTATAGGACACACTAAACATTTGATATCGGCTTTGGCAAAGTAGATTTTCAAAAAACTAGTAGTAGAAAAGGTAAAAAATACTACATATGGTAATATGGGCCCAAAAGAATTGGTTGTGAGGGCCGTGTTTGGCATGTCTGGTGAAAACTTTCAGTCTGGCAGCAGGTTAGAACCAGAAGTAAAACAAAAAAGTGCTTTTGACCAAATTTGTGCAACACTTTAGTTTTGAGATCACATATTATGACTGACTAAAATAGCATTGGCCTCCTAGAATAAGGTTTGATTTTCACTGTGACTTCTGTTAGAGTTGACAAAGACTTCTGGGCCTATGCATAAGATTTACCTGCTAAGGTTTTATTTTTGTCTTTGGCCATAATTTACAAGTATTGCTCCATTAACCACCACTTCATAATAATTACACTTTAACTTATCACATTTAATCACTCATTATAGTACCATAAGTCATTTTTTAAGTTTTTTGTGGAAAACAACTTTTTATTTTTATTATTTAATGGTTGAATATTATTGTTTTATATCATAATGGTGATTTCTACTAGTTTTCAAAAAGCACTGAAGCACAAATACTTGCCTAAAAGTAACAACAACTTGCATTTTAACAAGCATTTCCTGATTCTTGGACAATAAAACACTTTCTAATTCGCTGCAGATAAAACACAGCAGACTTATTTTTGTACCTCAAGTGCTGCTTATACAATCCATCTGTATTGGAGCGTTTGATTGAACAAAACATAAAAAAAAACTTATTTCAGAACTGTAGCTGTTCAGTGACAATAGATTCAAATTATACTTTGTAATTTAAAGTTTCCTTTGTAATGAAACGTCTGTGAGCTGATTTTAGGTCACAGTGTTGTGGAAAGTGGCTCACAGTTTAAAGCCTAAATTTCCTGTCGTGTGGAGATCCTCTGGAGGTCCTCTGGAGGTCTTCTGGAGATCCTCTGGAGGTCTTCTGCTCCTCTGGGACGAGGGTCTGTCCCATGTGAGAGAGTCAAACACAGGAAGCGCAGCCCCTTTACGCCCCAAATACCTCCAACTTCTGCAAAAACCTCTGTTCCAATGTCATTTCAATTCACTCGCAGCACTTTGTCGTATTTTGCTTCATCTCATCTGCACTTTTGCTTGCGTTAAAGCTGCACTGTGTAACTTTTTTGGTGGGAGTCTGCCACATCTAAAGACTGTACAGGGTGTCCCAAATTTTGCACTGAAGGCTGCACAGTTTCGGGTGACTGTGTGCGAGCATATTCCAAAACACAAAATGACTTCTCAACCTGAAAACCGAAGAAACCTAAAACATTGAATCTGAAATCTTGATCTGTTTCTTTACATTCTGTGAAAGTTTGAGGTTATTTCAACAAGAATTTGCTAAATTATTGTTGTGGGAAAGATGTACACTTTTTGGGGGGGGGGGGCACCCTGTCTAAAGAAGTGGACTAAGGGAGTGTGACTTCACCCACAGCGTTCGACTCCAGTCAAATGAAGCTCATTGAGGCCTGAGGTTATGGCGTGAATTTTGATTTCACACTAGCATGCTAACGTGCAACTTCCTGAATCTCGGACAATAAAATGCTTTATCATTAGATGTGGATAGTACAGATGTTTTGACCTCAAGAGCGGCTTTGACAGTTTTATTCAATTCTGTACTGGGACAAGAGCCTTTTTTTTTTTTTTTTTTTTTTTTACACAAAAGCAAAACAAAATTGCCTCCAAAATTGTCTTAATTTCTTCTTTTGGTTTTCTACGTTTTTTTTAAATGCTGTATTTTATTTCACATGACCTTAAGTTTTAGAGTTTCTAATGAACAAGTAAAATTATTGGCTTACGAAATGATGTCAAATTTTTTGGGACACCCTGTATAACGAAGTGGACTAAGTGTGACATTCAGCTCCAGTCAAATGAAGCTCATCGAGGTTATGGGGTGAATTTGGAGCTGAGTTCTATCATAGGAATAGGATTTGATTTATTTAATTTTTTTGAGTTATGGACAAAATCACGAAATATAAATCCCAGGATCATGTAGAGGGGGTTAATACAGACATTTTAAGACCAAAATAAGAGAGGGGTGTCAGTATAAAATGAATTGAAAGTAGAGTTTTTTGAGTCAGAAACGCATCCATGCTCACTTCTTATTTGGAGCATGGCGGCTAGTGGGTGAGCTACACCCATTTATACCGTATATTCAGCCTACGACCACATGCTTGCTTTGCCTGGAACGTTCGACAATATGACAACATGCTCCCACTTGCATTCATTCAATCACAGGTGTTATTGCATTCTTTCTCCGCGTGATCATGCGATTAAGTTTAGTGTTTTTTGTTTTTTTTTGGGCAGCTGCACTAATGTGACCAAGTCACATCACTGCTAAACCTTTTATGGACCAAATACATGTGCCATAATAAAACTATACTCGGCTCATTAGCCTAACCTGTGCGTTGTGTTGTTTTTTGTGTGTGCAGGCTCGGACATGGCCATCTTCTGCCTGCTGTGTGGGAAGCGGTTCCAGACGCAGACGGCCCTGCAGCAGCACATGGAGGTCCACGCCGGGGTCCGCAGCTACATCTGCAGCGAGTGCAACCGCACCTTCCCCAGCCACACGGCCCTCAAGCGCCACCTACGCTCCCACACGGGTAAGAACACGCAGCTGTTCGGTGCCATGCAGGTGTTCAGGTTAAACATACACCTCTGAGGACGTGCGAGTGAAGCCATGTAGATGCTCAGTACCATACAGGTGTTCAGGACTATGGAGGTTTCAGGTTTCAACTTCCACACAAGACCATGCAGGTGTTCAGTTTGCACAAGCAGTTTACACTCACACACAAGTGAGACCCTGCAGATGTTCATTTATAAAGCCACACTGGAAAAAAAAAACATGATCTAGATAAGTTAAAATGACTTCAATTAAGAAAATTTTACTTTGAGTAGATTTAACTTGACAAGTACAATTATCTGCCAATGGAATACGTTTTTTTCTTAATTCAAGCAACATTTGATTTTGTTTCTTATTTTGAGAAAGCTAAACTAAAACTAAAAAGTTGTTACTTATCTTATTTTAAGTGTAGCAAGATGTATTTTCATATTTTAAGTACAAAATGTCTTATTCCACTGGCCGATCTTTTGACTTGTCAAGTGAAATTTACTCAAATCATGATAAAACTTTCTTAATTCAAGTCATCTTAACTTGATTAGATTTTGTTTTTACACAGATGAGACAGTACTGCAGAAAGCTTAAGATATAAACACTCAAATCTATTAGAAAATGACTTAAAAGTAGTGAAATTATCTTGCTGCATGGACAGATCATTTTACTTGACAAGTTATCTTCACATAAACCACCTCTAGACTAGAATGAAACCATCTCAGAGCTATTAAGTCGATAATAAATCTGGAAGAAAAAAAAAACAAGATAAATAACCTGATATACGTTTTAAACTCTTGGCCAGATCAGAAAAAATGGCAGTGCATGCAGCTGTTATAGTTTACACATGCACCTCTTTTCTTACACGGATAAATTGCTCATATTCAGCTCTTGAGACTCACAAGGTCACAAACCAGACCATACAGCTGCTCAGACTCTCAAGCCACTTTGCTGAAACCTTACAGCAGTTCAGACTCTCCAGTCTCTCTAGCCATTCACACGCACAGATAAAACTCCATACAGCTATTCCTCTGGGCCACAGTGCCACATATGAGAACATACAGCTGATTCGATTCTCCGAGCTCTCCAGCGCCCCCTCTGCTCGCAGGCAGGTAACGACAGCCGGTCTAAAAGCAGACTGCAGGTTCAGGTTAGGTGAAGCCAATTACCTGTGCACTGGGGAGACCCTCGCTGAGAAGGAAAAATATAAGTAATCAACATTCAAGACTGTCTGCGTGTCTGCGCGGACCCAAACAAAAATATCTCATCATATCAAAGTGAAGAACAAAGATGGAGAAACAGAGGCTAAAATCAGTTGAGGTCAATATTTTGCTTTTGTTTTTGTGTGTGCAATGATTTCAGAAGGATTTCATGTAGATGTTAATGCCAGAAACAAACCACTTCTACTATATACTGTTTTTCAAAGTAATTATTTGAGAAATTCTAGTTTGTTTAAAGATTGTCCCTGATTTTTTTTTGTGTTTTAAAAATGGGAAAAACTGAATGGGTGCTCCAAAGTTTTCCTCACTCACCTCATATATTCAGCTCGTCCTAATTTTTATAAACCATAAAGTGTTTATAAAGGCTTTTCAGAACTGTCAGAAGAGCAGAGTTTGGGTTTCATGCAACAACTAGCATGCCAATGTACACTTCCTGAATCTCAGACAATAAAATGTATAATTTATGATCATTTATAATTAGATGTGGACAGTACTGGGGTTGTCCCGGTCCGATGCTGCAGATTGGATCTGGACTTGGATGTTATGTTTTGATCAGGTATCAGATGAATAATATATATTTATTATTATTATTTTTAATCACATTTACAATGTATGAGCTATTAGTGATTAAAATCTCCTCCCGTACGGCACGTGGACCGCGCCTCTAAACCAGAACTAAAACCAGAAATAAACCAGGTCTAAACCAGGTCTAAACCAAGTCTAAACCAAGTCTAAAACCAGAAATAAACCAGAACTAAACCAGGTCTAAACAAAGTCTAAACTATCTAAAACCAGAAATAAACCAGAACTAAACCAGAAATAAAACCAGGACTAAAATCAGGACTCAAACCAGCTCTAAATCAAGACTAAAACAAGTCTAAAACCAGAAATAAACCAGAACTAAACCAAGTCTAAACAAAGTCTAAACCAAGTCTAAAACCAGAAATAAGCCAGAACTAAACCAGGTCTAAACAAAGTCTAAACCAAGTCTAAAACCAGAAATAAACCAGAACTAAACCAGGTCTAAACAAAGTCTAAACCAAGTCTAAAACCAGAAATAAACCAGAACTAAACCAAGTCTAAACAAAGTCTAAACCAAGTCTAAAACCAGAAATAAACCAGAACTAAACCAAGTCTAAACCAGGTCTAAACCAAGACTAAACCAGAACTAAAACCAGTACTCAACCAGTACTCACATGCTCAGTCCTTGTTCCTTTACTTTGATGTGAAAAGTTGCTCTTTTAATCAGGCTTCGTCTGTATTTTTAAATATAAAAAACACTGTTAGGCTTTTCTGAAACCATTTCAGTTTGTTACATGTGAATAATATCAGAGCCACTGGTGAAAAAAATAAAAATAAAGGACATCCTGGATCTTATTCTTTGCTCTTAGTTCTTTTCATAATGTTTTATAGAAGTATTGGATCGGGACTCAGTATCGGTAGATACTCAAAATCAAATGACTCGGACTCTGGGGCAAAAATACGTGAAACATGTTCACTGTGTACTAGATAGTACAGTGTGTACTGGATAGTACAGTGTGTACTAGATAGTACAGTGTGTACTGGATAGTACAGTGTGTACTGGATAGTACAGTGTGTACTGGATAGTACAGTGTGTACTAGATAGTACAGTGTGTACTAGATAGTACAGTGTGTACTAGATAGTGCAGTGTGTACTAGATAGTGCAGTGTGTACTAGATAGTACAGTGTGTACTAGATAGTACAGTAAGTACTAGATAGTACAGTGTGTACTAGATAGTACAGTGTGTACTAGATAGTACAGTGTGTACTAGATAGTACAGTAAGTACTAGATAGTACAGTGTGTACTAGATAGTACAGTAAGTACTAGATAGTACAGTGTGTACTAGATAGTACAGTAAGTACTAGATAGTACAGTGTGTACTAGATAGTACAGTAAGTACTAGATAGTACAGTGTGTACTAGATAGTACAGTGTGTACTAGATAGTACAGTAAGTACTAGATAGTACAGTGTGTACTAGATAGTACAGTGTGTACTAGATAGTACAGTAAGTACTAGATAGTACAGTGTGTACTAGATAGTACAGTGTGTACTAGATAGTACAGTGTGTACTAGATAGTACAGTAAGTACTAGATAGTACAGTGTGTACTAGATAGTACAGTAAGTACTAGATAGTACAGTAAGTACTAGATAGTACAGTGTGTACTAGATAGTACAGTGTGTACTAGATAGTACAGTGTGTACTAGATAGTACAGTGTGTACTAGATAGTACTGTAAGTACTAGATAGTACAGTAAGTACTGGATAGTACAGTGTGTACTAGATAGTACAGTGTGTACTAGATAGTACAGTGTGTACTAGATAGTACAGTAAGTACTAGATAGTACAGTGTGTAGTAGATAGTACAGTAAGTACTAGATAGTACAGTAAGTACTGGATAGTACAGTAAGTACTAGATAGTACAGTGTGTACTGGATAGTACAGTAAGTACTAGATAGTACAGTGTGTACTAGATAGTACAGTGTGTACTAGATAGTACAGTAAGTACTAGATAGTACAGTGTGTACTAGATAGTACAGTGTGTACTAGATAGTACAGTGTGTACTGGATAGTACAGTAAGTACTAGATAGTACAGTGTGTACTAGATAGTACAGTGTGTACTAGATAGTACAGTGTGTACTAGATAGTACAGTAAGTACTAGATAGTACAGTGTGTACTAGATAGTACAGTGTGTACTAGATAGTACAGTGTGTACTAGATAGTACAGTGTGTACTGGATAGTACAGTAAGTACTAGATAGTACAGTGTGTACTGGATAGTACAGTAAGTACTAGATAGTACAGTGTGTACTGGATAGTACAGTAAGTACTAGATAGTACAGTGTGTACTAGATAGTACAGTGTGTACTGGATAGTACAGTAAGTACTAGATAGTACAGTGTGTACTAGATAGTACAGTGTGTACTGGATAGTACAGTAAGTACTAGATAGTACAGTGTGTACTAGATAGTACAGTGTGTACTAGATAGTACAGTGTGTACTAGATAGTACAGTAAGTACTAGATAGTTCACAGTGAACATGTTTCAGCTCAAGAGCTGCTTTTTTATTCAGTTCTGTACTGGGGCAAGAGACTTTTTTTGGCTCCAAAATTGTCATAATTTCTTCTCATGATTTTCTAAGTTTTTTCAATGTGGTAATTTATTTCACATGACCTTAAGGTTTGGACTTATATTTTAACACGTTGCCATTCTAATTAGTGAGTTTCTCTTAGATAACGAAAATCCAAAGAAAATCTGCAAAGATAAATATGCTGCAACGAGCCAGAAGAAAATGGGTCAGACAGTTTCTTGACAGTTTTATTTTTGATGAGATTTCACTGTCTTAAAAAATGTAAAATAAAAAAAGTAAAAATCATTCATTTTAAAAGGTTTGCACTTATCCAAAGTTATTCTTCATTTACCTTATACATACTTATACTTTACCTTATACATACTTATACTTTACCTTATACATACTTATACTTTACCTTATACATACTTATACTTTACCTGATCCTAATTATTCACAGCAATGATTTTAGTCAGATTTTTGTCTGAATGTTTTTGCTCACTTCCTAATTATTCTCGAATAGTCTTCTTTTTTTTTTTTATTCCATAGAAACATCACATTCTTTATATTTGGAGGAAAAAAAAGAACTAAAATGCAAACCAAAGCTCACATTTGATAACAGTCCTTTCAGGCGTCCAGCTCAGCAGTAATCTATTCGTTTTCACCTTTGTATCTTTATCACCGCGTTTCCTCGACGGGCCTTCGCTTTTCCAACCTTGCCCCTCCTCTCCACGCGTCCATACAGCAATTTACGACAGCGCGCCGCGTTTTGTTTACAGTATTTCACCGTGTATTAGCGCGAATGATGTCGCCCGCACGAATAAACCACATTCATTTCGCCGGCCCAGCAAATGAGCCGCTGGCATATTTACACTAGCTGTTTATCCCCCATCGCGCCGAGGCCATGCAGCTATTCAGTCCGTCGGAATACAAACAAATAGATCCCATTTTGTGAAAGAGGATGCTCGTTTCGCTTCCTACCTCCTACCTCCCTCGCTCCCTCGCTGCCTTCAGCTCGCCGCCTGTCTGTGACCTTAAATAGCAGTCTCGGTGTCACATGCGATTTCGCTCAGTGGTGCGCGGATAAATATTTGAAAGGAGAGCCAGCGAGATGAGAGCGCCGTCCGGGCTATTTACAAGTCAGCCCGGATGCAACGGTTACAGGAGAAAAAAGGGGAAAGGAGGAGAGGAGGGGGTAGAGAGGGAAAAGGAAAAAGGAGTAGGAATGGAGGGGACAAGAGGGGGTCCACACTAGAATACATGGGGAATAGGTAAAACAGTGGTAGTCGCTGTCAAAATGCACGAACGGCTTTTTATTTACTACATTTTTGGTGTTATGATGTGACATTTGGAATAAAAAAAAACCACAAAAAGCAGCGAGAAGTCTGTATCCGATTTTTTATTTCCCCGTGTATTTGAGCAGAATGTGGCTGATATCTCGTATAAGCAGCTCTTCACATCGAAATAAATCCGCCGCATGTCGTCTACCGCTAATTATAAAGCGTTTATTGCCCAATAATCAGGACGTGCGTGTTGGCATGCTAGTTGTGAGATGGTTAGTAGCTGCTGAGACGTGACTGGGCTCTGAATGTGGTGGGAAAAAGCTCGTGTCCGCCTCTAAAACATGAAAACGTTGAATATTATTATTATTCAACATTATATAGAGACGTGGGTCAGTGACATGACGCTGTCCAGCTGCAGTTTCCTGAGTTAAAGAGGTTCAAATGTCATAATAATTCAGCACATTTCTGTAGCACCTCTGACCTCCATGGAACCAAATCATTTTTTCAGAAATCATGAGTTATTCTGCATGTTTTTTGCACTGAATTCTGATTTTTTTTGTACTGAATTTTTGTATTGAATTCTATGGCTGGAGTTTTAATAACAGAAAAGGACACTTATGTGACTTTCTTTAGGCATTTTCCTTCATTTGATGCATTTTCCAGGGCAGTAGTTTGTTCATTAAACACAAGCAGGTGACTGTCATATTGGAGCAAAAGAAAATATCAATGTGCATTCAAAATCTAAAGAAATGCAACAGTTTGTTTCTACACACTTCATATTACTCAGAACTTAGATTAATATCCCAACCGTGTTATAGAAAAGAAAACAATTTTAAGGTTATTCTCGGTCGCACCACATGACATTTTACACTAAAAATGCTTCATATAAATGTTAAACACAGATTTATGCTCCTGACACTGTGAATATTTGAAAAAGTTGAATAGAAAGTCATATATTTTATATTTTAAGATTTGCCTGTTGAAAATCCTTATACGTCACTGATCCATATATAAAACTAAATGTGCATTTTATAGATAGTGCAGTTATTCCAAGGTGTAAGCCTGCGATAGTAGAAGAAATGAGGTCAAAACAACCAAAAAATACAAAATAAAATATGAAAAAATAATAATTCTCTTGTAGAGTGGAGACCCAGTGTTGTGTCTGATGCAACTGGCTGTAACGCGCTCCATTAAATATTCTAATATGTTTGAAGGTCACTCGAGTCGCTTTTTTAATCAATATAATTATTCATATTTGTTATTTTTAGGGACGGCAGAAGTCGAAGGTTCAACTCCCGACACATTGCGTATTGTCGGTGTCCTTGAACGCGACACGTCACCAAACATGTATGGATGTGGTGATGTGATCGTGTGAAGAGCTGGAAGAGTTTGGGGGAAATTTGAAGTTAATTTACACCACTCGAAATTGCAACTTAACTCGACAATTTGGAGCCGCTATATTTGACTTTGTTTTGCACCTCGTCTCTCGCAGTCTCATGAGCCCTGCTTTATGCATATGATTAAAATCTGTAAAAAGTACATTATTTTTTATGTTTATTTTGGTGAAGAGGGGCCAAAAACCTGTCCAGAACGCACAATAATTATCATATATTTTCTTTAGTCTGATAATAACGCTTTAGTTTATTCAGTGAAGTGTTGAACTTCTTTGTTTACCTCCTAATGAAGTGTTATACCTCCTTTTGTTCAGTACAACCTGTTATTTTTGAATCTGCTGCTGCAGTTTTGTCATGTGGCTGTAATAAAAGCTACAGGACCAGAAATACAAATGAAAATTCATAGAAAACACACAGTATATGTTTGTATAAACAACTTTTTGGACATAAAAAGTGCTTAATTAAAATGCTCTAGGAAAAGTGCAAAATAACAAGTCTATAAATAAATAAAAAATATCCTTATTGCCCAAAAATATTTTTAAAAAGTGCAATGGCCCCAACAGCTCCTGTCAGGTCCAGGGCCAGAGCCACAGCACTTCCATGGTGTTTATTACCTTTGGATTAGGACATTTTGACTGAAATAAACCTTTCATATAAAAATAGCAAAGGGATGCGTAATTACCCAGATTTCTTTGAGAGACTGCACTTAGACGAGATTTTTCAATTGCTACGAACACAGACACTCAGAGCATCAGCCATCATTGACTCACTACACTTTTGGGCCAATGAAAGTGGCTGGACACTCATTTCCCTAAATCTTACGAAGTATAATAATTCTGGAAATATGTTCAGAACACCGTTTTCTCAGCTTTTCAAGGGGGGAAAAAGTAAGTTTCCATCTTTTATGGCTGGAAAGTTATGCACAGTTTTATAAAACATATTCCCAAGTATTGTATATGATACCGTCGGTCTGGAAAGGTTAAAGCTAACGGACACTTCCTATATTTTTGGCATTATTATTATTAAATTTGACAAACAAAAACTATAAACAAGTAGGTGTGTTAGTTTAGTGTAGTGCAGCTCCTCCCTGCGCCTAGATTTAAGTCGGTGTCCTCCAGCGTCTGAGCAGAACTGAAGAAGCAGCTTGGATGAGCTGCAAAACACATTTGACCCAAAAAACTGTGTCCACTTGACAAATGTAATTTCTCCTTTGCCGTGGATTTTACCTGGACGACTGAGGGATTTACATACTTCCTGTATTTTTGTACTTTTATTTCTTTATTATCCGCAGTCACTTAACTGATGTAAAACTATGATCAGTATTGCTCGTACTATCCCTCCAAACTCAGACGTAATTATAAAAACATGAAAGGCCGGCCCGTGCACTGCTTCTGTCTGCAGATTGCGAAATTTAAATTAATAAATAAAATACAAAATTCCGCTAGTCTCCCCATCATCACAGCTCTCCCAAAATAGTCCCCCCGCCCCTCCCCTGGCCCAGACGGAGCACGACGCGCTTACACTTTGATGTTAATAATCTCATTCCACCCCATCCGCCGGAGTCAAAAACAGACGGGATGATTCAGACTGCGGGCGCACCTACACAAGGGATGTTTACCGCCGACAAAAAGTAGTCCCCTCTCTCCTGACAGGCCGGCGGAGGGCCACCGACAGCTATAGGTGTTCTGCGAAAGAAATGCCACGTAAAAGGAGATCCGGCTCGCAACAGGTTTGATGTAAACAAAGGTCGTGTGAAGGTCGTGAGGGAGATGAGTGGAGGAAAAACACATGTGGAGTAGTTTGAATAGTACTATACTATTCAAACTACTCCAAATGTTATATATACTGACTTATATCAGGTTATTCGTCTTGTTTTCAGATTTATTATCGACTTACTAGTTCGGAGACGGCTTCATTCTAGCCTAGAGGTCGTTTATTTTAAGATATCTTGCTGCAAGGACAGATAATTTCACTACGTTTAAGTCATTTTCTGACAGATTTAAGTGTTTATATCTTAAGCTTTTGCAGAGTAATAGTACGGTTAGGTTGTGAGAGTAAAGTATAATTATTAATGGTGGATAATACACTTATTTAGTGTTTTTTTTTTTTTTGGTTGTTTGTTTTATATTTTTGTGTTAGGCTTAAAAGTGCTGTACCTGATTTTTCCTGTCTAAAATGGGGGAAACTATTTTTTTTCCCAGTTTGCAGTGGTCCAAAGTTACCTAATGCATTCTGAGCATCCGAATTATTCACCACAGAAACACCAACTGGCATGTTAACCACTGACTTCCTGCTTCTCTTGCAATAAAATGTTTCATAATTAAATGCAGACAGCACACAGTGAACATATTTGACCTGCTTAGGCTATGTATTTGAAGGAGGAGAAGACATATTGAGTAGGAGCGTAACGATATCCAAGTCTCACGATACGATATCGTCACAGTATGAACCTCACGATATGATATTTATTGTGCTATCATGGGAAAGCTCACGATATTACGATATTATATTATTACATATTATATATATTATTATAAAATGCTTTGACCAGTCATTTGGTGCATTTATTGTCATTAGGGATGGAACGATATCCAAATCTCTCTGTACGATATTTTCACCATATACACCTCACCGTACGATATTTATTGCAATATTTTGTGGAGGAGTATTCTACTTTTTCCTCTAAAAACGCCTTCACAAGACTTAATCCAAAGAATGAAGATTTCAAAGTGCTTAGAACGGTTATTTCTTCATGTCGTCTGCACTGAAACGGAGCAAAGGATCATGGTCTATGTAGTTCCCTCTGTTTTTTTAGCTATTTCTGCATTTGGCCAGTGATTCGATCTATTGTGATGGTCCACGATATTATTGTGAGACCTTTGACGATGCAATATCACCATATTTTGGTTATTGTTGCTTCCCTAATATTTAGCTCAAACACACGAGGAAACGCAGGTACAGGCCCTTTAACATGTTTGGAATGTATGTTTTGCGAGGTATTTTTTCCATAATAAAACCACCTTGAATTGGGTAAATGAATATAGAAATGTTTAGTGCCGCACTGTGAAACATTTTAAACAATAACATCTCCATGACAAAAGCCCCTCCAGAAAAACATCCATCTCATTCAACACATTTAGCATGACAATCGCGTCGTGCTCCCTCTGCACTAGATCACCGCGCTGGCTCTCCGCTCATTCCAGTTTAATTGACCCTAAATGTGTAATCTTCCAGACATGGCAACCCTTTGTTCATATATCTTTTGTTTTGTTTTTCTCGCAGGTATAGCTTTGTTTAATATTCCATTGTCGTCCAGTGTTGTCGTTTTGAGATCGCAGCTGTATTTAATAGTAAAAGTAGTAAAAAGAGGAGGTGAAAAGGGGTGAGGGGGAGTTTGAGGGGAGCGTAACGTGATTTACAAGTCCTCGCCGTGCAAAACGACGGATAGGCCAGTGTCCGCGGGTGCTGGGGAGAAATGTGGCTGGAAGTGGCCAGAGGGGAGGAGGAAGAGAGAGAGTGAAGGAGGGGGCGGCAGGGTGGGATGGGTGAGACGCAGGTGGCGGCGATCAGGGGGCACCCAAGGGTCCACTCGGCACGTTCCAGCTCGCCGTGCCGGCCGGGTGCTCGCGTGTCGGCCATGGGGGGGACATTGGAGGAGGGAATGGTGGACGAGGGGTTGGATTGAAGCGGTTTTTGTGAGTCTGTGTGTGTTAGTACAAAAAGACGGGTTGGTTATTGTAAAGAAGCAGTTTTTTGGCATGTTTGTTTTTGGTTTTTTTACATATTTGAGCAAAATTTGTCTTTCCCTGGTGCAGATATATTGCATAAGCAGCCCTTTAGATCAAATTACCTTCGCTTTGTACTGCCTGAATCTGATTTTACAGCATTTTATTGCGTTTATTATCAGGATGGATTATCAGGAAGTGTGAGTTGGCATGCTAGTTGTGAACTCCACTCCAAAACTGGCCTCTGAGAGCTTTAAAAAACACTTCTCATAGTGATTCAACTATTTCTGTTTTTCGCATTTACATACCGTAAAAAATCAGGTATGGCATCTTTAAATTGTGCATGTAAACGTAGATGCACCTTAAATTTGAAATAAAATTGAAATTACAGTTGCATTATGTAATTTTTTTTCTAGATGATGGTCTGTAATGGCTGGTTTGAGGCCATTGATCTTTAATTATTTTATTTTAATCTGAATTACTCTATGTTCAAGCCTTTTAAATTCAATTACAACGCCTGGTATAATTGAATATAATTTCAATATATGCATTTTTTGCCCACCAAGTCATAGTACAGCTGCTGATGGGCTCTTTATGCTGATTTTTTGGGTCATTTAGTGCACTGAATATACTACTAAACACTAACTAATGATGGTATTAAAGGATTAAAGTTGCAAAAAGGTTTATAATTGCATACAAAATGAGCATAATCAAGAAAAACATAGTAGTTGTTAGCTTTATTGTGACTGCAAAGCTCCCCTCTGGCCTCTAAGAGTTGTGAAAAGCTGTTATAAACTCATCATGGTGAATAATGAGGATGCTCAGAATGCATTATGTGAGTGAGGAATAACTTCGGAACACTGTAGACTGTTTTAAATGGTCGTTTCCAGGTTTTAAGACGGTAAAAAGCAGGTACAGCACCTTTTAAAACTCATGTTAGACTACAAGTATAATTAAAACCCAGTAATCAGAGCACTCACGTTTGATTTTTACCTTACTACATCACCTTGACACCACCGCGCTGAGAAAAAAAAAACATTTAACTTCCGTCTTTCTCGCTCTGCTCTTTTTCCTGCCGGAGAGGTGGAAGACGCAGGTGGCGGGGATCGGGGCGCGGGGGTGGCGGGAGGTGGGGGGGGCACCCAAGGGTCCACTCAGGCCTCGGTGCGCGTCGCCCCTCCTGCCATGTGGTGACAGGACGGCGCAGGGTGAGGAGGAGGAGGAGGTGGCGAGGATGAGGGGAGCAGGAGGGGGTGACACTCACAGGACTTGTCCCATTATTGAGCTGGGCCCCCCGGAGGATAAACCCGGACAAAATGAAGTTCTGTCTCTTCCGCTGCGGGGCCTTATCTGGATTACACAGGCTCCGGGTGTGTACGGAGACGCACCGGGGGGGACCTCTAGTGGTGACGGCGGGGAAAAGATGGAGCTGTTGGTCGAATAAATCGTTTTATTTAAAGGATCCTGCGCTTGTTCAGTTATTAAAAAGGTACTCGGGCTGTGTTGCCAGTGCTTAAACGTACCAATAGAGGACAAGGTACGTGAAAGTTTTTCACAAGTCTGAAAGTGCCGGGGATTAAGTAATGACTATTCAGACCAGAGAGAGGCATTTTAGGCCCGATAAGTGGACCGGAGCTTCTCCAAAACTGAAGCTTCTCTTGTGGGGTTTTCCTGAAATAGTCAGCGGTGAATTGTCTATGTCTGGAATAAAATTTATACAGAATAATCTATGAGAATCTGGAAGTATTGGTTTAGATCACTTTACACACTCACGACCGCCTGATGCACTAGAGCAGCACTAGGGCATTGAACAGCTCCCGGGTTGACGCTGACGGGCCCGTTTAAGCTCATTTGGAATGACAAAATAAACATATTTTATGATTTTACCTCATGCATGGACTAAAGCTGCATCGCTTTTATTTTAGCGGTGCTTTTTTAAATGACTTTTTTTTGTAAGACAGCCTCACTTTTTCATTGCTTCATCATAATAAACTCTTACCAGTCTGAACAGCTTGTCAGAACGATGCTATTTATTGCTTTTTTTAAATAAAGAAATACAATTATTATTATGTAGAAGTGAGGTAAGCATTTTGGCCCGGCCCTAAACAATATTTTCAGTTTCTCGTGTGGCCACCCCTGACCTTGAGAGTGGAATATTATTAACCATTGCAGCCACACTCTGTCTCACAGGGTCACGTTAATATCATTATGAGCTTATTCACTTGAGTTTTCTACATATATTATATATTATATCATCACATATAGACATTGAATTGAAAACCCTTATGAAAAGTACAGAGCATAACAATTTATGATTTAAGTGCATTTCATTATTTCTATTTCAAAATGCTTTAAGTGGTTTGCAGTGATTCAAACTTGTTCCATTGCAATTATGTTTTGTTGTGCTGATTTATTCTGTAGTTATATTTTTGTGTTTTGGTTCTCAATCCAATAAGAAAGCAGAATGACCCTCACATGAGTCTCTCGTTTGCGTTGCCTTGTTGTTTTAATGCTAAAATCCAGTTGGTTTGAAGGACTCTCTGATCTGAATGGTCACTACATAAACTCCAGAACTTGCAGCCAATCGTGACTCTAGTGCAGCCTGTGCAGCTCAGTGAGTGAATTTGGGAGGTTTTGACCTTTAATATGAGGCATGACTTGAGAAAAACTTGTGTCCGTCCTCTATCTGCAGGTTAAGATACTGTCAACTCGTGTTCAGTTGTGATTGTCGTACTTAACATGACTCAGTTCAGTAGTTTAGTGCAGTACAATAGACCTGTGGTAACAACGTGTGCTTGTTTCAGAGTAGTTTCAGTGTGGTTATGTTCTCCTTTGTATTTGTTTATTTATTAAAGGGACAAATGCATATTAAAAGACCAGATAATAAAGTAAGAAACAAACATATACTTGTAAATACGCAGGATCGTAGCCAAAGTTCATTTCTATCCCTAGTCCCCACTGGACTAAGGCCGCATCACCCGCACAATTCATAAATCATGACAAAAACCTACAACAGCCCCTCCCACACGCGTCACTCACTAGAAAACACACCCATACTCATAGCGTTAGTGTTAAACAAACGCATGCAACGTTAGTATTAAAACACAATCATGCAACTTTGTACGTATTATGTTGGGATGCACTGATACCGATACTGGTATTGGCCTGATACTTCCGTAATATACTCGTTAAACACTTGTCGATACCACTATTACATGTCACATTCTGCAGTATCCTGGTTTCAGTATCTCGAATAAGCCAGTATCCCGGTTATGAGAAACCAGAGCATCATAAATAAAAAAAATAAAAAAAACGACTGTAGCGACATGAGTGAAAGAGCTGCTGCACTCGTACGATCTCTGAAAAGTTTAACATGAACCATCTCCAACGCGACATACGCACAGAACAGACTCACCATCAGCAGAACATCCCTCTGTCACGGAAAGAACACTCATATTCCACTCAGTCGTGTCCTTTAGTCCCACAGAAGCTGACCACATCAGCGCACAAGCATTTTTTTTTCAGCACTTATACTGTTTATGCAAATGAGCCATGTGGTTTTAAATTTAGTTTCTGTAAAATGTAAACAAATGTGTGTAAAGCTGCATTAAACCCATTATAATCAAGATTCAAAAAGTTTATTTTATTTTTACACATGAAAAAATGAAATTAATTAATCTAAATTAAATAATAATAATAAAATGAAAGAAAAGAAAAGTTCAAAGTTGTGCTTAGGGAGACAGCCTGGTGTGCAGGGGGAATATCATGGTTGTTTGTATGTTTCCCTGATTTATTAAATACACATTTTTGCACATTTGTAAGACTGGTAAAGTATCGGTATCTGTACTCGGTATCGGCAAGTACAGAAATGATTGTATTCATACTCATATCTGTTTTCAAAAAATGGTATTGGTGCATCCCTAGTATTAAGACATACTCATACAACATTAATATTAAAATGTACAGGTCAAACATACGCTCTCATTACTTACATATGCACATCTTTTTACAGATCTGTATACAAATCTGCGAATATACAAATATGATTGCTGTCCCTGGCGTATGTGCAAAAGGAGCTGACTGTCCAATAGGCAGATATAAGCCAAGCATCCACCAGTGTCTGACCAGAACTGAAGAAGCGGCTTGGACGAGCTGCGAAACGTTCAAAAAACTTTTGTCCGGTTGACAGAATTGAATTTCTCCTTTGCGATGGATCCTACTTGGGACGACACTAACATTTTTTAGAACCGTAAGCGAGCAAGTTCCTTTAATTTCTTGTATTTCAACAGCTAGTACTTTATCATACACGTCTCACCATTACGACTCCAGCACAAACACCGCGTCCTCTTTCCCATGTGACATTTAAACACCATCGCAGAATCAACAGGACATAAGCATAAACAGGTCTCCATAGGTTCCCCGGCGGCGGCAGCAATAGCATCACCCCTGTCTCCCCCTCCTCCCGTCCTCTCCTCTCTTCTCTCTGATTGGAGCCCTAATTAAAGGCAGGTGAATCTGGTTCCTCGTCGTTGTTATTCCGATGGTGTAGCGCCGGGCCCTCCATGATGGATTGTGATCTTCGGCATCGCTGGAAAGAGCATGGCGAGGAGTACGGAGGCAGCCGCTGATAACTTCATGCAGACAAATAAATACTGTCACTTGTATTGATTTTTTTTGCTTTTTTTTCCTTCCCACTAGCCTTGGCTCTTTCTGGGTTTTGTACGCTCCCTCATCAGAATGGGACACTCATCTTTCAGAGTGTTGAGACTGAATGAAGTGAAAACATAAAGGGGAGAGTTGATATAATGGAGGCATCACTGAAATAGGCTAGGTGTTCCTGGGAATGAGAAGGTAAAGGGGAGGATGGGTCAAATGCGGAAAAGTGTATCTTAAACTTATTGTAAATTATGATTAAAGAGGTCTTATTTACACAAAATTTACTCTTGTGAGCTTTAAGTCATGTTATAATGCTGTTACCTCCTCAAAAACATACCCGGAGTTGTGTTTTGCTTCATTCACACGTTTGAGTAAAGCTTTATTATTAGTCTATCTGCATCTTCAAAGCTGAAAATGCCCTGTTCCACCTTGTGATGTCACGACGCGGTAGTTTTCAAGTTGACAGCAGCTCCTTTTACCTTTTGTTTAGTAGAGATTGGCAATCCCAGGACTGAAATGATCCAAATGTTTCTTGTGAAAGTTTGTGGAGTTTAACACAGCGGAGCACTTCTTGTGTTACCACATGACATCACAAGGTGGAACAGAGCGTTTTCTATATGAGAGAGAAACCCAAATATGTATGGTTTATGCGTTAAATGAGTGAATGAAACAAAACACAACTCTGGTTATATCTGTGATAAGGAAACAGCATTATAATGTTCAGACCCTTTACGCTTTCAGTCTGGTAGGATAATTAAGGATAGGTTTACATGCAAACGGTCTGAAGCAAAAATCCGAAAGTGCATTTTGGTTCTCACTCATATTCCGTGTTTACACAAGTGTTTTGGGTGGGGAATTCTGCGTGCACACGGAGACGCAAAACTTGTAGTCTTCCGATGTAGTTTACATGCCCAGTGCATAGGTGGCAGCACCACTCAGTCCTAATGCCTGTGTATAACCCTTCTGCTTCTCTACTTCCTTTCTAGTTTTCCATTTTCAACCGTTTACATGGCGATGACAGGGTGGAGCATTTTCAAGATTTCCACTCTGGAGGGCGCGTTTTAGATTTTTGCGTTTTCAACCCCACTAAAACGCTGTTACCATCTAACAATATGGACATCTAAAAAAATGTTTTGCGTTTTCCACCCGTTACCCTTGTCGTGTAAACGGCCTCTAAGATTATTTGCAAAGCTGATGAAATGGAGTGGAAGAGGTGGTAGAGTGGTTTTCTTATTGACACGTTACAGTCATCAACATTCTCTGGGAGTGTGACGGTTTTCTTTGAAAGTTTAAAACTTGGACAGAAGAAAAACTTCACGTCCATTTTACATCTAACTTATTACGCACTTTCTTAACACAGTTATTCACCCCAATGAGTTTATAAGAACTTTTTTTTGTGCTGATGCATTAATTACACCAAAAACTGTTCATAATGTCCATGTTGGGCAGTAGTAGCTTAGTCGGTAGAACGTTTGTCCACTCTTCAGTGGCTGTTCAAATCCCGCTCTCGACATAAACATCATTTCTGTTGTTGTTTGTTTATTTCATTCATAGCACATAAAAAGACATTAACAGTGTCACAATATCAAACCTACAAGAAATGAATGAAAAGGAGCAGAAAGAAGATTGGTTATTGGTTGATTATTGGTTGAGTGGTCAGATCTGGATTCCAGCACCTACAGATAAATGCTGCTGTTGTGTCCTCATAAAACGTTTTGAGTCCCTTGAAGGTGGAAAAGCGCTATATAAAGATGTGATCATTAACCATTTGTTATATTTTGGGGTTTTGGTTCTCAAGACGATTGTCCAGCTCAGTGAGTGAATTCTGGAGGTTCTCATGAGACATATACTGATGCACTTGATATACTATATGTGTCCTCTATCTGTAGGTTAAGATACTAAATACTAAAATTAAATTAAATCTAGTTATCAGGGAGAGTCCAACTTGTAATTTCACCATACTATCGCACCATCCTTTACCCCTCCACCCCCATCTTCCCTCATCTATCTTTAAAACCCCTCTGTGTAATCACCCCAAACACCAGTACTGATGCTACTGTACGGGCGGCGCATTGCAAAGATAACCCCCCGATAAAATATGCACGACGCAGCCCCGAATCGTCTCTTAACAGCGGCCCACATAACGAGAAACGCAATTTATTCCTCTGCACGTCTCCGCTCCGGACAGCCATGCTAATGAAAGACATAGGTCATTGACGGCAACTTCAGACCTGCACCGGAGGAGAGGATCACATTAAATATCCACAGCGTTATAGAAAGATACAAGGTGGGGGAAGGTGTGGGGTTGGCGTTCACGATGGAGGGGGGGCAGTAGAGACGCAAGGAGCAGTACCCTCATTAGAAAAAGCGGTTGGCGAGATTAGGGTCGAAGAGAGCTTTCTCCGCAAATCATAATGTCCCCCCGATCAGTGACATGTGAATATCCATTAGACAGGAGGAGGCCCACGAGGGACGGGCGGAGATCAGGCTGGAAGATTGACTGTGAAGGAATTTGTGGTCTGCTCGTGTGCAAATGAAATGTAATGGGGGAGTGAGGGAGCGGAGGTAACAGGAAAGGCATCACTGTTAAGACGAAATGCAATGTAAGCTGTGGGTTTAGAAGATTGGAGACCACTCAGGGTTGAGGTGCAGGTATTAGTACAATAACGTGTCAATAGGAAGTCACATTGTACTGGGATATTGTGGCCAAATGGAAGCACACTTTCACATCGCATTTACTGCATTGACATACACTATCAGTCAAAATCTGGACACACCAAACCCTTTTTTCAGCTCTTCCAGGTAAATCTCAAGTCATTCCCAGGCCAGCCCAGAGGCATAGTCCCTCCTGCGTGTCCAGGGGCTTCCCTGGGGTTTCCTCCTCCCAGTGGGATGAGCCTGGGACATCTGCCCAGGGAGGTCCTAAACAGTTGCCCGAACCACCTCAGCTTGACACAGAGGAGCAGCAGCTCTACTCTGAGCTCCTCACCCTATCTTTAAGCGCCCAACCACTCTGCAGAGGAAACACATTTCGGCCACTTGTTTTCTCGATCTTGCTCTTTTGGTCATTGCCTAAAGCTCATGACCGTAGGTGAGGGAGGAACATAGACTGAGGAAAATCGAGAGCTTTGCCTTTCGGCTCAGCTCCCTCTTCACCACAACGACAACCAAAATCTTCTATATGTATCTAAAATTTAGAAAGTAGTAAAAAAAAAAAAAACATTTAATGAGAGGGTGTGTCCAAACTTTTGGTGGTGTACTTGGTCTAGTCTAGTTGTGACTTATCACCAATAGAATTTCAGAAAACTATATATAATTATCATGACTTCCTATGAGCTTTATCACCCAGAACATAACAAAATTTCAATAAATGCATTTGCTGCCTTCAAAATGGTTTCTTTAAAGGTCCTGAACCTGGTTTGAACTGTCTTGAAAGCAATTCTTAACTTATTCCTCACTTACCTTACCCATTCTGAGCTGTATAATTGCTCTCAGAAAACAAAGTGCAGTTTTGCCTTCATGCTAAACAACAATTAGCATGCTAACGTGCACTTACTTTTTACCAGACAATAAAAAACACTTCATAATTTGATGCAGACGCCACAAAACATCACATTTTGCTTAAATACATGGGAATAAATGGGGTACGTACTATTTAAACTCTTGAATATTATATGTTAACAGAATAAACCAAAAAAATACATTCTTCAAAGTTAATTTCTTCATTTTAATTTGCTTTTCTGATGAAGGGTCATACCTAATAGTCTCCATGGAGATTTCGTTTGCTGTAATCATGAAACCCTTCGACATGAGCTAATCTTTTTTTTTTCCTATTCATTCCCAATACATCCCATTAATATTAACCACAGCACCTCGCTCCGCAGACCTTCAACTTTCAGCTACGTACATCCACAATTACTAAAACAACACAACTCCAGCCTCCCCTCCGTGAGCTCCCTGCCGCTGCGCACGTAGAATCCCAATGCCTCTCCCCTTTGAATAACCGCCTTGTTTGCCATTCCCATTGCGTTGCCACGTATTCGGCCGTAATACGTCGCGAGATGGCAAGGTTAGCTCATTATCCGGAGTTCAACGCATCCGTCATATCATCTATTAATGGGCCTCTACGCCGTCCACTCTCCGGTCAATAATGCATCTTGTGTCCAGTCAACAGCCCTGACATGACAATCAGTTACGGACGCACGCCGAGCCAAAACAAACGCGCCGGTGATTTGTAAAGACAGAGGACAAGACGGATTAGGATGTCGGGCTATTGTGGCGCTGTTAAATGGCCGGCCCAGCCCATTGTTGCCGTGGTAGTCGATCATTGAAGCCATCCCTTCCACTGTATCGGACAGGTGTTAGCTCGCTGTTCCCGGCGCGTGGCGGAGGTGTTGTCATGATGGGAGCTGATGGGGTTTTCGAAAGCGTGTCGTGATGGAGGTTTTCAAGTGAGCTGTGTTGGGAGGGGCGGTTTTTTTAAGGTCTCTGTGGTGATTTTAAAGGTTTCAAAAAATTGCATTTGATTTTTAATGAAAAACACAAAAAACTAGAAGGTTTTAAATGATTTGCAGGGGTCCAAAGTTCTTCCTCATCTACCTTAAGCATCCTGAGCTTCCTGATTATTCACTGCGATGAGTTTATAAGCGATTTTCACAACTTTCAGAGACCATAATGGAGTTTTTTGGTCACTGTAAAGCTAACCGCAAACATGAATTCTTGCTATTTTTATACATACTTAAAAAACAAGAAAATTAAATCAGTTATTTGTTGTTTTAGATATAGACACGACTTGGGCAGTAATCTCCAAAGGTACTAGGAGCCCTGAGTACATGATTAGGAGTTTTTTTTTATTCAACCCAAGCTCCTAAAGATTCCTGACCTCGTAAAATATTATACATTGGTAATTTTATTTACAGTATTCAACAATTTACTACCAAGTAATCTACAAAACTTGATCAAAATGAGAGAGAGAACTCGTAATTTACAAGGATATGGAAATTTATAATTGCCCGATGTTCAAACTAAATTTTCTGTGTGTCTATTTATGGTGTCAGACACTGGAAAAGTCTGGATACACGTCTCAAGCAATGTCCAAATATCCATGAATTCAAGTTGTTATATAAACATATGGTCTGGTCACAGTTTATTATAGAGGGTCTTAATATTAGAATTATTAGAAAGTATTAGTATTATTCTGTAGCACTGGTTTATGCTTGTTGTTTCCTTACGTTTGGTGCTATCTGTTGTCTGTCACCATTGTTCATATTCTTTTGTATTATTGCAGCATGATGATAGTTATGTTACCAAGCTAGAACAGTGACTTTTTGTCCCCACTTTTAAATAGTTTATATTGTTTAATGTCTGAAAATGCGAAAATGTGTTAAATTAGAAGAGCGGGGGTGGAATTAAATTAGTTATAGATGAAAGTACTAAAATTTACTGATTTGATTAATTATAAAACAGCGCAAGTATTGTATAAGGCTAGAAATAAACTACTTCCAGATCATCTCCAAAAATTGTTCTTAGATAGAGAAGGAAAATACAATCTCAGAAGAAAAGAAAATATGAGAACACAGTGTGTAAGAACCACAATGAGGAGTTTTAACGTTTCAGTCGGCGGTGTTAAGTTATGGAATAACTTGCCTAAGAACATCCAGCAATGTGGTGCTATTCTGCAATTCAAAAGTGCATTTAAAAATTATTGCCTTGAGGAGCACCGTAAAGAAGAGGTGACTGTTCACCCATGATGCTTGTTTTTTTGTTTGTTTTTTTCTCTCTCTCTCTCTCCTTCCATTGTGTGTGAAAGAAAGAGTGTTTCTGTTCTAAGACTGCCAGACCACAGTGGTTGGACTTGATGTTGAGCCTATGTTCATCACTCATATTTGATTTTTGATTTGTAAATGTGGGGCAGGGCTCGATAAGCTTATGCTTCTCCCTGTTCCCTTTTGAACATGTGCACTTTAAGTTGATGATATGCAGGTTGCTCTGTACAAAAAAGAGCACTTGAAGTGAAATATTATTGTCATAATGACACATGTTTCAAAATAAATAAATAAATAAATAAATAAAATAAAAGTTTTCTTCTTCCCACTCCTTTTTAGGCAATTTTTTTGTTGTTACTTCACTGTTACATGAATAATACGTTGTTCCTTTTGTAAAAGAATGCACATTTCTGACTCGCCCAAAATAAAAACATAAATAAACAAAATGTAAAAAGTAAAAATGAATATGCTGTTCATCTCTAATTTAGTGTCACATTTCTTATTCTGTTAAGCACTTTGAATTACTTTGTGTATGAATTGTGCTGTACAAATAGACTTACCTTGCTTGTGCCAATCATAATTTTTGCAGCAACTTTGATGGATCTAAATCTCATTTTGAATACGTGACGTTAACACAAGACGTTACCAGCGTGCAGATTTTGTATATACCCAACGCTTTGTTGAGGTGTGTGGTTGTGTTGTACATTTGTGATGCTGTGTGCCACTGTCTAACGTAAACTAAACTAAACTACACTGAAGCTACACCTGATTTCTCAACAATTTTTCTTTCCCTTTCACTCTGTTTCACCACGTCGATAGGATTAACCACATTATTTCACTGCTCCGTCAACAGCAGAGGGTAACGCAAATGAAACGTAGCTTCAAATATCACAGCGCGATGACCGTGAAACTTACCGCACCCCTGTTTGTTTTTCCAGCGGGCGACCATCCGTACGAGTGCGAGTTCTGTGGGAGCTGTTTCCGGGACGAGAGCACGCTGAAGGGGCACAAGCGCATCCACACCGGAGAGAAGCCCTACGAATGTAACGGCTGTGGCAAGAAGTTCAGCCTCAAGCACCAGCTGGAGACGCACTACCGCGTGCACACAGGTACGCACAACACCTACGTTTAACACCTACATTTGACACTCACTTTTAACACCCAAATATCCTTCACGACTTGGGCTTAATTGAGCATTGCTTGTGGCCTATTTTGTCGTAAAAGCTTGTCAAAAACGACTTCATTTTGTTTGCAATTTGCAGTGGTTCAAAGCTATTCCTCACTACTCTCCTAAGCACTTTTCACAACATTTAAGAGGCCAGAGCAGAGAGAGTTTTGAAGTCATAGTAAAAACAGAACTAGCATTGATCGTTTGGATTCGCCAGACTTTGAAGTTGTTTTAAAATATGGCGATTTTTTTCCGCCAAACATTGCGATAAGATTTACAGGCTCTACAGGAAAACTGACAAAACAACTGAAATATGAAGTGACAAGCTAATACGGGAGTCATATTTCAGGACATGTTTGTACAGATCTAAATTGTGTTGTCTGTGAAAGAAATGATGGTACTTCAAGAATTGGAGCCTGTGAGATTTGCTAATTATGATTTCAGTTGGATTTAGATTAATCTCGCCTCCCTGTTGCATACATCTCGGAGTCACAGCAGTGAAGGCATCTTTGTAATTTGCTATCTTGTCTGTTACTTATTTAGATGTTATTATTACCATATATTTTTACTATTTGTTATTATATTATATTGTGACGTGTGAGCCGCTGAGCTTATCTCACTTTTCACAACATTTAAGAGGCCAGAGCAAAGTTTTGCCATCATAGTAAAAAAAATGATTGTTTGGCCAGATTTTGAAGTTATAGCTTTTGTTTTAGTCCCATTGAAATTGCTGTATAACTCCGGGGATGTTGATGAGGAAACAAGATTACAACAAAGACAGAAAATAGCATAATATGGGCTCTTGATAAACACATATTATGCTTTAACTCCCTTTTTAAACATGCTTTTAGTCACCTTTGGATAAGTCTTTCACATTTTCTAGTTTCTATATTGGGAAAACTGTACTGTAAACGTGGTAACTTGAGGTAATTTAAAGTATTCGTAAGTAAAACAATAGCTGCTAACCTTAAAACTACCACTAAATGACCTCACAAGGTGGATGCAGACAGCCCAGTAATGCAGGATTACAGGATTAACATGTGTGAATGAAACAAAACACAACTCCAGGTATGTTTTTGATGAGGTAACTGCATTATAACATGGCTCGACAGTCGCGCGAGTCAGTTTTGCGTCATATAGGACTGTTAAAAATGCCGTATATAAATGAAATGAAAAGGATCTCCTCCAGCGTTTGTCCACTGAAAACACAAAGAGCAGTGGACGCGTAACAACTTAAATCCATTCATCATAATCATCTTTTCAATTCTCTTTACACTCGCCGTTTATGAGGATTTAATTACATATTTGGCGTACACGACATTGACATCTGGGATCTGGTAATGACCCGGTGCTGATCGCGTCATTAAAACCACTGTACATCACTCACACAATGTACCGCAAATAAGACTGTTTAAAGGGGCAGCGTACGAGATTTTTGAATCCATACATTTGAGCTTGATTGGTCTTGCTCCAGTGCAGATGTATTGATGTTTTGCTGGGGTTGCTCTACCTGTAGTTACATGGAGACACAGTGCACACATTTGCAAACAGTCACAAAAAAAGTTTTAAGATAGTTTGAAAACTTAAGAAAAAACACACAATGGATTGAAATAACACATTTTCAGGAGCCTGTGATCAGTGTGAGCGTTCATGGACCTGTTTAGGTGTTTGAGATTCAACAAAATCTTGTAATTTTATGTGTGAAAGATGCAAATCATTGGACAAATCATCTCACCTATTGTAGTTCCAAGCCCCTTCTCTCTGGTCAGATTGTGTTAAAGTAAAGCACAGACTGAATGCATCAGTATCCCGGTTATTAACCATATGTGTGTGCAGTGCAGCTCATTTCACTCATGTACTTTCACTTTATTTATGTTGGTTACTGTTGGGATGAAAACACTGAAGGTTGTAAAAAAAACTCTCCCAGACTCAGCGCTGTAGTGGAGCATGAGGCGCTTTTTGTAGTCCGTTTTCTGGGAGTTGTAGTTTCAACTGTAGTTCCCGCGGTGGTTAGCAGGATTCGGATCATAGACCGTACGGTGGTCCCTCGTTTATCGTGGGGGTTACGTTGTAAAAATAACCCGTGATAGGTGAAATCTGCGAAGTAGTCAGCATAGTTATGGGCAGTTGTTGGGGCTGTTTTTTATTCTTGTAAACAAACATGCCACCTTTGATTACGCAGAAAACAATGCGCGGGTTCTCCCAAAAAAAACATGCAAAATTGCACCAAAAAAAAGAAAAGAAAGGTGAACCGCGTTATAGTGAGGGATGACTGTATAGATATATTTTTAAACTGTCTATGACCGGGCCGGGCCTGGTTAGTACTTGGATGGGAGACCACTGGGAATTCCAGGTGCCACAGGGGGGCGCCAGTCGCAAAAACTGTCGTAGTGTCCTTAGGCAAGGCACATCACCCACATTGCCTAGTATAAAAGTGGTGTGTGAGTGGTGGTGGTGGTCGGAGGGGCCGATGGCGCAGATTGGCAGCCTCGCTTCCGTCAGTCTGCCCCAGGGCAGCTGTGGCTACAATAGTAGTTTACCACCACCGGGTCTGGAGTGAATGAATAATGCTCTGTAAAGCGTCTTTGAGTGTCCTGAAAAGCGCGATATAAAACAGATGCATTATTATTATTATTATTATGATTTGGATCCCCCTAAAGCAGCGACCTTCTCTTTGAACTTGCCCCAAGCATGTTTATTTGTGCACTCAACTTACTGTATGGGATACTGTGTGTACATGCCACAGTATCCGGTTACTATCAGAATATCCCAGCTACAATATCCTGGTTTCTCATAATCGGGATACTGAAACTGGGATACTGCGTATACATCCACTATGACGAAACTACTCAAAAACCCGCTCATAATAGTGGATAGTGATGTGCATATAAACACACTCACTGAGTCACAGAGCTTCAGACAGACAGAGTAGTACCTGCAGTTAGCATCACACCCCCAGGGAATGTTGATGACATCAGCTGCAACATGTCAGTTGTATAAGCAGCTCTTCAGGTCAAAATAAGTCGGCTTTGTGCTGTCTGCATCTAATTATAAAGGATTTTACAGTCTGAAAAGTCCACGGTTAGCATGCTAGTTGGTGTAAGCTTTACTGTGACACCTGAACGTCAAGAAACGTACTTCTAAAACCATTGTGGTGAATAATTACAATGCTCAGAATGCTTAAAATAAGTGAGGAGTAACTTTGGACCACTGCAAACTGTTTTAAAATGAGCTGGTTCTGTTTTTCACGTTTTTAAGGTCTTTAAGTCCACAAATCTGACGAGCATGGGTGCGTCTGGATGGATCTCCCTGTTGCCGTGATACAGTAGACAAACGCGGGGCATTATTGATCCTTGTATATTTAGAGCCTCATAAACATGCTGATAAGTCGGGACCTAAGCACCGCCTGTGTACGTCGGAGATGCTGTACCTGATTTTTACTGTCTGAAGAACGTGAAAAACAGAACAAGCTCGAGTTCGAAGTTATTCCTCACTTACCTTATGCATTCTGAACATCCTAATGATTCATTGTGCTAAGTTTATAATATAGCATTTATAACTTTCAGAGTCCAGAGCGGAGTTTTAATGTCACTAGAATGCGAACAGTGGACCAGCTTTACTTCGTGGTTTGCAGACGATAAAAGTGCTTTATAATTAGACGCAGACGGCACACAGCGGACTTATTTTGACCCTAAAAGCATTATTTAAAAATATAAAATGACCGATTTCAACATGTTTTCTTATTCTAACTCTCCACCCTCTTCCTCACCAAGGGATTTCAGGATTAACCAAATTTTTGTTATTGAGCGCAATGGCGTAATTACATGTCTGTTACCATTATCGATGTTTAATTTTGAAGCCTAACTTATAAATGGACAAACGTTTATGTTTTATAGGCATCTAACTGTACCCCAAGGCTTGCCCTTTCCCCTATAAACTTCTCTGTTTCTTGTGGCCACTAAAATTAGTTGCTCTCTGGCAGTTTTGTTTTGTAAAGGTAGCTCATTGGAGGAAAAAGGTCGAGGATCCCTGTTCTAAGCAAACGTATATGTGCCAGTGGAGTAAGAAAATGCCCATCCAGTCAATTGCATGTTGACGTTTAGTAAATATGACGCCAGATGCCCTTCCTGTCACCACTGCTGCCTCCACATTGTACTGGCAGATAACTGATGAAAATATACTAGTATAGACTGGTAAATGTATCTAATCTAAAGAAAAAACTATGTACAGTGCTTAATAAATGTATTAGACCAGTATAAGGTGTTTGCTGCTGCCATATGTAATTTAACAGTATTTCTGTTTACCAAATATCTTTTTTATGTTTCTATAATGGTTAATCCACCAGTATATGCAAAATCTTTTAATCAAAACCATATCTTTAATGCTAAAATATAACTATTGTTGCTATCCATAAATCTTCAAGTTTAATGTTTTCCAAAAATGACACCAAAGTCTGATCCAAAGTCTCTGGGAACAGCGAGAAACTATTTGGAGCTCAATAACAAAAGAGACTTTGCAAATTGGCATAAAAACAAAGCAGCAAGAACTCAGCTGTTTTCTGCGCCAAAGGATCTCACACGAAATACTGACATTTTTTTTTATTATTGTTTAATAATAATAACAAGAATACATTGGTTTTATATATGGCGCTTTTCACTGCAACACAACGACGATTCACAATAAAATAAACAAAGACAGGACAGGCAAAACACTCATGAGGAGCAATCGTGTAAGATGTGAGGAAAAGGTCTGTTTTTAGCAGTTTTTTTGTAAACAAGGACTATTTTGTCATTCTAATTGGTCATTTTCTTAATGAATAACAATGAAACTGTTAATTTGAAACAGGTTTTTAATCATCTATGAACTTATCTGTATTTTCTTGTATTCAGGACAGGTGCTCTAATAAATTTATTAAGCACTGTAGATATCTGAATTATAAAATAAAATATAAATATAACATGCAGTTTTTTTATTGATTTTTTTATGAGTACATTTTTATTTTTGCCCAAAGAGTATATTGAAAAATGCAGGCGTTAGACTGAATTAAATACCTACTTTCTGAGGGTTTTAATGTAAAATAAGATGAGAAGAAGCTCAATCCAGCTGCACATTTAGACACTTTTATTACAATAAAATAAAATAAAATCACTTGACTTAACTCAAATCATTTAAACTATTTAAACTTCCATTTTTCACAGCGCAGGAAGCTAATCGTCTCCAGCACGGCCCCCGCTCCGAGCTCTCACTCCTCAGAGCAGCTTTTCCTCTGCCTCTCCTTCCAACAGCTTCACATTCAATAAGCCACATGTTAAGCCTCGCTATCAACACGCCGCGTCCAATAACTGACCCGTCCCCCCCTCGTCTGCCCCCTTTACCCCCCCCCTCCTCCACGTCCGGCCCGCTCCGCCATTGTGGTCCGGAGCGTTAAGTCCGAGATAACAGGAGGCAAGTGACAAGCTGGAGCTGTAAAGGCCAAACCACACAAAAGACACCTGCGCGAGGGAAGCATCGACGTCGGCCGCGACCCCCTTCCCCGCCCGCCCCGCCGTCACCAGCGGCCGTGGCCCCTCCCCCCGCGTCCCGAATGCCGATGGCGGATCAATACTCCGCCTTCATTTGCAATTCATTATTAGCCTGTTATTGAGCCTGTTTACAGTGGGAGAGGTCGATAGGGCGGCTGTGTTCTGTGGTGTCCTCAGAGCTCCAGGGGCTCAAGATATGACGGACGGATTCGTTTATTTTTTTTGCACAGTAGTCGCCAAATTTGTAAAAAAAAAAATAAATAAATAAATAAATTAATAATAATATTAAAATTAAATTAAAAAATAAAATAATAAGAAGCAGAATTTTATTTATTGCTCATGCATCAACTTAAAGAGAATACCAACAGCAACAACAAAAATCTGACAAGCATAGATACATATTCCTGCCATTATTTGCCTTTTCTTTGCTGCATGAACAAAAGGAACAGGAAGAAGGTAAATCTGCTCCTTTCACAGATCAAAAATTAAACATTTCTTTAATAATCAATCCCCATCTTTTAAGTGTGATGACATATTTTGTTGTAAATTAATATTACATTTTACATTACATATTGTAATAATGTGTCCTATAGAAAATAAACTGGTTCTAAAATATATAATTCTAAAAAAAAATTCAAAAAAATCCAAATTTTCAGTTTCTAAAAAAATGATTACACGTTCACCGTAAATAAATATGCCCGTATTCGGGGTATAAAACAGTTTACTGCAAATTAATTCAACCACAAAATTATTTTATTTTTTTACCAATGTTTTACTGCTAATTAATTCATCCACAAAATTCTTCTTCTTCTTCTTCTTCTTCTTCTTCTTCTTCTTCTTCTTATTCTTCTTCTTCTTCTTATTCTTATTATTATTATTATTATTATTATTATTATTTTATTTTATTTTATTTTATTTTATTTTATTTTATTTTATTTTATTTTACTTTATTTTACTTTATTTTACTTTATTTTTATTTATTAATTTTTTTAACAACAGTCACATGTAATACTGTATTTTAGAAAAATATGTAATTGCGATTTTTCTGACAAGCATTGCGATAAGATTTACAATTTATGTTCCAATTAGAAGATTTACAGGATATACAGAAGAACTGACAAAACAGCTGAAATGTGTGTCATTTCAGAACATGTTTGTACAGATCTAAATTGTGTTGTCTGTGGAGGAAATAATGGTACTTTAAAAAATTGCAGCCTTTGTGATTTGCTAATTATGATTTTGATTTGATTTAGTTAAGTCTAAAATATCCAAAAAGCCCCAACTTGTCTGCAGAGTTCAGGGGTCATCAATTCGTCTAAACTATCGGTATCAATATCAGCCACAAAAAAAAAAAATATTTTTTTAAAAATCATATTGATCGATCTCTTCTTCTAATATCTTGGGCCTCATCTAGACCTGTCATGATAATAAATTTTGAAGCCTGTGTGTCTACAAACAATAAAGCAGAATTATTCACCAAAAATATTCTAAATGTACAATATTTTTAAATATTGTTGAGCTGTATAAATAGCAAAATTCAACACTTAAATAATTTGTTTGCTCATTTTAGTTCACAAATCTGATCATATTGAAAAAAAAAATCTCATAAAATCTCATAAATACAAAAAAATACCCCAAAATAATTGTTCTATTTATCATATATTGATGTCGATATAGACATAGTATTTATCATGAGAGGGCAATGACACGGTGGCATCAAAGGGGTCTGTTGTCCCGGGCCCCAGGGTCGTAGGGGCCCAAAGTTGGCCAATATGATTTAATAATGAGGGACAGCTAAATGAATAGGATTAGAATGGAAATATTTATTGTAATACAGCGAGTTCTTGGGGCTAGAGTTCCAAAGAAATGATCAGGTTTTGTAGATTTTCATGGTAAAGTACAGTGTAATCAATAATAATAACAATACATTTTATTTATTAGGCGCCTTTCTGGACACTCAAGGTCGCCTTACAACAACATAAACAAATTAAATACGATTTAAAAGATACAGTTAAAGTGGGACAGTATTTAATTGATGGATTGCCTTTAGTATTGTATTTTATTAGGGAATTGTAAGTAATAAGTATTAGGGATAACTATTTCTTGCCCCATCTGAGAGTATAGCATCATCACAAAAGCTGAAACCACCATTTGGATCGTCTTCCTATTAATTCGTATTAGAGGGAAGGGGGCCCATGTGAGGTTCCTTGCCCCGGGTTCCCCAAATGTGTGTTGACGGGCCTGGACGGCGTTTTAGGTCAAGGTTAAACAGGGGCCTCACCGCCGCCGCCGTCGTCATCGTACAGCAAAGGCATTTCAGATAATGTGCGAGGGCGGGGGCGGCGGGGGGGGCGGCGGGGGGGGACGGCAGCGAGCGGAGGACCAGATCACTTCCGACAGCTCATTTCAAATGCCAGCGTAAAAGGTCAGCATTTACATGTCTAATTTGCGTCTGCCAGGCTGGAGCGCCCTCGCCGGATTATGCGCCGCCATCACTCAAATCATTAGCACGTTTAGGGACGGCTTCTGTCGCTGAATGAGAAATAAGGAGGTCCTTCATGAAACCCACAGACATGCCCTTTAATTGGTCACAGAGAGGGTCAGTGTTAGAATCGGCTTTTAGGCTTTTATTGATAACGTGTTTTAGAATTTTGATGGATGCGAGTTTACTTATATTCCCTGATGAAAACAAACGCCAATAATGATTCTCGTCTACAAAAAGGACATGGTGAGAATTGATTTGAAGATTTTGCTGATCACTTTTAAAGCTCATTTAGGTTTTGCACCAATTTTTAACCCCGTACAAGCCTTAAATCCTCAGGCAGGTCCCTGTTAGCGGTTCCAAAGTCCGGACTCTAGACAAAGGGCAACCGAGCCTTTTTAGTCCGGGCGCGTCGGCTTTGGAACGACCTGCCGAGGAGATGAGACTCGCACCATCAGTATCATCTTTTGAATCACTTCTTAAAACCCATTTTTATTGGTTGGCCTTCCTTTAACTGGTTTTAGTTCTTTTTATTCCCTATTTCTTGTTATTCTATCTCTTTAATTCATTTAGTTTTTAGAATTAATCTGATTTGTAGCATCGTTGACTTTGAGTTTTTGTTTTATGTGCTATTTTAATGTGTTTTGTATTGTTCATTGCTCCGTAGTGTGTTTTTGATGTCATGTCAGGGAATAGAAATCAAAAAAACAGTTACTATATGACAGTCGGACGCCACTTCCCCTGGCGATGGAGATGCCTTGCCCAGGTACACAACAATAGTAAAAATAGGTCAGACCTGAGATTGAACTCGCAAACGTCTTAAAGGTCCCATACGACAGAAAATTAACTCTTGTGAGCTTTTATAGAATCAAAAACATACCTCTAGTTCTGTTATGTTTCATTCGCACATGATCTCTATATATTTAGTTAGGGTTAGGGCTTCTGCCAAACTGAAAACACTCTGTTCCACCTTGTGATGTCATGAGGTGATACAGTACTCCACCGTGCTATTAAACTCCATGCACCTTCACTAGAATGCAAGATTTGGAAGATTTCAGCTTTGTAATCGCCCGTCTCTACTGAACTAAAGCTAAAGGGTATAACTGTTAACTTGATAACTACCTCTTCATGACATCACAAGGTGGAGCTCAGCATTTCTCCAGGTATGTTTTGCATAATTAAGACTACATACACAGCAAAAACTGGAGGGTTAAAATTTCAGGGTAAAATAGAGTTGTTTTTTAACACAAAAAATGTTATTTTAACTATTTGAAAATTAAATGGGGGTTCGACTTGGGGTTATTTGCCAGATTTGATGTGGTTGAAGTTAATTCAACTTCCCCTAGTGTTAATTTGGCACCTCCACCCGCCACTTCAAACTTCTGCCAGAGACGACTAGTTTGAACCAGTTTTGTACATAATCTCATCTTAAATTAACTAAAATGACATGTAAAAATAAAACACCTCTGTGTACTGTTTAGCTAAACTCTCAAAACATTAATATAACTCTTGATTTCAGGGTTAAAAACTTTGGTCTAGTGTTACTTAATTAACATTTCCAAAAATGTTAAATTAACTCTAGAACAGATTGGACTCGTATAAACCCTGAGAAAATGTTCAAATTGATTCTGTGAGAGTCAGTTTTAACACTGTGAGGGTCAGAACTGATGCTGGACTCCCAACCATCTCTACACTGTTTGTAATATAGGACCTTCAGAATATTATTCGCATTAATGGCAGTGCTCATCAGAAAAATTGCAATTTGATATTTTTCTCCAAATCATTCAACCCTAATTAGTTCACAGAATGACTTCCTTTTGCGCTGTTCCTCCACCACAACTGTGTGAACAGGGTTTTGCTAATCCTCGGGTTGCTCTTTAGCAGTCGCCAGTCCAGAGCCTTTCCTTCGGCGCTAATTGAAAGACCACAGATCTGTCCCTGCTGCATCACATTTCAGATCATGTTTGTACAGATCTAAATTGTGTGGAGGAACGAAGGAGGAAATTATACTTGGTACTTCAAAAACTGCAGCCTTTGCGATTTGCTAATTATGATTTGATTTAGATTAATCTCGCATCCTTATTGCTTTCATCTTGGAGTCAAAGCAGTCGAGGCATTTTTGTAAAAAAAAAAAAATATCCAAAAAGCTCAAAAATATAGGTATCAGCCATGGAAAAAATCCATATCAATCGATCTTTACTAGTATTTTGGGCTTCATCTACTTTAGGCCTGTCACGATAACAAATTTTGAAGTGTGATTTCTTTGCTGAAGTAAAGATAAACTATTTAAACCAAACCATGAAGCAGAATTATTCACCAAATATTTTTCATGTACAATATTGTTGAGTTGTATAAATCGTGAAAGTCAACCCTTAAATCATTTGTTTGATCATTTTAGTTCACAATTCAACTTTCTACAGCTCAAACCTAGATATTTTAAATATATTGAGATATTTTGACATATCGTATATATCGATATAATGCTTATATTCACTTCTGTTTTCTCTTGTTTGGCTTCTCTGTGCTGGCCCCGCCTCCTCATGTCTCATTCAACACCTAATGCCCAAAGTGCCAAACAAAACTTCAGCACCACCAATCTTTTCCTCCATTTACCTCCTCACCATCAACAGCACATCCTCTGTCACAGGGAGAACACTCATATTCCCCTGAGTCGTGTTCTTTAGTCTGGCACAACCTGACCACATCAGGGCGAGAGAGATGCTTTTTTCAGTGTCTCTAGTTTATGCAAATGAGCCATGCTATTTTAAGTTTCGTGTCTGTAAAACGTAAACAAATGTGCCAAAGCTGCATTAAACACGTCACTATTTCAAACGGGCTGATGTGGCTCTGTAGTTCTGGTTTATATGTTGTAAAGTTGAGTTTATTTGTGCAGAAGATTTGAATGAATAATCTGCTGTAGTGTTGAACTTGTACAATCGTGTTTGGAAACGTTCAGTTTGATCTGTGCAGTGGATTGTGGGATACATCTGAGCTCCTGACCGCTGGGGAGGAACATGGATCTGTTAAAATCAGAAACACAAAGGTTTTATTGTCTTACGAGTGAACAGGTTCACAACATTAGGAAATTGTTGCGGTACTTGGAGCGAAACATAGACAAACACTACTAACCATGCAATAAATAAAATAAAGTATAAAACAATCAACTCTATAATGTAACACAAAAAATTACAAAATTACAAGAATATAACAGAATTAATGCAAACATGAGCTTGAGTTGAGTTGTTTTATTTTGATGATGAAAAGAAATCGGAAATATGAAATTGTTCTCACATGAACTGCTTACTTCTTTGCACTTCAATAAAAAAACAACCTCGTAGAATTTGGCATATTTGTTTTTTCAGTAGTTTTGGGGGTTATTTTTCCTGTACAGATATTGAGATATATAGTGTATTGATATTTTTGGCTCCATATCGCCCACTCCTACTCAAACTTGATCATATTGCAGCAAAAACAAAAAACAAAACATTTTTTACAACTGTGTAGAAACAGTCTTGCTAATCCTTGGGTTGCTATTTAGCAGTCAGCAGTCAAGAGCCTTTCCTTTAGCACTAATTGAAAGACCACAGATCTCTCCCTGCTGGACCCGTCGAAAACCCGTCCACGAGTATTATAATTGGAACTGTGGCTGGAGTAAGCAACAAGTCTTCAAGTCCCCACTGTCTGGAGCTCAGCACAGCACAGACACTGGCAACACGACCACTCTGGGCCTTTTAAACTCAGCCCTGTTGCTTTCTGTAATTGGAGCCGGCACAAAGGGACAGACTGGAGTGAGACGCGTTCACCTCCGGAGATACAATGTCAGCGTCGGCGTCCGCGGCTCCCAGACAGCGAGCGCGAAATGATGGGCTAATTATGAGCTCGCTTTGGGGAATACAAATCAGCCCGCCAAGTCATTATCGCCACCATAACTGTCTGCATTATAACAAATAGACCCGAGCGGAGACGGAGGAGAGGCGGCGGCCAGACTGAGCGGTTGTTCTTGGCTAAAGACTTAAAGGGACGCCGTTTTCTGATGTGTTATAATGTTGTTTCCTCGTCACAAACAGACCTGGAGTTGTGTTTTCTTTCATTCACCCGCGTTTAACGCACAAAACTTGCATATTTAGGCTGAGTTCTTCTCTCAAACTGAAAACGGCCTGTTCCACCTTGTCATGTAGTAATACAGAAAGAGCTCCACTGTGTTTTCAAACTTCATACCTTTTACTAGAATCATTTGGATCATTCCAGCCCAGGGAGTGTCAATTTCTATTAAACAAAACGTAAATATAATCAGAATTTAATTTAATTGATTTATTAGGTGCCTTTCTGGACACTCAAGGTCGCTTTACAACACCATGAACAAATTAAAAACGATTAAAACATACAGTTAAAGTGGGAAAGTATTTAATTTATTTAGTATTGTATTTAGTATGTATTGGGTAATGTATTGGACAGTATTTGAATTGATTGATTGCATTTAATTGGCCTACATTAACTTGAAAACTATTGCTACTATATGACATCACAAGGTGGAACGGGGAATTTTGAGCTTTGGAGGCGTAGACAGACTAATAATAAAGCGTTACTCCAATGTGTGAATGAAACAAAACACAACTCCAGGGATGTTTTTGAGGACATTAATTAAGATTCATGAACTAAAATCAAGAATAAAACAGTCAATAATAAGCTTTATATTCTAGTTTTTAGATTTTTTCATCTTAATTTATTCTTAGAATTAGTGTTTTATGCTTTATTTAGATCACTTAAAACTTAAAGATAAGATTATTGCTTAGAATAAGTTATTTTATCTTATTTTGAGATTTATGAAGGCCCAGATATATTTTCTTATTTTAAAATTCCTTGACAAGTAAATTTCACTTACTGCACTGGTAAATAATTTCACTTGTTTCTAGAGCATTTTAACTTAAAACAAATGTTTTTTTTTCTAGTTTTAAGGAGGGGTGTTTTTGCAGTGTGTAAAAAATAATCAAAGAAGAAGCTCACAAGAATCCATTTTACATAGCATGGGAGCTTTAAATTAACTACATTTTCCAGTAAAATTCCAAATCCTTTTTGTTTTTTTCCAGGTGAGAAGCCATTCGAGTGCAAGCTGTGCCACCAGCGATCCAGGGACTACTCGGCCATGATCAAGCACCTGCGCACCCACAACGGAGCGTCACCCTACCAATGCACCATCTGCCTGGAGTACTGCCCCAGCCTGTCCGCCATGCAGAAGCACATGAAGGCCCACAAGCCCGAGGACATACCCCCGGACTGGCGCATCGAGAAGACCTACCTGTACCTCTGCTACGTCTGATCACCCAGGGGAACGTAACCCGGAAGAGATGGGCGGGAGAGTTCGGGGGGAGAGTGTCGGAGTTGGAACAAGCAAAAGAATGTTAGCGACGACGAGACTTGAAAGGGTTTCGATTTTCAACGATATTAGTTTTCCGAAAGGGCAGGGATGGTGGCGGCGAGGTGTAAGGGTGCTAAACTAAAAAGGAAGACTTTTTTTGGACATTTTGGGGAAAGCGTCTCCAAGAATACGTTCGGAATCATCGGGTCATTCACTACATCTGCGAGTTCTTTCAGTTTCAGGTCATTTCGCGCAGTTCTGCAAATGCGCTGTGTGCTTGCTGCTGCCTCTAGGTGGACGATGTAGATTCTCAAGGGCTATCTACACCCAAGCACCAATATTTACTCCCAAAAAGACCATTTCTTTTGGTTGTGTATCGTGTTTAATCATAGTTGAGGTCACTTGACTAAGAAAGTAGAGCACTGATTTGCTCTAAATGTATCTGTAATGAGGATTTTGCCTCTGAAAAATGTGCAGCCGATTATTGCTGCATTTGAGGTCATGCTAGGGTGTAACCTTTCATGATTTGTTATGATTTCATGTTTATAATCTTAAATAATCTTTTGACAATGTAGAATTATTGCGTTGTAATTAACCTTTCCTCCAAATATGCCCAATCTATTCACTTTGTAGATTAAAAAAAGCATCTCTAGTTTCAATAGTTTTGTTCATAGCCATTATATTGTTAGATATGTAGCAGTTTCTAACATAAATTTGCTTAAAAATCAATTTGTATACTAATAATAGGAATTTTTGGTTAGATTATTTACCATGTAGTTTTTAGTTAGTCATTTCCCCATAAATAAATGAAAAAGCGTAATTCGCAATATTCTAAATAAGCTTCAAGGTGCACTGTGTCATTTTTCTGGTGCAGAGTCAATGCTATTTGCTTGTCTCCATGGAGATGTTTTTCGTTTGGATCGAATGTTCCACAGTAGAGCATTAAACGTACTGTATCTCCCTTGCGATTGTTCAGTTACAGATGTTTTATATCCCAAAACACCTTAAAAACGTGAATTCTTACCATGTGCTGACTTGCTTCTCCATAGATCTAATTAACTAACTTGTGAATTGGCCTGTCCCATTGTGATTGCGAAGTTTAATTCCTGTACTGTGGAATAGTAAAGGGATAACAGTATGGGGTCGAATATGAGCCAAAATTTAAATAACACTATAAATAATCTCCCCAGATAAAACCTCCAACTAAACCAACCAAACCCATTAAAACAAACAAAACAAACAAACAAAAAAAGCAATTCTTAAGCCTTGAAAGTGATGCCTTTGAGTAAAGATTATGGAGTATGTGGGCTATTTCCACTTTTGAGAGAAGCTCGAAAGCAGGAATCTAAATTTGAGAGCATTAAACATACTGTATCTCCCTTGCGTTTGTTGAAATACAGATGTTTTATAGCTCAAAACACCTTAAAAACATGATTTCTTACCATGTGCAGACTTGTTTCTCCATAGATCTAATTAATTAACCTGTGATTACCAAGTTTAATTCCCATACTGTGGAATAATAAAGGGATAATGGTAACATATCCATGAAGACAAGTAGCAGAAAAGTTACCTACAGTGCACCATTAACGCTCTATCAGGAAACGAGCAGCTTTTTCTTTCCCAACTTGTGCCAAATGACTAGATTCTTTGCAGATTCTTCCCAATTAAAAGCTCCGGCGTGCGAGTGTAGCAGCGTAGCCACATGTGTAGGTCCCAGTGCGTGGTGCGGAGTGGCCCTTGAGAATCCGGCGCAGAGTTCCACGGCATATGCAGTCGACGAAACCGTAGAACTGGACAGATGGGAGCACTAATGTAAACTGCAAACCAAGCACCTACTTTGGTTTGGAGGGGGGAGGACGGAAATGCTGCTGTGTTCGTTGGAATCCTCCTCCCGAGTTTTTTATTTTTTTATTTTTTGTTTTGTTTTCTATGATTTCTCAGCAGTCTTCCCTGGTCCTTCATCTCTGTCATATCAAGGGCTGGAGGTGAGGTCGCCATCTTCGCCCGACGGTTCTCGCCAATGCGCCGACGGGCAACCTACGTACAGACTTAAGTTTCATTGGATTTTTTCGCTTTTTGTCATATTCGGTTTAGCTCCGCGTCGTAGTTTATCATTATGGCTTGATTGCACAAATCAGTTCACGACAACAGTCTTTGTTTGATGTCAACGGTATATATACTCTCTTCATATCCACTATTTACAGGACATTACACCCAGCCTATTCACCTGTATCAGCAATAGATAACCTGGACTGCTATTACCCAAGTACATTGCCCGGATCATAATGTTCCACGATAATGATGAACTACGCAAACGTTGGTCACCACGGTCACGCCCCATTTGAGCACACGGACATAGCCGAGGGAGCCCTGTGGAGCAGGACGGTGTTTTTACTACGGGCTCAGCTGCTCACCTGTAAAACTAGTGAAGCACGGTAGAGACTGTTATACGGCATTAATATGAATGTGAAAGACTGTCAGGCCGGTCCAAGCTCGTGCTTCGAACGCCGACGCCGTCAAACGCTGCCTTTCCCGCGGAGAAGGAAGGCTCCCGGGATGTACGCGGCATACGTTCAGGCCTGTAGATACATATAAACACGGAGGTGATGGAGAGATTTCAGCAAATACTGCCATTTCGGAGAAGTGAAGTCAAGAATTACACTTTTCAGAGCTGTCGTGTGGCTAGTTGGAATGTATCTATGCAGACTTGACTAAAATGCAGTTCAAAGGGCCCATATTACGCAGTTTTCTGATCTATGTGTTGAATGTTGTTTCCGCATCAAAGTTGTGTTTATTTGGATCATTTCAGCCCTGGAGTTTTCAATCTCTACTGAACTAAAGGTAAAAAGTAGCTGTTAGTTTAGACCTTGTGTAGACCTGAAATAGACTTGATTTAGTCTTAGTTTAGACCTGGTTTAGACCTGGTTTAGACCTGACATAGACCTGGTTTAGTACTAGTTTAGACCTGGTTTAGACCTAACATAGGTAAAACTAAACTGAAAACTACCATTACATGCAGAGGCAGCGCTACCATTAGGCAAGAGTAGGCGGTCGCCTGGGGCCCCCAAACCTGGAGGGGTCCCCACCCACTAACGGCCGAGGCTTCAGAGCAATTTGATTTTCTCTCAATATGGCAATAAATGAGAGTAGTTTACTGTCAAACACTCAGGCCTCACAGCAAGAAGGTTGCAGGTTCGATCCCTCCCCGTGCCTGGATGGGTTTCCTCTGGGCTCCGGTTTCCCCCATCAACCCAAAACATGCAGCACCTCTATGAACTAACATCAAGGACCATGACGGTCCACCCTCTTGTGGGCTCACCACCAGCAGAGGGGTTCATAGAGGGGGTCAGGTGCTATGAGGATTGGGCAGCAAGCTGCCCCCACGACCCAGCTGGATTAAGCGAGAGAAGATGGATGGATATATATATATATATTACATACAGAGCATTATAATGAGAGAATTTTGAGCTTTGGACATGTAGAGAGGCTGATAACAAAGGGTTACTCGTGTGAATGAACCAAAACCCATCTCCAGGTCTGTTTTTGATGCGCTAACAACATTCTACCATTAAAGCTCATAAGAGTCATTTTGGCGTACTATCGGACCTTTAAATAACGTAGGCACAAAGGCTGGCTAGCTTACCAAAAATGTTATTGGTATGAAAAATGCCATTTTGTATGCAACATATTACATAGCGAGCATCAACTTTCTTTGCCGAGTTGAAATGCTGCTAAGCGAAGGCTACGAGCTAGCTTGTAAAGGTTTACATCGCTAAACTTGATTTAGCATAGTTTTATCTTTGGCTTAAAAGGGTATTTAGTTCTAGTACAAATCAGTGTTTTCCATTCACAGAGGAGACTTTGGTGGCCCTCGTAGTCTAAAAAGACACTCAACAAAAATCGGTGGTACAAATGATACTTTATGCTTCTAGTTTAGGGTGACCAGATTTTCAAGATTATAAACTGGGACACACCCGGGTCGGGATGGAGGATATAAATAAAATTGTGAAAAAAGCACGTCGATTACTCCATTCTCGACTCACGTGTGGGTCAGTTTATAATCTCGGTCAAAATATAGAAGTGCGGTCGTCTTTATTTTGACTAAACAAATGCAATTTATGTTCCTCTGGTTTAGACCTAGTTTAAAACCGATATAGACCTGGTTTAGACCTGGTTTAGTCCTGGTTTAATCCTGGTTTAGACCTGAAAAAGACCTGAAATAGTCCTGGTTTAGATCAAATTGGTCAAAAATAGGGTTAGGGTTAACCCTACCCTGTATAAAACTGGGACAAATGATCGGTTTTGGGACTGGAACTGTCCCAGGTAAATAGGGACATCTGGTCACCCTGTTTTTTTGTTGTTGTTGTTTTTTTGTTTTTTTTAAATCAGTGAGTCCAGTGACATTTATATTCTAAAAATGGTATTGATTAAACTGATTCAACTATGGATCACTTGAGCCTCCATAGTCTCAGAATAAACCTGTGGGAAATACTGACATACGCTAACTTAAGGTGAGTTCTGTTCTCAGCAATTCTCCAAATTTAAGCACAACAAAGTTAACCAGGAAGCAAATGCAAATGCTTTTAAGGTTAATTATGGAACAATACAAAGGAAAAAAAAAAAAAAACATAATTCTTGGCTTCACTTTTCACCAATAGTTTACCAAACATTTTACCCCAGCTCCCCCCTCGAAAGGCGGCGTTCGGCGGCGCAGGAAACGTCAAATCCCGGTTGGTACGGTGGAATTTTTTACAGCAATCACAAATCGAATGAAACGACCGCTGGAGGAGGGAACTAATCACTGATTGGACGAGCCATTGGCCAACAGCAGCTCAGGAGAATGGGTGAGGAAGGGAGGGACGGGGGAGGTCAGGGGGATGGAGCCGTCTGACAAGGTTAAATCAACTCTTCCACTGTGTGTCCCCCACGCTTCGTCTCCTCTCTTTTTTTTTTTATTATTATTTCGATTATTTGTTTTTTTTGTTTGTTATCTTTGACTTTTTGAGCTCGATCTCAACACATTGTACTTGAATTACCTCGTTTTGTGACCTCATGTTGTGTTTTTTTTCCCCTTTTGCGATGCATTGGGTGATAGCGTACGGAGAGATATCATAAGTGCCACAATTGAAGAGATTTTTACTTTTTTTCTTTTTTTTGTTGTAATTTTTGTCTGTTTCTGTGTGCATTACTTGTTACCAAACTTGGTATAACCCCGCTTGTTACGGAGTTGGAAGTTTGGTCATATGTTTATACAAGCTACCTCTTTAATTTTTGCGTTGCATAAGCACAAGAGTTTTTGTGTTTGCATTACTTCATCATTGCTACTTCATCTCATCGCTTGTGAGTTGATTTACGATTGTTTTTTAGTGTATATAGGCTACAGTTAATGGGGTGTGAAGTGGTGACAGTCAGAAAGTACGGGGTCGGATATGAGCCAAAATTTTAAAAATACAAAAACGATCTCCCCAAGATAAAACCTCCAACTCAACCAACCAACCGACTAAAAAAAAAAAAACGAACAAACAAAAAAAAGCAATTTTGAAGCCTTAAAAGTGATGCGTTTGAGGGAAGATTACGGAGTATGTATTTCCGCTTTCGAGAGACGCTCGGAAGCACGAATCTAAACTTGAAAATATGTGAATAGAATTGTAGTTTTATAATGTGAAAACGGAAAAAAAAATGAGCGAGATGGTTCCTCTTGAGAAAGCGCCCGGTTGTGGTTAACGATAGCGGCTCGTGCGTCTGGACAATTGGAACTGCAAAGTGGTAATCAAAAAGATGTTTTTTTTCTCAGCTCTCTACAATAAATAAGTGTATTCCTGAACAAGAGCCAACAGAGGCAATTTGATATATAAAAATTGTGATATTTTTGTATTCAGTCAGTGTCAGTCCTTTTTCCATTTGTGGAGGGTTAAAGCAGGGCACAACTTTGTATGTCTCCTATGTTTTTTACTTTCAATGGGTGTGAATCATTTTTGGCCTTGCTCCTCTTTGATATTGTTGAAAAAAAAATGTTGTATTGTAAAATTAAATGTCGCTTTTTCTGGATGTCAAAAACGCATTGTAGGTGAAGGACTAAATCTATCCGCCACAAATTTTACAACGTGCGTGTGTGTTTCCGTGAAAGTAAAAAAAATACAAGACGGCAAAGGGGGCGCCGTCGGGATAATTATTCTTATCTATGTCATTTTTCAATCAGACTTGACTTGTCCGCGGTTTTATTTTTGTTTTTTGTACTTGAAAAAAAGAAAAAAAAAAGAAGGGATGGCATGTCCCGCTCGTGGTGTCTTGCCATTTTATTCTTAACACTGTGAGCCGAAAGGGGCGGCGCTGTCGTGTGAGCCCGCCCCCCAAAATCATATCCACCCAATACAATATGCCCATTTTACGGTTGAGACTGAAAAGCCACAACGCAAAACCCAACCCATTGTCTTTTGAATGTTTTTTTACAGTGCGGGTGTGTAACTGTGTGTGTGTGTGTGTTTCGGTGGAAAAATGCACTAATCGAATCAGATACAAAATAAAATGATATTCTATGCCACTTTTTTTTCTCTATGTTGGAAAAAAATCTCTATATATCCATTGGCATTGATATAGTTCTTCCCTCAGTGTTTCTCCGATGTTTCTGTACTCTCTTTGTGCCTAAAAATGGAAGTTGTTCAACAAAAATATCCATCTATATCTGCTTAGTTTTCTGTACTTCAGAAGAAAAATGTAATTGGTGTCTACAGTTACCCAGGGATGTCATGACGCCACAAAATAACCCCTTACTTTTTTTGTTTTGGTTCTGTTTTTGCTCGTGATCACACATCCTGGCAAAATAACAAAAAGTTCTGTACGTACAGTATGTATGGAATAAATTTAGTACTTGATCAGATTAAATATTGACTGAAGCACTTAAAAGACTTCACAAATGAAAAACATGCGATCGTGTCGACTAATATAGGAAAAATATAGGATTAAGTCTGTCATATTTGATCACTGTTACCTGTGCTGGTTTCAGTGCTGATTCAAATGTTCAGATGTTAAAATTTTATATGTTATAGTTAAGTAAGTTTGTATGATTTATATTCTGAACCCAGTTTATTTAAGTTTTCTCCAAACAAGTAAAGGAACTTACCAGTTTGGTCGGCTAGTAATAACAGAATATTACATAATACTCGCCTTTGAACATTAATTTTTTTTTTTCTTTCTTGAGCTTAACTAAGTTTACTCACTTAAATAAGACATAACATATGAGTAACTACAGTTGACTTAAAGAAAATCTGGGAAAAAATTATGCTTTTCTTTGTGACGTCTTTCTATGTAACTTCAAAAAAACACCTTTTTGTAGGCAAACGGTCAGAAAATTTTACATTTCTGGAAAAAAAACTAAACATTTTGTTTTTAGCTTGTACATAAATCCTGTGTGTTGCATTTCAGCAACAGGTTTGCTGATAACATTAGTACAAAACCCAAAATGCATACTTGTTTACAAATTCTAACAGCCATTCTTTTTATTTTATTTAATTTTTTACTTTTTGGCTCTTTTAGGTTTCTGTATATTTTTTCAAACTTTTTTTTTAGCCTTTTTGACACTTTTAGGTTTCCGTACCTATTTGCAAGACATCTTTTTTTAACCTTTTTGACGCTGTTAGGTTTCCGTACCCATTTTTTCAGACTTTTTTTTTTTTTTTACCTTTTTGGCTCTTTTAGGTTCCCGTACACATTTTTCAGACATCTTTTTTTTTTTTTTTACTTTTTGCCTCTTAGGTTTCCGTACCTATTTGCAAGACATCTTTTTTTTAACCTTTTTGACGCTGTTAGGTTTCCGTACCCATTTTTTCAGACTTTTTTTTTTACTTTTTGCCTCTTTTAGGTTTCCGTACCTAACATTCCCCACCGTAATGACTCAAAAAAGGGGGAAGTTGAATCATGACATCCCTGGAGCTGGCAACTCTGTGTGTTTTTTGGTGTGGTGTTTCTTAGAGCAACGTAGCCATCCTCCATGCAGTGTCCAATGCATGTACCATCCCAGGTCTACACCAACTGTCTCCTGCACCAATTTTCAGTCTCTTAGCACTGAGGACCAATATTCCAGTCGGACCAACGTTCAAACTAAACGCTTTCTTTACCCTCTCTTTACCTGGCGTTGTCTGCTCAAGTGCCAGTTGAGTTATATTACAAAAAAAAAAAAAAAAAGATAGTGTTTTTATTATTATGATTTGAATTTTTCTAGTTTTTGTCTACCTCAGCACCTAATCTTAGCCTAATCTTAGAAGGTGCCCAATTATTATGTTTTAGTTTCTATTTTCTGTTGTCTCTTATTGATGTATCATTTAAACAAAATTAAATAAAAAATTGCATTAGAGCTTTGCAAAACTGGTCCTGTGTCTTTTCCAGCTATACGACGTTGTGCTATATTTTTGTTACCGTGGCAGTAAGATTTTTTTTTTCTGTTGTTGTTGAGTTGTGCCACCGATCTATAGCCACCGTTTGTTAAAAAATAGTTTTGTTTAATTTTTTTCTGTTTTATTTTCCGATGTAGAGTCAGACACATCTCTTTGTAACATTTCAGTGTTCTCTGATGGAGTGTGAAAAAATAAAAAAGGAAAAATAAACCATCTAATGCTGCAGGTTCTCCTGGTGTCAGTGTTGTGTGTTTTATAGAACATATTTCTACATATTTATAAAGCATGTATATAAAGTGCATGGGGCCTTACTGAGTGCATAAATGATGAACACAATTTCTCTTTCATACATTTCCAGTTTCCATTTAAAACAGTATAACTATATATTTACTGTATATATAATTCCAGTGTAATGTAAAATGTAAATTTATTGAAGTTTAAACTCCAAAAACTCAGAAATGAGAATTTCCCTGTAACATCTATTTTACTAAAACACAAAAAAGCCTTATTTTTTTTTTACATTATTGCATTTTTATACTACATATACAGTATTTAATATTTACAGTAGAAATGTTATTATTCGTGTTTATTTACAAGTATCAGACAATAATGCTGCACATTATAGCAGCTTTTCTAATGTAATGAAATACATTTGCAGTGTCTTTGTTCATCTAAAACAGGGGAGTCCAAAATATGGGCCGGGGACCAATTTTTGGCTGAATCGGCCCAAATGTCCAAATTTACACATTTTATCTCAAATATTGAAAAATTCTGCTATAACTTCATAAATGAAAACATCCCGTATATTCTGGGACTGCCCGAAACTGACAACATTTTGGAAAGAGGTGCAATGGGAAACTGAAAACTGTTTGGGGATCAAAATTGTATTGGGGCCGTCCATTGTAATAGTAATTTTCATTTGTTAAAAATTCTACTCTTAAATGCTAAAAAAAATGAAAACTGTCTCCTGGCTCAGGCCACTGTCCCCACATTTACTCAGTGGAAAAGTAAAGTAAAAGATGTGTATCATATGGAGCAAAGAGCTGCAAGGTTCCAGATGAAGACAGATTTATTCATGGACAAACTGTCTTCAGTTCAATCCTATATTTCAAATGAACGACTGTCTTTTATCAATATTTTTTGTGTGAGTTTATGGGCAACATTATGAATAGTAAATGAGACAATATGTATGACTGCATCTACACTTTCACTTTATTTTATGTCATTTTATTTTATTGTATTTTTACTGCTGTTTCATAACTATATGTGGCTTGCACCAAAAAATATTTAATAAAACAAGTTCAATAAAATAAACAAGAATAGCAAACATCTTGCAGTGATACACACCAAATATGGGCGTATAGGATGTGGGGGCTTGGTCAAACCTACATCAAAAACAGCATTTAGATTTTCTTTTCTGTATCTGTGGCCCTTTGCTCCAAATGAGTTTCAATATGTTACATTTAGAAAATCTCATCTAAAATATTTACAGCTAATCTGTGGTGTAGGTTATAATGAATAATATTCCATTACAAATTAAATGGAATTAAAATATGGAGAGAAAACTGGGCCATAGTGGAGAGTTAAATAAAACCTTTGCTGAAATCGTTGCAAATGTGAAAACAATTAAAAGGCCAAAAATGTGCACACTTTTTTGTGTCTCTTCAGAACAAGAAAATTATTTGGGCGTTCATTCTTTTTTATTATGAATATGAATATTATTGGGCCAAAGAAGCAGGCCTTCATTTTCAAAGAGGCCAAGATTTTAAGTAGTAGAAGTAGTAGTTAGTAGAGTCGTAGTTTAAGTAATATTTGTGTGATCATTATCAGATTTTTCCGGTGCCGTCCACAGCTTTTAGTACAAATATCGAATCAAAATTAAATACACATTTTATTAGAACTATATATAGTTAAATTACAGTAATGACGAGGTGATAATCCTGTTGATTTGGACTGTGTAACTTTTTATCAATTGACATATATATATTTATTTTATTTTTTTTGAATGTTACACACTATGGACTTTTGCTTTTTCGCATTCACTCAACAACAGGAATTTTATTGCCCAAAAATAACTTGAAAAACATTGTGAGCGGTCTCCATAGACAGTATACATTTCCTATTAGGCAAAGTTGACTTTTATGAGCTCAGAAACAAATCTGGAGTTGTGTTTTGTTTCATTCACATGTTTGAGTAATGCTTTATTATTAGTCTGTCCACATTTCTAAAACTCAAAATGCTCTATTCTACCTTGTGATGTCATGTAGTCTTCAAGTTATTGTCGACCTCTTACCTTTTGTTAACACTAGAAATCTGCAATTCCAGGCCTGAAATGATCTAAATCAGGGTTTTCAAATTGGGTGAATGTGAGCCTCCCCTTAGTGGAGTTGTGTTCTTGCAATGATGAGTTTCAACAACAACTGATAATATATTTTTTTAATATTGTATTTTCATATGCAGGCCTAAATGAGGCGACTTTTAACATCACTGAACATCAGTCAGTCAATCCAAACCAACAGAACATGCTCAACATTAGTAACCGGTGCCAAAACTCACGCTGATGATACCTGATGGCAGAAATCGGCACATTTAACAGATCACACACACACGCACAATTACCAATATCAACACTGCTGCAGATGTGTACAGATGTGGATCATTACTTTTTTGTCAAAGAGCCGCTGGTGTCATCAGTTGAAAACCTCCTACATGAGTCTAGTGAAGGTGAGTGAAGTTTAAAAACGCAGTGGAGCACGTCCTGTATTACCACATTACATCACAAGGTGGAACAGAGTGTTTTCTAATGAAGAGAAGAGGGTTTGTGTGTTAGACATGTGTGAATGAGACAAAACACAACTCCTGGTCTGTTTTTGATGAGGAAACGACATTCTAAAGCTCACAAGAGTCAGTTTTGCGTAATATAGAAGCTTTAAATAATACATGTTTCAAATGCAAAGGGAAAACATACTTTGCATAAACTTATTTAGATGTGGGGTTGTTTTGTGGGTGCAAGCTGAGCTGCAAAAATATCCCTAAACCAGAAGTGATGCAATTCTGTGTAACTCGTCCCCCTCGTGCAGCCTCCGTCTCCATCTGGCCCTGTGCCTCCGTCATACCCCTAACGCGACGGTCTGTCCAGCCCCTGAACTGTGCACGAGCACGAGGAGAGTGCACGTGAAGGAGCGTGCACGTGACATTACCATTAGAAGGGGAAACCGGTCGAGTCTAGACACATACAGGACTGTGCAAAAGTTTTAGGCAGGTGTGAAAAAGTGCTGTAAACAAGGAGTAAAAATATAAATAATGATTGTTTTAATTTACAAATGCAAAGTGAGCGAACACAAGAAAAAGCCAAAGTCATTCAAAACTATCTTTAGCATAAAGAAGAAGTCGGACTCATCTCGGACGGGAATGAGATCTCTTCCATCTCTTCAGGACCTGTTCACCTCCAGGACTCGGACACGTGCAGGTCGAGTTGCAGCTGACCCTTCTCACCCTGGACATGGACTTTTTGACCTACTCCCCTCAGGCAGGAGGCTACAGAACCTCTCGCCACAAAAACAGTTTCTTCCCCTCTGCTGTTGGACTCATAAATAATAACACTCGGACTGGTCCCACCCCCCACTCTGCTTCTGTCACATGACCCTGTGTTCTCGCACCTGCCTGTTCTGCACTGATCACTGATACTCTCATACTCTATATTATTATACTCCTGTAAATTTGTAAATTTTGTTATATTATATAATAGCTTTTTTTCCTACTTTATTTTATTCTATTTTATTTGTTGCATGTCAGTGTTTGTCTACATCCTGCTCCAAGTACCGCAGCAATTTCCTAATGTTGTGAACCTGTTCACTCATATAATCAATAAAAAACATTCTGATTCTGATTCTGATTCTGAAGTTGTGTTGGTGCTGGTCGGGCCCCACAGGCCCTGACCTCAACATCACGGAGTGTGTCTGGGATTAACATGAAGAGACAGAAGGATGTGAGGAAGCTCCATCCACACAAGATCCGAGCTTAGTTCTTCAACATGTTTGGAACAGCGACCAGCCCAGGTCCTTCACAAACTGTCTGCAGGTACAGCTCTGGAAAAAAAGTATTAGTGTTCTGTTGTTTTAAAATGAATCTGATCTTGTTTTCTTCGCATTATTTGAGGTCTGAAAATATTTAATCTTTTTGTTATTTTGCCCATTTGTCATTTTCTCCAAATAAATGCTCTAAATGATTTTTATTTAGAATTTGGGAGAAATGTTGTCAGTAGTTTATAGAATGAAATAAAAATGTTCATTTTACTCAAACACAAATGTATAAGTCATAAAATTAGAGAAACAGATCATTTTGCAGTGGTCTCTTATTTTTTTCAGAGCTCTAGAAGAACTGATGCTCTTTTGAACGCAAAGGTCACACCAAATATTGATGTGATTTAGATTTTGGTTCATGAGGTTCATACCATGACGATATCGTATTGTGAGACTTGGATATCGTTACACCCCTAATTGGAACCACTGCAAAATATTCAAAATGAACTGTTTTTTGCATTATATTAAGCAAAAATGACCTTTTGTGAGCTTTAAGGCGTGTTATTAATGTTGTTACCTCCTCAAAAACAGTCCTGCAGTTACGTTTTGTTTCATTTACGCATGTCTGAGTGATTCTTTATCAGTCTGTCTACATCTCTGAGCTCAAAATGCTTTGTTTCGCCTTCTACTTTTCATGCTAACACTGACTTATTACCTTTTGTTCAGCAGAGATCGGCAATTCCAGGGCTGAAATTGTCCAAATGATTTTAGGTGTGTGGAGTTTAAAAACACAGTGGAGCACTTCCTGTATTACCGTAAGACATCACAAGGTGGAGTGTTTTCTGTTTGAGAGAAGAACTCAGCCTAAATATGCAGGATTTATGAGTTAACCATGTGTGAATGAAACAAAACACAACTCCGGGTCTGTTTGTGACGAAGAACATTATAACGCAGATCAAAAAATACAAAACAGAACAATGTGGGTCGTTTAATTTGACCTTGAGAGCTGCGTTACTATTTATCTGTTCTGGGGCAAGACAAGAAATGTTCAAATACATGGAGACAAATACAAATACATGGTACAGGGCCTTGAAAGCTTTCACTGTAATTCATACAAATGCATTCATAACCCGCTTCACTCACCTCTCTGGAGTAACGGAGACTAAATGAGGGGAGCAGACGGATGACTCTGGCCTTTCACATTTGTCAAGACGAGTTTATGCCTCTGTTTGTGACTCACCCTCTTAGAATAGAGAGTCAATAGAGCCAAACACAAACAAACACCGGCTTAAAGAGGTGACAGAGGGAAGGAAAAACAAAATGAAAAAAGATGTGCGGCATCAGTGAGCCCGTATTGCTGGTTTCAGACGACGTCAACACAAAACGAGCTAAAATTACTAGAGTTAAAAAGCAGATTTTGGAAAAAAACCTGTCATTTCTGGACTATAAAACAGTAGGGGTGTAATGATATCCAAGTCCCACAATATAAATACAATATACAATATTGTCACGGTATGAACCTCACAGCACAATATTTATTGCGATATGGTGGGGAGCCTCCCGATATTACGATATTCTACATAATAACAAGACTGACATTTTAAAACGCTTTGACCAGTCATTTGGTACATTTATTGTCATTAGGGATGGAACGATATCCAAATCTCTCTGTACGATATTTTCACCATAAACATCTCACAGTACCAGATTTATTGCAATATTTTGTGGACTATGCTACTTTTTCCTCTAAAAATGCCTTCACAAGACAAAGAATGAAAATGTAAAAGTGCTTAGAACAGTTATTTCTTCATGTCGTCTGCACTGAAACGGAGCAAAGGATCATGGTCTATGTAGTTCCCTCTGTTTTTTTACTATTTCTGCATCAGAACTGTTCATTTAAGCAAAGAGACTTGGGATTCGATATATTGTGATGGTCCACGATATTATTGTGAGACCTTTGATGATACAATATCACCAGATTTCATTTTATTATTGTTACATCCCTAATAAACAGAATAAAGTATTTTATTTGTACTTTTTTGGAGTATAGGCAGAGCTGAAATTTTGTATTCTTTCTCACAGTTCTTTTATTCTTTAGTTCTTAGGATTATACTGTGACCTGAATGCTACGATATTTATTGCAATATTTTGCGGCAGCAAGATTCAAGATGAAAGACTTAATTAAGGGTGCATTGTGTAACTTTTCTGGTGGAGGGTCTATCAAACACTTTTATTATATTTTACCGTAAATAAATATATATTACTTTTTTTAAGTATTACCGTTAAAAGTAACTATTTTCCATGTAAATTTTCAGGTAAAACAATTGTTGTTTATTATTTTATTATATATAATTATATATATATATATATATTATATATTTATTATATATTTTATTATTTTTATTTATTATTTTTTTACTGTAAAATATTGTAATAAGCACATTATTTAACTGTCTAATCAACAGTATCAACACATTTTTTGCTGTAAATGAAGAAAATGTTTTATTGTACTTTAACGGTTGAATTTAGGCAACCACAGCTACAGTATGTTCCACAGTATGGCATTAAACCTTTCTACCTTCCTGGAGACCAAACCAGACCAAGTAACAGGTCAGATCTGTGGAGAGGCGACCCTGCTCACAGTCAGATGCCTGTTTTTCTAGGTATTTTTCAGTTATACAAACCATCTGTAACTGAATAAATGTGAGGTAGAGCTGTTTAATGCCATACTGTGGAATATTCTAAGCAGTGCAATGATATGTCCATACAGTAGAAACAAGCAGGTGATGGAGCCCCAACCGAAAAGTTACATAGTGCACCTTTAATTAATCATTTGCGGTAAGAAATCCGCATTACTGTGCTGAAAGAGAATACATTTTACCATGGAGTTTCCACTGTCCTCTATCTCAATTTGAAACTTCTTTATCGTGTTATGAACCCAAACAATAACTGCAGCGTCTTTTCCCCTGATGTGTAAACCTTATGAAATAGTGATGATGCACAGCTGTCCCTCCTGCTATAACGTCCCCCGCCGCCCAGCACCGGCATGTGGACAGTTCCTCTGCGTTTGGCCGAGAGCAAAGAGGAAATGAGCTGTTTTTGTGCCACTTCTGCTGCTCTGCTCCCGCTTTGATCCAATTGTGGAACATGAGAAAGGAAAAGCGGGGCCGGTGATGGACAAAGCAATATGGAGGGGCGAGGTTTATGCGAATTACGGCTAAATGATTTCACATCTGTCTCCCTTTCTTGTTTAAAGGTCCGATATTACGCCGTTTTCTCATGTTATAATGGAATTTCCTAATCAAAAACATATCTGGTGTTTGTTTTGTTTCATTCACACATGTTTAACAGACAAATCCCGCATATTTACGCTGAATTCTTCCTTCAAGTAGAAAACAGGGAGTGCTCTATTGTGTTTTTAAACTCCGTACACCTTCAGTAGAATCATTTGGATGATTTCAGCCTCGGAATTGCCAATCTCTGCTGAATAAAAGGGGAAAGATAGCTGTGAAAACTACCACTTGATGACATCACAAGGTGGAACAGAACATTTTGAGCTTTGGAGATGAATGAGACAAAACACAGCTCCAGGTATGTTTCTGATGATTGATATTGTGACACTGTTAATGTCTTTTTATACTTTATGAATGAATAAATAAATATATACTGTATATACTCTATGCTCTTTAATTAAGATGATCTAAATGAAATTCAAACCACAAAATCACACATTAGTGATCAGAGGGAACATTATTAGAAAGAAATCAGATGTATATTTTGGGTTTTTGTACCAATGTGTTCTTTAGTTCTAAAATATTGTAATGGTCCCAAACTAAAAAAACAAAATTGATTCTCTTGAGCTAAGCCATGTTATAATGTTGTTTCCTCATCAACATTAACAACATTATAACACGGCTTAGCTCAAAAGAATCAATTTTGTTCAGTGTTGGACTTTTAAAACATTTTAGATCAGGGGTCTCAAACTCATTTTGGTCCGGGGGCCGTATGCAACCTACTTTGATCCCAAAAGGGCCGGATCAGAAAACTCAGTTCTCTCTTCAAGTTATTGTATTTTTCTCCGTGTCTCGTAGTGGTGTTTAAGATTATATTCCTCGAGCAACGCCACTTGTTCCAAACACACTGAGCACAGATTTCCCATTCACCTCTGTCAACAAATAAGAATTAGACTATTTTTCTTGGGAAATCCTGAACTCAGCATCTGCTTTTCTCATTTTTTGACATTTTGCTGATGAGGGTCACGGTCGACAGTCAAAACGATCGTCCTTTAAGAGCGTTTGGAAAGAGGAAAGTCTTCATTTGTGCTGCTCTGGTGGGAGTCGCAACGTACAGAAACGCCAGAGACGCTGCTATGCTAAACGGTGCAGAAAATTAACAGAAAAATCAGAAAATTTTAAGTATTTTAATAGAAAAATCAGCCGAGGGCCAGATTAAAAGTCTTGGAGGGCCGGATCTGGCCCCCGGGCCGCATGTTTGACACATGTGTTTTAGAACTAAAAGACATACAAGGTACAAAAATCCAAAATATACATTCATGGAAAACATCTGATTTCTTTCTAATAATGTTCCCTCTGATCACTAATGTGTGATTTTGTGGTTTGGATTTCATTTAGATCATCTTAAAGAACACACAGTATATACAGTATATATTTATTTGTTTAGTTCATTCATAAAGTATAAAAAGACGTTAACAGAGTCACAATATCAAACATGCAAGAAATGAAAGCAAAAGAGCAGAAAGAAGAGTGACCTTATGTCCTCTGCCCCCTTTTCCCTTTCTAGACACATTAACACCGATATCGCTGTGAAACATTTCAAATCAGTACGTTTCATTTCAGTCACAATTATTAATCAATTCCGAGCAGAAATCATCGCTTTTATGCACAACAACTTCTTTTTCATACATACACATCGCACTGGATTTAATGTGGACTTTAAATGCCGTCATTGTACTTGATTCTTTGATTTCTTTTTCAAGACTGTATCATAACTGAACTTCTTTCACAGTGATGCTTCACTCCACAACTTTGGTTCTGAATCTGGGTTTTTTGAACATGCAGGTTCCCTTTATAATAGTAATAATAATGCATTTTATTTATTTGGGGCCTTTCTGGACACCCAAGGTCGCCCTACAACACATGTGTCAAACATGCGGCCCGGGGGCCAGATCCGGCCCTCCAAGACCTTTAATCTGGCCCTCGGCTGATTTTTCTATTAAAATACTTCAAATTTTCAGATTTTTCAGTTAATTTTCTGCACCGTTTAGCATAGCAGCCTCTCTGGCGTCTTCTGTACGTTGCGACTCCCACCAGAGCAGCACAAATGAAGACTTTCCTCTTTCCAAACGCTCTTAAAGGACGATCGTTTTGACTGTCGACCGTGACCCTCATCAGCAAAATGTCAAAAAATAAGAAAAGCAGATGCTGAGTTCAGGATTTCCCAAGAAAAATAGTCTAATTCTTATTTGTTGACAGAGGTGAATGGGAAATCTGTGCTCAGTGTGTTTGGAACAAGTGGCGTTGCTCGAGGAATATAATCTTAAACACCACTACGAGACACGGAGAAAAATACAATAACTTGAAGAGAGAACTGAGTTTTCTGATCCGGCCCTTTTGGGATCAAAGTAGGTTGCATACGGCCCCCGGACCAGAATGAGTTTGACACCCCTGCCCTACAACAACAGCTATGGCGCTTTTCCACAGACACGTCCTCAAAGACGCTTTACAGAGCGTTATGAACAGAGCATTGTTCATTCACTCCAGACCCGATGGTAGTAAGTTACCACCAACCCGGGAATCAAACCTGGAACCTTCTTGCTGTGAGGCGTGAGTGCTTTTTTAAATTGTAGTGGCTTGTTCTCATCTCAAACAGCTATTAAATATTGCGCTTGTGTCGGCGAGTTATAATCTATGACCTTCATGGTTCAGTGGGTTTATAATTTGGACAAAATGACTTAATAAAAGAAACAGTCAGCTGATTTCCATGTTAAAAAACAAACAAACTGCGGTGCCCAATGGGGGTGTTTTCAATTTGAGAGAAGACTAAATCTGCGAGATATGTTAATGAAACAAAACACAGCTCCAAGTATGTTTTGAACCAGGAAACAGCATCATAACATAGATTTTAAAACATGTGTATAGTCCCTTTACTTTACACACAAACTCTTACACGGTTGTTTCATTTTATTTGATTAAGAAAATGATAATGTCGCTTGTAAATGGAGTTGCAATAGAAGTTCATGTTTTTCAAAGCAGTAAAACACTTATATTTGGTTGTATTTACTTTTAAGCATTACATGTGAGAATGTACAGCTTTTAAATGTATTTTTCACAGTACCGTGCCATCTATTTTATTGATTTATTTTTATTTATTCAATATTTTTACCAGGTAAGCCAGCAGAAACAGCACAAACACACACTCACACATCAACCACAACATGAAAGAGTGAATAGAGACACATGAGGAAGTGAAACATTTGCAGATTAAAGATATGAAAGTGTTAAAATCATGAGCAACGATCCTGTAAAATACTTTGCAAGGAGTTATTTAAAAGTCGACAAGAGACATAAACTAATTAAGCTTTAAAGTCTATTGAAGGTGGTTCCAGTCAGCTGCTGCAGAACTGAAATGAGAAGTAGACAAAAGCTGTGCGAGCTTTAGGAAACACCAGGGTCATGTGTTTGTCGGAGCGCAGTGGATGTGCAGGAGTGAGTTGATGTAGGACAGAGTTTTACCAATTAAACATTTGTAAAAGAACGGTAACAAGTGGGTTTGTGTGCGAATGTGGAGAGAGGCCACTTCATCGAGGAGTAAAGTGCGCAGTGATGGTTGGTAAATGGACGGCTGCGTGATAAATCCCATTATTATCATCTTATGGAGCAGAGTTTTTGATGCAGATGTGTAAACTAAGTCTCCATAATCAATGATCGGAAAGACGGGAGTTTTAAAAGCTCATCTGTTTTTAATGCCGATATAGAAAACCTATTCTTAGTTTGACTTTAGTAAACAGACTGTCAATGTGTTCAAAATTAAAATGAAATGAAAAATCGAGCCGTACGCCTTTTGTAATGATCAACAATTTGGATCTCCATCTCCAGGCCAATGTACAACTTATGTGCTTGTCTTTGCTGCCCCCTTCTGGCTATAGAGAGTACTGTAGACTGCTCTAATATTGATTTCTGCCTTATCTACACTTAATTAATGCTTTAATATTAACATTTCAACTAAATTCAAGCAATTGTATTTTGAGGAATGTGTAATCCTCTAACTACTGTGTCCATTTGAATTATTGTCTAGTCCAGATCTGCGGAGAGGCGGCCCCAGTGACAGTAAGAATTCATGTTACAAGGTACTTCTTTTGCAAAAAAAACATTACTTAACATTTTAGTTTAGAAACCACATAATACTCGCCAATGAAATGGTAATTGGTATGCTAATTAGCTGTTACTTAGCTATTAATTGGTATTTATATTTATAATTGGTATGTAACACTTATTAATGCTTGTTACAGTTGCCGTGCATGTACAGAAACGTCTATTGTAATCCAAACTATTTCACTGGGTAGAAAACTGTTAATGTCTTAATACTAAAATACAGTCTTAGCCAAAAATGCATTGAAAGTACTTTATAAATATGAATAAAGATGCAATTAAGCACTTATTATGCATTTTACTATTGACTACTTATCAGTATGTGGTCCGTAAACTAAAGAGTTACCAAACATTAGTAATTAAAGAATTGCAAACTGCACACGTTTATAATATCATAGTGCAACAGTCAGGAAATGCAATAAAATCTGCATCAAACTCCCCACTCGGAAAGTTACAAAGTACACCATTAATAGCTTGACATATTTCCTTTACATACATTTTACAATTTAATGTAATAGCAGAGAGCGAAACAGGACATTCCTTTGCATGTGGAGCATCTTCTAAAACAGTCATTTTTGGTACATGCTTGTGTTTGTACCTGTATTTCTATGGCAGAATGTTTTTGTAGTTACCATGGTGACACATTGCACACTTCAGTAAACACAGCCACAAAAGGTTTTAAGGCAAAACTCAACAAAAAGCTAAGAGTGACTAAGTAAAAAACTGTGTGTGACTGTAATGTTATGTGAGAGAGACTTTAGTCGTATTTCCAACTAAATCGGCTCTTTCTGCACAGATTGTTTTTAAAATAAAGCTCAGATTAATGTCTAATAGCGCTTCAGACAGAGCAGAGCCTTCAGTTAGCATCACACCCCAAGGGAATGTTGACGAATCAGCTGCAAAGTACCAATTATTACATAAAATAAAGCAAATGTTTCAGTCATTACAAAAACACATCATTTGAAAGAACTCACACACATGCATCACAGAACAGTGAGAGTGGATATGTTGTCTTATCTGCAAAGAACATTGTTTTACCTACACAATTAATAAACTTTTGTGCCTTCAGTAACATCATTATTAGTTTGTACGACCATAAACGAAAAAATAAATCCTTACATTCTTCATTCTCATTATTTTGCTACGATCATAAACGATAAACCTCTGTGCCTTTTTTTATCATTATTATTAGATTGTACGACCATAATGCAGTACAATACAAAAAAGAGAAAGAAATTATATTTAGTGTGCATAGTATGTAATTTATTTAGCTATTTTGCTATGTAAATAATTGTAAAGTTTTGATCAATCTACAGCAATTACATAACTCCTTTTAGAGAAATGTGCTTTTCTGTTGTTTACAATGTTTACGTAGTATGTATATGATTATTGTTTCTCTCAACTCAAAATCTAAATTGTTGCCTTGATGACTACTTACCTTCAGGTCGCTATTTCAAAATTATTTCTGTTTATCATTCACGCCTTCCCATAAACTGCTCTCACCTATTTCCATTCAAATTGCACCGACAAACACGATAATCCGGCACGAACTACTTTCAAATTCCACCGTTCATTTTGTCCCTATGGTGTTCCACAAGGCACTGCAATAGGACCATTACTTTTTTTTACTTTAACACACCATAAACACTGTATTATTACACTGAGTCAAGCCCCCTGCCACACTGCCCATAATGTGCCCAGGGTGATGCTGTAGGTTACCATAGCAACCAGGTAGACCCGAAACAGCAGCACGTCCAGCACGTAGCCCACCTGGAGCCACTCCTTGGCCACCTCCCGGCAGCGGTCCCTCTTCTCCAGGAAGTGCCGGATGGCCGTGACTTCTTGCAGGATGTTGTTCATGACGGGAGGGGGCGCCGGAGGGTCTCTGGAAGAGGGGAAGCCCAAAATGAGACCCCCGTCCCGGTCGTGGTGGCTGCGTCTGCGGCTGAAGTCGGCGCTGTGGTGGAGGGTACACTGGGCTAAGGAAGATACACGAAAACACAATTAAACAGAGTACATAAGCACCCTGGTCTCTGTACGCTTTGTGTTCTAGTAGTTTCTAACACTTACTTGGAGAATTTGCTAACTTTTATAGGGTTGGGTTAAGATATGTTTTTTTTCTTCTTCCCATTCCTTTTCGAGAAATGTGCTTTTCTGTTGTTTACAATGTGTATGTAGTATGTGTACAATTATTGTTTCTCTCTTGGCACAAACTCGAAATAAAAACAAATCAAATAAAAACCAACTTTTACATTTCTTCAGCAGCAATACACAGACACATAATCAATATTTAGTTTTATGTGCCAATAACTGTTGGATCTAGATGCAGTATTAATATTTTTGAACTGACATTTACAATTTATGTCTAAAGAATACTCTGACTTTTTGTACTTTTATCCATGTTATATCGTCTCATATCTCATTTATGCTTGTCTCATTAATCCATTGATCCAAAATTATCTTCACTCAGCTCTCAAAATTGATCTGTTTGGATTTTGCAAGGTTTTTTGCATCATACGTTAAGTTCTCAATTTCCCCTGTTTAATTTTTTAATTCCATAAACCATCAACATACTCATTCTACAGTCAAATTGTGTTCACAATGAACAATGAATGAGATGAGGACTTAATCTGTTTACTTCCTTAATGTTCATTCCCCTGACAGCAGAGGGAGCTCCAACACCTAAATGCATCATTGGAAACAGAGGGGTTGTTTATGGAGGTATATTTTCCAAATACAGACATTATTTTAAGTTAGAAAATATTTATATTATATATATTATATATATGAAATATTTATCCCAAAGTGACCAAAACCATGTTAAAAGCCACTAGAATAATGCATAATTTGTGTCCTTCAAATTGGTAATTTTTATTTATTTATTTTTGTTTAGTTAAATAAAAAAAATCATCTTGTTTTGTACATTTGTCAAGGGTGATGTTATTGATACTGAATAAATAAGGCATTAAAAATGTTGCAACATCAAACTAAAATCATTCATTTATTTCGCACTGGTTTCCTACCTGTCCCGTAGTTGGTGTCCTTGTAGTGCTCGAGGTCTGAGGTCTGGGAGTGCGAGGAGAGTCTGGAGCAGAGCCGGTGTTTCTGGTGGATACAGAAGAGCACTGGGGCCTTCTCCAGGATCAGGTATTTGAGCCAGTGAGGGACCGGAGGCTGCAGGTCCTGTTTGTGCACCAGGCGGACGATCAGAACCGTCTCCGTCAGGCTGATCACCAGGAGGGCCATGCACACCACAAAGTACACGCCTGCGACACAAATGCACACAGAGAAATGTTTAATAAGTCTGTGTTCATATTCATACTGAATATATTCAAATGAATATACTCATATTCATTTGGTCCTGGTAGTAGCAGGAGCAGCAGCAGTGTTGTCACAGTGCTAAAATTTCAAACTTGATTTCGATACTTAGGAATAGACTTGATACGCAATACCAATTCTAATACCTTGGTGATAATAAAAATCATTTGTCTCTGCATTTGCCCCATCCTTTCAAAGCTGCTGGAACATCTCCTCAGAGCAGTGAGCACCACAGAGCAGTGCTCAGGGACTTATCTCCATAGTTTTGTTGCTAGGCTTGGTCAGGACTTCCTTAGTTGGAGGATTTTACCGATGATGCATGTTTTGGGTTAATGGAGGAAACAGGAACATGCAAACTCCATACATAAAGGCTTTGTTGACTTGCGATTGAACCTGGAATATTCTTTCTGTGAAGCGTGAGTGCTACAAATTCAACCACTGTGCTACTTAAAGCGGAACTAAACACTAAATCTGCTTTTTTATTTCGTTTATTTAACAGGGACAGTGTACATGAGTCACCATTTCTGTGTAAATGTACCAGAATTAGCCAAATAGTTTATTTTTCATCTGTAATTTCTGGACAGATGGTAAACATGCTCACCCTATACTACTACTACTTAACCCCTTAGTCCCTTTTTGGCAACTGTAGTGCAAATCAGGTACATTTGCAGCATTCTGTTCAAAAACATCTAAAGTCTAAGTGTGTGCTGCTTTCAGTGGCCTCTGCAATGGTGTGAGTACAAAAGTCATGACCTGTTTTTATAATGTTGTTTTGGAGACTCTGATACGCTACAGTGTGCTCGCCTGGTTCGGCTTTTTAACTGTACAATGTAAAACTAAACTTGGAAAACATGAAGGTGATTGGCGGGAAAGAATTTCCTTCTCTGCAGGCCATTTCAAAATTCTGTGCTTGTTCAGGCCAGACGGATTGTGGGAAACTCCTCTCACCTGTTGCATGGTGAATATGAAACCCTTCCATCAGGCAGACGCTATCGAGTGCCGAACTTTAAGAGATATAAACTTTCATTTGTGCCACTTCTGAACAAATCTGCACAACAAGGCACACTTAGTCACTTTATTTAATGGTGCAATCACTGCAATAATCATTGTGCATTAGAGCTAGTGCAATAATTATCTGCGCAAGTGCAATATCTTGGACACTTTTTGGTTGTGCAGTGTGCAAATGTACTACATGTATTGTGATTGTTGTGTGATGTATGAAGTGTAAGCTGCAGGCAATGCCCAAAACAAATTTCCCCTTGGGCACAATAAAGTTTATCTTATCTAATCTTAATTGCAAGTACTATGTCACATCACATAGGACTGCCCTGATTAAGGCCAGTGCCAGAGTTTGAACTGTGGATACCTGTTACACCAATCACATGTTCCTTATACCCCAGACCCCGCCCTTCCTCCCTCTTAACCTTCTCCTTTAGTCCTCCAGGTACTGTCCAGCAGCAGGTCTATTTAAAATGTGGTTGTGGGTGGAGAAATATTTTGCATCTTGTTGTGCAGTTACTACACACTGTACCTATGAGAGGCGTCCCGATGGCAGTGGCGGGCAGAGTATCAGACACAATGATGAGGAACACGGAGTATCCCAGCAGCAGCGTGATCTTGAAGGACACTCTCTCTCCACTGTCCGGGGGCAGGTAGAAGCCCACCACGTCCATGATCATCAGGAACATACTGGGCAAGAGGAGATTCACCGTGTAGAAGAGAGGGCGGCGCCGGATCACCACCTACAGGAATGAGATGTTTACAGACTAGTGATATGATGCTCTTGGCTACATCATTTACTGAACAATAGCAACTAAGGATGTAATGATACACAGTTTTCACAAGGCCAATCCAAAGTCCAACAGTCTTTAGGTTTTACTGTATGTGAGGGAGCTTACATGGAACTTCATCTCAGCGTAGTAGTCATCGTTATCCACACTGAAGATCTTGTAGTTGGACAGGATGTGCAGCAGCTCCCACTCGCCCTGGTTCATAAACACGCTCTTATCTTCCCTCAGCTCCTCGGGGCTCCGCATCAGGGTGATGTTTATGTCGTCAACTACGCACAGACAGTGGGCTTCTTTCATTAATCTTTTCTTGAAAAATGAGTATAACTTCCATTTTAAGAAGATGCTGAGAGATTCAAAAAGCGGTCTTAAGCTCGCAAATTCCTTCTTAAGTGACAGTTGCACCTAAATCACAAACACCCAGCTACGAACACGTCCACGCTCATTCACATCTATTTTACATAGAAAACTAACAAGTATTTGGTTAGAAATGCACTCTGAAGATCCAAATATGGCCAGTGGGTTTGGTCTTATAACACATGAAAGCACGAGGGAGAGAGTAAATGAGGAAGTGAAGTGGAGCGCGTCTACAGACCAGAGAGCACTGGGACTGAGGCTCACTGCAGCCTGTATAAAGTCTGTTAGACCGAATAGACTACATGCTCTATAAAACAACCATTTTATTAGATCACATAGTAATATGATCATAGGAAATAATTTAAGAAAATATACAACTTACAATCATGGAGGAATTCAATTTTTTTGTTGCATTATCAGAGTAATAATATTCTAAAACAGTAGAATTTTTGTTCTGATTTGTTCTTACACAAGAGCATTTTCAGTGAACAAGAGCATTTTCAGTGAACAAAATGTTTTGTAAATGCCAAAAGTGTTCGTAAGAAGGCCTTAAGGACACATTTGTTTGTAAGAACTTTTCATGAATGAGGCCCATTATTATCAGATTCACAGCACAATTGTCCATATAATAATAATAATAATAATAATAATAATAATAATAATAATAATAATAATAATGCATCAGTTTTATATAGCGCCTTTCAGGACACTCAAAGGCGCTTTACAGAGCATTATTCATTCACTCCAGACCCGGTGGTGGTGCTACTATTGTAGCCACAGCTGCCCTGGGGCAGACTGACGGAAGTGAGGCTCCAATCTGCGTCATCGGCCCCTCCGACCACCACCAACACTCACGCACACACCACTTTCATACTAGGCAATGTGGGTGATGTGCCTTGCCTAAGGACACTACGACAGTTTTTGTGACTGGCGCCCCCCTGTGGCACCTGGAATTCCCAGCGTCTCCCATCCAAGTACTAACCAGGCCCTGCTGAGCTTCTGAGATCTGACAGGATCAGGCTTTGACGAGCCGGTATGGCCACATATTAAAAGGACAGTTCAGAATTTTGGACATAGGGCCTCATTACGCGGCACGGTGGCTGAGTGGCAACACTCAGGCCTCACAGCAAGAAGGTTGCGGGTTCGATCCCCGGGTCGCCCGGGCCTTTCTGTGTGGAGTTTGCATGTTCCTCCCCGTGTCTGGATGGGTTTCCTCCGGGTGCTCTGGTTTCCCCCATCAACCTAAAACATGCCCGCACCCCTATGAACTAACATCAAGGACCATGTTGTCCACCCTCCTGTGGGCTCACCACCCGCAGAGGGGTTCATAGGGGGGGTCAGGTGCTATGAGGATTGGGCAGCAAGCTGCCCCCGCGACCCAGCTGGATTAAGCGGGAGAAGATGGATGGATGGATGGATGGCCTCATTTCCTCGTGATCCAGAGTGTTGGAGACGTGTGGAGACACTTTTTTAAATATTCCATCCAGCCCTTGTATTTGGAGAGGTTGCTGGTGCTAGGCTAGTGCATGTCAATGGCCATAGTTGTCCTGCCACTAAAAACAGTCTTACCCACTCCACAGTGCACCTGAGGTAAAACTATTAGAACTCCAGACTGTCCATGTGAATGTCTGTGTCAATAGAATAATGTTTGAACTAAAACTAATCTTGCATCTCATGAATCGTCGCATGTTGAGGGACTATTTTCTCATATATCAGTCCGCCGCTGCCGAGCTTTCTATCAGGAAGTACAACTCACTGCTGCAGCTCAGACATAAATCCTTCAAATGCAACGGTTAGTTTTACTTTTAATTGAGAATATTCTGTGAAAGTAAAATATTTGTCATGAATGGGAATTTATCTGATATTTCCCATTAGGATAACATTGGAGCTTTCGTGCATCACCATGGCAACACGGTTAAAACTATTCTATCGACACAGTAATTCACATGGACAGTCTGGAGTTATAATAGTTTTCCCCGGGTGCACTGTGGAGTAGGTAAGACTTTTTAGTGGCAGAACAACTATGGCCATTGACATGCACTAGCCTAGCACCAGCAGCCTCTCCAAATACAAGGACTGGATGGAAGATTTAAAAAAGTGTCTCCACACGTCTCCAAAATTATGGCTCACTAGGAAATGAGGCCCTATGTCCAAAATTCCAAACTGCCCCTTTAAAGCGTCTTATACAAAATTGACTCTTGTGAATGAACATCTTTACCTTCTCAGAAACATACCTGGAGTTGTTTTGTTTCATTCACACATGTTTGAATAACCCTTTATTATTAGTCTGTCTACATTTCCCAAGCTCAAAATGCTCTGTTCTACCTCAAGATGTCATGAAACAGTAGTTTTCTTGGTAACAGGTACCCTTTACCTTTTGTTCAGTAGAGATTGGCATTTCCAGGGTGAAATCAACCAAATGATTCTACTAAAGGTGTTTGGAGTTTTAAAGTCTAAAAAGCACATTTAAAATGCAGAATTTGGTGAAATTTTTTTTATAACTTTGCAGTTTATAACATAAAATTTCAGAAACATATTGTAATTTTTGTGATCATTAGTTGCAACTTTGCTGATTGGCCTGAGCAAGCTTTTAAACTTGAAATATCCAGCTCTGGAAAAGAGACCACTACGAAATGATCAGTTTCTCTGATTTTGCTACTTAAAAATATTGTCATTTAGAGCATTTATTTGCAGAAAATGACAAGTGGTCAGAATAACAAAAACGATTAAATGTTTTCAGACCTCAAATAATGTGAAGAAAACAAGATCATATTCATTTTAAAACAGCACAATACTAATGTTTTAACTTAGGAAGATTTCAGAACTCAATATTTGGTGGAAGAACCCTGAATTTTAATCACAGCTTTCATGCAGTTATTTTTCTCATTTACCTCCTCAAATCAGATTTGGTTCAGGTGATCGCCTCATCAGTGCCTCATGAAGCAGAATGAGGTGTGTTTGTGTTGAATTCAACAGACGCTCGAACAGGACGGCCGTCACACATGTGGAGATGCTGATTTCAGAAAAAAAATGAGGTGGTCTCTTATTTTTTTCCAGGGCTGTATATGGATGGTCACTTTTGGGCTTCATCATAGACTGTATAAAGAAGTGGACGGACGGAGTGAGTCACCCATAGTGTTCAGCTCCAGTCCACAGTTATTTTGAGACCAAAATGAGGAGCCTGACAGCTTTTGCAGAGAGAGGGGAAACATTTTTTCAATCCAAAGTGAATCAGGTTAGCTATGTCCATTCATATTTAGTCTACTGGCTCCGTTGGATCGTGACTGAAATAGTGAAACAGTGAGATGTTCTTACTGGTGTGGAGCCAGCTCTGGAAGGTGAGGCTGCACTTCTGCACGTCGAAGGGGAAGTTGTAGATGTTGAGGGTGCAGGCCGTGACCACCTGGATGGGCTTGTAGTTCCTCACCAGTCCATCGTGTGTCACATACACGTAGGGGATGTCGGGAGACTTACCCACATCCACACTGCGCAGGAGAGAAGAACATGTTGATTTCTTGCAGCTGATGTCAAGCAGCATTAGCCAGCAGTTTTTCAGTTAACTTCTCTCCTAACTCTTCTCTCCTAAACAGGACCATGAACTCTTGAATTCATCACATTCACGTATCAGTGGGATCTATTCACGCTCACGTCACAAACGAGTAAGACGTTTGGAAACATGCAATGTTCCGGTGACGTTTCTGGGCCTTTTCTGTTTTTGGCTCCAAACTTTGTAAGCTCTCCCCCCTCACATTAAAACTGTCCCTTCAGTCAATTCTTTTAAGTCTCGTTCAAAAGCACACTTTTACTCACCGCCTTTTAACACGGCATGAGAATTATGTGGTCCTCTGACTGTCTTTTACTGATTTTATTTGCTATTTTTATATTTTTTGACTTGCTTATTTATTTATTTCATGCTTTATTTTAATTAATGTGTTAATTTATATTGTGCCTACTCTGTGCAGCACTTTGGAGACTTTGTGTTGGTAAAATGTGCTACACAAGTAAAGTTGGACTGGACTGGCGTAGTTCCCGACACTGGGCTCGCCGACCGACTCTGATTAAACCCACTGAAGTAAATGTGAAATATCCAAAGGGTAAATTCAGAAATCCTGAATCTGGTCATTTCTATCAGTGACTCAACCCAAGAATTCACTGTATTACAACGGAAATCAGCAACAATAGACATTTTAGCTGCCCTCCCATCTGTATTAAATAATATCGTCCGAAAGAATGTTTTGATGTCGTCTCAAAGCCAGCAATACTGCGAAATGTGGATATGGTTGGATCTTAGATATGAAACATGATTGTAGTATTAGTATTATTATAACTTACAATTCATTGATGAGGATGTCGGGCACCCACACGTTGGCCGTGGGCAGAGAAACCTGCTTCACGTCGTCGAAGTCCTCTGGGTCCCACACCAGGAACTCGTCTGTCCAAGACTCAACACACAGGACAGCAGCAAGCAAGGTAAGTGCAATACAGTCTACACAGAATAACTCAGTACATTCATTACAGGTGGACTCTCCAACTTTTTGATTGAAGGTCCTGTTTATGTCACTGCTCTATCTGGAATGTGTCACAGTATGACAATGAACAGCTCTAGCTCACAATTACAGGTGGTTTTACAGCTCAAAAATATCTAGAAAAACAGGCATTCTGGCTGTGAGCGGTGTCGCCTCTCCGCAGATCTGACCTGTAACTTGAGCTGGTTTGGTCTCCATGAAGATAGAAAGGTTTAATACCACACTGTGAAACATTTTAGACAAAACAATAAAATCTCCATGGAGAAAAGCATTTTGCTCCGCCAGAAAAGTTACACAATGCACCTTGTAGTTTGTAGTTTATTAATGTTATTTTCATTAATAATCTCTGAAGAATGTGGTAAACATGCAATAACATTTAAAAAGACAAATTATCTAAAAAGAAGTCACCAAAATGCGCACACATTTCCACTTCACTTATTTAATCCATCCATCCATCCATCTTCTTCCGCTTATCCGGGGCCGGGTCGCGGGGGCAGCAGTCTAAGCAGGGGCTCCCAAGCTTCCTTCTCCCCAGCCACTTCCTCCAGCTCCTCCTGGACCCCGAGGCGTTCCCAGGCCAGCCGAGAGACATAGTCCCTCCAGCGTGTCCTGGGTCTTCCCCGGGGCCTCCTACCGGTGGGACATGCCCGGAACACCTCCCGAGGGAGGTGTCCAGGAGGCATCCGGGCCAGATGCCCGAGCCACCTCAGCTGGCTCCTCGCGACGTGGAGGAGCAGCGACTCTACTCCGAGCTCCTCCCGTGTGACCGAGCTCCTCACTCTATCTCTAAGGGAGCGCCCGGCCACTCTGCGGAGGAAACTCATTTCGGCCGCTTGTATCCGCGATCTTGTCCTTTCGGTCATTACCCAGAGCTCATGACCATAGGTGAGGGTAGGAACGGTCCGATACAGCGACTGCATCACTGCCGACGCCGCACCGATCCGCCTGTCAATCTCACGCTCCATCCTCCCCTCACTTGTGAACAAGACCCCGAGATACTTGAACTCCTCCACTTGAGGCAGAGACTCCCCACCCACCCGGAGAGGGCAATCCACCTTTTTCCGGTCGAGAACCATGGCCTCGGATTTGGAACAGCTGATTCTCATCCCAGCCGCTTCACACTCGGCTGCAAACCGCCCCAGTGCACGCTGCAGGTCCTGGTTCGATGGAGCCAACAGGACAACATCATCCGCAAAAAGCAGCGATGAAATCCTGTGGTCCCCGAACTGGACCCCCTCCGGCCCCTGGCTGCGCCTAGAAATTCTGTCCATAAATACAATGAACAGAACCGGTGACAAAGGGCAGCCCTGGCAGAGTCCAACATGCACCGGGAACAGGTCTGACTTACTGCCGGCAATGCGAACACAGCTCCTGCTCCGGTCATACAGGGACCGGACAGCCCTTAGCAAAGGGCCCCGGACCCCATACTCCCGGAGCACCCCCCACAGGGCACCACGAGGGACACAGTCGAATGCCTTCTCCAGGTCCACAAAGCACATGTGGACTGGTTGGGCAAACTCCCATGAACCCTCGAGCACCCGATGGAGGGTGTAGAGCTGGTCCAGTGTTCCACGACCAGGCCGAAAACCACACTGCTCACTTATTTAATTTTTATTTTAAATCAAATTGAAACATTTTAAGAATATTTCATACTATAGATATAAATTGTTTCATGTTTTAAACGGTCTTACCTGCCTGTACCACACATACGTCGTCAGAACCTGATTCTTTTCATCCTGTAAAATAACAATCATATCTGAATATATAAAATCTTACATATGGTTCCTAATGTACGGTATGTGGATTGTGCACATTTGAGCTCAGATTAAAGGTCCTATAGACACAAAATTGACTCTTGTGAGGTTTGAGCCACATTATAACACTGTTTCCTCCTTCAAAACATACCTTTTCTTTCATTCACACGTTTGACTAACTCTTTATTAGTCTGTCTGCAAAACCAAAGCTCAAAATGCTCTGTTTAGTTCAGTAGAGACTGGCAATTCCATATCTGAGATCATCCAGATGATTCTAGAGAAGGTGTACAGACTTTAAAAGCACTTCCTGTATTAGACTTTAAAAGCACTTACTGTATTACCATATGACATCACAAGGTGGAACAGGTTTGTGTGTTAAACATGTGTAAATAAAACAAAACACAACTCCAAAAATGTTTGTGATGAGGAAACAACATTATAATGAGAAAATAGTCTAATATGGGCCCTTTAAAGTTTAACTTGAGTAACGGAGCTTCAGACAGGACAGTGCCTTCATGTAGCATCAGCCGCACTATATCAGCTGGTATATTGTGTTTATACGGTACTGACCACGTTGAGTATGGAGTAGACCATGAGATCGATGGCCACCACAGTGGAGCTCCTCCAGTCTTTCACGGGCCTCACTCCCTTCTTATACCCCGAGCTCAGGTACTCCGACAGACGCACCAGGGTGGCATTAGCGAACCTGCCCGCCGAGCCAGCGCCAACCCTCTTCCCTGCAAAATACACAACCATCACATACCATATATTCGTGCATGACTTTCTGTGGTAACACTTTACAATAACCTAATTAGCCTTATAACCTCCAATATCACACGAAATGGACTTTTGTGTTATAATGCTCCTTAAAACATCCTCCTCAAAAACATCCCTGGAGTTCTGTTTTGTTTCATTTACACGTTAGACCCTTTATTATTAATCTGTCTACATTTCCAAAGCTTAAAATGGTCTTAGAATAGAGCTCAGCAATTCAAGGGCTTATCCAAATGTTTATAGTGAAAGTAAATAGAATTTAAAAACACAATGGAGCACTCCCTGTATTATCACATGACATCACAAGGTGGAGTGTTTCCGGTTGAGAGGGTTTGTATGTTAAATATGTGTGAATGAAATGAAACACAACTCCAGGTGTGTTTTTGATGAGGAAACATAGATAATATGGATCAGAAAACAGTGTAATATGGGCCCTTTGAAAACATTTACAATTGTGTTTTATTGAACAAACCCTTAGAGAAAAGTTGAGGCCACTTCATATACACATATATTACACATTCACAGTACTTTTTTGTGAAGTACAATTTTGAGGTTATAAAATAGTATTTTTTCATCCACCTTAACAGAGAAGCAAATTAACTAATGCATGAACTGTAGAAATTCAGAGTAAGCACTTTGTGTTGAATTTTTTGTATGAAAAGCACTCATAAATAAAGTTTGATTGATTGAATAGTTGTTAATGTTTATTATGATTTTGTAAAGCCATTAGCATTTGGAACAAATCTTTATCAAAATTACAACATCTGAAGCTTTATTGGACGTACTTTAATACTTTAAGTTATGTATAGTTTTTAATGTAATACTTTTACTTGAGCATTTATTTGCTGTGGTATCTGTACTTTTACTTAGGTAACAAAACTGAGTACTCGCCTACTGTTGCCTCCATTTCAGACTTTTGAGCATTTTGATAGAGAATAGATAGAACATAGAACTTTAAAGACTCTATAGGCCTGAGATCAAAATTGTTTGTGAAGATAGCAAAAAAAAAAAAAAAAAAAAAAAAAAACATTCTATAGTCCTCAAATATTTTTTACTTACCGGTCCGTCCCATTGCTGCTCCATACAGCACCATAGAAAGCAGCCACATGATGAGAGACGTCCTCATGTCTGTGCTGTGCTCTGGTCTCCAGTAGTCTCCTCTCCTATGGTCTCTTGTGCTCTGGTCTCCTCTCGTCCCCTCTGTCCGTCAGGTCTCCTGTGCTCTCCTGTGGTCTTTTCTGATTGCTCGTGCTGTGTTCTAGTCTCCTGTAGTCTCCTGTGTTCTCCTGTAGTCTCCTGTGCTCTCCTGTAGTCTCCTGTGCTCTCCTGTAGTCTCCTGTGCTCTCCTGTGCTCTCCTGTAGTCTCCTGTGTTCTCCTGTGCTCTCCTGTAGTCTCCTGTGCTCTCCTGTAGTCTCCTGTGCTCTCCTGTAGTCTCCTGTGCTCTCCTGTAGTCTCCTGTGCTCTCCTGTGTTCTCCTGTGCTCTCCTGTAGTCTCCTGTGCTCTCCTGTGCTCTCCTGTAGTCTCCTGTGTTCTCCTGTGCTCTCTTGTAGTCTCCTGTGCTCTCCTGTGCTCTCCTGTAGTCTCCTGTGCTCTCCTGTAGTCTCCTGTGCTCTCCTGTGTTCTCCTGTGCTCTCCTGTAGTCTCCTGTGCTCTCCTGTAGTCTCCTGTGCTCTCCTGTAGTCTCCTGTGCTCTCCTGTAGTCTCCTGTGCTCTCCTGTAGTCTCCTGTGCTCTCCTGTAGTCTCCTGTGTTCTCCTGTAGTCTCCTGTGCTCTCCTGTAGTCTCCTGTAGTCTCCTGTGTTCTCCTGTAGTCTCCTGTGCTCTCCTGTAGTCTCCTGTGCTCTTCTCTGGTTGTCTGTCGTCTCCTCTGGTCTTTTGTGCTGTGCTCTATTCTCCTCTGGTCTTCTGTGGTCTCCTCTGATCTCCTGTACTCTCCTCTGGTCTTCTGTGGTCTCCTCTGATCTCCTGTACTCTCCTCTGGTCTTCTACAGTATGGTCTCCTGAGATCTCCCCTGGTCTCCTCAGCTGTGCGCTCTCTGTAGAACAAACAGACACAGACTACGAGACAGGAAGCATCTCTGCATCACTGCCCTCCTCACCACGGCTCCTCCCTGCACGCCAACAGTAACGCACAATACATTACAATGGTATTATCCTATATGATGTGATGCTAACTGTAAGCACGGCTCTATCTGAGGCTTGTTAGGTTTTAATTTGAGTTTTATTTTTACAAAAAAGTAATGTTTTACACTTGTAATCCACTTTACAGACTTGTCTGACTACCACCAACTTTCACACACCCACATTATTACTCAGCTTAAGGACACAATGACAGATGAGATTGAGATCGAACACAGCTGAAATATGCAGGATTTGTGCGTTAAACGTGTGACGGAAACAAGACACAACTCCAGGTCTGTGACGAGGAAACATTATAACATAGATCAGAAAACAGTGAAATATGCTGTAGGCCTTTTGACCATCCTCTTCGATCATTCAATCACACTCATCGTTGTTCCCATTCACTTCTCACCATCATATCTTAATCATATCGGATCCTTTGTGCGGTGCAGTTGCATAACATCGTGTAACTCGACCCAGTGGAGAAAAGCTTTTCAGGCTGACAAAACTGCATTACTATAGATGTCCGGGACAGGGCCTCTCACACACTGCTCTTTGATACTCTTATCTAAACGATTAGGAACCCAACCAGGAGCAGCCAGCCTCTCAGTGGGATTTATTGATCTATTTTGCGGCAAGATTAAAACATGAATACCATATCATAACATCGCTGTGGTAATAGAGAGCGAGCATATTATGGGGTATCTGGATAAATCTCCGGTGTCAGAAACAGAGGAGCGGTAATATCTTTTTCAAATTATAATGGGTTGTTAAAAAAATATTTCTCGATGGGGTTTGCATGCTAAATACAGTAAAGAACAGCCATTATGAGTGTTTTATTCAGTGTGTGATCATTTATTCAAGTTTTGAATTAATAAAAGCAACTTAATTTTTCATAGTAGAGTAAAAAAAAAGAAGCAACAATAAAAGTTATCAGTCAGACAATATACAAAGATATAAATCATTGACTGGGCTGGTTTTAATATACCAGAAACAGCATTAAAATTACAGCATTATACATTAATATCAAAGCATATCTTCAAACAGTTCACGTAGCATGTAGTGTATTTAGTATTAAGAATAGCCAGTGTATATTCAAATATATGAAAATGTATTGTAATTTATGCATTAACTTGTAAAGAAGTTCAATACGTTTTGAATTGTCTAACAACAAATATTATAATATGTATAATTCTTATAATATTTATAATTCCTGGCTGTCAAACTTTTAGTCCTGCCCATCCTGAGGCCTGCTCTGGTTCCATAAGTAAATTCATTTTTTCCTCATAGTTTTCAGTGAAGAGCGTCCTGAACAGCTACATTATTTGTATTGTATTAGCAGCATTTAAACTGATATAAAGACATTTAGTCAAGTTTTAAAGCAGAGGAGTCCAAACAAAGAAAATGCTCAAAAACACTTGAAAAATGTTCAAAAATACCTGGAATTATGTCTTGTTTCATTCACACATGTTTGCGTAACCTTTATTATTAGTCTGTCTACAACTCTTACCTTTTATCTTTGGTTCAGACTGGAAATCCCAGAGCTGAATTCATCCAAATGATTCTAGTGAAGGTGTATTGAGTTTAAAAGCACAGTGGAGCTTCCTGTATTACAAGATCACAAATTGAACAGTAATAAAAAGCGTAAATACGCAGGGTTTGTGTGAGTTGAACATAGGGCTGGGCGGTATACCGTTTGAACCGGTATACCGGTAATTTTTATTTTTATGATATGAATTTTTTATTTACCGCCATACCGTGCGCGCGCATATGTCGGCAACACAGAGCGGCGGAACGTCGCACAGCGGTAGATTGAGCGGGGGCTGTTTTTCAGTGTTACACCAAACAAGCCAACAAGCCAGGTAAGGATAGCGAGTTGAGTGGTGAGCATGGACGAAGAAAATGACACAGACACAGAACTCATTCCGAAAAAGGGAGCCTGTGTCTGTTGTTTGGAAATACTTCGGTTTTAAAAAATCTGACGCGGATCAAACACGCATCATCTGTAAGTGTTGTCGAGCTAATGTTTTAGCTGCAGGAGGCAACACAAGCAACTTGCTTCACCACCTCCGCCACAATCATATCCTGGAATACGAAGATTGCATGAAAGTAAAATCTGCATCTTCTCCCCAATCTCTGCGTAACGTTGGCAGTGCAGCACAAAACACTACACAGACGTCCCTGGTAGGCGCGTTTGCTAAAGGGACCGTCTGTGTAGTGTTAGGCGCGTTTGCTAAAGGGACCGTCTGTGTAGTGTTAGGCGCGTTTGCTAAAGGGACCGTCTGTGTAGTGTTTTGTGACACGGCTCCCTTTTTCGGAGAGCGGGAGTGCGCGGAGCCGCGCCCGAGCGAGAGCGCGGGTGCACGGAGCCCCGCTCTTCACCTTTTCGCCCGGGCACGGCTCCGCGCACCCGTGCTCTACGCTCTCTCGCCCGGGCACGGCTCTGCGCACTCCGTCTAAAGGGACCGTCTATGACAAGAAAAGCAAACGTTGGAATGATATTACCAACTCTATCACACTCCACTTAGCCAAAGACAAAAATACCGTTAAATACCGTGATACCGTGATAATTTAAAAAAATACCGTGATATCAATTTTTGGTCATACCGCCCAGCTCTAGTTGAACATGTGGAAATGAAACAAAACACAACTCCAAGTATGTTTGTAATGAGGAAACATAATATATACTCGTGTAATTTGAGCCCTTTATGGAAAACACCGTATAATCCACATCAAACTCATCCAAAATCTAATTGTAGCTCCTCATGCTCGGCTCCAGCTGGCCCAGAGCAGCAGCAGAGTCCCGGTGTACACCACGAGCACCAGCAGATACAGCCTGAAGAGGAAGAGGTCCAGCTTCAGGCAAAGGGACAACCACTGGGCCTGGGCAGAGCTTTCACTGTCCTCTTCAGACAGACCCACGCGCAGGGACACCAGCTCTTGCAGTAACCACTCCAGACCAGAGGAGGCGTCCTGCAGAGAGGAGAGGGAGGCCAGGTCCTCCTCCAGTGAGCTCTCTAGTGACAACTCTGGTGAAAAACAACACAAGATGATGAGCTCCATACTCTCTATTCAGGCTTATGTCACAAACCAGGAGACGTCTGGAAAGATGTGATCACAACCGGTGTTTGTAAAGATTAAAAATCAGGTAGAGCGTCTTTAATTATCAATGAACATGACTCGAGAGCTCACCGTCTTCTAGCTCCTCGGTGGGCAGAGCGGTGGTGGAGGTGAGAGCGCCCTCTAGTGTTTCTGGGTGTACGTGCGAGGAGGCGTACGTGTGCAGGAGGCAGGCGGACACCGACATCTGCCTCATGCCCTGCTCCCCGTGGTGCAGCAGCTTCACCACCACGATGGACTTGATCAGACTGAGCATGAGCAGAGCCATACACACCACAAAGAACACGCCTACAGCACAAAGAGATGCAGAAATTAGGGCTCGGTATCATTCAGAAGTTGCCGATACGATGCATATCTCGATACATAGGCCCCGATAGGGTACATAACTCGATACAGTGAGGTTTCGATTCAATACGCCATATTCAAATCGATTCAATATGGTTCAATAAAAAAATAATAGCTAAATCATGGCTGTGATACTAAAAGTCTTTGTTAAACCAGTTCTTGTGCAAAGTTCATATGAAACACGCCCAATTTAATTCTCAAAACAGTGAAAATGTCAAGTGTGTTGCATAAACGTTCCCTTCCTCTGAACAAGCAATAAAATTGGAGCGCTGTAAGCAAATAATTTAATACAGCAACACACAATATCGATACTATATCATCACATTAAACAATACGATATATCGATATTTGAATATTTCTGCACACCACTAACAGAACACATTTTGGTTAAAGGTCCTATATTACTCTAAATCAGACCTGGGCATTGCACAGCTCCCAGGCCACATACATTTACACATACATTTAGTTGACACTGTCTGTCCCATTTATACTAATTTGGAATTACAAATAAACATTATTTATAATTTTCCTATTGGGGTTTATAATTTAAACCTCATGCATGGACTAAAGCTGTATTGCTTTTACTTTAGAGGTGTTTTTTAATTACATTTTTGGGAAGGCAACCTCACTTTTTCATTGCTTAGTCATAACATACACTCTGACCAGTCTCAACAGCTTGTCAAAACAATGCTGTTTACTGCTTTTTATAAAGAAATACAATTAATATTATGCAGAACTGAGTTAAGCATTTTGGCCCAGTCATCCACAATATTTTCTGTTTCTCACATGGCCCCATAGAAAAAAATAATTACCCAGCCCAGCTCTAAACTGACTCTTGTGAGCTTTTAGCCCTGTTAAAATGTCACCACCTCCAAAACAGACCTGGAGTTGTGTTTTATTTCATTTACACAAAAAGCAAACCTTTAGTATTAGTCTGTCTAAAGCACAAAATGCTCTGTTCCACCTTGTGATGTCATGAAGTGATGGTTTAAGTTTATGGTTTGGCAAATCCAGGGCTGAAATGATCCAGATTATTCTAGTGAAGGTGTGTGGAGTTTAAAACCACACGACATCACAAGATGGAACAAAGTGTTTTCCGTCTGAGAGAAGAACTCGGCATAAATATGCAGGATTTGTGTGTTAAACATGTGCGAATGAAACAAAACACACCTCCAGGTCTGTTTTTGACAAGGAAACAACATTACAACATAAAAATAGAGTAATACGGGCCCTTTAAAGTACCTATGAGCGGGGTGGTGAGTGCAGAGGCTGGCAGCTCGTCAGTCAGGTTGACTCTGAACACGGTGTACCCCAGGAAAATACTGATCTTAAATGCGATGCGCGTGCCACTGCCCAAAGGGAGGTAGAAGCTGATCACATCCACCAGCATGAGGAACAGACTGGGAATAAGCAGGCCCACCACGTACAGCAGGGGGCGCCGGCGGATCAGCACCTAAAGGAGAGAAATTATAGGTCTTTGCACTGTTTAGCACAGCACAGCACAGCACAACACGGTCTGTTTGCTTTTCAACTGGGGGTTGGACCTGGGAGCCGTTACAATTTTCCGTACCTACTTCGGAGTGGTTCTAATCATGCTGAGCCGATACAACAACGTGACGTGGACAGACTGCTGTCCACTGATCAGACATTTCAGAGGAAATGTCATCATACGCGCACAAAGCTTGAGGATCTTTAAATAATCACCTGCAGTGTGTAAAAAAACACACCAACATGACAACAGAGAACACGTCAACAGAGGATAAACAACGGAGCAGATGTTGTGTTTACTGTACTGACCGCGGTGTGACACTAATAATGTCACCTAAAAATGACGTCACGGCAGTGTCGACCCCGCTACTCCACCCACTTCCAGGTGTTTAACGACTGCATGGAAAAGCTTCACCGTGTAGTGGTGTGTTGTGCCGAGCTGTGCCACGCCTGTAGTGTAGTCGAAAGGCTCTATTAGATAATTCAAAAGTACTATATTACTCAAAATGGACTCTTCTGAGCTTTTACCTCCTCAAAAACATACCTCCCGTATTTTCCGGACTATAAGCCGCTACTTTTTTCCCCAGGCGTTTGACCCATGCGGCTTTTACAACGGTGCGGCTATTCTGTGGATTTTTCTTCCACCGCTAGGGGCGCTCTAACCGGAATTTCAAAAACAAGATAGACGGAAAATTAATGCAAAGAAGAATACGCTACTTTTTATTTTGAGTGGGTGCGGCTTATATACCGGTGCGCTCTATAGTCCGGAAAATACGGTAGTTATTTTTTGTTTTAATCAGCACTATTAGTCTGTATTCCCAACACTCAAAATGCTCCGTTCCACCTTGTGATACAATGTAGTGGTAGTTTTCAAGCTAAGATTTACCATTTAAATTTTGTTCAGTAGAGATTTTTTTTTGGCTATATTCATGTCACATCTAAAAAAATAAATAAATAAAAACATTCACTCCAGGTTAGTTGGACACGTTCTAGAGTAAGGCAATGTTGTCTCCTTTCAACATGATCCTCCCCAGTGGATTTCTGTTTTTAGTTTTCATGTGAATTTCTTCTGTATCATCAAGAACCAGGTTCATGTGCTCACCAAACCCACTAATGCGTCCTTCCATCCGCACGTTCACTTGGTCAGACAACCAGGCTTGGATTTGCAAGTGATTTTGCAGGTACCTTAAAATTAGGTTAATGGACTGCACCATAACCTTCTGCACCTTCTGTACTTGTCCTCTGTAGGCCATCCTCAAAAACCAATACAAATAATTGGTATGAAATGTGAAAAAATTACACGTTTATTCAGTGCTTTTCCCTCCTGTATGTGACATCACAAGGTGGAACAGAGTGCTTTCTGTTTGAGAGAAGAACTCAGCCTAAATATGCAGGTTTTGTGTGTTAAATGTGTGAATGAAACAAAACACAACTCCAGGTCTCTTTTTTGTGAGGAAACAACATTATAACATAATCAGAAAACAGTGTAGTATAGGCCCTTTAATCTATGCTCAACCAAAAGCTCTTTATAGCTCTTAACGAAACACATAAATACAACATTTTAGCACAGAACCCTTTTTTCCCCAGCACAGACTCCAGCACAGAGCCTGCAGTGTAACAGTAGTGAGCCATCAAACGCCGTGTGAAAAACCTCCCTCCTTGCCCTTCTTTCCGGTCCAATCCTCATCTCCCCCATGCAGTCCGCGCTCCACCTGCAAGCGGCTATAGTGGCCTTTTCCTGCGCGCTAACAAGACTCCCATTGATCAAGCAGGCCCTAAGACACTCTCATTATGTCTCTCTCTCTCTCTCCTTCCCCTCCTCTGCTCCATCTCGACGCATTAGCTCGCCGTACCGATCCGTGAAGGTCGCAGCCAATTGCTTTTCACTGTACAATTCCGCAGACAGGCCTCGGAGGAGCGCGGGGTATAAAGTTCACAATCGATTAGCGATCAGCAAAAGCACTTCTCCTCTCCACGGGAACGGGCTGTGAGAGACACCTGGACAAAACGCGTGCCTCTTACAGTCGCGGTGTAATGCCTGATGACTTTTAAAGAGGTCTAGACAGCGCCGCGTAATAGACTGTTGATATGGAGCTGAGATTGCTTTAGCAATATTCAATAGGCCAGTTAAAGCTCCTATATTACGCAAAATTGACTCTTGTGAGCGTCAAATCATGTTATAATGTTGTTACCTCATCAGAAACATACCTGGAGTTGTGTTTTCATTCACACATTTCTGTAATCCTTTATAATTAGTTGGTCTTCATCTCCAAAGCTCAGAATGCTCTGTTCCACCTTGCAATGTCATGTGAAGGCGCTTTTCAAGTTAACAGCTGTGTTTTACTTTTTCTTGACAAGAGCAGAGCACTTCCTGTGTTACAACAATACATCACAAGGTGGAACAAAGTGTTTTCTGCGTGAGAGAAAGAACTATGCAGGCTTGTGTGTTAAACATGAATGAAACAAAACACAACTCTGGGTACGTTTTTGAGGAGGATTATAACATAGATCAAATGATGTAATATGGGCTTTTTTTTTTTTGACATTTTGCATATATCTTACTTCATACAGTGCATCACAAACTTATTAGACCACCTCCCAGCATGAGGTGTTGGCTACTGCTACCACATGTAATTTAACAGTATTTCTGTTTACCAAAATATCTTTTTATGTTTGTATAATGGTTAATCCGCCAGTTTATGCAAGATCTTTTTATCAAAACAATATCTTTAATGCTAAAATAGAACTATTGTTGGTATCCATACATTTTCAAGTTTAACGTTTCCAAAAATGACACCAAAGTCTCATCCAAAGCCTCTGGGAACAGGTAGAAACTGTTTGGAAATCAGTAACAAAAGAGACTTTGCAGAACAACATAAAAACAAAGCAGCAAGAATGCAGCTGTTATCTGCACCAAAGGAGCTCCCACAAAATATTCCCATTTTTTGGTTATTATTTGTCAACAAGGACTATTTTGTTATTCCAATTGGTCATTTTCTTAACGAATGACAAGGAAATGGTTCATTTGAAACAAGTTTTGGATAAACTATGAAGTGATTTATGTTTATTTTGTTTATTTATGTTAATCTTGCAATCTCTCCTGACACTATTCAAACCTTCCTTACAGTTTGCAGTGCGATCCTGCCCAAAGCTCTGTCCACAAGCCTATCACACAGCTTGTAATTTGGTCTAAAAAGAATTGTGGACCTACATGGAACTGGATGTGAGCGTAGTGGCTGTCTCCGTAGTGGACCTGTCTGTAGTGGGAGGGGATGGCGAGCAGCTCCCACTCGCCGTCGTTCATGAACTGTCTCTTGTCCTGAGCGATGGCCTCTGCGTCCCTCATCCACGACAGGTTCACCTCAGTCACTGCACCGAGACAAACATTTGTGTTGTTTTAGTTACATCAGCTTTAAATTCAGTGTAGTGAAAAACGATCAAGTTAAATGCCACAGAGATGTAAGTGCTGGCATCACATTTGAATGATTACTGTAGTACTTAAAGATTTCTTGTTGAAGCTTTAGAAAAGATAACTGCAAAATGCTCATTTCGAATAAACCTGCTTGTTTTAAAGGTCCTATATTACGCAAAACTGACTATTGTGAGGTTTAAGCCATGTGATAATAAAGTCGTTTCCTCATCAATAACATACCTGGAGTTGGAATGCCTGGATTTTGTTTTGTCTTAAGTTTTGATTCTGTTTTCCAAGAGCTCCCTCTACTTGTTTTTCACTGATTTAACCTGGAAACAGACACATTTTAGTTTTTTCTATACCTGGAGTTATGTTTTGTTTCATTTACACGTTTGAGAAACCCTTTATATTAGTCCATCTCGCTCTCCAAAGCTCAAAATGGTCTGTTCCAACTTATGATGCCATGAAGCGGCAATTTTCATGTTAATGGCTACGTTTTACATTTTGTTCAGGAGAAATGGGCAATTCCAGGCCTGAAATTATCCAAATAATTCTAGTGAACATGTATGGAGTTTAAAACATTTTAAGTTTGAGAGAAAACCCTAAATGGCTGGGGACCCAGAGGCGGACTCATCCATCACCCTGGCTGAAGTCACTGAGGTGGTCAGAAAGCTCCTCGGTGGCAAGGCTCCGGGGGTGGATGAGATCCGTCCTGAGTACCTTAAGTCTCTGGGTGTTGTGGGGCTGTCTTGGCTGACACGTCTCTACAACATCGCGTGGCGGTCGGGAACAGTACCTCTGGACTGGCAGACCGGGGTGGTGGTCCCTCTGTATAAAAAGGGGGACCGGAGGGTGTGTTCCAACTACAGGGGAATCACACTCCTCAGCCTCCCCGGTAAAGTCTATGCCAGGGTACTGGAGAGGAGAGTTCGGCCGATAGTCGAACCTCGGATTCAAGAGGAGCAGTGTGGTTTTCGGCCTGGTCGTGGAACACTGGACCAGCTCTACACCCTCCATCGGGTGCTCGAGGGTTCATGGGAGTTTGCCCAACCAGTCCACATGTGTTTTGTGGACTTGGAGAAGGCATTCGACCGTGTCCCCTCGTGGTGCCCTGTGGGGGTGCTCCGGGAGTATGGGGTCCGGGGCCCTTTGCTAAGGGCTGTCCGGTCCCTGTATGACCGGAGCTGTGTTCGCATTGCCGGCAGTAAGTCAGACCTGTTCCCGGTGCATGTTGGACTCCGCCAGGGCTGCCCTTTGTCACCGGTTCTGTTCATTGTATTTATGGACAGAATTTCTAGGCGCAGCCAGGGGCCGGAGGGGGTCCAGTTCGGGGACCACAGGATTTCATCGCTGCTTTTTGCGGATGATGTTGTCCTGTTGGCTCCATCGAACCAGGACCTGCAGCGTGCACTGGGGCGGTTTGCAGCCGAGTGTGAAGCGGCTGGGATGAGAATCAGCTGTTCCAAATCCGAGGCCATGGTTCTCGACCGAAAAAGGTGGATTGCCCTCTCCGGTGGGTGGGGAGTCTCTGCCTCAAGTGGAGGAGTTCAAGTATCTCGGGTCTTGTTCACGAGTGAGGGGAGGATGGAGCGTGAGATTGACAGGCGGATCGGTGCAGCGTCCGGCAGTGATGCAGTCGCTGCATCGGACCGCTGTGGTGAAGAGGAGCTGAGCCGAAAGCGAAGCTCTCGATTTACCGGTCAATCTACGTTCCTACCTCACCTATGGTCATGAGCTTTGGGTAATGACCGAAAAGAACGAGATCGCGGATACAAGCGGCGAAATGAGTTTCCTTCGCAGAGTGGCCGGGCGCTCCTTAGAGATAGGTGAGGAGCTCGGTCACACGGGAGGAGCTCGGAGTAGAGTCGCTGCTCCTCCACGTCGAGAGGAGCCAGTTGAGGTGGCTCGGGCATCTGGTTCGGATGCCTCCTGGACGCCTCCCTCGGGAGGTGTTCCAGGCATGTCCCACCGGTAGGAGGCCCCGGGGAAGACCCAGGACACGCTGGAGGGACTATGTCTCTCGGCTGGCCTGGGAACGCCTCGGGGTCCGTCCGGAGGAGCTGGTGGAAGTGGCTGGGGAGAAGGAAGCTTGGGAGCCCCTGCTTAGACTGCTGCCCCCGCGACCCGGCCCCGGATAAGCGGAAGAAGATGGATGGATGGATGGAGAAAACCCTAAATATGCAGGATTTGTGTGTTAAACGTGCAAATAAAACAAAACACAACTCTAGGTATGTTCGTGATGAGGAAACAACATAACATAGATCGGAAAACAACGCAATATATAGTTAATCTACTGATCTAACTCTTCCCATTTCTCCCAGAGTCTAAACGTGGGGTTCAGACCTGAGTGTAGCCAGCTGCGGAAGGTGAGGCTGCAGTTCTGTTTGTCAAAGGGGAAGGCGTACATGTCCAGAGCACAGGCCAGTACCACCTGCACCGGCCGGTAGTTCTTCACCCGTCCAGAGGAGTCCACGTAAACATATGGGATGTGAGGAGACTTCCCATCATCCACACTGGAGAAACGAGAGGGACAGACCGCAAAGAACAACCGTTACGTAAGCAGGGGTACACCACATAACGACACGAGGATTACAGGGCTCAAGGGTCAGATATTGGGGTGTATTTGCGGGTTAACAAGTAAAAGTATTCAGTACTTAAAGGTATTCAAGTCTATGAACACTTAAATCTATCAGAAAATAATTTAAAAGTAGTGAAATGATCTGTCCAATGCAGCAAGATCATTTTACTTAACAAATTATCTCAAAATAAACTACCTCTAGACTGGAATTATGGAGTCCACTTGTTGCCTTTTTTCATCAATTTGTGACTTTCAGTGAAATCCAAAAGTTTTCCTGATATCTTACAATTCGGTGACGATGACATCAGGGACCCATATGGCGTCGGACGAGAGGGAAATTTCAGTGATGCCGTCAAAGTCCTCAGGATCCCACGCCAGGAACTCGTCCGTCCAGGTCTACGGAGCGAAACGCAGAGTTAACACTGATCCAAACATACAGGCCTGTGTGTGGTCACTTACTTGTCTGTACCAAATACTGGTGGTTACTGTTTGAGTCTTTCCATCCTGAAAAAAGAAAACACATTGATTGAAACACAAAAATCTGTTGCGGAGGTCAGCGCGGTGCAGGTTGACGTCTGAATCAGAATCGGCGTAAGTATTCTTGTTCGTTTCTTGTAGCTGGGAAACTGGACAGATACCTGGACTTGTTACTAATTTAATCACATTATATTTTAACTTTATTTATATTTTAACATTCTCATTAAATTAAGAATTGCAGTCTAAACAGAAGTAAACCAAGAGGCTGGGGTTCTAACACAGTCTAACTCAGTCTGGCAGAGCTTCTATTGTAGGGAATATTATAGTGTGGAGCTGGCGCAGCACAAAAATGCAGTTTTTATATCGGTTATTCATAATCGCGGATACAAGCGGCCGAAATGAGTTTCCTCCGCAGAGTGGCCGGGCGCTCCCTTAGAGATAGGGTGAGGAGCTCGGTCACACGGGAGGAGCTTGGAGTAGAGTCGCTGCTCCTCCACGTCGAGAGGAGCCAGTTGAGGTGGCTCGGGCATCTGGTCCGGATGCCTCCTGGACGCCTCCCTCGGGAGGTGTTCCGGGCATGTCCCACCGGTAGGAGGCCCCGGGGAAGACCCAGGACACGCTGGAGGGACTATGTCACTCGGCTGGCCTGGGAACGCCTCGGGGTCCATCCGGAGGAGCTGGAGGAAGTGGCTGGGGAGAAGGAAGCTTGGGAACCCCTGCTTAGACTGCTGCCCCCGCGACCCGGCCCCGGATAAGCGGAAGAAGATGGATGGATGGATGGATGGCTATTCATAATGTTTATTGTTGTAACAACCGAGCTCAGCTACAGTTAGGGAAGTAATAGAAAACCAAGATGTTAAATGGTAAAATAAAGTAATAATTTAATGAACAGGAATGTAAAAGGTAAATTAACAAAACTGTCTAAAATATGTACAAAAATAGATAACCAAAAACCAAAATATCCAGATGGGTTTCCTTCAGGCACTCCAGTTTCCCCTATCGACCCAAAACATACCAGTAAACTCCACCTGCTAAATCTTGGCCAATCCAAATCACAGAAATGGGTCCCCAGTCTCAAACACACAAAGTGAGACGAACAAACTACGGTAAATAAGACACAGAGACAAAATGGCACACTGGCCACAAAAGCCAGGAGCCCTGAACAGGTGTATATATAAACTGAATATAAATCACAGTCACAGTACTGAAACTATTTAAACTAAAACATTTACACAACACATTATGGCTTATTCATTGAGTAATTTTGGATGATACTACTCCTGCATTATAAGGTGCAGATTTTTGGATATTCTGGCCACCTATCTACTCTGGTGTGGATGTAGTTTTTTTTCTACGCATACCACTCCACACGTAAAGGAATGAGACGCCTGCTGCCCTGTGTCTGTTTTCTATTGCCCACATGTGCCTCTCATGACAGACAAACCACACACACTGTTCCGAATCTATTATTATCTCTAAGTAGCATTTTAAACCAGGTCCGTTCCTGAATAATGAGCTATTATTAGCGTACCACGTCCAGAACAGACTGCAGAATTAGGTCAATGGAAACCGTGGTAGTTGTCGTCCAGTTGTGAACGGGACGGACGCCATTGTTGTAGTTCCTCAGCAGAGATCTGGTCAGCTGGTTCAAGGCGGATCTCTTTGGTTTTTCTGGGATGCATTCAGCGACCCAAACTATGAGAAAAAACAAAATAATAATAAAGTGTTTTTAAACTTTTCACACACTTAAACTACTTAAAGCGCCCAATTATGCCATTTTCTGACTTACGATAATGCTGTTAACTCGTCAAAAACAGACCTGGAGTTGGTTTTGTTTCATTCACACATGTTTAAAACACAAACCCTGCATATTTAGGCAGAATTTTTCTTTCAGACAAAAAACACCTTGTGATGTCACGTGGTAATACAGGAAGTGCTCCACTGTGGTTTTAAACTCCATACACCCTCTCTAGAATAATTTCAGTCATTTCAGCTTTCGAATTGCCAAACTCTACTGAACAAAAAGTAAAAGTTAACTTGAAACCCACCGCTTTATGACATCACAAGGTGGAATGGAGTATTATGAGCTTTGGAGATGTAGACAGACTCATAATAAAGGATTAATTAAACATGCAATATAAATAGAATAGGACCTTTAACATATAAACTGCATCACGTTTCAGTTATTCCAAAACTGTGTCACAGATCCCACAAGAGGTTACACAGAACAATCCAAGGCACGCAGAGGCAGAGAAAACATTTTGAAGAAGAAAACTGCCATATTATATTATTTTTTATCTTTTTTTATCTCGATCACCCAGATAAACGCAGTGTTTCCAACTTCAGGAACAGAGTGTTTTCTGTTTGAGAGAAGAACTCAACCAAAATATGCTGGATTTGTGTGTTAAACATGTGTGAATGAAACAAAACACAACTCCAGGTGTGTTTGTGATGGGGAAACAACAACAGATCAGTGTTAAAGTGTAAAATAACGTAATATAGCGTAACTTTTCTGGCAGAGGGTCTCTCTTGGCCAAAATTTAAGATATAAACACTTAAATCTATCAGAAAATGACTTAAAAGAAGTGAAATTATCTGCAGCAAGATAATTTTACTTGACAAGTTATCTTAAAATAAACTACCTCTAAACTAGAATTATAGAACTAGATAATAATCTGAAAACAAGGTGAATAGCCTGATATAAGTCTTAAAATCTTGGCCAGATAAGAAAAATTTGTAGTACAGTATGGTATTAAACCTTTTTATCTTCATGGAGACCAAACCAGACCACGTTACAGAACAGATCTGTGGAGAGGCAACCCCACTCATAGCCCAAGTGCCTGTTTTTCTAGGTATTTTTGTAGTAGAGCAATAGCATATGCATAGAAACAAGCAGGTGACGGACCCTCCACCAGAAAAGGCACCTTTAAACACAACCAAAATTTAAAAAGTGCTTTATTTAAGTCAGTTTTTTGGTTGTAAAGTTAGATACTATAGCTTTAAAAAATACCAAAGTTAAGTGAAAATAGAGTCATTTTACCCATTGTCAGAAAACCTCATTTAGACCATAACTTAAGAGAAATGTGCTACTTACCTGAACTGCAGAGAGCCAGCAGTGGGATTAGCCAAACCACAGACATTATCCAGTTAAAAATACATGTAAAAAAGCCAATGAAAGTTAGATTCTTGCATGTTCTGTAAAGCAGAAGAGGCTATAGTGTGAAACAGGGAGAGAGCAGTGTAGAGGAAACATGACGGCTGCCAGGCTCATATTGATTTTCCATTGTTAAGGTAAAATGATACTGAGATAAAGCCCCCTCAGGGAAGTATGGGGATTACTTCATTCATCACCGTGAGCTTACTATAAAAATAACATGTAAAAGAATTAATTGAGTGGATGTAAACAGAAAATTTAGAATAGAATGATCTAAGAATTCAGGGCAAAATATACTGATGTAATTAAAATCAAAATCTAATGATAATCCTGTCAGTCATAACCTCGTAGCTATGTTTCTATTACTTTACTTTATTTCTAGATTTTATTTTAACTTGTACATACATTTATATAATGATGCCTTATTTGACACATGCCTCTTGCCACTTATTTTGAATTTATTTACCATTTATATTTTTTTCTCTTTGTTATTATATTATATTGTGATGTGTCAGGCAACAATAAAGAGGCATAAATGGTCATTTCTTAAGGTAAAATACAGAAAAGCTGCTTAAAAATGACCAAAAGACAAAGGAAATGTGACTATACTGATAATTGTTAGCCGTGAATGGGCCGAGTGCAGAAGAATGTTCCTTAATTACGCACTTAATTCACAATTGTATTAGCCTCATTATTATTCTACTGTCTCAAAATGTTGTCAGTTTCCTGTTATGGGCAGGCTGACCAGACTTTCAAAATCAAAAATACAAGGACACTCCCGATTTGTGGTGGTTGGTGATCCTCCTGTGGGCTCACCACCTGCAGAGGGGTTCATAGGGGGGGTCAGGTGCTACGAGTATTGGGCAGTAAACTGCCCCCGCGACCCAGCCGGATTAAGCGGGAGAAGATGGATGGATGGATGGTGATCAACACAATTTTGAACAAAAGTGATTAACAAAATTGTGAAACGTGTGCGTAATTACTACAGCTTTCCAACATAGGAAGCTACAAAAAATTACATAGGCTGCTTATGGCTAGCTTCTTATATCTAGCCTATGACACGTGGTGGATGCAGAAAAAAAACAATTTCCTTATTTCTTTTTGTATTATTTGTATTGGTAACTTTATAGTATTGCCAATACTGTATTGGTACAAAACAATAAAAAATACAAAATAATTCAATAATACTCACCAAAACTACTTATTTTCCGTATTTATTTCTTACCAAACTTTCGCGCGCTTCTTTCTCTTACGTCACACGCACGTACGTACGCACGCACGCTCCCTCCCTCCCGTTGACGTGAGCGCGCTGTTGCGGAGCGATACGTAGCGGCGCGAAGCGGAGCGCAGCGTCGCGTCGCGGCTCCCCTGCCTTCCCTTCCCTTAGCTGAGTGACCGCTGTGACCGACCGAGGCTGCAGCTGCTGGCCGATGGACGAGGCGCTGTAAATGAGGGATCACGGCCCGAAAACACTCGAGGATCGCGGACGGGACTTCAGCTCAACTCAGGGGGCTGCAATGGGAGCGGAAAATGGGGAGAACTCAAGCAACTCGGTGAGAGGGAGTTTGGGAAAAGAAAAACTAGTGAAGTGTCGTGTGCACTAACATCTAACGTTAACACTAACACTAACCCATGTCAATCAGAAGCCATTTAGCATAAATGTTTTCGATCATCAACAAACTTTTTAACGAAATAACTTTAGGCTACGTTTTCATTATTTTTTCATTATTATTATTATTGTTATTATTGTTATTATTATTTTTTTTTTTATTAATTTACTTTTTTGTAACACCGAATATACAAGACACAAGTTGGGCTATAACAAAATTAGTTAACGTTCTAATACCTAATACTTTTTACTTTTGCTAGTTTTGTTATTAGGCTAAACACTATTTTGAAAGGCTGAGTTACTAATCAAAAATGCATTAGCTTCTGAAAAAAATCGCAAAAATCACTTATATAAGCGTTTAAACTAAATCTATGTTGTCATAATTTAAGAATATTACAAAATTACGGTATTTATTCGTTGTTAGTTGTATTATTGATGAAAAACAGCCATACATGCTTTTAAAAAATGCATTATCTTAAGTGGATTCTAACATTTTGTGGATTTTTTTATTTTTAATTTTTTTTATTTACAATTTTGGATATTCAACTGCTGCTTTTTGACCATTTTGTCTGTCAAAATTCAGCTTTTATTCATTTTGTTGTTGGTTTTTTTGTTTTAAAATAATCAAAATGTCACTAAGTAATTTTGATCCAGAACCCTGTTCTTTATTCACATACCTGTAATCGTCCAAGGCCTATTACTTTCTATTTGTTTACATGTTATAACCTATTTACTCTTTTGGTACAGGGTATTTCTATTTAAAGCTACCGTCTCGTGTTAATCTTGTCTTGTTTGTCTAGTTGGCTGTTATTAATAGGCTTCTTTCCTTGATAGCCTTTTGATTTTGACTTTTGACTTTTGAGCCCTTTTCATTCTGTCAGCATCAAAATGACTGGTAAATCCAGCATTTTAGTCAAATCACATCAAACTAAAATAATACTTACAGATTATTTTAGCAGTTGACTAGCCAGTGCTACATTTTTTCACAATTATTCATATTTAAGGTCCTATATTATGCAAAATTTACTCTTGTGAGCTTTAAGATGTTATAATATAATAAAGTAATTCTTTATAATTACAGTTTTTACATCTCCAAAGCTCAAAATGCTCTGTTCCACCTTGTGATGTCATGCAGTGTTAGTTAATAGCTGTTTTTTACCGTTCAGTACAAATTGACAACTCCAGGCCTGAAATGATCAAAATGATTGTAGTGAAGGTGTATTACCGCATGACATCACAAGGTGGAACAGAGTGTTTTCAGTTTGCGAGAACTCAGCCTAAATATGCAGGATCGGTGAGTTAAACATGTTTGAATGAAACAAAACACAACTCTAGAGATGTTTACAATGAGGAAACAACATATATGGGTTCTATAAATATGGTGAAATACGGAAACTGAAGGCTGAGGCTGAAGGGTTTATAAATTTCATTAATGAAATCTCTGTATCTAACGCAAACTGACTGTACCATGCAAAAACTATATGCAGAGACGAATACTAGGAAACGTATTTATACGATTCAATGGCTTCAACGTGTGAATCATGAGTTTAATCTGCCTTTTGACAGATAGATACCAAATGATAACAAATCTTCAGCTGACTGGCTCACTCCCTAACTTCTCCTTTCTGTTGCTTAAAATCTAAATAAAGCAATTGGTTGACTAATACAATTTAGCGTTGCCATGAGTCTAAAATTTCAGACTCGATTTCAATACTAAGGTGCAGATTTAATGCTCAAAACAGATTCCAATACTGTGATATAATAAAAAAGGCTTTAATTAGACAGTAAAATATTGTTTTTAATATTAAATTGTAGTTTTTTCTTTTATATTACCATGTGGCCTTATATCTGTGTAAATATCGGTAGTTTCAATAGTGATCCATGGGCATATGCTCGTCTATGCTCTTATCATTCTAAAACTTTTCAGGAAAAACAATATTACTTCTAGTGTTTCAGTTGAGAAAAATTCAACACAAATATTCATTAAATCACTGCATTTGAAGCTTCAAAATCTGCCCAAAATACTTTTACTTTTGACTCTTTAAGTACATTTTTAAACAGGTACTTTAATCCTTTTACTTAAGTAATTTTTTAGTATTTCACTGCTCTGGTATCTGTACTTTTTTGACTTCCTTCACCACTGCCGATCACTATCAGATTGTCAATACTTTTGACAACACTAATGTCAAATACCGCTTCATTATTAACCCCCTAATCCATTTGCTGTGTTTTTTTCTCTCCCTTAACATTAGCAGTTGCAGAGCAGAGTCATGGGTGCAAGTGTCTGTGTCAGTCAGGCTCGGTGGCAGTGAGAGGAATGATAAACAGAAGCCCGGGGTCCATGTCAGTGAGACCAAAATAGCGGCTAACCTAGAGGGGCTTCTCAGATAGCCCCACACGCTCCATATAAGTCTGACCCATCGGCCTGGTTTCCTGTGCCCCTGCTGCTGTCTCTCTGTCTCTGTGTGTGGGTCAGGGGACGGACAGTGGACAGTGGGCCCATACACCTGCTACTGGGCACTGGGCTTTATATAGAGGCTAACCCAAGCTACTCTTATATAAAGAGAGGGATACGTATGTTGTTTACTGTGTGGCAGTGTTGATAGTTTTGATTAGAGATAAACTAATATGGATTTTTTTCCATAGTCGATACCGATTGTTTAGAGTCCAGAGGAGCTGATATTTTTCGGGCCGGTGTTGTTTCCTCTTCACAAACACACCAGGAGTTGTGTTTTGTGTCATTCCCACATGTTTAACACACAAACACGGCATAGTTAGGCTTTTTTTTAGGAGTTTTTCTCTCAGACGGAAAACACTATGTTCCACCCGAATCATTTTAAGATTTCAGAAGACTGGAAATGGCCTGTCTCTACTGAACAAAAAGTAAAAGGAGCTGTTCACTTGAAAATTAGCTCTTCATGACATCACAAGGTGGAATAGAGCATTATGAGCTTTGTAGATGTAGACAGACAAATAATAAAGGGTTACTCAAACATGTCAATGAAACAAAACATTGGCAACTGCATAATAACAATGTTTTAAAGCTCACAAGAGTCAATTTACTACAATCAAATACAGTCCCACTTTAACTGCAGGCTTTTAACAGTATGTTTTAATGGTATTTAACTTATTTACTTTGTTGTAAGGCAACTGAGTGTCCTGAAAGGTGCCTAATAAATAAAATGTATTATTATTACGTAATATAGGAACGTTAATTTGACTGTGTGTCCGTGTTTCCCATAGATTTTGTATGGTGACACACATACTTTCTATATTCATTGTTTTCTCTTATTCAAGTCACTTTTCATGTGAATGACAACACATAGAGGGACAAAGTTAGATTTTATTATGCCAGTGTTCTTTTTAGACTATGAGGAGCCACCATCTGTATTATTAAAAGAACATTATCTGTAACTCCAAATACAAGACTAACATGTTCAAATCAAATATAGCTTTTACTGGTACCAGTTCTAATACCGATTTATTATTTATGTGACAACGTGGTGTCTGTAAGCAGAATGAGCCTCAAATGAATCTCTTGTTTGGGTTCCCTGTTTCAGTGCTGAAATCCAGTTGGTTTAAATCATTAATCTGTGCTATTACAGCCTCTGCAGCTAAGTGAAGTCTGCAGTTTCTGAGCTTTCATATGAAGCCTCCGTTCATATACTGAGAATGAGGAAAACTCGTATGTGCCCTCTGTTTGCAGGTTTAGGCACAGCCCCCTCCCTCCTTTCCTCTGTTGACAGGTAGAAGGTCAAATAAACTCTAATCCAAAATTATTCTGTATATTAGTGACTAAGTCCACGGTCAGCAATACCACAGGAAAAAGCAACATATTAATACATCTTAACTTCTCCTATCCTGAAATAATTTTTGAATGCAATATAATTTTAGGCATGTCGTGATGTCATCTTAAACCCACCCCTCTTGTGTTTTTTTTGTTTGTTTGTTTGTAGCAGACTGAAATTCTGATCAACCAGCTGAGGGAGGTCACTGGCATCCAGGATCCACACATTCTGTACAGAGCTCTGAAAGTAAGAACAAGAAATCTAATGACCTTTTTAACACTGAAAGACACTATTGTCCTATTGCATGTAAAACACGTATGTCTGCCCATGTTGTTCCCTCATCAGAAACGTGCCTGAGGAGGTTTTATTAGTCATCGTTGTTGAGTTATTTCAGCCAGGCCCTATTCGAACACTCCTTAGAATTAACCGCCCACAAGCCTACATCCCCCATGCTCCCATGAAACAATTCTGATATAAAACAATACACTAAAACTTCACAAACCTGACACAATGTGCAGTTGTTTCAGTAGAGGGACGCGCACCGATTGTGTTGCGCTCTGAAGGAGGACTGACACTGCAAATTTCTCCGATCTGGCCAAGATTTTAAAACTTATATCAGGTTATTCGTCTTGTTTTCAGATTTATTATCGACTTACTAGTTCTGAGACTGCTTAATTCTAGTCTCGAGGTAGTTTATTTGAAGATAACTTGTCAAGTAAAGTGATCTGTCCATGCAGCAAGTCATTTTCTGATAGATTTTAAGTGTTTATATCTTAAATTTTGGCCAAGCTTTTTTACACGAGCATTAAAACGTTCAAGAATTCGAAATGTTCAAAGTATAGAAAAAAAAGAATTAAAAGAATAATAAAAAAAAGCATAATCGGTCTTCTTTAAATACACTTCTTTGCACTTAAGCTGTCTGAGTCCATACCATCTAACCATCTATTCTGGCTGTTTAACCCTTCTCCTATAGTAAGTTGTAAACACTCCAGCAGTAGTTTGATCAAATCATTAAGTCTTACAAATGGGAACATTAAGAGGCTGCGCTTGCCCCAGGAAGCTAAATTAGCATTCGCGCTAACTCATTACGTTTTGAAACACAACTGGCCACGAGCTGCAGTTAGCTTGAGGAACCCCATCACTGTGATAATTGACTAGCAGAGCAATAAACCGAGCCAGTGCGGAGCCACCTGTTTCTAAGGGGGGAGCCGTGGCACCCAGAGATCACATGTTTGGCAGAGGGGGGACATAAAATTAGGGGTGAACTATATATATTGATGTTAAATGAGCTGTACCCGATTTTTCTTGTCTTAAAAATGTGAAAAACGATGTAATTTTAAACAGTTTGCAGCCATCCAGAGTTATTCCTCACTTACCATATGCATCCTGAGCATCCTAATTCACCCCAATGGGTTAATAAACGCTTTTCACAGCTTTCAGAGACCATAGTGGAATTTTGCTGTGACTGTACAGCTTACAATAACTAGCATGCTGACGTGCACTTCCTGGTTATCAGAGGATAAAACACAGACAGCACGTAGCAGACTTATTTTGACCTCAAGAGCTGCTTATACAATATATCTGTACTCTGGCAAGGCATTTTTTGCTCAAATACATGGGAATAAATCACGTATTGGGCCTTTAATGGTCAAATAAAAGTAGATTAAGTGAGTGTGCAACCAAATGAAGCTCATCGAGGCTAGCAGTTATAGCAACCAATCCAATCCAGTCCACTTTATTTATATAGCACATTTCATAAACAAAAGAGTTTCCAAAGTGCGGCACAGTATAAATAAAACATAGTCAATAGAAATAAAAATAAAGCTCTAGTTGCCTCCACTAGTCCTCGTAAAAAACAAATCTAGTAAAATCAAATAAGAGCAAGAATATACATAATAATAAAAAGGTAAAATAAAAGCATTAAAATAAATAAAAGACACAGAGGACCATACAACTCATGTGGTGCTAAAAGACTAATCTGCAAACACGGATATTTGAAAATCATAGCGAGAAACTGAAGAGCCAATCAGGAGCGAGGCTGTTGAAGGAACACGGCAGGGGCGGGTGCAATGTTGCTGTCAATCAACCGAACTCCAGGGAGATAAAAATCATTTTCGTATTTGGTTTTGGGTCGATGACACGACACTGTCCAATTTTAATTTCCTCAGTTAAAAGGTTCAAATTTCATAATAATTCACCACATTTATGTAGAACCACTGACCTCCATGGAACCAAATCATTTTTTTTCAGAAATCATGAGTTCTTCTGCATGTTTTTTGTACTTAAAGTGTTGAAATGTCATGTGGTGCGACCCTGCATCATGTGGTGCGACCGTGCATCATGTGGTGCGACTAATAACAGCAGGAATTCTATGGCTACGATTTTAAGTAGACTTGGGTGAATGGGATTCTTTAGGCATTTTCCTTCATTTGATGCATTTTACAGGGCAGTACACAAGCAGGTGACTGTCATATTGGAGCAAAAGAAAATATCAATATGCATTAGAAATCTAAAGAAATGCCAACAGTTTGTTTCTATACACTCCATATTACTCAGAACTTAGATTAATATCCCAGCCATGTTTTAGAAAATAAAACAATTTTAAGGTTATTCTCAGTCGCACCATATGACATTTTACACTAAAAATGCTTCATATAAATGTTTTATGCTCCTGACACTGTAAATATTAGAAAAGGTTTCATATTTTAAAATTTGCCTGTTGAAAATCCTTATACATCATTGACTCTTGTATAAGTCTCTATAGTCCAGGTAACGGTTCACAAAATATAACTACAATTATTTTTAAAGTCATTTCTCATGATTAGTCGATCAGTTGTTACAGCCTTAAGAAGAAAGTGATTTTGTCTCTGTCTCTGAAGGCCAGTCAGGGGGACATTGGCCATGCGGTGGGACTGCTGACCGCTCACACTGGAGAGGCGCAGGAGTCTGGAGAGGGACAACAAGGAGCCACGGGTGAGACCCTACAACAGTGTATATCAGTGATACTTTTTCCTTTATGTCATATTTTTGTGGACTGAAACTAAATAAAAAAGTAAGCAGTGATTGTAGAATGAACTATAGTAGCCTGAGGGTTGAAGAGAAGAGGCATGACGCTCTCGACGTAAACATCACTGGTTGAGCGATGTGTTTTATCTGTCTTCCATATCACCCTGCAGCTGGTTCAATATTGTCTAATCTAATAAAACGACAAGCTTGTGCCTTATTAAACGTGTACCTTATTCATTCGATTTGGTGAGAGTCATAGTTATAACATATCTGCGCTGTTTTAGGCCTCGGCAAAGATGAACTCCAGGCAGCCATTGAGCTCAGTCTCCAGGAGTCTCAGAAAGCCCAGGAAGAAGAGAAAGAATTTCACAGGTACAAATCAACAGCAAATGAAGATATATTGTATTGTACTGGTTTAATACCATGTTGAACACAGAGCTCTCGAGGCCAGCGCGGAGGAGAACGCCGCCCGGATGAAGAGGAGGAGGTGTGAGGGCCAGAGTGACATGAGCAGCCCCGCAGACTGGATCAGGCAAGACGACTGGCCCGTGGGCATCCGCAATGTGGGCAACACCTGCTGGTTCAGTGCGGTAATACAGGTAACAAGACCACACAAAAGAAGGTGCTATGGTTATCGAAAGTACCGAAAATCAGATATTAATCGATACTAAAACCAAAATCGAAACCACGTGGTAATATAAAAGAAAGTACTATGATTTAATGCTGAAAATTACATTCTATTGTTTAATTGAAGAGTGTTTTTTTAATTATCATTGTGGTATCACAATCAGTGTTGTGTATTGACTCACCATCTTATTCTGGAAGTTGCCGTGAGCGCCGATCTTGACAGCAAATAAGTTCAATATGGACGATAAAGCTATTTTAAAGCCTCCAGAGGATCAGTACAGTGTTGACTTGCTGGTGCACATGAAAATTTAACATTTTACACAAATACACTGACTTTATGCCATGTTTAAGATGCAAAACGTTTCCCAAATTCTCCATTGACATGACTGGGACCCCTGCTTAACCAGAAGTGCCACCACAGAAAAGTGTGATTTAGGATCATTTAGAGACAAAAGTGGGCAGGGGGAAGTAGGTGGATATTCCGCAGTATATCAGAGATGGATAGATATTTTACTCTATAATTATGCCTTATTTGACACCAGTGTCTTCTCACTCTTTTTTTCTCTTTGTTATTAGAATCTATTATGATGTCTGAGCTACTGTGTCCAAGTAATTTCCCTTGTAGGTTAATAAAGTTTGTCTAAGTCTATTCACGCTTACGTCACAAACCAGGAAGCTGTTTGGAAACATGCGATGACAACTTCCGGGGGACGTCCATGGTCGATCCATATCAACCCGTTTTCACCGCCTTCGGCATATGCCCACTTCTCTGTGCTTACGTCGTTCTCCAGTTTTATTTTCTTAATCAGTGATGCGTGTAGGATTCGGCAGTGTCACGTACTCATTTTGGTACAAACGAAAAAGATCTGCTGCTCGCTATATTGATGTGCAGCTATCATGAAATCTACCATAAACGCCTCTAATTGGGCACACCATTTTTCTAACATGGACGTCAGCGGACTTTCTTTTTTTAAAATAGGTGAATATTACGATTTAAAATGTGCAATTTAGAACATAATGATCCATGAGTGTCATAGATTATAGCTATATAACAGCCAACTTCCGATGTAGTTCCCAACACTGAGCTCGCCTCGGACTGTGATCAAACCCACTGAAGTAAATATGATCATTGGTAAAATGAAGACTGCAGCCGTATGTGCTGTTTGGAATCATCTTGAATTTGGCGCCTTCGTCTCTTCTAATCCCACGTACCCAGTGCGCTTGGAGTTGTGCGTCATTGGGGAAAGGATGAAAACTGAGGTGTGGTCGTAATTGTTGTTTCGCCGAACATAACAGAACACTACAAGGACATGGAGATGAAGAAAACTGGGACACTTACTACCAAGAACAGAGCCCGCCTGAAGTTGTCATCGCATGTTTCTCAGCGTCTTCCTGGTTTGTGATGTTAAGCGTGAATAGAGCCCATTGTAACAACACTAGAGGGACATTCACCCATGTGTGGATCATGATCTATAATAAGACGTGGATAAGGCCCCGTCCTCCTGCTATAAGTGTCCACTGCAGCAGCTGAGCTCAGACAGAATTCCCTCAGAGCGCCTCAGTGTATTTATGCGTTGGGCAAAGACAAGACATTTTCTAATTTGTACTTTTGTGCTTGGTGCTTTGTGTAACTTTGTAACTTGGTGGCGGGTCTGTCAAATGCTTTTCTCCATTCTAGACAAAGACGTTATTGCTTTGTCTGGAATGTTTTACAGTATGGTATTAAACCTTTCTATTTTCATGGAGAAACCCGCTCACACTCACAATCAGAATCCTGTTTTTCTAGGTATTTTTGAGCTATAAAAACACCTGGAATTTAATAAATGAATGATAAATCTGTTTGTAGAGGGGTAAATATTGTTGTGTCTATTGAAGCTTGTTTCAGTCTGGTGCTATCACAGATTTAGACTCTCATGTAACTTTTTATCCAAGAAATAGATAAAAAAGCATCTCTCTTTTCATTTTGGGTGTTTTTTTTGCACTAGAAAACTTAGGAAAACATGTGTCTTTGCTGTGATTGTTCTTGCATCTTTATAAACCTGATCTCCATGAAAAATGTACGGTTTTAACTTTCTATTTCCGTGGAATCATGCAGGTGATGTGGGCCTTTAGTCGTCTTTTTTGTGCAGGACGTTGCAAAGCATTACATAGTGCACCTTTAATTTCATAGGATGAAGCCTGTTGTAAATGTAAATTATAGTTTAATAGCAATGTGTGAAGAGAAGTTGAACAAAATGCTGATAATTACAGGAAGTAGAGAGTTGTAAAACACATCGTTGATGCCACACTGGGGAGAATTTTGTACAAAAGTCTGCACAATCTACACAAAACGCATTTTTCTTAACCTGTAAACATTATTTTACATGATTGCTTTCTCATATTTTTATTTGTTTGATCACTTCTGCGTTTCTTAGAGGAGTTTTGGCTCCTCTAAGTTGTAATTTTCAAGCAGGAAGTAAAATTTGTAACCTAAAAAATGGCCACATTGGGGGGAAAAATAAATGCTAACCATGTGCTTCCTATTACACTTTATAATATTAGATGTAGACAGTATACAGCAGACTTATTTTAATTTCTGCACTGGGGCAAGACACATTTTGCTCAAATACATGGGGAAAAATCAGGTACAGGCCTCTGATTCTACCCTAATATTGAGTTTGCATAAAGAAAACAGACTTGGAGCTGTGTTTCACGTTGACTCCATTAAGTTCAATAATAAACCACCATCTCCATTCATTTAGATATTGTCAATATTTTAGCTTACAGTAATTGTGTTATCAGAAAAGGCCAGAGTGACCACAGGGCTCTCTCATCAGCTCATGTTCCCTGTTTTATGGCTCAGGGTCTAAATGACGGTATAGGGGCCACGATAAAACTAATTGAATTTCCGTGGTGAAAGGAAAGTTAAATAAGAGGCTTTACTGTAAGAGTTCATATTACCGTACCAGAATCCTTTGCCTCATGTTATTCTGTGTAAAAGTATATAGTAATATTATGTACATTTTTGTTTTTCAGTCGCTCTTCCATCTGCCAGTGTTCAAAAGGCTGGTCCTCAACTACCATCTGTCGGAGCGTTTGTTAGAGAAGTGCAAGACAAATTCAGTGAGTAAAAAAAATATATTTTACAGTTAATGTGAGGACTAGACCCAGACTAAATACAGACCAGGTATTTTTAAGACATCAAATATATTATGTAAGATGTATGGATTTATGTAGCAAAGAAAAAAGTTAAATAAGTCTCATTAAATAATAAAAAATATGTATTTTATATTCAAATGATCAAAGTAGCCACCCTTTGCTTTGTCGTTTGCTTAATGATGTTCATGATGAAGTGCTCCAAAATTATTTTCACTTCACAAGCGTCTAAAATAGGACTTTACTGGATCTAAACCAGGTCTGAGATAGATATAAACTATGTCTATATTGCGCCAGACTAGGATTAAAGTGGGTCTAAAGCTGGTCTAAAGCTGGTCTAAAGCTGGTTTAAAGCTGGCCTAAAGCTGGTCTAAAGCTGGCCTAAAGCTGGCCTAAAGCTGGCCTAAAGCTGGTCTAAAGCTGGCCTAAAGCTGGTCTAAAGCTGGCCTAAAGCTGGCCTAAAGCTGGCCTAAAGCTGGCCTAAAGCTGGCCTAAAGCTGGTCTAAAGCTGGCCTAAAGCTGGTCTAAAGCTGGCCTAAAGCTGGCCTAAAGCTGGCCTAAAGCTGGCCTAAAGCTGGTCTAAAGCTGGTCTAAAGCTGGCCGAAAGCTGGTCTAAAGCTGGTCTAAAGCTGGCCTAAAGCTGGTCTAAAGCTGGCCTAAAGCTGGTCTAAAGCTGGCCTAAAGCTGGCCTAAAGCTGGCCTAAAGCTGGCCTAAAGCTGGCCTAAAGCTGGCCTAAAGCTGGCCTAAAGCTGGTCTAAAGCTGGCCTAAAGCTGGTCTAAAGCTGGCCTAAAGCTGGCCTAAAGCTGGTCTAAAGCTGGCCTAAAGCTGGTCTAAAGCTGGCCTAAAGCTGGTCTAAAGCTGGCCTAAAGCTGGTCTAAAGCTGGCCTAAAGCTGGTCTAAAGCTGGTCTAAAGCTGGCCTAAAGCTGGTCTAAAGCTGGCCTAAAGCTGGTCTAAAGATGGCCTAAAGCTGGTCTAAAGATGGCCTAAAGCTGGCCTAAAGCTGGCCTAAAGCTGGTCTAAAGCTGGTCTAAAGCTGGCCTAAAGCTGGTCTAAAGCTGGCCTAAATCAGATCTAAACCATGTCTAAACTAGGACTATATTGGACTAGACTTGGACTAAAGCCGGACTAAAGCTGTTCAAAATCAGATCTAAGACAGGTCTAAACTAGGACTAAATTGGGCTAGACTTGGACTAAAGCTGGTCTAAAGCTGGTAAAAATCAGATCTAAACCAGGTCTAAACTGGGACTATATTGGGCTAAACTTGGACTAAAGCTGGTCTAAAGTCAGCCTAAAGATGGTCAAAATCAGATCTAAACCAGGTCTAAACTGGGACTACACTGCGTCTAAACCTGGTCTTGACTAGGACCATAGACTGTATAAAAAAGTGGACTCGAGTGCAGCGTCACCCATAACGTTTGGTTTCAGGAGTAAATTTGGAGCCAGGCCCTTTATTATGAATAGGATTTTTTCAATGGACAAAATAGCAGAAAAACCCCCAGCAGGATCATGTAGAGCGCGTGGGTTAATACGAACATTTTAAGACTAAAATGATGAGGCCACAGCAGCAGTCACAAAGAGAGGGATAATATATTCTAATGTAAGTCAATGGGACAGTGTCAGAAGGAGCCGGACGTGTCATTTATACACACAGTTTGTGGCTAAGACTAAACCAGGACTAAATTGATGTGCTTATTGTGTTCTTGTGTCTCCAGGACAAGAGAAACATCGCCTTCATGCAGGAGCTGCGTTGTCTCTTTGCTTTGATGGTCGGCTCCAGCAGAAGGTTTGTGGACCCCTCGGCTGCTGTGGAGCTGCTCCGAGACGCCTTCAGGACCAGCGAGGCTCAGCAGGTCCAATATTTCTGCTGCTACTACTTGATTGATTATTTATTAAAGGGCCCGTATTACACTACTTTCTCATCTAACTTACAATGTTGTTTCCTCATCACAAACATACCTGGAGTTGTTGTGTTTCCTTCACACAAACTCTGTATATTAAGGCCGAGTTCTTCCCTCAAACTGAAAACTAAAACCACTCTGTTCCACCTTGTGATGTCATAGGAAGCATTCCACTGTGTTCACAAGAATTATTTGGATATTTCAGCCTTGGAATGGCCAATCTCTGCTGAAATAAAGGTAAAAGGCAGCTGTCGAAAACTAGGAAGACTTGAAAACTGCGGCTTCATGACATCACAAGGTGGAACAGAACGTTTTGAGATTTGGAGATGCAGAACAACTAAAAATAAACGATTATTCAAACGCGTGAATGAAACAAAGCACAACTCTGCATACTGCGAGAAAGCTTGGCCAAAATTTAAGATATAAACACTTAAATCTATCAGAAATGACTAAAATGATCTGTCCATGCAGCAAGATAAGGTTTAATCTTAATATAAACTACCTCTAGACTAGAATGAAGCAGTCTCAGAACTACTAAATCGATAATAAATCTGAAAACAAATGAATAACCTGGTATAAGTTTTAAAATCTTGTCCATATCAGAGAAATTCGCAGTGCTTATGTTTTTGATGAGTAACAACATTATGACACGGCGTCCATTTTGCATAATATACGACCTTTAAGAAAGCAAAAGGCCTGTGAATATGAGACCTGAATAAGTGAAGTGAAGCAAAGCGGCTCGACAGCTTCCTGATGGACTATATTTATAGACGGAAGACACATTTCCTGTGTTTTCATCCAATTACAGCTCTGTCTAAGTTACGAAACCTCTTCTCAGCTCATGTTTTTGAGCCTATGCTTAATAAATTAACTGATGATTGCTTCAATAATTGATTAGTTGCAATTAATCTATACAATAATCAATACAATACTAAAACCAGTATCGAAATTAGATACTTATAGAAATGTATTGTAGGCACTGGTACTAAGAACGTCACATTTACAGAACAGAAATGAACCTTTTGTGAATGGCTTTACAATGATCTTGAGCTGTATCAGAACAAGTTTAAGAGCAAATAGTCCAGTATAGGAACAACATTAGCACAAAGAACAGAAAATAGTGCGATATGACCCCTCTAAACCTAGGACCATGTATACTTTTCAGGATGTGAGTGAGTTTACGCACAAGCTCCTGGACTGGCTCGAAGACGCCTTTCAGCTGGCTGCAAATGGAAAGTAAGTTGTGCATCAATGGGGAAGTGCTCAGTTTTGTCAGTTAGTGAACATTTTTCAAGCAAAAGTAAAACTATTGTAGTGCTGCCACTAACGACTAATTTTCTAACGATTAATCTCTCGACTAATTTTTCGATTAGTCGACTAATCTAAACGACTAATAATAAAAAAAAAAAGCGGTTCTAACACACTTGTGTGTGTTAGATTTTACCTTGTGTGTGCTGTGCGTGCGAGTTGCAAAGGTTATTGCTGTTATGTCTGTTGTGTGTGCTCATTCAACAATGTTGAACAACGATATGCACACACAATTTCACGAGTTTGCACGAGCAGCATATGCAACGGTATGCTCAATACCTCATGCATCGTGGTCGTGGTCGAGAAAGAGAGAGACCAGCCAGCAGAGTGCGCACGGCAAATACTTCCTCAAGTTTGTTTTCTTTGGCGGTGCCATTATTTACCACTGCTGTTAGCCTTTGGTGAAGCCGAGGTTAGCCACCTCGGCGTCAACCCCGGATGTAGCCGCTGTCAGCAGCACGTGTCGCCTCGGGCGCAGTTGCTGCCCGCGGCACCGGTGTCCGCTTCGGGTGTAGCCGCTGTTAGCCGCGCCGGTGTCCGCCTCGGGTGTAGCCGCTGTTAGCTGCGCCGGTGTCCGCCTCGGGTGTAGCCGCTGTTAGCTGCGCCGGTGTCCGCCTCGGGTGTAGCCGCTGCCTGCCGCACCGGTGTCGGCCTCGAGTGTAGTACGACTAGTGGTGTGGAGGGGAAATACCTGATCTCAGGCAAGCAAAAGGTCTCTGGACGAGCCGTTTGAGACCAAAAATAAATAAAGGCGAATATTCGACCAAAAAAATTGTAGTCGACTCATTTTCATAATCGATTACGTCGACAACGTCGAATAATCGCGGCAGCACTAAACTATTGCATGAAATAATAAGTAAAACTATTGAAGTACCTGTGTAAAATTGTGCTTTAAGAGTAAAAAGTTAAAGTATTTAGCATTTTTAGAACAATGAAAGCATCAAATGTAGTGATTTTGATAAAGAATTTAGCTGATTTTAAGTGATTCTATCAATGTCTTATTTTTTCTAGCCGTTTTTGTGTTTTTGTATATTTGGTTTGCTCAGAATTGGAAATGTTAACTCAAATTAAATGTGCTAAAAATAAGTCTCAAAGCATAAAGAAAAGTCCTTTTTACTTTTCAGTCCAGATCTAAAATGTAGTGAAGTATAAAGTACAGATACATGTTCTGAAATGTAGTGAAGTAAAAAGTACAGATACATGTTCTCAAATGTAGTGAAGTAAAAGTCAAAAGTATTCACTACTGCAAAATGCACTTAAGTAAAGTACTTATACCTAAAAATTATACTTAAGTGTACTTTTACTTTTATTCTTCGTTACTTTCAACCACTGTTACACATTAAATATAAGATATATTTTGTTGCGTTTGAGTTTTAACTAAAGTATAACACGTGTTTTCTTAGTGATGAAAAGGACAAACTGAACAACCCCATGGTCCAGCTTTTCTACGGCACTTTTGTGACAGAGCGACTACACGAAGGTGGGTTCAATTTCCCTATAAGATATTTTGATGCAAACTTTAAATATATAAATGATCTTTGTTAAACCAGGAAAAACACTGTGTAACATAGAGCAGTTTGGCCAGTACCCGCTGCAAGTGAACGGCTTCAACAACCTGGACGAATGTTTGGAGGGCGCCATGGTGGAGAGAGAGATCGAGTCACTGCACTCAGACCACTGCGTCACATCTGGGAGAGAGGTGAAAGAATGATAAAAATACTAATAATTTATTTTTTTTAATGTGGTTTTTATGTATTGCTTTTTATTGTATTGTTTTTTTTTTTTTAATTTGAATTCAATATTTTAATTTTAATGTGCACTGTGTAACTTTTCTCGTGGAGCGTTGTCACCTGCTTCTCTCCATGTTGCCTGAAATGTTCCACAGTATAACATTTCAACTTATTTATCTCTATGGAGACAGCAGGGCCATTTTACATGTCAGATCTGTGGAGAGGGGAGCCCATGCACAGTGAATGCACGTTTTTAGATCTATAAAAAACAATGTTATTGAGTAAATGCAAGATGGATACGTTTAATGCCGAAGGACCCTCCGCCAGAAAAGTTACACAGTGCACCTTTTAATTAATTTTAATTTTAATTTTAATTTTAATTTTAATTTTAATTTTAATTTTAATTTTAATTTTAATTTTAATTTTAATTTTAATTTAATTCCAGTGTTTTAATTCCAGTGTTTTAATTCCAGTGTTTGTTTTAATTCCAGTGTTTTAATTTTAATTTTAATTTTAATTTTAATTTTAATTTTAATTTTAATTTTAATTTTAATTTTAATTTTAATTTTAATTTTAATTTAATTCCAGTGTTTGTTTTAATTCCAGTGTTTTAATTTAAATTTAAATTTAAATTTAAATTTAAATTTAAATTTAAATTTAAATTTAATTTAATTTTAATTTAATTCCAGTGTTTTAATGCCAGTGTTTGTTTTAATTCCAGTGTTTGTTTTAATTCCAGTGTTTTAATTTTAATTTTAATTTTAATTTTAATTTTAATTTTAATTTTAATTTTAATTTTAATTTTAGAGATGGTTCAAAAAGTTGCCCCCGGTGTTGACGTTTGAGCTCTCCAGGTTTGAGTTTAACACACAGTTGGGTCGACCCGAGAAGATTCACAAGAAGCTAGAATTCCCACAAATTATTTACATGGACAGGTAATTTGTAAGAGAAAAAAAATTGTGAGATTAAATTTTTTTGATATTTGTTTATTAGAAAAATAATAAGTGAAATGTATTTTGCGGCAGATATCTTCACCAAAATATACAGCTCACACACGAGCGGAGAAGTACGGTCAAGAAGCTCAAGGAACAACTGGCCGCGCTCCAACAGAAATTTGAGTGGTAAGAAAATTATGACTTTCAGAGATCCTATTTTACTCAAACTCTTGTGAGCTTTAAATCATGTTATAATCAGGGGTGCACATAACTTTTTCAGTGAGTTACTCAGGTGAGTACCAGGAGATGGAGTTTGGTACTCACTAGAGGTAAGATCGGGCCTAAAAAATCCAGCCCGACCCGACCCGCGGGTATTAAAACCCGACCCGACCCGAGCCCGACCAATTAACTTGATTCGCAGGCCCGAGCCCGAAGCAAACCCGAAATTTCATGCGGACCTGCGGAGGGGAAGATTATTAAGAGGGCGTCGTTCACGTGCGCAGAGCATGCGCTGGCTCTGCGGCGCCTGTTACAGGAGCCGCTCTGGCTCTGGCTCATGCTCTGCGCACGAATTTAACTGTTTATTTATTCAAAAAAAGTCAGCGAGAGAGAAGCCCGGCCCGACCCGACCCGAAGCAATGATTGACATTTTAGGCCCGACCCGATCGGGTCGGGTCGGGCTCGGGCTTAAGATCTTACCTCTTACGCAAAGGCGCTCAGTAACTGAAGTGGCATTACGCATTCGTTATTTTTGCTGCGCATGCGTACCAGCGTACCAGTTATGTGCACCCCTGGTTATAATGTTGTTACCTCCTCAAAAACATACCTGAAGTTGTGCTTTGTTTTATTCACTACAGTGATCCCTCGTTTATCGCGGGGGATACGTTCCAAAAATAACCCGCGATAGGTGAAATCCGTGAAGTATCAGCTTTATTTTTTACTGTTATTTTACAATGCAATACTTTACTGCAGAATGAAACAAAAAATACAACCTCTTTTCAGGCCCAAAATGTGTTTAAGAAATAGAAATATTAACATTTCTTACAAATAACTATAATAGTTTAAAGAACGATGTTGTAAAACAATATTTTTTATATAGTAATGAATACAAGGCAGGAAACATTGTCACTCGCGTATTTCACAGTCCCTCCAGCTGCGCCTCTTCATCCTGACTCCGCTGCGCTGTAGCGTCTTTTTCTACTGAAGGCTGCGCGACCAAGTGTTCCTCCTCTTCTTTAGTTCTTCCTCCTCTTCTTTAGTCCTTCCTCCTCTTCTTTAGTCCTTCCTCCTCTTCTTTAGTCCTTCCTCCTCTTCTTTAGTCCTTCCTCCTCTTCTTTAGTCCTTCCTCCTCTTCTTTAGTCCTTCCTCCTCTTCTTTAGTTCTTCCTCCTCTTCTTTAGTCCTTCCTCCTCTTTTTTAGTCCTTCCTCCTCTTCTTTAGTCCTTCCTCCTCTTCTTTAGTCCTTCCTCCTCTTCTTTAGTTCTTCCTCCTCTTCTTTAGTCCTTCCTCCTCTTCTTTAGTCCTTCCTCCTCTTCTTTATCAACAAGATACAGATTCACTGTAAAAAAAAAAAAAAAAAAGCACTGTAAAAAATTCCGCGAAGCAGCGAAGCCGCGATAGGTGAAGCGCGATATAGCGAGGGATCACTGTACATCTCCAAAGCTCAAAATGCTCTGTTCCACCTTGAGATGTCATGAAGTGTTAGTTTTCAAGAGCAACATTTTACCTTTTGTTCAGTAGAGATGTGAATGAAACAAAACAGAACTCCAGGTCTATTTTTGATGAGGAAAAAACATTATAACATCGAAAATCAGGAAATATCTTAATACTATGGGCCCTTTATATGATCATGATTATTTTTTATTAATATTTTTTGTCATTTTGAGGGAATGCTGCACACTAATAACAAAATAAACATAAGACATAACAAAATATACCACACATACAAAAAAAAACAAAAACAACAATACCAAACAACAAAAGAACATTAAATAAATAAAAAGAAGGTATAGGGGGATATTTGCATATCCACATTATTTATTTTCACAGCTACAAAAACTACGGCTCAGGCCCCACCAAGTACCCACTGACGGACATGCTTCAGTTTGTTTTGGAGTTCGCCACCACCAAACCGTCCAACGTGTCGCCTGCAGAGGACCTGAGAGCAGCTGCCTCCTCCCCCACCCCCTCGAATACTACCCCCACTGCCCCGCCCCCTCACCCCCTCAGCAGCGACAGCCCCAGAGACAGGTGGGCCCTAAACACACCACATCCAGGATAAAGCTGTCAAAACAACAACTGACTTTAGCAAGCGTTAACCTTTTGATGAGCTCTAAATGCCGCCGTGGATGTTCGAGTCAGTTATGGTAACGTCTTATCTTCTAACAGAGGCGGTAGGAAATATTTGCAGTTGTACTTTTCAGAGTACTCTTCTAGCAGCAGACTTTTACTCGTATTGGAGTAATATTTTACTGAAGTGACAGTTTTCTGACTTCAGTAAAGTCTTCCCATTGTGAGTGAGTCTACAAGTGGCAAAATTATGTTTTTTAATTCAGTCCTGGTTCAGCTCTGTTTTAGGCCTGGTTTAGACCTGGTTTAGTCCTGGTTCAGTCCTGGTTCAGCTCTGGTTTAGTCCAGTTTTAGTCCTGGTTTAGACGTGGTTCAGTCCTGGTTCAGTCCTGGTTTAGACCTAGTTCAGCCCTAGTTCATCTTTGGTTCAGTCCTGGTTTGTACCTGGTTTAATCCTGGTTCAGTCCTGGTTTAGCCTGATTTAGTCCTGGTTCAGCTCTGGTTCAGTCCTGGTTTAGCCTGTTTCAGTCCTGGTTCAGCTCTGGTTCAGTCCTGGTTTAGCCTGATTTAGAACCTGGTTCAGCTCTGGTTCAGTCCTGGTTTAGCCTGATTTAGTCCTGGTTCAGCTCTGGTTCAGTCCTGGTTTAGCCTGTTTCAGTCCTGGTTCAGCTCTGGTTCAGTCCTGGTTTAGCCTGATTTAGTCCTGGTTCAGCTCTGGTTCAGTCCTGGTTTAGCCTGTTTCAGTCCTGGTTCAGCTCTGGTTCAGTCCTGGTTTAGCCTGATTTAGTCCTGGTTCAGCTCTGGTTCAGTCCTGGTTTAGCCTGATTTAGTCCTGGTTCAGCTCTGGTTCAGTCCTGGTTTAGCTTGTTTTAGTCCTGGTTCAGCTCTGGTTCAGTCCTGGTTTAGCTTGTTTTAGTCCTGATTCGGCTCTGGTTCAGTCCTGGTTCAGTCCGGTTTTAGTCCTAGTTTAGACCTGGTTTATCTTCGCTCGCTGATACTGTGAAAAACTTTACCCTGTACCAAGATCTACCGTTCTATATCTCTGGTGTTTGCTAATGTGTGCATTTTGTCACCATGGTAACTGCTGCACATTAGGCCAATAAAGACACGCATAGAACACCCCCAGCGAGACGTCACACCAAAATATCCAAAATATCTCCAGCCGATATATGAGTCAGACCTTACTTTTATCGCTACAACAATCTAAACCCAATACAACTATTTTGTCTTCTTTAGTGAAACAGAGGAAGTGTCCGATGGCCTGAGCGCTGGCGTGTCAACGTGCCAAAGAACGCCCATCTACAAACCGTTTACCCAGTGCAGACCCCCGGTGGAGTGCCCCCCTCATCCCGCCCCTCACAGCATCACAGAAGAGGAGCTCTGCCACGTCAAGAACTGTCTGCAGCGCTGGAGGACCGAGGCCGAGAACGATATCAACGGTATTAAGCATCACACGTTAGAATTAAAGGCCTATATTAATATTAACTGACTCTTGTGAGCTTTAAGACGCTGTTACCTCATCAAAAACATACCTGGAGCTGTGTTTTCTTCCCCTTCCTCTTTCAGTCACAGTATTTAACTTTTTTTTTTCTCTGCTTAATTTGTGCATCCTAAATATGACTTTATTTGGTAAGATTCAAGTATAGTTTCACATTTTTTAACATTTTCATTCACAAATGTTTGAGTAATCCTTTATTATTAGTCTGTCTACATCGCCAGAGCTCAAAATGCTCTGTTCCATTTTGTGATGTCATGTAGTGGTAGTTTTCAAGTTAACAGCTACGTTTTACCTTTTGTTCAGTTCATTGATTAGCAATGCTGGGGCTGCAAATGATTTTAATGAAGGTGTTTGGAGTTTAAAAACACAATAGAGCACTTCCTGTACTACCACATGGCATCACAAGGTGGAACAGGAGTGTTTTCTGTTTGCGAGAACAACTCAGCCTTAAATATGCCTTAAATATGCAGGGTATGTGCGTTGGATTAATGAAACAAGTGTGAATGAAGCAAAAATACAACTCACAGTTTTTAACAAGTGGACGATACAGCATGTTTAAAATGTCCAGAAAGTTGTATAAAGTTGCACGTTTCTTATTTCTTTTGTTTGCCTTTGTCTCGTCACGTAAAGCGTCATTAAGTATTTTGAAAGTGCTGTGTATTATTATTATTTTTGTGTTTAAAAGTTGACAGAACAAATGAAAAAAAACATATATATATAATTTAAGTTTGTTTATGTTAAGTGTTCATTGCTCATTTGTGTGTTTTTTTAGAACTTAAAGCCAACATCGACAGAGTGTCCCAGGAGCTTGAGAGCATGTACTCTGATAACAGTCTGTGCCAGGTAACACTCCAAAACACCACTCAACTCCATCATTACTAACAAAACAATTTTAGATCTCCACAGACCCTTTTAGCACGGCATGGGAATGACTAGTGATATGCATGCAGGCACGGGGCTTTGTGTTTCATTTGTTTTGATCCTGGTTTAGTCCTAGTTTAGTTTATTCTGGATTTGATTTTGTCTTAGTTTGGATCTGGTTTAGGGTCTAGTTTCTGTATGGAAAATTAAGATGATACATTCAGATGATACGTTGTGTGAATCGAGATTAATTTGACCAGTGTTAACACCCCTGTTGGTTATTGGATGGAGTAGTACACAGTATGTTGTACAAAGACTGTATAGATCAGGGGTTTCCGACCTGTAGCTCGGGAACTACCAGTAGTTTTCTACCCCCTTCCAAGTAGTTTGCCAAGAGATTTCTGAATTATACATATTGTAGTGAATAAGTCAAATTTGATTGATTAAGTGTCTATTACCATTGTACATGTATCATTTTGCACACTAATAAATGGATAATAGTTTATATTTTTTAGGCATCTAACTGTACTTCATCTAAGGCTCGCCGTGGCTCTTCAATCCACTCAATTTTTTGTGACCGCTAAAAGTAATAGCTCTGGCATTTTCGTTTTGTAAAAGTAGCTCACTGAAGGAAAAAGGTTGGACACCCCTGGTATAGATAAATGAACATAGCTAACCCGATAGTGAGCATAGGAAATAGGAAGTGAGCATGAGGGTACTTCCAACTCCATCGACTCTGTTTCCGGTTTACTTTACATTGAAAAATGATTGCCTCTGTCTCTAACTGCGGCGGTGAGAATCGTGTTCTTAAAATGTTCGTATTAACCCACTCTACACGATCCTGGCTCCAAATCTGCCCCTATAACGGTGTCACGTTCCTTTAGTCCACTTCTTTGTTCAGTCTGTGGTTGTATCGTTGTCCAGGTGCCGTACAGACTCCACGCCGTCCTTGTCCATGAGGGTCAGGCTTCTGCGGGTCACTACTGGGCGTACATCTACGACCACGCCCACCAGCGCTGGATCAAGTACAACGACATCACCGTGAGCGAGTCGTCCTGGGAGGAGCTGGAGCGGGACTCTTTCGGAGGCATGACCAACGCCAGCGCCTACTGCCTCATGTACATCGATGACAGGATGCCCCAGCTCATAACGGGTGAGGGGGGTTCAGTTGGTTTTTGGCATCAAGGACCAGAAATACTAAGAAATATTGATACTTTATGTGAGGCTTTGTTTGTACATCCATTGCTCTCTGGGGCTGTCCAAGCTACAGTAAAGCTTAAGATTAAGATTCACGTAATGGACATTAGCTGCTACAGAGCTGTTTATTCTGATTCATGTCAAGCCCTGTTGTATTAAAGGTTCTTGACAATACATAGATCAGTGTTTTTGGTTTTACACAGCCAAAAGAAAAAAATATTTATATTTTATACTTTTACTGCTAACAATTGTTATGCTGATTTATTATGAATTACGAAAACATTGGACATAATGGCCAATTTGTTTAGGTTATAATGATGATGACTGTTTTCTGATTAGACGATTATCCAATCAGAAGCAGAATGAGCCTCGCATGAGTCTCTTCTTTGGGTTTCCAGTTGCTATAATCGAGTTGGTTTAAACCTGAAAGGACTCTCTGATCTGAATCCCCATTATATAAACCCTCAGCACCAGCAGCTAATCATGACTCAGTGCTAGTGCAGCCTCTGCAGCTCACTGAGAGAATTCTGGAGGTTCTGATCTTTCACATGAAACATGTAGCTGCCCCCGTCACACAATTTAAACGGCTTCACACATGTCCTCCAGCATTCTGACCAGAACTGAAGAAGCAGCTGGGATGAGCGGCAAAGCATCTTCTGCCAAAAACTCTTGTCCAGTTGACAAATTGAGCTCTGCCCTTTCCCATGGATTTTACCTGGACGAATGGGATTCTACACATATCTAAAAACAAATCAAACCTGCACTCACTCCAAGATGCACTTTATTATTGAATTTATCAACTCATGCACTCGTATCTTGTTAATTCTGCATTTTATACTTATACTTGTACTTGTTGTTTGTTTGTAATCATGTAATTTTGTAAGGTAAGGTAAGGTAAGGTTTATTTATATAGCGCTTTACACAGACACATGTCCCCAAAGTGCTTTACACAGCATTTTTTACAGAGCATTCTTCATTCACTCCATACCCGGTGGTGGTAAGCTACTGTTATAGCCACAGTTGCCCTGGGGCAGACTGACGGAGGCGCGGCTGCCAGGCCAAGCGGCGCCAACGGTCCCTCCGACCACCACCAACACTCACTCACACACTCACACCTACAGTGCATGTTTTTTGAGTTGAATTTTGTAATAGGAACCAGCTGAAAAACAGTTCTTTAATTGAGTCCAGCCAGTCTATATGCAACTTTACTGTTACATGTTCACTTTTCCTTTAAATAAATAAAAAAAAAGTCCTGTCCTTATACTGAGAATGAGAAAAACTTCCTCATTCTTCCTCTATCTGCAGGTTAAGGAACCAGGAACACAGGTTCAGCTGTGATTTTTGCAACTTTTTAGAAACAGCGCAGGTGACGGTTCCTTTTATTTGTCCAACTTTTAAAATAGATATTTCTCTTTTTTCTCCTCAGAAGACACAGATGATGAGACGGGTCAGCCTCTTGTGGGCATGGACTCTCTTCCTCCGGTGCTGCGGCGCTACGTCCACGAGGACAACCGCTGGTTCCAACAGGAGCTGAGCGAGTGGGAGGAGCAATTCTGTCAGGCCTCTGCTGCTGCTCCTCAGGGAGAGAGCACGGGGAGCACGGAGACAACAGAGCACAGAGCTGAGGAACTACACCAGAAGAACCAGGAACCAGAGGCCACTCAGTCTGTACAGCCCACAGAGTCTCACGAGTCTGCAGAGACTGTTGAGGGTACAGAGGGTACAGAGGGTACAGAGGGGCAGGAGGCTCACACACAAACCCAGGAGGAGGAACAGGAGCAGGAGCAGACACCGCAAGAAGAAGAAGGTATGAAGGAAGCAAAAAGTACACTGACAGTACTTAAAGGTCCTATATAGAGAAAAATTACTCTTGTGAGCTTTAGGGCATGTTATAATGTTGTTACCTCATCAAAAACATACCTGGAGTTGTGTTTTGTTTCATTCACACTTGTTTGAATAATCCTGTATTAATATTAGTCTGTCTACATCTCCAAAGCTCTAAATCAGGCATGTCCAAACTATGGCCCGGGGGCCAAATGTGGCCCTCAGACCAATTGTTTTGGCCCTCAGGTTTCCAGGTGAATTGGCCCATACTACCACAAGTAGTACTTTTTACTGCATGTTTTTAGAATCAAACTTGATCAGGTAAATTTAGTGTGTCCTTTTGAGGGTCTAAGCCTGAACAAAGGACTGGAGGGTCATTTAAACCTGTTAGAAATGCACAGATTTGAATTACTCACTGTTTTGACCACCCGTCTATGACCCTCGATCGGCCCTCACGCTGGTCTGTGTTTTAATATGTGGCCCTCAATGAAAAAAGTTTGGACACCCCTGCTCTAAATGCTCTGTTCCATCTTGTGATGCCATGAAGCGGTAGTTTTCAAGTTAACTACGGCCTTTTACCTTTTGTTCACAAGAGAATAGGAAATTCCAGAGCTGAAATGATTCAAGTGAAGGTGTATGGAGTTTAAAAACACAGCGGAGCACTTCCTGTATTGACACGTGATATCACAAGGTGGAACAATGTGTTTTTTGTTTGAGAGAAGAACTCAACCTAACTTTACAGAATTTGTGTGTTAAACATGTGAATGAAACAAAACACAACTCCAGGTATGTTTGTGATGAAGAAACATTAAAACACAGACCAGAAAATTGTGTAATATGGGTCCTTTAAAGGGGGGAAAAATCGGGGCAGGAGATCAGGTCTAGTATCAGTACTGGTCAATATAGATCTATTTTTGTGATATCAGTATTGGCTTATATCAATAGTCTTTAATACTGATATTTTATACTGATTTCTTTTTTCTGTGCTGCCCCATTCACTCTGTCCATGAGTCATTCCCAGATTGTCATTAATTGCATCAGAAAAATGGAAAAGAAGAGTAATAATGCCCTCCTGTGGGGTCACCACCTGCAGAGGGGTTCATAGGGGGGGTCAGGTGCTATGAGTATTGGGCAGCAAACTGCCCCCGCGACCCAGCTGGATTAAGCGGGGGAAGATGGATGGATGGATGGAGTAATAATGCTAAAAAATTATGGCTGTACGTTTAAAAAAAAACTTATTTTATATCTTAGGTGAATACATTTTTATAAATTGGGCCTAAAAAGTGAATATTGGTATCGCTGAGTCTTGGTTATGCCGTCCAAAAAATATTGTTGTGTATTTAAAGGTGCACTGCGCAACTTTTCTGGTGGAGTAGAGGGTCCAGCATCTACTTGTCTCCATGGAGATGTTATGGCTTTGCCCGGAATGTTCCATGGTATAACATTAAACACATTTTTCTAACATGTATTCATTACAGGTGTTTCTACGGGTCAAAAATACAATAATTCTGTCTGTGAATATTGACGACTCTCCACAGATCTGACCTGTAAAGTAATGTACTAATGGAGCCAAGTTGTCTCCCTTGAGATAGATGGGCTGAATCTATACCGTGGAACATCCCAGACAAAGCAATAACATCTCCATGGAGAAAAGCTTCGGACATACCCTCCACTAGAAAAGTTTCACAGTGCACCTTTAACTATGAGCCCATTTTATTTTGTAATCCTTCAAAACATCTTTCTCTCTAGTCTGACGTTTTTCTGGCTGTAAACATAACCAGAGATGGGGACTTTCCGCTAAACAAATCAACATATTTTCTTTCCACCTCAGAGGCGGCACCAGGCCCCCCCGAGGCCCCCGAGAGCCCGAGCGATGACAAACCTCCAGAACCTTCTGACTGCTTGGACCAGGGCCAGAGCTCCGACTCAGCCCAGAAGGAGGCTCCCGGTTTGGTAAGCCGCGCGCCCCCTGCCCCCCTCCCCCTGGAAGATGTGGGTCAGAAATACCAGGGCATGTAAATACCGAGCGCACATATGGGTCATGGAGCTAATTTTACCACTTGACATAGTGACAGGTTATGCAGTTTGGAGATACAGACACAGCGAGGAGGCGTCGTCTGAGGTGTGAGTCTAATCTGTGCCTGTAAACAATCATGACCAATAAAAACATCTGGTCAAAAGTTTTATAAGCACATTATTACATATATACATTACATATGTGAAATTAAAGGCTCCTGTAGCTGATTTTTCACATGTATTTAATAGTGCTGTCAAAATTATTGCTTTATTAACAAGTTAACGCAAAAACCTTTTAATTTTTTTTATCGCAAACTAGATTTTTTCTAAGCTGTGGCCACTGCTGTGACGTTAGAAAAACTACAGGATCCGGCTGTAAACAGGAAGCAAAACAATTTGGACGAAACTGAGAAGCCCTGTGTGCACTGATGTTATTCATATGAGGAAAACACGAAATAAAGTCCTCTCCAAAACATATGGCGAATCCGCTCTGACAGGACTGTGACAGTGAGAAGTTCTCACTGCTCCAAGCTGTTATATCCATAAACTAACAGAGGAGTGGATCACAGCAGGACTCATATCCTCATATCTGTCTTACTATTTAATAGATACTTCTGCCTCTGGACTTATTTTCTCCACTAAAGCATTAGCTCTGCTGCATATAGATCCACGTGCTGCTGCGACATGTAACCAAACAGCATCATGTGGTGACGTCATGGCCCGAAGTACAGCAGCGTTGGGGCGACAAACACGGTCACAAACACAGTTGCAATAAAAATAAAAAAAAATAAAAAACTTTTGCACAAAGCCTATCAACTTTTCTAGGTTGATGAGAGTCTTAAAATGATTATTCAAAGGACACCTTCCCCACCTGGGTAGATGTGGCCATACCGAACTGGCCCACGGGCCTGGACATCTATAGCCTGTCCGTCCATGGGAGTGGATCCCTCCTTCACTGTAGTTCTCCCCGAGGTTTCTTCTTTTTCCCAGGACCCTGGGTTTTTTGGAGTTTTTCCTTGCTGAGAAGGAGGGTCTAAGGACAGGGGATGACTGGACACTGTTTCATTTGCTGCTTTACATGAATGTTGTTTTGTTTTGTTTTGTTTTGCTGTTTTGATATGTCTGTGTGTATGTTTTTCTCATCCAAATCCTGGAACGCCCTTAGAGGAAACTGTTGTTGCGATTTTGGGCGCTACAAAAATAAATTGAATTGAATTGACAAAAATGTGCGATTAATTTGCGGTAAATCATGACTTATCTATGACATTCATAAGGTTAATCACGCTTAAATATTTTAGACTGAAAGCACTAATATTTAATCAAACTGTATCTTGCCCAGTACAGATATATTGTATATGCAGCTTTTGATATCAAAATAAGTCCATTGTTTGTCTGCAGCTCATTTTATTTTATTGTATTGTCAGATAATCAGGAAGTGCTCAGTAGCATGATAGTTGTTGTTACTGTTCAGAAACAACAGAATAAATTATTAGAGACATATTCGGAAGAGGAATTTATTTACGGACAAAATAGCGAAATTAAAGGATTTGTGGAGCGGGTCTTGTACAGCAGCAGTCACAGAGAGGATTTTCACTTTTACAATGTGAAGTCAACCGGAGCCAGAATCGCCCCCATGAACACTTCCTATTTTTAAATATACAGTTTAAGGTGGTAACTAATGACCACAAGACCTATCACAAAGTTGTTAATATATCTCGCACACATTTTTTATATAGATTAATTTTTCAAAAAGTCTATGGGAAAATTGAATTGAGCTCCATATAGACCTACAAACTTAGACTTAAACTTAGATAAACTTTATTGATCCACAAGGGAAATTATTTGGACACAGTAGCTCACTGACCACAATATAATATATTAACAAAGAGAAATAATATAAATGGTAATTATAAATAAGTAGCAGAAATAGACCCTAGAACTTCATATATAATAGCAAAAATCTGCATTTTAACAGTATAAATTTTAGTTGTTCCCATCTGTATTAAATAATATTGGCCAATAAAATGAAAACCAGCTACATCTTGCACATAGCTGGAAAAATAACATAAAAAATTGCTGAATTTTGAAAAAGTCTATGGGGAAAATTGAGGTGAGCTCCATATCAACATACAAAACAATGTCTGTGTGGCTGGTCTTAGGTTCCTGACCCCACAGCGGATCCAAAGGAGACATCAGAGGTGCAGGTGCAGGTGGAGGAGGAGAGCACGGAGAGAACTGTCTCTGGTCCCACTGCCACTGACGACCACGAGGATTTAAACAGCGCTCCAGAAAACGAGTCACAGCAAACGCACCATCAGGACGCTCCAGCAGAGCGCCAACAGCCAGAGAACGAGGTGTCGGAGGTGGAGATCCCCAACGTGGGTCGCATCATGGTCCGAGCTGATGCAGACGGATACAATGAAGAGGTACGGGCAGTTTGGATAAGACTTACAGGAATATTTCAAATGTGCAAACACAGAGTAAAAAGAGAGAGAAAATGTTGCAGTTGATGTTGCTGCAACATTTTCACTGCGCTTCTCAGTGGCCTTTGTGTCAGTCAAAGGTCTCAGTGCAGTTTAACAGGACGACTGGTCAGGGAGGGTCAGCAGATCCTCTGGAAGAGCCACTGTCTACGAATATACTAGTTCTAAGTATTGGTCATATTGGTCAAGCTATGATAAAGCTATAACATGGACTATAGCAGGGTCAACACATGTTTACATCTGGACTAAGGAGCTAAAATCTGACTTTTGAATAATTATACTCAACCCATTCCCATAGTTTAAGAAGTATAAGTGAGATATCGTGCAGCCTTCACCCCTTCCGTGTCTCTTTCAGATGATGCTAACTCCAGCCATGCAGGGAATCATCTTGGCCATCGCCAAAGCCCGAAAGATCTTTGACCAGGACGGTCCTGAGGCAGGTCTCATCAGGGTGAGTGTGTCGTAACCATAGTGACGTGGTGTGTGCCCACTCACCTGTGACGGAGGGGAGCTCTGTCATAACAGAACTTATTCTGTGATAAATAAGCACATTTACATTCTCTTCTACCAAAGGAGACGTATTGTGTAAAATCGACTTTTACAGCTTTTAACTATTGAATCATTTTATATGTGTATGTGTAGAAACCAAGATTCAAGAAATGTATTTGCCATTTGTGCATATATAAAAGTCCATACACATTGGAATTGTTGTGCAGGGCTGTTGGGCGTTCAAGTAAAACAGATAAAAAGTGCATTTGAGAAAAAAAGAAGCACATACATTCAGTAAAAAAAACACATTTAAGTCGAGCCGATATTTAACAGCAGTGAGGCCGACCTCTGTGTAAATACTGTATATACTATAAATTACACATAATAATGAGGTAGTAGTTTTCTGATGCACACTCAAATGTAACTGTGCGCCCCCTGCAGGCCTTCCACGAGGAGTACAATCGTCTGTACGAGCTGTCCCAGGAGGAGGCGACCCTGGCCGAAGACTCGCGGCTGCAGCACTGCCTGGTTTATTTCTTCCAGAACAAAGCTCCAAAACGCATCATCGAGAGGACGCTGCTCGAGCAGTTTACAGACAGAAACCTCAGCTTTGACGAGAGGTACGAGTTATATTTATAGAGGAGAAAATAACATAATTTTTTCCGTTTAGTCATGTTAAAATGAATTGATGCTTTGATTAATTTGTGGCTGTGACTTAATGCTGAGAAGCTGCATCATTGATGCTCAAATAATGATCTTATGCTGCCATCTAGTGTCTGGATTACATCCTGACAGGCTTTTTAGTTCATCAATGTGTTATATACACTGAAAAGAAACTTTACATTTATAATATAATAAAGCTGATATTATGATTTTTTCATTTTATTCATGAACTCCAAATTCATTTTCTTTTTATATTTTAAAAGTTCTATATCACGCAAAATTGACTCATGTGATCTTTAAGCCATGTTATTCTGCTGTTACCTCATCACAAACAGACTTGGAGTTGTGTTTTGTTTCATTCATGGTGTTGATTTTTAACAACAACAAAAAAAAAGAAGTTGGCTAACGCTATCTAGATTGTGACTGTAATTTTATGTGAGAGAGACTTGTTTAACGGCACAAATCACCTCAGCTGTTGTAGTTCAAACCAAGCCGGCGCTTTCTGGTCAGATTGTGTTAAAACTCAGATAAAAATCTGACTTGAGTAACGGAGCTTCAGACAGAGCATGCCTACAGTTAGCATCACACCCCTCGTCCAATATGGATGCAATCAGCTGCTAAGTATCCACAGTCACGTTTTTATTCATCTAAATGTTTGGCCTTTTGTCCACCCAGGGCCATCAGCATCATGCGGGAGGCCAGATCCAAGCTGCGGCTGATCAAACCCGATGACATGGACATGGACGAGTACCTGGTAATGTCTCCTCATGTTTTACACTTTAAAGCTGTACCGCGTCACTTTTTCGGTGGAGGATCTGTCAGCTGAGAGTCCATTGCTTTGCCTGGAATGATCTACTCCAGAATGGCAATACACTGATCCATGTCCTCAGAGACAATCCTGGTCAGATCTGTGGAGAGGCGTTCGGAGCTCACAGTGGGCACGTTTGGTTTTTCAAGGTATTTTTGAACAATAAAATGCCAGAAATGAAATACATGTAAGAAAGAAAGGTAAAATGTCATATTGTGGAACTTTCCAGGAAGAGCTATAACGTGTCTGCGAAAAATTGCGCATTGCACCTTTAAATGGCCCATGTTACACTGTTTTCTGATCTGTGTTATAATGGAATCGCAATGTCTCCTCATCCAAAAATACCTGGAGTTTTGTTTTGTTTAACACACAAACCCTGTATAACCAGGCTGAGTTCTTCTCTTAAACAGAAAACACTCTGTTCCACTTTGTGATGTCATGTGGTAATGCAGGAAGTGCTCCACTGTGTTTTTTAAACTCCAGAGCCCTTTAGTAGAATCACTTGGATAATTTTAATCCTGGAATGGCCAATCTCTACTGAACTAAAGGTAAAAGTTGTAGCTGTTAATTTGAAAACTGTCACTTGATGACATCACAAGGTGGAACAGAGCATTTGGAGATGCAGACAGACTGATAATAAAGGTTTCCTCAAACATATGTGAATGAAGCGAAACATAATTCAGAATCAGTTTTGTATAATAAAGGACCTTTACAATGAAATAGTTCTTAAGACGGGTGCCTTTAAGTAAGTAAAAAGACATAAAATCCTCAAATTCACCTGTATTCGCACAGTGGATTCAGTCTTTTCTAGTATGTGCGCTATGTTTGAGTGTAGAAAAGTACAGGCCAAAGGGTTAAATCATGTGTGAATGAAACAAAACACAACTCCAAGTATGTTTTTGAGGAAGTTATAGGATTATAAAATGACTTAAAGCTCACAAGGGTCAGTTTTATATGTGTATACCCTGCAAATTTCTCTGATCTGGCCATGAAAACTTATATCAGGTTATTCATCTTGTTTTCAGATTTATTATTGATTTACTCGTTATGATTTGGTTGTATAATCTTAAAAATTGTTACATATGTTTTTTCCTTGACTCAACTAGTCAGAAAACCTAAACAAACAGACTTAAATCAAGTTTATGATTAGTACGAATGGACTCACTGCTGTCATCTAAGACTGATTTCAAGTACTTATATCTAGAATTGAACATCTTTGAACTCATTATCAGGCCATTCATACTAATCATAAACTTGTTTAAAGTATGTTTATCTAGAATTGAGCAGAATTTAAAGCATTTTATCTCAAACTTAGCATCTATAAACGTATTTCCAGCTCAGAGACGGCTTAATTCTAGTCCAGTGGGCATTTATTTTAAGATAACTTGTCAAGTAAAATTATATTACTGCATGGACAGAACAATTCACTTCTTTTAAGTCATTTTCTGATTCTGATTTAAGTGTTTATATTTTTTATTTCAGACGAGCTTTTTTCAATTGTAACATATTGTTTGGTTACAATTAGTTATCAGTAATTTATTCTACATACTTTTATCCGTATGGGGACTTCTTAAATGCAAATATTGAACTGAGATATCGTGTGTTTAATCTGTAGATACGAGCGCTTTGAAACAATATGCTTTTCCCTTTGTCTGTTGCAGCAGTGGCACGAGGACTACAAGATGTTCAAGACGGTGTTCGTGTATCTGCTCACGGGTCTGGAGCACTACCAGAACGGAAAGTAAGTCAAACGTGTGTAGAGGATGTTGGACTTAAAAGGACTTAAAAGGTGCACTGTGGAACTTCTTCTGTCGCCTACTTCTGGCCATACCGGCTCGTCAAAGCCTGATCCCATCAGATCTCAGAAGCTAAGCAGGGCCGGGCCTGGTTAGTACTTGGATGGGAGACCACAGGGAATTCCAGGTGCCACAGGGGGGCGCCAGTCACAAAAAACTGTCGTAGTGTCCTCAGGCAAGACACTTCACCCACATTGCCTAGTATGAAAGTGGTGTGTGCGCGAGTGTTGGTGGTGGTCGGAGGGGCCGATGGTGCAGATTGGCAGCCTCGCTTCCGTCAGTCTGCCCCAGGGCAGCTGTGGCTACAATAGTAGTTTATCACCACTGGGTCTGGGGTGAATGAATAATGCTCTGTAAAGCGTCTTTGAGTGTCCTGAAAAGCGCGATATAAAACTGATGCATTATTATTATTACTTCTTTATGTAAGTATGTCTGCTCAGAATGTTCCACAGTTGCCATGTTTACACGAGAGCTTAAAAATAATTTTATTCAAAATAAAGAGCCAATATTATTTTCTGATCTGGAATGCATAGGATAAGTGAGGAAGAACTTTTGGACCACCACAAACTTGAATACACAGTGACCTACATCTTCCCATCACGTTTATTCAAGTAAACCTACGAAAACACAACCGTCTTTTGCAATGTGATTTTTTTTTTTTTTTTTTTCAGAACTTTATTTAATAACATTTCCAAATACATCAGCATTATCAGGATAAAATACTTAAATAGGGATAAAAAGCTGAATAACACACACACAAAAAGAGTAAAAAGGAAAAATAGAGATCAGAATCAAAATCAGAACAACTATGTGATTATTCTGTGGTGCTGTTTTCAGAATGAGAGAAGCTCTGACGTACCTGGCTCACGCCTACGACACCAACAGCACTTTGCTCAAGAACGGACCCAAGCGCGGAGTGGACGATTCCCTTATTTCCGTCTACAGAAGAAAATGTCTCACGGTGAGTTAGGAAAAGCAACAAGAGGATTTCTGTGCTCTTACACATGTTCAGATACAACTCGAGATCGTTCTGAAGCTACTCGGGAAAGGTCCATTTATGTCCTGTGAATTTAGGGTGACCGCACGTCTCCGTTTCCCCGGGACAGTCCCAGTTTTTAGCCCTGTTCCGCAGATTTTTCCAAAACCACTTATTTGTCCCAATTTTATACAAGAAATGTGGCAGATGTCCCTATTTTGACACCTGCCAACAGTAAAGAAAGGAATAAATTGACACTTGTTTTGGTAAAATACAGAAAAACTGCTTAAAAATGACCAAAACAAAGAAAATGTGGCTACACTGACTCACGTGTTAGTCGTGTTCTTCATTACGCACTTGTTTCACAATTTTATTATTACCAAACACCAGAAAAAAATGGGGATGTCCCAGTTTTATATTTTGAAATTCTGGTCACCCTATGTGAATGTGTGTGTGTTTAGTATCAATACCTGCTGAAATGAGTGTCTAGGTTCAGTGCTGGTGTTAGTATTGATGAGTATCTGATTTTTGATAACAACCCTCCTCTTAAAGGTCCTATCGTATATTAAGCTACCGGTAAATCGACACTTGTGAGCTTTAAGCCATGATGTTGTATCCTCCTCAAAAACATCCCCAGAGTTGTGTTTTGTTGTTGTGACCCTTTGTTTGTCTCCAAATCTCCAAATGCTCCGTTCCACCTTGTGATAACATGTAATTAGCGGTTAGTTTTCAAGTCAACAGCCCCTTTTACCTTTAATTCAGTAAAGATGGGGCAATTCCAGGACTGAAAATATCCAAATGATTCTAGTAAAGGTGTGTGGAGTTTAAAAACACAGTGGAGCATTTCTTGTATTGTTGCGCGCACTGCAAATTTCTCTGATCTGGCCAAGAATTTAAACCTTATATCAGGTTTTTCATCTTGTTTTCAGATATATGATCTACTTACTAGTTCTGAGACTGTTTAATTCTAATCTAGAGGTAAAATGATCTCCCTGCAGCAAGAGAATTTCACTACTTTTAAGTCATTTTCTGATCCATTTAAGTGTTTGCTGTTTATCTTAAGGCTTTTTTACTGTGTGTTTTCTGTTTGATAGAAGAACTCAGCGTAAATATGCAGGTTTATGTGTTAAACATATGGGAATGAAACAAAATAAAACTCCAGGTATGTTTTTGATGAGGAAACAACATTATAACATCAGACACATCAGGAAACAGCGTAATGAGCCCTTTAATGACCTCAGGGACTTTCTTTACACTTTCACCTCTTCACATGACGTGATCTGACTTTTCTTCTCCTCTCCGTTGTCTCAGACGCTGAACGAGAGCGCCTCCCGGTGGTTCTGCAGCGGTGACGAGGACAAAGTGGCAGAAGCGCTGGCTCTTATGGACGAGTGCGTGATCCCCTGTCTGCACCTGATGAGCCGGGACCCGGCGCTGAGCCTGGAGGACAGGGACGCGCTGGAGAGCATACGCAGCCACTGGTGCTGCTGCCTCAGCCAGGACATGGACGGTAGGGACATTTCAGCACGTTTTCATCAAGAACCAGGCATTTCTTTATTTGTTTTTATGTATAGAAGTTTTTATTTACATTAATCAAGGAATGAACGTTCAGGAGAGGATAGAGTGGACAAATAATACAAATAATAACCAATATAATAATCATTTACACGTTCCTATACTGGACAAAGAAACAATTAGAGATATTTTTCAAATAAAAGAACCAGTCATTTCCATTCATGAATCAAGACCTTGTACCTGATTTTAATGACTGAAGCTTTGCAGTGGCATCGCTTTGAGGGGGGTTCAATATGGATGTTCAATGGGGGAATGTTCAGCAGTAACCATGGTGACGTAATGCACACATTAGCAAACACTGACAAAAACTACTATAAATTGTTTGAAACTCAAGAAAAAAAAGCCCAAAAAGCTTCAAACTACACGTTTTCAGGAGCCCACGATCAGTCCAAGCGTTCAGGATTCTGTTCTGGTGTTTGATTGTGACTGTAATGCTGTTTGAGACGGACTTGTTTAACGCCTCAGATCAGCTCTTCTGTTTTAGATCCAGATAAGTCGGTTCTTTTTGGTCAGATTGTGTTAAAACAGAGGTCAGATTAAAGTCTAACTTGAGTAACAGAGTTTCAGACAGAGCAGTGCCTCCATTAGCGTCACACCCCGAGGGAAAACTGACGACATGAGCTGCAAAGTAACAGAGAAAAAAAATCTTCGAAAATCTTCTATTTCCTTTTTTTCTCTGTGGTAGTTAGTTATAGTTAGTATAGAATTAGTATAGAGAATTATAGTTACTATAGAGTTATTCTCGTTATATAGAGAAAGATACAGTCACAGGCAGTAATCTCATAGTTTCCTGTTTCAGTTAATAGTAAATAAAGAGAGTTATGTCACAGTTAGACTCGTTTAGTTCAGCTTTATGTGGGATTGTCACAGATAGTTAGTAATTTCTAGCCTCACCTGTTTATCTTAGATCTGTGGGGGGTGGAGAGCAGTGTGCGAAATGTGGGATTGTTCTTTTTTAATCACTGTAAAGCGCTTTGTGTGGCATTTTTGTATGAAAAGTGCTCCATTGATTGTTGTATGGTAAAAACTGTCATATGCACTTTAACAGAAAAGATTACAGGGGCCTTTTGCTGTCTAATATTCCCCCAATCGTCTAAAAAAAATGATTTGGGTAAATATGATTTTTCTGACAAGCATCGCGATTATAAACATTTGCTGTTAATGATGCTACAATCTGTGATCCAGGGGTCTCCAACCTGTAGCTCTGGAGCTGCTCGTATCTCTCCAGCTCCGTCCAAGTAGCTCGCCAAGGGATTTTGCAATTATATTATTGTGCTGAATAACAAAAATTTGGTTCATTACATCTAATGTACATGTATAATTTTGAAGCCCAACTTTGCACACTAATAAATGGACGATGGTTTATGTTTTATCAGCATCTAACTGTACCCAAAGACTCGCCCTCTCTCTTATAATCGTCTGACTTTCTTGCGGCCGCTAAAATGAGCAGCTCTCTGGCATTTTCGTTTTGTAAGGAAAAAGGCTGTAGACCCTCGATCTGCACCGCGTGTGTATTGCCCGCTGTGTATTGCCTGTGTATTGCGTGTGTATTGCCCGCTGTGGCCTCACGTCGCCTCTGCGTGTGTGTCTCCTCAGAGTCTCTGCAGGTGAAGCTGGGCGAGTTCCTGCCCCGAGTCCTGGACTGTTCGGCGGAGACAGTGGTGCTCAAAGACCCCCCAAAGATCCACGTGCACGCCGCCCACGACCTGTGCAGCCGGCTGGCCGCGCTCATGGAGTCCATCCACAGCACCTCTGTGGTCCGGGTCAAGTAACTGTGAACGTGTTTGGCCGACGTCACGTTTTTTTTTTTTTCCAGATCCAAGAACGTGCTGATGCCGTATTCTCCGACGGCGGCAGGAGCCAGTTTCCCTGTTGATCGCACTGTATTTTGCCACGAAATATGCACAACTTAAATCCACAAACGTTGAGCCTGATTATTTATATTACTGACTAAACCCTATAACTCTTCATGTACGTCTGTGGTGGCATTTTCGGCAGTTGCCATGGCGATGCAATACACACATCACTAAACAAAACCTGAAGAAAATAAAATACAAAATCAATTCATCAACACGAGAGAACGGCGCAAATCAGCTCAGCCGTCGTAGTTCCAGCGAAGTCAGTTCTTTATATTCTTGAGTAACAGAGGTTTAGACATCGCAGTGCCTCTAGTTAGCATCACTCCCCATCCCACATCCACCGCAAACTATCAGTATGTCAGAGAGTATCAGAATATATATAATAAGAGCAGTTTGAGGGTTGAATAAAAGGCGGAGCTGCTCAACGCTACTGAAATTGTGTAAAAAAGTAACTCGTATTTGCGTATTTTTTCTATGTGTACTTTTACTGCAGTACAAATGATAGCAGCAGTACTAAACGTGCAGTACTTTTTCCACCACTGCTAAAATCTAAACCCACTCCTGGACGTGTGCAATGTTAAAGTCCGACGAAAGAGCTGTACCAGAGTGCAATACTGCCCTAAACGTGCAATACTGCTCTAAACGTGCCTTCGAACTGCAGAAACTCTGACGTCGGCTCCTCCTCAGATTCTATATTTGATGTTTTATTTCCTTTTATTTAAATATACCGTTTATTTTGCACAGCAGACTTACCGTGAAGATTTTATTTTTGCACTGAAGAGTTTTGTTCTGCGGTTACGTAAAGCACAAGTCAAAGGTTCACGGCGCCATGTCCCATCACGGGAAACATCGCTCATCGGTCACTAGGGCTGCACAGTTTGGGGAAAAATATCGATTTCCGTTTGCGATTTGTGTTTTAATAATAGGATTCTGTTAAAAGTTTTGTGAATAAGAAATGAGAAAAAGAATAAAGCGCAAAAAATATATAAGAATCACATTTTAGAACTAAACTCCAGGGTTAGGTTTTGTTTTGTGAAAGAAATGAAGGTACGAGCAGAGGGGGTATTACGCAAAATAGACGTTTTTAGAGATTTCTACGATGTTCTAATGTTTTCTGATCAATAACACCAGAACCAGAACTTAACCAGTTCTACAGCAGAACTAAACCATGTCTAAACTACAGCTTGGCAGATGTGTGGTAGTACATTAACACGTTGTTTTCTGCAAATACAGCATTTTTAGAACAATAAAAGGTCACGTGGTGATCTAAATGCGTCATGTGTTAGCGGTTAACCCTGGAGAACCCAAGAACCCTTTTCTTCTTCAGAAAATTATGAACTATGCCTTAAATGATTGCTATAAGTTCACTGAACACCAAAATATCTACTTTTTAAATTTTAACCCTTTATTCCCTGATTTAGGATTTGGGTCAAATCTGACCCATTGGGCTTTAGGTGTATAATTTTAAAGAACGACTATAAGATACACTGTCAATGCAAACTGTTTTAAATTTAGGAAAACAATCAATAATTTACACCAGAACATTTAACAATAGTTATTTTTGCATGTTAGAACTGTATTTCTAATGTTTAAACACACTTTGGCCAACTGAAGAACACAAGGCCATAAACGACGAATAAAAAACTAACACCGTTGGTCTTTGCTTATCCAAAATCTTTTCTACTAGAGAGAGGAAATCACACTAGACATTGTGGTCGTCTTTGGGCTTTTAAGGTTAAATTTGACATTTTTTTCAATTTGGTTCATTTTTAGTAGCAGCAATTAACAGTGGTCAAATTTGACCCCGTGGGTTCTCCAGGGTTAAAACCCCCTCTGTAAAACTGACAGCCTTTTGTGATTCTGTTCGATCGCGATCGCAGCCCTAGTCAATGCAGACACTTTCTTTACAGCAGAATGTGTTCTCAGTCACGCAAATGTCTCAAATAAACACTAAAAATGAGCAGGAAAATGCCTGATATCCGAACGATGCAGAATGTTACTTGACTGGAAGCGTTGGTGAACGGTGTTTCTTTAAGTTATGTACGATATCCACTGTCTAATAAACATCTGAATATGTTTTATATGACTTTTTAATATGCTTTCTGTCTGTGGGACGACTGCGATATTTACTCCGTGTATTTGTTGTTGAAACGTGTACGACTTACATCAGTATTATAAATATGAAATGATGTACATAAGTGCCACTCTGCTTTGTAGTTAAGTGCCTCTGTCCCAATAAAAGTCCTCCTCCGTTCTCTTTCATCCCTGTTGTTTTTATACTCTCTTAAAGCTGCATTGTGTAACTTCACCAGCTTGTTTCTACAGATACGTCACTGCTCTGCCCGGAACGTTCCACGGTGTGACATTAGACAGCTCTACGTTACATTTATTTAATTATAGTTGGCTTTGTAGCTCAAAAATACCTCGAAAAACAGGCGTTTCGACCGTGAGCATCGCCTCTCCACAGATCTGATCTCTAAACTTTGCCCAGGTTTGGTCGCCGTGATGATAGAAGGGTTTAATGCTATACTGTGGAACATTCCAGACAAAGCAATAGCAGCTCCATGGAGAAAAGATCGCAAGTTTTATCCAATTTTTCCATGTATTTGAGCAAAATGTGTCTTTTTATGTATTTATTTTGGGCAAGTACACAATTTACATTATTTACAATGGAAAAACGTATTATCCACATAAAACAGTGAAATAACAGAAATAACAAAAAATCTGCCCAAAAAGGAGTGGGAAGAAGAACTTAATTAGTTATTTACTTATTTAATCCCACCCCGTATTCTAATTTAACACAATGAGCTTTTCTTTCGCATTTACGGTGTTCACATTTTACATCAGACCACTTTTTAAATCTATGTTATATTTCCTTATAAACATACCAAGAGTTTTGTTTTGTTTCATTCACACACGTTTAACACACAAGCCCAGCATATTCTCAAACAGAAAACACTCTGTTCCACCTTGTGATGTCATGCGGTAACACAGGAAGTGCTCCTCTGTGTTTTTAAACTCCATACACCTTCACTAGAATCAGCACTGGAATTGCTCAACTGTACTGAGCTAAAGGTAAAAGGTAGCGAAGTAGCGGTTAACTTGAAAATAAAACAAAAAAAAACTACTGCTTCGTGACATCACAAGGTGGAACAGAGCATTTTCAGCTTGACAGTTGCAGACAAACTAATAAAGTGTTACTCAAACGTGAATGAAACAAAACACAACTCTGGGTGTGCTTTCGTGGAGGCAACAACATTCTACGACGGCTAAAAGCTCACAAGGGTCAGGTTTACATAATATAGGGCGTTTAATCTGTATTCTCAGTGTTGTCAGGCCTTTTCTTAGAATTAAACTTTGTTCCCAGCACATGTTCTGAACCAAAGTCTGTTTTGTACTGAAGTTTCATTCCGGAAACCCCCTCTTCTGTTTTTCCGGTCTGGGTTGTGGTTGGCTGGCTGTCATGGTTATAGAACCGTAGATGTCGCATTGACTGTTGCTGAATATTGGAACGAATGCGTCAACAAAGCCGCCATTTTGGTACTGGATAACGCTGCTGTTAATGAATGAACATCAGGGGCAAGGAGATATCAGTGTTTCCCACAGACCAAGAAGCATTGTGGTAGTCCTGGTTCAGGCCTGGTTCAGGCCTGGTTTAGTCCTGTTTTAGTCATGGTTCGGTCCTGGTTCAAACCTGGTTTAGTCCTCTTGGTTCAGTCATGATTTAGTCCTGGTTTAGTCCTTGTTCAAACCTGGTTTAGTCCTCTTGGTTCAGTCCTGGCTGGTTTAGACCTGGTTTAGTCCTGGTTCAGTACTGGTTTAGTCCTGGGTTTACACTTGGTTTAGTCTTGGTTCAGTCCTGGCTGGTTTAGACCTGATTTAGTCCTGGTTCAGTACTGGTTTAGTCCTGGGTTTACACCTGGTTTAGTCCTGGTTCAGTCCTGGCTGGTTTAGACCTGGTTTAGTCCTGGTTCAGTACTGGTTTAGTCCTGGGTTTACACCTGGTTTAGTCCTGGTTCAGTCCTGGCTGGTTTAGACCTGGTTTAGTCCTGGTTTACTCCTGGTTTAGTCCTGGTTTCGTCATCTTGGGTCAGTCCTGTTTTAGACCTGGTTTAGCCCTCCTGGTTCAGTCCTGAGTTTAGTCCAGGTTTAGTTCTGGGTTCAGTGCTGGTTTAAACCTGGTTTAGTCCTGGTTCAGTCCTGGTTTATTCCTAATTTAGTCTTGGTTCAGTCCTCCTGGTTCAGTCCTGGTATTGTTCTGGTTTAGACCTGGTTTAGTCCTGGTTTAGACCTGATTTAGTCCTGGTTTAGACCTGGTATCGTCCTGTTTTAGTCCTGGTTCAGTCTTAGTATAGTCCTGTTCAGTCCCAATTTATTCTTAATTTAGGATTGGTTCTATCCTGGTATAGTCCTTGTTTAGACCTGGTTTAGTCCTGGCTCATTCCTGGGTTAAGTCCCGGTATAGTCCTGTTCATTTCTGGGTTAGACCTGTTTTAGTCCTGGTTTAGTCCTGCTGGTTCAGTCCTGGGTTCATCCTTGGTGGTTAAGTCCTGGTTCAGTCCTGGCATATTCCTGTTCAGTCCTGGTTTAGACCTGTTTTAGTCCCGGTTTAGTCCTGCTGGTTCAGTCCTGTGTTCAGCCTTGGTTCAGTCCTGGTTTAGTCCTGGTTCAGTCCGTATGCGGCATCTTTGCTCGCTGATACTGTGAAAAAGCTTTAGACCAGGGAGACCCCCGTACCAAGATGGCGGCGGTATTAACGCATGCGAAAAGTCTGAACGCGACATCTACTGTTCTATAGGCTACAGACGTCTCAATCCGCAAGCAGAGCACAATGACACTTACCACTCTGGGATGACTTTAAACCGGCTACAGACGCTTTCCGGACCATTTTGAAGTGAAAAACGTAGAAAAGTGCGAGTAAAAGTAGTTTTCGGGACTCAGTTCTTGTGTGAAAAACCATAACGCGATCAACATTTTTTTTTGCGCCGTCTTTTTTCTGGGATTAATTGCAAGAAATCACGTTACAAATCAGGTAAGAAGCATTTTTGTGTTTTGCTAGCTGTTTGTTTTATAGAAGATGCGCTGGAGGCACAGATCAGGAAGCGTGTGCTAACTTTGCTAGCCACATTCAAATCCACTTCATCGCTGCGGTTTTGCAATGGTTAAAATGTAAATAAAAGAGAATTGAGGCCATTTTTCAGTCGTGATTGCTCTAAAACCTTAAATTTTCATTCTAATTTAATAGTTGGTTGCTTTTTGTCATTTGAACTTTGTAAGGGATCCTGTGCAGCTCCTTCTAAATATACACATATGCAAACTGGAGGTAATCTTAACTAGTGGAAATGGCAAAGTTATTTTTATTCATTCATTACATTTATTTGCATGTATTTGTATATTTTTAAAGATGCATTGTGTAACTTTTCTACTGACGGTCCGTCAAATGCTTTTCTCTATGGAGATGTTATTATTATGGCTTTAAAACTTTCTATCTTCATTCAAGTCACAGGTCAGATCTGTGAAGAGGCGACCCCGTTCACAGTCAGAATGTCGTGGTATTTTGAGCTATAAAACCACAAAAAAATCGATTCAGTGATATATCGTGATCCTTCATTGCGTGATTAAGTATCGCCTCAAAATGCGCCTAGATCGATTTTTAAATTTTTTTTTTTTAAGGTCATATTTTTCGTGAAAATCCTTAAGTTCCATTTATTGTTCTTGTGATTTAGAATTAAATAAAATATATTTCTTTTTTTTTCCTCTTATGATGCTGATAATGATACTTAGCCATAATATTATACGTAATTATTGATAAATCACAATATATGGTCCTTTGTTTTTGTATCGGGATGTATTATGATATATAAGTAATTGTTTATTTATATAGAGCTTTTCACAGACATGTCACAAAGATGCTTTGCAGAGCATTATTTACGTTACATTATATTATATTTACATTATATTGACTTGTGGTCAGGGCTCTACAGTGCGCCCATTTCACTCGCATTTGCGAGTAAATATTTCGTCGTGCGAACGAGGAAAATAAAACAGTCGCACCAGTGCGAGTGCTTCTGCAGCCACAGTAAGGAGAACTGCGCACAGACGTAACGTGACAAGTTAAACGTTCTAAATGTATCAAACATTAGGGGCAAACTCACACTAGGACTTTAGAATCGTGCCCAAGCCTGGAGCCCCTAAAGCGCCGCACGCATGCCCAGCGCGAGCGCTGACCCCAGCGAACGAGCTCCGCGTGTGGCCGATATCACTCGAACTACGAACAAACTCCGCTTCAAAACACACCCACGCCCCCTTCAACGAGGAGCGCCCCGCAGCAGGACCCACACCTGTCCCACCACTCAGTAAACACCCCCACGCCGCTGGACTTCCTTCTCAGCTAAAGCCAGAGCTTTGTCTTGGTCTTGTCTCGAGCACATTTGGACTCGGTCTTATCACGGACTCAAGGTCTGAATACTGAGTGTGATCATATTTCATTACGGCCGCTGCAATAAACTTGTACCGGTGTGCGTGACCACGCGGGACGTCTCTCTGCGGCCTGTGCACTGGAGCCCGCAGACACTGTGCGGCCCGTCAGCACAGACTCCGCAGCGCGCGGCCTCGTGTACCAACGTGCGTCACAGGGCAGGTATCCCTACCTATCCTTCCGCCTCACGTCAAATACGCCAATACTAATTTTCTGTCAGTGTCCGCACAGAGCAGACCCACAGCACAGAGCAGGTGATACGTGGGCTGAAGTTTGCCTAAGAAAATGCCAAATAAATCTGTCACAATGTGCGTTTGGTTTGGTAAATGTGCAGAGGCTAAAAACCACTGTAAAACCAGTAAGAGAAAGTAACTTCACCTAGGAATTTGAAAATACAGGTTTAAAAATCTTACCTATGTTTTTCACTTTGAAACAGTTTTGTGTAAAGTGCCAGTGGAAGTTCTCTTAAAGAAGAGGTTCTTAAACTGTGGGTGAAGGTCCAAAAAGGGCCACAGAGTGTTTCAGTGCAGTACTATTTGTTTGGCTTATTTTAAGTCTAAATATTAATCAGATAAAATGAAGATATATTTATAAAAACACTGCGATCATGCAGGAAAAGTACAGTCATAATAATTCTTTTTTTTTTTGTATTAAATTAATTCAAATAAGTTGGTGTGCGCAAGTTCTGCACTGTAATAATCGTTCGAAATGAAAACCTACTTGTGCCCCCATTTTTTTTTCTGTGCTCCTAAAATTTTTAACTTGGGGGCACATGTGCTCCTGAAAAAAAAAGTTAGCGTAGAGCCCTGCTTGTGGTGTGTATCGCATTGAGTCATGGGAATGCACATCCCTACTTGAAAATGTAAACATTTAATGAAGATCTATTATTATTGTTCCACATTAAATTAATATTTTTGACATGAACTCCCAAGAGCCCCAAGACCTTCAGATGACTCCACATTTCATTACAAAAAATAATAATAATAACATCAAAAATGGACTGGACATTAGCCAGGAAACTTTAATTTGGAACCAAAGCAGAAACAAAGATGCTGTGTGTTTACACTTTGACATGAACTGGACCCAAAATTTCAGGGAGGTTTATTTAAAGGTGCATTGTGTAACTTTTCGGATGTTATACTGTGGAACATTTAGGCAGAGCGATGACATATCCATAGAAACAAGCAGGTGACGGACCCCCAATCAAAAAGTTACACAATGCACGATTAAAGACAGTTTAGACTGCTCACTTCACTAAAATATAGTTAAAATAATTGTACAATAACATTACTTAGCAATCTTATCTATGATTAGACTAATATAAATAAATTCTAGGGGTGTAACGATATCCAAATCTCACGATACGATATCGTCACGGTATGAACCTCACGCTACGATATTTATTGGAATATCGTGGTAAAGCTCACGATATTATGATATTCTACATAATAACAAGACATTCTAAAACGCTTTGACCAGTCATTTGGTACATTTATTGTCATTAGGGATGGAACGATATCCAAATCTCTCTGTACGATATTTTCACCATAAACATCTCACCGTACGATATTTATTGCGATATGTAAACTGTGGATATGCTACTTTTTCCTCTAAAAATGCCTTCACAAAACTTAATCCAAGCAATGAAGATTTCAAAGTGCTTACAACAGTTATTTCTTCATGTCGTCTGCACTGAAACGGAGCAAAGGATCATGGTCTATGTAGTTCCATCTGTTTTTTTTTTAGCTATTTCTGCATTTGGCCAGTGATTCGATATATTGTGATGGTCCACGATATTATTGTGAGACCTTTGGTGATACGATATCACCGCATTTTGGTTATTGTTACTTTATTTTGTTAAATGAGGGTTTAAACGGTCAGAAAAATGCCTTCCTTGTGAGTAAATTGTCCCCGTGTTTTTGATAGGATTTTCCGTGTTGATGACAGGAGGATGTGTGTAAAATCCCTCAGTCATCCACGTAGAATCCACGGTAAAGGAGACAGCTCAATATGTCAACTGGACAAGAGTTTTACAAGAGTTTTTCAAAAGTTTTCATCCAAAAAGGAGAAGAAAGAGGAAATAGTAGCATATTCAGTTTTCTAAGCCTCCACAAAATATTGCATTAAATATCGTATCCAATTTCAGTATCGATTAGTATCTGATTTTCAATGCTTTCGATGACCCTATTCTGATTAGATGAATGTAGAAGTGAGGTCTTTTACTAATTAAATATCGAGCCATGTTTTCCTTGGACCAGAGTCAAAACGCTGTTGTGGGAAAGCTTTAAACTGCTTATTATTGTTCCACATTAGATTCATATTTTTGAACTCCCAAGAGCCCCAAGACCTTCAGATGACTCCACATTTCATTCCTCAAAATAATAATAACATCAAAAATGGACGGGACGTTAGCCAGGAAACTTTAATTTGGAACCAAAGCAGAAATAAAGCTGCTGTGTGTTTTTCACTTTGACTTGAACTGGATCCAAAATTTCATTGAGGTTTATGTAAAGGTGCATTGTGTAACTTTTCTAGTGGAGGGTCTGTCAAATGCTTTTCTACATACGGATGTTATTACTTTATCTGGAATGTTTCACAGCATTAAACTTTTCTATCTTCATGATGACCAAATCAGACTAAGTTACAGTAAGCGTGAGTAGAGCCCTTCACGGGGAGGTTTCTGGTTCTTTTTTATGTAATAACGTAAGATCTGAGCCAGAGACGGATGAAAAAGTCACTTTCAGGGCTGATTATTGTTTCTTTCTGTTGTTTATTCGTTGCTGCTCAGGCTTTTTGATGATGCTGTATTTACAAATCGGTTTAATTTGATTTGCTTTGCTTTGTGTCAGTAGCATAAAGTAGTTTCAATGTTATTGTTTATTGCAATATTTCTATTATTTGCTTCGAAATGTGTTATTGTGAAGGGCCTAGTTGTACAGCTACAGCCTTTTTGTTTAGTAGAGACAGGGTTCCCACGGAAATCCTGGAAAAGTCATGGAAATGTGTAAATTTAATCCTTATTATCCGTAAAATTAATCCTTATCTTGATACATAGTTTTATAATTATAATTATAATCCTTATCTTTTTAGATTCTTATAGTGTTTGTCTATTTTTAACTTAACTGTCCTTCTATTGCTGCTACTGTTTCTTGCTGTTCTCTTTACTGTGCGTTGCAACACTGAAATTTCCCCATTGTGGGACAAATAAAGGATATCTTATCTTAAATTTAATGAAAGTTTTGGAAAAGTCATAGAATTTTAGCATCTCTTTCACACAACTACAGCGTTCTTTTGAGTTATCATGAGGCTATTATGATTATTTCTGAACGTCTGCACAGCCGCTCCAGCAGGACAATATACAATAAGGTGTTTTGTTTAAAGGAGACGACAATAAATGCGCTGACATGATTTTAAACGTTAAAAAAACTATAATACCAATCCATAAGTTGAGTGGAAAGGGTTCACGTTTCATATTTATCCCTAAAAGTCTGAGAAATTCCATACATGTAGGTGCTGTATAGTCATGGAAAATTCACTTTAGGTGATGGAAAAGTTTTGAAATGTTGTCAGTGACAAAGAGTGCTTCAAAATTTGTTATTGTGAAGGGCCTAGTTGTACAGATCTAAAATATAATGTTAACTGTTTTTTTGTTATAATTTTTTATTTGTGAAGGGAATTATGGTACTTCAAAAATTGTAGCCTTTGTGAAACATGCTAAACATGCCCATTCAAATTGTGTTTTCAGTTCAATTGCAGCTAATCAGCGCTATGAAACTAACTTTTCCCATCGTGCTTTGTTCCCGGCAGACACTATGAGCGAGCTGAACGTGCCCATGGGCCCCCCGTCCCCGGCCGTGGGGCAGCAGCCTCCTGACGACCGGGGCATGGACTACAGGGACTGGGTGAGGCGCAGTTACCTGGAACTGGTCAGCTCCAACCACCACTCTGCGCAGGCGCTGTCCTGGAGGAAGCTCTACCTGAGCCGGGCCAAGCTCAAGGCCTCCAGCCGCACCTCCGCACTGCTCTCAGGGTTCGCTATGGTCAGTCAAACGGGCTTAGGGGGTGGTTTTTATTTATTTTTTAACCTTTTTATTCAATACAATAGGACATAACATTAAACAATACAATAATAAACATGAAAACAGGACACAAAACGTAAAACAACAAAGCTTCCCACCCCTAACCCTCTCCTTCCCCTCAAACACGCAAAATTAGGTAAATAAATCTAAAATGTGGTAGTGCAGCATAACCATACTGCTAGGCCTCGTTTTATTTATATATTCTTTTTTCCCATGTTTTATTTGTATTTTTATTTATTTATTAAAAGACAGTGAATATTAAAGATAATGCAAAAGACAAACATGTCCGTGTAATGTGCAGGATTGTAGTAAATAAACTCTTAAATCACTACAAAACTAATATTATTTTCACCAACAACATTTGCTATAATTACTTTAATTATTTTAATGTTTTTGTAATCCACCATCATCAGAATAGTAGTATTGGGCTTTTATTATTGACTTTAATCTGAGTTTTATTTTAACACAACCTGAGCACAAAGAGCTGAATTAGTTGGAAGTTACTTAGTTTAGTTTAGTTAGTTTGTTTATTTTTCTTCAGCCTATTAACATGATCATTAATCATATCATAATGAAGTACAACAGATGAGCAGGTTTGTCCTGTTAAAAAGTCTCTCACACATAAAATTACACACATAAAAATCAAGCTCATGAAAAGTTGTTTTTTTTCTATTTACATACATACAGAAGACGTCAACTATGTGAAGTAAGAGATGTACGATATAAAGTTAAATAAGTCTACTCATTTTTAAATATATGGTATATTCAAATACTCAAATTAGCCACCCTTTGCTTTGTGGAAAAATATTTAGTAGAGTTATTTACCTTTTTGTCTTTACTCACCCTTCATTCTAATGAACGTCAGTAGTCAATAAATCAGAGTCAGTTTTTCCCGACATCCGTTGTAAATTTGTTCCATTGCAACAGTCGGGGAAAATATGGACACCCGAGAAAGTTTAATGTAGCGTCAGGTATCGCGATCTCCTGCTAATATACAGTCTGTTAGCTAACGTTACAGTCTGTTAGCTAACATTACAGTCTGTTAGCTAACGTTACAGTCTGTTAGCTAACATTACAGTCTGTTAGCTAACGTTAGCTGTCGGCGACTCAGTTATGGTAGTTTGACTTTTACAGTTCAGAAAAAAACTCGCGTCGACTGTCAAATGACGTGAAGAAAGTCGTAAATGTCACTACAAAGTTTGTAGACGACACTTTCTCTACACATAAACAACTGAACGCATCAAAATGACTAAAAGACAGTTCTCCCCATTTACTGTGTGCGCCGACATTTTTGCTGTGACGTAAATCCAACTGACTCAGGTTTGTGTTTCTAATTTCCGATTTTTTTTTGATTGGCCGTTCATTGCACATTCTCGAGGTGGAGGTCTGTTTTCTCTGAGTCCCCAGCACAATAGAACGCAGCATAAATACGTCCATATATCTATAGCTTCATATATTTGATATCTTCCAAGTTTAGACAATGTAGAAAGTGGTAAGAAAAAAACACTGAATGAGAGCATGTGTCCAAACCTTTGACTGGTCATGTACAGTAAATATGTTGTGACAAACTGCCAGATAAAGATTACCGTAAATTCCGGATCACAAGCCGCTACTTTTTTTCTACACTTTCAACACTGCGGCGTGTAATATGAAGCGGCTTTTTTATTATTTTTTTTCATCGCGGGAAAAACATGGACTAATAAAATGAATAAGTAGTTCACTGAGGTCCAATGAATTGTATGATTAATCACAACTTCCTTATTTCAGTCTTTCTGCTAACCCTCATCAACATGGAGAATACCAGACGAAAAGCATATGATGCAGCTTTTAAACTAAAAGCGATCACTCTGGCAGTTAAAGAAGGAAATCGAGCTGCTGCCCGTAAAATTGGCATAAACGAGTAGATAGTGCGAAGGTGGAGGCTCCAGCAAGAAGAACTGAGCCAGTGTAAAAAGACAACCAAAGCTTTCAGAGGTAACCATAGCAGATGGCCTGAGCTTGAAAACTTTCTGGAGGACTGGGTTAACACGCAAAGAGCAGCGCGCGGTGTTTCCACTGTACAAATCAGACTGAAGGCTAAAGCGATCGCTACCGTGGTTTATTCCCAGAGCGCCAAGGTGTGTATGTGCATGTCGCGTGTGTGTGTCCCAAGTGTGTGAAGGTGTGTAAGTGCCTGTGGCGCGTGTGTGTCCCAAGTGTCACCAGTGAGCGAGTCCGTCCCCAGAGTTCAGCGGGGGACGCGTCCATGACCCATCCGGAGGCGCTCAGGCGGCGAGGGCGCGAAGCGAACCCCCCGCCTAGTCTTTGGCCAGCGGTTTATAATATGGTGCGGCTCATATAATTACAAAATTGATTTTTCTTCATAAATCTGAGCATGCGGCTCTTAATAGGGTGTGCGCTGTAGTCCGGAATTTACGGTATATTACGTTCCAGAATTAGCTGTAAAAAAAAAAAAAAAAAAAGAGTCACTTCTGCCTTTACTTTGGTGTAGGAACAGAAAATACTGAAGGTTTCTGAGACATATGAGCTGTGCATAGCTGAAGAATGAACTAAACATGAGCAAAGGTCACAAGAGTTACATTTTTTTGTAACAGTGCAGCTTTACCCAGAAGAGTTTGTATTGAAGGAAGTCTAGTTTACATAAGCAAGTTACAAAGCTATCATAGCTACCATATATGTACTGGCAAATGTTTGGTCGTGGTCTAGTTGGAACAGTTTACAGTGAAAATCCTGCTATTTATCTGCTTGGTTTTATCAAAATAAGCATACAGACCACCAGGGTTGTCGGCTGTATTGGAATTAAGATGAAGCAGTAGTTTTCCCTCGGTCGTGGGGGCAGCGTGCTGCCCAATTCTCATAGCACCTGACCCCCCCCTATGAACCCCTCTGCAGGTGGTGAGCCCACAGGAGGGTGGACGTCATGGTCCTTGATGTTAGTTCATAGGGGCATGTTTTTAGGATGATGGGAGAAACCGGAGCACCCGGAGGAAACCCATCCAGACATGGGGAGGAACATGCAAACTCCACACAGAAAGGACCCGCAACCTTCTTGCTGTGAGGCCTGAGTGTTGCCACTCAGCCACCGTGCTGCCTCGTTTTTCAATATAGAACCAAAAATAAGAAAACGAAAAAACAACTCTTTTCTTTATTATTTGTCTCTAAAACCAAAATGAAAAAACGATTTGTTTTTCATTTTTGATTCATATATACGATTCGTATATTTGGTCTATGGGCTGTCAGTGTGAAAAATGTAATATATAAGTCACACCGGAGTATAAGTACCACCCAAACTCTGAACACGTATAGACCGAAAAATACGGGTAAATTTAATGAAAGTGTTGGAAAAGTCATAGAAGATTAGTATCTCATTCACACAACTGCAGCGTTCTGTTAAATTCTCATGAGGCTATTATGATTATTTCTGAACGTCTGCACAGCCGCTCCACCAGGACAATATACAATAAGGTGTTTTGTTTAAAGGAGACGACAATAAATGCACGGACAGGATTTTGAACGTTAAAAAACTACAATACCAAACCATAAGGTGAGTGGAAAGAGTTCACATTTCATATTTAGCCCTAAAAGTCTGAGAAATTCTCCACACGTAGGGAGCTGTGTAGTCATGGAAAATTCACTTTAGGTGATGGAAAAGTTTTGAAAGGTCAGTGACAAAGTGGGAACCCTGTAGAGATTGACAATTCCAGCGCTGATTCTAGTGAAGTTATGGAATTTAAAAACACAATGGAGCACTTCCTGTATTACCACGTGATGTTTTCAGTTTGAGAGAAGAACTCGGCCTAAATATGCAGGTGTTTGTGTGTTTAAACATGTGTGAATGAAACGAAACACAACTCCAGGTCTGTTTGGGATGAGGAAACGTTACATTACAAACCGAACCTGCGCTCATCATGTGGTCTGATGAGTGTCTGGAGAGAGTGGGATGTTCTGGAGTGAATTATTGGTAAATGAATGATGATTTATTTTGATAAAGGTGATGATTTTAAGGCGCTGAGAGAACTGGGTGTGAATGAGAATACAGAATTATGATGCTTCTGTCATTATAAAGACATTCTCTTTATATCAGGGGTGTCAAACTCATTTTGGTCCGGGGGCCGTATGCAACCTACTTTGATCCCAAAAGGGCCGGATCAGAAAACTCAGTTCTCTCTTCAAGTTATTGTATTTTTCTCCGTGTCTCGTAGTGGTGTTTAAGATTATATTCCTCGAGCAACGCCACTTGTTCCAAACACACTGAGCACAGATTTCCCATTCACCTCTGTCAACAAATAAGAATTAGACTATTTTTCTTGGGAAATCCTGAACTCAGCATCTGCTTTTCTCATTTTTTGACATTTTGCTGATGAGGGTCACGGTCGACAGTCAAAACGATCGTCCTTTAAGAGCGTTTGAAAAGAGGAAAGTCTTCATTTGTGCTGCTCTGGTGGGAGTTGCAACGTACAGAAACGCCGGAGACGCTGCTATGCTAAAGCAGAAAATTAACAGAAAAATCTGAAAATTTTAAGTATTTTAATAGAAAAATCAGCCGAGGGCCAGATTAAAGGTCTTGGAGGGCCAGATCTGGCCCCCGGGCCGCATGTTTGACACATGTGCTTTATATGTTTGATTTTATGAACTATAACATCAACCTGCCCAGGGACGACAGGTGGAAATTAGCTCTATCCAGTCCAATCCAACTTTATTTGTACAGCACATTTTCCCAACTCAAAGTCTCCAAAGTGCTGCACAGAGTCGGCACAATATAAATTAACACATTAATTAAAATAAAGCATTAGCGCTACAATCTGGTACGTGCATCTCTCCTGTTAAGGTTAATGTAGACTGTGCACTGTCCCCATCTCATTAAATAAAATAAAAACAAACGAAAACTAAACATTATAATATGGAACAGAAAATATCCCTAACAGATCTGTGCCACCAGTGCATCTTCTCGCCCTTTTAAGGTGCATTGTGTAATTTTTTGTTTTGTTTTGTCGTCCGTCACCTGCTTGTTTCTGTGGATGTGTCATTACTCTGCCTGAAATGTTCCACAGTGTGACATTAAAGAGTCGTACCTTACATCTATAGTGCTTAACAAATTTATTAGACCATCACCCAGTATAAGGTGTTTGCCGCTGCTGCCATATGTAATTTAGCAGTATTTCTGTTTACCAAAATATCTTTTTATGTTTCTATAATGTGTAATCCGCCAGTATATGCAAGATCTTTTTATCAAAACAATATCTTTAATGCTATAATAATAATATAATCTAAAAATATTGTTGCTATCCATAAATTTTCAAGTTTAATGTTTCCCAAAAATGACACCAAAGTCTCATCCGAAGCCTCTGGGAACAGTGAGAAACTATTTGGAACTCAATAACAAAATCCAGCTGTTATCTGTGCCAAAGGTACTCACACAAAATATTCACATTTTGGGTTATTATTTGTCAAAGGACGATTTTGTTATTCCAGTTGTTATTTTCTTAATGAATTACAATTAATTTGAAACAAGTTTTTGATATACTATGAAGTTGTGTTTTCTTGTCTTCATGACAGGAGGTCTAATACATTTCTTAAGCACTGTATTCAGTTACAGGTGGTAAAAACAGGTATTCTGACTGTGAGCGGGGTCGCCTCTCCACAGATCTGACTTATAACTTAGTCTGGTTTGGTTTTCGTGACGTTTAATACCAAACTGTGAAACATTCAAAGCAATAACGCCTCCTTGGAGAAAAGCATTTGACGAACCCTACAGCAGAAAAGTCACATAATGAATGGAAAACTTTTTAACATCCGTCTTTCTGTCGCAGGTGGCCATGGTGGAGGTGCAGCTGGAGACGCAGTACAGTTACCCGCGGGTGCTCCTGATCGGCTTCAGCGTTTGCACCACCGTGCTCGTTGCCGTCCACCTCTTCGCCCTCCTCATCAGCACCTGCATCCTGCCCAACGTGGAGGCCGTCAGCAACATCCACAACCTCAACTCCGTCAGCGAGAGCCCCCACGAGCGCATGCACCACTACATCGAGCTCGCCTGGGGCTTCTCCACCGCCCTCGGCATCCTTCTGTTCCTGGCCGAAGTCGTCCTTTTGTGCTGGATAAAATTCCTGCCCGTCGGCGCCAGAAAAGAACCAAAACACCTGCCCACAAAAGCTCCGGAAGAGGACAGCGGGTGGCAGGCGGCGCTGGCGTCTACAATCATAATGGTGCCGGTGGGGGTTATTTTTGTGCTCTTCACCATTCATTTTTATCGTTCGCTAGTGCGCCACAAGACGGAGCGCCACCACCAGGAGATAGAGGAGCTGCACAAGATAAAAATCCAGTTGGACGGCCACGAAAGAGGGCTGCAACACGTTTAAAATATTTCGTTGACTTTAAACTGCTCGGCTACTCACTTATATTTATTCTTTATGTGGAATTTAAGGAACACAGGAGGGATTTGTTACATAAAAGGGCTACTTACGTCAGTTTTTTGGACTATTTTCGGTTGGGGGAATTTTCCGACGTGCCATATGAGAAGACGCCAATCATTTGCACAGATGTTTGTTGTTTTATTTAAAGCGAAAGTTGGACAGTTGATATTTCGAATGCGAGTGGCGTGCAGAAAAGGGAATTCAAGCAAACCACATTATAGCTGCAAAGACGTATTTATCTATCTTGTCTAGTCTTGATAGCCGTTCAAATTCACTGCAAGTCTTACGCAGAATAGTTGGCAGGGTTTGCGTTCGTCTGAGCACAAACAATTTTCGAAAAAGTTGAAAAATCTTAACAATTTGCCAACATTTCCAGGTCATATAGTAGTAAAAATAGGTTCTTGGTTATAAATTTAAACTTGACTGGCCAATGGTCTGTTCTCATTTTGCTACCTATCGGCTACCTCTGATTTTTATGTGGTTTTGTTTTTTTAATGTTTTAAGTAATTTAGTAGCTCCATATTTCAAACTTGCCTGCGGATTAACGTAAAAAAAAAAAAAAAAAAAAAACAGTGAATAGCTTAATTGTCCTCACAAACAGACCTGGAGTTGTGTTTTGTTTCGTTCACACAAGTTTGTAACACTGCATTATTATTCTCAAAATGCTCTGTTCCGTGGCTGAAATTCTCCAAAAGAACCTCATGAAGGTGTAGGGAGTTTAAAAACACAGAGGAGAACTTCCGGTTTTCAGTTTGAGAGAAGAAATTGGCCTAAATATGTAGGATTTGTGAGTTAAACTTGTGTAAATGAAACAAAATGCAACTCCAGGTACGTTTGTGAAGAGGAAACAACATTATAACAGATCAGAAAATGGTGTAATATGGGACTTTCAACAAATTTTCATGAATTGAACGTGACAAATCAGATGTAGATAATATTTATTTAGCATTAAGGACAACTTCTTTAGATCTTTATGCCTCAAGGTGGGTAAACCGAAAGCCTGTAGGCATTAATTATCACACCGTGTATGTTTTGTTTACATGTGACAACAACGGCACACGCCCTGAACGGTAAAGTTCAACCAAAATTGCTCCATTTTCCGTGTGCCGAGTTGTGCGAATGCTCAAATGTTGCAAGGATGAAACGTCACCGTCTCGGGTCGGGTTAAGCAAGTCGCTCGCTTATCAAAATACCAAATCAATCCAGCCGCTGCAATGCAATGTTCGCTGGTTTAGTCTTAAAGGTTTTGATTGAGAATAGGTTCAGAGGATTTTTTTTTTTTTTTTTTTACAAAATATGAAAACTAAAGCTTGAAAAAAAAAACGTAATATCGAAGACCACTTATTCAGGGTCTTGTATCACACAAAATTAACTCTTGTGTGAGCTTTTAGCCGTGTTATAATGCTGTTATGTCCTCGAAAACATCTGGAGTTGTGTTTTGTTTCATTCACATATGTTTGAGTAACTCTTTATTATTACTCCCGTGTGTATCCCCAAAGCTCAAAATGCTCCGTTCCACCTTGTGATGTCATGAAGCTAGAGTGACCAGACGTCCCGATTTACCCGGGACAATCCCACTTTCGAGTCCTGTGTCCCCCGTTCCAGCAGATTTATCCAAAACCAGTGATTTGTCCCAGTTTTATACAAGAGCTGTTCCTATTTTGGACCAATCCGATCCCTGTCAACAGTAAAGAGCGGCAGAAACTGTCACTTGTTTAGATAAAATGCCGAAAAGCTGCTTAAAAAAGACCAAAGAACATCCGAACATTCTCTTAATTATGCACTCGTTCCACAATTTTATTAATACCAACCACCGCAAACCAGTTTTTAACTCTGAAAAGCTGGTCACCTTACATGAAGCGGCAGTTTTCAAGTTAACAGCTTCTTTTTACGTTTATCCAGATGATTCTAGTGAAGCTGTAGAGAGTTTAAAAACACAGTGGAGCATTACAAGATGGAACAGAGTGGTTTTGTTTTTCAGTTTGAGAGAAGAGCTGCGGGTTTTGTGCGTTAAACGTGTGAACGAAACGGCGTTTTTGATGAGAAAACAACATTATAACAGAAAACAGTGTAAAATGGGCTCTTTAATTATTCGACTCTATGCATAATTATTTCAGCCATTAACCTCAAGTCAGTGTCTTAATTTTGTGACCGACCTCGCTGCCCAGGCTCATCTACCTTTATTTTAAACAGCCTTTTTACTTCAAACCTGCTCATTTGCAAACCAGCTTTTTATAAGACAACTTTATATACACGTTTAAAAGGTCAAACAGTGGAAACTAAATGGACTCAAAGATAAACAAACGTCGAAATGGAAATAGGAGAAGCCAAAACGGGCACAAAGCAGCACTAGTTCTATTTACAGTTAGTAAAAAATGTGTTTACTCGGCACTTAGCCCCAGGGAAAGCACAAATATATCTTTATCTTTGTTCTCCTTTTAGACTTCGCTGCAGTTTTTATCGACGAGCCTCATTTTTACAATATCAGTCCAGCAAATATGGATTTTTGTCTTTGTAATCAAATTATTCTGATCGTACGCAAAGGTGTAAAGTGAGTAAATAATTCAAATAAGTGCAATTCAGAAAATGCTTAAAGTGCATATTCACTAAAACATAACATAAAACGTCGCTATATTTAAGGTTTGACAAAAAATCTTGACTATTTTGTATTTTTATTTTGATGAAGTTGATCATTTTCCTTCCATAACTGTGACGTAAAGCAACCACAGTTTTTACAACGGCCAAAACCCGTCGAAATTACTCAATAGTTATGATTTAGACTCATAAAAATAAATGACAGCGCCTTTTTATTTTGTTAAATGGAGGTTTAAACGATCAGAAACACCTTCCTTTTGTGTAAACTGACCCTATGTTTTGGACGGCATTTTCAGTGTTGACTAAAGGAGGGATTCTGTTTTAGAACTCGGTGCTACTTCCTCTTTTTTTCTTTGTACTTTTCTTGTCAATATTTACCACAAATCGACTCTTGACTGATGTAAAACAATGATAAACACTCACCATATACTACACCCTCCGAATTGTTGATATTTCCCACAGACCGACGCTTAACTGATGTAAAACGATGATAAATACTCACTAAAGATGAAACATGAATACTTGTCATATGCACTTTAAGCAAAAAATCAGACTCCACAAGAAAATAGTATCAACATTTGTAGTTTTATTAACAGGTTGAATAGCAGTAAGTACATTTTGCGATGCAGATCATTTTAGAATATTTTATTTTGGCACATACAGAAAAAGTATATATTTGGGTCAATGACGTGACGCCTAAATTTTCTGTCCAAATGCAGTTTCCTCAGTTAAAAAGGTTCAAATGTCATAATAATTCACCACATTTCTGTAGCACCTCTGACCTCCATGGAACCAGACAATTTTTCATAAATCCTGAGTTATTCTGCATGTTTTTTGTACTTAAAGTGTTAAAATGTCATGTGGTGCGACCGTGCATCATGTGGTGCGACTAATAACAGCAGGAATTCTGTGGCTGGAGTTTAATAACAGACAAAGTCGACTTGGGTGAATGGTTCTTTAGGCATTTTTCTTCATTTGATGCATTTTCCAGGGCAGTAGTTTGTTCATTAAACACAAACAGGCGACTGTCACGTTGGACAGCAAAAGAAAATATCAATATGCATTAAAAATCTAAAGAAACGCCAACAGTTTGTTTCTACACACTTCATATTACTCAGAACAGATTAATATCTTGACCATGTTTTAGAAAATAAAACAGTTTTAAGGTTATTCTCGGCCGCACCACATGACATTTTACACTAAAAATGCTTCATATAAATGTTAAACACAGATTTATGCGTCTGACACTGTAAATATTAGAAAAGGTTTAATAGAAACTTTTTTTTTTTAAATATTTTAAAATTTGCCTGTTGAAAATCCTTATACGTCATTGACCCATGTATTGCCAATGTTTACAACTTGAGAAACCAGCCATTTATGTCGACGATTTTCAGTTACGATATTAATTTCAATGCTTTGGCTTTAAGTATCTACCTGATATCAACCGATACCAGTGCAGGAACTGATGATAGCATTCATTTCTTTCAAACTAAAATAACATAAGACAAAAATTAGCCCAAATATGTTCTGTAGCGTCGTTCATACCTCAAGTAAAAGCTTTGTGTAAATAAACTTCAAACATGATGAGATGTCGATAAGTAAATAGTCTTCATTCATAAATATACTGATACTTTGCATTGACTTCACGTTGGGGGTGTCCTACGTGAATGTCTAATTGTAAGAAGTTTAGGAGTTACCATGGAGACACAATGCACACGTTAGCAAACAGATTTAAAAAAAAAAAAAAAAAAAAAAAAAAAGCTTAAAGATTGTCTGAATAATCGAGAAAAAAGTACCGTAAATTCCGGACTACAGAGCGCACCCGATTAAGAACCGCATGCTCAGATTTATGAAGAAAAATCAATTTTGTAATTATATGAGCCGCACCATATTATAAACCGCTGGCCAAAGACTAGGCGGGGGGTTCGCTTCTGCGTCCCCGCCGCCTGGAGCGCCTCCGGGATGGGCTCATGGACGCGTCCCCGCTGAACTCTGGGGACGGACTCGCTCACTGGTGACACTTGGGACACACACACGCGCCACAGGCACTTACACACCTTCACACACTTGGGACACACACACGCGAAATGCACATACACACCTTGGCGCTCTGGGAATAAACCACGGTAGCGATCGCTTTAGCCTTCAGTCTGATTTGTACAGCGGAAACACCGCCTGCTCTTTGCGTGTTAACCCAGTCCTCCAGAAAGTTTTTAAGCTCAGGCCATCTGCTACGGTTACCTCTGAAAGCTCTGGTTGTCTTTTTACACTGGCTCAGTTCTTCTTGCTGGAGCCTCCACCTTCGCACTATCTACTCGTTTATGCCAATTTTACGGGCAGCAGCTCGATTTCCTTCTTTAACTGCCAGAGTGATCGCTTTTAGTTTAAAAGCTGCATCATATGCTTTTTGTCTGGTATTCTCCATGTTGATGAGGGTTAGCAGAAAGACTGAAATAAGGAAGTTGTGATTAATCATACAATTTCATTGGACCTCAGTGAACTACTTATTCATTTTATTGGTCCATGTTTTTCCCGCGATGAAAAAATAAAATAAAAAAGCCGCTTCATATTACGAGCCGCAGTGTTGAAAGTGTAGAAAAAAAGTAGCGGCTTGTGATCCGGAATTTACGGTAGATTTAAACAGCAATTTTTTTTTCTGTGAGCACAAGTTCAGTGCGAGCTTCAGACAGAGTAGTGCCTACAGTTAGCGTCACACCCTCTGGGAATGTTGATGACGTCAGCTGCAAAGTATCGATAGGCCCAACCAGGATATGAGCTCAACCAATAATTATCGGTATCGGTACAAACCTCGTCGATATCATTACTGTTTTTATTATATGTGCCTGTATTTTCTTTCTCACTGTGGTGTTTGCATGTTCTGTGGAAGATCATTTGTTCCATCAGATTTTTTATTTTAAATACCGCTGAATTTCTCACTTGGAATTTTTTAACTCTGAAAAAAGAGGTTTGAATTATTTTTAATCTGAATTTTAGTTGCTGAAATTGTAAGTGTACTTTTTCAGTATGGTTCAAATTCATAATTAAAAATTCAGCTTTTGAACATTCAACACAGATATTTTCAAGAGTGTCAAAATTCAAGTCAAAATTCAAAGTGTCAAATTCACGAGTGTCAAAATTCACGAGTGTCAAAATTCACGAGTGTCAAAATTCATGAGTGTCAAAATTCAGTGTCAAAATTTAAGAGTGTCAAAAATTCAAGAGTGTCAAAATTCGGAGTGTGGAAAATTCAGTGTCAAAATTTAAGTGTCAAAAATTCACGAGTGTCAAAATTCGGAGTGTGGAAAATTCAGTGTCAAAATTTAAGAGTGTCAAAAATTCAAGAGTGTCAAAATTCGGAGTGTGGAAAATTCAGTGTCAAAATTTAAGAGTGTCAAAAATTCAAGAGTGTCAAAATTCGGAGTGTGGAAAATTCAGTGTCAAAATTTAAGTGTCAAAAATTCACGAGTGTCAAAATTCGGAGTGTGGAAAATTCAGTGTCAAAATTTAAGAGTGTCAAAAATTCAAGAGTGTCAGAATTTAAGAGTGTCAAATTTTTCACTCTACACTTTGTTGAATTTGAGGGCTTAAACAAAATTTGTGCTGATTATTTAAAAGGTTATTATTTATTTATGTATTTTTATTGAATTTTAAACACTGAAAATGTACACTTACACTTTCAGCAACTAAAATTCAGAATAGAAATAATCCAAACATATTTTTTCAGAGTTAAAAAATTCAAAGTGAGAAATTCAATGGTGTTTAAATGGTGTTTAAAATCCAAAATCCGATGAAACTAATTAAAATCTTCCATAACGTAGCACATTTAACACAGACCGTAGCCCATTCTGCCTTCTTTATACTGATGGTGCATTCGAGGCCCCTCAGCTGTTCTGTAACTTCAAACTCTTTACTGTGAGAGGAGGGCTATATACTCACAAGCACTTTTCCCGGCTCGGCTCATGTGACACAGACTAAAGTAAGCCTAAAGTGGAGGCGCTTTCTAAATGTCTTACTCACGAATACTTTTTTTTAATACTTTTACTGTATACTTTTCAAGCCTCTAATGCACAAATATCCGGTGCTCCTCAATTTATTTTTTTCAATTCAATTTATTTTTGAACAACAGTTGCCTCTAAGGGCGTTCCAAGATTTGGATGAGTAAAACACACACACAGACATATCAAAACAGGAATAAACAACATTCATGTGAGCTCCTGCTCCACTGTGAATTTTACTGTCAAAAATACTGCTTTTTTATGAATATATGTTACAGAATGTTCGCTTTTGTTCACTTCAAGGTGCATTGTGTAACTTTACTGGTGGTTTTCTCCATGGAGGTATTACTGCTTTGTCTGGGATGTTTCATAGTATGGCATTAAACCTTTATTAAACAGTTTTATCTTCATGCAAACCAAACCAAACCAAGTTACAGATCTGTGGAGCGGCGAACCCGCTCACAGTCAGAACGCCTGGGTTTTAAGGTATTTTTGAGCTGTAGAACCACCTGTAATTGAGTAAATGGAAAGTAGAGCTGTTTAATGTCATACTGCGGGACATTCCAGGCAGGGCAATGGCATATCCATAGAAACAAGCCCCAACAAATAAGTTACGTAGTGCATCTTTAAAGGATCTATGTTACGCAATTTTTTTGATCTTCCTCATCACAAACATACCTGGAGTTGTGTTTTGTTGTGTTGATTCACACAATTTTAACACACAAATTCTGCATTTTTAGGCTTCACTCTTCTCCCATTGAAAACACACTTCCAACTTGTGATGTCATTAAGTGGTAACACAGGAACACCTTCACTGTGTTTTTAAACTTCATACGCCTTCACTAGAATGATTTGAATCATTTCAGGCGAACTTTGAAGCAGTTCTTTTAGCCTTGTTGAAATGTCTTTGCTTCTCGGCGCACCAGAAGATACCGTCGACTTTCTGTGGTCGTCTCAAACAACAAAAATACAGCATGTCCCAAAAAAAGCTGACATTTTAAAAGCAATTGTCTTGAAAACTAGTAAGTCCAGCTCATTGAAATTGAACAGTTTCATTGTTACGTTTATTATAGGTGCTTGTTTGCCAGTCGGTGAGGTTTTTCCAAACTTTGCATTGAAGACTGCAGAGTTTTGGGTGACTGTGTGTGAGCAGATTCCAAAACCCAAAATGACTTTGAAACAAGAAATAGCCCTTACTGGAAGGTAGAAAAACTTTCCAGTAAAAGGGCTATTTCTTGTTTAAATGTCATGTTAACCCTTGTAGAGCACCTGCACTGCAATTTTTGGACTGTTTTTTGACCCACTGCTCTGCCTCTTCTCTTCAACTGGCAAAATGACTTCTGTTTGGGAGTGAACAGCTCAACCTGAAAACAGAACAAAAATAAAAATAAAACATTAAATATAAAATCTTGATCGGTTTCTGTATATTCTGTGAAAATTTGAGGTTATTTCAACAAGAATTGCTCAAATTATTTGCCTGCGAAATGATGTCAAATTTTTTGGGACACACTTCATTTTAGACCGGCCAATAGTGTACGGTTTTTGTAATATATTGCAGTATTTAGCAGTTAACTTTAAAAACTAGCACTGAATTACATCACAAAGTGTAACAAACATGGATGAATGAAACAAAACACAACTCCGGGTTTTTGAGGAAGTAACAACAAACGAGTCCATTTTGCGTAATATAGGATCTTTAATATTCTCTTGACAAAGGAGGAGTAAATGTTACTTGGCATGACTTTCTTTCAGTGTGTTGGTAAATGCAGGATTTTGTGCCAAAAAAAAAAAAAACTTGTGGTGAAGCATGAAAATGTGCCATCTTTTGTATAACATTCCAAATATAACTGACCAAAGCGTTGCTGCAATGTTTGTTTTGTTACTGACACAAAGCTGCACAGACAGAATAAAGCATTTACAAAATAAAGATGAGTTTTGGTGTTTGTTTTTAGTTTTGGTGATACTTTGCAGTGACTGGGGGTGTTCTACATGTATCTGCATTGGCCTAATGTTCATCAGTTACCATGGCGACACTATGGACACATTAACAAAAAGTGGGACAAAATTTTAGTCGTTTCATTCTGAAAATTCAAAAAAAAAAAACAAAATGGTGATCAATGCGAGTGTGTATGGTCCTGTTTAAGTGATTTTCAACAAATAAACTGAAAAACTACAGATACTGGAGCAAATAAATATTAAAGTATCACATCAAAAAACCTACTCAAGTAAAAGTCTGAAAGATGCATTGTGTAACTTTCTTGGGGGGTGTTTTTATAGCTCAAAAATACAGAAAAAAATCATGGTTGCCTCTCCACAAATCTGACTTGTAACTTAGTCTGTTTTGGTCTCCATGAAGATAGAAAGGTTTAATGTTATACTGTATTTCAGACAAAGTAATAACATGCAGGCATTTGATGGAACCTCCAGCCGAAAAGTTACACAATGCATAGGTTGACCAGACATCTCTATTTACCCAGGGCAGCCCCAGTTTTGAGCCTTGTGTTCCCTGTCTCAGCAGATTTATTAAAAAACAGTGATTTGTCCCAGTTTTATACAAGAAATGTCCCAGGTGTCCCTACTTTTGACCAATTTGATAAAAACCAGGACTAAACTAAGATGAAACCAGGAGTACATCAGGGACTATCACATTTTTATACGCCCGTGATAAAACGGGACGTATTATGGTATGGCGCTGTCCGTCCGTCCGTCTGTCCGTCCGTCCGTCCGTGGACACTTCAAAGCTTTGAAGTTTAAAGTTCAAAGGTGACACACAGTTCCAGCTGCAGCGGTTGCTAGGCAACGGGAGAGAGAGAATACAAGACAACTACACATTACCTTGTCCGCGCTCTAACTCGACAACCGTCTCACCTAGGAATGTCAAACTTCCAAACTGCACCAACAATTCATCTTTAACTAGGTTTGACAAATTCTAACTTAATTCTATATACAATAATTCAAAGTACGGGCGTATTTTGCCCCGCTGGCGGAGCTCTTGTTTTGACTAATCTGATCCCTGCCAACAGTACAGAGGAGCATAAATTGTCATTTGTTTTGCCAAAATATAGAAATCCGTGTTTGTGAATGGCCATAAAGCAAAAAAAATGCAGCGACAGAAGTCCCTCAGATCATGACTGACACAAGAATGCTCAATGTTACATGCTCTTTTCACAATTTTATTTATACCAAACATTCCAACCTGGGTCTGTCCCAGTTTAGACAATGCCTGTTTAAAAAAGTTTAAAAAATTGTAAAAAAGTTAAAAAATAAAAAAAACAAGAGCTCCTCCAGCGGGGCAAAATACGCCCGTAATAATCAATAGGGAAATCTGGCTCTTGCAGTAGGAGTATGAGTATGACATCATCACATTCTAGAATCGGAATTCCACCAATCAGATTGCAGCAACAGAACTTAAAGACACTACAAAGCTTTAATGTGTCAAAGCTCAAAGAAGCAGAGAATGTGGGTTGTTCTCGCTTTCAGCAGCAGAACATTTGAGAAGAGAGTTCAGATCTACGGCAAGAGGGAAACAATAATCCTATACATTGTAAACAACAGAAAAGCACATTGATATGTTGCCTCTTCATGAAGACAAAGCTTCAAAGACTTCAAAGCTTTGAAGTGTCCACAGACGGATGGACAGACGGACGGACGGACGGGCAGCGCCATACCATAATACGTCCCGTTTTATCACGGGCGTATAATAAAAAAATAAATAAAAAGGAAAGTATTTTGTATAGATTTTGAGTTCTAAAAAAGCTTCAAAGGTAGTGATTTTAATAAAGATTTGTATTGAATTTTGTAATGCTGTACCTCCCCTGTGCATTAGGTGGCGATGTGCGGCGCCCGCTCTGACAGCAGAAGAAGAAACGGCTGCCATCCCGTTACCATCGCAACCCTCAACAGCTGCTAGCATGCTAACACTGTGCTGACACTTTGCGCCGTTTTCTGTGGCGTAAATTGCGGTTTTATGCCCGTTTAACTTTGCACACTGCGGGGGAATTGTTCTGTTTGGTGTTTAAAGTTCACTTCGTAGAAAATTATGGTGGATTCGTGGAATACAGACACGGGAGAAGCCATTTACCGGACCCGAGATGCGATCAAAAACTTGAAGATCAGGTTAGCACGCTGTTAATAACACTGCTATAGCGAAGTATGACATTTTATTCCAGACTTTACATGATTTTACAGTGGTTACGTTGTAGGCCTGTCATGATAATTACTATATCTATTTATTGCACAGTAATATAAACCCTGGAACAGTATATTTTAGGGCTTATGTGTACAATTTCTTTGCAGCAGTGGGAAGATCTTTGCTTAGGGTGACCAGACGTTCCTATTTACCCGGGACAGTCCCAGTTTTGAGCATCGTGTCCCCTGTTCCCGCAGATTTATACAAAACCACTGATTTGTCCCAGTTTTATACAAGAAATGTCCTAGACGTCTCTATTTTGGACCAATTTGATCCCTGCCAACAATAAAGAGAGGCATAAATTGTCATTTGTTTGGATAAACTACAGAAAAGCTGCTTAAGAATTAGCAAAACACTAAGAAAACATGACTATACTGACTCACATATTAGTCATGAATGGTCTCTGCATAACAATTGTCCTTAATTACGCACTTGTTTCACAATATCATTATTGTTATTATTATTTAGTTATATATTATTATTATTATCTTTTTTTTTTCTTAAGGAAAGTTGTTAGGGGCTCAGACTATTCATGACTCACATTTTCTTTGTGTTTTGGTCATTTTTAAGCAGCTTTTGGATTTTACCCAAATAAATGACAATTTATGCCTCTCTTTCCTGTTGGCAGTTGTCAAAATGGTCAAAATTGGTTTCTGACTGTTGTTATTCAGGGTACGCATCGAGCGGCTGACGTCCACGGCCTCTCTGTCCCAGCACCTCCAGCAGCAGGTCCTGTTACAGCAGCACGACACCAACAAGAAGAAGAAAAAGAAGAGGGGGGACACGGAGTTGGAGACCCTTGCCACTCCAGGACAAAAAGGTAACAGGATAATTTCACCCTCACACAGATGCTCAAAGGAACTGTATGCAGCCTGAGCTCTTAGGGTGTGTTCACACTTATGCATTCATCACATCAAAACTGGGATTAAACCTGAACCTAAACTTGGAGTAGATTGGGACTAAACAGAACCAAACCAAATGACAAGTGTGTACGCAGTCTTACTGTAAAAAAAGTAAATACAAAACCTGTGTTGCCAGTGCCGGCTGGCTTGGCAGCCGCGCCTCCTTCAGTCTGTCCCAGGGCAGCTGTGGTTATAACAGTAGTTTACCACCACCGGGTATGGAGTGAATGAAGAATGCTCTGTAAATAATCCTCTGTGAAGCGTCTTTGTGACATCTGTCTGTGAAAAGCGCTATATAAATAAACACTTACTTACTTACTTACATAGAAGTACCTGTCCTTTGGTTTTGAGAATTATTTATTTTTTTAATATCATTCTTTAGGTGACAGCGAAGAAGAACTGGTGGTTGACTGGCAAGAAAAACTCTTCAGTCAGGTAAATGCAAATGGTTAAATATAGAGATGGTCCAGTATGGATCTTTTTAAGCTGATACCAACATCCAGCATCTGTTTGCCTACTGTGGCCAACTGATACTTTGCGGCTGATTGCAACATTTCCAAGGGTGATTCTAACTGTAAGCACCGCTTATTACCTGCTTGTTGTTAGACTTTAATCTGTGCTTTGTTTTAACACAATCTGGCCAGAAAGAGCTGGTTTAAGTGATCTGATTTTTTTGTTTTTAAACAAGTCCCTCACACATAAAATTACAGTCAAGGTAGCTATCATTAGCCAGCAGTTTTTCATTAAATTTTTTATTTTCATTTCATTTAATTCATTTTTTGTTCAAAACCACACCTCTAAACAGGACCATGGACACTCATATTGATCACAGGCTCCTGAAAATGTGTATTTTTTCTCTAAAAACTTTTCTGGCAGTGTTTGCTAATGTGTCTCCATGGTAATGGCTGACGATTCCATACATGTAGGGCACCCCCAGCGCAATGTCACTTCAAAGTATCACTAACCAATATTTGCAAATGTTAAAGTCAAGACTAGGGATGGGATACTGACTCAGTACAAATGCAAGTATCAATACTGTTAGGCAAATATCAAAACAAATTAATATTTTAATGATAGATGTCCATTTTATGGACATATATCTGTATCCGTATATAAAAAAATAACCCCAAAAGTACATGGTATTGCAGTAATGCCAAAAACTGTGAAATTGTCCATTCCTAAGGCCCACATTTTTATGTTAAGTTCACAAAGTAACTTATCACCGATGCCAATATTAGAGCCTATACAGTACATGACCTATCCCTACACTTTACTACATTCTGTTCTTATTGTTGCATAATTATATCAACTGAAATCTTTTCCTTGTCTTTCTGTGCATTGGTGTAGTATGAATATGAGCTCTTCCAAAACGAGAGCGCCTGCCAGAGCCATTTGGAGCGACAGTATCACTCTGAGATCAAAGCTCTGCTCCGGGGCAAAGGGCGACGCAACATCCGAATCTTCACCTACACAGACCACGACCACTACACCAACCTACTCCCCTATAGCCAGCTGGTGTGGTGCACTGCATTAGCCAACATGTATTTGTAATGGCACCAACTTTAACTAAAAGTGTTTTCTTTTATCTTGTAGCAATCAGAAGATGCTCTGACGACTAGTAAGTCCGGCCCCACCTTCCTGGCTGAGAGAATGGCTAATGTACGGCACAGGAGACAGGAAAGACACACAATGTAAGTGAGATCATAAAAAGGTACAACAGTTGAAAATGAACCTCCAGGCTACTAGTGCCTTAACCAGCAGATAGATTCTCAGGATGTGGAGAGGTGGTGCTGCATGTAAAAGCTTAGAACCTCCAGATTTCCCTCACTGAGCTGCAGATTCATGATCGGTGCAGGAGCTGGGAGTTTAGCGAGTGACCATTCAGAGCAGACCGAGTCCTTTTAGGATTGTTACCAGTGAAATCTGTATTTGATTTGAACAGGTCGACCTCGTACCTGAAAATACAAATCAGTTTATGACGTTTATATGCTAAATCTTACAGTTCCAATAAACAAAAGCAAAAGAATGTACCTTTTTAGATACTGATACTTGCCCATAGGCCAATAGTACAACACTTAATACTTTTGTTTGACTATATTGCACTTTTTGTTAGCAAAAACTATATATATTCTATCACACCTCTTTCATTCTGACACTGTATTAAAAGTATCTGGTGAATCTGAGTTTGTGCTTGCAGAGACATGGGCGTTCCCAAATCCAAGGTCATAAACTGGGAGCCCTCGGAGGAGTTCATCAGGAGCAGCCACGTGCTCAACACTGCCATGCAGACCATGCACATCATGGGAGACCTGGGGCCTCCGGGAAGGTACAGCTCTGTCCTAAAGGTCTCATGGTTCTGGTTCTGAGGTTTGATGTTAATTTTCTGTGTCTTGTTTCAGACTGGGTGAAAAACAGAATGAGTGTTTGCTGCTGACCATAAAAACAGATGGAAGTGGAACAGTCATAGTGAAACCAGACTTCAACAAAGGAAAAGAGCCGTACAGGTAAAGTAGTGTGACTCTCAAATCATTCTTTAAGATTTTCAGTGTATAGTCTGAAACCTTCCTTCTCCTGCATGTTTTGTCTGGAATGTATGGCCTTAACCTTGTCTATCTTCATGGAGACACTCTGGTGATGCCTCTGTGGAGAGTTTGGTCAATAAAACCACAAAAAAATGCTATGTAGATATTAAAAAAAAAGAATAAATTACAATGTACCAAAGAGTTCATTAAAAAAGAACAGTGGAATTAGTTCTGAATTAATGAGAGCACCAGATTCCTTCTCCTAATCGATTCTGAAACTGAAATTATGTTATAATGTACTACTTGTTTTTACTTAAAAATATTGTGCATATGTGAGTCCATTAAGTTCCTGTTCAAAGCCTATTTTGCATAATTAGGGAGCGTATTTCAGATACCCATTCCAATATTATACCTTAAAGTACCTGCTGATACCCGATATCAACCAATAACAGAGCAGAGACTGAAACAGCATTTATGTCCTTAAAACAAAGTTAACAACAGACCAAACTGATCCAAATGTGTTATGTAGCTGTTGTTTTTCACTCAAATATCTAAAGAACAGCTTTGTGTAAATACAAATCCAAACAGTCTGAAACCTTCTGAGCCAACTACGACCAGTAAATAGTCTTAGCACATGAGTTTATATCTCCAGTCAGAATATCAGCTATACCGATATCTGGAAACTAATATTTTTCATCGGATCGGTGCATCCCTCTGCATAATGTCTAACAGAATATGAGTCAGTCTGTGTTTATATTCACATGTGGATGGGCTAACACGCTTTGTGCTGTGTTGCAGGATTGTAACTGAGGGGGACAAGAAGGAGGTGTGGTGTCTCCAAGTGGACAACGTGTCTGAGGCCATGGTGAAGGAGGACCAGGACAAAGAGCTCCACATGTACAAAGACGTGAGTGTATCAAAATGTGACATGGACACAGAAAACCCGCAAGCCGTTGTGTTTCGGATAAGAAGTGAGCATGGGTACACCTCCGGCTCATAGAACTATAATAAAATCTGGAAGGTGAACCCAAGATTGCATTGTTATTGTTTTCAGTGGCCTGTGCTCATTGGCTCATGGGCCCCCCCAAAAAAACTTTATATTCCACATTTATTTCCTCAATACGGGCAAGCTCCTCCCACCCGTGTCTGTAACGTGCTCGGCGTGGAGCATTTGGACCAATCAGAGCGAGAGCAGCTAGAGCGAAGACTGGGTGTACTCAGAAAGGGGCTAGGATAAGTCTTACAAAGATCACTTTTAGGCGCTTTGAGGATTTAAAAAATGTTGTGTAAATAGAAAAGAATCCTACAAAATCCGACCTTTGTGAAAGTTGTCGATGCCCTGTCAGAACATGGGCAGTTTGAATTCCAAAAAAATGTATTGTGCTTCTATAAGAAGTCTTTATGGCCCAAGCTCCTGGGAGCTGCAGTACCTGGAGCGGCCACTAGTCGGTCTTCAGCTGGGACAGAGGGGGAATAGGGGGAATGTCCAGTTTTTATACGCCCGTTGTGTAAGACGGGACGTATTATGGTATGGCGCTGTCCGTCCGTCTGTCCGTCTGTCCGTCTGTCTGTCTGTCTGTGGACACTCCAAAGCTTTGAAGTCTTTGAAGCTTTGTCTTCATGAAAGATCTGAACTCTCTTCTCAGAACTCTGTTCTGGTGGCACGGTGGCTGAGTGGCAACACTCAGGCCTCACAGCAAGAAGGTTGCGGGTTCGATCCCCCGGTCGCCCGGGCCTTTCTGTGTGGAGTTTGCATGTTCCTCCCCGTGTCTGGATGGGTTTCCTCCGGGTACTCCGGTTTCCCCCATCAAGCTAAATAACATGTTGGACACCCAACATCTGTCCTGGGACTACAGATGAAAAATAGCCGTCTGGCTAATTCTGGCATATTTACATGTAAAAATGTTGATTAATGTGCACTGTCCAATAAATAAATAATATATAATATATCTGCTGCTGAAAGCGAGAACAACCCACATTCTCTGCTTCTTTGAGCTTTGACACATTAAAGCTTTGTAGTGTCTTTAAGTTCTGTTGCTGCGATCTGATTGGTGGAATTCCGATTCTAGAATTCTATATACAATAATTCAAAGTACGGGCGTATTTTGCCCCGCTGGCGGAGCTCTTGTTTATTATAGATTCATGGTCTGGCCGCATAAACTCTGGCTCCAGTTCACTTTACACTGAAAAACTGTCGCCCCTCTTTTTGTAACTGCTGCTGCTCATGAGCCTCGTTATTCTGGTTTCAAAATATTCATATAAACCCATGAAGCTGATGTTTTTTTTAATCTATTTTATTTATTGTGCCTATTCCTAATAAGGAACTCGGCTCCAAATTCACTCCTATAACTGCTAGCCTCGTAAGCTTCATTTGACTGGAACCAAAATGTCTTCAGAAAACAACAAAAAATTCAGTAATTATGGGTCAAACCTGCTAACCCCGCACTTTAGATGTGTACAAACAGCAGTTGGCATTGCGGTTTTCTCTCAAATGTTACTGCTCTGAACAAAATCTTACTTAATTTTAATCCTGCTTCTCAAATGTGCACTACAGTTCTACTTTACATGTATTAAATTACAGGTGGTTTTATAGTGAAGTTCCACAGTGCACGTTCAAACATGTCCAGGAGCAGTAACGTGTGAGAGATTCCAGTGCATTTCAGGACGTACTTGTGACAGTCTTAAAACAGGTTTAGCAGCTTTTTAGAATAACAAAAATGTATTTGCTTATTTTTTTAACTGCAGTGCATTGTAGCTCTCTAAAATATAAACTGAAACCACATCATATTATTTAAATGTGCAGTTTAACTTCTATTTTTAAATGTCGTGTTTCACTTTTGCAGCTCTACGTTCGGCACAGAGAATACCTGAACGGTCTTGTCGGATCAGAGTTTGAAATGGTACTTTTTAGGCCCAAATTGTTCTTTTTTTTTTAATCACTGTAAAGCGCTCTATAAATAAAGTTTGATTGATTGATTGAATGATATTTCTGTTTTTTCCAGCCTCCTCCTGGAACTTTACGATACGTGATGAACGGAGAGATCGGTAAGAAATAAAATGAAAATAGAATCGTGTCACATTTAATTTTGTGTCTTGGTCTTTTTCGTTACTGTATAACTTTCCTTATGTCCACACAGTGTCAGCCAAGGGATTTGAATATGATAATTTATACATCCACTTCTTCATGGAACTACCAAAGAGTACGGACATTTTATCTTTTGTCAAATTCTCTCCTTATACATAAAAAATAAATAAAAATACGGCATTATATTGGTACTGTTTAGTATGAAGTATTGTTATATAGTATTGTTTAGTATTAAGTCATGTTTTTTTTAATATTATTTCTGGTTTAAACTGTTTCCAGATTGGTCCAGTTTACCGTCCCATTCACTTTATTTGGTAACACAGACCTGCCGCACTAAAGCAGTGGGAAACGTAAGTAATCTGTAGAATTTTGGTTCAAAATAACAGGAATTTAAAGCCAAATCTTAGTGTTGTCACGAAAGTTTCAAACTCTATTTCAGAATCAGAATCAGAATCAGAATTACTTTTATTCATCCCCGAGGGGAAATTTTCTTTGTTACAGATGCAACCGACCAAGAGCATGTACATCAAACAAGTTACCAAATAAGCAAATACAATAAGATAAAAGATAAAATAGCTCTCTCTGGGAAATTATTTACATCAGTGACATATTTATGACTATATACATGTGTGAGCCGGGAATAGGATGAAAAGGATTGAGTAGTTTGTGAGTTAAAGTGCAGCGTTCAACAGTTTGATGGCGACAGGCAGGACAGATTTCCTGTGTCTCTCAGTGGAGCAGCGGCAGCCGCAGTCTATGGCTGAAACAGCTCCTCTGATTGTCCAGCACCTTGTGGAGGGGGAGGGAGGGAGAGTCCAGAATAGTCCAGATTTTGTCCAGATTTCGATACTAAGGAATCGATTGGATACTCGATACTGTTTCCCACACCACGATGATAATAAAAAAAACACTTAGACTAGAACAGAATGTGATGTTCAGCATGGAATCGTAATACTTTCTTTTATATGTGACTTTTTTAGTATCAATATCTGCTCAAATGAGAATCTAGTTTCAATACTAGTAATAGTAGTGTTGATTAGTATCTGATTTTCTCTATGTTTATATACTTTTCTATACAGTTAAATTCATTATGAATATTTTCACAGGATGATGTAGCGTACTTCAGCTTCCCCTTTAACTATGAGGCCTTTTATATGAGTGAAAAGGAGAATGAAGGTAAAGAAAATTTTTTGTTTTTGCTGCTGCATCTATCTATCCATCTATTTCCCAAAGCTGCACTGTGTAACTTTTTGGTTGTGGGTCTGTCACTGTCTTATTTCTATGCATATGCCTGGAATGTTCCACAGTATGACATTAAAGAGCTCTACTTTACATTTATTAAACTACAGGTGGTTTTACAGCTCAAAAATATCTAGAAAATCTGACCTGTAGCTTGGTCTGGTTTGGTTTCTATGAAGGTTTAATGCCATACTATGAGACATTCCAGACAAAGCTATAACATCTACATGGAAAAAAGCGCTTGACTTTGATGGAGCCTCCACCAGAAAAGTTACACAATGCACCTTTAAATTTGATGCTAACTTTTGAATTGTCTCCCTGAGGTATTCCACAGTGGCCCGTCTTGTACTTCAAAGTTCTGTCGTGGGATTTTTGGGAACGCCATCGAACGGAGGGGTATGGATATCTGCTCTTCCCAGCTGTACCTGGTATGTTATGGATTATCCAGTTAAAGCCACAGTACCTTTGCCATAAATAGAATAAAATAAAACATTCCATTATGGACATTTATATTGCATTGAAAAATGTATAAAAACACATGTCCTTATGCTGAGCAGGGTTGCATCTGTGTTTTTCTGTGATCAGGTTAAGTTACAGGTCAGATCTGTGGAGAGGCGACCCCACTCACAGTCAGAAGTAAAAAAAAAAAAAAAAAAAGAACACATTACGCCGATTTTAGTGTCTTTTAGCGACAAAAAAGGGGGGATGGGGGGTTGTAGTACAGAGTTTCTCAAAACAGTGCATGTGTATTTAAAGCTTTGAATGGACTGGCTCCACAATACGTCTCGAACCTCATCCAAATTTACTCCCCTGTGCGCTCTGAGGTCCGAGGGCTCCAGCTCCAACTCTTGGTGCCTAAGACGAAACTTAAAACCAGGGAAGGGCCTTCTCTGTGGCCGAGCCCAAACTCGGGGAGGCTCTGCTCCCACGTCCGAACAGCCCCCACGGTGGAGTGTTTTAAGTCTCGTCTTAAGACCCACTTTTATTTATTTATTCATAATTTTTTTAATTTAACCAGGAACATCCCATTGAGATTCCGAATCTCTTTTTCAAGGGAGTCCTGGCCAAGACAGGGGCACAACAATCCAATTTAGAATATTACAGGACACATTTCAGGCAACAAATTCATAAGACTATTTAAAACATTTACAGCATTTATTCTCAGGCTTTTAACACTGCGCTAGTTGAGTGGTCCTCTGTGTCTTTTATTTATTTTTATGGTTTTAACCTTTTTATTACTGATTGTATATTGAGTGATTGGTATTCTTGTTCTTATTTGATTATAGTTTTATTGTTTTAATGTGGAGTTAGTGGAGTTAAGCAGAGCTTTATTTTATACTTTTGGATATGTTTTATTTGCATAGTGCAGCACTTTGGAAACAGTTTTGTTTGTGAAATGTGCTATAGAAATAAAGTGGATTGGTTTGGGATTGCATCTCCGCAAACCTGACTCTTATTTGGCTCAGAGGAGGGTCTGCTTGTTTCCAAAATGTTGTACCTGTGGCTATTATATTCTCCAGTACGGCATAAAACAAATCCATCTCCGTTGTTTTCAGTTTCATGGAATCACGCAGTAGACTTTTACCTCCAGAAAGTGACATACTATCACTTTAAATTCCCCTCACATTACAAGATTGTGTGTTGAGACGCTTGATGTTTGTCCAGGTAAACACACAGTCACATGCCAAACGTGGAAGCCTCTTCAGACCGGCACAGTCTCTGCTCTCCGGAGATTCTTCATTGGCGGGTCTCCAGAACTAGAAGATGCCAGCTACGTCAGGATACCGAGCACTTTTAAGGTTTGTGATCTCAACTGGGAGCTGGAAAACAGGCGGATCCTCCTGCACTGCCTCAAGGATGTGAAATTTCAGTCTTCTCCTTTCTTCTTTATAAACGAAGCTGAAAAAAGAGTTTGATGCCCTTGGTTTAAACAGTAAAATTAATCACGTTTTTTTTTTTTTTTTAATAAAAGACTGATCTGGTATGCTACTAAAACTGCATAATACTTACTTGTAACTGCGATGCCATGTAACTATACTTTCACTTAAGTACTATCATCAGTGCTCTTTTGACCAGTGTTGAATTAATTTAATGTGTGTTTGCAGGGAGATAGACTGAGCCGATTGGGCTTTAGCACAGAGTCCTCTGGAAGTGTCACTTTCAATCTATACTGTATTCAGCAAGCTCAGTAAGTGCTTTTCCAGGACCAAGTCAGCATTTCAACAATATATTCTTATTAAAATATAAATATATATTCAGTTTAACATGTTTTTTTTGCTCCAGTGCCTTCATTGATGCCAGTGTGCTGAAGAAGAGAAGACAGAAAGTTGTGGACCAGCTTGGAGGGTTTAGTCAACAGGGCGCCGTGTGCAACATTCTAGGTAATATTTAATATGCATTTGAAGAAGGAGAGTTTTCTCAAACCTATTTTTTCTTTTATATATTTGCATACGTAATTGTGATTTGATATTTTTCTCCCACAGAGGCCTTTCAGAGAGCCAGGAGAAAGATACAGGAAGCCAGAGAGGGTCTTCCCCAAGATCTAATAAACGCTACTGCTAAACTCCAAATGGAATCGACAGCATAAGAATAGTTCATTATTTGTTCATTGCTACATATTAATTGCCAATGAGACATAATCTGTAAAGAGACAAATGTGTTCTAGCCTGTGATGGAATTTTTATTGAAAACTTTGTTTATTTGGTTGACGAAGTAGTGTCCATGTTTGGAAAATGTTCAATGAACATTCATAATTTATTAATAGTTTGAACATGTTTGTGTTTGATTAATCAGTTTATGTATTAAAGTTAATCAAATTATGTTTTAATTCATTTTTTACTTCACTTTTACTTTATTATTGTTCGCATTTGCATTTTATTATGAAAGTGCGCGCCACAGCTGGGCCCTTTGACAACTTCCGGTTGATTTGAGGGAGCGTGTTATTTTTCACTATCAATAAAATAAATAGATTATTTTTCATTTCCTCTTTTATTCAGGAGCATTTTATATTTACTACTGCATATATTTGAACAAACAACACCTTTTATGTTGTGAAACCTTTCAACAAACCTGTATTTTACGTAACGATTTCAAAACATGAATATTACGTTATAAACCGTTTTACTGCTAATAACCACCTAATTATTTTCTATAGCTTTATTTATGTTTAAATAACTATAGGTAAAGGCATTTAATCTTGTTTCTCTTTGCATACACTTAATTTTACTAGTTTTAAGACAGAAAATCAGTAAATTGGCTGATTAACCGTGTACGTGAACGCCTCTCCAGGATCCAAATTCTCCATCTTTCCTCCACAGAAACCAACCCAACCTTCTGCGCCTGGGCCTTTTTATTACGATCTGAACCAGGAATTCACTCTTTTACACTATCCCCAGGTCAGAATAACATTTAAACCTTTATTCTACCATATAACACTGCTTTATAATCACTGTTTTGTCTTATTTTCTCTGTACGCGCTACTGCCTCTCGTACTACCGCTGTTTAGAATTAAACTGGGCCTGTGTCAACAGTAAATCCCTTTATTTTATGCATATTTTCTATTTACATTAATTTCCTACGCGTTTTGCTGTGTGATCGTGATTTATTTAACCAAAATTCCTGACAGATGTAGTATTTTAGAGAATAATAACATGCAAGAGACGCTGTTAGCCGCTGCCTGCTAACATCTGCAGAGGTGATGTGGAAGAAGATGCTTTGAATTAGATTAGAAAAGCTTGATTACGGAATTTTTGTCACATTTAGAGATTTATTTGTGTTATAGTTCTTCAGTAAGTTGTCTGCCATGCCAATGATTATGGGTTCAGTAGACTTAGACAGACTTGACACAGTACCTCACACATCATAATATAATAAGACAGAGAAAAAAATATAAAAAGACAAAAAAGAAAGTAGTTGTTGGTTGTTTGGGGGGTTTATACATTTCATTAGGGTGACCAGACGTTTACATTTACCCGGGACAGTCCCAGTTTTAAGGCCTGTGTTCCCTTGCCCAGCAGATTTATCCAAAACCACTGATTTATCCCAGAAGTGTCCCTATTTTTGACCAATTTGATCTAAACCAGGACTACATTAACTCTAAACCAGGTCTAAAGCAGCCTATCACTATTCTGATCTCTGCCAACATTAAAGAGGAGCATAAATTGTTATTTGTTTTGCCAAAAATACAGAAATACACTTTTGCAAATAACCATAAGCTCTTAATTAATTCTTAAATCTTGCTTCTGTAGTTCTGGCTCATGTTTAGGTTCATAGTTTGGCTACAAAGAGGACCAAATAACAAATATATTTAGGATTATGTTGTGCATTTCATTGCTTTTTATTGGATTTTGAATAGAAACTGGTTAAAGGTCCTATATTACCCCTGCAAAAACATATATTGACTTTTCTGGTGGATGGTCTGCTACCTGCTGCTTGTCTCCATGAGGATGGTATTGCTTTGTCTCAAATGCTCCAAAGTAAACCAGTTATTTTATTACCACAGAGACTAGGACAAGTTACAAGTCAGATCTGTGGAGAGTCAAGACTGCTCAAAGTCAAAATGCATACGGTCTTTTCAGCTATATAAAAACTTATAATTGAATAAATGTACAATGTTTAATAATGACCTATTGTGAAGCATCTCGAAGAGAACAAGCAGGTAGAGCAACCCCCACTAGAAAAGCTATACAATGCGCCTTTAAATTAGAAATACACACAATAAGGGACATTTCAGCCCCACAAATTGTATGAAAGGAAATTGTTTATATAGAAAGTAGTGCAAGGTAGTAGAGAAACTATGTGCTACCATAATCCAGTGTTTCCCGCAGCACTTTATAATTGGGGCTGAACCACGTGAAATCTCGCAAAACGATCGTCAGCACTTTATCTCCACCTCCTCCCCTCGGTCACCACCTTGACTAACCAATTTTCCGCGGGAAAAACTGGACCCTGAACAAAATCTATGTGAAACTGTGTATTGGTCTTTATTCCCAATGCCAAAAGTTGATTTTTATCTTACTTTTTCTCTACAGATAAGAAACTGCAGCCATGACGGACTCTAAGTATTTTACAACGAACAAAAAGGGTGAGTCCAGTCAGAAGGGACGTGTTTGGGAATGGTCTTTTTGCCAACTGTGGTTTGATCATAATTAGACACAATAAAGGCTGAAAGCAATTTTCAACACAGAGTATTTGTAATTTTTTGTATTTTGTAATTGTGGTCCCTCCTTAAACTCCTTTTAACTATTTGAATGATCTAGTAAAATAATATAATATGTATTTTTTTTTTATCATCAGTACATGCTCATAGTGTAGATCCTGAAGTAGTTTTAGTTCATCTTCTAATTATATTCGTCTAATTATTTGTACATTCCTATTTTGTTATACCTACTACTCACCATATAATTGTCTTTGCAACTGTCTGAACCTCTGTTACTCAAGTTAGACTTTAATCGGACCAGAAAGAGCGGATTTAGTAGCAACAAACGCACAAAATGGGTGAGCTGATTTGTGCTCTCACACATAAAGTTATATTCCCAAGATCACTAACATTAGCTAACAGTTTTTCAGTTTTAAGTTTTTTTTTAGTAAGTTGTATTAATTTTATAATTGAACAACTACACTGCTCTGGGTCAATCCAAAATGTCCATAAACCTGAAATCTGAATACTGAATAAAGTAAAAGTGAAGTTTTCCACGATTGCACAATTATTGGGCAACTGTTAATGTGCAGAATTATTATGCAACCAAATGAAAAACGAAAATTTTTCATTCTCACTTGTTTTTTTTTAGCAGAATAAAAAAAAACAACTCACAATTTATAAATAACATTTCTGCCACACACCTTAATATAGAGTGTTGATCTCCTTAGGCCACACCCTTCCTCTTTTGACCAATACACATCACCGGACCTGCTTAAATCCAGTACGAATTCCAGTTTATACAGCCTGGAGTTGGAGAATCTGCATAAAAATCACGATGTGGTCAAAATACCCACATGCCTGATAATTATGGACACAGCGTGAATCCATTTTGTATTTTTTCTTTAGTTTTCCGACAATCTAAAAAAATGGATCATGCTGTGTTTGCTAATGTCTGCACTGTAGCACCATCGTAAATATGCTGAACATTCCACCACAGAAATGCATGCACAAAATCCCCAGTGTGATGTTGCTGCAAAGTATCAACACTTCTTTTTAACACTACATAAATAGTTTTCTGATAAATAATGTAATGTGTGTTTCCTCTATTTTGAACTTCCCCTTTAGTCGCATTATCTGGTAATACAAATGCAGCCACAAAGTTTAGAGTTATTTTGAAAATGTCATTTCCTTCATCCGTCTAATCTTCTCTCTGTAACATCTTTACAACATTTCGATTTGCCCTTGAAAGCCTCTTCCCTCTTTCTTCAGGAGAGATATTCGAGTTGAAGGCAGAACTGAACAATGAGAAGAAGGAGAAAAGAAAAGAGGCGGTCAAGAAAGTGATCGCTGCCATGACCGTGGGCAAGGATGTCAGGTTTGTACAATACATCATAAGAAAGGTGGAAGAACTACTGTGAGGTACTACTAACATATATTTAGGTTTGAAGAAGCAGTATTATGTACATTTGAAATCTTTCTACCATGTTATTAGTTGTAAATTATTATAAGAGTTGCCATTGTTTAACCAAAGACATGGTTGTTTTCCAATGAAAGGACTTTAAAACATTAGATTAATATGAGACACCATTGTGGAGCTAATCCCAAACAAATAATGAAACAGTTCAGTATATGTGGATCACTGTAAATCTTCCTTAGTGTTATAAAAGCCTCTTTCTTTGTTTTTTCATTTAATTTTTTTTTATTTCATTTATCTCAAACACACATAAGAACAAAACATATTTGTAATAGTCAAATCTTGTTTGAGAAGGAATAGAAGGAAGCCCGAGACTTATTTTGGTTTTATTCCTTATCTAAAAATACAAACTCCAGATCATCAAAGCATCCTCCTGAAAGTAAAGAGTTTGTGTGTATCCTAACATGTCTGTGGTTGTGTCCAGTTCGTTGTTCCCAGACGTGGTGAACTGTATGCAGACGGATAACCTGGAGCTGAAGAAACTTGTGTACCTGTACCTCATGAACTACGCCAAGAGCCAGCCGGACATGGCCATCATGGCCGTCAACAGCTTTGTGAAGGCAAGGGCCTCCTCTCTCTCACCTGGTTCTTTTTGTTTTCAGCTTGTCCAAGAGAGGGTGGAAGTAAAAAGCTGGAGACAAACTGGACGTCTTATGGAGGAGAAATTTATTTACCATCAATAATACAGGCCCATAGTCAGGATAGCGTGATTTCAAAAGAGAACATAGTCTGAGCTTTGAGTGTTCAAGCCCTTTGACGATGTTTCCAAAGGTTGAGATTTATAAAGCAAGTGCGGTGTGACTATGAAAGCCACCAGTTAGTCAGCAATATGCCACAATTTAGATAGTGTTACGCCAAGAGAAGATCATGGTTAATTAATTAATTAATTAATCATTGCATTTATATACTGCCTTTCATGACACCCAAAGCGCTTTACAGTTCATTATTCATTTACTCCGCACTCGGTAAACTACTATTGTAACCACAGCTGCCCTGGGGCAGACTGACTAAAGTGAGGCTGCCAATCTGCACCATCGGCCCCTTTGACCACCACCATCATCACTCACACACACACACACACACACACACACACACCACTTTCATACTGGTGGTGGTGTAAATATATCTTTTGTGAGTCAATGTTAAACTGAGAAATGTCAAGTGGAAGATAACTTGCTTAAATTATCTTACAGTTCTGTCTTAAACAAAACTTTGTGTAATGTTTTATTTATTTATTTAGCTTATTTATGAGACCGTTTAGTGCACAATCTACATTAACCTTAACAGGAGAGATGCATTGTGCTCGGTTGAACTAGAACTAATTTCTACCTTAGTCTCTGGTGCATGTTTTTTAGGTTTGATGGGGGGTGTTAAAATGAAAATACTTATAAAAATAATAATGTATTCCATGCAGTCCAAAGGTGTAGTACTATCTGAACACATTGTGGATTACTGTTCATGATATAATAAAATACATTCATTCTTTTAGTTGCCTTCAAGAGGCCTATTATCATTTTAGTCCAAAAAACGCATTTAGTTTTTCTACATGGAATTGAATGAAGCGCAGTTGAGTTTATTTAGTTTATTTGTAATTTATATTAGACACAAACACCCTGCACAAATTATTATTAAGCAAATTTTTGAATATACAAGAGAAAATTACATTGTGGAAAATAGGAAAGGTGGATTTGTGGAGTCTCAGAACTGAGAGTTTTACCCTTTAAGGACAATGTAATAACACCAAATGTACATGAATTAAGTGTTGAAATAGCACTGAAATTGGGATGTATGATTGAATTCTAACTCTTCCTTGCATCTGCTCCAGGACTGTGAGGACCCAAACCCTCTGATCCGGGCTCTGGCTGTGCGCACCATGGGCTGCATCAGAGTGGATAAGATCACGGAGTATCTGTGTGAACCTCTGAGGAAGTGTCTGAAGGACGAGGACCCCTACGTGAGGAAGACCGCTGCCGTGTGCGTCGCCAAACTCCACGACATCAACGCCCAGATGGTGGAGGACCAGGGCTTTCTGGACTCACTCCGAGACCTGATCGCTGACTCCAACCCCATGGTGAGACTGAAGGGCTCTTTAATGCTCGTGTGTGTGCTGTACACAGGGGAGATATTTTGATTTCTTATATTCTCCATCCATCTATTTTCTTCCGCTTATCAGAGGTCGGGTCATGAGGGCAGGAGTCTAAACAACCCAGACTAATCCTCCAGTTTCACATTTATATTCTCCTGACAACAAAAATCAAATCATATTTATCAGAAATGTGCAAAACGTGTAAATACAGTTTTTTTTGAGATTCAATTGTGGTACAAAATGTCAATATAAGGTTAAACACTAAAGTGCAGACATGATATAATTCCTGGAAAATTACAGGTCAATTTTCTGTTGTTTTTACTTTTTAATTAACTCTTTTTGAAATAGTTTTCTTCATATTTGTTATTTTCATCAGAAAATCTGAACATGTTTTATTGCCATTTTCAGTAAACAAAATTCATAAAGTAGAAACTTACTGCATCGTTATGGTTCAACATTAAACTGAATAATAATAGTATATGAACTGCAGCCAATCACCTTCTCAGCAGATCCACAATCAGGGTTCCAACGGTACAGTGCAGCTTTAACCAAAACAGCTTGTATTGAGGCAGTTTAGTTTACATAAGCAAGTTCAAAGCCGTATCATATATGTACTGGCAAATGTTTGGTTGTGAACAGGGAACATCCTGCTTTATGTATTTAACTGCGTTTTGAATCTAATATCAAAACTGAAATTAAAATAAACATACAGGCCAGCAGGGATGTCAGATGAAGCGGTCGTTTTCGAGTTAACAGCTTTTACCTTTTCTTTTTTTGTTTAGTAGAGACAGGGTTCCCACTGTCATGAAAATCCTGGAAAAGTCATGGAAATTGAAAATGTCATTTCCCAGGCCTGGAAAAGTCATGAAATCTCTTTCACACAACAACAGCGTTCTGTTAAGTTCTCATTACACTATTATGATTTATTTCTGAACATGTGCGCCAGCTGCTCCAGCAGGACAATACACAATAAGGTGTTTAAAAGAAACGACAATAAATGCAACAGTATTTTGACTGTTAAAAAACCTATAATACAAAACCATAAGGTGAGTGGAAAGGGTTCGCATTTCATATTTAGCCCTAAAAGTCTGTGAAATTCTGCACATTTAGGGTGCCGTAAAGTCATGGAAACTGTCCTGGAAAAGTTTTAAAATTTTGTCAGTGAAAAAGAGTGTGAGCCCTGCACAATGCCCTGCTGCAGTCTGTGTCCCTTTAGCCCTGTTGTACCACACACCATGATCCTTTTGTAGACAATCATACTTTCCCCACCTCTCGTATTTAACACACAGTGTGACTACGTGGCTCAGTGGTGAGAACTGTGGGGCATTTGCAGCATTACTAACCTTGATATTTTCATTTTGAGGTCACACATTTTCACCGTTCACTGCATAATTTATCAGGGGAGCACAATGTATATTTGCTTTAGTATTGAATTTTAGTATGAATATTTATGAAGTTATGTTTACAAGAAGGGCCAGAGCCGCCTCTATTTCCTGAGGAGGCTGAGGTCCTTTGACATCTGCAGGACAATGCTCAGGATGTTCTACTAGTTTATGGAGGCCAGTGCCATCACGTACGCTGTAGTCTGCTGGGGCAGCAGTCTGCGTGTGAGGGACAGACTCAATAAGATCATCAGAAAGGCTGGACATGTTGTGGGGGAGGAGCTGGACTCTCTGGCGGTGGTGTTGGACAGGAGAATGTTGGACAAAATCAGGACTATTCTGGACTCTCCCTCCCTCCCCCTCCACAAGGTGCTGGCCAATCAGAGGAGCTGTTTCAGCCATAGACGCTGCTGCCGCTGCTCCACTGAGAGACACAGGAAATCTGTCCTGCCTGTCGCATCAAACTATTGAACTCTGCACTTTAAATCACAAACTACTGTATCCTACTTTATCCTATTCCCTGCTCACACATGTATATAGTTGTAAATATGTCACTGATGTAAATAATTTCCCAGAGAGAACTTTTTTATCTTTTATCTTATTGTATTTATCTTATCTTATTTTTGAAACTTGATTCTATCTACATGCTCTTGGTCGGTTGCATCTGTAACGAAGAAAATTTATGAATAAAAGTAATTCTGATTCTGATTCTGATGAACAAATGACTAAAACTATTCTCCTAAACATCTTTTCTTCAGGTGGTGGCCAACGCTGTGGCTGCTCTGTCTGAGATCAGCGAGTCTCATCCCAACAGTAACCTGCTCGACCTGAACCCCCAGAACATCAACAAGCTCCTCACCGCCCTGAACGAGTGCACCGAGTGGGGGCAGATCTTCATCCTGGACTGTCTCTCCAACTACAACCCCAAGGACGAGCGCGAGGCCCAGAGGTAACACCACTTACCCCCAAAAAAGCACCTTTAGTTTTCAAATCTCGTGTTTTGGTCGTGGTCGGGAGAAACATGCCACTATTATTTACATGATTGAAATTCTTTATTCAATTTGAGTCACGTTGGGTGTGTTAAAAGACGAGTGAAAATGCATTGTTGTGATGTTTAGGAAAGAAGAAGTATTCCTCGCTTTCCTTATGCATTCTGAGCGTTTTATTTATTCCCAATGATGAGTTTATAAGCACTTTTCACAACTTTTAGAGACAAGACAGTTTTGTAAAGTCCACAGGATCATAAAGCTACACTAGAAAAAAGCTTGTCCAAAATTTAAGATCTAAACACTTAAATCTATCAGAAAATGACTTAAAAGTAGTGAAATGATCTGGCCATGCAGCAAGAAAATTTTACTTGGCAAGTTTTCTTAAAATAAACTACCTCTAGACTAGAATGAAGCAGTTTCAGAACTAGTAAGTTGATAATAAATCCTGAAAATGAGACGAATAACCTGATATAAGTTTTAAAATCTTGGCAGGATCAGAGAAATTTGCAGTGTAAAAACGTCTGATCTCCATATAAGGAAATGCCTCTATGAAAAAAATGTTTCATAAGTTGTTTTGTTATCTTTTAAAGGCCCTATATTACGCAAAACTGACTCTTGTGAGCTTTAAGCCACGTTTGAATGCTGTTACCTCCTCAAAAACATACCTGGAACCAAAATACCTGTCATAATTTTTATACAATCACAAACCAGTGACAGTATTTCTGACATTTAAACTCCAGTCTCCTGCCAATTGGGATTAAATACTGAGTCAGATCTCTTTTACGTGCCTTTTGCACGGGGAAGCATGGCCGCGTCCAGCTCTAGGCTCGTCCACGCTGCTCTTCCAAAGCTCTTCCCCTTGCGGCACACCTTTATTTGGTTCAAACAATTTATCATGTCAGTACAAAGACAACGTATACATAATCTCGTTAAGTTTACCACAGATAACATAGTGAAGTATATCATGACTTTGTTTTACATTGGATCAGATTTACGATGGGAACCTAGCTCAGTGCGAAGCAAGAGGTCACAAGAGGTCACACATCTGGTTTTAGCAGAGATAGTGTTAACACAGGCTCTTTCATCATCCTCTGTGCCTGCCTTTCTCTTAACAAAGAAAGACCCTCTGCAAATTGATACTGCATTAGCTTGATGTACATTTTTTAATAACCTCATTATAAGCATTTTATTCTAACAATACCTGAAGTTCCAAAGCTCAAAATGCTCTTTGGGACATCATGAAATTGTAGTTTCCATGTTAACAGCTACGTTTTACTTTTAGTTCAGTCGAGATTAACAATTCCAGGGCTGAAATAGTCCAAATGGTTCTTGTGCAGCTGCATGGAGTTTAAAACTTTCTGTATTACCACATCACAAGGTGGAACAGAGTGTTTTCTGTTTGAGAGAAGAACTCCTAAACCCTAAACATGCAGGATTTGTGTGTTAAACATGTGTAAATGAAACAAAACTATCTATGTTGTCCTGTCTCTTGTAGTATCTGTGAGCGTGTAACTCCCAGACTGTCCCACGCTAACTCTGCCGTGGTGCTGTCGGCCGTCAAAGTTCTCATGAAGTTCCTGGAGCTCCTGCCCAAAGACTCGGACTACTACAACACCCTGCTGAAGAAGCTGTCCCCTCCTCTGGTCACGCTGCTGTCCGGGGAGCCAGAGGTCCAGTACGTGGCCCTCAGAAACATCAACCTCATCGTACAGAAGAGGTAAACTATAGAGTCATGTTAAAAGACCCCTGATTTTACGGTCTTAAAGGTGCACTATAGCGGAGACAGACAGTTGCTGGGATAGGCCTGGGTAAAGGGCTTCTGGGTCATTAAAGGTGTGACTGAGCTGATAGGAGCAGGAGGAAGTTAAGGCGTGGTCCTGCTCCTGATCCTCAGTTAATGTATTGCAATCTATTGGTACAGTCCAACTTTTTGTTTTTAAAAAGTAAATCATTATGTAATTGTTGTGCGCAGGCCTGAGATTCTGAAGCAGGAGATAAAGGTTTTCTTTGTCAAATACAATGACCCCATCTACGTCAAACTGGAGAAACTTGACATCATGATCCGTCTGGCTTCACAGGCCAATATCGCACAGGTAAAGTAATGCAGGAAAATAAATCTGTCTGTGAATGAAATATTCAATAACATCAATCATATTTATGCTAACTGTATTTAAATGTTTATATTTACATTTGCTGTGTTGTTTTGCAGGTCCTGGCTGAGCTGAAGGAGTACGCCACTGAGGTGGATGTGGACTTTGTGCGTAAAGCTGTTCGTGCCATCGGCCGCTGTGCCATTAAAGTCGAGGTGAGGAGGAAAGAAAGGCTCAAATGTTTTTATTTGTCTCCTTAGGAGAAATATGTCTTGGCAAAAAAGCACTGCTTTAGCCCACAAAAGAACATTCAAGACAATTCATGAACATTTAAACACATCACAAAGGAGAAATTCAATTCTGTCAACTGGACAAAAGGTTTTTGATCGAACATGATCCTCCCTGGACGACTGAGGAATTTCATGAACATTTAAACAGTTACATAAATACATGCTATAAAAATGTGCAGGGTATTGCTGTGTCAGTAATCTGCTGTTTACATTTGCAGCCATAACTTTTGTACCTTAAACAGTTTTCTGTGGTTAAAATATCATTGTGTTGTGTTTTTATCACAGTTAAAATGTTCTTGTCCTCTTCAGCAATCGGCCGAGCGCTGTGTGAGCACTCTGCTGGACCTGATCCAGACCAAAGTCAACTACGTGGTACAGGAGGCCATTGTGGTCATCAGGGACATCTTCCGCAAGTATCCCAACAAGTGAGTGTGCTCAAACACAACTCTGTGTTTTAAATATTACTGTTTTGTTATGTACAGTACGAGCTGACCCTCGGGTACAGCTAATGGGGTCCTAATAAATAAACAAATAAACGCATACAGTACATGACATGTTGTGTTCCCCTGTGAGGTATGAGAGCATCATCGCCACCCTGTGTGAGAACCTGGACTCTCTGGACGAGCCGGACGCACGCGCCGCCATGATCTGGATCGTGGGCGAATACGCCGAGAGAATTGACAACGCCGACGAGCTGCTGGAGAGTTTCCTGGAGGGTTTCCACGATGAGAGCACGCAGGTCAGGACACATGCGCAGGACTCTTTCAGGCTTATTATCCCATAGAAAACAAATTGTCTTCTGCTTTTAATGCAGAGTTCTCACTTGTTCCTGATGTGTTCTTCAGGTCCAGCTGACTCTGCTGACCGCCATCGTGAAACTGTTCCTCAAGAAGCCCTCAGAGACCCAGGAGCTGGTGCAGCAGGTCCTCAGCCTGGCCACTCAGGTGAGGAAAACTCCCTCTTTTATGCTGCATAATACTGGTCATTTCATATATTATGTATAACTTACTTTTTTTTAATTAATCTGTATTCTTGGTGGTTTCACACAGTCTGATAAAAGACTGTTTCATAAACTTCCTGTTCAAAAGGGGAGAACTGATCACTCTGCAATTCACAGTATCAAGCAGCAGATCATTCAATTATGATTTTTTACTTGTTTTCATTTACATTTTGTTTTCTGCAACCACTTCAAAATAAAAAGCTGTATAATTGATTTTGTTTAAGCTGTAGTGCAGTAGTTTGTAAGATCCTTCTAGTTCAAATGTTCAATTTGGTTGGGTACTGTGAGTAGAAACGGCCTAAACATAAACGTTAAAAGCAGCTAAAGTGATGTTACTACAACATTGTACAACCCTACTGGTTTTTATTGTTGATATTTATAACCCTTCATGTATATTTTTTAGCAGTGGGTGGGGATAGAGAATTCACATTTCATTACAGCTTTACTCAAACATGCACAAATCAATTGACATTTAACATGAACTTTTTGATTATGAAGGACACCGCTGTAACAAAATCCTTGTCATTCTTCTCCCTCAGGACTCGGACAACCCAGACCTGCGTGACCGCGGCTACATCTACTGGCGCCTGCTGTCCACAGACCCGGTGACGGCCAAAGAGGTGGTTCTGTCAGAGAAGCCTCTGATCTCCGAGGAGACGGACCTGATCGAGCCCACGCTGCTGGACGAGCTCATCTGCCACATCGGCTCGCTCGCTTCCGTTTACCACAAACCGCCAAACGCCTTCGTGGAGGGCAGCCACGGCATCCACCGCAAACACCTGCCCGTCCAGCACAGCAGGTCAGAGCCACGCGCAACTTGATGATAAAACATTTTGAAGTACGATATATTGCTGAAGTAAATATAGACGATAATATTGAAGCTAATTTATGACACTGACACAGTAACACAGGAGCAGAATTAAACCACAAAAAATATTCTATATTTATAAGTTAAATACAAAAGCAAAAAATATAGTTAAAAAATAATGAGCTGCCATAAATAAATTAAATCATTGCGAAAACAAATTTTAAAACACAATGTATGGTTGGAGTAAATTTAGACAATAGTATTGAAACTAACGTATGATACTGACACAATAACTCAGGAGCAGTTTTAAGCCACAAAAGATATTCTAAATCCAAAATATTGTTAAAAAATAATGAGCTACCACAAATAAATTAGACCTGTCGCAATAACAAATCTTGTAATTTGAAATATTGCTGAAGTAAATATAGACGATAAACAATAATATTGCAACACATTTATGCCACTGACCGAATAACCCAACTATAACATGGTTAAAAGCTCTGAAACATCGACCTGCAGGTTACACAATGCGTCTTTAAGACTTTGACCAAAACAAAATAACTCTTTTTTTATTTATTTATTTATTTTTTTCTTCATGTTGTGTTGCAGTATCGACACTGGAGAGAGCCCCGTGAGCAGTGGACCGGCCGCGGGGATAGAGCAGCCTCATGTCATTCCCAGTCAGGGAGACCTCCTCGGAGACCTGCTCAACCTGGACCTGGGCCCTCCGGTCAACGTGCCCCAGGTGTCCTCCATGCAGATGGGGGCGGTGGACCTGCTCGGGGGAGGTCTGGACAGTCTGGTGAGGGACACGGGACTCTACACTTCTCTTTCACTATACATAACGGGTCACATTCAACTGTAAGAAAATACATCAGCCTATTTAGTCTGAAAATAGAGTTGGAAAATGTAGTGCACCTTATATTGTATGTTAATAGTTATAATTAATTGAATTGTTTATTTTGTGTGCAGTATTTCCAAACACTGATGGTTGTGCTTAAAGGAGCTTAATGTGGCCTGTGCTCTTACAGTTTTAAATTGGGCTGCAACGATTAGTCGACAAAGTCGACAATAAAATTTTGTCGACATGAAATTTCATTGTCGACTAGTCGTATTATTTAAGTATCATTTTATTTTGGAACTTAATAATCGTCTGTGTCAAGAATCCGCATGAATGAGTATGTGTAATGAAACTGCAATGCTCCACCGGTAGTGGTGGGGGCAGTAGCGTCTTTCCGTCCTCATTCAATCAGTGAAGACCACCGAGCTAAATGTGATTACAAGCGCCAACACAATGGTGGAGGCTTTGGCTCAGTCAGCCTGAGGAGAATGGGAAAAGTTTGAGGCCGCGACAATCAAAGGTGTGGGAGCATTTTAAGGACAATAAAAATCATAAAGTAAGCTGCAACATCTGTAAAGTGGAGTTGGCGTACCATGGCAGTACAACGGTGATGCACGAGCATCTTAACCGCAAGCACCCAGGACTGGCGTCCAAAGCTTCAGATGGGTAAGTTGTTGGCAGCTAGCTTGTGTTTACTTTTTGGGAAACTTTTAGTGTTGACGGACAGAGGTTGGAGCAAGGAATGTCGAGGGGGAAATAATGGTGATTAATCATTACTGGATCTGTAGATTAGTCGACTACTAAAATAATCGTTAGTTGCAGCCCTAGTTTTAAAAGATGCTTCAATCACAACTGAATCTGAGTTGCCAGTGCCTTAACCTGCAGATATAGCTTTTTTCCATTCCTGCCTCATGTGAAAGCTCAGAACCTCCAGGATTCTCTCACTGAGCTGCAGAGGCTGCACTAGCACTGATTCATGACTAGCTGTAGGGCCTGGGGTTTAGGTAGTGACCATTCAGATCAGAGAGAGTCCTTTTAGGTTTAAACCAACTGGATTTCAGCTTTTGAAACTGACACCTCAAATGAGAAACTCATGTGAGGCTCATTCTGCTTTCTGATTGGATAATTGTCTCGAAAACCAAAACATCAAATAACTGGATTGTCATATCACATGTTTTTGGAATAAACAATAAATCAGTATTACAAAGCGACATTTATTTGGTTTGAACTTTTTACCTCATATCTGGGGACACAGATAGGGCAAATTAATGACATTAAAAATCAGAATCTTTCCAGTGGTGTGTGGTCTGGCTCCTGTCTAAGCTTCTCTCTCCCCTTTCTGCTCTTTCTGCTCTTTCTCCTGGCTCTCCTGGTGTTCCTGGTTCTCCTGGTGTTCCTGGTTCTCCTGGTGCTCCTGGTGCTCCTGGTGCTCCTGATGCTCCTGATGCTCCTGATGCTCCTGGTGCTCCTGATGCTCCTGATGCTCCTGGTGCTCCTGGTGCTCCTGGTGCTGATGTGGTCTGTAGCTGGGAGGAGACCTGGGAGGAGGTGTTGGTGGAAGTCCAGCAGTAAGTTCCTATTTCCTTTGCAACTCTTGATTCTATTTGCACTACTAGTTAAAAATTTGGACACACCCTCTCATTCAATGTTTTTTTTTTATATATATATACTTTGTACATTTTACTTAGATACAGAAGACGCCAAACATACAAAGCAAGATATATGCAATTATATAAAAAAGAAAGAAATATTGCATAATACTACAAAAAAAATTTTTAACAAAGCAAAGAGTGGCTGCTTTGATTTGTTGAAAAATTGATAGAATTATTGAACTTTTTTCTAAACTACATAATTGCATATATTTTGCTTCATATATTTGATGTCTTCTGTGGGTATATAAAATGTAGAAAGTAGTAAAAATAAAGAAAACAAAAAAATACTGAGGGTGTGTCCAAACGCGTGACTGGTATTGTCGATCGCTGCGTGATTATATGGGCCTCCTTGTTGATCATTCACTCAATCTAGATGCTTGGTTGCCATTGATTTTACATTTTATTTTCACTTGTTTTAGTAGTTTAGTTAGCTGTTTTAGGAGTTTTATTTGTCATGTTTTTATTCTACTTTGCATGTCGTGATGCGTTGTGCTGTGTATGACGGCCTCACTGCTAAAAATGTATCTACATTTAACTTAAGGGCCTGTATTACGCTATTTTTTATTCTGATTTTCTGTTAAAATGTTGTTTACTCCTCATAAACAGACCTGGAGTTTGAGTAACACTTTATTATTAGTCTATACATTTCCAAAGGTCAAAATGCTCTTTGAGAGAAGAACTCGGCCTAAATATTCTGAATCTGTCTGTTAAAAATATGTGAATGAAACAAAACTCCAGGTATGAAACATTTTTGCATAGATCAGAAAATAGCTTAATATGGGCCCTTTAAAGCTGCATTGTGTAACTTTGCTGGTGGAGGGTCCGTCAAATGCTTTTCTCCTTGGAGATGTTGCTGCGCTAGGTATTTTGGAGCAATAAAACCACCTGTAATTGAGTAAATGTATGGTAGAGCTGTCTAATTTCATATTGACAGTGACATATCTATAGAAACAAGCAGGTGACGGACCCTCAACCAAAAAGTTACACAGTGCATCTTTAAGTATGACATAAAGTTCAAAAAGTCACCACCTTAAATCAAAATTCTCTGTTCAAATCATGTAGACATTTCATTTTTGCAGTGTTTTTTTATAGAGCCCTCCATTTGCTGTGTTTAACTCAGTTGTTCCCATGTATAACTCAGGTCGGTCAGAACTTCATCCCTTCATCTGTGCCCAGCACCTTTGCCCCCTCGCCCACGCCCGCTCCTCCCGCTGCCTCCAGTGGACTCAACGACCTCTTCGAGCTCTCCTCCAGCATGGCCATCACCACCGGGGGATACATGGCCCCCAAAGCAGTGAGTAGTGCACATACTTTTACGCACATCCTAGTTTTGGTATATTTAAAGTGCATATGACAGGGTACGATGAATGCAAAGAGGATGGACTGCTAACTTCAAATCTTTTCTATGTTGTCAATAAGTATGTCAATAAACTGTCTATGTATCCATTAAAAATAGAAAAAAGTGAACAGCATGTTTAGTAAAATATTAATAATAATCACATTACTGTTTTTGTAAAATGAGTAGTTTAGTCATGTGCACTTTAAAGCGGGCCTATCATGGAAAGTCAACTTTCCAGAGCTTTTAACCATGTTATATTTGTTTCCTCTTCTCATTTACTCTCTTGAAGTTGTTTTTGGAGTGATTTGTGCATGTTTGAGCAATCTTTAATCACTTATTTTTAAGACGTCTGATCAATTGATCAACCTCTGCTTTCACCACCACAGGTGTACATCCACTGCTCTGTACTTCATTCTTCAATTTTATTTTATTAATCGATGATGCACCTCTTGGCAGTGCAGCATAGTCATTATGGTACAATAAAAACAAAAAAATAATAATATTGCAATTATAAAATAATAAATACGGCATTAAGAAGAACTTCATTAAGTAAGTGTTTTATTTATATAACGCTTTTCACAGACAGATGTCACAAAGACAGAGGATTATTTACAGAGCATTCTTCATTCACTCCAGACCCGGTGGTGGTAGACTACTGTTGTAGCCACAGTTGCCCTGGGACAGACTGACGGAGGCGCGGCTGCCAAGCCGACCAGCGCCTCCGACCACCACCATCACTCACTCACACAACTTTCACACCTACAGTGCACGTTTTGGGTTGATGGGGGAAACCGGAGTGCCCAGAGGAAACCCATCCAGATACGGGGAGAACATGCAAACTCCACACAGAAAGCCCCGGGCGACCGGGCCGGGAATCGAACCCGCAACCTTCTTGCTGTGAGGCATGAGTGCTAGCCACTCAGCCACCGTGCCGCCGAAGTTGACAATATGATACATACCCCGATACATAAGCCACCATACAATACATATCTCAATTCAGTGAGTTTTCGATTTGATACGAATCAGTAAGATATATTTCAAATCGTTTTGATACGGTTCAATAAAAAATAAAGGCTATATCATGACTGTGATACTAAAAGTCTTTGTTAAACCACATCTTGTGCAAAAATGAATATGAAACGCGCTCATTTTAATCCTCAAAACAGTGAGAATGTCAAATGTGTTACATAAACAAGTTTCCTTCCTCTGAACAAACAACAAAACTGTAGCACTATAACAATATAATTTAGTTAAACGTTCATTTCTTTCCATCCAGACTGTATATAGTCCATCTATCATCTGTTCTGACCGTCCCTTGCCCTGCTCCAGGTGTGGCTGCCCGCAGTGAAGGCCAAAGGGCTGGAGATCTCAGGGACGTTCTCGCGCAGACAGGGACACATGTACATGGACATGACCTTCACCAACAAGGCCCTGCAGCACATGACAGACTTCGCCATCCAGTTCAACAAGAACAGGTGAGGAGGAGGTCTGCTGACAACACTACGCTGCTTTACACTGCAGGTAGTAGGACCATAAACGCTCGGATTGATCACAGGCTCCTGAAAATGTGTTGCTTAAATGCATTTTGATTTGATTTTCTTGAGTTTTCAGGCAATCTTAAACCTTTTTTGGTTATATTTGCTAATGCGTGCATTGTGTCATCATGGTAAAGTATAAACATTCCACCTTAGGCACCTCCAGCATAATGTCACTGCAAAGTATAGTATAATATAAGCATAATATCCTGATCTGTACCCTGTCAATCGCGCCCTTATGGATAGGCTGCCATTTCAGACAATACATCTTTCTGAAGGCCGCCACACACCACAGGATTTTTCGATTTGTCTTAAACAATTTTAAACGTGACAAAAAACACACCACAGACAGGAGGAGAATCTTATGGGACCAAAAATCTGATCGCTAAGACTGCAGCGGGATATGTCAGCATATAAAGCTGTGAGCGCGATCGCGTCAGCTGTTTCTTGTCTACAGTAAAACCACTCGCTCTGAGACCAAAGTCCGAAGTGTTCAAAAGATCTGAGCGCTGCACTTCTAGTTTAGGTACAAGTGAAAACTGTTATTATTATTTGTGAAATGTGGAGCAATACTTCAGATACAGGATTTTTAAAGCATAAAAGATTGGAGATAAAGTCCACATGAAGTAGAGTCACTGTCGCTAATCTGCAGCTTCACCTCGATCCGTGCGCTGTGTGGATGTAAACAGACACACCTGAGGAACTATCTCGACTTTTTACTTTTAAAGAACACCTCAAACTGGATTAATCCGGCTGGGTCGCGCTGCCCCCGCGACCCAGCCGGATTAAGCGGGAGAAGATGGATGGATGGAGAACACCTCAAACTGGATTAGCAGCGCAGTTTTATGGACTGGGGTCATTATTTGTGGAGACACTGCACTTGAAATTTACAACTTCACAAGTGTAAAAATGTGTCTCTGTTCCAGTTTTGGGATGATTCCGACCAGCCCTCTGCCCATCCACACTCCACTGATGCCAAACCAGAACATCGAAGTCTCTCTGCCCATCAACACCATTGGACCGGTCATGAAGATGGACCCCCTCAACAACTTACAGGTACACAAAGCCTGTACAACTCAAAACTCTTCTCTCTTCTCTTTTAACTTTAATTTTAAAATGATTATTTATGTTTTGATTTGTTTGTATTGTTATTTTAATGTCTTTCTTGCTCTGTAAAGCACTTTGAATTACTTTGTGTACAAATTGTGCTGTACAAATAAACTTGTCTTGCCAAATAACCAAAACATACACTTTATACTCCTCTACAGGTGGCTGTGAAAAACAGCATAGACGTCTTCTACTTCAGCGTGCTCATCCCTCTGAACATATTCTTTGTAGAAGATGGAAAAATGGGTAAGTCTGATCTCCAGTTTGATTTAAAAGTCCTGTATTACACTAAATGTTACCTCATCAAAATCATACCTGGAGTTGTGTTTTGTTTTATTCGCACATGTTTGAGTGATCTTTTATAAGTCTGTATACATCTCTAAAGCTCAAAATGCTCTGTTCTACCTTGTAATGCCATGAAGCAGGAGCTTGCGAGTTAACAGCTGCCTTTTACCTTAATTCAGCAGAGATCGGCAATTCCAGGCCTGAAATCATCCAAATGATCCTAGTGAAGGGGAATAGAGCATTTCCCGTATTACCACATGACATCACAAGGTGGTGCAGTGTGGTCGAGAGAAGAACTCAGCCTAAATATGCAGACGTTGAGTGTTTAAACTTGTGCGAATGAAACAAAACACAACTCCGGGTACGTTTGTGATGAGGAAACAACCTGATAACATAGATCAGAAAATAGTGTAATATGGGCCCTTTAAACTAACAGTAGAAATGCATGACTCTTGTATTTTTTTTTTTTTTCAATTAAAAGACCCATAACAAAATACATGCTGAATAGATGTTTAATGCTATACACGTAGGGGAGTGCAAAAATATTGGAAATATCGCATTGTTTAATGTGATGATACTGTATTGATATCATTTGCTGCTGTATCCATATATCACCAAGATTATTTTTTGGTATATTTTACTGAATTATTTTGTTGCAGCTACAGTTTTGTTGCTTGTTCAGAAGAAGGAAACTTGTTTATGCAACACATGTGACATTTTCACTGTTTTGATCATTAAAAGTGGTGTGTTTCATATTTACTTTGCACAAGAAGTGGTTTAGCAAAGACTTTTAGTGTCACACCCATGATTTTTTATTGAACTGTATCGAATTGATTTGAAATATATCGTATCGAACTGAAAGCGCACTGTATTAAGATATCTATCGTAACATGGCCTATGTATTGAGGTTGTATCGGCAACTTCTGAATGATACCCAGCCCTAATTCCAAGCAAAGCAATAACATCTCCACGGAGAGAAACAAGTAGCAGACCAGAAAAGTTCTGCAGTGCACCTTTAAGGCCAAGGCAGACTATAATGAAGCCTGTGTGTGTGTGTTTCTAGAGCGACAAGTGTTCCTGGCCACTTGGAAAGACATCCCTAATGAGAACGAGCTCCAGTACCAGATAAAAGAATGCCATCTAAACGCAGGTAAGAGCTACTCACTGCTATTTCTAATTAGCTCTGTGTACAGTATTCATTCATGTTCCTTTAACTGTTTTTTTGCCTTCTTAAATTCACGCTTTTCTGTGGATTCTGCGTTCTCATTTTGTCTCAAGGATGAGTCTGTTTTGGGATTTTGCTCCTAAATCCCGCGCAGGTCTCAGTAGTGGTGGCTTGGTCCTAGTAGAGATGGTATTCAGTTTTGTGTGGAACTTTTAAAGATGATTTCCCTTGTAGAGCCTTTTAGCAGTGGTAGATCTTCCTGTAACTAGCTCTAGAGTTTCATGGTATTAAAAAAGTAAGACCATTGCTAGGTATTTTCAAATTAATTCAAAAAGTGTATTGTCAATTTTCATATGAGCATATAAAAACTGAAATTCTGTTCCTCTCTCGTAATCTTCTACATAAATAATAATAAAATAAAAGGAAAAGACCTTATATCTTATCATATGTAAGTCCTCAAAATGGCATATTAACAGGGATGTGAAATCCAAGATAAAAATATATATAAAAATAACTAACAGAAATGCATAAAAATAAGCCAAAACAAGCTAAACATACATCTGATTACTTATAATTTGTCTTCATCGATCTTCTTACACAATATTATTAGGGTAAGGGTTTTAAATCAGGACCTACTTTAAAATTACCCAAATAAAATAAAAAAAATAGACTCAAATAGTTACATTTTCACTTTTGAGTGGGCTTGCAACTCCACAAACCTGACTCTTATTTGGCGTAGAGGAGATCCACATAATAATAATAATAATAATGCATCAGTTTTATATAGCGCTTTTCAGGACACTCAAAGACACTTTACAGAGCATTATTCATTCACTCCAGACCCGGTGGTGGTAAACTACTATTGTAGCCACAGCTGCCCTGGGGCAGACTGACGGAAGCGAGGCTGCCAATCTGCGCCATCGGCCCCTCCGACCACCACCACCATTCACACACACCACTTTCATACTAGGCAATGTGGGTGATGTGCCTTGCCTAAGGACACTACGACAGTTTTTGCCACTGGCGCCCCCCTGTGGCACCTGGAATTCCCAGTGGTCTCCCATCCAAGTACTAACCAGGCCCTGCTGAGCTTCTGAGATCTGACGGGATCAGGCTTTGACAAGCCGGTATGGCCATCCTATTGAGTTCCATGAAAATGTCGTCCCTTGGGCTGTAATCTTCCGCATTATGGCATTAAACTGTGTTGTGTTAACTTTCTATTGGCCTGGAATTATGCAAGTGATGTGCCACTTCCAGAAAGTTAAAGATTCAAAACTTCAAAAAGTTTATTGTCAAATTTTCATATGCACACAAATTATGTTTCTTGCTCACAATCAAAGCTAAATTAATAGTAATAATAATAATAAAAAAATAAAAGTCCAAAGTTCTTCTTTAGGGAGACAGCCTAGAGAGTTCAGCATCCTAACAGCCTGGTGGATGAAGCTGTTGGTGACTCTGGGGTTTAATACAACAATAACATTTGGTATAAAATAATAGATTATAAAACTAATGTTATAACTCGGTAATCATTTTATACAGAATTATAAATTTCAGATATTTTCTCCTAATACCAATTAAAGGGACCACATTGCGTTATTTTCTGATCTGTTGTAATGTAATTTCCTCATCACAAACATACCTGGAGTTTTGTTTCATTTGCACAACTTCAAAAACCTTCATCTTGTCCACTAAACAAAAGGTAAAAGGAGCGGTCAACTTGAAAACTACAATTTCAATGCCAACACAAGGCGGAACAGCATTTTGAGCTTTGAAGATGTAGACAGACTACTAATTAGTAATTAATAAAGGGGTTCCTCAAACATGTAATGAAACAAAACACAACTCCAGGTCTGTTTTTGATGAGGTGACAGCATTATAACAGGACTTAAACCTCTCAAGGATCATTTTTGCGTCATCTAGGACTTTTAATAGAACAGCTTTAATTCCCACTGTCGGTTCTTTGTCTGATTTCTTTCTCTCTTTGCAGACACAGTATCAGGAAAGCTTCAGAACAACAACATCTACACCATCGCCAAGAGGAACGTGGAGGGCCAGGACATGCTCTACCAGTCCCTCAAACTCACCAACGGCATTTGGATTCTGGCCGAACTGCGCATCCAACCTGGCAACCCCAACTACACGGTACATTACTCTGCTGTACTTTGCATTAGCCCCAACAGTTTATCAATTTTTTTTTGTTGAAAATCAAATGCCTAAACAGGACCACGAATGCTTGTATTGATCATAGACTCCTGAAAATGTGCTGTTTAAATCTATTTAGTATTTTTTTCTTTTTTCAAGCGATCTTAAAACAGTTTTTTGTTGTTTTAACTTCTTAGGTTAGTACTAAGAAGACATAATGAATATCTTTGGCAGTTTTTTTTTTTTCCCCAGTGATTGTTTTGTGTCACCATGGTAACTGCTGAACATTCCACCATTAGATATACATGTACAACTTTCATAGTCCTTTTTTACTTGTTTAACAGCACAAATCAGCTCGCCAGTTGTATTTCCAGCTAAATCGGTTATTTCTGATCACATTTTGTTAAACTAAAGCTCAGATTTATTTATTTACTCTTTTTTTCTTTTCAGTCTTTACTGGGATAAAGACTATTCTTCCCGGGGTCCAAGTTAACATAATTTCCAATAAGACTTCCATTATAATAACTATAAAAGTTCACACATAAGTTTATAGAGTCCTGTCCCATAGTAACTACATCATAAACATTTACTATAATATATCCAGTAAATGACAATGAATAAATAGTGAGTAAATATAATCGTGTATAATCTCCAATATATTTCTTTCCTTCTTCCAAAGCACCATCGCTCTGTATATAACAGTTCTTTTTAAGGCATTAGTTCTTGGTAGTGGAAGTATAAAATGGCCCTGTGATTAAAGTTTAATTTCAAACTTTATTTATAGAGCGCTTTTCATACAAAAATGCAACACAAAGCACTTGAACTTGAGTGACAGAGCTTCAGACAGAACAGAGCCTACAGTTAGCATCACACTCCAAGGGAATGTTGATAATGACATCAGCTGCTAATCATTTTTACTTATTATTATTTACCTAAAAATATTAAATTGAAAATCACTGGAGAACCACACACTTATTCTAACCATGTTTTGTTTTCTCCACAGCTGTCGTTGAAATGCCGCGCTCCAGAAGTGTCTCAATACATCTACCAAATGTACGACTCCATTCTCAAAAGCTAAAGCACCCAATGCCGTGCTTTAGCATTAGCTTAGCAGCAGGCTAGCATTTAAGCTAAGTCAATATTAGCAGTAACTCTTCTACACACTCCTCACTTAAAATCCATTCCCTTCTTAAATACTATATCGTCTTAATGTTGTGCAAATGATACAGGTGTTTTTTTCTATTTTTTTTTATGCTTTATGATTGGTTCTGACGTTGCTTAAGCTGCGAAAAAGATCAATATTAATGCACTTCCTAATTAAATCCGTTAATATTCCAAGCTAACAATGGTTTTGGCTAAGCTAGGGTGACCAGACGTCCCTATTGTCTGTATATTCCAGACTATAAGTCTAAAAAATGCATAATGAACAAGAAAAAAAAACATACATAAGTCACTTTTTTGGGGGGAAATATATGAAAACGACAAACACCAAGAAGATCATCTGGCCTAGGCGTGGAGACGTGACTGCACCATTGACAAGCCTCTCCTGGCAGCACGTTGTTAAAGCACCCGTTTGTGAACCTTTTTGTGAAGCTTTTTGTCCACGATGAGCTTTTTTTGTTTTCGTCTTTGCAGTTCGAGTATCCTCCATTTTTCGCCAGTCCCTCACAAGTTTCTTGCTCACTCCAAACTTTCTTTCTGCTGCTCGATTACTGATTTCAGCTGCATATTTCATCACTTACAGCTTGTAATCTGCAGAATATGATTTTTTGGGGGGGATGGGCTTTGTGTTCAGACTTTCTCAGTTGTCTTTATAAGTTGATGTTTAAATTGTACATTTTCAGTGGTACAGGAGTAATAGGAGTAGCAGATACTGGCACACAAGCCTAGAGTGCCCTCTCGTGGTTTGTGAAAATAATGAACGTGAAATTCTATATTTTATTATATAAGTTGCACCTGAGTATAAGTCGCAGGGCCACCCAAACCATGAAAAAAGTGACTTATAGTCCGAAAAATACAGTACCCAGAACAGTCCCAGTTTTGAGCCCTGTGTCCCCTGTCCCAGCATTTTTTTTCCAAAATGTCCCAGTTTTATACAAGAAATATCCCAAATGTCCCTATTTTTGACCATTCTGACACCTGCCAATAGTAAAGAGAGGCATACATTGTCATTTGTTGAGCTGAAATACAGAAAAGCTGGTAAAAAATCAAAACACAAAGAAAATGTGACTATTCTGACTTGTTAGTCATGAATGGTCTCTCTCATTTCACAATTTTATTCTTGCCAACTGCCAAAAAAACAGGGACGTTCCAGTTTTTTATTTTGAAATTCTGGTCACGCTAGGCTAAGCTAGCTCACTTTAGCTAACAAATCGAGGCTAGCTAGCTTGTCGAGCTTTTTCCCTTTCAACTAGCTTCCTCCTCACAACCATTCCTATTTATTTGTCCATCTACCTCTTTGTTTTTTTCCTTTTTTATGCTGCCATATTGTTTTACGTATTTCACAGGTACAAATAACCACTCAAATGTTGCCACTTAAAAATATAATTGTTAAATAACTGTCGTATTGGGTAGAACATCTTAGCATAGCATTTCCTATTGTAGTCTATTGGTGATGTATTGTGCTTAAAATCAAGATCAAATATTAGGTCTCCATGTTGTTTCATATACTTCACGTTGCATGAAAACTCCGCTAAGTCATATTTCTGTCTCTAATCATTAAATTACCCTTATGTAAATGGTATAGTATTTTTGTTAAAGCAGTCCTGTCCTTCAAAATAAAAGTGTTTTAATGCCAAAATATGGATGGAAGTCTTCTACAATGTTAATGTGCACTCTTGTGGTAAACTGTACTTGTCACTGTGCATTAATAAAATCAAAATTTGTCAAAATACATGTAATATTTTCGTCAAAGTATTTAAAATGTTAAAGCTCAATTGTAGCGTTCACATAAACTTGGAATGTCCCTGTAAGAAAATGTGTCCTGGCAGGGCTGTGCAATAAATCACATTTTCTGTTTGTCTCCATGATGATATTATTGCTTTGCCTGGAATATCATTAAACAGCTCTACTTTACATTTCTTAAATTACAGGTGGTTTTACAGCTCAAAAATACATAGAAAAACAGGCATTCTGACTGTAACTTGGTCTGGTTTGGTCTCCATGATAGAAAGGTTTAAAGCCACACTGTGAAACATTCCCAGCAATAACATCACCATGGAGAAAAGCGTTTGACAGACCCTCCACCAGAAGGCTGTGCAGTTAATCAAATTTTGATCGGGATTTCGATTTGTGCATCAAAACTCATATAATCGGGTTAAAATGATTAAGATTTTATTAAAAGTTTATTTTGGTATATTTTTTATATAAATATGTGTATTTATTTCATTTTTTTAAATATAGAGATTGTAGAACAGCTGCATATATAATTTATTTTGGATACATTTATGTTTTTCTCTGCCTTATTTCATGTTCAAACTATGTTTTGTTCAATTTATTGTAAAACTGCTCTAAGGGACATATTTGTAGCCTATATTTATTTTCAGTTTGAAAATTTAGCATAAATGATCAATAACAAAGTGAATTTTTTTGAGACAGAGAGAGAGAAATGCTGAATAAATGCATCGTGTAACTAAAAAATAGTTTGAATAATCGTGAATGCAATATTGACCAAAATAATCGTGATAATTATTTTTTCCATAATCGAGCAGCTCTACTCTAACAGTGAGCACCCACAACTCAGTTCCTGAAGTAAATTTCACATTCATTTTTCCCAGACTTTAAAGATAAATAAATAAATAAATAAAAATTAAGCTTGCTCAGTGTTAACCAGCTACATACATGGTAATTAATGACCACAAGACCTATAATTATATTTAACCATTTAAAACATTTCTGAAACATTATAAACTGCAAAGTTATTAAAGGTCTGTGGGAAAAATGAAAGGAAAATGTACTTCTGGAACTGGGGCAGGCGGTCAGTGTTGAGCTCCATAAAAAGCAAAACTGTCTATTTTTTGTTAAGTCACACTGATTACAAATTCTGTATTGTTTATGTTCAAGAAATTCTAATTTAATGACATTTTTGTTTCTTAAAAAGATCAAATCAAATCAAATGAATTGTGATCGATCAGTGTGGGGGAAAAATGGAGCTGGTATTTTGGTAATAAACTCAGTTTCACAAAATATTTATTAAACAAACCAACATGATGACAATACTCATCTACATCCAACAAAAGTACTACAATGGAAAGCTGAAGTTAGTTTACTGCCAACAAATAACCTCTGAAATGACAACAGAATAATTCATCAAAAATAAGATATGTACATTATCTACAGTGACTCTAACGGGTAAAAGGTTAGTTACAGACTTTGTTAGTTATTCACAGTAAAATGCAGAACTGAATAAATGATCCCGTCTCTGATCCATGTGGCAAACTTTTACATGGGTTAAATGTAAATAACACATATAATAATGATGGTGATTGTACAAAGTCTTTAAGGAGTTTTGAATGTACAACTTATATGATGTTCTTGATGCTATTATCTGGTTCTTAGCGTTTACCTCATGTCGTTTTATCCTCATGGTGAAGCGTTGGTGTCTCGTCTCCCCTGGGCCCTGTGGCGGCGCTCCCGGTGTTCCCATAGTAACCACCCTCCTAGTGTCTATATTTAAAGGTGCACTGGACAACTTTTCTCGTGGGGGATCCGCTGCATCTCCATGAAGATGTTATTACTTTGCCTGAAATGTTCCACCCGCCGCGCCACATTACTGGGATCCAGAATACGCACTTCTTCAATAGTTTACCAAGTTATGGGTCTGGTCCCTGGTGAATTTCCCTGTTTTGAGATGGGCGAGATTGACAGGTGGATTAACCAATCAGGGACGTCCATGATCGATCCATATCAACCCGTTTTCACCACTTTCGGCATATGCCCATTTCTCTGTGATTACATAATTTTATTTTCAGTGATGCGTGTAGGATTCGGCAGTGTTGCGTAGTCATTTTGGTACAAACAAAAAACATCTGCTGCTCGCTATATTGATGCAGCTATCCTAAAATCTACCATAAACGCCTCCCATTGGGCACACCTTTTTTCTAACACGGACGACTTTCTTTTATAAAATCGATGAATATTGCGATTTAAAATGTGCAAATTTTAACATAATGATCCACGGGTGTCACAGATTATAGCTATATAACAGACACAAGTACAGTCAGCTCTGTTCACGCTTATGTCACAAACCAGGAAGACGTCTGGACCCTAACCCTAACCTATGCGATGACAACTTCGGTGCAGTTCCCCACACTGGGCTCGCCGACCGTCTGTGATCAAACCCACTGAAGTGAATGTGATCGTTGGTAAAATGAAGACTGCAGACGTATGTGCTGTTTGGAATCATCTGGAATTCGGTGCCGTCGTCTCTTCTAATCGCATGTACCCAGTGCGCTCGGAGTCGTGCGTCAGTGGGGAAATGATGAAAACTGAGGTGTGGATGGAATTGTTGATTAGCCGAACACTACAATGACATGGAGATGAGGAAAACTGGGACATTTTCTCATGTTTTCTAGATTTTGTCAGACTTAGTATTGCGAACAGAGCAAAGAGAGAAGTTGTCATCGCATATTTCCAAACGTCTTCCTGGTTTGTGACGTAAGCCAATTGGTCCTCTTTAAGGTAAGTCAGAGCTATAAAAACCTGTGCTTAAATAAATGCAAGATAGATAAGTTTAACGCCATAGTGTGGAACATTCCAGGTAGAGCAGAGGGTGAACTCACATTCTGAAAAAGTGACACAGTACGTCTTTAATTAGGGATGTAACAATAACTGAAATATTGTGATAATGTATCGTCAAAAGTCGTGGACCATCACAATATATCGAATCACAAGTCTCTTTGCTTAAATGAATAGTTCTGATGCAGAAAAAGCTAAAAAAAAAAAAAAAAAACAGAGGAAACTACATAGACCATGATCCTTTGCTGTTTCAGTGCAGACGACATGAAGAAATAACTGTACTTTTAAATCTTAATTTGTATTAACAGTACCAAAGGAAAAAGTATCATATCCACAATTTGGTTAGCCTCCACAAAATATCACAATAAATATCGTACCATGAGATGCATATCGTGAAACTATCGTACTGAGAAATTTGGATATTGTTACATCCCCACCTTTAACGCGTCGTAACTTAATGTAAGTGAATGATAAGAGCCTGTATGAGCGGGGGCAGTTAGCTACACTTGAGGATGGAGCGTGGGGCTGGGGGGGTGACGGGGCTCAGGTTCACGGTGGGCTGGGGCCGTGGGGGGTACGGGCTGTAGTGAGGTGGTCCGCCATTTTCGGAGCGGGAGTCGTCAGAGGGAACCTGAGCGAAAACAAAAGGAGTTTAAAAAAAAGTGCGTTTGTGTAACCTTTCTTGTGGAGGATCTGTCAAATGCTTTTCTTCATGGAGATATTATTGCTTGGAATATTTCACAGTAATGTATTAAACCTTTTTATCATCATGGAGACCAAACCAGACCAAGTTACGGGTCAGATCTGTGGAGAGGCGACCCTAATTACAGTCAAAACGCCTTTTTTCTAGGTATTTTTAAGCTATAAAACCACCTGTAATTGAATAAATGTAAAGTAGAGCTGTTTAATGTCATACTGTGAAACATGCCAGGCAGAGCAAAGACATACACAGTGCACCTTTAACCGATTTTCCGAAATACCTTGTGTTGTAGAACATAAAGAGATGTTACTGCAGCCTTCCGAGTGCTCTCTGTTCTTTTTGGAGATAATTCACCTGTGCTCGACAAACAAAATACGAAAAAGATCAAAACACAAAAGGAAAACACTCCATTCCACCTTGTGATGTCATGTGGCGATACAGGAAGTGTCCCACTGTGTTTTTAAACTGCACACACTTTCACTAGAATCATTTGAATTGCCAATTTCTACTGAACTCAAGGTAAAAGGAGATGTTAACTTGGAAAAATAGGTGGGGCAGAGCATTTTGAGCTTTGTAGATGTAGACAGGCTAATAATAAAGTGTTACTCAAACAATGTGTGAATGAAACCAAACACGATATATGATATTTAATCGACATTTATGTACCTGTGTGATTGACTGGACAGTCTGAGTAGTCGTATAGCCTGTCCAAGGGCTTTCTGGAGGGTTTCTTAGACCTGGGGCAATAGGATAATGGAGCATTCATTTTAATTACAACAATAATAAATAATGCATGTTCTATGTGAAATTACAGTTACTTCTGATGATGAGACTTACTTCTTTTGTGGCGGGGTCCAGCAGGCACACACTGTGACCAGCGTGATGAGCAGAAACAGCCCTCCGGTGGACAGGATAATGTACAGGGAGCTTCTTCCTGATTGGACAAACAACAATACAAAATGGCTGTTGAACTGATGAGGAAATTCTGCATAAAATCCATCTATAAATGTATTGATACTTTGCAGTGACATCGCACTGGTGGTTGTGGTGGAAATCTGCCCTTCCCTTTCATCTCATTACCTTTCACTAAGCCTGGAATATCTTCACGTTTACGACTGTTTCTTCTTCACTAGTTTACAAAGATGTGAGTCTGGTCCCTGGAGAATCTCCCTATTTTCAGATGGGCGTGAGCGACAGGTGGATTAGCCAATCAGGGACGTGCACGGTCGGTCCATGTCAACCCATTTTCACCACCACCGGCGCACACCCACTGATCAGTGCTCATGTCATTCCCCAATTTTATTTTCTTAAGCAGTGATGCGTGTAGAAGTTGGGAGTGTTGTGTAGTCATGTTGGTAGAAATGAAAAATGGATATTGATTTCCCCGTCCTGGGTTAATGTTATGTTATCGTTTATGTTTCAGACTCTTTGCGGAGTCTAAAGCCCTGTATGTGTTACAATTCTTTAGATTAGGGCGAGACGACTCTGTGAGAGACAGAGACCGTATCTTTCTGTGATTGTGTCCACAATTGCTGTAATAAAACTGGACTCTTTGATTCAAGACAACTTCTCCATTTTTTTTTTTCGTTTGCACTTTAGAAAATCCACAACAGGAGTTCTACAATGAGCAGGTGACGGACACTCCACCAGAAAAGTTGCACAATGCATCTTTAAGAATGGTACACTACTTTTATTTTGTTACGTTCCTGTTCAGATGTCATTGCAAAGCATAAGGTGATAATGTTTCAGTGATGATGATCTTTCTTACTGTACACGGACAGTCTGAAGGGCAGGCTCGTCTCTGTGCCCACCGGGTTGTGCACCACGCAGCTGTACAGGTCGTCATCGCTCATCAGCACTCGCTTGATCGTCAGGTACTTCTGGTCGGGTGACAGGATAAACCTCGTCTCGTTGGTCAGCTGCTTCCCGCCCTTCAGCCAGGTGTAGTTGGCTTTGGTGCCGTTGTTGTGGGAGCAGTTGAGGACCACGTTTTCGGTCAGCTCCAGCACCGAAGAGGACTCTGTGTGGACGAACGGTTTGGATATGACCTCTGGAGAAGAAATTAGACATTAAGTTGTGAATTTAATAGAAACAAATGTTGTCTATTGTGTTTTGCCACTAAAATATGATACAAAATAGGTTGCAATGCATAAAATATTAACCTTAAATTAACCTTTCCAAAATAGCTTTAAAATGATTGTGAGCTGTGTCAAAACATAAGAGCACATAGACTAGTATACGCCAATGGACCACTGTGGAACCTACATGGACCACTGAGGGATTGCATAGATATAAGGAAACATGGTAATATTACTGTGATTTAATGTTGAAAGTCACATTCTATTGGCTACATGAACAGTATATGTTTTTTTTATCATTGTGGTATCGGTATTATAGCACTAGCCCCTCACCATCCACCGTGAGCATGATGCTGCCCTCCCCGGTGAAGGTATCATCGGTTATGGAGATCTCCACGTCGTAGGTCCCATCGTCAGACAGTCGCAGATTATGGAGGAGCAGGGTCCCGTTCTCAAAGACCAGAATGCGGTCCCTGTACTCCGGCCTGAGGGTCCCGATGATGTCCGTGCCGATGGACTGCACCACAGTGACGGACTTCTCCTTTTTCAGGGTCCACTTGATGACGGGCAGGTCCAGGCTGAAGCTGAGGTAGCGCACGGACAGCAGGGCCTCTCCCCCCACTGTGGAGCGGATCAGGGTGGAGGGGATGGTCATGTTGACGGACACAACTCCACCTGATGATACAAAACACAAATATGCAGCTGCAAATGTCATCAACATTCCCTGGGGGGTGTAGCTAACTTGGCAACACTGCTCTGTCTGTGTTTTCAGACTTAAAAATTATTTGGCTTTCATTTGGCTGCATCCATACGTACATACAGTACTCCTCCAGAGTCATGTCACAGCAAAGTAAAATGCCAAGTCAGTGTTAAAAACTTTGGAATGGAGTAGATTAGTAGAAAATGAAGTAGACCACAAACTGCTCTACAAAGGCAGAACGCCATAACATCATGTTTGATGAAAAATTAGTTAATGTAATTTTGGAAGTGTTTGAGATCTCCTTTATCATGTGAATAAATATCGTGAAAAATATTGACCTCAAAATTTACCCTTGACCCTTATTTGGCAGTTGCTGTGCTCTGCCTTTGTATTATGTGCCAAAAATAGGGAGTCATGCAAAAACAAAAGGCAGTAACAGTGTCAGTTACTGCCTTTTGCCTTTGTACAACTCCTTATTTTTGGCCAAATAAGGGTCAAACATCAATTTTGAAAACAATATTTTTCGCATACAAATATTTCTTCAATATAGAAACTAGTTGTCAGATTTTGGAGCCCTACCTATATTTTTGTCTGGACAACACAGAAACTTTGAAGTCATTTTTCTCAGTCTCACACTGTGGCGAGTTAAGGACTTTTGCCTTTGTAGGGGAGAATACATGTTCAATGACTCACTGAAATCAGATCTTTCTATCATTCAGATCATTAAAGAAATGTTTAATATTAAAGAGATGTTTAATTTTTTGATCTGTGAAAGGAGAACGGTTTATAAGATTTATCTTCTTCCTGTTCCTTTTGTTCATACAGCAAAGACAAGGCAAGTAATGGCAGGAAAATGCACTTATGCTAATTGTCAGATTTTTTGATGCATGAGCAATAAATAAATAAATAATATCTAAATGCTAATGGTTTTAACTTAGTGCTGTTCCCTGTATGTCTCCATGAAGATTAATGCCATACTATGGAACACGTTAGGCAAAGCAATAACATCGCCATGGAGGCGAGCAGGTACTGGAACCTCCCAACAGTTACACCTTTAACAAAAAACACCTTTAACAAAAAACAATACAATACAATATACATAAGTATTTGACTGTGTAATTCTGCATTGTTTAACTATCAACATTCACACTGTGTGACTTAAAATGAAACTGAAAATGAGCAGTCAAGCTCTATTTAGTGCATATATTTGCAAGCACTGACACAGACTTGTGTATTGACGAGATCTCGAGGAGAAGGCCGTGCGTGGGACACACATTCCTCTCCTCTGCTCTGAGCTGTTACTGTAAGAATGACATAACCATGGTAACAGCTGCAGACCACAGCGAGGGCAGGAAAAACGCTCATTACATTTCACAAAGGACTGTCACAGGCAAAGTTAGAGTTTGTAATAACTAATAACTATAACTATTCAAATTTAGTGATGAAGAATGTTGTCATTTTAAGCATTTTAATGTTATTATATTATGCTTTGTGATTTTTGAAGAAAAATAAAATCATACAGCACATACTGTACACGTAAGATTTCAGTCTGAAAATAGACTGAAATAAAGGCATTTACTTCATTACAGGTGTTTTTATTCCACTAAGAAACATTGAAAACATCTCTCCACACATCTAACTTCTCTGATGAAGGGCCCAGCACCTGCTTGTTTTCACTGAGATGATATTACTTTGCCTGCAACATTCTGCATGGTTTAAAACTGATGCCATGTAGAGTTTCCCAAAGTTGGTCTTAACTTCTATATCGAGGGAATAATGCAGGCCTGCCCCCTGAAATCTTATGCAGTGCTGCTTTAATATCCTATCTATGGTACTACTTCATGATGCAGTTAGTACACATTACCAGCTCAGTACAACCAATATTTCAACAAAAACCTTCAACACCTGACGCAGCTGTAGAAAAATGCAGAGGGTAATTACACAAAACTGCGTCACTGACTAGTAGAATCACAGAAACTTACGATGAACGCCTAGAACAAAATATAACAAAAGATTTCTCACCTGAACCAAACAAACTGAGCGAGACGATCCAAACAATATGAGGTAGAATCCGGGGTTTGGGCACTCCGGCGGGCTTCATGTTGTTGGGTGTGAGGCTTCCGAGTGTGGTGGCAGTGGGAAGAGGGCACAGCACACAGCGGGTCATTCACTGGAGAGGAGACGCTCGCTGGACACTGGGTACATGTTGTTCCTTTACACCAGAGGAGAAACAGGACAAAAGTGTGTCTGTGTGTGTCAAACAGCTGGACAAATGTCATCTTTGGCTTGTATGTAGGCCAGGGTACACTGAGAGATGGCGGCTTGTGTGTTTTGGGAGGGTTGTAATGGTTTTGGCAAAGAGAGATGCAGATATGTAACCCATTTACGTCTGGTAGAGCAGAAATGTTGATTTACTGAACAATAATACAGGTGGGACTAGTACAGTGGTTCTCAAATTTTACACAAAAAACAAAACAAAAATGTATACATACATTGTACATTATTTTTATATAGTGCTTGAATTTATTATGTCAAATTATACTGAAATAGTACATGATGCCTTAGAAGGATATATTGTTTGTTTTCTTAAATGTTGTCCATTACATTCATCTGTTCATTGTAAGCCCACGGCTGAAGCCACCAATCTCTGGTAGCAAAAAAAGTAAATATTAGGCTTTATTTTTTATGTTTGCTTATAACATTATGAGTATTGTAAACTGTATTCCGAGGCAAACATTTTGGTGAAAAAATTTAGCCAGTGTTTCTCTATTTGGTTCCATCTGTTCAAAGCCTATTTCACTCCACTGTACACAGCTCCTCTGTGATGGAAGAATGGATGTGGGAAAATTAAAGCAATGACCTGAAACTATCACCATAAAGACTTTGACTAACCCTCAAATGAGCTTCTGCAGTTACATTGCTCTGAGATAGCACAGTGCCCATACTCATGAATGAACTTTATGGACAAATTTTGTCTAAAGAAAAAGAAAAAAAAAAAGCACACACACAAAGACACACACACATAACACTGATAATAGCCATCCAGTATTTTGGTCGCTCTTGAATCAGCCCAAATAGGCTACTTTTCAAAATGCTGTGCAATCATCAAAAAGAAGGGAACAATGCAATAATACATGCGAAATATAAATACCTACATGGGGCTGCGACTATCACCAATTAAACTATGAAATGTATGATCGTGTAAATGAAAAAAAAAGTTCAAATATGCATATGACTGAATTATGGTGACGTTTCTAAATCTTAAGCACACAATAAATGAACATAAATACCTCTGTCCTCTCTCATTTCAGTACATTAGTGATTCCCCACGGAAATGTTTTGTTCATCGTTAAAAGCCGCGGTGTCCTGCAGCTCCATGTGTAGCTCAGTGGAAACTTTGGCTTGTTTACTTTCTGAGGAGGCTCACGTGTGTTACGTCGGTACGTCTTGTCGCCATAGCAACCACGTTGCATAAACAGGTAACTGGCGATAGCGTTTGTGATGTCTTTTGGTTGTTGTTAAATTAGTGTTTACCTTAATGATGCGCTTTTTATACGCCCGTGATAAAACGGGACGTATAATGGTATGGCGCTGTCCGTCCGTCCGTCTGTCCGTCCGTCCGTCCGTCTGTGGACACTTCAAAGCTTTGAAGTTTAAAGTTCAAAGGTGACACACAGTTCCAGCTGCAGCGGTTGCTAGGCAACGGGAGAGAGAGAATACAAGACAACTACACATTACCTTGTCCGCGCTCTAACTCGACAACCGTCTCACCTAGGAATGTCAAACTTCCAAACTGCACCAACAATTCATCTTTAACTAGGTTTGACAAATTCTAACTTAATTCTATATACAATAATTCAAAGTACGGGCGTATTTTGCCCCGCTGGCGGAGCTCTTGTTATTTATATATGATCGTTTCACATCTCACACAGGTTCAGTTAAACCCATAGACCGTATAGTCTATGGTTAAACCGTAGAAACAAACGCTAGCGGCATGTTAGCAAACAAGTGTCTCTACTCTCAACAATTAAGGAAAAGTAATCATAATTCTGTGCACGGGCTAATGTTTCTATAAAGATGTACTAGAACAGTTTAAACAACTCGATTTCAGCATTGAACCTGGCGACCATAGACTACTATGTTCTTTTATTTATTTTTACACCGTCTATGCAGGCAACCCAAATGAGACACTCATGCGAGGCTCGTTCTGCTTTCAAATTGGATAATAGTTTTGTGAACCAAAACACCAAATTATAACACAAATAAATGAAATAAATGGGACCTCATGTCCAATGTGTTTTTTTAATTAATAAATACTAATTATCATATCAATAAACTATATTTGGACTGAACATGTTTACCTTGTATGTAGTTACAAAGATGTCAAGTTTATGAATTTAATACCAACTAACCATCTTGTTTTGAACAGATTTTACAGGTGACTGAGCAGGTGCTGGTGATGGCTGCCATTGTTTTATGTGAGCTCCAGGACCTGTACAACCTCCTCAACCAGAGAGTGACTGTGAGCAGACTGGCAGAGATCAACTACCTTTGTCTGATCGGTGAGAACTTTCTTTTGTCTTTACACATTCATTTTATGTTTATTTTAGATTTATTCATCTTAGATTTAACTGCATCCAACTGCAGATGCTCGTGAAGCTCAGGATTATAATGTAAGCCACATCATAACTGCCAAACATGCAAAAACGGTAAGTATTTATATTTACTCACACAATAATGACAAAATCAAGCTTGGGTTTTATTATTTATGTATTCTCAGAATGCCAAAGGGGTGTTCCTCCCCTTTGAGTATGTGGAGATTGATACCATGCAGAACATAGTTGTGTACGACAGCAAAAGCGACTGCCTGAATGCTTCAAGTGGGTAATCAAAGAAGAGTCTGGATGTGTACCTTTGTCTATGTATGTGATACCATTGTAATATTTGCTGTTTCACTGAACTAACACACTACATTTGTTTGTACAGGCAGAGCGCATCAATGTGCCGTGATGGTGGCCAAATCCAGTTTATGCCAGGTTCATATTTTAAGATGTGGTTTTGAAAGGTTCTCAGCTCTGTACCCATTTTTAACAACGATAAAGATCATGTACACTATTAGGGTAAGACTTCTCAAGACTTAAAGTGCATATGACACGTTGTCATACTTTTATATATCTATATATTAACTATGTCTTAGTGAAATGATCAGTTTAAAGGTACACTATGTCACTTTTTGATTGGGGGTCCGTTGTCTGCTCATTTCTATGGTTATGACATTGCTTTGCCTGGAATGTTTCGCATCAGGGTTCACCAACCTTTTCGAAACTGAGTGCTACTTCATGGGTACAGTTATACAGAGGGCACCAGTTTGATACACTCTTCTGAAATAACAAAGTTGCTCAGTTAAAGTTCATGTAAGATATTGTCATTTTTATACGCCCGTGATAAAACGGGACGTATTATGGTATGGCGCTGTCCGTCCGTCTGTCCGTCCGTCTGTCCGTCCGTCTGTGGACACTTCAAAGCTTTGTAGTGTCTTTAAGTTCTGTTGCTGCAATCTGATTGGTGGAATTCCGATTCTAGAATGTGATGATGTCATACTCATACTCCTACTGCAAGAGCCAGATTTCCCTATTGATTATCCGTCCGTCTGTCTGTCCGTCTGTCCGTCTGTCCGTCTGTCCGTCTGTCCGTCTGTCTGTCTGTCCGTCTGTCTGTGCACAATTTCTTGTCCGCGCTCTAACTCGACAACCGTCTCACCTAGGAATGTCAAACTTCCAAACTGCACCAACAATTCATCTTTAACTAGGTTTGACAAATTCTAACTTAATTCTATATACAATAATTCAAAGTACGGGCATATTTTGCCCCGCTGGCGGAGCTCTTGTTAAATCTATGTAAATGCAAAGATTATTAAAAAAGAAACGCAACAGAATAAAATAAAATTTTAGATGCAGTTCACTAGTGAGTTGTGCTATTTTTAGAATCAGCCTGTGGGCACCTCATGTTGTCCTTGGGGTCGACCTGGTGTCCGCGGGCACTGTGTTGGTTACCCCTGTTCCACAGTATGACATTATACAGCGCTACCATACAGGTATTAAATTATAGGTGGTTTTATAGCTCAGAAATACCTACAAAACTACAGTACAAAAGAGCTTGTCCAAAATTTACGACATAAACACTTAAATCTATCAAAAAATGACTTAAAAGTAGTGAAATGATCTGTCCATGCAGCAAGATAATTTTACTTGACAAGATATCTTAAAATAAACAACCTAGAATGAAGCAGTCTCAGAACTAGTAAGTAGATAATAAGTCTGAAAACAAGATGAATAACTTGATATCAATTTTTAAATCTTGGCCAGATCAGAGAAGTTTGCAATGTAGAAAAACAGACATTGTGACTGTGAGCGGGGTCGCCTCTCCACAGATCTGACCTTGTCTGGTTTGGTCTCCATGAAGATAGAACGGTTTAATACCACACTGTGAGACATTCCAGACAAAGGAATCTGACAATCTGACAAAGACACAATCTGCCTTTAACCTGCCATGTGCATTTGAAGTTATGTTTTAATTACTTCTTATCTTCTGTATAAATGTTTGTTCATGTTATTTTCAACAGGAGCTGGAAACCCTGAGGACCTACCCAGTGGAGATCATCGGGAAAAAACTCTTCTTGGGAAACCAGAAACAAGCCAACTGTCAAACCACTATGGAGGACTTAAAAATCAAAGCTGCCGTTAGTCTATCAGCACACCACATGTAAGATTTGGAAGTTATTGAAGTAAGAGTAACTTAAAACCTAAAGAGTAACTGTCAGGACGTAACAATTGATTTATAATTTTATGTTAATGTTTTCAAAATGATGGATACTAAAATGACAAAAACTGAATCATATCTGAAGGAGAAGTGCAAGAAACACAATTGTTCACCTCATTTCCTCTTGCTGACTAAAAGCTTTTGTCACATGCAGACGTGTTCACAGTGGTAACCAAACCTTTTACTCAAACAAAAGCAAAAGTGCAGCTAGAAAAGTACTCTGTAAAGTACAATTTCTTAAAGATGTTACCCAAGTAAATGTAACGGAGTACTACCTGCCTCTGCATCATGTTGTGGATCAGTGACTCTGATGAATGATTCTAGGCTGGTCTTGTGCAGTGACGTGCTCAGAGTGGAAGTAGGAATAGAGGCGGACGAGAAGGAATTGTGTTTGGAGAAGATTTGTGACTTTATCGGTGAGTCCAAAACACTCCAGGGCAGGACAGGCTTCAGTCATGCTACTGTAGACCAGAGCTACTGAGGGACCTGCTGAAATACTGATTTATTTAAGAAAGTCAAGTATGTGTAAGAATATTGTTCAAATCCCAAATATGTTAGTATTCTGGTTTGTATATAGAGCTACATTTACCATGTATCTAGATGAAACAGATTGAAATTAATATAAATTCTTCTTTTTATACGGTGAGATTCCCATATTAATAATGGCTCCCGTGTCCTGCTGGTGTCCACACATGGCTCCAGGCGCAGCAGTACTGCCGCCACAGCCTACGTCATGCTCCATCACAAACTCAGCCTCAAGGTGAGTGTGCTGCCTGCTCTGAGAGAGAAGAGTCAGTTAATGCCAATACTAAGGTACTGTAATGTAAATAATGCTGATGTGTGCACAGGAGGCCTGGAGCCATGTGAAGAAGTGTAAACCCAGTGTGGTGTTTGATAAACGCTTCACTGAGCAGCTGTTGGACTGGGAGAAAAAGGTTTCAAATAAACCTGCTGTCGAGTAACTGCAGAGCTGTAAGACTGTAGGATCTGACATGTCTAAATAAAGAGGATGAACTTTCTTTACAACAACTTTGCTTGAATTTCTTATAATTAACATTTCTTTTGTCTTTGTCTTTTGTTTGTCTTTTAAAAAGTCTTGATGTCCCCCAGTACTGCACTGTGGGCAGGGACGTGCAGAGGGGGGTTTGCTTTGGTTATATATATATATATAATTTATTTATTAATTTATTTAATCTTTTTTTTTTTTTTATCGGTCGAAGCAAACAGGTTTTTATGTATGAAAATGCCTATGTCTAGATTTGAAATTGAAAATAAAATAGTGCCTCATTCACTTACATTAGGGCACCGTGCGAGTGCGAGTGCGAGTCTGGGGGGAAGGGCTCAGTTCTGTTTACAGAGCTGCACGCGACCAGCACCTGAGCCTGCGCGCAAAGTAATAAGAGAATACCCACAAGGCCCACGGAGAGCCCCGGTCCCGCGGAGAGCCGCGGTCCGCGGCGCGGCCGACGCCAAAAGTTCAGTTTTTTCAACTTCTAACGCAGGGGTGGGCAAACTTTTTGGCTCGAGGGCCACAAAGGCTTCTAAAATTTGACGGAAGGGCCGGACCAGGAGCAGATGGACGGAGTGTTCTGGTCTGACTACATCAGTCCAGCAAATAAGACGAAAATAACTTGCAGGATCCAACGATTTACATGTGGCATATTCAAACATCTCAATTCAACTTGTGCACCATATTTAGGGCCAATGATTTTCCGTTTCAGAAGTTTTGAATACCGTTTCATTGTGACGCATTTGATAATTCTGTTGACAGTGTTGGGAAGGTTACTTTAAACTGTATTCCCTACAGATTACAGATTACATACCCCAAAATGTAGTTTGTAACGTAATCCATTAAATTACTTAAATGAGTAACGTAATCTGAATACTTTGGATTACTTGATATCTTGAGGTGCTGTGTGCGCACATTAGATCTATACTTGGCCGCAGTGCATTATAGGAAGGTTTTTGGACCATGAGTGAGGAAGACTTGTTCAACACATACTTCTACCCCTGGGCACTGCGTCAAGTACTCATATGGATCAATTGGTTTTAATTGTCAATATATATATAGAGTGCGCCATCTTTTGGGAAACTCCAGATTTGCAGGGAAAATAGAAATTGTAAGTTTTATCACAATTCGTTCAAGTTTGGCTGGCGGTACGGTGCTCCTTCTTTCAGGTCAGAGCTATTGCCCCTCAAAATTCCTGTGTGCGTCCCTGACCAAATCCTTCTGTTTTGACCAAACTTGACGCCCTTCGGCCTGTGTCCCTCCCTCCTCTTTGTTTATCTCACATCTATCGACTTTTATATCAGCGCAGATGCTTAAAATGAGACAGAAAAGAGCCCGGCTGTTGTACAACACAGACACATGATTGAGTCATTTTCATCACAGATCAGCCCTAAGTTTGGAAACTTTCTTGTGACGTCTTTGCTCTGGTGATGTGAGGTCAGTCCGTGGTGTGGAGGGAAACAGGGGCGTCAGTGATTGAGGCAACCTGCACAGCACCTGCGCATAGGCCAAAATTATAAATATATATTATAAATACATGGACTAGGCTAAATATAGGCTATATAATATAAAAAATGGCAGAAGCAGTCGTTTTGGTCACTATTTGCTGATCTATATGCATCAGTGCACAACGCACAGCCAAGCGCAAAGTTGAGGCAGCAGCACAACCTGATCTACCGCTCACAACTATCCCCAACAAGGTCAGCAAACTTACAAGAAGAGGCTCCGGTCACAACACACACACGGCATCAGCACCGCTCCTACAGCACACATCAGAACTCCTCTTTGTTCATCTCACATCTATCGACTTTTATATCGTCGCAGATTCGTAACCCCGTAGCACCCTCTGTGAGAGGGGTCTGGCTGCAGACGCATGGGGAAAGTGTACCTCCACTCCACAGACCGGAAACACGTGACCTCCACCAGAAAGTTTCTGGTGGAGGTCACGTGTTTCCCTGTGACTCACAGGGTCAAAGGTCAAGGTCACGGCCCGACCCTTTGCGAAAACCTGCCCGTCGCTCTTGCTGACTGTGATCGTTTCCATCTCTGTCTTTTTATCTTCCATCTCTGTCCTTTTATGTTACGTGCCGTAGATCTGAACTCTCTTCTCAAATGTTCTGCTGCTGAAAGCGAGAACAACCCACATTCTCTGCTTCTTTGAGCTTTGACACATTAAAGCTTTGTAGTGTCTTTAAGTACTGTTGCTGCAATCTGATTGGTGGAATTCCGATTCTAGAATATGATGATGTCATACTCATACTCCGACTGCAAGAGCCAGATTTCCCTATTGATTATCCGTCCGTCTGTCTGTCCGTCTGTCTGTGGACAATTTCTTGTCCGCGCTCTAACTCGACAACCGTCTCACCTAGGAATGTCAAACTTCCAAACTGCACCAACAATTCATCTTTAACTAGGTTTGACAAATTCTAACTTAATTCTATATACCAGCGGCACGGGGGTGTCTACTGAGTGGTGGGGCAGGTGTGGGTCCTGCTGTGGTGCTGCTCCTCGGTTAAGGGGGCGTGGGTGTGTTTTGAAGCTGAGTTTGTTCCATCAGTGATATCGGCCACACGCGGAGCTCGTATGCTGGGGTCATGCACGGTTCGGTTGCGCTCGCGCTGGGCGTGCCGCGCTTTAGGTGCGATCCAGGCTTGGGCACGATTCTAAAGTCCTAGTGTGAGTTTGCCCCTAATGTTTGACACATGTAGAACGTTTAACTCGTCACGTTACGTCTGTGCGCAGTTCTCCTTATTGTGGCTGCAGAAGCACTCGCACATGTGCGCCTGTTTTGTTTACCACGTTCGCACGACAAAATATTTACTCGCAAATGCGAGTGAAATGGGCGCACTGTAGAGCCCTGCTTAAAGAGGGGGGAATTTTACTTCTGTGGGGTAATAACTACTACCACAGTTCACTCAGGCACAGTTCACATTTAGTGTAGTTGAAAGTCTGGGCTGCGAGTCCATCTTATTCCTCCGAGGGGTTCTAATATAGGACTAATACAGATTTAAACCAGGTCTAAACCAGGACTAATATAGGGCTAAGCCAGATCTGAACCAGGTCTAAAACAGGACCACTAGAGGACAAAACCATTGTTTAAGTCTTAACCAGGACTAAATCAGGTCTAATATACTGTACAGGACTAAACCTGGAGAAATACAGTGACAAAATCAGGTCTAAGCCAGGACTAAACCAGGACTAATCCAGGTCTAAACCAGGACTAATATAGGGCTAAACCATGTCTTATTACTAAAAGTCTGACCCAGATCTAAACCAAAAGTAAACCAGGACTAAACTAGGTCTAAACCAGGTCTACACCAGTTTTAAATAAGGTCTAAATCAAGACTAATTGAGGTCTAATACACATGTGACCTCAAAGTCGTGAACTGCATCTGGACCTCAGTGAATGAGGTTCTATAGAGTTCACTAAAGAGTGCAGGTCAGTGTAGTGTTTGGGGTTTAGGGCCTAGGATGGACATTCAGACACTTCCAATGTAATTATTGACATTCAGCATTGTGTAACTATGGCAACGCACTCATGTCCATATAAGGAAAGATTCACCTGGCGTCACCTGGCAACACGTTCCGTCAGACATTCTATTTCTTTGTGACATCATCAAGAGTCTCTTATAAAGGGTTCTATAAGTATATAAGGGCGACACAGGTCCTGAGAAACTCACTTCAACTCAGACCTTCGACTGATACACAACTATGCAACTCGCAGAAACAAAGATGTCCAAAGCCTGGTGTGATTACACGTCTGAAGACGATGAACTCCTCTACAGCCAAGAGTTCAACCTGATGGAGGAGCTGGAGGAAGCACCAACCAACACAAAGCGTTTCAGGGTACGTAGTCCACACACACCTTTAATGAATCATGTCCATGTGTACTGAAGAATTCTATTTTCATTCTCACCATGTACCACAAATAAGAAATAAATAATCAATCACCTTTCTCAGTTATTAATTCTTCCGCGTGTTCAAAACTGAAATAAGGAATTATATTTACTATTCTCTGAGGTAACAAGATCTACGCTAAAAGCATTTAGCACATACCAGTTTTGAAGTATTACCAGGATTCAATAAGTTCCAATTAACAAGATTTATTTCCCTAACAGCATCTCTAAGCAGATATGTCTGGTTGCCAGGGCATTGACGCAGCAACCAGCCCCAAAAACTGGCTTCCAGTAACTTTTGACATTTCACAATTCATGAATATGCAAATGTGCGTGGCGCTGCTGACTCCTCCCACTTTCTTCACCGGGGCCTGTTGTCATAAAACACACCAGCTCACAGGAAGCTGCGAGAGGCGGGGGGCCTCGTCTGGTTCTTAACAGATGGGATGTGGTCACTTTCTGCACCTTGCAGCGAGCACAGAAATACACTTGCAAAAGCAATTGTTAAGCTTTAATATCAAACTCAAAAATAAAATATCAAACACTTCAGTACTCAGATGTATTTGAATATTTTTCTCATCTTCAACAGAGAAAAAACAAAGTTGCTCTGTCTCCAGTGTCGTGCAGCAGCAGCACCGGTGCAAAGTCGAGGTAATGACCAATTCTCAGTTCATTAAAGGTGCACTATGTCACTTTTATGGTCAAATCAAATGTAGTTAAAGATCATGCAAAATTTACTTTTCAGACTTTTAACCATGTTACAGTTGTTTCCCCTTCTCATTTACCCGCTTGAAGTTGTGTACCAAAAAAGTTACATAGTGCTGCTTTAAGAATATCTCATGTGACCTTAGGTGTAAACAAGAGCTCCGCCAGCGGGGCAAAATACGCCCGTACTTTGAATTATTATACGCCCGTTGTAAGACGGGACGTATTATGGTATGGCGCTGTCCGTCCGTCCGTCCATCTGTGGACACTTCAAAGCTTTGAAGTCTTTGAAGCTTTGTCTTCATGAAGAGGCAAATTCCGATTCTAGAATGTGATGATGTCATACTCATACTCCTACTGCAAGTGCCAGATTTCCCTATTGATTATCCGTCCATCTGTCTGTCCGTCTGTCTGTGGACAATTTCTTGTCCGCGCTCTAACTCGACAACCGTCTCACCTAGGAATGTCAAACTTCCAAACTGCACCAACAATTCATCTTTAACTAGGTTTGACAAATTCTAACTCAATTCTATATACAATAATTCAAAGTACGGGCGTATTTTGCCCCGCTGGCGGAGCTCTTGTTTAGACTTTGCACTGACGTCAGATTTGGGAATAAAAAGATGTGTCCAAATGTGCAGTGAACAGTCACATGACACATTTATCAGGGCAGAGTCAAGAACAGGAAATGTTGAGTTCAGTTCAGAGACACAGAGGGAGAAGGATCCATCTGAACGACCATTTCAGCTCCAAAATTAAACAAAGAAACTCAAGGCTTCTACTTCAGCGGTGAAACCTGCTCTGGGCTTTGGTGAGTGTAAAGAGACTTCTGTTACGGCAGCAGAGAAAGTGAAAGGAGATCACTGCAGTGGGGGATGGGACCAGGAATGTGGAACTCAGGGAACAAACTTGAAAATGATCAGATCAGATTAAACTAAAGGGGAATTAAGAAATAAATTAAAACAACCAAATAAAATCCACCTTCATGACTGGAGGAAGAAATGACACTTATGTAACCACATTAATACAGAGTTACTGTTGGTTTCCTTTTTCTACATTTGTGTTTATCTCATCTCTTGTAACAGACTTCAGAATTTTCTTATTGTTTTTCAGTAGAGTCATGACTGAAGTCTTGGTGAAGACTTTGTGTTTGTCAGTGCCTTATGTTCCTGTTTTTCTTCTTTAAATGATTCTGAAAATATGGTGTGGTGACAAATTGTGTTCTGTCTCATTGTGGTTTTAGGTTTAGAGACAAAATGGCTTCCAGGCTGGAGGAGGACCTGACCTGTCCCGTCTGCCATGAGCTCTTCAGAGATCCTGTGCTTCTGTCCTGCAGCCACAGCTTCTGTAAAGTCTGTCTGCAGAACTGGTGGAAGGACAAACCCATAAAGACCTGTCCAGTTTGTAAGAGAAGGTCCTCAAAGGGCTTTCCTCCTCTGAACCTGGCCCTGAGGAACCTGGTGCAGACGTTTGCAGAGCTGAGAGAGCAGACCCCTTCAGAGCCTCTGTGCAGTCTTCACTCAGAGAAGCTCCGGCTCTTCTGTCTGAACCATCAGCAGCTGGTGTGCCTGGCCTGCAGAGACTCCAGGACTCACAAAGACCACAGGTTTAGTGCCATGGAGGTGGCGGCCAAGGACCTGAGAGAGCAGCTGAGGACGTCCATCAAGCCTCTGCAGGACAAACTGCAGGTACAGGCTCTTCACCTCTGGAACTGTGTTTGTGTTCATGTTTCTGTTTGTCATTATACATGCAGGGACCTTCCAGGACCTTCTTGTTAAGAGGAGAGAGTGCTAACCACTCTGCCATCGTCATGTGGAGCCTCCCTCTCCCCAGACACCTCCTGGTGTTATTCCAGCCTTTAGAAGTCTGTGAGCCCCAGCTCACACAGACCAGTGTCAGAGCAGACTTACTGCTGATCAGAGGCTGAACTGTGTTCACTCACATTCATCACACTAATGTGTCAGGGCCCCACAGACCAGAGGGCTGCTTCTGTCTGATTCACTCGGACTCTTTCTGTGCAGGTTCTGACTGGGAGGAAAGAGCAGTTTGAAGACGCCGCGGCTCATATCACAGCCCAGGCTCGACAAACAGAGGCACAGATCCGAGACCAGTTTGAGAAACTGCACCAGTTTCTGTTGGAGGAAGAACAGTCCAGGATGAAGGCTCTGAGGGAGGAGGAGGAGCAGAAGACTCAGAGCATGAAGGACAAGATGGCCACCGTGAGCAGAGAGATGGAGACTGTGTCCAAAACCATCGCAGAGACAAAGGAGCAGCTGAGGGCCACAGACGCCTCCTTCCTGCTACAGTACAAGTCTACAGTGGAGAGAGTGCAGCGCCGCCCCCTGGTGGAGGAGCCAGAGATGGAAGATGGAGCTTTGATAAACCAAACCAAACATCTGGGCAACCTGGGCTTCAACATCTGGAGGAACATGAAGAAACTGGTGAAGTTCTACCCTGTTATTCTGAATCCAAACACTGCAGCTCCTGAACTCATCCTGTCTGAAGATCTGAGCTCAGTGAAGAGAGGAGAGAAATGGGAGCTTCCACTGAATCCAGAGAGAGGTGAATTTCACAATGTATTTGGATCTGAAATGTTTAGATCAGGGACTCACAGCTGGGACGTGGAGGTCGGGGACAAGAAGGAATGGGCTGTAGGTGTGAGTGGATATGTTCAGAGATGGGGAAAGACTAAGGGTGGAGGCTGGTGGATACGTTTCAGTGATGGTGAATACTTTGCCTTTTCTCACCCAGACACATTCGAACGACTCTCTGTGAGGAGGAGTCTGCAGAGACTCAGAGTGAAGCTGGACTTTGACACAGGAACAATGACCTTTAGTGACCCCGACACAAACACTGACCTGAGCACATTCACAGAGCCTTTCACTGAGGGACTGGTTCCAGCTTTATTCACAGTAGACGACAACATCCCCCTGAAGATTTTACCAAAGGACGTCACTGTAAACGTGTAAATACTGATACTTAAAGAGGGGGGATTATGCAAAACGACTTTCAGGAGTTTCTACCATGTTATAATGTTGTTTCCTCATCAGAAACACGACTGAAGAGGTTTTATGTGTCATCCATGCATGTTTGAGTAATTTAGCGATCTCTCTGAGGTTGAATTCACTCCAACTGTAATGTGGTAGTGCTCTGAAGGGGGAGTGACTTAGTGACAGGAGCAAATGGAGGGGAGACTCAGAGCAGCAAAAACTAAACTCAAACTTATTAAACATGTGAATGTGTTATTTTTGGTGAATGTGTGATTTTCCAAACAGTCAAAGGAAACATGGTGATCTAAATGTGTCATGAGTTACAGTGAATCCCCCATAGAAGTGGAATAATACTCCCTCTTTAAGGACTCCGTTTTCTCTCACAGGTTTTGTCTGGTTTGAAACAGGGAAAAGGGAGGTCACAGTGTCAGATTTTAGTGTCATTACGACTGTTTTAAATCTATGATTTCCATTGTTCTTTTAAAATCACTCACACAAATATTATGCAAATGAATCACCATTAAAAACTAGAATAATGTTATGTAAAGATGCACTGTGTACATTTTCAGGTGGAGGGTTCATCACCTGCTTGTCTCCATGGAGATGTTATTGCTTTGCCTGTAAAGTTCCACATTGTGGCATTAAACTCCTTTATCTTGCATATTCAACGACATTTGTTAATCCTGTTCAAAAACACTCTGTAAACTTAATAAAGCCTCGAGCTAATATAAGAAAGTTCTAATATGTAATGTTGAAAATCACATTCTGTCGTCTAAATCAGGGGCAGTAACTCTCCAAACTCTTCCAAGCCGCTCAGCAAGAGATTTCTGAACTATCTGCATTGTGCTGAATAACAATATTTGGGTGAATAAAATGGCTATTACCTTTGTAAATGTGTCAAATGGTGTGAGGACAACTATCTGGATTTAAATGTTGCTAAAACCAAGGAGATGGTGATTGATTTTAGACGCACACCTTCTCACAGTGTTAGTGTCGTCCACAGTGATGTTGTTGAAATTGTCGACAGTTACAAATATCTGGGCACTGTGATGGACAATAAACTGAAATTTGACCTAAACACTGAAACCATTGTTAAACGAGGGCAGCAGAGAATGTACCTGTTGAGAAAACTGAACTCTTTTAATGTAAACAAAACTATTCTCAACAACTTTTATTGTTCTTTTATTGAAAGTCTGCTCACTTTCTCCTTCATTTGCTGGTTCCAGTCCCTGTCCTTGAAGGATAAAAACAAACTGCAGAACATTGTTAAAACTTGCTCAAAAATCATAGGGGTCAAACTGAGGGAGCTGCATTCTCTGTGGGAGGAGCGAGTGCTGAGCAAAGCCAAGTGTCTCCTGGCTCAGCCCCTCCATCCTCTGACTCCTGACTTTATCCTGATGCCTTCAGGACGTCGTTTTTATGCTCCGCAGCTATTAAACTGCTAAATTCTGAGGGTTGTGTTTTTTGAGGTTTTGCACTGCCATATGTATATTGTTCTTATATTGTTCTTTGAGTTCCACTTGTGTCTGTAATGGTCTGACACACTGTGTGTTTGTGCGGGTGAGAAGTGAGAACTGCTCTGTGAAAGCTGCAAACGAATTGCCCTCTGGGATCAATAAAGTTTTCTGATTCTGATTCTGATTCTGATTCATTTTGATCCTCACTTTGTGCAGTAATAAATGTTTAAGTTTTATAAGAGTCTAACTGTTCCCATCTGAGGCTGTGGCTCTTTTATTTACTCAGTTTCTGCGAGTGCTAAAATGAGGAGCTCTCTGGTGTTTTTGTTTTGTAAAGGAGCTCATTGCTCTAAATAAAGAGTCTTTTATCATCATCATGGGATGAGAATCGGTATCGAGTCTATTCCTTAGTATCAAAATCGAGTTTGAAATGTTCGTATCGTGACAACGCGACACTGAACACATCACAGTTTAATCTGTGCCTGTGTCAAATAAAACAGTCACTATTAGATTAGTGAATACATCAATAAGGGTTTACAGGATCCTGACGCTAACATCAGTTTCTCTGAGATTTTAATTTGGAGTTCAATTCACAAATGAACCGTTTTCAAAATGACTCCAAAATGTATTTCTCTGTGACACAAACAGCAGCACTTTTACTCAAGTACGATACTGTTACTTCAAGAAAAACATGTGCAGAGTAAAAGTACGCTGCTGGAAAAGTACTCTGAAAAGTACAATATCTTTGACACCAAAAGTTACTCAAGTAAATGTAACAGAGAACTACCCGCCTCTGCCTTTGGGCAAGACACTTGGGCCCCTGTCTGTGTATGAATGTGGTGTTTGTTGGTGTTTCCTGCTGGATGGTGCAGATTGGCAGCCTTGCATCAGTCAGTCTACCCCAGGGCAGCTGTGGCTACAGAGCCATAGATTCTTACACCACTAATCAAAGGAGGCTCGAGGAGTTCAACCTGTACTCATGTAAAAGTACAAGTACTATCAAATATTACTCAAGTACAAGTACAGAGTAGTGCTTCAGGAAAGTACAGGGAAAAACTACGGCTCAAGTGAGAGAGATTTGAAGAGAAAGATCAGATTATTTTGTCATTCGAAGAACAAAAGTGTGAAGTCATTTGTAAAAAAGCAAAACAAAAGCACCATAAGACAAAGCTCGGTTAATATTCTGAGTTTTCGATCTGAATTATTCTTTCTGAAGCTTTCATTTAACCTGTGAAAGCTCGAGGACCATTGAACTGCGCTGAAATGAGAAGATTCATGTATTCAAACACAGGACACATCACTGGGCTTTAAATTTATTTATTTAAAAAAAGCATTTCTCCACTGAAGCAAAACAACATCAATTTCTCTTTTCTTTTCTCTGGACTTGGAACGTGGACAATCAACAGACTCGCCGGGTCGCCAGAAATGATCAAGCAATAATAATATGATAATAATATAATAATAGTCATAATATTAATAATAAAGAGGTGTAGGGGAGATCTGCCAACAACCACAACATCAAGATGGCCTCATTTGAAACACGGGACAGGAAGTAGGGGGGCGGGGCTTAAGGGCTCCACAGGAAGTAAAAAAAGGGGAAATAAAAAATACAGAACTCTGCACTGCAAAACAAATACGTACAAGTTTAAAATGTCAAATGATTAAGAATCCTGTGTTGATCTGAAGTCGTTTTGACCAGTTAAAGCCATAGTACGAAACTTTCTGGGCCCGGAAAGTCAACCGCACTGTTCTACGGGATAAGAAGGTTCAAACCAGACTCTGGGACATTCTCCACGGAGACAGACGGACGTTTTATGCCATACAGTGGGATATTATCGCCAGAGGAACGGTATTTCCATGGAAACAAACAAGGGAAGGCCCAATAAGAGTCAGGTTTGTGGAGATGCGAGCCCCTCACAGTGAGGACGCGTGTTTGTCAGTGCAATAAACACACCCACGCTTTTATTTTAGTCTGTTTTATGGCCAAAAAGTGACACACTGGGGCTTCAGCGACTCATTTAGACCAAGATTTGTTTTATTTTTTAGACATTTGGAACCATTTAAAATTATTTATGAGCGAAATCTTCTGCCAGTTGGTTCACTTTAATATTATTTGTTTAATTGCAGTTAAAACAACAGACATCGACATCTGATTCGGGCTAAAATACATCATTTGGAACCTGTTTTAAATGTATTAAATGGAGAATTACACAAAGTTATATTTGATGTGAATTTGTCCCCGATAAATAAAATATTGGAGGGAAAAAAAATCATTTCTCCAAACAAATAAAAGTGAGTTAGAGCCGTGAGTTCTACGAAAACAAGTGAAAACGGCTCAAACATGATAAGTTCTCTTAACTTAGTCCTTTTCAGTGGAGTAGATATTTGTTTGACAGTGTGGCTCAAGTGCAAGTCTGTTTGTTTTCCTTTTGTCGGGTCTTGACAGTAAACTTCTGTGATTACATGCAGGGCTCACATCTGGAAGCTACACACGCAAAGAGTCATAGAGTTATCATGGGTTATCTGTGCAATTATTACCATTCAAATATGTAGGTTTAACATTGAGTTCATATGCCACAGAGAGAGAGAAAGGGAGAGAGGTTACAACATGAGAACGTGTCGGAATATCGGGATAAAAAATGTAAAAAAGAAGTGTAAATATTAAGTTTTGTGACACCGATACACTGCAAAAAGTCCATATCTGCAATAGTTCAAAAGTCTTGACTTCAGAATATCATTTTCTTGAGTAGTTTTGACGAGATTTATTTAATGAGTTGGTATAAATGACTCGAGTTGATGCGGTGTATTGTGACTCGCCGAAGAATTTTGACTAAATAAGTTCAAATTTCCAACTGGACTGGCAGAAAATTCTGGTTCAACTAAATGTTTTTGTTTGTTTTGTTCTACGTTAGTCATTAGAAATCCCTTAAGTCATGTTCAAAATCATGTAAATAACTTAATAAATCCAAACTAGTCCAAACTAGTCAAATGAATCTTCTGAATTCCAGATGTTATTGGTTGCAGTGCACATCCGTTACATAAAAAGAAGTGTTTGTGAAAAAGTCCTATGAACTGAATACTGCATATCTACTGCGGTGATGAAGAGGTTTGGCCCTGTATCCACCAAATGCTCAAGAAACAACATGGTTTCATTTGGTTTGATCCTCTGACAAAAATACAAACGATTCATTTGAACTTGTGTCTTTAGGCAAGACACGTCCACCACATTCCCCGCTCCAGCCACAGAAACAAGGCTGGTTGTGACTGGAAGGGCATCCGACGTAAAAACTCGACCAAATCACTGAGCCGACTCAATAATATGAAGTTCTGAAAACCTCAACACATGAACTGAAGCACATTTGGGTCATTCCACGGCAAATCTCCCAACGCCCGCTCGACCGTCTCAGATTTGACTGAAAAAATTCTCGGAGGTTCACACACTTTCCAACAGGAAAAGTCCCAAAGTTTAGCCCCAACTCCTTATAGTTTTGTCATTAAAAATATTTTGAGCTGTTTTGAGCAGAGTTTTCCGAGGAGCCACTTTCAGATGCTGTGTCTAAAAAGGTTTCTGTTTCTACATCTAAAGACGACATATAAGTTATTCTTCACGTGTAGTTTAAGAATGAAATGAAACGTTTGGTTGAGTTTAAGCTGTGTGTCAGATATTCAGGGTGTTTTCTTAGCTTCTGAAAGTGCCTTCATAGGCCGTGAATGCTGCATGTGCGCGGACACCACATTTTCAATAAATAATTTTGCAAAAATGAGGCAGATTTTGGATCTGTTAAAAACAGACGTCTGATCTTTCTATCACCGTCCATTTAATGTTGGTGGGTGATGTCATTTATTTGGTATAACATGGCAAAGATGGCACCAAATGTATTTTTTCCATGTTTAAACTATGGCCCAACTGAAATATCGGTTGGCCAATATTATCGGCCGATATGGGCTCTTGGAAACATATTGGCCGAAATCTTGCCGATCTGGGCCGATATTCCACTTGGATGTTTTACCTCGTTATAAAGCTCAGACTCTCTATATTCTGTCCATTTAATCCAGTTTACAGACAGATAAATGTCCTGATCTGTGGCTCCGCATCAGGATTTATCTGAGGAGTCATTTGTCTGTGTCTGTGACATCGTACTGGACCCTAAACGCATCACCATGTGCGTTTGTTTACAGCCGCAGCCACAGATCCACCTGCACAACACTGAGATTCTCTTGTTTTTGCAGCCGCTCAGTGTGAGTCTGGATTAAAGGACAGTTCTTAGTGCTGATCTGAGAGGAGCCTGTGTGAGGCTGAGTGTTGAAAAGTGTCGGTTTGAAGCTCGTTTTGGTTCTTTCTCATTGGTTAGCAATTAGCTGCTGTAGCTCGCACACATAAACAGGCTGTTTTCTCTTCTGTTAGCGACTGTAAAGTGACTATAGTGGCCGTATATATGTTACTGGACACGCACTGATGTGTAAATGAGCTGTGAATAGAGGGGTGAATTATCGGCATTTAGCAGATCATTATTTACCATGGCGCGCATGCATTTACCGCTAAAGGCTAATGGCGGTAGTTTACTTACAGCACTTTCTTTACTGGTAGAATATCGTACAAACACTCCATGAGGCCGCCCGACTGTCTTTTAAATATGACGTAAAGAGGCAGAAGAACAAGAAATAATTAAACACAACTGAAAATCCTATAGAGCCAAACCTAAGTTTTATAAACAACTGAAGATTTACAGTGAATTTTTACATCATAAATATATCGGCGATTCTATCGGCAGCTCCAACTCCCATTTTATCGGCATCAAATTGGCCGCAACAAAATCCTTATCGGTCGGGCCCGAGTTTAAACCTTAATATCTTCTAGAGCGTTGATCACAGAGGCCAGTTTTAAAACACAAAGTCCACAGTGTGTGTGGGAAGGTGTGTGTTCAATATCAAACCTCTGTCTCTGAAACTGCACTTTCCACCGTCCTTCAAATGTCCACTCATATTTGAAGAGTCGAATTTTCAAGGAAATTCAAGACCAGAAATCTGTGATAAACCAAAAGCTCATCTGTAAAAGTCCAGATTTTACAAGAACATTTGACAAATTTTAACCCTTAAATAGTTTTTTAGGCACAGCATCTGAAAGTGGCTCCTCGGAAAACTGCTCAAAACAGCTCAGGGGGAGTTGACAAAATATTTTTAATGACAAAACTATAAGGAGTTGGGGCTAAACTTTGGGACTTTTCCTGTTGGAAAGTGTGTGAACCTCCTCGAATTTTTTCAGTCAAATCTGAGACGATCGAGCGGCCGTTGGGAGATTTGCCGTGGAATGACCCATTTGGAGCATATTTTGAGTTGCCTTGACTTGAAAATGCACGTCTACACTGGAGAAACAAATGAGTAAATAGAACTACATTACTTTTTGTACAATAAGTGTAATTTTGTTAAATACACTCAACAAAAATATAAACGCAACACTTTTGTTTTTGCTCCCATTTGTCATGAGATGGACTCAAAGATCTAAAATTCATTCCAGATACACAATATTACCATTTCTCTCAAACATTGTTCACAAATCTGTCTAAATGTGTGATAGTGAGCACTTTTGCTTTGCTGAGATAATCCATCCCACCTCACAGGTGTGCCACATCAAGATGCTCATCAGACACCATGATTAGTGCATAGGTGTACCTTAGACTGTCCACAATAAAAGGCCACTCTGAAATGTGCAGTTGTTGCTTTATTGGGGGTCTGGGGACTCAGAACCAGTCAGTATCTGGTGTGACCACCATTTGCCTCATGCAGTGCAACACATCTTCTTCGCATAGAGTTTATCAGATTGTCAATTGTGGCCTGTGGAATGTTGGTCCACTCCTCTTCAATGGCTGTGCGAAGTTGCTGGATATTAGTGGGAACTGGTACGCGCTGTCGTATACGCCGGTCAAGCACATCCCAAACATGCTCAATGGGTGACATGTCCGGTGAGTATGCTGGCCATGCAAGAACTGGGACATTTTCAGCTTCCAAGAATTGTGTACAGATCTTTGCAACATGGGGCCGTGCATTATCTTGCTGAAACATGAGGTGATGTTCATGGATGTATGGCACAACAATGGGCCTCAGGATCTCATCACGGTATCTCTGTGCATTCAAAATGCCATCAATAAAATGCACCTGTGTTCTTCGTCCATAACAGATGCCTGCCCATACCATAACCCCACCACCACCATGGGCCACTCGATCCACAACATTGACATCAGCAAAGCGCTCACCCACACGACGCCACACACGCTGTCTGCCATCTGCCCAATGTATATTTTTGTTGAGTGTACTTTTTTTTTTTTATTAAAAACGTGTGGTGGTGTTGGCTTAGACTGTTTCAAAAAAGTCAATAAATGTTTGCCACTTTCTAAAAATATTGTTTATGTTACCTTTTATGGAGTAGCTAATCTTCTCTATTTTCAGAAAGCTTCATTAACTTCAGTAATATGTTTGATTTTTATATAACAACATACATAATACATATTTATAAAAAAAAATATATATATATAGATAATACACACAAAAAAATCTGAAAATACACATTATACTTTTTCTTCATTATCAATAAACTATATTATCTATTGTATCTATTTTCATATAACATTTTGGCTGTTTTTGCACATAAAATGCCTTATTTTTATCTGAAAAACTTGTAACACATTTCTTCCTTATGTGTATGTGAGTAAACTACTGAAGAAGTTTCAAATTAAAGTCTCCAAATTTCACATTTTTTCCTATTTACCTGCAGTGTCTCGCCTATTACATAAACACAGTAACAGTAACAACATCACACACTGTATTTATTTATTTATCTGCCTCTGTCATGTTTGATTTTTATATAAAACAACATACATAATACATATTGATAATAAAAAAAATACAGATAATACACAAAAAATACACATGATACTTTTCCTGCATTTATATTATATAATATTATATTATAAGTATATTATCTATTGTATCTATTTTCGTAGTTTTTTTTTCACATTTTGGCTGTTTTTGCACATAAAATACCTTATTTTTATCCGAAAACATTGCATGGCGATGTTCACAGTATACACAGTAACATCACAAACTGTATTTATTTATTTATCTGCCTGTCATACAATTAAATACAGATAATACACAAAAAATGACAAAAAATACCCAAAAATACATGTTATACATTTCCATCATTAAAAATAATTGTATTTATTATCATATCTATTTTTTTTATTGTTGTTCTTTGCTGTTATTTTTCAAATCTCTGCATAACAGACATACCGTTGGCGCTCATTTGCATACAGAACCCCTCTTCCCCGTCGCCGTAGTGACCTGTGACATAAACCGTCTCCTTATTCCGGAACATCCCGAGTCTTTGACCCCGAGCAGTGGACAGGATCAGGTCATTTCTACTCGAGATGCCGTCGAGAGCAGTCGCACTTTTTTCTGCACAGAGACAAACCTCGCGAATCACAACTTTTATTTTTTCCACAGCTACAGACACCGGTTGAGGTAAGTTTCTACTTCGTTTCATAGCTTTTCGACCAAAGGGAATTGGCGTTTTGGTAGGTTGAGGGTTTGTTTTGGCAAAAAGTGACTATATTTGTCTCAAACTTAAACTTTTAGAAAATGAAAAAACAACTCTTTTCTTTATTATTTGTCTCTAAACCTAAAATGAAAAAACGGATAACGATTTGTTTTTTCTTTATTGATTCATATATGCGATTCATATATTTGGTCTATGGACTGTCAGTGTGAAAAATGTAATATATAAGTCACAGGAACCACCCAAACCCTGAAAAAAAGTGTGACTTATAGTCCGAAAAATACAGTACTGAAGTAAAAAAGGTGTAGAAGAAAGTAAGAAGTAAGAGTTAAACTGTATTTGCGGAAACGAGCGCTCAATAAGACGTGGCATCTGGTTTGTGATTTAAAGTTGATGTAACTGGAAGGAAAAAAACCTGAAATAATGCACAAAATGTGGTGTTTTCAAAGGTGACACACAACAAATATTAGAACAAGAGCTCCGCCAGCGGGGCAAAATACGCCCGTACTTTGAATTATTGTATATAGAATTAAGTTAGAATTTGTCAAACCTAGTTAAAGATGAATTGTTGGTGCAGTTTGGAAGTTTGACATTCCTAGGTGAGACGGTTGTGGAGTTAGAGCGCGGACAAGAAATTGTCCACAGACAGACGGACGGACGGACAGACAGACGGACGGATAATCAATAGGGAAATCTGGCTCTTGCAGTAGGAGTATGAGTATGACATCATCACATTCTATAATCGGAATTCCACCAATCAGATTGCAGCAACAGAACTTAAAGACACTACAAAGCTTTAATGTGTCAAAGCTCAAAGAAGCAGAGAATGTGGGTTGTTCTCGCTTTCAGCAGCAGAACATTTGAGAAGAGAGTTCAGATCTACAGCACGTAACATAAAAGGACAGAGATGGAAGATAAAAAGACAGAGATGGAAACGATCACAGTTAGCAAGAGCGACGGGCAGGTTTTGGCAAAGGGTCGGGCCGTGACCTTGACCTTTGACCCTGTGACCTTGAAATCAATAGGGAACATCCTTGACCCATGGGGTGTCCAGCCATGAAGTTTGACATTCCTAGGTGAGACGGTTGTCGAGTTAGAGCGAGGACAAGAAATTGTCCACAGACGGACAGACAAATAAAGCTTCAAAGGTTCAAAGACTTCAAAGCTTTGAAGTGTCCACAGACGGACGGACAGACAGACGGACGGACAGACAGCGCCATACCATAATACGTCCCGTTTTATCACGGGCGTATAAAAATACACAAATACAGTATACCTTATATATATATCGGCGCATGCCCCACATGTTTTGCCTCTTCATGAAGACAAAGCTTCAAAGACTTCAAAGCTTTGAAGTGTCCACAGACAGACGGACGGACAGACAGACGGACAGACGGACAGCGCCATACCATAATACGTCCCGTTTTATCACGGGCGTATAAAAACTAAATCATAACTGAAGGAGCAGGGTTCAAATAGTTTCACACTGTAAACAAAGCGTTTGTCACTCAAATCCAGGGTGCTTCCTTTTAAGCTCCACATTTGAGACCTCTCTACAAACTTACACGCAGTTTGCCCTACTTTGTATTTAGACGTGAAGTAAATACGATTGTTTAAGTAAATGAAAACCCATTGTGACATGTCTGCACACTGTTTTTCAGATTTCCAGACAAACACGATGCCATTTGCACAGAGCCTGAGCGTAAAGGAGGTGAAAGCAGCTCTCCCTGAAAACTACAGCTTCGTCAAATACCTGCGCAAAGGAGGATTTGGTCAAGTGGTCAAGTGTCAGAGCAAGGATACTCACCAGAATGTGGCCATCAAACTGCCCTATCATGAGCAGAACACCGAGAACGAGGTAAGACACGTCGGTTTTTTATGCGATTTACAGGTGCACTGTGTAACTTTTCTGGTGGAGGGAATGCGCTACCTGCTAAAAGTAGTTTCCTGATAAATCCACGCTGATATCTCTCTGTATTTGTATAAGGACTGATATCAGTCTGGTCCCCGCGCCGTCTGGTCTGGTCAAACGTCATCGTCCAATCAGATTTGTTTATTTCAGTGACACAGGTTGAAACGAAGGAGCTCATTGGTCACTAATTTACAAATAAAACCAAACGGATCTCGCCTCAGATGAACAGAATTTAGTGATTCTGCAGAATATCCGCGATCCAATATTTTTCTCCTTTATCTGTTCCAATATGACAGACCGTGCTTGTCCCTGATCCACCTGTCAATCACGCCCATATCTCCCACACTCACATCTTTGTAAAGTAGTAAAAAAGTGTGTATTATTAAAAGTAGAAATTACTTTGACTGAGGGCGTATTCACTCCTGCCTTGTTTGGTTCGTTTGCTACTTTGGTTTGGACCTTTTGGTTCTGCTGTGAAGAAAAACCACCGCACTCTGTTTAGGACCAAACAAACGGTCCGAACATATGGACCCTGGTGCGGTTCATTTATGGTGCGAATGCAGCTCAGACCCGATCCCACACAGTTGTTTTTTTATACCTAACGAGCTCCTGTCGTATGTGGAGCATTCTGGGAAACAGAGTTTACCTGAGACCAGAGAATCGCTCAGAGTCACGGCACCGAACTGTGTAAACTAATATAATTCAAACTTCAGACCTGTTACGTCTTTTTGATAAGTCTTTTGATAAACTAATATAATTCAAACTTCAGACATGCTAATCCTGCGTGAAGAAGAGAAACTGCCCAAACATTTGTGCAAACGTATGAATCTGTAAAATACAAATCGCTGTGACAATAACAACAAGAGCTCCGCCAGCAGGGCAAAATACGCCCGTACTTTGAATTATTGTATATAGAATTAAGTTAGAATTTGTCAAACCTAGTTAAAGATGAATTGTTGGTGCAGTTTGGAAGTTTGACATTCCTAGGTGAGACGGTTGTCGAGTTAGAGCGCGGACAAGAAATTGTCCACAGACAGACGGACAGACGGACAGACAGACGGACGGATAATCAATAGGGAAATCTGGCTCTTGCAGTAGGAATATGAGTATGACATCATCACATTCTAGAATCGGAATTCCACCAATCAGATTGCAGCAACAGAACTTAAAGACACTACAAAGCTTTAATGTGTCAAAGCTCAAAGAAGCAGAGAATGTGGGTTGTTCTCGCTTTCAGCAGCAGAACATTTGAGAAGAGAGTTCAGATCTACGGCACGTAACATAAAAGGACAGAGATGGAAGATAAAAAGACAGAGATGGAAACGATCACAGTTAGCAAGAGCGACAGACATGTCTCTGTGCAAAGATATCCATTTTCAAATACAAAACCAAACATGAACACTGTGTTCGAGGAATTGAGGAGGGAGCAGAAGTTGTGCGATGCTTTGCTCAACGTGGCCGGCGTGCAATTCCCAGCACACAAACTGGTTCTGTGTAGCTGCAGCACATACTTTAAAAGCCTCTTCACTGACTGGTCCAGCCCTGACTGCCAGGTGTTTGAGATCTCCATTGTGTCAGCTGATATCATGAAGATTATCCTGGACTACTGCTACACTGGGGTGGTGCACATCACCCAGGAAAACCTCCAGGAGCTCTTTATAACTGCTGACTACTTAGATGTGAGCGGCATTACCGAAGTCTGCTGTCAGGTCATGAAGGAGCAAATGTCCCCCAGTAACTGCATCACTGTATGGGGTATCTCAAACAAGTACTACTACCCCCAGCTGAGGAAACAAGCCTTCTTATACGTCCTGAAGCATTTCGAAGAGGTGGTGACCAGCTCTGAAGAGTTCTTCCAGCTCTCCAGCGAAGACCTGTGTTCAGTCATTGATGATGATCGGCTGAACGTGAAGGAGGAGACCATCGTGTTAGTGGCAGTCATCAGATGGATTGTACATGCTCCTGAGGAAAGGAACCACTACTTGGCCGACCTTCTACTAAAAGTCCGTCTGGGTCTGATCCCTGTTGATTACTTCACTCAGTGCATGATTAGATATAACCTGTCCCACTACATTCATAACTGGAAGATTGTGGAGGAGAAGATCATAAAGGTGATGTTGGATGAAAGAGCTAGGAGGTACAATGCCTCCCTGCCCCCCACTCGTCTAGCCACTCCAAGGCTGCCCAGTGCGGTGCTTATGGTTATTGGTGGCTATAGCCAAGACAGAACAACCAACAGCATTGAAGTCTATGACAACCGCACCGATCGCTGGGTGGGTGTGGCTAATGATGACTGGACTCCAAGAGAACATCACGGCACAGTGTTCCTTAATGGATCTGTGTACGTGATTGGAGGGTCTGACGGCAATCACGACCTCAACACTACCTGCAAGTACGACCTGGCAATTCACACGTGGCAAGAAATGGCACCCATGCATTCACGTAGGAGCGACGTTAGTGTGACTTTGCTGGATGGTTTGATCTACGCGATAGGCGGGTTCGATGGACTGGACACGCTGAAGACAGCCGAAAGGTACTTGCCAGTGACCAATCAGTGGACCATGATTTCACCTATGAACGAAAAGAGGGGCGGTGCCAGCAGCACTGTGTACAATGGAAAGATCTACATTTGTGGAGGTTTTACTGGTGAACATCACCTGGCATCAGCTGAGACTTACAACCCACTAACCGAACAGTGGACCATGATAGCAGATATGTCCACCATGCGCACTGGGGTCAGTGTCATCGCCTATGCCAATGAAATCTACGCTGTTGGTGGGTTTAATGGGGATTCCTGTTTCAACACTGTTGAAGCCTATAACCCGGCAACCAACACGTGGCGCCCCCTACCCAACATGTGGACCAGGCGCAGCCACTTTGGCATCGAGGTTGTTGACAATCAGCTATATGTTGTAGGCGGGTGCGATCTGGGCACCCTTCGTTGTGCTGAATGTTTTGATGCAAGGACCGGAGTTTGGACTCGGGTGCGGGACATGGAGATCCCTCGTTCTGCCCTGAGCTGCTGTGTGGTGTTTGACCTTCCCAACATGGCCGACTTTGCTCCGCCCCGCCCTCCTCCTCATGACGATTCCACTGAGGAGTAGATGCGCACTCATTTAAATAAAAGCATCTATTAACTGCAAAAAAGTGTTCAGTTTTGTTAAAGAAATGATTGTTTTTTATACACTATCACTAGTGTATAAAAAAACAAGATCATGACATTGATCAAGAAGTTGTTAATGACAAAAGGAATCCATCTTCTACTGCAAAAGAGAAAGGCTTTGGCAAAGAAGTCGTTACAGCGGAAGAGACTCCGTCTGCTACCACAAAAGAAGATGAAGATAGCTGGAGTGAGGTAGATGACACAGAGTTAATATCTGGTCAAGCTGACACATTACTCACAACACAAGACTTCGTCAAACCAGAAGAGAGGGATTTGGTATACAACTTTGCACCTGTTGAAGGCAGTGTCCCGATCAGTGTTTTCTTGGAGAAGGAGTCAGAAGAGTTAGCTTTCCCGGGTATTTTCTGTGGTCAAAGGCGTCCAACCAATAGTGAGAGAGATGTTAAAGTGACATATGGTGATATTGTCAAATCTGAACTGAGATCCAGTGATAGACGAGCTGCATGCAATGTCGAGAACATTTTCTTCAATCCTCAACGGTTGTCGAGTTAGAGCGCGGACAAAGCTTCAAAGACTTCAAAGCTTTGAAGTGTCCACAGACGGACGGACGGACGGACGGACAGCGCCATACCATAATACGTCCCGTCTTAGAACGGGCGTATAAAAACAACACAAAATCATGATTCTCTCCTTTCACTTGGCGCTTTAATCGACTCATTTCTGTCCAATTGCTCGACGATTTCAGCACATGTGGTTTTATTTACAGAGTTTGGTCACTTACAAAAATGTACAATGTGAACTGCCCCCGCCAAAAAAATAAATAAATACAAAATTTGGTCCGGCCCAAAGCAAATGAACTATCGGACTTTCCTGCTGTGAATACAACCTAAAAGTTTTGCCAAATAAGAATAAGAATGTCCTATGAAGCAATGGCCTTCAATTTATAACTAAACTAAAACAAAAAGAACTATTTGTCTTGACTAAAAGTCATTGTAGTGAAAAGACTAAATTTAAATGTCAAAATTAAAGTAAAAATGCGTCCTTTTCAACGGATTTTCAAGCAATAAAATCATTAACCTGAACAAAGCAGGAAAGACAAAATGGACGCTTTACTGTGAACCATTCACTGCACAACGATAACGTCTAACAGCTGAAACTCCCCACCAGAAAAGTTACACAGTGCCTCCTTAATGTTTTTACCTTTATGTCTAATCCGATTACACTGAACTCTCTCCTCTGTATGTTCAGATTTTGCTCCTGACTCGGTTCGCTGAGGCAGGATACGACCAGAGAAACATCGTCAAATTCTTGGGGGCGTTTGACACTCGTTTGGGGAAAGCCATGATATTCGAACTCCTGGACATGAGTCTGTTCGAGTACAACAAAGATTATGGCCCACTGCCCCTTTCCATTGTCAGCACCATCATCAAACAGGTACTGGAGCTACATCACTACACCAACTTATCAGTCAATTTATCATGTGTACTTTTTCTTTTCATTACAAGAACATTTATAGTTATTTTTTGTCTATAGGTTAAGATTTAAGTCGTAAAAGGTTGAATAAATAACTTCATTAGTCATTACAGATGCTTTTACAAACTAAGAACTAAGGTTTTTGATTCTGCTGTTTATTTACTGCAGCTCATTTTGTTTAACAATATTGAGATTTAGAATAGTTTTTGTGGTTTAAATCTGCTCTTTTGGGTTTCTCTGGGTTTTTGAGTCAGTGGCATACATTAATTGACTTGTAATTTATCCTTTATCATATACCGTATTGGTCGGACCATAAGGGGCACCGGATTATACGGCGCTAGATCAATGACCGGGTATTTTTACATGCATAAGGCGCATTAAGTGAGACTGATACTTTAGCCCGGGCGTCCTCGATCCATTGGCAGCACTAAATTACGCCGCTGTATATATACGTTGAGTAATAATGTGTTTAATGCAGCTTTGGCACATTTGTTTACGTTTTACAGAAACAAAACTTAAAACCACATGGCTCATTTGCATAAGCGCTGAAAAAAACAGGTCGCGTTGATGTGCTCAGCTTCTGTCGGACTAAAGGACACGATTCAGTGGATTATTTGTGTTCTCTCTGTGTCAGAGGGATGTTCTGCTGATGGTGAGTCTGTTCTGTGCGTATGTGGCGTTGGAGATGGTTCATGTTAAACTTTTCAGAGATTCTACATCTGCAGAAGCACAGGCCGGTTTAGAGTTGTGGTGAATTACTTTGCGGTGCACAGACCTCGACACAGAACCATAAATCAAAAACGACGGCGACAAGGCGACGCAGAACTACAGTTCGGTGTTAGTTTGCTTCAGTCGGGCGTGTGAGTCGCACGTCTCTGAACAGGGGCCATTTCGGGTCCTTATACTCGCACCCTAATATGATGTTGAAGCTCAGGACGTATCACTCCGCCTCAGCTGCACCAAATACGCTGCATTTCTGTCCTGTACACAAGTGTTTCTAAGGCTTTTGTACTTCGACAATCCATCCAGCGGTGCAGCTTCGTAGCTTACAAAAGTACTAAAACATTTTGACAATTTTTTGAGCGCCTTGTACCACATAAAATCCGTTCGAGGTCAGTGAGCACAGCCAGAATTAATACACACATAAAGTGCACTGGCTTATAAGGCGCAATGACGATTTTTGAGAAAAATAAAGGAGTTTAAGTGTGCCTTATGGTCCGAAAACTACGGCATATCACATATAAATATATATCACAATTCAAAATTTGTTGTTGTGACAAGCTCAATACTATCAAAAAAATTATCTTTTATGGCCATTTTATAGTGCTAACTCTGCTAACTGTCCCGCGCAGGTGTCCATAGCTTTGGAGGCGCTGAAACACTGGTCCATAATCCACACGGACATTAAACGGGATAATGTGATGATTGTGGATCACAGACAGAGGCCCCTGCAGGTGAAACTCATCGACTTTGGTTTGGCCATCCCTGCAACCAGAAATTATTGCATACAGGGCATGAGAATACAACAATTGTGCTACAGGTAGGTCTCAAAATGTAGAGAAATGACATAACAGGGAACACAGAGGTGGGGCATACAGCCAGGGATATTTAAAGAGGGGGTATTTTGCTTCTATGGGCTATTAACCGCTTACACATAACAGATTTAGCTCAACATGCTACCTTTTACTATTTTGAAAATTTGCCAGAAAAACCTCACGTGTACAGTTTTGTATCCTGTTTTTCTAACAGTTACAAGTTAACATAAATATTACTATTGTAATATTAATTATGCCTCAAAATTAGCATTATAAACTAAGGTTCAACATGTTTTAAGTGACATCCACCTTCAACTTCACTATTTACTGCCTGATCTTAAATTATGTATTAATTTTAGAATCGGACAGGAAGTAGTGATGTTGCCGCCACACACTACAGGATTTTTAAACGTGCGACTCAGAGATACCTGAGCCAACCCTGAATGCCACTGTGTGTTTTCTTTGTAAATCTCGCCTAAAAGAGGCACAGGAGGTGGTGATCCAGTGCTCTTTATCTGTCAGATCATTAATGTCTCTCTCCTCTCCAGACCCCCTGAAATCATCCTGGGTTTGCCCTGGAACGAGGCCGTGGACGTGTGGAACCTGGGAACCATGTTTGCACACCTGTGTTTCGACATTCAGCTATTCCCCAGCACCAATCCATATAACGTGGTAAGTCATCGGCCAAGATCCTGAAAAACCTGGTCCTTTTTGACTACTTTCTAACTATTCACATTAGGGTTGGGTGGTAATACAATAATCCGGTAACCCGCGGTATCAAAAAGTCGCAGTGGTATCGCAGTGGTGTCATTAAAAAAATCTGCATAAGGACCTAAAACCACAGCAGGACTTTCTCCCTCCGCTCTCTCTCCTCTTCAAACGTGGTTCCGCTCGGAGATTTCCATCCACACGCAGCGAGGAAGAAGAAAAAACCTGACTGACGCTTCGTGTGTGACGTTGAGCCCAAAAGTTTGTGATGGAGACGTTTTATTGAAGCCGAGAGTCGAGAGGGGACGAGGCGCTGAAGAGGAGAAAGTTCCCGCTCGAGGGCAAAGTCAGACTTTCACGGAGGAGACGGTAAAGCCGCACAGTGTCCGCATCGACCGCCGTGCACCTCCGAAACTTTCTAATGACGCCTCAAAACAACACAGACAATAAGGGCTGTGATTGGTCCTCTCCACCGCTCTACATTTCCGCTGCTCCGCTCATTCTAGACTTTGAGTAATAATGTGTTTAATGCAGCTTTGGCACATTCGTTTACGTTTTACACAAGCCAAACTTCAAAGCGCATGGCTCATTTGCATACAGTATAAGCGCTGATAAAAACAGCTCGTGCGCTGATGCTGATGCGATCGAACGCACTGCAAAGTTTGGTTTGACCAGAACTTGTGCCTCATCTTCAAATGTAAAGCCGCTCTTCTGTTTCTGAATGCTACAAAATACAACACAACGCTAGTTTTTGGCTTCTGACTGAATTCGACCACCTCGAGAAATGGACTTTAGTTTCAAACGTGCCGGAGTTACAGTTTAAGTCTTGTCTAATAATTGTGTGCTTCTTTTGATACAGCTGAAAGTTATGTTCCACTTCTTCGGCGCACCTCCTGATGACGTGCTCAGTCTGGGGGTACGGACTAAGAAATACTTCAGAAGGACCAACAACACGTGGATCTTCAAAGTAAACATTTCTTCTAGTTAATTAATTAACTAAATTAAATTAAATTAATTCTTTTATGTGTCTCAACTTACCAAATATTTTTCAGACTTTCAAGTGTAACCCCGGCTACTACTACACAGAGAAGTTTCGCTTCCTCCACCTCTTGGCAAAGGTAAACACTGTCTTTGACTCCAGCTATTTCAAATGTGTAAATTTAAACTAGAGCTGTCGCCCTCTGAGAAAATTAACTAAAAACGTGCCCTGCCGATCGGCGAGTCGACTAAAATGGGAGCGCAAAAATACAGAAAAGTTCTTGGACATATTCATATATACACACCTTTATATGTGTATTTATATGTGAGAAGGCAGATTAAAGGTCCTGCATTATATTTTAAGCCATGTTAGAAGGTTGTTACCTCCTCGAAAACATCCCTGAAGTTGTGTTTTATTGTTTCATTCATACATGTCGAGCGCTCAAATGATCCGTTCCACGCTGTGATGTCATGAAGTGGTAGTTTTCAAGTTTAGTTCAGCAGAGATCGGCGATTCTAGGGCTGAAATCATCCAAATTATTCTAGTTAAAGGTCTTCAGTTTAAAAACACGGTGGAGCACTTCCTGTATTACCACACGACATCACAAGGTGGAACCGTTTTCTCAGCCTAAATATGCAATGTTTGTGCGTTAAAAATGAAACAAACCACAACTCTACAGGTATGTTTGTGATGTTTGTGAAAAGGAAACAACTATGTCCCGATCAATCATTTTTTGGCTTTCGATACGATTTTTTTAAGGAGTGCTCTTTCCGATACTTTTTTTATAGCTCCGATCGCTCCGTCTCTTAATGTGTCGTGAAGGAAGTTCGTACCTTAGCTCCCAAAAGTCCATTAGATGACAAAAGCCTGACCAACCGTACCTCACCTCGAATTGAAACTGAAACTGAAACTCGTCCGGATGATTCTTTTGTAAGTGACGTATCAAATTGGTCATGATAAAGTGGCTCTGCTGGTTTCGATTGCATCGCTGTTTCACTCTCGTTTTGTTGTACAGTCGTCCCTCACTATAACACAGTTCACCTTTCGCAGATTTTTTAGCGCAGTTTTGCATGTTTTTGTTTATAGTGTATGAACGTGCATTGTCTTCAGCGTTCTGATTGGCTGAGGCAGAACTCGCGCATTGTTTTCTGGATAATCAAAGGCGCAAGTCTGTTTAGAAGAATAAAAAACACGCTAACAATTCCTCATAACTCTGTTTTTCACCCTCGCACTCCTCACTTTAGATCGCGGCCAGTTTGTGTGGAGCGAACCACCTCCCCGCTCATATCGTGGATGGTTTGTACAGTTTTTACAGGGTTTTTCTACTTCGCAGATTTCGCCTATCGCAGGTTATTTTTAGAACGTAACCCTGCGATAAACAAGGGACCACTGCAGTGTAAAGTCCCACACAGCGACACGGCGGCGTTTTGATTTACGGCTGCCGTAAAAACATGTGAACCTGGATCAGTCCGATCACGTGACTGAATCTATTACTGTCCGATACTCATAAATGACATAGATCAGAAATTACCACAATCTGAGCCCTTTAAATGTTTAATTCACTCCCAGGTCTTTGCTAACTCACACCATTAATTCTCTTTTCTAAATCTCCATAACCCCAATTAAAACTAATACAAAACTGTAGTCGACTCGTACACCCTCGACTGAAGGACTACAGCTCTTTTAAACACTGTAAATACTGACGGTTTGTTTGCAGCATTGTTTTTCGCGCCGCTCTAAGCGGGAGAATCCCCTGCAGGTCAAAGCAGCCACCGACCTGCTCACTCAGATGTTGACGATGGAGGCGTCTGCTCGGATAACTCCCTCCCAAATCCTCCAGCATCCGTTCATCTGCCCTCAAAGGTTTGTTTTTAGATCGCCACTGTTCAGACATTATTTTCACCTCTCAAATTGACATCTGCTTGTCTCCATGGAGATGTTTTTGCTTTAATTGTGCTGCGTCCCATTACTCTGTCTTACCCCTTCGTCTTACCCCTTCCCCTTGGTTTTCCGTGTTCATGTGAGGGCGAGGGGCGTCTCAGTTCTAATTTTGATCAAGGGTCACGACCTCAGGCCCCTTGAAATGAACTAAACTCTCGACCAGACTTGAAACAAAGGGTTAGGGCCACAAGCTCAGGCAGGTGGGATCAGGACGGCAGCATCACCTCGACCAGCCAAGGACTCTCATAAATCTAAGTATTTTCAGCCGTTGTAAATTGACGCTCATGTTCTACGTTACTTTTAGTGAGGTGTTGTTGCAGTTTTAATTGTAGTAATGTCTGTTTAGCCGACGTTATCGCTGTCACGGAGCTTTCATGTTCAAACAAGCGAGTTATTTGTCGGCATCTTCGTTTGTTTGAGTCAGTTGTTGACGTTCTAGATCAGGGGTCGGCAGCCCGCTGACCTGGAGCTGTGGGCAGATTTATTCACGCTCCAGCACTCGCGATAAAATGATGACGGAACACAGAAGCAGACACATTTTTGGTTTTTGCTGGATCATTTAAGTTTGGATTCAAATAAACATTGAGTAATAATGTGTTAAATGCAGCTTTGCGCACATTTGTTTCCGTTTTAGAGAAACAAAACATTAAACCACACGGCTAATTTGCATACACTGCGCTCGGTGTTGATACGATCAGCTTCTGTGGGACTAAAGGACACGACTCAGTGGATTATGAGTGTTCTTTCTGTGACAGAGGGATGTTCTGCGGATGGTGAGTCTGTTCTGTGCTTCTATCGTGTTGGAGCTGGTTCATGTTAAACTTTTCAGAGATTATACGTCTGCAGGGCGTATAGATCGTATATGAATGGACATGTTCTCTGTAGCATTTCATTGATTTAATAAATGCAACACACTATAGTCTTTTATACAGAGCAGACAGCATTACTGTTCTAGATGTAGCAGCAACGGGTGGTGACGCAAACGGTAATGGAGGGGTGTCCCATTTCTTAGGGGAACATTTGTACCCCGAGCCCCCTCAGCTCAGCATCGAGGGGCAAGACAAAGACCTAGATAAAGGGGAAGGGGTAAGACAGAGGAATGGGATGCAGCACAAATAGCAAAGTTTCTCAGCTAAAAAGAACAAGCTACCAAATTTGCACTTCAATGAAAGTTTGAAGTACAAATGCTACTCAAAGTATGTTACGAGTTTACACTTTTATCAACATTTGGGTCTTACACTTTACACATTTAATTTGTTTTTGTTTTCATTTTTGACCCTGAATCATTCCGCTTTCAGAGCACAGTCACAACACAATGAAACTATTGAAGAGAAAGAAAAGAGAAAAAAGAAAATCTGTGGCAAAAGTACAGAAGTGTAACTACATTTTTGTGTTTGTTTACAGTGACGTGGCAGAAGCAGAGCCACAAGAGCAGCTGGGCCTGGTCCAGCAGACGTCTGTGAGGAAACCTGTGCTCATCACAGCCAAACCGGCCGCTCCAGAAAACACCAGTCCCTTAAAAGAGGAGGATGACAAACATTTAAAGGATAGACAACTTCCTGTTCCCGAACAGATGGACAGACCACTTCCTGTTCATAAAAAGGCGGTTAGACCACTAACCAGGACCAGGAGCCCGCCTCCCCGTCATCGGCTCCTCTGCGCCGAGGATGCCGCAGAGGCCAGCGTCGAGGAGGCCGCGATATTATTGTTTTTTGTCAAATTTTGACACTATGTAATAAACAGGTTGTTTAATAAAAGCTTTTTTCTGTTAAATGAAATGTGCTTTTCTGTTGTTTACAATGTGTGTGCAGTGTGTGTATGTTCACTGTTTTTCTCTTGGCACAAACTCGAAATAACGCCAATCAATCCATGTCACATGGCATTTTTTAAGGACTAAAAACGAAAAAGTAAAAACAAGGAAAGACTCAAGCCTGATCACTGAACTGATTACTCCAAACATCTGCAATTAATATTCCCAAACTAATTTATCTAGATTACATTATTTGGAAACATTACAAAATATATAAAATAAGTAGCAAGAGTCACAGGTCACAGAGAGAAACTGGAATCTGAACTTCAAACTAATTAAAAAAAAAAAAAAAGTTTGTAGAAGCTTTAACACAGAATAAGACCCCATGGAGACACCGGGAGGGCATCTGACCTAAAGAACTGCAGACTTGTACTTACTGTCTCTTGTAGACTCTCGCCTTCTGAGTGACAGACTTTTTTTTTTTTTTAATTAGTTTGAAGTTCAGATTCCAGTTACTTCACGCAGGTGGGAAACTCTTATATTCTATGAGTTTGGAGACCCCTGCCCTATGCCATGGTGACTGTGATGTAGCCTAATAAAGGTGATTTAAACACTTGACCAGAAGAAACAGAAATTGGCGTCGTGTTTAAGGATTATGCACTTTCGTTTTTTCCCCAATACGACGATTCAAAGTGGATCAGTAGCGATATTTTTCGCACTGTGTCAAGAATTTGCGGACAAAATGCTAATGACAGTTTTAACTTTTTAGCCCCACATGAGGTGAGTATTGTTTTTGTCCATTTTTGTCCATGTTTGTCTATAGTTTTACGGTTTGTGACGATGTGTGTTCAACCATCTCAGTTTAATATCAGAATTATGTCCTGTTTTGTTTTGTTTTATGAATCCCTCTTATTTGCGCATATTTACTATTTCCTACTATATCCGATTTATAAGCAGCGGACGTGAACGTAGCAGCCAGTTGGTTCCATAGTGTAGCGGTTATCACGTCTGCTTTACACGCAGAAGGTCCTGGGTTCGAGCCCCAGTGGAACCACGATATTTTTATTTTTATTTTTTTTAGACTTAGACAAACTCTATTGGTCCACAATGGAAATTATTTGGACACAGTAGCTCACACAGCACAATATATTATAATAAGAAAGAGCAAAAAATATAAATCGTAATAATAAACTCTAAAAGTAGCAAGGGACATCCCTGGTTTCTGGTGGTTGGTAATAATAAAATTGTGAAATAAGTGCGTAATTAAGGAAAATTAGTCTGCTCTCTGCTCTTATGTGAGTCAGTATAGTCACATTTTCTTTGTGTTTTGGTCATATTAAAGCAGCTTTTTCTGTATTTTACCGAAACAAATGACAATGTATGCCTCTCTTTACTGTTGGTCAAAAATCGGAACACCTGGGACATTTCTTGTGTGAAACTGGGACAAATCACTGGTTTTGGATAAATCTGCTGGGACAGGGGACACAGGGCTCAAAACTGGGGCTGTCCCGGGTAAATAGGGACGTCTGGTCACAATATATTATAAGAAGAAAGAGTAAAATATATAAGGGGTAATAATACATTCTAAAAGTCGCAAAAAAGATAGCAAGAGACTGGTGTCAAATAAGGCATAATTATATAAATGTAAATGTACAAGGCAAAATAAAATAGGAAAATAGGTAATAAAAAATATTAAATCCCAGCTATATACAAGAGGTCATAGGAAGAAAATACAACAATGATATGATGACTGACAGGACATCAGGGAGAGTTGTAGGGAGTATTATAGTGTGAATGTAGCTCCTCTGACCCTCTATAATCTGGTGCAGTGGGTGAGTCCATGATGGAGAGCAGTTTGTCCAGTGTTTATCTTTGTTTATTTTTGCAAGAATAATAAAAATGATGTGTGAATAAAACAGAATATGAACAGCATAGTTCACAATTATCTGGTGTAATTTGTCAGGTTACAGATTTGTTGATCTGTTTTTTGGTGAATATAGTAATTACTGGGCCTGGCCACATGAAACAAAAAATCTGGCACAAAGATCAATGTCTTTTTTATCAGTAGAAATAAACAAAAGGGAAATAATTCTTCACAAATCATGACACATCGCTTTCGAAAACATTAAATCTTCCACTGAGTTATATACGCCTCTGCTCTCCACCTGAGATTATCCATCAAATTCTCGATCGTGAGGTCAATTGATAAAGAATTAAAGTCTAAACAGTCAGGGTTCAGGTTATTTTAATAGATCCATGAGGTTCAGCCGCGGTGTGCGTCATTAAACGTAATATTCGTAGCAGTGTGGCGCCCTCTTGTGGTTTTCTGATGATGTGCAAAAATAATATAAATATATGAAAAGTGTCGTTGAATGGTTACCGTTTTCCCCGCCTTACGAACAAATAAATCGGACCGTTGTGGTGAAGAGGGAGCTGAGCCGAAAGGCGAAGCTCTCGATTTACCGGTCAATCTACGTTCCTACCCTCACCTATGGTCATGAGCTCTGGGTAATGACCGAAAGAACGAGATCGCGGATACAAGCGGCCGAAATGAGTTTCCTCCGCAGAGTGGCCGGGCGCTCCCTTAGAGATAGGGTGAGGAGCTCGGTCACACGGGAGGAGCTCGGAGTAGAGTCGCTGCTCCTCCACGTCGAGAGGAGCCACCAGAGGTGGGTAGGGCAACTGGTCCGGATGCCTCCGGGACGCCTCCCCGGGAGGTGTTCCGGGCATGTCCCACCGGTAGGAGGCCCCGGGGAAGACCCAGGACACGCTGGAGGGACTATGTCTCTCGGCTGGCCTGGGAACGCCTCGGGGTCCATCCGGAGGAGCTGGAGGAAGTGGCTGGGGAGAAGGAAGCTTGGGAGCCCCTGCTTAGACTGCTGCCCCCGCGACCCGGCCCCGGATAAGTGGAAGAAGATGGATGGATGGATGTTCGAGCTGCTTGGTTTGTGTACTATTCACCAGTGAACTTTAAATTAAATACTGGAAACAGAAGTCGAAATCAGGTTATTGTTTGACACTGAAACGGAATAATGAAATAACAAACTGTTTTCCCATTCTATTGTTTTTCGTTCGTTTCTATTCTTATCGTTGTTTTTTTTTTGTTTTTTTTGGTGGTTGGTAATAACAAAATTGTGAAATGAGTTGTGTAATTAAGAAAAATTGTTATGCAGAGACCACTCATGACTAACATTAGAGTCAGTATAGTCACATTTTCTTTGTGTTTGGTCATTTTTAAGCAGCTTTTCTGTATTTTACATAAACAAATGACAATTTATGCCACTCTTTACTGTCGGCAGGGATCAAATTGATCAAAATAGGGACACCAGGGACATTTCTTGTATAAAATTGGAAGAAATTGCTGGTTTTCGATCAATTTGATGTGACAGGGACCACAGGGCTCCAAACTGGTACTGTCCTGTGTAAATAGGGATGTTTGGTCACCCTAGTAATGTCATCGGAAACCCAGCATTTGCCCTGTTTTAAGACACAGGTTTAAAGTGTCATGAATTCCAACCAGGAAGTAACATTTTAAACCAAAAAAATGACCAAACCTTTTTACCAAAATAATTGCTTTGTTTGGGAAAATCATAAATATTTTCATGTGAACCTTGTTTTAGTAAAAATAGCACTTTTAAAAGACTTTAAACCCTCGGCATTGTAAGAGACTGTCAAGTCAAATAATCTCCCTTGTTTCAAATAATTTCCCTGGTGGATCAATAAAGTTTTTCTAGTCTAAGGTCTTTTTAACACCCTTAAAGCTGAGTCCAGTTAAATTAAAGCTTGTGGAGATGCCGGGGATTGAACCCGGGACCTCATACATGCGAAGCACGCGCTCTACCACTGAGCTACATCCCCCATAATGCATTGCTACACAGTGCACATTATTTAAAAACGGAGGAGCGTCCGGCGTTTTGTTAAATGTGTGTTAAATATATGAATAATATCATTTTAAACTCGCCTGACGTCTTAAGATAACAGAATAAACCTTTTTCTGAAGAATCACCCGAGTCGTGTCATCCCCCCTGTGTCCACCAGGTGTCGCCGCTTCCTTTGTGTCACAGCAGCACGTGTTTTTTACGCACAGGTTTTACGGTGTTTCCACTAATTAAAATGCCCTATCTTAAAACGGAAGTGCAATCTGGCACGTGAGTGGACATATTTTCCTCCAAATACGTCCTTAAAACTGATATGTCCAAAGATACGGCTCCATCTGCGCAGTTTGTACGGTTGTTTGGAAAGTCCGAGGCAGATTTACGTTTAGAGAAAGATTTAGTAGAAGTTTTTCGTGGTTTAAGGACGTCATTCCGCGTTTATGTAATTAAATACTTAAACATTTCGGATTAAACAGCGATTTCACGCCTTTTTATAGAAACGTCACTGCGTAATATGACGTAAGCTGCGATGGCCGAGTGGTTAAGGCGTTGGACTTGAAATCCAATGGGATCTTCCCGCGCAGGTTCGAACCCTGCTCGCAGCGAGTGACAATTTTTTTTTCATTTTTTTTTTTTTTTAAAGCTTATGACTGTGTGTAAAAGCTGCTAACCCTGTAGTTTAAACTTCTACAAACGTGTTTTGAAATGTCCCTTTGTATCAGATGCCCTCCCTGTGTGTCAGATGCCCTCCCTGTGTGTCAGATGTCCTCCCAGTGTGTCAGCAGCACTCTCCATGGGGTTTATTCTGTGTAAAAGCTGCTACCCCTGTGGTTTAGACTGCTATAATAGGGTGACCAGATGTCCCTATTTACCCGGGACAATCCCAGTTATGAGCCCTGTGTCCCCTGTCCCAGCCGATTGGTACAAAACCACTGATTTGTCACAGTTTTGTACAAGAAATCTCCCAGGTGTCTCTATTTTTGACCACTTTGATCTAAACCAGGACTAAACTATGTCTAAACCAGGGCTACATCAGGACTATCAGAATTTTTAACTAATCTGATCCCCACCAGCTGTAAAGAGGAGCATAAATTATCATTTGTTTTGCCAAAAAATATGTTTAGGAATGACCATAAAGCAAAAAAAATCTAGCATCAGAAGTCCCTCAAATCATGACTGAAGGCCGCTACACATTAGAGGATTTTTCGGTCTTAAACGATTTTTAAACGTGCGACAAAATGCACAAACACCACAGACACGAGGAGAAACTTATGAGACTTAAAATCTCCGATCGCAAACACTGCAGCAGGATCTATGTGAGGACCACAGGATATAAAGCTGTGAGCGCGATGGCTTCAGCTGTTTCATTTTTACAGTAAAACCACTCGCTCTGAGACTCTGAAGTATTCAAAGATCAGAGCTCTGCACTTCTAGTTTAGATACAAGTCAAAACTGTGTTATTATTATTTGTGAAATGTGGTGCAGAACTTCAGATACAGAATTTTTAAAGCAAAAAAGAGGAGATAAAGTCCACAGGAAGTACATTCCCCAGTTTTTAAATCTGTGAACTGAGTCCTGAATTTAAAACATGAAATCACAAAGCGAACCACTTGAGCTGCTGTAGAAACTCTTCAAACATTCTCTTTTGTGCGGATTTAGTTTGATTCTCGTGTGTTTCTGGACTTTGGGCGCTTGAAGGAGCCGCGACATGAATAAGTTATGACAGAAAAAGAACAGAACGTGATGTTTTCTCACGGCTCATGTTTATTAATGCAGCAGCAGCAGAGCCTGTGGTGAGTGAGTGCGTGCGACAGAGGCCTGGAGTCGACTGCACAGAGAATTCTTGGTAAACAAAAGGCATGTCCTGCTGATCGATTTGTTGACTAAAAAGGAGCGTTGCAAAATCTCTCAAAACTATTACATATCTCTGTGTGTCTGACCCAAACTGCACTCAAGACCTGCACCGGAGTTCATGCAAAAACTACTATTTATGCAGAAGAAAGTACTAGAAAACAACATATTTATACTGTATAAAGACACATTAAATTTGTGAATCGCGAGTTTAATCTGCCTTTTTAGATATACTCTACTACAGTGGGTACGGAAAGTATTCAGACCTCCTTAAATTTTTCACTTTTTGTTATATTGCAGCTATTTGCTAACATCATTTAAGTTCTTTTTTTCTCATTCATGTACACACAGCACCCCATCTGGACAGAAAAACACAGAATTGTTGACATTTTTGCAGGTTTATTAAAAAAGAGCTATCACATGGCCATAAATATTCAGACCCTTTGCTGTGACACTCATGTATTTAACTCAGGCCTGTCCATTTCTTCTGCTCATCCTTGAGATGTTCTGCACCTTCGTTGGAGTCCTGCTGTGTTTGATTCGACTGATGGGACTGGATTAGGTGCACCACACACACGTCTATATAAGAGCTTCAGATCACAGTGCAGGTCAGAGCACATGAGAATCAGGAGGGCAAAGGAATTGTTTTTGTTTTTTTTTAGTTTAGTTTTTATTTGTCAGGGACCATGTACAAAATTCATTCATCTAAAAGAGTCATCTCTAAAAGAAGAGATGAACTGCATCAGATTTAGCTCCTGCTACTTTCCATCTGCAGTCCCTGGGCAGGTGAACACACAGAATATTTACAGTTGACATTACAATATAGCAATAAGTATACACAATAAAACATCACAATTCATAAAACCTGACTTCCTAAAATCACAGCAATAATGATATTAAGAGTGAGACGCACACAACTGTGGCAATGCACAGATCTGGACAAGGTTCCAAAACCATTTCTGCTGCACTTAAGGTTCCTGAGAGCACTGTGGCCTCCATAATCCGTAAATGGAAGATGTTTGGGACGAGCAGAACTTTTTAGGGCTGCCGTCCGGCCAAACTGAGCAGTCTGGGGAGAAGTGCCTTGGTGAGAAAGGTACAGACGAACTCAAAGCTCACTGTGACTGAGCTGAAGAGATGCAGTCAGGAGATGGGAGAAAGTGCTAGAAGGTCAACATGACTGCAGCCCTCCACCAGTCGGGGCTTCAGATTGGCCCGACAGAAGCTTCAGAACAAGACACATGAAAGCCCACATGGAGTTTGCTAAAAAAAAAAAACACATGAAGGACTCCCACATGGTGAGAAATGAGATTCATTCTAAGCGGTTTGTGTGGAGAAAAGCAGGCCCTGCTCATCACCTGTCCAGTACAGGCCAACAGTGAAGGCTGGTGGCGTCATCAGGCTGTGGGGCTGTTCTTCAGCTGCAGGGACTGGACGACCGGTGCGATCAAAGGAAAGATGAATGTGGCACAGAGGGATATCCTGGACGAAAACCTTCTCCAGAGTGCCCAGGACCTCAGACTGGGCCGAAAGTTCACCTTCCGACAAGACAATGACCCTAAGCACCAGGCTAAAATAACAAAGGAGCGGCTTCAGAACGACTCCCGGACTGTTCTTGAATGGAGCCCGGACTTAAACCCAACCGAGCATCTTTGGAGAGGCCTTAAAATGGCTCCACCAACATTCATACCTGATAGAACTGGAGAAGATCTGCAGAGGATCCCCAAATCCAGGTGTGGAAAACTTGTTGCTTCATTCCCAAAAAGTCTTCTGACTGTATTAGCTCAAAAGGTTCTTCTACTAAACACTGAGCAAAGACTTTAAATACTTATGGCCAAGTGATATTTCAGTTTTTCTTTTTTAATAAATCTGTGTTTTTCTCTCAGTATGGGGTGCTGTGTGTACATTAATGAGGGGAAAAAAGAACTTAAATGGCTGCAATACAACAAAGAGTGAAAAATTTACTGGGGTCTGAATACTTCCTGTACCCACCGTATATCAAAACTTCAGATAACCTCCTCTTTTTGCTGTTGTCCCACATAATTAAAGATCCTTTATTTAAACATTATTCTTTTAGTCAGGGTTTTATCGTTGTCACCTCATCAAAAACACACTGGAGTTTCATTCGCGCTTGTTTGATTAACACTTTATTACTAGTCCGCCTCCATCTCCAAAGCTCAAAATGGGAAAACTGTGGCGTTACGAAGCGGGAATTTCCACGTGAACAGCTCCTTTTGCCTTTAGTTCAGTCGAGATCTGAAAGTGTCCAAATGATATCGTGAAGATAAGATAAGATAAGATAAGATAAGACAGGACTTTATTGATCTCACAGTGGAGAAATTCAACAGTCACAGTAGCTCCAGGACAGTTTAGTGCAAAAAAGGGGGGGGAAAAAAAGTGCGATGCAATTAAGATGAACAATAATAAAAATACTGCCCCCGCGACCCAGCTGGATTAAGCGGGAGAAGATGGATGGATGGATGAATAAGTATATGTACAAAATTTACAAAGAGAATTGAAATATAAATACTATATATTTAAAATAAAGTACAAAAACAGTGCAAGTCGTCACAGTCCAGTAGTGGCACAGACATGGTTATTGCACAGAGGAGTTGTACAGTCTGCCCGCGGTGGGGATGAATGATCTGCGGTAGCTCCTTCCTGCACGGAGGGAGTCTCAGACGGTCTCAGCTCCTCCACAGTCTGGTGCAGGGGGTGAGAGGTGTTGTCTATGATGGATGTAAGTTTGGACAACACTCTCCTCTCAGCCACCTCCTCCACAGAGTCCAGGGGACAGCCCAGGACAGAGCCAGCCCTCCTGACCAGCCCGTTCAGTCTTTTCCTGTCCCGTTCAGTGCTGCCTGGGGCCCAGCAGACCACCGCGTAGAGGAGAGCAGAGGCCACCACAGAATCATAGAAAGTCCTGAGCAGGGGCCTGCACACGCCAAAGGACCTCAGGCTCCTCAGAAGGTGGAGGCGACTCTGGCCCTTCCTGTACAGGGCATTGGAGTTATGGGACCAGTCCAGTTTATTGTTGAGGTGAACACCCAGGTACTTGAAGCTGTCCACAGTCTCAATGTCCTGCCCCTGGATGTTCACCGGTGCATGAGGGGGTGTCCTTCTCGAGCGGTACTCCAGCTCGTTCCCCTCAGACACACAGCCAACAATGGCCGAGTCGTCCGAGAACTTCTGGAGATGACAGGTGTCTGTGTTGTAGGTGAAGTCCGAGGTGTATATGGTGAAGAGGAAGGTGTGTGGAGTTTAAAAACATGTAAAGTCCTGGTTCAGTGCTGGTTTAGTTCTGGTTTAGTTTTGGTTCAGTCCTGGTTTACTCCTGGTTCAATCCTGGTTCAGTCCTGGTTTAGTTCTGGTTTAGTTGTGGTTTAGTCCTGGTTTAGTCCTGGTTTAGTCCTGGTTTATTTCTGGTTTATTTCTGGTTTAGTCCTGGTTCAGTCCTGGTTTAGTCCTGGTTTATTTCTGGTTTATTTCTGGTTTAGTCCTAGTTCAGTCCTGGTTTAGTCCTGGTTCAGTCCTGGTTTAGTCCTGGTTCAGTACTGGTTTAGTCCTGGTTTAGTCCTGGCTCAGTCCTGGTTTAGTCTTGGTTTAGTTCTGGTTTAGTCCTGGTTTGGTTCTGGTTCAGTCCTGGTTCAGTCCTGGTTTAGTCCTGGTTTAGTTCTGATTTAGTCCTGGTTCAGTCCTGGTTTAGTCCTGGATTAGTTCTGGTTTAGTCCTGGATTAGTCCTGGTTCAGTCCTGGTTCAGTCCTGGATCAGTTCTGATTTAGTCCTGGTTCAGTCCTGGTTTAGTCCTGGATCAGTTCTGATTTAGTCCTGGTTCAGTCCTGGTTTAGTCCTGGTTCGGTCCTGGTTTAGTCCTGGTTTAGTTCTGATTTAGTCCTGGTTCAGTCCTGGTTTAGTCCTGGTTCAGTCCTGGTTTAGTCCTGGATTAGTTCTGGTTTAGTCCTGGTTTAGTTCTGATTTAGTCCTGGTTCAGTCCTGGTTCAGTCCTGGTTTAGTCCTGGTTTAGTTCTGATTTAGTCCTGGTTCAGTCCTGGTTTAGTCCTGGTTCAGTCCTGGTTTAGTCCTGGATTAGTTCTGGTTTAGTCCTGGATTAGTCCTGGTTCAGTCCTGGTTCAGTCCTGGATCAGTTCTGATTTAGTCCTGGTTCAGTCCTGGTTTAGTCCTGGATCAGTTCTGATTTAGTCCTGGTTCAGTCCTGGTTTAGTCCTGGTTCGGTCCTGGTTTAGTCCTGGTTTAGTTCTGATTTAGTCCTGGTTCAGTCCTGGTTTAGTCCTGGTTCAGTCCTGGTTTAGTCCTGGATTAGTTCTGGTTTAGTCCTGGTTTAGTTCTGATATAGTCCTGGTTCAGTCCTGGTTTAGTCCTGGATTAGTCCTGGATTAGTTCTGGTTTAGTCCTGGATTAGTCCTGGTTCAGTCCTGTTTTAGTCCTGGATCAGTTCTGATTTAGTCCTGGTTCAGTCCTGGTTTAGTCCTGGATTAGTCCTGGATTAGTTCTGGTTTAGTCCTGGATTAGTTCTGGTTTAGTCCTGGTTTAGTCCTGGTTTAGTCCTGGATTAGTCCTGGATTAGTTCTGGTTTAGTCCTGGATTAGTTCTGGTTTAGTCCTGGTTTAGTCCTGGTTTAGTCCTGGATTAGTTCTGGTTTAGTCCTCGATTAGTTCTGGTTTAGTCCTGGTTCAGTCCTGGTTTAGTCCTGGATTAGTCCTGGATTAGTCCTGGTTTACTTCTGTGACTCTCACTCTTCTCTTCTCCTCTCTTCCGTCATCTCATTCCACTCTATCTCTTGCCTCCTTCTCTCTCTTCTCTTCTCTCTCCATCTCTCCCTGCCCCTCCCTCCATCCCTCTTCCCTCATCCTCTCCTCCTCTCTCCTTCCTCTCCTCCCTTACTCGCTCTTCTCTCTCTCCTCCTCTCCTCCTTTTCTTCCTCCATCTGCCCTTTCCTCTCTTCCGTCCTCTGATCCAACTCTACCTCCTTCCTCCCTCTCTCTCTCTCTCTCCTCCTCTTCTCCCTCTCCTCCCTCCTTCTCTTTCTCCATCTCTCCCTGCCCCTCCCTCCATCTCTCTCATCCTCTTCTCCTCATCCTCTACTCTCTCTCTTTCCTCCCTCTCTCTCTCTCCTCCCTCTCTCTCTTCTTTTCTCTCTCTCCTCATCTTCTCCCTCCATCTTTTCCTGCCGTTCCTCTCTCTCTTTCTCCATCTCTTTCTGCCCCTCCCTCCATTACTCTCATCCTCTGCTCCTCATGCTCTTCTCTCTCTCCTCCTCCTCTCACTCCATTTTTCCCTGCCCCTCCCTCCATCTCTCTCATCCTCTTCTCCTCCCTCACTTGCTCTTCCCTCTTTCCTTGTCTTCTCCCCGTCTCTCTCTCCACCTCTCCTCCTCCTCTTCTTCCATCTGCCCCTCCTTCTGTCTGTCTCTCCCTCCTATCCTCTTTTCATCCTTGTCTCCTCATCCTCTATTCTCGGTGTCATCCTCTCCTCCTCCCTCTCTTCTACCTCCAACCCCTCCCTCTCTCCCTCCATCTCTCCCTCCATCTCTCCGTCTCTCCCTCTTTCTCTTTCGCGTTCAGAGTCCGACCAGCGCCGACAAAACGTGACTGAGTCCATTAAACATTAACCCCCCCTCCCTCCTTCCTTCCTTCTCTTTTATCCTCCCCGTCTCCTCTCCTCCTACCTCGTCCTCCCTCTTTCCTCTCTCTTTCTCCTCGCCTCCCGTCTTCCCTCCCTCCTCCCTCTCATCCTCCTCTCCTTCCTCCTTTCCTCGCTTCCTTGCTTCCCGTCTCAAAACCTTCCATCCCAAACGAGAGAGAGAGAGAGGAGACAGAGCAATGCAAAAACCAGGACTAAACCAGGTCTAAACCAGGTCTAAACCAGGTCTAAACCAGGACTAAACCAGGACTAAACCAGGTCTAAACCAGGACTAAACCAGGACTAAACCAGGACTAAACCAGCACTGGAGACTAGGACGAGCAGAGCCAAAACAAATCGCTGGAGTGAGGACTCGAGTGAAGGCATACAAAGGAGGGAGACGAGGAAAGGAGACGAGGAGACAGGAGACGAGGGAACGAGGAGACAAGGGAACGAGGAGAGAGGAGACAAGGAGAGAGGATGCTGAGGAGGAAGAGGAGCGTGTCTTTCGGAGGATTTGGATGGTGAGTTTGGGGAGTCTGGGAGTTTACCACAGGAATAACAATGGAGTCTGGGAGTCTTTAGACCTGTTTTAGTCCTGGTTTAGTCCTGGTTTAGACCTGGTTTAGACCTGGTTTAGACCTGGTTTAGTCCTGGTTTAGGCTGAGTTTAGTCCCAGTTTATTCTGGGCTCAGACCTGGTTCAGTCGCAGCAGTAGTAACAGTATTTTTGTAGTAAATAATTGGTGAATGTTGTGAAACTTTCCATGTGTCTAAAATCATTGACTTGTGTTTTTGTTTCCACTGAAGAATCCTCAGGACCAACTCAAGTCCTGGTTTAGTCCTAGTTTAGTCCCGGTTTAGTCCTGGTTCAGTCCTGGTTTAGTCCTGGTTCAGTCCTGGTTTAGTCCTGGTTTAGTCCCGGGTTAGTTGTGGTTCAGTCCTGATGTAGTCCTGGTTTACTCCTGGTTTAGCCCTAGTTCAGTCCTGGTTTAGTCCTGGTTTAATCCTAGTTCAGTCCTGGTTTAGTCCTAGTTTAGTGCCAGTTTAGTCCCGGTTTAGTCCTGGTTTAGTCCTGGTTTAGTCCTAGTTCAGTCCTGGTTTAGTCCTGGTTTAATCCTAGTTCAGTCCTGGTTTAGTCCTAGTTTAGTGCCGGTTTAGTCCCGGTTTAGTCCTGGTTTAGTCCTAGTTCAGTCCTGGTTTAGTCCGTGTTTAGTTCTGGTTCAGTCCTGGTTTAGTCCTGATTTAGTCCTGGTTTAGTCCTGGTTTAGTCATGGTTTAGTCCGTGTTTAGTTCTGGTTCAGTCCTGGTTTAGTCCTGGTTTAGTCCTGATTTAGTCCTGGTTTAGTCATGGTTTAGTCCTGGTTTAGTCATGGTTTAGTCCTGGTTTAGTCCTGATTTAGTCCTGGTTTAGTCATGGTTTAGTCCTGGTTTAATTCTGGTTTAGCCCTGGTTTAGTTCTAGTTCCTTCCTGGTTTAGTCCTAGTTTAGTGCCGGTTTAGTCCCGGTTTAGTCCTGGTTTAGTCCCGGTTTAGTCCCGGTTTAGTCCCGGTTTAGTCCCGGTTTAGTCCTGGTTTAGTCCTGGTTTAGTCCTGGTTTATTCCCGGTTTAGTCCTGGTTTATTCCCGGTTTAGTCCTGGTTTAGTCCTGGTTTAGTCCTGGTTTAGTCCTGGTTTAGTCATGGTTTAGTCCGTGTTTAGTTCTGGTTCAGTCCTGGTTTAGTCCTGATTTAGTCCTGGTTTAGTCCTGGTTTAGTCATGGTTTAGTCCGTGTTTAGTTCTGGTTTAGTCATGGTTTAGTCCTGGTTTAGTCCTGATTTAGTCCTGATTTAGTCCTGGTTTAGTCATGGTTTAGTCCTGGTTTAATTCTGGTTTAGCCCTGGTTTAGTTCTAGTTCCTTCCTGGTTTAGTCCTAGTTTAGTGCCGGTTTAGTCCCGGTTTAGTCCCAGTTTAGTCCTGGTTTAGTCCCGGTTTAGTCCTGGTTTAGTCCCGGTTTAGTCCCGGTTTAGTCCTGGTTTAGTCCTGGTTTAGTCCTGGTTTATTCCCGGTTTAGTCCTGGTTTATTCCCGGTTTAGTTCTAGTTTAGTCCTGGTTTAGTCCTGGTTTAGTCCTGGTTTATTCCTGGTTTAGTCCTGGTTTATTCCCGGTTTAGTTCTGGTTTAGTCCTGGTTTAGTCCTGGTTTAGTCCTGGTTTAGTCCTGGTTTAGTCCTGGTTTAGTCCTGGTTTAGTCCTGGTTTAGTCCTGGTTTAGTCCTGGTTTAGTCCTGGTTTAGTCCTGGTTTAGTCCTGGTTTAGTCCTGGTTTATTCCTGGTTTAGTCCTGGTTTAGTTCTGGTTTAGTCCTGGTTTAGTCCTGGTTTAGTCCTGGTTTATTCCTGGTTTAGTCCTGGTTTAGTCCTGGTTTATTCCTGGTTTATTCCTGGTTTAGTCCTGGTTTAGTCCTGGTTTATTCCTGGTTTAGTCCTGGTTTAGTCCTGGTTTATTCCTGGTTTAGTCCTGGTTTAGTTCTGGTTTAGTCCTGGTTTAGTCCTGGTTTACTGTAGTCCTGGTTTATTCCTGGTTTAGTCCTGGTTTAGTCCTGGTTTATTCCTGGTTTAGTCCTGGTTTAGTCCTGATTTAGTCCTGGTTTAGTCCTGGTTTAGTCCTGGTTTATTCCTGGTTTAGTCCTGGTTTAGTCCTGGTTTATTCCTGGTTTAGTCCTGGTTTAGTCCTGGTTTATTCCTGGTTTAGTCCTGGTTTAGTTCTGGTTTAGTCCTGGTTTAGTCCTGGTTTAGTCCTGGTTTATTCCTGGTTTAGTCCTGGTTTAGTCCTGGTTTATTCCTGGTTTATTCCTGGTTTAGTCCTGGTTTAGTCCTGGTTTATTCCTGGTTTAGTCCTGGTTTAGTCCTGGTTTATTCCTGGTTTAGTCCTGGTTTAGTCCTGGTTTAGTCCTGGTTTAGTCCTGGTTTAGTCCTGGTTTAGTCCTGGTTTAGTCCAGATTTCAGGAGTGACAGGGTGCAGGAGTTTTCTTGTCTGAACAGAAGACTAAACCCGGTCTCTCTCTGCAGGATCGACAAGTCCACAGTGAGCGCCCTCAGAGCTCGGTGAGTACTGAGACCTGGACTTGGACTGACACTTAGACCTAGACCGAGACCTGGACTTGGATTGAGACCTCGACCGAGACCTGGACTTGGACTGAGACTGAGACCTAGACCTGGACTTGGACTGAGACTTAGACCTAGACCGAGACCTGGACTTGGACTGAGACCTCGACCGAGACCTGGACTTGGACTGAGACCTCGACCGAGACCTGGACTTGGACTGAGACCTCGACCGAGACCTGGACTTGGACTGAGACTTAGACCTAGACCTGGACTTGGGCTGAGACTGAGACCTAGACTTAGACTGAGACTTAGACTGAGACTTAGACCTAGACTGAGACTTAGACTTAGACTTAGACTTAGACTTAGACTTAGACTGAGACTTAGACTTAGACCTAGACCTAGACCTGGACTTGGGCTGAGACTGAGACCTAGACTTAGAACTGAGACTTAGACCGAGACCAAGACTGAGACTTAGACCTAGACCTAGACTGAGACTGAGACTTAGACTTAGACTTAGACTGAGTCTGAGACCTAGACTTGGACTGAGACCTAGACCTAGACCTAGACTTAGACTTAGACTTAGACTTAGACTTAGACTTAGACTTAGACTTAGACTTAGACTGAGACTGAGACCTAGACCTAGACCTAGACTGAGACTTAGAACTGAGACTTAGACCGAGACCAAGACTGAGACTTAGACCTAGACTTGGACTGAGACTTAGACTGAGACCTAGACCTAGACCTAGACCTAGACCTAGACCTAGACCTAGACCTAGACCTAGACTGAGACTTAGACTTAGACTTTACTGTTTTTATCTCAAAGGAAAATGATTTGCATCATTTACACATCAAAATTAAATAGAAAAATAAGTAATAAAATGATATAAAATCTCCACTGCGGGAGGGCATCTGGGACACAGGGAAGCAGGGGGACGGGAGGACGGGAGGGCATCTGGTGCAGCGCCTGGGGGGAGGACGGGAGGGCATCTGGTGCAGCGCCTGGGGGGAGGTCACTTGTCCCTGTCAAACACATGTCTGCACCTGTCAGTCACAGCTCCACCAGGGGGCGATGTCCTGTAATAACTCTGTGTAACTGTGACGGACGTGATGTGTTCAGGCGGCTCCGGGGCACTGTGGAACTTTTCTGGTGCCTCTGCTCGTCTCCATGGAGATGTGCCTCAGATCTCTCTATGCGTTAAAGCGCAGGGGGCGGAGCTTCAGCAGGAAAGTTGCACAGTGCGGCTTTAAAGGTCCTAGTGCACAAAATGGATTCTTCTGAGCATTAAAACATGTGAGAGTGTTACGCTCTCTTTCCTCTTCATCCCTCTTTCCTCTTCTTTCTGTCCTCTTCATCCCTCTCTTCTCTCCTCTTTCCTTCATCCCTCTGTCCTCTTCTTTCTCTCCTTTCCATCCCTCCGTCCTCTTCTTCTTTCTCTCCTCTCCATCCCTCCGTCCTCCTCTTCTTTCTCTCCTCTCCATCCCTCCATCCTCCTCTTCTTTCTCTCCTCTCCATCCCTCCGTCCTCTTCTTCTTTCTCTCCTCTCCATCCCTCCGTCCTCCTCTTCTTTCTCTCCTCTCCATCCCTCCATCCTCCTCTTCTTTCTCTCCTCTCCATCCCTCTCTCTCCTCCTCCTCTCATCTCCTTTTCATCCCTCCATCTCCACTTCATCCCTCTCTCTTCTCCATCCCTCTCTCCTCTTCTTCCCTCTCTCCTCTTCATCTCTCTCCTCTTCTTCTTGGTTTCCTGTTCCTCTTTCCTCTTCATCCCTCTTTCCTCTTCATCCCTCTTTCCTCTTCATCCCTTCCTCCTCTTTATTCCTCTTTCCTCTTCATCCCTCTCTCTTCATCTCTCTCTCCTCTTTCCTTCATCCCTCTTTCCTCTTCATCCCTTCCTCCTCTTCATTCCTCTTTCCTCTTCATCCCTCTCTCTTCATCCCTCTCTCCTCTTTCCACTTCATCCCTCTTTCCTCTTCATCCCTCTTTCCTCTTCATCCCTTCCTCCTCTTCATTCCTCTTTCCTCTGCATCCCTCTCTCTTCATCCCTCTCTCCTCTTTCCACTTCATCCCTCTTTCCTCTTCATCCCTCTTTCCTCTTCATCCCTTCCTCCTCTTCATTCCTCTTTCCTCTTCATCCCTCTCTCTTCATCCCTCTCTCCTCTTCATTCTTCTCTCCTCTCCATCCCTCTCTCTCCTCCTCCTCCTCCTCTCGTCTCCTCTTCATCCCTCCATCTCCACTTTATCCCTCTCTCCTCTTCATTGCTCTCTTCCCTCCTCCTCCTCTCCTCTTCATTCTTCTCTCCTCTCCATCCCTCTCTCTCCTCCTCCTCTTGTCTCCTCTTCATCCCTCCATCTCCACTTCATCCCTCTCTCTTCTCCATCCCTCTCTCCTCTTCTTCTTTCTCTCCTCTTCATCCCACCGTCCTCTTCTTTCTCTCCTCTCCATCCCTCCATCTTCTTCTTTCTCTCATCTCCATCCCTCTCTCTCCTTCTCCTCTCATCTCCTTTTCATCCCTCCATCTCCACTTCATCCCTCTCTCTTCTCCATCCCTCTCTCCTCTTCTTCCCTCTCTCCTCTTCATCTCTCTCCTCTTCTTCTTGCTTTCCTGTTCCTCTTTCCTCTTCATCCCTCTTTCCACTTCATCCCTCTTTCCTCTTCATCCCTCTTTCCTCTCATCCCTTCCTCCTCTTCATCCCTCTTTCCACTTCATCCCTCTTTCCTCTTCATCCCTTCCTCCTCTTCATTCCTCTTTCCTCTTCATCCCTCTCTCTTCATCCCTCTCTCCTCTTTCCACTTCATCCCTCTTTCCTCTTCATCCCTCTTTCCTCTTCATCCCTTCCTCCTCTTCATTCCTCTTTCCTCTTCATCCCTCTCTCCTCTTTCCACTTCATCTCTCTTTCCTCTTCATCCCTCTTTCCTCTTCAACCCTTCCTCCTCTTCATTCCTCTTTCCTCTTCTTCTTTCTTTCCTCTTCTTTCCTTTTCATCCCTCTCTCCTTCATCCCTCTTTCCTTTTCATCTCTCACTCCTCTTCATCACTTTCTCCTTTTCACCTCTCTCTCACTTCTCCATCCCTCTCTTCTTCATCCCTCTCTTCTTCATCCCTCTCCTCTTCATCCTTCTTTCCTCTTCATCCCTCTCTCCTCTTTATCGCTCTCTTCCATCTTCCTCCTCTCCTCTTCATCCCTCTCTCCTCCATCTCTGGCTCCTCTTCATCTCTTGCTCCTCTCCTCCTTCTCTCCCCACCCTATAACTCTTCATCCCTCTCTTCTCTTCATCCCTCCATCTCCTCTCCTCTTTCCTTCATCCTTCTCTCCGCTTTATCGCTCTCTTCCCTCCTCCTCTTCTCTTCATCCCTCTCTCCTCTTCATTTCTTGCTCCTCTTCATCTCTCGCTCCTCTCCTCCTCCTCTTCCCACCCCTATACCTCTTCATCCCTCTGTCTCCTCCTCTTCCTCTCACTCTGTATCATTTCTTTTATTTCACTCTCTCTGTCCAAAAGAACAGATTTATTTCTCCTCCTCTTCATCCCTCTCTCCCTCCATCTGTCCCGAGTCTGTGTGTGTGTGTGTCTGTGTGTGTGTGTCTGTGTGTGTGTGTGAGTGTGTGTGAGTGTGTGTGTGTGTGTGAGTGTGTGTGTGAGTGTCTGTGTGTGAGTGTGTGTCTGTGTGTGTGTGTGTGTGTGTGTGTGTGAGTGTGTGTGTGAGTGTCTGTGTGTGAGTGTGTGTCTGTGTGTGTGTGTGTGAGTGTGTGTGTCTGTGTGTGAGTGTCTGTGTGTGTGTGTGACAGGACAGAAGCGAGGTGAGTCCAAGCACAGAATGTAAATTAGAGACAACTGAGACCTGGTTTAGTCCTGATTTAGTCCAGGTTTAGTTGCGGTTTAGTCTCAGTTTAGTCCAGGTTTAGACCAGGTTTGGTCTTGGTTTAGACCAGGTTTAGTCTTGGTTTAGTCTCAGTTTAGTCCAGGTTTAGACCAGGTTTAGTCTTGGTTTAGTCCAGGTTTAGTCTTGGTTTAGTCCAGGTTTAGTCCAAGTTTAGTCTTGGTTTAGTCTCAGTTTAGTCCAGGTTTAGACCAGGTTTAGTCTTGGTTTAGACCAGGTTTAGTCTTGGTTTAGACCAGGTTTAGTCTTGGTTTAGTCTCAGTTTAGTCCAGGTTTAGACCAGGTTTAGTCCTGGTTTAGACCAGGTTTAGTCCTGGTTTAGTCCAGGTTTAGTCCTGGTTGAGTCCAGATGCCCCATATTAACCTGTGTTTTGTGTCCACAGGAAACAGGAGTCCAATGTGTCTTTGTCCAACTGTCCCCCGTCTCCCCCCAGAACAGCTCCCCCCACCATCAAGGTAAAACTACTACTGCTACTACTACCACTACTACTACTACTACTACTACTACTACTACTACTACTACTACTGCTACTACTACTACTACTGCTACTACTACTACTACTACTGCTACTACTGCTACTACTACTAATACTACTACTACTACTACTACTGCTACTACTACTGCTACTACTGCTACTACTACTACTACTACTGCTACTATTACTACTAAAACTACTACAACTGCTACTACTACTACTGCTGCTACTACTACTACTACTACTACCACTGCTACCGCTACCACTGCTATTACTACTGCTGCTATCATTACTGCTACTACTGCCATACTACTCATCATCACTACTGCTACTATTACTACTACTACTACCATCGCCACTACTGCTACCACTGCTTACTACATACTACTACTGCTACTACTGCTACTGCACAATGACCACTACGACATTACTACCACTACTGCTACTACCACTACTACCACTGCTACCACTACTACTACTACCACTTACTAATACTACCGCTACCACTACCACCACTGCTGCTACCACTGCCATCACTGCCAATACCATCAATACCACCGCCACTACCACTTACCACTACGCTGCTACCACCGCTACTACTGCTACCACTACCACTACCACTGCTTACTACCATCACTACCACCACCACCACCGCCACCATCATTACCACTACTTACCGCTACCACCACTACTACTACCACTACTACTGCTACCACTGCTACTACTACTACCACTGCTACTACTGCTACTGCTAAATGATCCACTACTACCGCTACTACTGCTACCATACTGCTACCACTGCTACCACTGCCACTACCACTGCGTTACCGCTCAATACTGCTACCACTACTACTCATCACTACTACCACCGCTACCACCACTACTACTACCACTACCATCCACTACCGCCACTACCACCACTTACTGCTGCTACTACTGCTACTACCGCTACCACACTACCACTGCTACTACTACTACTACTACCGCTACTCACTACCACACATTACTACTACTGCTACTACCACCAATACTACTACCGCCACCACTACTACCATTACTACTACTACTACCACTGCTACTACTACTACTACTGCTGCATTACTGCTACTACTGCTACTACTACTACTACCACTGCTACTACTACTACTACTACCACTGCTACCACTGCTACTACTACTACTACTACTTGCTACCACTACTACTACTACTACTACTACCACTGCTACTACTGCTAATTACTACTACTGCCACCACTGCCACTGCTACCACGACTACTACCACCACTACCGCTACTACCGCTACTACTGCTTCTGCTGCTACTACTGCTACTACTGCTACTACTGCTACTGCTACTACTACTACTACTGCTACCACTTACTTACTACTACTGCTACTACTGCTACCGCTACTACTACCACTACCACTACTACCACTGCTACACTGCTACCACTGCTAATTACTACTACCACTACTGCTACCACTGCTACTACTACCACTGCTACCATCGGCTACTACTGTTACACTACTGCTACTACTACTACTTACTACTACTGCTACTACCATCTATCATTGCTACCACTGCTACTGCATTACCATCACTACTACTACCACTACCATTGCTACTACTGCTACTACTACTACTACCATCACTACTACTCGCTACTACTGCTACTACTACCACTACTACTTCACTACTACTACCGCCACACTGCTACTACTGCTACTACTACTACTACTACTGCTACTACCGTTACTACTACTACTACCACTACCACTGCTACTACTGCTACTACTGCCACTGCCACTACTACCACCACTACTACTACTACTACTACTACTACTACTACTACTACCACTGCTACTACCATCACTACCGCTACTACTATCATCACTACCACTGCTACCATCCGCTACCACCACTACTACTACCATCATCACTACCATCGCTTACTACCACTGCTACCACTGCTACTACTACTACTACCACTACTACTACTACCACTACCACTACCATCACGCCACTACTACTATCACTACTCACTACTACTACCACTACTACTAACTACTGCTACTACTGCCAATACTACACTGCTGCTACTACTGCTACTACTGCTACTACTACTACTACTACTGCAACTACTACCACTACTACTCACTAATACTGCTACCACCGCTACCACTGCTACTACTACTACTGCTACCACTGCTACTGCTACTACGATCACTCACCACTGCTACTATTACCACTACTGCTACCACTCATCTACTACCACTGCTACTACTACTACCACTACCACCACCACTACTACCGCTACTACTACTACTACTGCTGCTACCACTGCTACCACTGCTACATTACTACTACTACTACCGCTACATACCACTACTACTGCTGCTACTACTGCTACCACTGCTACTACTACTACTACCACTGCTACTACTACTACTACTAACTACCACTGCTATTACTTACTACTACTACTTACTATCACTACACTACCACTACCACTTACTACCATCACTACTACCACCAATGCTACCATTGCCACTGCTACCACGACCATCATTACTACCGCTACCATACTGCTACTACTGCTACTACCGCTACCTACTTACTACTACGCTACAATACTGCTAATATTGCTAATACATTACTACTACTACTACTACTACTGCTACTACTACTACTACTACTACTACTACTACTGCTACTACTACTACTACTGCTGCTACTACTGCTACTACTGCTACTACTACTACTACTACTGCTACTACTACTACTACTACTACTGCTACTACTGCTACTACTGCTACTACTACCATACTATCACTGCTACCACCACTTAATACCACCACTGCTACACTTACCACTACTATCACTACTACCACCACTGCTACCACTACCACCACTGCTGCTACCACCGCTACCACTGCTACCACTATCATCACTACCGCTACTACTACCATCATCACCGCTACTACCACTGCCACTACTACCACTACCGCCACTACTACTACTACTACTACTACTACCACTGCTAATACCGCTACTACTTCACGCTACTATCACATACATTACTACTACTGCTACTACTGCTACTACTACCACCGCTACCACTGGCTACCATTACTGCTACTACTTACTGCTACTATCACATACTGCTACCACCTACTACTACCATTACTACTACCACTAATACCGCTACTGCTACCGTTACCACACTACTACTACTACTGCTACTACTGCTACTACTGCTACTACTGCTACTACTACTACTACTACTGCTACTACTGCTACTACTACTACTACTACTACTACTGCTACTACTGCTACTACTGCTACTGCTACTACTACTACTACTACTACTACTACACAGAATACTGAAATGTTCTTTCTCTTTCACAGACGGCTCATTTCTTTGGGTCAATGGAAAAATTGCAGGTAAGAAAAAACACGATTTGACCTGAACTAAACCAGGACTAAATCAGGACTAAAGCAGAACTAAACCCAGACATGACCAGGTCTAAACAAAGACTAAACCATGTCTAAACCAGATCTTTTGCAGCAGGTTCCTGAAGTGGTTGAAATGAAGTCAGTTCCACAAAGACAAAAGGCATGTTTAATTGACCAATCACAGCCCTCCGTCTGCCCCTGTCCTTATAGCGACCAATCACAGCCCTCCGTCTGCCCCTGTCCTCATATCGACCAATCACAGCCCTCCGTCTGCCCCGACCTCATATCGACCAATCACAGCCCTCTGTCTGCCCCCGTCCTCATATCGACCAATCACAGCCCTCCGTCTGTCCCCGTCCACATATCGACCAATCACAGCCCTCCATCTACCCCCGTCCTCATATCGACCAATCACAGCCCTCTGTCTGTCCCCGTCCTCATATCGACCAATCACAGCCCTCCGTCTGTCCCCGTCCTCATATCGACCAATCACAGCCCTCCGTCTGCCTCCGTCCTCATATCGACCAATCACAGCCCTCCGTCTGCCCCTTTCCTCATATCGACCAATCACAGCCTTCCGTCTGCCCCCGTCCTCATATCGACCAATCACAGCCCTCCATCTGCCCCGTCCTCATATCGACCAATCACAGCCCTCCGTCTGTCCTCGTCCTCATATCGACCAATCACAGGCCTCCGTCTGCCCCCGTCTTCATATCGACCAATCACAGCCCTCCGTCTGCCCCCGTCCTCATATCGACCAATCACAGCCCTCCGTCTGCCCCCGTCCTCATATCGACCAATCACAGCCCTCCGTCTGCCTTCGTCCTCATATCGACCAATCACAGCCCTCCGTCTGCCCCCGTCCTCATATCGACCAATCACAGCCCTCCGTCTGCCCCCGTCCTCATATCGACCAATCACAGTCCTGCATTTGTTCTGTTTTATGTATGTTCATTTAACCTTTTTATGATTTTTCCTAAACTATATTTGTGCTGCTCACCTGTTTTTGTTTGTTTATTGACCCTTTAAGAATGTGTAAAGCGGCGTTGATGCTGTGGTGACGTCCCACTCAGTCCACTTACGGTCTATGATTGGCGCATGGGCCCAAAAAAGATTTTTACCTTTGCATTTACTTCCTGATTCGTAGCCCAACGCTGCCCAACGTGTAACGTCGTAAATGCAGTTCTGACCAAACAGAGCAAAATTTTTTTTGATGATTAAAAAAAAACGTCAAAAAGTTCATATTGTAAAAATACAGAAGAATTCCTTCAAAACGCCCAGTCAGTCGAACACGGGTCGCTTGATTTCACACAAGAGTTTCTTCTGGGCCGAAGCTGCAGTACCTGAGAGCGGCCACTAAGCAATCTGCGGCCGCGGGCAGAGCGGGCAGAGGGGGCGTGCAGATAGATCCATGTTTGTTCCCACGTTTTAGCTAAATTATTCCCACATTAAAGCCAATTTGTACACATTACTGCACCGATCCTGGATTTTATAAAGAACTACATTAACATTACATTTGAGTAGGGAACAATAAACATCAAAATGGAAAACAAACATAAATTAACATATATTTTACCTTTATTAGTGTCTGCCGAGGTCCATAACGTATGTGCTGGAGGCTCTTGTCAAATGAACACAAATGTAATACCACAATATCACACCCTGTTTCGTTTAACTGGCGCCAATTTTTTAATTTGTGTGTAAAAAACTGGCTAAAGTGTGGGAAAGATTTAGCTAAAACGTGGGAATGAATTGTCTAAAACGTGGGGGGAAATTGTCTAAAACGTGAGAACAAATTATCTACTGTAAATATTACTTCTACTACTGCTTAAATGTAACCGCTGTGCATTTATTTACTGAGGAAGACACCTTGAACCACATTTATTCTGACTGTCAGCGGTGACCTGGCCTAGTGGCGTCACCTGCTTGTTTCCGTGGCAATAGCTATGTTTAATGTCATACTGCGGAACATTCCAGGCACGGCGATAACGTCTCCATGGAAACAAGCAGGCGACGGCCCCTTAATCAGAAAAATCACACCTTTTAAGGGTCTGTAGTTCATGTTGTTTGTATTTATTTTACATTTGTTCATCATCAGAGTGTCTAAAACAGCACTAAATAAACAAATATATTATTATAAACCTTTTTCACATGGTCTGAAGTGTCGCGCTTTAGGTGTGAACTTCCGGTTAACGGTCTTCTGTAGTAAATGTGGGTGTAAATGTGGCGTATTCTCCACCAGCTTCATAAATCAGCCCCGTCACCAAATCTTCAACCAACAAGGTCCACAAAGGAGAAACATTAAGGGTGGGACATTAACGCGTTAATTATGATACACTATAATTCAATTCAATTTTTCAATTCAGTTTTATTTATATAGCCCAGAATCACAACAATGGGCTTCACAGTGAAAAACATAGAAACATCATCTAACATAGACAAGATAGACAGATAATTATGATATTAAACACTTTATCGCAGTTTGCCAAACAACACAGAACGTTTGCCAGTGCAACATGTTGTGGTGCTGCAATTATACTGACGCACACAGTTCTGAACAGTGGACACAGAATTATAATAAAATCGGGAAGATGAATCCAAGATGGCGCCGTGTTGTTTTCAATGGTCTGTGCTCATTTCACTTCCGCAGCCCAATGTGTGACGTCAGAAACTCAGTTCTGACCAATCAGAGTGTGAGCTGCTAGAGCGGGGCGAGGCGAACTCTTTTAAGTTCTCTCTTACGTTCATATTGTGAAAATACAGAAGAATCCCTACAAAATCCGACTTTTATGAAAGCTGTGGATGCTCTGTCAGACGAACACGGGCAGGTTGAGTTCACAAAAAAATGCATTGTGCTTCTGTGGGAGATTTTTTTCCTCTTTTGGCCACACATCAGTCTGGGGTCACGGACTCCGGGTCTGCTGCTGGACGGTCATCATGAAACCAGTGTTTAATTTTAATTGCAGAATCAGTCTGAGTGAACAAGTTATTTATGTTTTCTTCATGACCATAACGTTAGTTTTGCTCAGTGGTTTCGCTGATACTCGTCATTTTTTGTCTTTCTTCCCTCGATAGTTGTGGATAAATTCTTCATGAAGAACGTTTCTGGTTTGTGGACCTTGTTGGTTGAAGATTTGGTGATGGGGCAGATTTATGAAGCTGCTGGAGAAAACGCCACATTTACACCCACATTTACACACACATTTACACCCACATTTACACCCACATTTACACACACATTTACACACACATTTACACCCACATTTACACCCACATTTACACCCACATTTACACCCACATTTACACCCACATTTACACACCCACATTTACACCCACATTTACACCCACATTTACACACACATTTACACACACATTTACACACACATTTACACACACACATTTACACACACATTTACACCCACATTTACACCCACATTTACACCCACATTTACACCCACATTTACACACACATTTACACACACATTTACACCCACATTTACACCCACATTTACACCCACATTTACACACACATTTACACCCACATTTACACCCACATTTACACCCACATTTACACCCACATTTACACCCACATTTACACACACATTTACACCCACATTTACACACACATTTACACCCACATTTACACCCACATTTACACCCACATTTACACACACATTTACACCCACATTTACACACACATTTACACACACATTTACACACACATTTACACCCACATTTACACACACATTTACACCCACATTTACACACACATTTACACCCACATTTACACACACATTTACACACACATTTACACACACATTTACACCCACATTTACACACACATTTACACCCACATTTACACACAGATTTACACCCACATTTACACCCACATTTACACCCACATTTACACCCACATTTACACCCACATTTACACCCACATTTACACCCACATTTACACACACATTTATACACACATTTACACCCACATTTACACCCACATTTACACACACATTTACACACACATTTACACACATTTACACACACATTTACACACATTTACACCCACATTTACACCCACATTTACACACACATTTACACACACATTTACACACACATTTACACCCACATTTACACACACATTTACACCCACATTTACACACACATTTACACACACATTTACACACACATTTACACCCATATTTACACCCACATTTACACCCACATTTACACCCACATTTACACACAGATTTACACCCACATTTACACCCACATTTACACCCACATTTACACACACATTTACACCCACATTTACACCCACATTTACACCCACAGTTACACCCACATTTACACCCACATTTACACCCACAGTTACACCCACATTTACACACACAGTTACACCCACATTTACACCCACATTTACACCCACATTTACACACACATTTACACCCACATTTACACACACATTTACACACACATTTACACACACATTTACACCCACATTTACACACACATTTACACCCACATTTACACACAGATTTACACCCACATTTACACACACATTTACACACACATTTACACCCACATTTACACCCACATTTACACCCACATTTACACACACATTTACACACATTTACACACACATTTACACCCACATTTACACACACATTTACACACACATTTACACCCACATTTACACCCACATTTACACACACATTTACACACACATTTACACCCACATTTACACCCACATTTACACACACATTTACACACACATTTACACACACATTTACACACACATTTACACACACATTTACACCCACATTTACACACACATTTACACACACATTTACACACACATTTACACCCACATTTACACACACATTTACACACACATTTACACACACATTTACACACACATTTACACCCACATTTACACACACATTTACACCCACATTTACACACACATTTACACCCACATTTACACACACATTTACACACACATTTACACCCACATTTACACCCACATTTACACCCACATTTACACCCACATTTACACACACATTTACACCCACATTTACACACACATTTACACACACATTTACACCCACATTTACACCCACATTTACACCCACATTTACACACACATTTACACACATTTACACACACATTTACACACATTTACACCCACATTTACACCCACATTTACACACACATTTACACACACATTTACACACACATTTACACACACATTTACACACACATTTACACACACATTTACACACACATTTACACACACATTTACACCCACATTTACACACACATTTACACACACATTTACTACAGAAAAATACTAACCAGGAGTTCCACAAACCCACTGCGGGACACTTCAGGTCGTTATGAAAAATGTTTATTTAAATCTTTTCTAAATGTAAATCTCTGTTTTCTGCTCCAGGACGACTATATCCCCTACCCCAGCATCCAGGAGGTACGCCAGATGCCCTCCCACAGCCTTATCCCCGTGTGTCAGATGCCCTCCCCATAAAAGCAGGACTAAACCAGGACTAAACCAGGACTAAACCAGGACTGAACCTGGACTAAACCAGGACTAAACCAGGACAAGACCAAGGCTGAACTGGGACTAAACCAGGACTGAACCAGGACTAAACCCGGACTAAACCAGGACTAAACCTGAACTAAACAAGGACTAAACCGGGACTAGACCAAAGCTGAACTGGGACTAAACCAGGACTGAACCAGGACTAAACCAGGACTAAATCAGGACTAAACCAGGACTAAACCAGGACAAGACCAAGGCTGAACTGGGACTAAACCAGGACTGAACCAGGACTAAACCCGGACTAAACCAGGAATAGACCAGGATTAAACCAGGATTAAACCCAGACTAAACCAGGACTAAACCAGGACTAAACCAGGACTAAACAAGGACTAAACCGGGACTAGACCAAAGCTGAACTGGGACTAAACCAGGACTAAACCAGGACTAAACCAGGAATAGACCAGGATTAAACCCAGACTAAACCAGGACTAAACCAGGACTAAACCAGGACTAAACCAGGACTAAACCAGGACTAAACCAGGATTAGACAAAGAATGAACTGGGACTAAACCAAGGCTAAACAAGGACTGAACCAGGGGCAGAATCAGATGCCCTCCCAGTGTGTCAGATGCCCTCCCTGTGAGTCAGATGCCCTCCCCGTGTGTCAGATGTGCGTCAGATGCCCTCCCCGTGTGTCAGATGTGCGTCAGATGCCCTCCCCGTGTGTCAGATGCCCTCCCCGTGCGTCAGATGCCCTCCCTCACTCTCCACCTGCTCTTCCCAGGTGCTGCAGAGGGGGGCGCCGTTCCCCCAGGTGGTGCGTCCTCAGTTCGGGGGCTACTGGATCGAGGAGGGCGCAGAGGAAGCCGCCCCGGGGGATCGTGGGATTGAAGAAGCGGGGCAGGACGTGGCGCGGGCCTACAGGAAGTACTTCGTAGGACGGGTACGGACCTTTAATCATCCATGACCCAGACTGTTCTCGCGGAGATAAATCTGACACTTTTCCGCTCGGGTTCGTTTTTTCACTTAGATAAAGAAAACACCTGAAACTAGGGTGACCAGATTATAAAAATACTAAACTGGGACACACCGGGGTTGGGAAGTTTGGTATAAATAAAAGTGAAAAAGCGGGTAACATTGTGCAATCTCGTGTCAGTCATAATCTGAGGGACTTCTGAAACTGCATTTTTTTTGCTTTATGGTAAAACAAATGACCATTTATGCTCCTCTTTACTGTTGGTGGGGATCCAATTAGTCAAATCCTGTTTTAGTCCTGGTTTAGTCTAAAGGCCACCACACACTACAGGAAAATGTGCCTGATTTTGGCTGTGATTTCTTTGTGTCTTGTGTCTCCGTGTGCGATTTTGAAGCCGCTGCTCCTCATGTGTGGATTCGGTGTCAGATCATGTTTTTACAATACTATTCGGGCTTACTACTTCATTTACGTCACCGTTTTACTCGGGATTGGTCCACACGATTTTTACTCCCAAATACACTGACGCACGTTTTTACTTTTCGGACACGTTATGATTTACATATATCGTTTTTCTTCGGGTCGGTCCCTTCAATCTTTTACACTCAAATAAAATGACGCGCTTACTTACTTTTCGGACACGTTATGATTTACATATATCGTTTTTCTTCGGGTCGGTCCCTTCAATCTTTTACACTCAAAATAAAATGACGCGCTTACTTACTTTTCGGACACGTCAAGGTTTTGTGTAAGACGGTTTTACCGATTTTACGTCTTCTACACACTGCTTGTTAATGAGGCAATCGGCCCCCTTATTTCTAATATCTACTATGCGTACCTTTACCACTAATAAATATCAGACCAGTATTCGATCTTTGGAAACGTAGCCTTCACGAAAACTTTGGGGTGCCTCATTACAAGTTTCCTGACCGGAATGACCCTAGTCGGAGTGGCCAGTTCCTTTCGGATCCTTCCTATTAGACTCACCTATTTTTATTTTATTTTTGTTATTATTATTTTATCACTTTTTTCTATTTATTTTTATTATGAAAGAAAAATAATACAATAAATATATAACGATATATAGTTAATCACTTGAGGATAACTAACGAACCTAATTATCTGAGGGTCAACAGACTTCCGTTAACCTTGGGACAGGATTTATCAACGCGCCCGCTTCCCTTTAATCAGACACGACCTAGTTTTACGATACCCTGTCCCTGTTCGGGCGCCATGTCGAAGCTTACGCTGCGTAATAGCACGGGAGCCTTTTAATAACTCCCGGGGTGAGAGCTCAGTTTATACTTCTGAGAATAATCCTATTGCTAATGTTTTATTGTTAACTAATTAGTCTTATTATAGAATTACCAGGGATGGAGTTTTTAGGTTCTCGAAATACCTGTATGATAATTTAATTTGCCCTATGACCTCTTTTATCATGCCAAGTACTACGCCCTGTTCACCCTAAACACAATCTACTCACATAGGTCATTCGACAACATAAACCATGCTAATATTCTCACTGATAACTCTGATCTCTGTTACTTTTGGATCATATCCCCTTTTTTATATCCTGTACCTTTTATTATCACTGATTAAATTATTTTTAAATAACTTTGATTTCACCACTAATTACTCTAACCTTTTTTATTTTATATCATATTAAACTGATATTGATATTGCCACTTAATTATCACTGACCGCCACTTTAACAGAATGAGTCTTGCTGAGATTACCACCAACCCCTGACCTTTCGATCATCTTAAAGTTACAGTTGCAATTATTTTAATCTCTCTCAGTTCTGAATCATACCCTAAATTAATACCAACAAACAATTCAATACTTAACCCATAATCAGAATAACTGACCTTATATTTAATCTTTCTCAATTCTGAATCATACCTTAAATTAATACCAACAAACAATTCAATACTTAATCAGAATAACATCAACAATGATTCAAAGCTTAGACTACACAGTTAATCAGCATTAATATTGCTACTCTTTCATGTAAATTCATACTCACACTGTCTCAGATGTGACGACCACGAGGATGTGATGTGTGTGGCAACTCTGGACTTGAAGTCCCACCAGACAATGAACACAGATGAAATCAATTCAGGGAGCAAATACTCGTTTCAAGAAATATTTATTTCCCTTACACAAGATAAACATCTGGTCGTCTGAGAGGTCTTACCGATTTCTTAAGGTGTTCTAAAAGATGAAGTGAGAGTAAATGACCAAGTTTAGTTAAGAGATTTAGAACTTTTTACGAAGTTCCCAACAAAACCTCAAAGGTCCTCTGTCCACTACTCGGTTGCACCTAACCGTTAGGTTATTCAGACTAATTTAGGTTGTCCAGAAATGCAACTTTTCGTGAAAACACACTTCACCCAATAGAGCTCACCTCACCCCAAAAACCAAGGGCAATTACCTTACCGGGCCAATCACCTGCGTACATCAGTGGTACAAGTGGCAAAAGGCCGAAGACTATTCTCAGACTCCAGCTTTTATTGAGCCCCGCGCCGGTAAACACCCACCGGTCCTTAGGCTCAACCAATCACAAATTAAACATCTTTCATGGCTTTACATCATTACACTCTATCACAGGTCACATGTCACAAGTTTCAGGTGGTTTTCATCAACGGATTCAGTCTAGACTTCTTGCTGGTTTTCACTCAAGTAAGGTTACTTTGTGGTTAACACCTCTGCTTATCTTTAGCTTATGCATGCAAAAACTACAAAAGGGTTCAAAAGTTCAGTTACAATATGCATAATATAAAATCAGAAGATGAATAAAAATGAATAATAAAAATGAATAGAACAATAAAATGAATAATGAATTTAATTCATGAGTATTAAAATGAACAATAAAATGAATTACATCATGAGATCTCACAATTATCATTAATGGAATCAAAACAGAAAAATATAAAACTCAAAATAAAATAACTTTTCCCTTTTTGTCATTCGTCAGAAAGAAAGAAATATAAAAATCTCATTCGCACCTCATAACAGATCAGAACCACCAAACATCAACAACGTGACTGAAACAGACGATAAAACAGAGTCAGGGGCAGAGGAGCGACGGACACAGAGACGCAACAAACAAACTCGGGATACAGCGAAAATAAAGACTTTATTCATCACCTAATGTAAAGTGGAACATTTAAAGTGCAGCGTCTGATCCACATTATCCATAGAAATTGTCTTCCACAAATAATGACCCCAGTCCACAAAACGGCGCTATTAATCCAGTTTGAGTCGTTCTTTGAAAGTAAAAAGTCGAGATAGTTCCTCATGTGTGTCTGTTTACATTCACACAGCGTGCGGTGAAGCTGCAGATCAGCCACAGTGACTCTACTTCCTGTGGACTTTGTCGCCTCTTTTAAGCTTTAAAAATCCTGTATCTGAAGTATTGCTCCACATTTCACACATAATAATAACACAGTTTTGACTTGTGTCTAAACTGGAAGTGCAGAGCTCTGATCTTTGAACACTTCAGAGTCTCAGAGCGAGTGGTTTTACTGCAGACAGGAAACAGCTGACGCCATCACAGCCTCACAGCTTTATATCCGGTGGTCCTCACACAGATCCTGCTGCAGACTGTGAGATCGGAGATTTTAAGTCTCATAAGATTCTCCTCATGTCAGTGGTGTGCGCATTTTGTCGCATGTTTAAAAATCGTTTAGTGTGTAGTGGCCTTTAGTTTAGTCCTGGTTTAGATCAAATTGGTCAAAAATAGGGACACCGGAGTCATTTCTTGTTTAAAACTGGGACAAATCAATGGTTTTGGATAAATCTGCTGGGACACGGGACTCAAAACTGGGACTGTCCCGGGTAAATAGGAACGTCTGGTCACCCTACTTAAAACAGAAATAAAGTCTTATGAAGTATTATAAAGCAACAACGAGTCCGTGTTGACGTTCCCCTGCAGAAACTCAATGTTTACGCCGACACAATGAGTTTTATAGCCAAACTATGGTGGGAGGCCATGGTTTAGACTTGGCACGTTGCACAGTCCAATCAGACTCTGTCCGAGGTGTTATCAGGGTAACAAGTCCTGACAACAGGCCTATCAGGAGCTCTTGTCCTACTCAGTTAATTTATGTGGCGAGACTATTAAAAACTCAGGCCAGATCGAATTTCCAAGTGCAGGTGGATTTACTGTGCCAGTGTCCAAAGCGCCAAAAAAGAAATATTTGCAGTGAGCAAAATGTCCAACAAGTATTTACAACAGAAGAAAAATGGGTAGAGTTCAACTTTGACTCAGCACGTTACCCCCTCTGTAACCGGGGCAGAGTGACAGGCAGAAACAGCTCCCTTTGCTCCTCCCACTGAGCATTATATAAGAATCACTGTAGAAATAAACAATTTAATGATATACCTACATTGTGTATTCTTCATATGACAAATTAATCTGCATTAAATGACAAAATAATGGCTTAATAATGTGTAAAAAGTCGTGCATCACATGGTCAGCACCTCCTATTTCAGCTACCGGGAAATAGTGGCTCAGCTCAGAACAATAAGAGCTGCATGTCGGAATAAAGTATTCTAACGCGCTCACGTGTGCACGCTTGGCGGAATAATAGCGGAGGAGAGAGGAGGAAATATATTTATTTATTTATTTATAGCGCACACGGCGTGGATGGATGAAACAGCGGGGAAAACGGGGAGTGAACGGCTGTGCGCAGGATGAATCAGCATGTGTGTGCGCAGCCAGTGCAGACTGCGGGTACGTTTACGGGGAAAACGCCACCTAGAATCACAGACAGACTGACTCCTTCACAGTTTGCGATTAGATTGATTGGGATATGATGCATTTGCCTTGAGTCTCGCAGCTGTGATCAGAGTCCTTATCTTCACCTCGGGACAATAATGAACTATAGAAGTGGTTATACAAGTAGCTGAGCCTAGTTATTTATCCTAACAATCGATACTAAAACTAGCATCAAAACTAGACACTCATTTGAGCAAGTATCAATACTAAAAAAGTCACATTTACAGGAGAACTGAAGCTTTCCTGAATAGTTTTACAATGATCTTGAGTTGTATCAGAACAAGTATAAGAGCAGATAGACGAGTAAACGCCCCTGGAGCACTGAGGAATTACACAGAAATAAAGACACATGAGAATAGAAAAGAAAATATAGTGATTTAAAGTAGAAAATCACATTTTATGCAGAGGATAGTGCAGGTCTTCGGGCTACGGCTCCTTTCTCTGTGCCCTTTGGCGACAGGAGCTGCTCGGTCTGAACTAAATCTCAAATTTAACACTAATTTGAAAAAGTGACTAGTTTTAGGGGTCCGTCCGGAGGAGCTGGAGGAAGTGGCTGGGGAGGAGGAAGCTTGGGAGCCCCTGCTTAGACTGCTGCCCCTGCGACCCAGCCCCGGATAAGCGGAAGAAGATGGATGGATGGACTAGTTTTAGGTTTTACGCAGACGTGTCTCTCCAGCTACACTGATTTACTCCCCGGGCAAAGTTTCTTATGCTGCTCCCACCACGAAACTGCCCCGTCCTCCCAGGCCTAGGACCGGCGCTGTCTCCAACCCTGAGTTTCCTTTAGTCTTGTGCTCAGTTTGATAAGGGCTTATATTTTGTAGGAGCACCTGAACTTCTGCAGCTCCTTTGGCCCCACGGGGCCCCTTCTGTTGTCTGTGAGACACGAGGCCAGTGACCAGGAGTTTATACACGTCATCATCAGGTAAGACCGAAACCGAGGGCTAGACCAAGACTAGACTAAGGACTAGACCAGGGACCAAACCAGGGATCAGAACTAAACCAGGACTAAACCAGGACTAAACATCTTTCATTTTTCCTGATTCTTTCAGGTCTAAAGAGAAAAGTATTTACCATCGTCTGTCTCTGAGCGAAGTCCCCGAAATCCCCAGTGTCCCTGAACTGGCCCAGGTCTGTCTCACACACACGTCTCTAACACACTCTAACACACACACACACACACACACACACACACACACACACACACACACACAGACACACACGTCTCCACTTCATTATACGTCTATAAAACTGTTCTTATTCCATGTTTGTGTTGCAGTTGCTGAGCCCTGAGGCCGGGACTCAGCGCTTCTACCCCGTCCTCTTCCCAAAGGTCAGATTCTTCATTTTTCATTTTTAAACATGTTTTAACTCACTCTATATGATCCTGGGGTTTTTATTTTTGTAAGATATAAATATTAATTACAGACAAATGAGATGCCTTCTTTTACGGAGGTCTCTCCCGCTGGCTCTAGCGACAGGTTTGATTGTCAGAGATGCTAAGCGTCCACCACAGAACTATAATAAAATCTGGAAGATGAATCCAAGATGGCGCCGTATTGTTTTCAATGGTCTGTGCTCATTGGCGCATGACCCCATAAAAGTCAGAGCGCAAGCTGCTGGAATGGAGCTAGCGTGGGCTCAGAGCGGGGCTAGGCTCTTACAAAGTTGATTTTTAGGTGCTTTGATGATTTCATATTGTTCATATTGTAACAATACAGAAGAATCCCTACAAAATCCGACCTTTATGAAAGCTGCGGATGCCCTGTCAGCTGAACACGGGCAGGTTGATGTCACAAAAAATGCTTTGTGCAACTATGGGAGAATTGTTTCTGGGCTGCAGCTGCAGTACCTCGCTCAGCCACACGTCAGTTTGCAGTCACGGATAGAGGTGTGCCTTATCCAGCTCTTATTATACATCCATGGCGTCTGCTCCCTGATAAACCAGCAGTGCGGGCAGGAAGAGGCCTTCAACAATCTTGCTTCTGATTGGCTCTTTGGTTGCTATGATACTGGGGGTGGAAATTCCAGATATTCGTCCTATACCTGTCAGCCATGATGAGCTTCATTTGACTGAAGCTGAGCGCTGTGGGTGACGTTACTCACTTGCTTCACTTCTTTATGTCTCTGATGAGGACAGAGGTCTTATTATAGCTCCATGATAATAAAAATGTATTATCAGCTGAGATTGGGGCCAGGCGGAGCTGTTTTTGTGTTTTTGTACGGCCTGTAACTCCACCTCCCTCCCCGCCCCTCGCTGCTGTATTGTATTAGTTGTATTTTTTGTTCTGGTCCCACATTATGCTCCCCACAGGAGGATGGTCTGGGATCTGTTTCGTTTTATTTTTTCTCCTCCTCTTCTCATGTTATGCTGTATTGTTTTTCTTAAATGTGCACTTGAGGTAAGGCAGCAACACCTGAATTTCCCCTTCAAGCGATAAAATAAAATATTTACCTGTCTGTCTTATCAAATAAACCTGTATTTGTCCCATGAGGAAACAGTACGGAGCTGGTTTTGATTTGAAGACCCACAGAGTGTTTTCCAGAACCATTACATCATTCTTCATTCACACTTTAAATTCCCTGATTCTTTTGTTTTGTTCCAGGCATCTGAACTCATCGTGAACTTCGACGAACACGAAGTCAACAGCACCTTTAAGTTTGGGGTGATTCTGCAGAGGTTTGGACAGGTCAGAGTTAAATGTTATGTGATATAATTGTTTAATATAAGCTGTGGTTGTGGGAAGGTTCTGGCTCTTTAAAGCTATTTTTTTTTAGTTTTCAGCCATATAATGTTGTTCCCTCCTCAAAAACACTCCTGAAGTGGTTTATAACTCATCCATGCATGTTTATGTGTTATGTGTTTGCAGTTAATGCCCCACAGAAGTAAAATACCCCACAGAAGTAAAATACCCCGTCTTTAAACCTTTCATTGTGTTTGTTTTCAGGTGACCGAGGAGGAGCTGTTCAGTAACACAGAGGAGACCGAGGCCTTCAAAGAGTTTCTGTCTCTGATCGGACACACAGTGGAGCTGCAGGACTTCAGCGGGTCAGTCCTGGTTTAGTCCTTGTTTAGTCTTGGCTCAGACTCACTCTCTTGCTGGTCTCTGGTCCTGGTTTAGACCTGGTTCAGTAATGGTTCAGATCCAGTCTCTCTCTCTCTGGTCTCTGGTCCTGGTTTAGTCTCAGGTCTCTCTCTGGTCTTGGACAGGTTCCGGGGGGGTCTGGATGTGGTCCATGGTCAGACCGGGTCTCAGTCGGTCTACACGGTGCACAAGGATCAGGAGGTGATGTTCCACGTCTGCACCAAACTGCCCTACAGCCCCGGAGACCCCCAACAGGTATGACCCCCGTGTGACCCCCATGTGACTCTGGTGTGACCCCTGACCCCAGTGTGACCCCAGTGTGACCCCGGTGTGACCCCGGTATGACCTCACGTCCTCTGCAGTTCAGAACTTGCCCAATTTTGAACCTTAACCGTATTGTCACATTTTTAGTCTACTGATCTGAAGGTTGGGGGTTCAAATCCCTCTTTCGACATAAAAAAAAAAAAACGGTTGAGCGATCAAATCCACTGACCCACAGGTCACTGGTATGATTCCTGCTCCCACAGATGAATGCTGCTGTTGTGTCCTTGGGCAAGACACTTAATCCACCTCGCCCCCATTGTCTGTGTACTTTAGTGTGTAAATGGGGAGTGGTTCCTTGTAATAACGGGCTTTGAGTTAAGGTGGAAAAGTGCTATATAAAAATGTGACCCTTTAAACTGAGCCCAGATACTTTGGAGAAACCTAATTTTTTGTTTGAATCAAACTGACTTTGCGAATATAAAGTGTTTTACTGATAAATACTTGCCACGCGTTGGTGAAAGTTCTGTATTTAAACTGTTAATGAAAGTTATAAAACACACAGGGCTCTATGGTTAAATTGACGCTTTTAGGGCGGAAGTGATTAAAAAAAAGCTGCGTGCGCATTTTGGCAACAGAAGTGTCATTGTTCCCCATTTATTCAGATTCATTCAGACTGAAGACGGACTGAAGAAGACAGAGATAAAAACATTTCCAGCACCAAAATGTCTGGTTGTTCTGTGTGTGTTTGTCAGAATTGATATTCTGCCGGCGGACTAAAGTTTTAAAGTTTTACTCACTGATCACACAAGAATCTGGCAGTCAGACACCGTTTGTCAAAATTCAGCTTGTTGAGGAAATATTCTCGATCTTTGGACGATAATTCTTTCGCACAGCTCGACAAGCTGCTGAGTTCTGCCGTACTTCTGTTGCCAAAATGCGCAACCGAGCCTACGTCATCACTGTTTACTCACACTAAAAGGGTCTATACCACAGTTTTCAGTTTCTAAGAATAAACTCTGTGAAAGAGTCAGACTTTGATGTGAATATGGTTCAGATTGTGTGGGGCAGCAGTAATGCAGCTGGTGAAGCGTTTGTCCACTGATCCAAAGGTTGGCAGTTTGAATCCCACTCTCGACATAGACGTCATTGGTGAGTGATCAAATCCACTGACCCACAGGTTGCTGGTGTGATTCCTGCTCCCACAGATGAATGCTGCTGTTGTGTCCTTGGGCAAGACACTTAACCCACCTCGCTCCTCGTGTCTGTGTACACTGGTGTGTGAATGTGTGTGTGAATGGGTGAGTGGTTCCTTGTTGTAAAGTGTTTTAAATGCCTTGAATTTGGAAATGTGCGATATAAAAATGTGACCATTTAAGACCATGTCCAAACTATGGCCCGGGGGCCAAATGTGGCCCTTAGACCAATTGTTTAGGCCCTCCGGCTTCCAGGTGAATTGACCCATACTGCTGTAAGTCGTACTTTTTACTGCATGTTTTTGAAATCCACCTTGATCAAGCAAATGTCGTGTGTCCTTTTGAGGTTCTGAGCCTGAACAAAGGTCTGGAGGGTCATTTAAACCTGTTAGAAATGAGTTGAATTACTCACTGTTTTGACCCTCAGTCTATGACCCTCGATCGGCCTCACACTGGTCTGTGTTTTAATATGTGGCCCTCGATGAAAAAAGTTTGGACACCCCTGATTTAAGATGAGACACACGTGACTACAGCCATAGAACATGAGATAAACACATTTAAAAGAGTTTCACAAGTTAAAGCTGGAGCTGGAGAACACTCATGAGGCCTAAATTATAGATAAATAAAACTGTTTAGGCGATTTTCTACAAAAAAGGTATACTACAAAAAGATTGTCCAAAATTTAAGATCCAAACACTTAAATCAATCAGAAAATGACTTAAAGGAGTGAAATGATCGGTCCATGTAGCAAGATCATTTTACTTGACACGTTATCTTAAAATAAGCTACATCTAGACGAGAATTAAGCAGTCTCAGAACTCATAAGTAAATAAGTAAATCTGAAAACAAGATGAATAACCTGATGTAAGTTTTAAAATCTTGGCCAAATCAGAGAAATTTACAGTGTGAGAGACTAACACTATGAAAGGGACTTGTTTAACAGCACGAGTCATCTCCCCTGTTGTAATTCTGCATAAGATTACCTTAAAATAAAGATCAGATTAAAGTCTAACAAAGCTTCAGACAGAGCAGTGCCTACAGTTAGCATCACACGCCCAGGGACTTTTCATTACATCAGCTGGAAAGTATCGATTCACATTTAAAACATGAGTCCCGTTTGTCCGGTCGCAGCTGCAGAGGAAGAGACACATCGGGAACGATATCGTGGCCGTGGTTTTCCAAGAGGAGCCGACGCCGTTTTCTCCGGACGTCATCGCCTCCAACTTCCTCCACGCGTATGTCCTGGTGCAGCCACAAGAGGGCGACGTCTACAAGGTCAGGGGAGGGTGAGGGGCTGGAGGAAGGGCAGGGAGAGAGTGAGAAAGGAAAGAGAGGGAGGAGGAGAGAGGAGGAAAGAGAAGGGGAAAGAGAGGAAAGGGAATAGAGGAGGAAAGAGGAGACGGAGAGACGTAGGAGGCAAAGGAGACAAAGAAGAGAGGAAAAAGGGAGGAAGGGTTAAGCCCCTTTCACACTGGAAGCTGATACAAAACCAATGCGCTTGCAAACAGTTTATCTGTGGGGAAATCGCCAGGGTTCATTATTATTCGCAAGGTATCATTATCACATTCGCCACGGCCTCGTCAAGTTCGCCATCCTCTGACGATTTTTTTGAAATGTTACAAAATTCATCAGTGGTCACCAAGAAAAATCCATTCAGTAAAGTTTCACCAAGGCATCGTTAATGTTGTCAAACTTTCACTATTGAATCGCTATTGATCATCAAGATGTCGTCAGTTCTTGTACTGGCGACATCTTGACGATTTAGTAGCGATTCAATAACAAAGACAAACGAACTCTCTGCAAACACTGTGATTCACATCTGAAAGTAAACCGACATCTTAATGAATAGATGAGCTTCTGGGCTACGTCACAGAAGAGCTGCGCACACAGCCGAGCTGCAAAAGACACAACAGACAGATCACGGCCGAGCCATGGATGTTTTTTATTATAGCTCTATGGGCAGAGGCAGGAGAAGCGTCTATTCCCCCTGGAGCCGGAATCAGTCCATCCTCTGAGCCGGGACCTTTGCCAGTGAACGAAGCTTCATCTGTCCCACAACAGCACCTCCAGATCCTCCAGTTCATCCAGACACGTCAGTCAAGAAGGAACCGTCCGAGGCCCCACTTAATTCCCACTGTTTGACTGACGAAGAAGAAGTGGAACTCACCGAATGGTCCAGAGATCATCCTCATGTGATTCATGTCACCAGTACTTCGCAAAGCAGTCGCCAAGTTGCGAAGAGGTCGTTATTGAATCGCATCCACATCACAAGTCCTTGCCGATAGTTTGTCTGCAGTTGTCAGTATTTGTTAATGTTCGTCAAGATATGGCTGTAAGTTCGCGGTAACAACATCTTTGCATCGCAGCCACTTCGTCAAGACATCGCAGAGTGTTGCAAAGTATCGTTAACAGCTCGTAAATATATAAGAGAGGAATACTTGTGATGTCTTGACGAGGTGTTTGCGATATTGCGGTCGCCAACGTATCGCAAATACATCGGCAGCCAGTGTGAAAGCGGCTTTAGGATGAGACAGGGAAAGAGAGGAAGAAAAAAGACAAGTGAGGGACAGAGAAGGAGCTGAAGGTTTGTGCTGATGTGCAGTTCTCCTGTGCTCCACCAGGTGTCAGTCACAGCTCGAGAAGACGTCCCGCCCTTCGGCCCCTCGCTGCCCAACCCCCCACTCTTCCATAAGGTCTTTATAAAACAGTCCGAGCGCCTCCTGCTGGTGAACACGTGACACTAACCCTCTGTCTGCTTAGGGCTCAGAGTTCAGAGAGTTTCTTTTGACCAAACTGATAAACGCGGAGAGAGCCTGCTACAAGAGCCAACGCTTCGCCCGCTTAGAGGTGAGTGCCATACATCCCCCCCCCGCAGCTGTGGGAACTCAGGAAAATGTTTTATCGAGTTGAAAAATGCACCTGAATGCAGCACAAGTCGGAAAAACAGCTTGATAACTTGGGCCAAAACCGTTTGCCCAAGTTCAGCACTTGTCCTCACTGCTCTGAGGAGTGATGAATGAAAAACCAGCTGATTTATGTATTTCTCCGACACATTTGAGCTTGTTGACTAATGGTTTTTACATTTAAGGGTTTACTGTCAGTTATCCACATCATAAGAGCAACAGATCTGCACAAGAAAGTTTAATTAATTACCCCTAACTTTAATGAGCAAAAGTAAATAAATAACCCAAGGCTTAGAAGACTAATAGCAACAACAATAGAGCCACTTAAAAACAGAAACAAGTCCGCTGACTCCTGCTATAGAAAACTCTAGAGCCCAATGGGAGCTGACGTCACTGTAAACGTCATCGCAGTAAATGGGAGAGCGTCAAAAAACAAAAGTAAAACTTATTAATTATGTTAATACAGTGTTTTTGGCAAATATAGCATTTTCAAAACAATGAATCAGGGTCTCCAACCTTTAGCTCAGGAGCTACCAGGAGCTCTCCACCCGCTTTAAAGCAGAGTCCTGCACAGGTCTGATTTTGACAAACCGCACCCGCCCGTACCCGTCATACCTCAATCCACACCCGACCCGTTTTCCGACAGAATTGAAATAAAATTCCACACCTGATCGACCTGCTATAAATACAAACCAACACCCGAACCAAACCCGAATGAAAATCAGTCCGAGAGCCAAAAAAGAGCCACAACTTTGTACTCTCCACTCGCTAATTTTCTTTTCAGCTCTTCGGGAGTCATTTTGAACTGCAGGACATTGCAAGGTTTGAAAATGAAAGTGGCAGAGATTTCTGGAAATGCACGTTTGAGCAAAAACATATTTAATCATCTTGTAAAAACAACGGCATTTTTGCATTTCACTAAAACACAGCCCTGTTTTTTGTTCGCACGTGATGTTTTGTAAACCGCAGATTAGTCCCGCGCTCTCCTGCGTCTGACACAGCACAACATTTTTCACCTGTTTCATTAAAATTTGCAGTTCTCCCGTTGGGTGTCCGCAGGTACCCGAACCCGTGCAGGACTCTGCTTCCAAGTAGCTCGCCGAGGGGTTTCAGAATTATATGTATTGTGCTGAAATGAACTACAAATGTTGTTAATTAAATGCCCATTACCCGTATATCTGTGTCATTTTATGCCAAACTCTGTGCAAAAGAATAAGTGGATAAAGATTTGTTTCTTTGGCATCTAAGTGTGCCCCGCTAAGGCTGTGGCTCTTTTACTCAATATTTCGTGAGCACTAAAATGAGTCGCTCTCTGGCAGTTTTGTGTTGTAAATGTAGCTCACCGGAGGAAAACGTTTGGAGACAATAAATCGTAACATGATCTAAATATGTTATGTTTTCACCGTTAATTCCCCGCTGAAGTAAAAACCGCTGTGTTGTTTTCGTGTTTTGAGGAGAGGACTCGAGCGGCGCTGCTGGACTCTCTCCTGGACGAGCTGCAGACCCGCTCCCAGTGCATGCTGGGAGTGGGGCCCCAGTGCTTGATGGGCGTGTCGGAGGAGGAGGGGCGGAGCGAGAATGGACACGCTCACGGACACGCCCACGGAGGCCTGCTGGAGTCACTGAAGGTGAGCGCCTCCTGCTGGACGTCAGGATGTGGTTCACCCGCCTCCTCAGCTGTCAATCACACCGCTGAGGAGAACGAGCCAATCAGCAGCCGGCCTTCCTCTGATGGGCGGGGTTAAACAGACGAATCAAGGAGAGGTCACACGAGCTGTCAGATGTTTTATTTAAAGTCCCTGTACTTGATCTTTACTTTCCTGAAAACAGAATGAGTCCATTTTAAACGTTTGCAGTGGTGCAGAGTTAATCCTCACTCACCTTATGATTCGGAGCATCCGAATTATTCAACACGATGAGTTTAAAAGTGCTTTTCACAACATTAGAGTTTTGCCCTCATGGTAAAGCTAACAACAACTAGCCTGCTAACGCACACTTCCTGATTCTCGGGTAACAAATCTATTTATACGTAGATGCAGGGAGTACAGGGAATGTAACGATATCCAAATCTCTTGATACGGTATTTTTGGTAATTAATGGTTAGCCTGATTCATCAGCCAGTTTCACTTGGTGGAAACCGTCTGACTTCACAGCATTAGGATTCTTTCACTCGACGGTCGGCAGGTGCTTTTTTATTTAACCAATCGCTGCTATTTGGTGGTGACGTCTGTAATGCGCCGGCACAACTGCAAATCCCCTAAGAAGGGCAATAACGTCTTTCCCCTCGATAAAATTCACCAAACATTCTCTGTTCCGGCTTTAAATCCTCGATGTCGGGAATCGTCGCCAACACAAAATGTCTGGCTTCGTCTACATCCATCTGGACACTTTGTTTCCTGTTGTGCTGGACACAAAAGGACCCAGAGGCGCTGGAGTTTGACCAAATGCATTCTGATTCCTGACCTAGTCGCTGGAGAGAAATGAAACTGGGCAGAGGCACTAGGTGTGCGATATTTATTGTGATACTTTGTGGAGGCAAAAACAAAACTGTGAATCTGCTACTTTTTCCTCTAAAAACGCCTTCACAAGACTTAACCCAAAGAATGAAGATTTCAAAGTGCTTAGAACAGTTATTTCTTCATGTCGTCTGCACTGAAACCGAGCAAAGGATCATGGTCTATGTAGTTCCCTCTGTTTTTTTTAGCTATTTCTGCATCAGAACTATTCATTTAAGCAAAGAGACTTGTGATTCGATATATTGTGATGGTCACGATATTATTGTGAGACCTGAGACGATACGATATCACCAGATTTACGTTATTGTTACGTCCCTAGTCCAAACGCTCCAGGCTGGTAGAAGGACTCGCCCAGACTGAGGCAATAACCTTCAGATTCTATTATAGTTTTATGCGCCGAACGCTGCAGGTGACATGACCCTCGCTTAGTCCACTTTTTTAGACTTTCTGTAGAAAATGTGTGTATGTGTCTATCTGTGGTTTTAGGCACTAGCAGCACAGGTTCAGTTGTGATTGTAGTAATTTGTTTTAAACTGTAAAAGCGCCGACTACATCCAATTCCTTTCATTTAACTTTTATTTAGTGTATAATAAAACTAATATTAAAACTAGATTCTCCTGCAGTCAAGACGCTGTTACTCTGAAAATCTCTGTTTTCCTCCTGAGACACGCCCACTGCTCAGGACTTAGTTTCCGGTTTTATTTTCTTAAAGCGGACCTATTGTGCTTGTGTCTGTTTGCAGTTTGTAGTATACAGTACAGTAATCTTATTTTGCTGGCTTATTCAGTTTATTTAGAGCTGCTTATACACACATGATACATTTGTACTGGGGCAAGACACGTTTTGCTCAGATACACGGTGAGACTCAGGACCTCTGAGTGTTTCTGCTTCAGCCTCGTGTCTGTGCTGTTTCTCAGAGGGCGATGAGGGGTCGCAGCGTCTCCATGGAAACGATGTCGAGAGGACGCTCTGAGATGCCGTCCAGTCTGAGCGTCTCCAACGAGGTTTGATTCAGAGGCCCTCCCTCCCTCCTGTGTGCCTGTGTGTCAGATGCCCTCCCTCCTGTGTGCCTGTGTGTCAGATGCCCTTTCTCCTGTGTGTCAGATGCCCTCCCTCCCTCCTGTGTGCCTGTGTGTCAGATGCCCTCCCTCCTGTATGCCTGTGTGTCAGATGCCCTCCCTCCTGTGTGCCTGTGTGTCAGATGCCCTCCCTCCTGTATGCCTGTGTGTCAGATGCCCTTTCTCCTGTATACCTGTGTGTCAGATGCCCTCCCTCCCTCCTGTATGCCTGTGTGTCAGATGCCCTCCCTCCCTCCTGATGTGTGTAGAATCCCTCAGTCGAATCCAGGGCAAAGGAGAAGTTCAATTTGTGAACTGGACAAACGTTTTTTTGGTCGAATACGTTTTGCAGCTGCTTCTTCAGCTCTCGTCAGACGCTGGTGAACCCTCTCTTAGATCTGCCTGAAAGGCAGGAACTAACTACTCTGAAACTACTCTGAAACTAACACGCCTGCTTGTTTCTGTTGGGCCTGTTGAACTAACGCTGAGGCCCCGTCTGCACTCGTACATATTCGAGTCGTTTTCGTTGCGGATGCAGTGTTCGTCCACACTAATCCGAAAACGGCTCCAGAGACGGAACGATCTGGATACGCCAGCTCCCACGGATTCGCCTGAGTACGGATCTGAGCTGGCACCGTGTGGACGCCTGAAAACACTGCGCTGGCATCGGGGCTCTAGCTGCCGTTCTTATTGAACCGTGTCACTGTGACTAACTCCTTCCTGATTCGCTGTGGATATTTAATCAAACTCTCTTGTGCAGATCTTAGCCAGAGAATTGTTTTTTGAGTTAAAGAGGCCAGTTTGAGTTAAAGAGGCTGTTATTGCTTGTCTCCCATCTACAACTCCATCCTCAGATCTAAAACAAAACAAATAAAAAATAGCGTCAGCCAGGATAGGTTCAGAGGTGTGAAAAAAGCTCCCATCAGGCGAAAGAATGATTCTGCTAATATGACCCCACACTCAGTACAGACCAGTAACAGTTTCAGAGTAAATTCAGTGTAGTGAGCGCCCCCTGCAGGCAGATTTAAGGCAGTGTCCTCCAGCGTCTGACCAGAACTGAAGAAGCAGCTTGGATGAACTGCAAAATGTATTCGACCAAAAAACTTTAGTGCAGATGACAAATCTCCTTTGCCTCCCGTGCTCTTATATCCCTGTGTATCAGATGCCCTCCCATGCTCTTATATCCCTGTGTGTCAGATGCCCTCCCATGCTCTTATATCCCTGTGTGTCAGATGCCCTCCCATGCTCTTATATCCCTGTGTGTCAGATGCCCTCCCATCTTGCTGTATCTCTCCCATCCTTCTGTATCACTGCAGTGTTAGACTGAGATGGTGACACTAGAGACTTTTTCTCTAGTTAATCTGCAGATGTTGTGTTGTGGTTGGAGAAATACAGGAATGATCAGGGGAAGAAACATGAGTGGATTTCATCTCTTCTTTCCTTATCTCCTCGCCTCCTCTTTCTTTGTCCCTTCTCTCCTCTATCCTCATTTCATCTCCTCGTCTCTTTCCTCGGTTCCTCAGCTGAGTTCTGGTTCTCCTATGAAGCGACGTTCTGGATTATTCCCTCGTCTTCTCAGCGTGGACAGTCAAACAGACAGACACCGGAGGTAAGACCACCGACCGGGACTGAACCAGAACTAAACCAAGACTAAACCAGGTCTAAACCAGGTCACAGAAACCGGGTCTAAATGGGGCTGAACCAGGTCTGATCCAGGCTCTTCAGTGGAGTGTTTTTGCTGCGTCTCATTTGGACAAACAGACGTCATTCACCTCTTGAGTCTGTTATCTGCAGCTGTCACTTTTATCCAGAAATACCTGTGTCGCTAACACTAATCTGGGACTAAACTGGCTCCAGCTCATGCTCACACATTTTAGAGACTTTATTTATTGTGTTTAAAATAGGGCGACCAGAATTTCAAAATAAGAAACTGAGACATGCCTGTTTTTTTGGTGGTTGGTAATAATAAAATTGTGAGTCGAGTGTGTAATTAAGGAAAATTGTTATGCAGAGACTATTCGTGACTCAGTTTAGTCACATTTTATTTGTGTTTTGGTCGTTTTTAAGCAGATTTTATGCATCTATTTACTGTTAGCATGTGTCAAATAGGTCAAAAGTTGGGACACCAGGGACATTTCTTGTATAAAACTGGGACAAATCTCTGGTTTTGGATAAATCTGCTGGGACAGGGGACACAGGGCTCAAAACTGGGACTGTCCCGGGTAAATAGGGACATCTGGTCACCCTAATTTAGGGCATTGTTACCGGGTATAGAACAAAACATAACATTATGGTTAAAGGGCCCTTATTATGCTATTTTCTGATCATTTTGTTACCTAAACTGTTATCTTGAAAACTACTGCTGCATGACATCATAAGGTGGAACAGAGCTATTTTCACCTACAGTGGACTAAATTCAACGAAACCTGGACTAAACCCAGACAAACATGGACTAAACATGGACTAAACATGGACTAAACATGGACTAAACATGGACTAAACATGGACTAAACACGTTGCAAAAAAGCTTGGCCAAATTATAAACACTTAAATCTATCAAAAAATGACTTAAAAGTTGTGAAATGATCTCGCTGCATGGACAGATAATTTTACTTGACAAGTTATCTTCAAATAAACAACCTCTAGACTAGAATGAAGCTGTTTCAAAACTAGTAAGTACATAATAAATCTGAAAACAAGATGAATAACCTGATATAAGTTTTAAATTCTTGGCCAGGTCAGAGAAATTTGCAGTGCGTGGGCTAAACCTGGACTAAACCTGGACTAAACCTGGACTAAACCTGGACTAAACCTGGTCTAAATGTTGTGATTGACAGTCTTCTGAGTGAACAGAGGAGCTTGGACCCCCACACCCTGGAGGAGACGACGGAGCAGGCGGCCTATCAGAGGTCTCCGGAGGCGGGGCTTAGGCACAGGTGAGCGTGTGCAGCAGGACTGGACCTGGACCTGGACCTGGACCTGAACCTGGACCTGGACTATGTTATAATGTTGTTTCCTCGTCACAAACAGACCTGGAGTTGTGTTTCGTTTCATTCGCACATGTTTAACACACAAACCTGCAGATTAAGGCTGATTTCTGATTTCAACAACAAAAAAAACACAGGATTTGCTCCACTGTGTGGCCTCGGTCTTGTCTCGGCCTTTAAAAGTCTTGGTCTTGTCTCGGTCTCAAAGGCGCTTGGACTCGTTGATATACTGTATATGAGCTAAAATAACTGTAAAATTACAAAGATGGTCTCGATTTGGTCTCGATTTGGTCTCGATGGGCCGTGGTCTCGGTCTTGGCCTTTAAAAGTCTTAGTCTTGTCTTGGACTCGACCACGTTTGGACTCGGTCTTGTCTCGGTCTTGAAGCCGCTTGGACTCGGTCTTGTTTAGATTTATAAAAACATTGATATATATGAGCTAAAATAACTGTAAAATTACAAAGATGGTCTCGATTTGGTCTCGATGGGCCGTGGTCTCGGTCTTGGTCTTGTCTCGGTCTCAGGACCCTGTGGTTTCGGACAGGTCTCGGTCTTGATTAGTTCGGTCTTGACTACAACACTAATAACAATAAAGCTCAGTCAATTTTGCGTAAGGATAGGATCAGATCTTTAAAGAAATCTCAAAACTTAATCCACAAATGTTGAACTTTTTCGTTATTGGTTTATCGTTATCTTCTAAAATCCTTTCACCTGAAAACAATCACGTCTTTGGTGTTAAATAATGGCACCACTTTCTGAAGCAATTGTGAAAAAAATATTTATTTATGGAGACAGAGAAGACATTGAACTTTGTGCCAGTTTTTGTTTCATGTGGATCGGCCAAATAACGACAGAAAAATAAACTGTAAACCAGGTCAACAAATCTACGTCTGACGATTAAACATTTTGTGCAGGAAGAAGGAAAGAATCTCCTCCTCCAACTCCTGCAGCTTCACCAGCCCCGAGGACCAGGTCTGAACCAGGACTGAACCAGGACTGAACCAGGACTGAACCAGGACTGAACCAGGACTAAACCAGGACTGAACCAAGACTAAACCAGTACTAATTCAGGACTAAACCAGGACTGAACCAGGACTAAACCAGGACTGAACCAGGAATAAGCCAGGACTGAACCAGGAATAAGCCAGGACTGAACCAAGACTGAACCAGGACTAATTCAGGACTGAACCAGGACTGAACCAAGACTGAACCAGGACTGAACCAGGACTGAACCAGAACTAAACCAAGTCTGAATCAGGACTAAACTAGGACTTAACCAAGACTAAACCAGGACTGAAGCCGAATTAAACCAGGACTAAAGAAAGACTGAAACAGGACTGAACCAGGACTAACCCCGGTCTTTCTCTCTCAGAACTCTCTTGCGGTGGACGGGGGGAGTCCAATCATCTGCCGAAGCCCCACAGGTTTGGTTTATTTGCGTTTTATTTTGGAGGAGTGCTGTTTCCTGTCTGCTCACGTGTCACTTCCTGTTCCAGAGAATAAAAACTCTCCCAGATCCAACCTGAAGTTCCGGTTTGAGCGTCTGTCCCACTCGGCAGCGGTCAGTCTCCAAACTCTTTAGAGCTTTATTCCATGTTGTAACATTCTCTCATCCAAAACGTGCCTGAAGAGGTTTGTGATGTTGTCTAGGCATGTTTGAGTCATCTAGCGATCTCTCTTGAGCCCAATTCAAACCCTCTTTAAGGTTAGCCGTAAGATTCAAAGCTCCGCCCACGCTCCCACGTGACAATTCTCCATAAAAATACCAAAACATGATACGAAACTGTGCACTACAACTTCACCTCAGGCCTCATAGCACCAAAAACAAAAGTGAAAATGATTAAACGTGTTAATAGTTGTCGGTTTTGGCAACTATAGCATTTTCAAAACAGCAAAAGGTAACACAGTGGTCTAACCCTGCGTCTATTGAATGTCGTAGTCAGTAAATCTGAGTCAGTTCTTTCGACATCCGTTGTAAATTCGTTCCATTGCAACAGTCGGGGAAAGTTTAATGTAACGTCAGGCATCTGTTAGCTTACAGTAACTGTCGGCGACTCAATTTTGGCTTGTGTTACTGTCAAATGGTGTGAAAAAAAAGTCGAAATGTCACTACAAAGTTTTTAGAGGACACTTTCTCTACACAAACACAACTTAACACATCAAAATGACGAAAAGACAGTTCTCCCCATTTACTGTGAGCGGTGACGTTTCTGCAGTGACGTGAATCCAAATGAGTTTGTGTTTCAGAACCTCGAAACATTGACTGGCCGTAGGGACAGGCAGTATCCAAATTTTGATACCATTAAACCTTCTCAGCATTTCCCCGGGGTTTACGGTATTACCGTGACTAATTCAGAATTATTCTGTATTATTTTGCACCTAAACCCTTCAGAAACAGAATCGCAGATTTATATTTGAAGATGAGGCACAAGTTCTGATCAAACCAAACTTTGCAGCGCGTTCGCACGAGCTGTTTTTATCAGCGCTTGTACTGTATGCAAATGAGCCATGCACTTTGAAGTTTGGTTTGTGTAAAACATAAACAAATGTGCCAAAGCTGCATTAAACACATTATTAATCAAAGTCTTAATGAGCGGAGCAATGTAAATGTAGAGCGGTGGAGAGGACCAATCACAGCCCTTATTGTCTGCGTCGCTTCCCGTCGCTATAAATAAATAAATAAATAAATTGTTCTTCACCGTCTCCTCCGTGAAAGTCTGACTTCGCCCTCGAGCGGGAACTTTCTCCTCTTCAGCGCCTCGTCCCCTCTCGACTCTCGGCTTCAATAAAACGGCTCCATCACAAACTTTTGGGCTCAATGTCGCACACGAAGCGTCAGTCAGGATTTTTTCTTCTTCCTCGCTGCGTGTGGATGGAAATCTCCGAGCGGAACCACGTTTGAAGAGGAGAGAGAGCGGAGGGGAGAAAGTCCTGTTGTGGTTTTAGGTTATTCAGATACAGATTTTTTTAAATATTTGATACCGTTGGTACTTTTTGATACTGCAGGATACCGTATTACCGCCCAACCCTAACTGGTCGTTCCACTGCACTTTCTCGAGGTGGAGATCGGTTTGCCCAGAGTCCCGAGCACAAGAGAACGCAGCAAAAATATGTTAATAACCCATGGAAGTCAAATATCCCCTCTTTAAATCTAACAGTTTAATTAGAATATAAAAATATACTTACTGAAAATGAAGACACAAAATGGCTTAAAAACAAAAAAAGCTGTGAAAGTGCCATAAAGTTTCATTAAATACATTAGAATATCAGGTTTTGCACAGTAAAATATAAATGCATTTGTTTCTGCAGGGACACTGAGGAGACTGAGACGTTGTGCCTTTGAGCAAAACACATCTGCCATTTACTCATAGACTGTCTATAGAAATGGATTCTGGGAGTGTGACGTCGCCCACAGCGTTCTGCTCCAGCCAAATGAAGCTCATCGAGGCAAATCTGAAGCAGATCCCCATATTTGGGATTCCGACCACGCGTATCATAGCAACCAAAGAGCCAATCCGGAGCGAGGCTGTGGAAAGTCACGCCCCTTCCTGTCCACAGCGCTGGTGTGGCGGGGGCCGACACTAGCGGGAGCGACCTCGGGGAAAGAAGGAATCCGATTTGTCCGTTATTATTAATGTTCATATCTTGATTTAGGGTAAAGTGACCAGACGTCCCTGTTTACCCGAGACAGCCCCAGTTTTGAGCCCTGTGTCCCTTGTACCAGCAGATTTATATAAAACCACTGATTTGTCCCAGTTTTATACCAGAAATGTCCCATGTGTCCCTGTTTTTGACCAATCTGACCCCGGGCAACAGTAAAGAGGCATAAATTGTCATTTGTTTCAATAAAATACAGAAAAGCTGCTTAACTCTTTAAAGTGGAACTCAGACACGTTTGAAGCTGAAGTCCATTTCTAGAGGTGATGAAATTCTGTCAGAAGCCAAAAAACGGCACAGATCAGTGTTTCCTCGGTGGAGATCTCACTGTGGCAGTGGGTCTGTCAAGGCAACAAACTAGTGCAGTGATGGGGGCAAGTTCTTAACTCTAAATGCCAACAGAGGGAAGTGTAAGGTGCTTATAAAGTTGTTTTCTAACGTTTCCAGACACTAATGAGTGAACCAGGCAGAGCGTTTTGTTTGTTAGACTCGTGGCTGTTGTCAGATGGGTTAAAGTGGTGTTCAGCTTCTTCAGTGTGAAGCAAATTGGTGTTTTACGTGGAAGTTCAGAACTTGCCCCCATCACTACACTAGTTTGTTGTCTTGACAGACTCACTGCCACAGTGAGATTTCCACCGAGGAAACACTGATCTGTGACATTTTTTGGCATCTGTATAAATTTAGGGCTTTAAGGGGCTTTAAAAATGACCAAAACACAAAGAAAATGTGACGATACTGAATTACCGAGTGCAGAACAATCTTCTTTACGCACTCATTTCACAATTTTATTATTACCAACCAAACCAAGAGTGTCCCAGGTTTTTTAAAATTTTGGTCACCCAATTTAGGGACAAAGTGGAGAAACAAAAACTCCAGGAGCCTGACAGCTGCAGTAACAGAGAGAAGAGAGCTGGTTTTTCAGTTAAAAGTGGAGCCTGGAGCCAGATTCGTTCACTTCTGATTTGTCTGTCCATTTAAATAAACAGTCTATGCATCTACCCAGGCTCAGATCTGGTCCACTGCTCCTGACAGGTTTGACCCAAAGGCACCGAAGGGTGGGTCAAATGCAGAATAATCCGTTTTCCTAAGGGCGATAATGAAAATAAATATATGCAATAGGTTTGTTTTTCTGATTACAGCTTTATAAGTGAGAGTTAACCAGATTTAAACCAAGACCAGGACTAAACTAGGTCTAAACCAGGTCTGGACTAAGTATAAACCAGATTCTGTCCTGTGTAAAGGTCTTTGGTCATTTTGGGTGTTTAGGTCTGCGCCCATTCCTCTCTCAGTAAAAGACCGTGGACTTTGGAGCCGACTTCATTCTGTGTTTGCACTGATTAAAAGCCTTAAAAATGGAATTAAAATCGATAATTGTAATCATTGGCTCAGCTAATGTTCTCGAGTAACGGACAGTTCCTCTTGACGGTTTAACACTGGACGTTTTATGCACTTTTTCTGTCCAACGTGTCGATGTGAAAAATGTAAACATGGTATCCTGTCCCCTGATGATGATGTCATATGTTATTGTTTGTATCCGTCTTATGATGTCACGGTTCTTAATAAATTGTCGTAAATGTCTAAATTGTGCCTGACGAGGACTGAGCAAGGATGAAACCAGGTCTAAACCAGGTCCAAATCCGGACTAAACCCAAGTCTAAACCAGCTCTGAGCCAGGACTGAACCAGGACTGAATCAGAACTGAACCAGGTTCTAAACCAGGTCCAAATCAGGACTAAACAAGGTCTAAATCCAGGTCTAAACCAGAACTAAACCAGCTCTGAACCAGGACTACCCCAGGATTTATCTAGGACTTAACCAGAACTGAACTAAGACTTTCTCAACCGGGACTACACCAGGTCAGACGTCAGGTCTACACCAGAACTAAACCAGCTCTGAGCCAGGCCTGTACCAGGACTGAACCAGGACTGAATCAAGACTTTCTGAACTGAGGCCAAATCAGGTCTGAATCAGGACTGATCCAGGGCCAAATCAGGACTAAACAAGGTCTAAGCCCAGGTCTAAACCAGAAGTAAACTAGATCTGAACCGAGACTAAACCAGGACTGAACAAGGACAAAACCAGGTCTAAACCAGGTCTAAATCAGGACTAAATCAGGACTAAACAAGGTCTAAACCAGAATTAAACCAGCTCTGAACCCGTTCTGAGCCAGGACTGAATGAGGAACACCAAGATTGATCTAGGACTAGAACTGAACCAAGACTTTCTGAAGTGAGATTAAACCAGGTCTAAATCAGGACTAAACAAGGTCTAAACCCATGTCTAACCTCAGGTCTAAACTAGAACGAAACCAGCTCTGAGCCAGGACTAAGCTGGGATTTATCTAGGACTGAACTGAACAAAGACTTTCTTAACCGAGACTAAACCAGGACTGAACAAGGACAAAACCAAGTCTAAACCAAGTCCAAATCAGGACTAAACAAGGTCTAAACCCAGGTCCAAACAAGAATTAAACCACTTCTAACCCAGTACTGAGCCAGGATTTATCTAGGACTAAGCCAGAACTGAACCAAGACTTTCTGATCTGAGACTAAACCAGATCTTCCTCCCTACATGATTATTGATACTGAAGCAGGACTAAAGCACGATGATAAACCAGGACTAAACCAGACCAAAACCCAGGTCTAAACCAGTCCTAAACCCGGTCTACAAGGTACTAAAGAGACAGTCGGGTGGAAAAAAATAGACCAGGACCATTTAAAACTGTTTTTATTACATCTCTCATGAACTCACATTTACAACAGCACAGACAGTTTCAGCTCAAACTGAATGAAAAAAGAAAATTACAGTTTGGAATGACACGACACTTGAGCAATAAATAATCACTTTCAACACACCGACCAATCAGGAGCTTGGACAGAACACACCGACCAATCAGGACCCAGCTCTGAACACACCGACCAATCAGGAGCCTTCACAGGTCATTTCAAATATGCAAGTATTATTCCAGCAGTTGTAAAATAAACATTAACTTTAAAATATGAACTCTTCGTGACCGTGGATAGGAGGGAAATCCGAGTGGCTGTGCGTCGGGTCGTTGGCGTTCGGGGGTCAGCGCTGGGGTCGTGGAGAGGTCCGAGGTCGAGGTCGTTTATGTCACCATGTACTCCTGACGTTTGTTCAGTCGCACCTGAAAAACAACAAAAGTCAGCTCCCACTGGGCACCGCCGTTTTCTACGCAGACGTGTTTCTTTTATGGATTTGTTTTGGGTGAATATTGCGATTTAAAATGTCCAAATCGTAACGTAATGATCCACTGGCATCACAGATTACTACAAACTGCAAACAGACACAAGCACAATAGGTCCGCTTTAAGAAAATAAAACCGGAAACTAAGTCCTGAGCAGTGGGCGTGTCTCAGGAGGAAAACAGAGATTTTCAGAGTAACAGCGTCTTGAATGCAGGAGAATCTAGTTTTAATATTAGTTTTATTATACACTAATGAAAGGAATTGGATGTAGTCGGCGCTTTTACAGTTTAAAACAAATTACTACAATCACAACTGAACTTGTGCTGCTAGTGCCTAAAACCACAGATAGACACATACACACATTTTCTACAGAAAGTCTAAAAAAGTGGACTAAGCGAGGGTCATGTCACCTGCAGCGTTCGGCGCATAAAACTATAATAGAATCTGAAGGTTATTGCCTCAGTCTGGGCGAGTCCTTCTACCAGCCTGGAGCGTTTGGACTAGGGACGTAACAATAACGTAAATCTGGTGATATCGTATCGTCTCAGGTCTCACAATAATATCGTGACCATCACAATATATCGAATCACAAGTCTCTTTGCTTAAATAAATAGTTCTGATGCAGAAATAGCTAAAAAAAACAGAGGGAACTACATAGACCATGATCCTTTGCTCCATTTCAGTGCAGACGACATGAAGAAATAACTGTTCTAAGCACTTTTACATTTTCATTCTTCGGATTAAGTCTTGTGAAGCATTTTTAGAGGAAAAAAATTAGTATATTCACACAAAATATTGCAATAAATCTGGTACGGTGAGATGTTTATGGTGAAAATATCGTACAGAGAGATTTGGATATCGTTCCATCCCTAATGACAATAAATGAGTGGTTAAAGCATTTTATAATGTCAGTCTTGTTATTATGTAGAATATCGTAATATCATGAGCTTTCCCACCATATCGCAATAAATATCGTACCGTGAGACTTGAATATCATTACACCGCTAGTTTGGACCAATCAGAGCGAGAGCTGCTACAGCGGGGTGAGGCTAAGTCTTACAAAGATCACTTTCAGGCGCTTTGAGGATTTAAACATTTGAAAAAGTTTATGTTGCGAAAAGAGAAAAGAATCCTAAAGTGACGGCATCGATTAGGCTGGAGATAGACAAATTAGAACATTTATGGAGGGGATTGTTAAATTATATTAGACATACACGGTTTGCCTCTGTATAGAGTCTGAAAGTTAACGGCCTGTTTTAAAAATAAGTCTTTTCATAAGGTATAGTAAAGTCTATGACGTCTACAAAATCCGACCTTTGTTAAAGCTGGATGCCCTGTCAGAACATAGACAGTTTAAATTCCCAAAACCCATTGCGCTTCTGTGGGAAAATTCTTTCTGGGCTCAGGCTCCAGAGCTGCAGTACCTGGAGCAGCCACTAGTCTGTCTCGAGCTCAGACAGAGGGGGAAGTGCCTTTTCCAGTTTTTCTTATAGATCCATGGTTCAGCACCGCTCAATTGAAGTTCTGATATTAGAAGTTATAGAAGCGAATTTGGAGCCAGGACAATTATGAATAGGATTTTTCTTGATGGACAAAATAGCAAAAAATACAAACAAGCTACGATCATGTAGAGCGGGTTAATACGAACATTTTAAAACCAAAACGACGAGGTTCAGTGCAGCAGTTACAGAGAGAGGGGCGACAATATTCCAGTGTAAGTCAATGGGAGCCAGAGTCAGAAGGAGCCGGAAGATCCACATGCAAACTTCCTATCTGGAACGCTCAGAACCTCCAGAATTCCTCCCTACAGCTCCAGAGGCTGCACTAGCACTGACTCACGACAATCTGGAGGTGCCGGGGTTTGGTGGGATCATTTGAACAGTTATGACGGCGTCTTTGTTTACCTGACACAGCGACACGGCTCCCACCACCACGTAAATCCCCGCGGCGATGAAGCAGTTTATGGCCACCTGCGAGTACAGCCGGTAGATGTTCTGAGGAGGCTCCTTACTGCGGAGAACCAGAGAGAACAGCACGTGTGTGATCAGAGGAGGTTGTGGGTGAGACTCCCTGTGTTGCTTCATATAAACTCACTCGTCGCGCAAGTCTTCCTCGGTGAAGGGCACGTCTTCGATCAGAATGGCCGATTTGGCGCTGAAAAAGATCCCCAGCATTGCCTTCGGGAGAAACAGGGAAACAACCTCAGCACCACAGCGCTCGTCAACGTGGTCCTGGTATAGTCCTGGTATAGTCCTGGTCCAGTCTTGGTCCAGTCTTGGTCCAGTCTTGATTTAGACCTAGTGTAGACTTATCCTGGGTATGATCGAACTAATTAAGACTTGATTTAGCTCAAATTTGTTCATGAAAAAGTCCTGTTTATGTTTAGTTCTTAGTTTAAAGGGCCCATTTTACACAAGTTTCTGATCTTATATTATAATAATGTTGTTTCCTCATCAAAAACAAACCTGGAATTGCATTTTGTTTCATTCACGTCTAACACACAAATCCAGCTCCAGTTTTTAAACTTCATACACCTTCACTAGAAACAGTTTTTGTGGTTTCAGCCTTGGAAATGCCAATCTCCTGCTACTTTATGACATCACAAGGTGAGGCAATATGATATCTAGGTAGACTAATTGTAAAGGGTTAGTCCGACATGTGTGAATGAAACAAAACAACATGTATTATGATTATAGTATAAGAGTAGGGTGACCAGGATTTCGATATCAGCGTCAGCTGACCGCCTTTGGGAGCACTCGGAAACATTCAGAAAGTTAAGATTCACTTTTACAAGACTTTTGTAGAATACGGAATAAATGTATGAACTATTTTTAAATAAAATAAAGGGAACATTCGGAAATACTCAGAAAACTGGGACACTCTCGGTTCGGGACAGTTGGTAATAATTAAATTGTGAAACAAGTGCGTAATTAAGGAGAATTGTTCTGCACTTGGACCTTTTATGACTTATTCAAAACAAACATGTGTCAGTATAGTCACATTTTCTTTGTGTTTTGGTAATTTTTAAGCAGCTTTTCTGTATTTTTCATTTAAAAAAATGTCAATTTATGCCTCTCTTTACTGTTGGCATGGATCAAATTGGTCAAAAATAGGGACACCTGGGACTTTTCTTGTATAAAACTGGGACAAATCACTGGTTTTGTATAAATCTGCTGGAACAGGGGACACAGGGCTCAAAACTGGGACTGTCCTGGTAAATAGGGATGTTTGGTCACCCTACATACGAGTAAATTTTGCGTAATATAAGATATTTAAACTCTACACCAGGTTTATAAAGTCAGCTTCAGTCATATGTACGCTTCCTTAAAGTGGAGACAGTAGGAAAAGAGAGGCATTTGCAAAAGCAGAACTCTTGTATTAAATAAAATGTTCCGACTTCCCGGTGAGCCGTTGTCACGTGACACCAGTCACATGATCTCACGGTAAACATGGGATAAACCACTTTAAACCTAAATTATCCCGTGAACCGGCTCATATCACACTCTTATAAATTAACACTGCGTTTCAAACATTAGTGTAGTTATTTCCATCCGTCCACATCAGCTATGATATATGTTTATCACAAAAGTCAATGAATGAGGCCTATTTTGGATCATTACTGCCTGTATTCGGTTAGTTTGGTGCTAATAAATAACAATACACTAACGTTTAAATGTCCAAAAACACCATTAGACCACAATTATGTGCACAACCGAGAGATCTGTCCGTGTGAAACCGAGAAACCGAAGCTCCGGGCCTCACCAGCATTATGACCCCCCAGATGCTGATCACGATGCCGCAGGCCGCCATTTTCGGCCCGCAGAACAGCAGCGACGGCATGGCTCGGTCCGGTCCGGGTCAGGCTTGGTTCGGGTCAATCCAGGCTCGGTCCGGGTCGATTCTCTGGCCTAGGTCCTCTCAGTGCTCAGCGGAAAACAGCCAAAGACGTCCCTGAGCTGCGGAAACACGGGACAGGACGAGCCGGAGTCAGCTGACCGCCTTCGGAAGCACTCAGAAACATTCGGAAGCACTCGGAAGCGCTCGAAAACACACGGAATTTTTATTTTTTTTTTTTAACATTTTTTCTAAGATAGCTTCTGGGGCGTTCATTTTTACAAGACTTTCGTAGAATAAAGAATAAATTAATTAATTATTTTAAATAAAATAAAGGAAACACTCGCAAACTTTCGGAATCACTCGGGAACACTCGGTTACCCCATCACACGTCCCGCCTTCTTTCCGATATCAGCCAATCAGAGTGCGGCGTCCAGTGCCAGTGCTCTTTTGTAGCTTTGTGACTTAATATTAACAATAATCACAAATTAATAAGATATTTAAAAGCCTCAAGCGTAAAACGGTGCTGGTTATTTAAAAGCATTCTGTTTTATCCCCATTGTGTGTCCAAATGGAGGCGAGTTGAGCACCGAGAGGGAGTTAGCATTAGAAGCTAACGCGGCTAACGACTGATTCATTGTTTTCTCCTGAAGTTTTACTCTTTACTTTGTTTAAACTGTGATTACTGGAGAGTATGACGTCTGCATCTGCGAAGGTACGTTGCAAACAGATATTAAACTTTCATTTCAGCGCTTCTGTTCAGAAATAAAGTAAATATTTAGTGATCTGCGAGAGGTTTGAGCTGCAGGATTTGAACCGGAAACACAACAAAGGCACAGTGAGAAACATGAACGGGTCTGATCGATTCTCTGCACAAAAGTCACAGATTACAGACGCTGTCATGTGTGCTATTAAACGTGTGCTTGTGTTTTGCGTGAATAACTAATGAAAACGTGGCGAATGGACTAGTGTGGGAGTCCTGTGTAATTGACTGTGAATAAAGTGATGTGCATGAGGTTAATTAGCGCTAATTTTTCTATTTTGTGCAAAACCCTGTAGTTTAGACCTCTACAAACATGTTCTGAAATGTCCCTGTGTGTCCATGACTTAGACTTACTTAGACTTAGACAAACTTTATTGATCCACAAGGGAAATTATTTGGACACAGGAGCTCACGCATCACAATAAATATAACAACAAAGAGTAAAAAATAATAATAATACATTTGAAATAAGTAGAAAAAAGTGTCAAATAAGGCTAAATAAAATAGAAAAGTAGGCAAGGCAAGTTCATTTGCATAGCACAATTCGTACACAAAGTAATTCAAAGTGCTTTATAGAATAAGAAATACATTAAAATCACAATACAAACAAATCAAAACAAATAATCATCATAAAATTAAAAAAAATTGAGACATTAAATTAGAGAGAAGAGTGCGGAATGAGAAATTAAAACCTTTCAGTCATATGCACAGCTAAACAGAACTGTTTTTAGCCTGAATTTAAACAGCAAAAAACAAGTAAGAAATCAAATATAAAATCTCTGCTTTATTCAAGAGGTCATAGGAAGAAAGTGCAACAGTGATATGATGACTGACAGGACATAGGGTTATCTGTTACATAAAGGTGAGTTATTGTACAGTTGTATGCCGTATGGTATGGATGTAGTCCTATATAAGTTGGGTCTTATTCATCGTAAAAGCTGCAATCTGTAGTTTGGCATTAAAGTTCAGATTTCAGTCTCCCTTAGATGCGAATGTGAATGTACCTGTTTAAATATATTATGCAGATATAGTTTTTACCTAAATTAGGGTGACCAGACATCCCTATTTACCCGGGACAGTCCCAGTTTTGAGCCCCGTGTCCACTGTCCCATCAGATTTGTCCCAGTTTTATGCACGAAATGTCCCAGGTGTCCCTATTTTTGACCAGTTTGACAATATGTAATTTCTCTGATGCAGGTGGGGGAGATCTTCTCTGCAGCCGGAGCAGCTTTCTCTAAACTCGGAGAGCTGACCATGCAACTGCACCCAGTGTCTGACTCCAGCCCTGCAGGGTGAGTCTAAGCGCACTGATGGAATAGACTCAATACTCAATCATGGCTCTTTCTTTCTTTAGACAATAGAATGAGATGAGATTTTCAGCATTAAATAAGTGCTTTCTTTAACATTTGGTCTCTTTGGGTTCAAATTTAAATTGAAAAAAGAAAAAAAAGCATCCTAACAGCCTGGTGGATGAAGCTGTGAGTCTGGTGGTGCAGGGATGTTAATCACATCTGCTGCAAAGTATCGTTATTTTTCTGTTGTTTGTTTCAGGGCCAAATGGACGGAAACAGAGATCGAGATGCTGCGTTTGGCCGTGAGACGATTTGGAGACGATCTGAACAACATCAGCAGCGTCATCAAAGAGAGGACCGTGTGAGTGTCTACAGTCTAAACTCTAATATTCTAAACAAATACAGATGTATACATAACAAAATACAGCACTGTCATCAAAGAGAGGACAGATAAATGTCCTAATCTGTGGCGCCGCATCAGGATTTCTCTGAGTCATTTGTCTGTGTCCGTCTCACCCCTGAATGCATCGCCATGTGCGTTTGTTTACAGCCGCAGCCACAGATCCACCTGCACAACACTGAGATTCTCTTGTTTTTCTGGCCGCTCAGTGTGAGTCTGGATTAAAGGACAGTTCTTAGTGCTGATCTGAGAGGAGCCTGTGTGAGGCTGAGTGTTGAAATGTGTCGGTTTGAAGCTCGTTTTGGTTCTTTCTCATTGGTTAGCAATTAGCTGCTGTAGCTCGCACACATAAACAGGCTGTTTTCTCTTCTGTTAGCGACTGTAAAGTGACTATAGTGGCCGTATATATGTTACTGGACACACACTGATATGTAAATGAGCTGTGATTAGAGGTGTGAATTATCGGCATTTAGTGGATCATTAATTAGCGCGGTGCACACGCATTTACTGCTAAAGGCTAACAGCAGTAGTTTACTCACAGCACTTTTACTGGCTAGAATATCATACAAAAACACCATTAGGCCGACCTACTGTCTTTAAATATGATGTAAAGAGGCAGAAGAACAATAAATGTCGCCTAAATAAACCCAACTAAAAATCCAATAGAGCCAACTTAAGTTTTATAAACAATTGAAGATTTACAGTGAATTTTTACGTCATAAATATATCGGTGATTATATCGGCAGCTCCAACTCCCATTTTATCGGTATCATATCGGCCGCAACAAAATCCATATCGGTCGGGCCCTAATTTTTAGCTTTGTAGATTGTAAGTAAATGTTCCCCCGCAATAAACGGAACTAAAAACCAAACATTTCGAACACACATACACACCTATGTCATCAAAAAGTGCTGTGTGTAACTGTGTCTCTGCTCAGAGCGCCCCCCTGTGGACGCCGTGTGTAACTGTGTTTCTGCTCAGAGCGCCCCCCTGTGGACGCCGTGTGTAACTGTGTCTCTGCTCAGAGCGCCCCCCTGTGGACGCTATGTGTAACTGTCTCTCCTCTCAGAGCTCAGATCAAGTCGACGGTGAAGAGGAAACTGTACGAGGACAGCCGCGTGCCGCTCTCTGATGCCCATAAGAAACCTGTGAAGAAAGCGCCTGCCCTGCCGCCTGCCTCACCTGCCGGAGCCATGGCTGCACCTGCTGCCCCTGCCCCTCCCGCCCCCCCACAGGTCGCACAGCCCGCCCCCTCCCTCGCCCCTCCTCCAATCAAGAAGCAGAAGACGGCGGGTGAGCAACACTGGGAATTATCGTTCACACTGTTGTAACATGGTCGCATAATCTGGGGTTTAGTTTAATTTTTCTTTAGCTTCATCTGTGGTAATCTGCAAAAACACCAAAATAATGTGGCAAACATACAAAGCAGGAGGGACGCACTGAAATGAAAATCTGTGGCCAAAACTGAAGCCAAATAAAAATGAAAAGCTTGGCTGAATACCAAAACCATACAGCAGCTTATTATTATTTCTCTGATACTGCATAAATAGCCAAGAATACATTTTAGACAAGAAAGTAAATGTTTATTTAATGTTCTTTAAATATTCCAGTAGCCTTTCCAGTGAGTGCACCAGTCAATTTTTCATTCATATTAGGCCAGGGATCAGCAACCTTAAATACTCCACGAGCTGTATGGAGCGTCTCCTATAGAAAAGAAAACACCCGGAGCCACAAAACCCTTGACTCTAAAATGAGAAGCTCTTCACCTGTCGCTCAGAATAAAAGACTATAGTGTGACTATAGTGTGAAATCAATGAAACGCTACAGAGAATATGTCCATTTATATACTGTATACAGTCTGTGCTACTGCAGACGTATAATCTCTGAAAAGTTTAACATGAACCATCTCCAACGCGACATACGCACAGAACAGACTCACCATCAGCAGAACATCCCTCTGACACAGAGAGAACACTCATATTCCACTGAGTCGTGTCCTTCAGTCCCACAGAAGCTGAAGCATCAGCACAAGGAGCGACCAGTTTTTTTCAGCACTTATACTGTATGCAAATTAGCCATGTGGTTTTAAGTTTAATTTCTGTAAAACTTAAACAAATGTGTGTAAAGCTGCGTTAAACACTTTTTTACTCAGTCTCTCTTTGAGTCCTCGCAGGACATAAAAATCCAAACTTATCCATCCACACTCTATTCACTATCCGGCCTAACTTTTAACTCACTCCACCGAAAACCGATTGTGGCTTTTTTTTGCAATATTTGGCCGAATATATTTAGTTACTGAATATTCGGTTCGTCCCTACAAAGCGTCGGCGGCAGTGATGTGGTCTAATTTAGAACCAAATCCTTTTTTTTTTCAAATTGTTTGCATTTTTTCTATTTGACTAACTCTGAATCAGCACAAGAAAACATCAACATCAGCAGAAAAAACGTACATGGAAACTGCTGAACATTCCACCATAAACATACATGTACATCCCCAACATGTCACTGCAAAATATCAATATTTGTCTGATAAAGATGAAAAAAAAAATCAGCCACAGTGTTAAACCTCAGTGTGTGTTTGTGTGTCAGACGTGACTCTGAGCGCGCTCAACGACGCCGACGTGAACTCCGACCTCGTCGACATCGAAGGGCTCGACGCCAAAAAACTCGACTTTGACCAAGGTACGGCTCCACCAACGGGACACACTGTGAACTGCACCTCAAACACACAGCGCAGCGCCACCATCAGGCCACACTGTGTACTACAATAGACTTTATAAATAAATACGGCTCTAACCTGTGATAAGCGCTTTACTTTTTTTAAATTTTAATTTGCTTAGGACAGTGCACATTAAGCAATACGTCAGTAAAAACATCAATATAAATATGCCAGAGTTCGCATAGTTGGTTGTCCTAAAGCAGGTGTCGTAAAAGAAACAGACAGTAGAACGGGACAAAACATGCAGACAATACACTTGTACACCACAAACATACAATACATGTTAAAGTACAGGAATAAAACCAGGTTCACAATATACAGAAAGTTAGAATGATTTCATGAATGAGAGCAGGTCTGGTTTGTTTTGAACCACTGTGTAAGGGCCTTTGTGAAGCTGCTGTAGTTGTCACAGGCTCTAACCTGAGCCGGCAGTTCATTCCAACACTGATGCCACCATTTGACCAAATTTAGTTCTGCACCATTTCACTTCACAGTCCCTTTTGTCCAAGCTCTGGTGTTTACTCTGGAAGACTTTTTCTTCATGAAGTCCTGGAATGATGGAGGGTCTAGTCCATTCAAACCCTTAAAAATGAGGCAGGCATCTAAAAACAACTGGTAGCTATCGAGGCCCAATATTTTGTATTTATTAACGGTTTTACAGTAGTGGTGATATATACCGTATTTTTCGGACTATAAGTCGCACCAAACAAAAAATGCGAAATGAAGAAGAAAAAAAAACATATATAAGTTGCACTTTTTTGGGGAAATTTATTTTATAAAATCAGACACCAAGAACAGACATTTCATCTTAAAGGTGAGTTATAGAAACACCAACAGAACAGAAGAACAGGCTGAACATGTGTCGGGTTCGTTCACGTCACATATGAACAGTTATTCACAAAACTAGAGCAGAAACAACAGAACAAGTTTACTGAACTCTCCATCTCGCTCCAAATCACTAAATCCACTGAATTCTTCATCCTCGGTGTCACTAAATAGCTAAATCCAGCTTTTAGCCATGATGAGCTTTTGTTTTCTTCATTACAGTTCAAGTTTCCTTCACTTTTCTCCATCAAAAACAAGTTTCTCGTTCACTCCAAACTTTCTTTCGGCTCCTCGATTGTTCCTCTCTTTCACCGATCTGCAGACGTTTCTGGTTCTCCGCTCAGTATTTACCGTAAGTAATAATGTGTTTGCGCACATTGGTTTAAGTTTTACAGAAACTTAAACTTAAAGCCGTGTGGCTCATTTGCAGATAGTGAAAAAAACAGCTCATGCACTGATGCAGAAGCTTCTGTTGCACTAAAAGACCAGATTCAGTGGATTATTCACTGCCTGGACAAAAAAAGTCTCCATCTGGATTTAACTAAGAAAACAGGTGTGAGGTGCTGCAGTTGGTGACAGAAGTGACAGTGGAGCAGGAGGAAGAGCCTGAGGCGCAGCAGATGCTGGTACAAGCCTAGAGCCTCTTGTGGCTCAGTGTGAAAATCACCAACATGTGAAATTATGTCTCGCTGGTGGAAACGCGTTGACGTCCTTCGATGTAATAAAGGACTTTTAATATATTCTGTCGGTGCCTCGGGTTTTTGCCTCGCCCATGTTTTTACGTTTGGATGAACTGAAATATTTCTTATATAAGTCGCACCTGAGGATAAGTCGCAGGAACCAACCAAACCATGAAAAATACTTATAGTCCGAAAAATACGGTGAGCTTTTTGTCAAAAGCTTTCAGTGTTCTCTTGAAGAGAGACCGGATTGGTTTTAGAATGTGACCATGTTGTGTAACAGTAGGACATGTGAGTAAATATCATTGCATTTAGGTCTTTGCTGCTTCCATAGGTAAGAAAGGCCTGATGTGTTTAAAAATTTTCAACTCTGTGATGACGCATGCGACTTAACAATAAAAAAAAGTCGACCATTACCATTTCAAAATCTTTGAAAGCTCCTGTCGTTTTACACTCAACAAAAATATAAACGCAACACTTTTGTTTTTGCTCCCATTTGTCATGAGATGGACTCAAAGATCTAAAATTCATTCCAGATACACAATATTACCATTTCTCTCAAACATTGTTCACAAATCTGTCTAAATGTGTGATAGTGAGCACTTTTGCTTTGCTGAGATAATCCATCCCACCTCACAGGTGTGCCACATCAAGATGCTCATCAGACACCATGATTAGTGCATAGGTGTACCTTAGACTGTCCACAATAAAAGGCCACCCTGAAATGTGCAGTTGTTGCTAATTTATTGGGGGTCTGGGGACTCAGAACCAGTCAGTATCTGGTGTGACCACCATTTGCCTCATGCAGTGCAACACATCTTCTTCGCATAGAGTTTATCAGATTGTCAATTGTGGCCTGTGGAATGTTGGTCCACTCCTCTTCAATGGCTGTGCGAAGTTGCTGGATATTAGTGGGAACTGGTACGCGCTGTCGTATACGCCGGTCAAGCACATCCCAAACATGCTCAATGGGTGACATGTCCGGTGAGTATGCTGGCCATGCAAGAACTGGGACATTTTCAGCTTCCAAGAATTGTGTACAGATCTTTGCAACATGGGGCCGTGCATTATCTTGCTGAAACATGAGGTGATGTTGATGGATGTATGGCACAACAATGGGCCTCAGGATCTCATCACGGTATCTCTGTGCATTCAAAATGCCATCAATAAAATGCACCTGTGTTCTTCGTCCAGAACAGATGCCTGCCCATACCATAACCCCACCACCACCATGGGCCACTCGATCCACAACACTGACATCAGCAAAGCGCTCACCCACACGACGCCACACACGCTGTCTGCCATCTGCCCTGAACAATGTAAACCGAGATTCATCCGTGAAGAGAACACCTCTCCAATGTGCCAGACGCCATTGAATGTGGGCATTTGCCCACTCAAGTCTGTTACGGCGACGATCTGGAGTCAGGTTAAGACCCCGATGAGGACGACGAGCATGCAGTTGAGCTTCCCTGAGACGGTTTCTGACAGTTTGTGCAGAAATTCTTTGGTTATGCAAACCAATTGTTTCAGCAGCTGTCCGAGTAGCTGGTCTCAGACGATCTTGGAGGTGAACCTGCTGGATGTGGAGGTCCTGGGCTGGTGTGGTTACATGTGGTCTGCGGTTGGAGGCCGGTACTGCCATATTCTCTGAAACGCCTTTGGAGACGGCTTATGGTGGAGAAATGAACATTCAATGCCCGAGCAACAGATCTGGTTGACATTCCTGCTGTCAGCATGCCAATTGCACGCTCCCTCAATGCTTGCGCCATCTGTGGCATTTTGCTGTGAGACAAAACTGCACATTTCAGAGTGGCCTTTTATTGTGGACAGTCTAAGGTACACCTATGCACTAATCATGGTGTCTGATGAGCATCTTCATGTGGCACACCTGTGAGGTGGGATGGATTATCTCAGCAAAGCAAAAGTGCTCACTATCACACATTTAGACAGATTTGTGAACAATGTTTGAGAGAAATGGTAATATTGTGTATCTGGAATGAATTTTAGATCTTTGAGTCCATCTCATGACAAATGGGAGCAAAAACAAAAGTGTTGCGTTTATATTTTTGTTGAGTGTATTTTCAGTTGTGCGCTCGGAGGTGAACTGTTGTTTCTGTTTCGTTTCAGAATCTCTGAACCTGGACTCCAGTCTCATCATGAACTCCAGCGACCTCCCTCTGCTTTCTCGCTGACGTTTTTCCCGACTCCTTCACATCGGCTCGTGCGGCTCCTCCTCTCGGCTGCGCTCACACCTCCCCCGTCCTGGACTCAGAGTAGTTTTATTTTTTATTTTCTCTACGTGTGCTGCAGCGAGCCTGAAGGTGGCGCTGGTTTATTTATCTTTTAGTTTGTGTTTTACATGTGTCTTATTTTCACCGCACAGTAGGGATGAGCCGTGTATCGGTTCCAGTATCGGTATCGCCCAAGATCGATCGATTTTTGCCGATATTCTGACAGTGTTGTCCCGATAAAAAGACTTCAAACTCTGTCAATGCTAAAGAATACGCCGATACTCGATACCGAACCAATACGATAATAAAAAAACACAAGAATATGATTTCCAACATTAAAGGTGCACTGTGTAACTTTTTTCGTGGAGGGTTCTATGGATACGTCATTGCTCTGTCTGGAATGTTCCACAGTGTGACGTTAAACAGCTCTATGTTACATTTATTCAATTACAGGTGGGTTTATTGCTCATAATTCTTATTTATTTATTTATAAAGGGGCAGCACAGATTAATGAACATTTAAAATCTTAATTTATTTGTTTTGCGGATCCTCATAGTCACGACAACAGAAGACTGATACAGGAGGGCAGACGGTAAGCGACATAAATCAAATAAATTCAAATAAACATAAGCAAAATCAACACGCACTCACTTACACTTGACTGTTTGACACATAATAAATCAAGTTTGAACAAAAAACTAAGACTAAGTTCAAATATAGTCGCAAAATACAACAAGATGAACAACAAAATTATTTTTAAAAATGTAAATATGTAAAGATTATAGTCGGCGTGACTCATTTCCATCTTCAGTCCCTCGGCAAAAACTGCAATTTGGTTAAACGTGGTGACTCGGGATGTAAAAATAACATAAATCTGGTGATATCGTATCGTCAAAGGTCTCACAATAATATCGTGGAGCATCACAATATATCGAATCCCAAGTCTCTTTGCTTAAATGAACAGTTCTGATGCAGAAATAGCTAAAAAAAAACACAAAAAAAAAAACAGAGGGAACTACATAGACCATGATCCTTTGCTCTGTTTCAGTGCAGACGACATGAAGAAATAACAGTTCTAAGCACTTTTACATCTTCATTCTTTGGATTAAGTCTTGTGAAGCATTTTTAGAGGAAAAAGGAGCAGATTCACAGTTAAAATATTGCAATAAATCTGGTTCGGTGAGATGTTTACGGTGAAAATATCGTACAGAGAGATTTGGATATCGTTACTCCCCCGGTGACATATTTGACCACTGAACAACCGCTGTTTTAAAGCTTCAGAAAAATAAATTACCTAGAAAAACAGACATTCTGACTGTGAGCGGGGTCGCCTCACCACAGATCTGACCTGTAGCTTGGTCCGGTTTGGTCTCCATGAAGATAAAAAGGTTTAATTCCAGACAACACAAGAATATGTGAACAGAGAAAAGCTTCTGATGCACCCTCTACCAGAAAAGTTAAACAAAGCACCTTGAAACGATAGTAGGTTCTTTAATATTTCCATGTGTCTTTATATCTGTGTTTTCCCTCAGTGGTCCAGGTCTAAACCAGGTCTAAACCAGGTCTAAACCAGGTCTAAACCAGGTCCATACCAGGTCCATGTGAGGTATACTAGTCTATGTGCTCTTATACTTGTTCTGATACAGCTCAAGTTCGTTCTAAAACTATTCAGGAAAGGTTCATTTCTGGCCGATACTTGTTTTAGTATTGATTAGTATCTGATTTTCAAGACTTTCACAACAGTACAGTATATCCCAGGGCCTCGCTTTACAGAGTTTAAAAGCGAAATATCGTATCGACTCAGCAGGAGTAGCTTGGAGCGCGGTGAATAAAATACGATTGTGAAAGAATTTTGTTTGGAGACTGAGTGACAGCTGAGTGGGCGGGCTGGACACGGCGGAAACACGCGACGACGACTTCCAGTGAAGAAAACTGGGACATTTTCTCATTTTTCCTACATTTTGTCAGACTTTGATTGCGAACAGAGCCTGCAGGAAGTTGTTATCGCAGGTTTCCAAACGTCTTCCAGGTTTTTGTGACGTAAGCGTGAATATTTCAGATGGAATTTGCTGTTTGATTATCAGATTGAAGATTAGTTCACCTTTTATGGTTAAAGTTGAACTCCGGCACGTTTGAAGCTAAAGTCCGTTTCTAGAGGTGGTGGAATTCTGTCAGAAGCAAAAAAACAGCACAGATCAGTGTTTCCTCGGTGGAGATCTCACTGTGGCAGTGAGTCTGTCAAGACAACAAACTAGTGTAGTGATGGGGGCAGTTCTGAACTTCCACGTAAAACACCAATTTGCTTCACACTGAAGAAGCTTAACACCACTTTAACCCATCTGACAACAGCCACGAGTCTAACAAACAAAACGCTCTGCCTGGTTCACTCATTAGTGTCTGGAAACGTTAGAAAACAACTTTATAAGCACCTCACACTTCCCTCTGCTGATTTCCCACTGCACAGGCCAAAGCCCAAAAGACTCGATCGCCGATGTCGTTTCTAATCCCATTTATTTACGAGTGAATTATATTTTTTGTAAAACGCTAAAAAGAATACATTCCCGAACCATTTTCTTTCAACAACTTTCAGTTTCTCTTCTTCTTCACCGTCAGTAGTCGATCTTCACTTGTTGCTTCTGGCGGCTCGAGCCTCTCGCCGCCGCTGGAGTCGACAATTGAGTCTTTTTGGGTTTTGTTTGTTAGACTCGTGGCTGTTGTAAGATGGGTTAAAGTGGTGTGAAGCTTCTTCAGTGTGAAGCAAATTGGTGTTTTATGTGGAAGTTCAGAACTCGCCCCCATCAATACACTAGTTTGTTGCCTTGACAGACTCACTGCCACAGTGAGATCTCCACCGAGGAAACACTGATCTGTGCAGTTTTTTGGCTTCTGACAGAATTCCACCTCCTCTAGGAACGGACTTTAGCTTCAAACGTGCCGGAGTTCGACTTTAAGATCTCTGTTACAGTAGCTTTATAAAGTGGTGTCATCATTCAACCCCGAAGACGTGATTCTGTGACCAGTTTGTGGAGCCAAAAACCAGTGGATCTCCTGTAGCGTTGTCCAGGTTTTGTCTCGTGTCACTCTGCAGTTCTGTTTGAGAGAAAATGTCATTGTTCAAAAGAATCATATATTTGAAGTTCATGTTTTCAGTTTTTTTTAAATAAAAACTAAAGAAAAGTCAAAGTTGTTGTTAAACTTACTTGCTGTATGTAACGTTTCACTGCCACCTGCTCCACGGAGAAGTCATGCACCGCCCGGAATGTTCCAGAATATGGCATTAAAGGTACTACATTATGCAAAATTTAACTGTTATAATGTTGTTGCCTCATCAGAAACATACGTCGAGCTGTGTTTTGTTTCATTGACACATGTTTGAGTGACACTTTATTAGTTTAACTCTGTCTCCAAAGCTCAAAATTGCCCTTTGACCCCGATTTGGCAGTTCCTAATAAGTTACAGATGCAGTTATTGCCTTTTGCCTCTGCACGACTCCTTATTTTGGGCACATGATACAAAGACAGAGAACAGGAACTGCCAAATAAGTCAAAGGGCAATTTTGAGATCAATATTTTTCACATACTAATATTTCTTCATTTTAGCAACTAGTTCTCAGGAGCCCGACCTATTATACTTTTATCTGGACAAAACAGAAACTTTGAAGTCATTTTTCTCAGTTTCACACTTTTGGTGAAGGTCTTTTGCCTTCGTGGGGCAGTGTAGGTCTGTGGAGATCGGCAGTTCCAGTGAAAGTGTACGTGTATGAACTTATGCCTCTGTATTTATTCACTTACAGGTGTTTTTGTTGCTAAAATTTGTGGGAAAACCTTCTGACTGAGCCGCTCGTCTCCAAGGACAACAGTTTAGCCCCAGTGCAGATTTACTGTATAAACCGCTTTTAAGGTCGAAATAAGTCCAGTGTGTACAGTCTGCATCTAATTCTGAAGTGTTTTATTGTCAGAGAATCAGGAAGTGCACGTTAGCATGATAATAGTTAGCGCACTATAGTCACGGCAAAACTCTGCAGTGATCTTTGAGAGTTGTGAAAAGCTCTTAGAAACTCATCGTGGTGAATAATTAGGACGCTCTGAACCCTTTAACGGTTTAAATGGAACTAGACTAAACCAGGTCTAAACTAGGACTGAACCAGGACTAAACCAGGTCTAATACAGCACACTGAAAGCCAGTCTAAAACCAGGATTAAGGCATAGTTCTTACCGATCTAAACCAGGTCTGAATTGGGACTAAAACATGGTTCTATCTTGGGTCTAAACCAGGACTAAGATATGGTTCTATTTTAGGACTGGTCTAAAGCCGGACTAACACATGATTCTAGCAGGTCTAAAACAGGACTAAGTGAGACTGGGTTCAGTGGTATCTACAGCATTTATTTGAGACTTTATTTTTATGAGGAACGAGACACAAACGCTTCATAAAAATACAATGTGTGTGGGTTTTTTTTGTTTTTTAATATCAGAAAATAGAAATATTTACAGAAAAATACTGTTTATGATGTGCTTTTTCCCTTTAACTATGAGCCACTTCACCCAGGAATAACCAGAACCCAACCAGGAATAAACTGGTCTAAACCAGGTCTACAGCGGGACTAAAGCAGCACTAAACTGGGTCTAAACCTGCTTTAAATCACATCTAAACCAGGACTAAACTGGGACTAAAAACCAGACCAGAATCTCCAAACCCCAGTGCTGTTGATGTGAAATGTGGCATCCGTCTGAGAAGGAAATAGTTTGAATAATTAAGATTTTTTTTACACAAATAAAAATAGAATTTGGCGAAGATAAAGCTGAAGCGAAGCCGTTTACGACCGACCCAAAATGTGCAAAAGACGCCAGAAAATACAAGTCCATTTGGAAGTCTGTTTGGATTCAACCGGTGAAAAGGGACACAGGGACTAAACCAGGTCCAAACCAGGTCCAAACCAGGTCCAAACCAGGTCCAAACCAGAACACCATTTTCTTTATCATTTTTGAAAACGAAAGAACTAATTTTCCTGCCTTCGCTCTTGTCCCTGTGTCCATTTTTCAAAAACAAGCTCACATTTTAAAATGAGAAGCCTAAGACTGTACAAAGTATTTACATTTTCACAATGTTACAAACACTATTTACAAATTTGAGTAAAATTTAAATCTGCAGTTCTGTGCAAAAATCTGAGGCAAAAAATGAACCAATTTCAAAGGTAAAGTTGTGGACATCGGCTAAGGCACTGCCAGAATGTTCCAACAGTTTAAGTTGACAATCCGAATATTTCTCTTCTTTGCAGAGGTGAGGGTTGAGTAGCCAAAAAATTACTTAAAGATGCAACTTTCCTGGTGGAGGATCCGTCACCTGCTTGGAATATTCCACATTAAACAGCTCGACTTTACATTTATTCAGTTACAGGTGGTTTTATCGCTCAAAAATACCTCGAAAAACAGGCGTTCTGACTTCTTCTGGTTTGGTCTCCATGAAGACAGAAAGGTTTAATGCCGTACTGTGAAACATTCCAGACAAAGGAATAACCTCTCCATGGAGAAAAAGCGTTTGACGGACCCTCCACCAGAAAAGATACACAATACAGCTTTAAGTAGAAGTACAAAGCCGTGGTCCAAGATTTTACTCAAGTCAGAGGAACCGTCAAGACCAGGAATAAACATGAATGACGCACAAAATCTGGTGTCGGAATAGACACAAAAATGAGACAAACTAAATGAGGCATGTCCAAACTATGGCCCGGGGGCCAAATGTGGCCCTCTGACCAATTGTTTTGGCCCTCAGGCTTCCAGGTGAACTGGCCCATTATACCGCAAGTCGTACTTTTTCCTGCATGTTTTTGAAATCTACCTTGATCAAGCAAATGTCGTGTGTCCTTTTGAGGCTCTGAGCCTGAACAAAGCTCTGGAGGGTCATTCAGACCTGTTATAAAAGCACAGATTTGAATTACTCACTGTTTTGACCCTTAGTCTATGACCCTCGATCGGCCTCACGCTGGTCTGTGTTTTAATATGTGGCCCTGGATGAAAAAAGTTTGGACACCCTGAACTAAATTAAATGTGCAGAAGAGGTGCAAGAAACACAAATGTTCAGATAATTTCATATTGTCGCATGAAGCTTTTGTCACTTTCGACTTACTCACAGTGGGAAGTGTGACCACAACTTTTACTCAAGAGTTACTTCAATAAAAACATTCAAAACTCCTCAAGTTGGAGTCAATTTCTGTAAAAAGTTGCTTGAGTAAATGAAACCGAGTACTACACCTCTGACGTTTGAGGTGCTATATATTTTTACGTCCTATTTCGAATCACTTTTATATGAATCCTCTCAAACGTCACGTTTCAGTCTGAAGGGGGCGACAGTGGGCACGAGCTGGAGCGTCTCTACACTGATGCTGTTAATAACCCTGCCCCAAGGACCAAGAGAACAGGGTCACATGGTTCCTCTTCCCACTGTGAGTAAATCTACACCTTATACTTAGTGTTACTGTTACTTCAGTAAAATTTAGTGCTGTCAAAAATATCGCGCGATTAATGAGTTAACGCAAAACGAATTCAACAGCGTTAGTTTTTTATCGCGACATTAACGCTCTTTGTGACCGAGTGAAGCTGTGGCCGCGGCTGTAACGTTAGAAAAACTACAGGATCCGGCTGTAAACGGGAAGGAAACTGAGGAGTCCCGGCTGGAGGAGGTGGACCACAGCAGCTTTGGGGCGGAAAAACAAAGTGGCGCTAACTGGAGATCACTGGACGTCCACAGGGTCACAGCACATCATTTCACCCACAGTGGGAACTTTAATCGCTTTGACTGAAGACAGAAGATGTGTGTAGAATCCCTCGTTCATCCAGGCAGAATCCTCGGCAAAGGGCAGAGTTTAATTTGTCAACTGGACTGGAGTTAAAGAAGCTAAAAAGAGAATCCTTCTTTAAACAGAAATGTGACTCTGACACCATCTGCCTCAAATCTGTAACTCCATCCTCAAACCTAAATCAAGACAAATTAAGAGAACAACAGGTGTGTCCAGGTCAGGCCCAGAGGTGTGAAAACGCTCATTATTAGGGGTGTAAGAAACAATCGATTCAGTGACATATACTTCATCGCACAATTCTTGAATCGATTCAAAATGCATCTGAATCAATTTTTTAAACATTTTTCTTTAAAATTCATTATTCTCGTGAAGGTGTAGTTGACAAAATATTATTAGAAGTTATTACTGATAAATTGCGATATATCAGCCATTGTTTTAGTATTAGGATCTATCATGATATATCGATATATCGTGACATGCGTATCATGATATGTATCGTATCGTCAGAATCGAGGCAATGCAAACACCTCCTCATTATGGCCCCATATGATTGTTAATTTGACCCCATCTCAAGTCTATTTCAACAGGCCGAGCGAACAACAGAAGCTGTAAACAAGTACGGGTTAGTTTCAGAGTCATTTCATAGTAGCTAACTCCTCCCTGCAGGCAGATTTAAGTCCGTATCCTCCAGAATTCTGACCAGAACTGAAGAAGCAGCTTAGATGAGCTGCGAAACGTCTTCAACCAAAAAACTCTCGTCCAGTCGACAAATTGAACTCCGCCCTTTGTGTGAAGATAGAAGAGGCTCAGACGCTTCAGGAACGTGGAACATCCAACACAAAGTTCTCTCACTGACATTTGTTCTGGTTTGCAATAAAAAAAAAACATTTGCACAAAACCCATCCACTTTTCTATGTTAAGAGGATTAAAATGTTGATTCAAGGGACAAAAATGTGCGAGTAATCACGAGTTAACTATGACATTCATGAGATTAATCGCGGTTAAATATTTTAATCGACTGACGGCACTAATAAAAATATGACTCAAGTAGGAGTAAAAGTTTCCTGATAAAAAAGTGCTCTGATAAGACATTTTTACACAAAGTTACTTAAGTGTAACTGAGTACTACCCACTTCTGGCTATTATTTTACGAAAATTGCACTTGAAATTCATAATTGTTTTAAAAATTGTCAAGCCTCACTATTATTGTTGCTCAGAACTGCAGACGTCAACACAACATAAAAGCTGAGAAAAATATAGTCCCGTTTAGCGCTCAAACCAGGAAAAGATGATCGCGAGTCGAACCCACAACCTCCTAACTGCGAGGAGGCGACAGGCTAACCACTCTGCCGCCTGTTCCTAGTTTGAGCTCTGGTTTGGGATAAAAACGACACATTTATATTTTACAAACGGTTTAAAAGTCCTGGAGACGATTTCTTCGACACAAAACCTTCATATTTTTGGTGATTACTGTTAAGTGCTTCATTTGTGACTGCGTTTCCCACAAGCCCCTGCTCTGTCGTCTCACCGTCCAATGAGGAGCTGAGTTTGAGCGGCGGGGGCGGGGCTAGTGCTGGTGCGGAGAGAAGGACGAGAAGGACGGCGGCGCGCTGAGAGGAGGAGAGTCCGACGCCTCCGACACGCTGCAACAGAACCAGAGTTAGACCGGGTTTAGTCCTGGTTTAGTCTTGGTAAAGTCCTGATTTAGTCCTGGTTTAGTTCCTGGGTCAGTCACTGATTTAGTCCTGGTTTAGTTCCTGGGTCAGTCACTGATTTAGTCCTGGTTTAGTCCTGGTTTAGTCTTGGTTTAGGCTTGATTTAGTCTTGGTTTAGTCTTGGTTTAGTACTGTTTCAGTCCTGCTTTAGTCCTGTTTCAGTCCTGGTTTAGTCTTGGTTTAGTCCTGGTTTAGTCCTGGTTCAGACCTGGTTCAGACCTGGCTAAGTCTCTGGCTCAGTCTTGGTTTAGACCTGATTTAGTCCTGGTTTAGTCCTGGTTCAGTCCTGGTTCAGACCTGGTTCAGACCTGGTTTATTCCTGGTCCAGTCCTGGTTCAGTCCTGGTTTAGTCCTGGTTTAGTCCTGGTTCAGACCTGGTTCAGACCTGGCTCAGACCTGGCTCAGTCTTGATTTAGTCCTGGTTTAGTTATGGCTCAGTCCCTGGCTCAATCTCTAGTTTAGTCCTGGTTTAGACTTGGTTTAGTCCTGGTTCAGTCCAGGTTCAGTCCTGGGTCAGACCTGACAGAGAAGGTTCTGTGCGGCTCTGAGACTCCAGCAACAAAGAGTTTTTTGGGCGGACCGTCCGACTCCACTCCTCCTGAAGAAACAAACAAGAAATATTTAAACCAGGTCTGAACCAGGACTAAACCAGGACTAAACCAGGACTAAACCAGGACTAAACCAGGACTAAACCAGCAAAGCATCATGGTCTTTGTAGTCCCTCTGCAGTTACCTTTTCGTTTGAGAGGAGCTACAGGCGGCCATCTTACTGCCGATCTGAAACGAGAAGAGGGTTAAACCAGGACTAAACCAGGACTAGACCGGGACTAGACCGGGACTAGACCGGGACTACACCAGTACCTGAATCTGCGTGTGGGAGAGGGGGAGGAGTTGGGAGTAACACCAGAATCCTGAGGAGGGCTCCACTGAAACAAAACATTACATTTTTACTTTAAATTTCTTGTTTTCTCCTTCGTTTTGTGCATTTTAAAGTTTTATTTTCGTACTGACCGTGTTTGAGTGGCTCCAGTGACTCGCAGCTGGAGCCGGGACCAGACTCGACGCACTGAAAGAAGGAGAAATGTATGCGGACTTCAGCTAAAATATGTATCTTTAAAATGTGAACGGGATTTTTATATTTTATTCTGACCTGAGCCGCTGCAGACTCCCCCTGAGAGCCAAACCGAGGTCCTCCTGAGAAACAAACACGTGAACCAGGACTAAACCAGGACTGAAGCAGGACTGAACCAGGACTGAAACGGGACTGAACCGGGACTGAACCGGGACTGAAACAGGACTGAACCGGGACTGAAACAGGACTGAAACAGGACTGAAACAGGACTGAAACGGGACTGAAACAGGACTGAAACAGGACTAAAGCAGGACTGAACTGGGACTGAAACGGGACTGAAACGGGACTGAAACGGGACTGAAACGGGACTGAAACAGGACTGAAACAGGACTGAAACAGGACTGAAACAGGACTGAAACAGGACTGAAACAGGACTGAAACACGACTGAAACGGGACTGAAACGGGACTAAACCAGGACTAAAACAGGACTGAAAACAGGACTAAACCCGCACTGAAATAGGACTGAAACAGAACTAAAGCAGGACTGAAACAGGACTGAAACTGGACTAAATCAGGACTAAACCAGGACTAAACCAGGACTAAACCAGGACTGAAACAGGACTGAAACAGGACTGAAACAGGACTGAACCAGGCTTGAAACAAGACTAAACCAGGCTTGAAACAAGACTAAACCAAGACTAAACCAGGGGTGAAACAGGACTGAACCAGAATTGAAACAAGACTAAACCAGGGGTGAAACAGTACTAAAGCAGGACTAAAGCAGGTCTTGAACTCACGTGTCTCTTGGTCTCGGCCCGGTCTGTGTTCAGGGGAAATGAAGACAGAGGAAGCTGCTGTAGAAACAAGAATCGCACAAGAATTTCAATTTAATTTAATTTAGACTTCAGCAAAAAACGCCTAATAAGACCAGAATATGGCTGGTTGTTTTTTTCTGAGCCCCATGAAAAAAACACATTTTGTAGATATTTTAGGTTAACTTTGATAATTTTCCACACATTTATCTAATTTAAATTCAGTCCCAACTCTTCTACCGCCTCCTGGATAAATGTTCAAGAATAAAGCTTTATGCATATACCATTTATACAGATTAGGCAGGTGACTATCGATCTCTGCTGGGGATTTAAGGCCGATATCTAATAGGCTAAAAAGTGCAAATATCAATACAATTTATCAATTCATCTGTAACCCAAAAGCCTTAAATTAGCACTGACCAGGGAGGGGCCGCTGGGGTTCACGGAGACGCTGCTGCGCCTGAACCGCGCCGAAGACGAGGAGCCAAAGACAGTGGAGCCGTCGCTACGTAAAACAACAGAAAACACACTTAAAACTCTGCTGCTGCTGGACTGTCAGAGTGAAGATGTGTGACCTGGTTTGTGGTTAATGTCTTTGTAATTACTGAACCTGTTCACATAAAACAAATACGGGCACAAAGTTAGCCAATAAACTGTATGATTAATATGGTTAACTTAGCTTATTCCAAACAAATAATGCTTAAGTTCAGAATTTATGGATTATGGTTAAAAAAGCAGCACTTTTCTAGTCTTCTGCTGTTCCTGACCTTTATGTGGCAGCACTGGAATTTGCCCAGTGTAGGACAGGGTTAGGGGCTTTTGTTTTTATTATAATCTGACTTTACCACGTACAGGTCATATTCCCACAGACTGTTTAAAAGTTATACGTACACCTGCAGTTTATGGTCTGACCCAAAGACTGTATAAAAATATGCGATAAATATTTACGGTATATACGAGTTATAAATACGGTATGTATGAGTTATATGTAAGGTCTCACCTGACGCTCGTGATCATGGGGGCGCTGTTGGACCTACGCAGAGCCCCGCCCCCCGCTGCGCATGCGCACGGCTCCACCTCCATCCGCTCCATGAGGCCGCGCTCCGAGCTCGGCGCGGCGGCCGCGCTTCTCACGCGAGGCCGCTGAAAGCCCGACCCGCAGGCCTCACCTACGGGAGCCGCAGTCTACCGCATGTCCCCCGAAACGGGCACCTGAAACGCACCGAGAGACACCAGAGAACACAACATTTAACCCCCGGGAGTGAGCGCGGTGCCCGGAGCTTCTCCTGCGGGCACAGACCCCCCACACCCCGGGCCTGACTCACCCGGGCCTGCGCTGCTCGGTCTGCGCCGCTGACGTGACGTTGGGATTAGCTCCGGAGCTAACGATGCTAACGGCTAAAGCTCCAGTCACAGATCGGTATCCCGCTCCGCAGAAGCGTCGCTCCGAGGCGGCTACAGAGCCCAGCGAGTGCGGGTCCTGCTCCGGGCCGCACTCACAGCGCGATCAGCTCCAAACGAGCCCCAAAAACCGTGAAACCGCGGAGTTTAGGAGCTTTTTCCAACATAGTCTCACGCATAGAGTGTGAGAGCTGCATCTGAGGAAACAGCGCCACGCTGCGGGCTCAGGGGGAACTGCGCAAACTGCATCAAAGTAAATACAGAGTTTTAGACGCAGCTCTGACCAGGAATGAGAGATAATAAACTTTTATTTGTCCCTTTGGAAACAAGACTTTGCACATTTAGGTCTGGTCTGCTCTTAGGCCTTGAGTCTAGATTTGAACTTATTTCTTCTAAAAAAAAAAAAATTAAATATAATGAAACGTGCTGTGGAGAGTGATGTTAAATGATGATCTGAAAGTTAAACGTCTTTTAGACATGTTTTAATACTGTTTCCTAATCACACAGGGTTTGAGTAACCCATTATTATTAGTCTATCTACATCTCAAACGCCCAAAATGCTTTGTTTCACCTTGTGATGTCATCATGAAGATAGTGTGCATTTAGTTCAGCAGAGATGGGCGATTTCTGGGCTGAAATCATTCTAATTATTCTAGTGAAGGTTTATGAAGTTTAAAAAACACAGTGGGGCACTTCCTGTATTACATTTTCTTTCTTTTTGTTAAATCTACATGTTTTGAATGTCTTTCGAGGTAAAAAGATGAGAAAACAACGTTATCACATTCGAAAATAGTTTAGTTTGGGCTTTTTAATTGGACTGTGCAGTGAGCAGGAGAGGCCAGCAGACGGCGACACGGAGCTGCTTAAACTCCAGTGGTATTTACACCTTTCACACCTGCGGCCTCCTGATGTGCGATATGTGGCTCCAGGTTCCACCAGATCTAAACCCGGACTTTATTAGGACTAGGACTGAACCAAGTATAACATGAGACGAAAGGAGGTCTAAAAAGAAAATTAACACTTTTATTCTTTGGCTTTTAACACTGCTTAAACTGATTTGTAAAATATATAAATAAGTAAAACAGTGGTGGATGAAGTGCTCAGTTTTGTTACTTAAGTAAAAGTACAGATACAGAGGTAAAAAAAAAGTTACTGAAGTAAAAGTATTACGTGAAAACATCTACTTAAGTAAAACTATTAAAGTACCTGTTTAAAAATGTACTTAAAGGGTAAAAAGTGAGAGATTTTTTAGAACAATCAAAGGATAAAATATTAAATTAAAATAAAAAAATAGCTGATTCTAACTGACTGTTGATTTCTTACTTTTTCTTCTTTTTCTAAAGTTGGGACATTAACTCACATTAAATGTAAAAAATAAAGTTTATGCCATTTGTGTGATCCTCTGTGTCTTTTATTTATTTTACTTGTTTAATTTTGTGATTTTTATGGTTTTGCTTCTATTTTATTTGACTGTTTTTTTTATTGTTTTAGAATTGGTGTGGTCACATTTTGAGCAATTTACCTTTTTGTTGTTTTTGTTTAATGATCTCTGTGCAGCATTTTGGAAACCGTTTTGTTTTTAAAATGTGCTGTAGAAATAAAGTGGATTTGGATTTGTTTTCATCTCCAAAGCTCAAAAATGCTCCGTTCCACCTTGTGATGTCATCAAGCAGCTCCTTTTACCTTTTGTTCCGTACAGATCTGCAATTCTGGGGCTGAAATGATCCAAATGATTTTGTGAAGGTGTGTGGGGTTAAAGAACACAGCGGAGCACTTCCTGTATCACAACATGACATCACAAGGTGGAACAACGTTTTTGTTTGAGTAGGGTGACCAGACATCCCTATTTACCCGGAACAGTCCCAGTTTTGAGTCCTGTGTTCTCTGTCCCAGCAGATTTATGCAAAACCAGTGATTTGTCTCAGATTTATACAAAAAATTTTCAAAGTGTCCCTATTTTTGAGCAATTTGATCCCTGAAAACAGTAAAGAGAGGCATAAATTGTCATTTGTTTAGGTAAAATACCTAAACAAATGCTTAAAAATGACCAAAAACACAAAGAAAATGACTATACTGACTCACATGTTAGTCATGAAAGGTCTCTGCATAACAGTTTTCCTGAATTACGCACACGTTTGACAATTTTATTATTACAAACCACCAAAAAACCGGGAATGTCCCAGTTTTTCCTTTGAAATCACAGTGTAATGGATGTATTTTCAGACGGGGGACAAGAAACTTTGGGGGATTTACAGAAAGACAATACATCTAGAGTGACTAGATTTTCAAAATAAAAAACTGGGACGTCTCTGGTTTGTGGTGGTTGGGAATAATAAAATTGTGAAACGAGTGCGTAATTGACCCTGACCAGAATGTTCAGAATTCTTAAGTGGAGGCAAAATGAAGCTAATATAATATATTTACAATGATTAACGGATTAGCAGAACTAAACCCTCATGGTTTTATGACATTAAAACAAAAATAAGCAACAATTTTGAATATTTTAGGTACAAATCTTATTTACTTTGCTTCTCTGTTAAGAAGGATGGGAAAAAATACAGTTTTCTAACCTTATTAAAATCGTATATTTGGACTTCACCAAAAGTATAATTTCATAAACTCTTGTCAAATAAACAAATAATGTAAAACACGACTGTGTTTTTAAACTGGGCTCTGGTCTCACTCACATGTGTCTGAGTGTTTTTTGTTTTCCAAATTGTCCTTGATTTTTCATAAATTGTGATATTCTGAAGTGAATCCCAGTTTCCCCATTCAAATCACATCATGGTCGACTTCATTTTTTCCTCGGGCCATTCTAAAATTAAGAATGTTTTTGTTTACAGTTTTTCACAGGGTCTATTAAGGAAAATTGTTCTGCACTTTGCTCTAATGTGAGTCAGTATAGTCACATTTTCATTGTGTTTTGGTCATTTTTAAGCAACTTTTCTGTATTTTACCAAAACAAATGACAGTTTAAGCCTCTCTTTACTGCTGGCAGGGATCAGATCGGTCAAAAATAGGGACACCGGGACATTTCTTGTATAAAACTGAGACAAGTCACTGGTTTTGAATAAATCTGCTGGGACAGGGGACACGGGGCTCAAAACTGGGACTGCCCCGAGTAAAAAGGGACGTGTGGTCACCCTACATACATCATAATTTGTTTAGGTAAAATACAGAAAAGCTGCTTAAAACATAACTATACTGACTCATATTAGTGCCGAGACAATTAGTGCAGGGTTAGGGTTAAGTTTAGGGTTAGGGTGACTCGGGCCCGGCTCTGGGACCGCCCCTGGCCCGGGCTGGAGCGGCGGAAACGGGCGGAGGGAGCGAGGGGCCGCTCCAGGGCCGCTCCGACACCAACTTCAAGCCCAAACTTTGACTCCGCTCCTCGGCTTTGTTCCCGCGGTGAAGCTCGGGACGTGAGGCCGGGAAAGGGCGCGCCTGTGTCGGGTAAACATGTCGGAGAGAGCCCGGGGCCAGCGGAGGGGGTGAGCGGGAGGTGAGTGCCTGTCTGACCGGGGGAATGCGCACTCGGGCTCCGCGGCACGGCGAGCGCAGCCCCGGGGGAGACCGCGGAGCCCCCGGGGAACTGTCAGGAAGTCTTGGTCTAAACCCGGTCCAGAAGCAGACCTAAAGACACCGTTTAGACCTGGTTTAGTCCTGGTTTAGACCTGATGACGTCTTTGGCACGTTTGGACCTTGTTTATTTTTTGTTCTTTTGTGCATAAAATGTGTCAACAAGCGGAAAATAACAGACCTGCGGCTAAAACAAAGCAGCTACATCTTCAGTGAGGCCGTTTTTGATCAGAGTGATGCAGTTGAGTGGACTTTAAAAACTCAGAGGAGCGTTTCTGGATCGCCACCCCATTACGTCACCAGTTGCAGCAGTGTCGCGAGCTGCGCAGAGACAAACTGAATGTGCGGGATTATTGAAACGTGTGCGAACGAAACAAAACACTGAGGAAACACGCGGGACACTACATTAGAGCAGGGTTAAAGCCCCACTGCGGGACATTTCATCACATTAGAGCAGGGTTAAAGCCCCACTGCGGGACATTTCATCACATTAGAGCAGGGTTAAAGCCCCACTGCGGGACATTTCATCACATTAGAGCAGGGTTGCAGAGAGATAAGGTCTTTAAGGAGAATATGGGAGAAGTTTTGGTCTTAGATTTTGATTTGTCCCTATGAGATCTGAGCTACAGCCGATAAAACAAATCAGTAATTTGACTTTAGATCTAGGGAGGACTTTTTGCAGATTTGGTCTTGGTTTAGACCTGGTTTATACCTGTTTTTTCCTGGTTTAGTCTTGGTTTAGTCCTGGTTTAGTTCTGGTTTAGTCTTGGCTTAGTCCTGGTTTAGTCCTTGTTTGGACCTGGTTTAGTCCTGTTTTTTCCTGGTTTAGTCTTCGTTTATTCCTGGTTTAGTTCTGGTTTAGTCCTTGTTTGGACCTGGTTTAGTCCTGGTTTTGTCTTGGTTTAGTCCTGGTTTAGCCCTGGTTTAGTCTAGTTTTAGTCTTGGTTTAGTCCAGGTTTAGTCTTGGTTTAGTCCTTGTTTGGACCTGGTTTAGTCCTGGTTTTGTCTTTGTTTAGTCCTCGTTTAGTCCTGGTTTAGTCTTGGTTTAGTGCTAGTTTAGTCCTGGTTTAGTCCTTGTTTGGACCTAGTTTAGTCTTGGTTTAGTCCTGGTTTAGTCATTGTTTGGACCTGGTTTAGTCCATGTTTAGTCTTTGTTTAGTCCTGATTTAGTCTTGGTTTAGTCCTGGTTTAGTCCTTGTTTGGACCTAGTTTAGTCCTGGTTTAGTCCTTGTTTGGATCTGGTTTAGTCCTGTTGTTTTTCTGGTTTAGTTCAGGTTTCTTCCTGGTTTATTTCTTGTTTGGACCTGGTTTAGTCCAGGTTTAGTCTTGGTTTAGTCCAGGTTTAGTCCTGTTTTTTTCCTGGTTTGGGCCTGGTTTTGTCTTGGTTTAGTGGTTGCCCAGTCCTGGTCCCTGGTCCTGGTTCTAATGGGCCTTGTTGTGATGCTTCAACTCTGTAGAGGATGGAGGTGTCTGGGGAGAGGGAGGACGAAGATGGCGTCACGGAGGAGAGCCTTCCCATCATGCACTGGGAGGAACTGAGCGCTCGCATCGAAGAGCTGGAGCGACAGGAGCAGACAACACAGGTGAGGCTAGAGTTTATTAGGTTTTAGTCCTGGTTTAGATCTGGTTTAGTCCTGGTTTAGTCCTGGTTTAGTCCTGGTTTAGTCCTGGTTTAGTCCTGGTTTAGTCCCGGCACCACATGCTTGAGGATTGTCTGTAGACCTGCTGCAGACCTGATGGACTCTGTGTCCTCTGGAGCCTCTTGGGTAAACGCTCTGAACTGTACTTGTGTGCTCCCACAGGGGGCAGCACTGAGGCGAGTTTGGTACGAAGACCAAGAGGAAGACCGGAAGAAGAAGAGGCTCAGTTCCCGGTAAAAACACCTGGTTTAGTCCTGATTTAGTCCTGGTTTAGTCCAGTGCATTTTTCAGTCACACCAAATTAGTGATGATAAACTGATGTAAATGTTTACGTCACAAACCAGGAAGAGGTTTGGAAACATGCAACGACGACTTCTACTGGGCTCTGGTCGCAGCAACAAGTGACAAAATCTAGGATAAATGAGAAAATGTCCCAGTTTTCTTCATCTCCATGTCAATGTAGCGTTCCGTTATGTTCGGATCATCAACAATACGAGAAAACGTTGAAAGCGCAGAAGCTGGTAGGCAAAAAGTCAGTGGGGCCGCTCGTTTGTGTTGACGTCTGTCATGAGATAACTCGTCTTATTTTGAAGTAGCTTTTGCATTTAACTGTTTTGACATGACTTCATTATCTTACTATAAGCCAGTGAATGTTGAGGATCCAAAATGTTACATCAGTTTTCATCATTTCCACTGACGCACGACTCCGATCGCACTGGGCACATGCGATTTGACGAGACGAGGACGCCGATTTCCAGATGATTCCAAACCGTCTGACGTCTGCAGGCTTCATTTTACCAACCATCACATTTACTTCAGTGGGTTTGATCACAGTCGCTCGAGCCCAGAGTCGGGAACTACACCGGAAGTTGTCGTTGCAGGTTTCCAAACGTCTTCCTGGTTTGTGACGTAAACCCAGCCCAGCTTAGCTTCTGAGACCTGACGGGGAAACTCGGGCACGTTTGAAGCTAAAGTCCGTTCCTAGAGGTGGTTGAATTCTGTCAGAAGCCAAAAAACAGCACAGATCAGTGTTTCCTCGGTGGAGATCTCACTGTGGCAGTGAGTCTGTCAAGGCAACAAACTAGTGCAGTGATGGGGGCAAGTTCTGAACTTCCACGTAAAACACCAATTTGCTTCACACTGAAGAAGCTTAACACCACTTTAACCCATCTGACAACAGCCACGAGTCTAACAAACAAAACGCTCTGCCTGGTTCACTCATTAGTGTCTGGAAACGTTAGAAAACAACTTTATAAGCACCTCACACTTCCCTCTGCTGATTTCCCACTGCACAGGCCAAAGCCCAAAAGACTCGATCGCCGATGTCGTTTCTAATCCCATTTATTTACGAGTGAATTATATTTTTTGAAAAACGCTAAAAAATACATTCCCAAACCATTTTCTTTCGACAACATTCAGTTTCTCTTCTTCACCGTCAGTAGTCGATCTTCACTTGTTGCTTCTGGAGTCGACGATTGAGTCTTTTGGGCTTTGGCCTGTGCAGTGGGAAATCAACAGAGGGAAGTGTGAGGTGCTTATAAAGTTGTTTTCTAACGTTTCCAGACACTAATGAGTGAACCAGGCAGAGCGTTTTGTTTGTTAGACTCGTGGCTGTTGTCAGATGGGTTAAAGTGGTGTTAAGCTTCTTCAGTGTGAAACAAATTGGTGTTTTACGTGGAAGTTCAGAACTTGCCCCCATCACTACACTAGTTTGTTGCCTTGACAGACTCACTGCCACAGTGAGATCTCCACCGAGGAAACACTGATCTGTGCTGTTTTTTGGCTTCTGACAGAATTCCACCACCTCTAGGAACAGTTTAGTCCTGGTTTAGTCCTGGTTTAGTCGATATTTATGTCTCTGTGTTTTCAGGTTGCAGAAGAACCTTCAGTTATGTTTCTACAATGACGAAGACAGCGAGGACGAGGGTGGGGCCAGAGGAAAGGTGAGCCAATCACAGAGCGGTGTCTCAGCCAGATCTGAACCAGGTCTAAACCAGGACTAACCCAGGTCCTTCTGCTTCCAGGTCCCGGTCGGCTGTGGCCTCAAACAGGAGGTGGTTGTGACGCTGAGGGCGCTGAGGGACAAACGGCTGGACGAGCTCCGGCGGGAAACTGACCACAAGGTGTTTAGTTTTCGTTGTTTTTATTGTCCTTTTTTATTGACGCGACTCGTTTTGCACATCTCGAAAAACCACGGTTACGGTTTTCGGTAAAAGCCCCGCCCTGTGTGAACACGGTTTCTGGTTCTAGTCCCAGGTGTGTTGGGCTCCTCTGGTCCGGACTGAACTGGAGCAAAGGACTCTTCAAGAACTGCAGGAACTGAGGGCGACTCTGCAAAAAGACACTCACGGTCAGTCTAAAGTCCTGGTTTAGTCTTGGTTTAGTCCTGGTTTAGTCCTGGTTTAGTCCCGGTTTAGTCCTGGTTTAGTTCTGCTTTAAGTCTGGTTTAGTCCTGGTTTAGTCCTAGTTTAGCACTAGTTTAATCCTGGTTTAGTCCTGGTTTAGTCTTGGTTTAGTCTTGGTTTAGTCCTGCTTTTGTTCTGGTTTAGTACTGATTTGGTCCTGGTTTAGTCCTGATTTAGCCCTGGTTTAGTCCTGGTCTAGCCCTGGTCTAGCCCTGGTTTAGTCCTGGTTTAGTCCTGGTATAGCCCTGGTTTAGTCCTGGTTTAGTCCTGGTCCAGCCCTGGTCTAGCCCTGGTTTAGTCCTGGTTTAGTCTCTGGTTTAGTCCTGGTTTAGCCCTGGTTTAGTCCTGGTCTAGCCCTGGTCTAGCCCTGGTTTAGTCCTGGTTAAGTCCTGGTTTAGTCCTGGTTTAGTCCTGGTTTAGTCCTGATTTAGCCCTGGTTTAGTCCTGGTCTAGCCCTGGTCTAGCCCTGGTTTAGTCCTGGTTTAGCCCTGGTTTAGTCCTGGTTTAGTCCTGGTCCAGCCCTGGTCTAGCCCTGGTTTAGTCCTGGTTTAGTCCTGGTCTAGCCCTGGTTTAGTCCTGGTTTATTCTCTGGTTTAGTCCTGGTTTAGCCCTGGTTTAGTCCTGGTCTAGCCCTGGTTTAGTCCTGGTTTAGTCCTGGTTAAGTCCTGGTTTAGTCCTGGTTTAGTCCTGGTTTAGTCCTGGTTTAGTCCTGGTCTAGCCCTGGTCTAGCCCTGGTTTAGTCCTGGTTAAGTCCTGGTTAAGTCCTGGTTTAGTCCTGGTTTAGTCCTGGTTTAGTCCTGGTTTAGTCCTGATTTAGCCCTGGTTTAGTCCTGGTCTAGCCCTGGTTTAGTCCTGGTTTAGTCCTGGTTTAGTCCTGGTTTAGTCCTGGTTTAGTCCTGTACACTGTGAAACATTCCTGACAAAGCAAATGGTGAAAATCATTTGATGAACCATCCACCAGAAAAGTTCCACAATGCATCTTTAAATAATCTCCATTCCTGTGTCCGGGCTAAATGTTCCAGTGTGTCAGATGCCCTCCCAGTGTCTCCGCTGGGTTTTATTCTGTTTTCTTCTGTTTTAGATCTGAGCGCCGGGCTGGTCTCCGTCCTCCTGATTCGGGACCAACTCAGAACTGAACAAGAGGCTCTGCTCCTGGACCTGCTGGACCTGACATAAACCAGGACTGAACCAGGACTGGACCAGGACTGGACCAGGACTGGACCAGGACTGAACCAGGACTGGACCAGGACTGGACCAGGACTGGACCAGGACTGGACCAGGTCTGAACCAGGTCTGGACCAGGACTGGACCAGGACTGGACTAGGACTAAACCAGGACTGGACCAGGACTGGACCAGGACTGGACCAGGATTGGACCAGGACTGAACCAGGTCTGAACCAGGTCTGGACCAGGACTGGACCAGGACTGGACCAGGACTGGACCAGGACTGGACCAGGACTGAACCAGGACTGGACCAGGACTAGAACCAAGACTGAACCAGGACTAGAACCAAGACTGAACCAGGACTTAAGCAGGACTGAACCAGGACTGAACCAGGACTGAACCAGGACTAAACCAGGACTGAACGAGGACTGCACCATGACTGAACCAAGACTTAACCAGGACTTAAGCAGGTCTGAACCAGGACTGAATCAGGACTGAACCAGGACTCAACCAGGACTCAACCAGGACTGAAGTGGGTCTAAACTAGGACTAAATCAGGTCTGACCCGATACTAAACCAGGTCTGTGGATATTTCCTAATCTCCAGTTCCTGAAGCGTCCGAGCTCGACTCCGTTTGGCTCATTTCCCAGGATGCAGCTGTGGATCCTTGGCCGCATCGGAGTTCTGCAAATTGCCCAACATGCACTGCAACTTCATTTTTCCAACTTTATTTAAGCGGTAAACTGCATTTTAATACAATGAAAGTCGTTATACTATAAAAAAAATGTTAATATTTTGCTATTTTATTTTTTTAAGAACTTTATTGTCAGATCGAATGAACTGAAGCAGGACAAGGTTCATTTAAATCACTCAATAACATGATTCAAACATGTGATTAATGAAGGCCGACACACACAGAGGCATTTCTGAATATGATGCTCGTTAAAACTCCCTCCGGACCCTGTTCCTGCTGACTCCAGAGACGCGTCTTTGGAGAAAGGATCCTGGGAATTGAGAAACACCCACGACCAACGGGACCTTCCCACTTGGATCTGAACGACTAATGACAAGTCGAAAACAAGGACTGACTCAGAACTAAACCAGGATTTGATCTGGGATAAACTAGCACAGAACCAGGACAGTTTAATTAATGCAGTGTTTTTAAAATGAGCTTTTAGGACAACGGAGTGTGACTTTTACGCCTTTTGTACAGTCACATGGGCCTTAAATGTGACTAACAGAAATGACTCAGACAACAGTTTAGTCCCGGTTCAGTCCGGGGACTTCCAGACTACTGCATGTTACATGTTTGTACTCAACACTAACGTCCATGTTTACGTCTGACAAAGGGAGCCTCCACTTTTATATTAAAGATAATATATTCATTATAATAATATAATTCTGCCATGTACTGTAACCTTTGTATTCAGCGATTAAAGTCATATTTGTAACCCCGGGTTTGTCGTGATTTCAGCAGAAAAAACACCAGACAAATAGAAATAAATCATAAATCACATTTATTTAAAGCAACAGGAGCAAACAGGTGAAAATGACGACACAATTTTTGAATGAACTCATTTTGAACTTTATTGAAGCTGTGAAACAAACACCAAAAGATTTGACTTGAACTCAAATTAAAACTCAAAGGTTCCGCCTCCTCTGCGGCGCCCCCTTCAGCTCAAAATTCTTACCTTCAGGAAACGCCGCGGCCAATGGGCTCGGAGCAAATATTCACAACAGAAAGACCAGGAAGTACCAAAAATACTTTAATCTCATATGTATAAATTAACCTCTGTACAGAATCAGACCTGGTGCAAATACAAAAGTGTTCAGTGCGAGGCCCCGCCCCGCGCCGTAACCACGGCAACTGCCACCCGTTATTATGGCACACTTCAAAAGTTAGCCGCCGTTAGCTGCTAGCAGACTCCTCCTCCTCTTTCACAGTCACTTCCTGTTTTGGTTCAGAGTCCACTTCCTGTTTGACAGAACATGAGGCTCCGCCCAAGTCTTCTGTTTTGACTTTGACGTCGTCCGAACTGAGCGCGCTCGGTTTGTCCTCCGCACTGACGGCACTCAGCGGGTGCTCCGTCAGGAGTTTGTTCGGAGATGGAGTGGTGTCAGTGTACGAAGACTAGAAGACAGAAAGGAAAGTCAGGGCCAGGACTAAACCAGGACTAAACCAGGACTAAACCAGGACTAAACCAGGACTAAACCAGGACTAATCCAGGACTAAACCTTGTCTAAACTGGTATAAACCAAGACTAAATGACTCCAGAATGTCTGATTGTTTCATGCCCTTTTTGTCTGGATCAGGGACGGGGCAGGACTGTGCACTTACGTTCTGATAGTCCTCGAAACACGCCGGGTGGAAGTTCTGTGGAGACAGAAGTTAGAGTGAGTATCTTCAACAGCAGAACTCTTACAGTCAGTTTCAGCTCGAGTATTTTCTGGAGTATGAAGTATTTGTGCTGTACCTTATCGTCAACACGAATGGCATTCTTCAGGAACCAGTCCTCCTCCTCCTCGACCCAGTATGTCTCAAAGGGCTCCTGACAGATCTCACACAACTGTAACACAAGAACCACCTTAGACCGGACCTCCTGAAGACCTACTGAAGACCTCCAGCTCCATGAGGTTCAAACCTTAAACCTCAGCCCAAGGGACTTGCCTCTGCAACCTGGTCCTTTGTGGCCCTGACGCTCTGGAACTCCTTCTCTTTGGCTGCAGCTTGGGTCTTCTGAACCTCCTCCTCGTTCTCCTTCTCAAAGAACTGACTTTTGGCCCTCTCCTCCAGGTCAGCGATCTCCTCAAACTCAATCCAGTCCTTAAAGAAAGAACCGAGTGAGAAGGAGACAGAGCAGAGCCAGAGCCAGAGCAGAGGGGGTGATGTACTCACAGTGAGGGTGTAGTACCAGCGTCTGTGTGTGACCTTCTTGGCGGCCATCTTGCCTGCGTGGTTCTGCCTGAAGTGCCAGTCCAGGTGGTCAGCGTAGAGGTCGGTCTGGGCTGCGGTGAAGCGCATACTGCACAGACAGCACTGGTTCCCCGTGTAGAGGCGAGTCACGACGCTCTCGAACCGGCTGTAGGACAGAGGACGGGTCAGAGAGGCCATCAGAACGTGTTAGAGACAGAACAGGCCAAGTCCAGACACCTCGGCTCTGTTTTTGAAACTAGGGAAGCACCAATGTCGGGGAAAGAAGGTGCCTGATTGGTCTGTTATTAAAGTTCATATCTTGACTTACAGACAAAATATTGAAATAAAAACAGCAGGATCAAGTAGAGCGAATTAAAACACGTGTGGGACCTACTGTTTCATGCCGTCCAGGCTGAAGCTGGTGAGGTCGGGCAAGTCGTCCTCTGCTGGCTCTTCCTCGTCGTCCTCATCCTCCACCACAGGGGCAGGAGGCGGCACCACAGGGGGGGCTCCTGGGAAAAACAAATCCAACACTCTTCACTATCATCTATATCAGCATTCATACAAACACAGGCTTCTGTAGAACATGTGGGCCCCAGAGGCAGCAGTCCGAGCAGCTACCTGGGGTTTGGGTGGAGGCTCCTTCAGGCTGAGATGGTTTGATGATCCCGGTGGAGATGAGTTTGGACAGAAGGTCGTTCACATCAACCTGCCCAAAGTGGTTCTCTGGAGCTGGAGCAGCTGCAACAGTCAGACCAAAGTCAGACACAAGAACAACAGGCTCCTCACACAGTGGACGGTCAGAGACTGGGTGGAGGCAGTGGTGTGGAGGGGGGGAGGGGTGGGTGCAGCAGGTGCAGCAGGTGCAGCGGGTGCAGCGGGTGCAGCGGGTGCAGCGGGTGTAGTGGGTGTCCGGGCGGGTGTAGAGGGTGTCTGGGCGGGTGCAGTGGGTGTAGAGGGTGTCTGGGCGGGTGCAGTGGGTGTAGAGGGTGTCTGGGCGGGTGCAGTGGGTGTAGAGGGTGTCTGGGTGGGTGTAGTGGGTGTAGCGGGTGCAGTGATCTCACCTTGGGGGAAAGGCACATTGTTCTGAGGCATAAAGGGCTGGTTCATGTTGTTCATCATGTTCATCTGAAACAGAGGAAGTGTCAGACACAAACATCCACTCTGTGTCTCATGTGAAGGGGACCGGGGCCTCACCGGCTGCTGCAGGCCCATCCCGGGGCCCATGCCTGGTCCAGGGCCCATCCCGGGGCCAGGGCCCTGGGGGTAGAAGCCTCCCTGAGGCTGGGCGAAGGGCCCGGGCTGGATGAAGTTATGCCCCTGGAACATGGCCCCCGAGGGGGTGAAGGGGGCATTCATGGGCTCGGAGAAGTGCTGGGGGCCCATGTTAAAGCCCTGCTGGGGGGCAATGGGGCTGTCAAACATGGGGGGGCCCATGGGCCTCATAGGGGGCTGCTGCTGAGGAGGGAAACGAGGCTCAAACCGAGGACCGTCAAAACCAGGTCTGGGTCTGAGGAGAGAAAGGTTCAGGTTCGTTAAAGTTCTTCAGAGCTGAAGTAGAACTGTTCTGTGTGAGTGTCTCTTACCGGGGCCCCGGGCCGTCGAAGGGCCCCTCAAAGCGCGCCGGCCTGGGCTGGAACCCCATGGGCCCCATGTTGTTATTGAAGCGCTGCGGCCCGTCAAACCGCTGCATCGGAGGCTCAAACCGGCCGGGTCCCTGGGGCCGGGGCCCGTCGAAGCCTCTCATTGGTCCACCGCGTGTCATGTGATCAAAGTGGTCAGGGCCACTGAAGCGAGAGGGCGGGACATCGAAGTGCGGCTCCGGGGTGAAGGAGTCAAACCTGGGACTCTCCACCCAGCCCTAAAGAACAAACAACTGTCAGGAGGAGGAGGAGCAGAGGAGGAAAGGAGGAGGAGAGGAGGAGGAGAGGAGGAGCAGAGGAGGAGAGGAGGAGCAGAGGAGGAGAGGAGGAGCAGAGGAGGAAAGGAGGAGCAGAGGAGGAGAAGGAGCAGAGGAGGAAAGGAGGAGCAGAGGAGGAGGAGAGGAGGAGCAGAGGAGGAGAGGAGGAGAAGGAGCAGAGAAGGAGCAGAGGAGGAAAGGAGGAGAGGAGGAGGAGAGGAGGAGAAGGAGCAGAGGAGGAGCAGAGGAGGAAAGGAGGAGGAGAGGAGGAGCAGAGGAGGAGGAGGAGCAGAGGAGGAGGAGGAGCAGAGGAGGAGGAGAGGAGGAGCAGAGGAGGAGAGGAGGAGCAGAGGAGGAGAGGAGGAGAAGGAGCAGAGGAGGAGGAGCAGAGGAGGAGCAGAGGAGGAGCAGAGGAGGAGCAGAGGAGCAGAGGAGCGGAGGAGGAGCAGAGGAGCAGAGGAGCAGAGGAGCAGAGGAGCAGAGGAGCAGAGGAGCAGAGGAGGAGGAGCAGACTGACCTGTTGCCTGTTGATTGGCGGCTGGTCGTTGTAGCCTCGCTCGGGGCCGTCATGTCGGGGTTTCAGGATGGATTTGGGCTGAGTGTTCTGGAGGTTCTGGGGAGGTGCCGGCTCCATCGGTCCCTCCTCTCCGTGCTCCGAGTTGGGGCTCTCGAATCGCGCCACCGGGCTGGAGTCCGGCTGGTCCCTGGGGGGGTCTCTGGCCACAGGGTGGGGGGGTGGCAGGGGCGACAGGCGCTCCCGCTCAAATCTGCGGCGAGATTACACTGTGTTTTTACTTTTAAAAACAAAACCCAACCTGGAACCTAAACTTTGGCCTAAATTTGAGTCAGAAAAATGGAAATCTGTCCATGACCGTTATTCGTGTTATTCATGGCTCTGCTGACCTGGGGGGCTCCTGGGGGGTCATCGAGGGCGGCTCCAGGCGGCGCTCTGGGAAGCGACGGTCGTACCCGCTGCCCTTCCCCTCCTCGTCCAGACGCTGGCGCTCCGACAGAGGAGAGATCCACTCTGTCCGGTCTGCTGCAGAGAGAGTGGAAGGTTTGGACCCAGACTCAGACCGGGACTAAAGCAGGACTAAAGCAAGACTAAAGCAGGACTAAACCAAGACTAAACTGTGACAGAACCAGGACTAAAAGCAGGACTAAAGCGGGACTAAAAGCAGGACTAAAGCTGGACTAAAAGCGGGACTAAAGCAGGACTGAACCAGGATTAAAGGACTAAAAGCAGGACTAAAAGCAGGACTAAACCTCAAGACTAAAAGGTTATTTAGCACAAACTAATCCCACATTAAATCAAGATTTCACGTAGGACTTAACAGAACCAATGCAGAAACTAAAGGACAAACACACACCTAAACCCAGACCAAAGCCTAAATCCTAAAGAAGAGGAGCCTGTGTGTACCTGGTTCCCGGGGGTCCCTGGAGTCTGCACGTCTCTTAAACCTGAGCCCGGGCAGAGACTTGAGCGGGGGAAACTCTTTGCCGTGGTTATAGTCCTCGATCATGGGTCTGGCCGGCTCCTCTCGCTCTTTACTGCGGCGCTCACCTGGAGGGAGGGACACGGGGTCAGGGATGATACAGGATAACTCTCTCCGCGTTACCTCATCAACCCAAAACATTAACACAATAAATAGGGCTGTCAACGTTAACCCATGCGATTAATCACAAAAAAATATCGCACCAATGTTTTTTTTAACACAGATTAATCACAGTTTATTCTGAACGCTCCTCTGTGGAAAGCGCAGATGGTCCTGAAAGGCGGCGCAGGTTATTAGGTCAGTGATCAGGTCCATATGTGTGAAGATGACAGATGAGACCGTGACTGGTGCTCAGAGGCAAATTTCTCTGCAAAAAACGGCCTGATGTGACTTTAGATAAACTAAGGTAGTTTGCAGATATTGCAGTGATGAACTCTCTTTCCACAGAAGCACAAGTTTAAAACACCATCTTAAAGCAAAACACGGGTTTGATTCAGCGGCAGCAACGACGCTACTTGTACAACAACAAACTGAGCATGACAAACAACGGCAACAAAACTACCAGCGATAGAAAAATGTCAATAATATAACTTTTTGATTATAAATTGCATTTTTGTCAGACTATTTTGGTATTTTTTTGAAGAATAATTAACTGCGATTAATCGTGATTAATCAAAATTCTAAAGTGTGATTAAACTGTAAATTAAATAATCGTTTGACAGCACTAGTCATAAGCCAAATCTTCCATTTAATTTCATCCTGACCAAGACTAGCTCAAGATCCAAAGATGGGTGTCACTGCCCCTGACTGAAGGATGGGTCAAATGCGGAGGACCCATTTCCCTGGTCCCTGCCCCCTCACCTGGCCTCTGCGCCCTGTAGCCCTCCTCCTCGGGCCACTCTTCTCCAGCCTCTCTGTTGGGCATTTGGGTCTTCCTGAGTTTGGACTTGTGTTCGTAGTACAAGACCTGCGCCGCCTCCAGGCTCTCGGGGGCCCCTCTCTGCGCCGGCAGCCCTGACAAGGGGCTGGTTTTGGGGGACTGGTCCCAGGACTCACCCCTCTGCTGCTTCTCCTCCTGGTACTGGAACAGGTTTTTGATCTTATGGGCCAAGTTCAGGAACTCCTCCTCCGAGATCTCGCCGCTCTCCAGACGCCTGCTCGCCTGCACACACAACAAGCTGTCAGTTTTGTGTCTCAGTCATACATTTTATTAAACAATATCACCTATGTTCTAGTCATTTCCTTCTCCTTTGCTCTGTTGTGTTTACGGTGATTAATGCATGCAAGTAATCTTTGCTTTGATCTATTTTCGGTGTTGTTTTAGATCAATATTGCGATTTAAAACCTGTAAATTATAACAATGACCCACGGTGCGATAGATTATAACTATAGAGCAGACACGAGCACTACATGTCAGCAATAAAGTGACATTTTTATGGTTTAAAGTGTAGCACTGCCTCTCCTCACCCTCCTGAGCAGGTCTTTCTTGGAGGCGGAGGTGAGCGCTTCGGGGATCTGCAGGTTTGCGTCCACACTGAGGCGGTGTTTGGGGGTCCGGGGTGAGGGGTACGGTTTGTGCCTCAGAGGAGTGGATTTGTGAGTCTCCTCTTTCCCGCTGTAACACACACAGAAAATATTCACATTAGAATCAGACAGAAGGCGAGGTGGTCTAGGGACGATACCGATATCCAATAGTTGGCCTGCAGCTGTGTCTGATAACCGATACTGATCTTTAGCTTTTAAAATCCTTACCGAGTTCAACAAATAAATTCACCTTTCACTGATCACTGATCAACTGTATTTTGCTGGGACATAAAATTGTTGATGTGTAAACATTCAGCCATAACACTTTCCATTTTCACGCATTAGTCTGTTCTAAAAGCCAACAGAAGAGGACAGTGCAAAAAATCTCTGTACTGAATATTGACTGATGTTGATTTTGAAGGATCTGCATCAGTCGTGTGTTCTGGACTCACTGTTTGGTGTCCTCCCAGCCGCTCCTCCACCGGTGCGCTGCGTCTTTGGCCTCTTTACTCCCGGGGTCATGGCCTCTGGGGGAGTCCCTGTCATCAGGCCGTTTGCGCCGGTCGGAGAGGCTCTTTTTGCCCCCTGGTGGTGGCCCCCGGTCCTCTCTGCTTCGCGCGCGCTGATTCTTGGGGCCCTTGTGCGGGGAAGGCGAGTTGCTCCGGCCTCGGCTGCTGCTTTTGGGGGAGCGACGTTCCTTCTCGTGGCTGTTGGGGCGGCTGCTGGGGCGGCTGCTGCTGCGTTTGGGGGAGGCGCTGTCCGGAGAGCGGGAGCGTTTCCGAGCGTGCGTCCGGGCGTTGCCTCCCATTTTAAACTCCTCTTTGGGCACCACAGACCCGTTCACCAGTCTGGGCTTTTTAGACAGGTCCTCCCGTTTCTTTTTCAGATCCTCTGAGTCTTTAGAGTCGTCCTCCCTCCTCTTTTTGTCCCTCACTTCATCATTCTCCGGTTTCTCTTGGACTCTCTTCTTTAAGCGCGGGTCTTTCTTTTCCTCTACACATTTACTGCTTCGCGGGACACTTTTCATCAGGGGCGAGGGGGACTTGGACTTGGGCTTTGCTTCGTCCATGCGCTGAGGTTTGGGTCTCTCTGGTTTGATGGGCTTTTCGGCGTGTTTCCTGTCCGCCGCAGGGGAGCTGTCCTTCAGCTCTGTGGAGGTAGGTCGGTTCAGTCGAGGATCCCTGATGGCAGGGGCGGCAGGTGCGTGAACAGGACCCTGGGCGGGTGCAGGGGCAGGGGCGACAGTAGCAGTGACAGGAGCAGGTGCTTTGGCCTCAGTAGTGGCGGCCTGTGGGGGGATCCAGGGGCGAATCACAGTGGGTGGAGGCACGATGGCCTTTGGGGTCAGAGATGGAAGTGAAGAGGGAGGCAGCACGAACCCTCCGGCCTGAAACACACGAGAAATACAAATTAGACTTTTCAGAAATGTTTTTTTACAAATGACAAATCAAATTATCTCAAGGCGGTGTAAGACATTTAGAGTTTTGTAAATTCCTGATTCTATGATCATTTCTGTGACCAAACTGCTCATGTTTTTACATTTAACCTCTTCAGTCTGATCGAGTTCTGTTCATGAGTGAATCAAGAGTTTTAGCATTAACGTGCTGGAGCATAAACATGTTTAGCATGTTTAGATTAACATGTTTAGATTAGTATGTTTATCAAAAGAATGTTTAGCATGTTTAGATGATCATGTTTAGCCTGTTTAGATTAGCGTGTTTAGATTAACATGTTTACCATGAGCATGTTTACCCTGTTATGATAACATGTTTAGCAAGTTTACATTATCATGTTTAGCGTGTTTAGATCAACCTGTTTAACATAAGTATGTTTAGCGTGTTTAGAGGATCATGTTTAGATTAACATGTTTAGCGTGTTTAGATGATCATGTTTAGCATGTTTAGATGATCATGTTTAGCATGTTTAGATGATCATGTTTAGCGTTACCAGCTGGGCCTTGGTCTGCTCCAGCTCCAGCTCGATCTTCTTCTGCTGAAGCTCCAGGAGCTGCTTCTGTTTGGCCAGAAGCTGCTGCCTGATGAGCTGCTCCTGAGTGAGGCTCGACACAGGGACCACGGGCGGCACGGGCGGCACTGCCGGAGGAGCTGCCGGGGCCACCACAGGGGGTGCCACTGGGGCCACTGGGGCCACTGGGGCCGGAGCAGCAGGAGCAGCAGGAGCAGCAGGCCGGGCGGGAGACGACTCGTCCGGCTGAGGAGAGACAGGACTCAAGTTACAATGTGAGGGTTTATCGAGGAAAACTAAACTGTCAGAGAAAGACGTATAATCCTCAGTCTCCCTGGTGTGAGCCACAGGAAAAGAAAAGTTCAATTCAGACAAGTGCAAAAAAGTGAAATGAGTGTGAAAGGACGTGGTTCAGGTCTCAGTCCCCGTACAGGCCTCCGTGTGGTTACCTGCTTGAGGAACTTGGGGTTGACATGGATGCTGTTGGCCGTGGGGGGCAGTGGTTTGATGGGCCAGGCCGGGTCCAGTGAGTTGACCCGGACGTCCAGAGCATAGAGTTTTTTAGGCGGGAAAACCTCATCCCAGGTGGAGCGCAGCTTAAACAGGCTCTTCCTCGTGTTCTCATCCACCTGCAGACAGAGGACACCAGCTTGGTCCCGAAAGCAACTCACACAACCGCACAAAACCCGGCCCCACGTTAATCAGGCAGCGTAAACATGAAATAGTTCTGATTTTGATTGAAAATTACATCTAGAGTCTAAGGTTGGGCTGCAAGATTAATCGTAATCAAAGTCAAAAAGGCCAACCCTGGAGTTTTGATTTCTTTAATTAGTTTGTCAGGTCATGTTTCAATAGATTTGTCAATTCTTCTGAATGTATTTAAAATGTGAACTTTGAACAAAATCCTATTATTAAAACCAATCTTAAATCTAAAAAAGTAAAATTATATATTTTTCGGAAATCGTGCAACCCTAGAAGGTGTATAATTTCAGAAGCTTTTTGTTGGCTGTTTGCAAACAATTAAATCTCTAGATGTACAAGAGAAAACCCCAGGCCAAGATGTGTCAAAATAAAAAAACACTCATATATCTACACATTTAAAGGTGCATTGCGTAACTTTTTAGTGAAGGGTTCGTCACTGCTCGGTCTGGAATGTTCCGCAGTGTGACATTAAACAGCTCTACTTTACATTTCTTCTATTACAGGTGGTATTTTAGCTCAAAAACACCTACAAAAACGGGCATTCTGACTGTGAGCGGGCTCGCCTCTCCACAGATCTCGGTTTCCGTGATGATAAAAAGGTTTAATGCCATACTGTGGAACATTCCTGACAAAGCAATAACATCTCCATGGAGGAAAATGACACAATGCAGCTTTTAAGGCCATATTGAAACACGTTCTGAACAGCTGATTATAATAGAGTTAAATTGATAAGGGGTTAAATTGTGTTTCAAAATAAAAATACAACCAAGACTCAAACATTAGAGTGAAGCAAGCGTTTCAGATTTCAGTAGTGGTGTTTCTGTAGCGAACACACATTTAGAACGAGAGGGAACTAAACAATACAACTTTATCAAAATAACCAAAAGGAAAATCAGTTTAAATGTTTTACGTTTGCATCTTTAACTTTGTACGGTCGTATGTAGCTTTTCTTGTACTGTACTAAAAAGGAAATGTAGAAAATGCTCTCCAAGTTATTACGAATCTACGCATCTCACTAAACACCATTCATTTCTTTACAAAAAATACCAAATCTTCAGCTAACTCACTCCTTTCTGCTGTGGTCGCATTGTAATCTACATAAAATAATAAAAAATTTGGCCAACTAAGACTTGATCACCCTTAAAAAAAAAACTAAAAAGTGAAGTAAAAGAAATTATTCTGTCAAATGTAAAATAGCTGCATGAGACTTGGTTACACCCATGACTGTAAAAAGTGATAAGTTTCAAAAACAGAAACAACCCAAACTATTCAAGGTTTTCAAAATATACCGATACTGAAACAAATACGGACACTAGATACTCATTTGAGCGGGAATCGATACTAAAGCGGTCACATTCACGGGGCAAAATGAACCGCTTAAGTGTCATTTAACAGAAGTAGTACAAGATGTTAAGGTAAACTTTAAGTACGATTATTTTGTGTAGGAAAATCACCAGAAACACAACCACTAAAAGAGGCCTATCACGATAAGTGCGAGATACAGGTACAGAAAATACCAAACTATAATATTTAAAGTACTCTATAAAACTAACAAAATAACGCAGAAGCAAAGCAATTAAAACCAAACATTAGCATCAGTAAAAAGCTGAATGAATCCTTAAAGAGGGGGTATTTGCATTTAAATACGTTATGCGTTAGGAGTTATTACCCAAAAGATCACCGTGTTCCTGTTTATTGTTTGGAAAATGCCATATTTGCAGGAAGTATTAACATGTTTTATAAATTTCACTTTAATCTTTAATTTTTGACATGGAGGGCTCCGTGTTTGCCCCCGTGGGTCAAACCCCCTCGATAAGGTGATCGTCAGTTTAATGATCTATAAATGACTTTCTGTTAGTGCAAAGTCCACATGAAACATATTTAACCCCAAAAAAAAAACACAGTTTCAGCTCTCAGGTATTAAACGCAAAGTGCACATGGTCATTATCGTGACAGGCCTGTGCTGAAACCAGGCTAAAGCGGTTCTGTATGCAGACACAGAGGGACATTAGGTCAGAGCAGGTGCAGACTGGAGCGTACCTTCTCAAACACACATATAAACGACGTGATTAGGTTTTTAGCAAAAACCGGGAGGTAGTCTCGGCCCACGTTCTTCACGATGGAATCCACCAAGTACAAAACGGGAAGCTTCTCGTGAGGGGGCGCCTGGAGCAATAAGAAAACTCACAAGTTTAGAACACAACAGAGCGGAAATACACTGTTCATATATCAGACACAAGATACCACCAACAACCCAGAAAAATGTCAAAAGACTGAAGGCTGAGCAGCACCAACACCTTCATCTGACCCTGAACTCGGGTCGGTCAAACTTTAAATGACTTGAACCTAGTTTGAGGTTCAAGTCATTTTGCTACGTTTCACCGGTCAGAGCTCAGCGTCAGTGAACGTTGTTGGTGCTGCTCAGCAGTGAAAAGAAGGAAAAGCAAAAATCTTCCGTCTTGATTAAAAAATTAAAAAAAATCTTGATCTTCAGCAGATTTCAAACCCAGGGTCCAAAAATTATAATTTACTAAAAAGGGAAAAAATCCAACGCCACTACAAAAAATGTAAACTTGAGAAACTTTCAAGGAAAAACAGGAACAAAAAAACGTCCATTCTTCGTCTTGAGAAAAGTCCAGATGCCCTGGAGTGACAGGGAGTCGGGTCTGGAGCAGGTTACCTCCAAAGAGGGCAGAGCCGCTCTTTGTACGTTACCGCGCTGACGCTCACAGCTTCAGTTTGAGTTTTCACATGTTCAAAGTTTTGAGTTTTAGTTCAGACTCAGACTTTACTCATGTTTGTTTAAATTAGCTAAATCACTTTAACTCTTAAAGTTCCACCAGAAACCAGTTTCAATCACTAAAATAATAAAAATGACAAAAAGCACATTTCATATGTTTTATTACAACTTTTTAAAAATCATTCAATAAAAATGACATTTGCAGATTTCCAAACTAAAAAAGCGCAGTTAAATGGAGAAAGAGTAGAGCCGAGTGCTGCAGGTGTAACAGAGGCCAGAGAGTCAAAATCCACCAACACTTTTCTCCCAAAGTCTCATTAAACCTTCTTTTGTTTAGTTATTACATTTGGATTTTGTAGATGTGTGCAAACTCCTGTATTTTATTACCATTCTTCCTACTATAATTTCCATAAAGCAGTAACCTCTTAAAAAGCCACCAGGCCTCTAACAAATGTTCATGAAACACGTTTGAAAAAGGGACTGAAATTTGTTACTCAAATCAGATGTAAAAGGATTTGTTCCATTTTGGTGATAAAGTTTGGTTATTAATGGAGTGAGACTATCACATTTATAATAATCTTTATTTTTCTAAAGATTTAACTGTAACTACTGCACAAACTGAGCCTTAGATCTCAATTTCATCCTCTGTGTTTCACACAAACATTCATCATCGTGGAGATGACTCAGCTGCAAACACTGAAACTCCAAGTTTAGTTTTGGTTTTAGTTAAAGCAGTGAACAGTAAGTAGTGTTCTGTGTTCAGTCCAAGTTATGAAAACACATTTGAAATTACTACTGAAGCTCAATGGCTGTAAATGTGAGTTTAGATCATTATTTGAGTCTGTATTTGTTATGGCAAATTTTTAGTTTTTGTGAAAAGTCAAACAACTATTGCACAAGTATTAGAGGTCATAGATGACACAAACTGACTCTTGTGAGCTTTAAACCCTGTTATACTGTTGTTACCTCATCAAAACCAGACCTGGAGTTGCGTTTTGTTTCATTCACACATTTGAGTAACTCTTTTATTAGTCCGTTTACATCTCTAAAGCTCAAAATGCTCTGTTCCACCTTGTGATGTCATGCAGCAGCAGTACTTAGTAGACAAGAGCTCTGCCAGCGGGGCAAAATACGCCCGTACTTTGAATTATTGTATATAGAATTAAGTTAGAATTTGTCAAACCTAGTTAAAGATGAATTGTTGGTGCAGTTTGGAAGATTCCAATACTGACAAGGTTTTCGCAAAGGGTCGGGCCGTGACCTTGACCTTTGACCCTGTGACCTTGAAATCAATAGGGAACATCCTTGACCCATGGGGTGTCCAGCCATGAAGTTTGACATTCCTAGGTGAGACGGTTGTCGAGTTAGAGCACAAGGTAATGTGTAGTTGTCTTGTATTCTCTCTCCCCCGTTGCCTAGCAACCGCTGCAGCTGGAACTGTGTGTCACCTTTGAACTTTAAACTTCAAAGCTTCAAAGACTTCAAAGCTTTGAAGTGTCCACGGACGGACGGACGGACAGACGGACGGACAGCGCCATACCATAATACGCCCGTTTATAACAGCTCCTTTTACATTTTACTCACTAGAGATAGGCAAGTCCAAGGCTGAAATTATTCAGATGATTCTAGTGGGAGTATAAGGAGGAGGAGCACTTCCTGTATTACCACATGCCATCACAATGGAGAACAGATTGTTTTCTGTTTGAGAGCCTAATGATGCATTAAACATGTGTGAATTAAAAAAAAAACACAACTTCAGGGATATTTTTGATGAAGAAACAACATAGTAACATAGACCAGAAAAGTAATATGGGTCCTTTAAACTATCTAGCCCTGTATCACATGAGATCCCTTTTAAATAGGGCGACCAGACGTACCCATTTACCCGGGAAAGTCCCAGTTTTGAGCCTTGTGTCCTCTGTCCCAGATGATTTATCCCTGGTGTCCCTATTTTAGACCAACCTGATCCCTTCCAACAGTAAAGCGAAGCATAAAGTGTCATTTGTTTCGGTAAATTACATAAAAGTTGCTTAAAAATTACCAAAACACAAAGAAAATGTGACTATACTGAATCATGTTTTAGTCAAGAATGCAGTTTTCCTTAATTCTGCACTCGTTTCACAATTTTATTATTACCAAACCACCAAAAAACCTGAGATGTCCCCGTTTTTTTTTTTTTTTTTTTAATCAAGATGATCACTTATTAAACCACACACCTTGGTACGTCTCAGTTTATTATACTTTTGTTACTATAAAAATAAGTACTATTGTTTTACCATTACATTTTTCAATTTTAACGCTAAAAATGAAACAATTGTATAACTAAATGCGTCGTTTAAAGGTTAATCTCTCACGGCTGTCATTTCCAGTCACGGGATCCCATTGGAAACGGTTACATCAGAACCCTAAAGGTGGATTTTGACTTCATCGGCCCAAAATGTTGCTAAAACTGCATCCGTTTCCGACCAAAACCACGCCAAACCGTAAAGAACTGACCGTAGAGTAAGTTTAAAGGGATTTGAAACTTTAATACACAAGATTAGATATAAAAATCAGTGTTAAATTCAGGCAAAACTAAGCAGCAAACATGTGGCTAATAGGAGACATGAGGGGAGCCCGGCAGCGCTAGTCGCCATGTTACTCTAGGCCTAACGTTAAACTGCGTTTACATCGACACAAAGCGACTCAAATGTGAAGTATTCTATGTATAAAAACCTTGCTTATTTGAGCTTCAATTATTCCGACGATATCCTTGGCGAAGGCGATGTTCTCCTCGGCCAGGATGGTGAGCATGTTGATGTGCGGTTTGCTGTTGAATGTCAGGTCTTCCAGGGAGGACTCGTACTCTCTGCACGCATCTTCCCTCGCCGCCTCGTCCTCCATCTTTGAGCTCCGAAACCCTACGCCAACCGTGCCCACACCGCAACCATGGAGCACCGCACAGTCCATCAACACATCGGGGCTATCGATTTTACACGCGTTCGGTTAAACAACACGCGGGTTCCGTGATAAATCGTTAAAAGTTTCGGTCGCGGGTCCGCCTGCGTCGCCTCGTTTCTCGACAACAAGATGGCGGCGGGGCCGGAGTGAACTGTGCCGCATACGTCACCGCGAGCATTTTATACCCAACGTATGGGGGGGCCGGGATGTGGGCGCTGATTGGTCAGATGGGATGACGGACAGGCACACGGGCCAATCAGAGTCGGAGCAGGCGTCGATTTGAACGTTACATAACAGGTGCATAGGTAAACATGGCCATAGCGACCATAGGCCAAACTGTCAGTGCCTCATATCTCTGCCTTTGGTATTCTGCTTTGGAAATCTCTCTTTTCTCCGTCTTTATTTTTTTTTTTACATTTTTTATACGCCAGTTGTGTAAGACGGGACGTATTATGGTATGGCGCTGTCCGTCCGTCTGTCTGTGGACACTTCAAAGCTTTGAAGTCTTTGAAGCTTTGTCTTCATGAAAGATCTGAACTCTCTTCTCAAATGTTCTGCTGCTGAAAGCGAGAACAACCCACATTCTCTGCTTCTTTGAGCTTTGGCACATTAAAGGCTTTAATGTGGCTTTAAAAGCTTTAATTTAAAGCTCTGTAGTGTCTTTAAGTTCTGTTGCTGCAATCAGATTGGTGGAATTCCGATTCTAGAATTCTATATACAATAATTCAAAGTACGGGCGTATTTTGCCCCGCTGGCGGAGCTCTTGTTAATGATTATTTGTTTGTTTATTTCATTAATAAAGTATAAAAAGACATTAACAGTGTCACAACATCAAACATACAAGAAATGAATGAAAAGGAGCAGAAAGAAGAGTAATCTTATGCCATCTGCCCACTTTTCCATAAATACATTTAAAAATATTTCAAATCATTTTTTTCTAATTATTACAGCCGATTACACTTGATAAATAAAACCCATGGTAAATATATTAATCATTTACAGAGGGAAAATGCATATCTTGGTAAAATTTACGCACATGTAACACTATATTAGGGTGACCAGACGTCCCTTTTTACTCAGCGCAGTCCCCGTTTTGAGCCCTGTGTCCCTTGTCCCAGTAGATTTATTCAAAACGAGTAATTTGTCCCAGTTTTAGACAAGAAATGTCCCAGGTGTCCCTATTTTTGATCAATCTGATCCCTGCCTGTAAAGAGAGGCATACATTGTTCATTTGTTTAGGTAAAATACAGAAAAGATGCTTAAAAATGACCAAAGCACAAAGAAAATGTGACTATAATGGCTCACATTAGTGCCGAGTGCAAGCAGTTTTCCTTAATTACGCACCTATTTCAGAATTTTATTATTACCAACCAACCCAAAGTAGGAATGTCCCAGTTTTTATTTTGAAAACTACTCACACTACACTATATCCTAGCAATTTAAACATGAATTAAACAAAATAAATATGTTATACATTTGTTTTAATTTGTGGAATCATAACCTGTGCAATTTCCCGGGTTTCACGTTACATCACAACATTCTATATGAGATTTTTCTTCTAACATAACTAATCGAAGCTCTTATTAATAGAAACAACCGGGTCAACATTTGTGGGTTGTGAATCAGTAGGGAAAACATGTTCTTGGGCCCACCTGGGAGAATGACCTCATTGCATTCTGGATTCTAAAAAACATCGGTAACAATACGGTTGAAAGGTAACTGTGTTGATAGTGATAATGTGCTGAATATTTTTATGATCCAAAAGGACAGAAATGTGTTTAGGTTTATCATCTCAGGGAAAATGAGATACTAATAAACAATAATAAAACTAGTAACAAAACCCGATATTCATTTGAGCAGGTATCGATACTAAAAAAGTCACAAACACAGGACAGAAATGAATCTTTCCTGAATGATCTTGAGCTGTATCAGAACACGTATAAAAGCACATAGACGAGTATACGCCCATGAACCCCCATGGAACCTACCTGAGGGATTACATCGATATAAGGCCACATGGTAATAGAAAAAACAACAATTTAGTCTTGAAAATCACATTCTATTGTCTAAAGAAGTGTTATTTATGAATCGGTATTGAGTATGAAGTTCATTTTTTAATATTGAAATAGAAATCGCAATTTTTGTATCATGAGACCAGCAGCTTAATTTATGATTAATTTAAAAACTATGAATTGTTATTGTTTTTCACCTGATTTACACACTGCGCCACTCTTTAAAGCACAGCAGTCAGATTAAAATTCATTTGAGCTGGTTTTTGCACTTGTATGTATGAAAAAATGTAACCTCAACAATAAACAACACAGCCTCAAAAATATTCAAATATATTTCATCAGGTCATTAAAACACCTGCAGTTTATAAAAAGACATTTATAATTTACATGTAAAATTTATTATAAAAATATTTTCTTTGGCCTCATTACTTCCAAAGTCGGTAAACTCCCAAAACGACGGCGAGGCAGCAGAACAGTGTGGCTGTGGGAAACAACAGGACAGAGAATGAGACGTTATTGAACCACGTGCTTAGACAATAACTGGCATTTATACACTAAATATTACGAATGTAAACAATAACCGAAATCTGGTGATATCGTATCGTCAAAGGTCTCACAGTAATATCGTGGATCATCACAATATACCGAATCACAAGTGTCTTTGCTTAGATGAATAGTTCTGATGCAGAAATAGCTAAAAAACAGAGGGAACTACATAGACCATGATCCTTTGCTCCGTTTCAGTGCAGACGACATGAAGAAATAACTGTTCTAAGCACTTTTACATCTTCATTCTTTGGATTAAGTCTTGTGAAGCATTTTTAGAGGAAAAAGTAGCAAATTCACACAAAATATTGCAATAAATCTGGTACGGTGAGATGTTTATGGTGAAAATATCGTACAGAGAGATTTGGATTTCGTTCCATCCCTAATGACAATAAATGTTGCACCAAATGACTGGTCAAAGCATTTTATAATGTCAGTCTTGTTATTATGTAGAATATCGTAATATCATGACCTTTCCCACGATATTGCAATAAATATCGTACCGTGAGGTTCATATTGTGGCAATATCGTATCGTGAGACTTGGATATTATTACAGCCCAACTAAATATTGTAGAATAGTGTCGTTTCCCAAGTATTTCAGGAGCAAGTCTCCCTGAAAAACTTAAAATTGGGACTAAACACCTAAACTCTGACCAAAACCGCATCTCAAATAGATCTGCTAAACTGGGCAGTACCTGAAGAGCTAAAGTGGAGTGAGGGGGGTTTGACAACAAAGCTACAAATCTACCCAGTTTGCATCAAAATTGCCAAAAAACTATTGTGTTGTGTTACCTGCCAGGTATCGCACCGTCTCCAGTTTGAGCGACTCCAGCAGAGTTTTTAACGACGCCACCTCCAGGTCGATTTTCTTGTTTATCTCCATGTAATCGTGGTCCAGGTCGGACTTCTACAGAACCAGAGAAGCAGAGCCATCGTTAAAGAGGGGGTATTATGCAAAATCTACTTTTTTGAGCTTTCTACCATGTTGTAATGTTCTAGAGAGGTTTAAGACGACATTCATGCATGTTTGAGTACCGTAAAATACCAAATAAAGGCCGGGTTCCAATTAACCGCTGGGTTCCCTTTAAACGCCGGGTGCAGGTGAATATTTATATGAATACATAACCAAATAAACTCTGAGTCTAATGTTGGTGCTGAAGACAGAAGTCGAGCTGCAACAACAGGATGCAGGACTGATGCTCGCGTCATCTCTACACAAACCCAACTTAAAACCACATGGCTCATTTGCATAAACTATAAACGCTGAAAAAACTGCTGGGTCCTCCTGATGTAGTGGATGAACGTGCTGCTCCACTCTCTCTGCGTCTATTTATTTTAAACTAAAGAAACTTCTGCATGTTGCGGGAGGGTTTTAAAGACTTTCTATAATTCAGTAGTCGCATTGAAATGTGGGAAACTCTCCGCTATGTAGATATTTTGTTGTAACATTTCAAATGAACTCGCCTACGTCTGTATAGAAAGTCGCCTAAATTATCGTCACAGTGGTTAAAAGAATCTGAGTTCCAGATTTTCCCAGTTTTGCTGAGCGAGATTTTTGTGAGGAAGGAATTAATCGCCCCAAATTGCCGCCTGGTCTCAAATAAACGCCTGGTTTGTTAAGTGATTGAAATAAATAAACACCCCGGCTCTTATTTGGTATTTTATGGTAATCGAGAGATCAAACCCTCCTTACAGTTAGCGGTACTTAGACTTAGACAAACTCTCCTTTGTGGATCAATAAAGTCTGTCTAAGAAGCTTCCTCCAGTTAAGATCAGAGCAGAGGACTCGAACATCTCGCTTGTCTGTAAATTCTGATTTGACCATTTCATTTAAACACATGGTGATGGGTCAGTCGGGTTTCTCATATACAGCAGGAAAAAACTGGAACACACTTCCAGCTGAACTTAAAACTTGCACAAGCTCCCGCACTTTCTCTCATGGATTAAAACACTGGCTTCTGATCAGACAGACGTGTCAAAATCAAGTTTCTTTAAACATTTAAACATTCTGACTGATTGTTCTGTAGATGTACGGTGTAGCTGTAAATGTACGGTCTTTGACTTATGACATTTTTAATGCTCATGTTGATAAATAGTATTTTAGAGGATAATACTGATGAATTTGGTAAATGTACATTTTAGAGAATATTGATGACAATGACATTTTTAGAAGCTAATGATGAGTTTGAAATCTTGTATTTATGGAAATTAGAATGAATGAATTTTGATTGTTTTAATGATGAAATGTTGTGGGTAGAGTTGTAAATAGTTTCTCTAATGTATTTACTGTATTTTCTGAACTATAAGTCGCTCTGGAGTATAAGTTGCACCAGCCAAAAAAACGGACTTTTGGGGGAAATTAATTTTATAAAATCAGAGACCAAGAACCGACACTTCATCTCAAAAGGCGAGTTATAGAAGTTAGTAGTAGTTAGTAAGAAAAACACCCAAATAGAGAAGAATCCGTGTATCATTCGTTTATCAATATAGAACCAAAAATGAGAAAACGAAAAAAACAACATTTCTTTATTATATGTCTCTAAAACCAAAATGAAAAAACTACTGATTTGTTTTTTCATTTTTAATTCATATATATGATAATATATTTTCGTCTGTGGACTGTCGGTGTGAAAAATGTAATATATAAGTCGCACCCGAGTATAATTGCAGGAACCACTCAAGCCATGAGAAAAAAGTGCGACTTATGGACCAAAAAATACGTAATGAATTTTGTACCTGCCCAGAACATCTTTGTCTCTGAGTTAATGTTTCATGTGCACTGTCCTTGTTTTAAATAAATAAATAAGAATAATAATTCAAAACAGTAATAGGTAACATGGTGACGTAAATATGTTAATAGCTCCACAGAAGTAAAATACCCACTCTTTAAATAAACACCTAAATAACACCTGAGTTTGTGTTAATAGTGTCCTGAATCTTCCCCACTCGTCGTCTCTGGATTTGAGCGTCCGGAAATAAACAGAGCGATGGACTCAGCGTACTGTGGTTTGTATTTGACGTCATGACCTGAAAACCGCTTCAGACGGGAAGTTAAAGCGGTAACGGTCATTTTTGTCCCAGACACAGCCAGCAGGGGGCGTGGGTTTGTTTACCTTTGTGTGAAACTCTGTGCTGGCCTCCATCAGCTTCTTCTCCTGATCTGTGAACTGAAACACACAACAGACAAACATGTTCTACAGCAGCTTCCACACCCTTTTCTGCGGTTTAGGCCTGGTTTACTTAGTCCAGGTAAGTCCTGATCTAGTCCTGGTTTAGTCCTGATCTAGAGTGGAATTTAAACCTTGCAAACCCTGTGTACTCCTGGTTTAGTCCTGGTTTAGTCCTGGTTTAGTCCTGGTTTATTCCTGGTTTAGCCCTTATTTAGTCTTGGTTTAGTCCTGGTTTAGCCGTTATTTAGTCTTGGTTTAGTCCTGGTTTAGCCCTTATTTAGTCCTTATTTAGTCCTGGTTTAGACCTGGTTTAGTTCTTATTTAGTCTTGGTTTAGTCCTTATTTAGTCTTGGTTTAGGCCTGGTTTAGCCCTTATTTAGTCCTTATTTAGTCTTGGTTTAGTCCTGGTTTAGTCCTGGTTTAGTCCTGGTTTAGACCTGGTTTAGAGTGGGATTTGAGCTGTGAAAGCCCTGATGTAGTTGCAGTCTGGGTTCACACTTGTCCTGGTTTGGTCCTGATTTGAGGCCTTTTTAATCCAAATGTAGTCCAGGTTTAATGTGGTGTTTGTGTGAGCCCAGTCCCGGTTAGGACCTGGTTTTGACATGATTAAAAATGGTTAAATAAAATAATATGTCCTGTGTGTCTCTCACCATGTCCAACATGCGGCTGCTCTCCAGGTTGAAGTCCAGCTTTGCCTCAGCGCGAACTTTCTGACTCTCCTCCTAAACACGCAAATGTTCACCACAATATTTAAAGATTTTCACGCGATAAAAAAGAATAAATAAATGTGTTTTTGTCTCACAGTGAGTCTGCGCTGGAGCTGCTCCAGTTCACGCTTCATTTTCTGGAAGAAACACAAAAGTCCTGTCATACCTCTGTGAAGTCGCCCCATCAAACTCAAACCTACACAAAAACTGTCAGTCGTTTGTGCTGCAAAAAGTTTAGTTTGTGCGATTCTGGTTCTTAAGATATTTGGAGTTTTATTTTGGTCGATGACGTCGTCCAGAACCTCAGAATGTGAAACAGCCTCAAAATAGGCAGAAAATTATAGAAAACATTTGTATTTGGTTTGTGCTGTTTTGTGGTGTGACAGTTTTCATTTGTGTGAGTTTATTTTTTTAAATGATTAATTATAATTTCTGCGGTAATTATAGGACGTCCGCTCAGCTGACGGCAGAAAACTCCACAAAACTAGTAAAGAGAAACGATCTGAGGCTGTAGAAAAATCTGTATCAGTCTTTAGTCATTTGCTTTTGATTCATATTTTACATAATACAGACTTTTCTGCACCCTCAGATCGTTTATCTTCACTAGTTTTATGCTCAGCTGCCGTCTGCTGAGCGGAAATGACGTCCTATAATTACCGCAGAAATAATAATTAATAAAATTATAAATAAACTCGCACAAATGAAAATTGTCACAGCACAAACAAAATACAAACATTTTCTATAATTTTCTTCCTGTTTTGAGGCTGTTTCACATTCTGAGGTTCTGGACAATAGTTCTTGACATAGTTTTTGTGCTTGAGTTTGATGGGGCGACTTCACGGAGGTTCCTGTCATTACTGAGCCACAGCCCAGGTCCGGAGCAGAGGTGGGAGTACTGGGTAGAAATGGCACTTTTCAGAGTACTTTTTGAGCAGGATACTTTTACTCTTACTTGAGTAATGTTTCTATTGAAATAACAGATTTTTTGACTTGGTTTACGTGTCACATCTCTGTAATTATTGTGCCTATCCATATGAAACAAAAACTGGCACGAAGTTCAGCATCAGTATGAATAAACAAAAGTGAAATTGTGTTTTCACAATAGCTTTAGAAAGTGGTGCCGTTATTTAACCCCAAACATGATTGTTGTCAGTTGAAAGGACGATAAGGCATGAAATGAATAAACAAATAATGATAAAGGTACAACATTTGTGGAAGTTTGGAGATTTATTTCAAAAACAACCAATTCTATAACACTAAAGTTACAGTTGAGTCTAGTACAGGGTGACCAGACGTCCCTTTTTACTTGGGTAATATTTTTACTGAAGTAACAGTACTCTTACTTGAGTAAAAGTGGAGGTTACTCTTCCCACTGTGAGTTTGTCTACGCTGCAAATTTCTCTGATCTGGCCAAGATTTGAAAACTTATATCAGGATATTCATCTTGTTTTCAGATTTATTATCCATCAATAAATCAAACCTTATTTGTACAGCACTTTTCATACATTTTACATGTAGCACAAAGAGCTTCACATGCAACAGAAAAATGACAATGATTAAAAACAACAGCAATTCACCCCCGCATCAGTGTTTCTTCCATATATACAGCGATTTAGACAGAAACATAAAACGAAGGCTACGTTCAGACTGCACCTGAAGTGACCTAAATCTGATCTTTTTGCCCCTATGTGACCTGTATCTCATTTTTTAATGACCGTCTGAACGACACAGATCAGATTTTTTCAAATGCGACCCAGGACACTTGGATCTGTGCTCCTAAAACCTACATACATCCGACCTTTTGACGTGTGACTTCAGTCTGAACGGCCAGGCCGCATTCATCCCACCTACACGTCATCAACAAGCGAGAGGTCGACTATTGTGCTGTAATAAGCTCCTGTTGTGAGCCTATACAGCCCAACGCCGACGCGTTTGCTACTGAAATAGGCCAAGGACGTGTTTCTTCCTGTGAGAGTCGTACGACAGCAACTTTAAAATCTCCAGAAGCTCAATGCAGCGTCCATGTTTAGGCGACTTCTGTAAACACTGAGCTCGCTGTGACACTTTTGGGGCATTTAAGTTCACACTGGAGATCGCAAACAAGTCGCCTTTAATTGGAAATGTGAATAAAGTCGCAATAAAAATCGGATTACACAAAAAAATACGAATTGAGAATTAAGCCCTGCAGTCTGAACGCAGCCATAAAGCTCCTAAAGGTTGTAGTAAAAGAATCAAATGTATTGTATTTGGTGATATGAAATCTGTTTTAAAACTCTGACAAATATATTTTTTCCATTTTTATATGAATTTGGTGCTCAGAACATGCATTTAACAGATGCTGAGTTTTATATTTTCGATTTTGCACCTGACCAGGTAAACTCTTATTCTCAGTGAGCTGTTATATGCCTGAAAATGAGTTGAATCCACATAAATGGATAGTTCAGAGTCTAAGGTTTCCAGAGATACCAAATATGTCTGTGTTTCAATAAAGTTCATGAGTGTGAAAATCATTTATAATCACTCGTGGAAGTTTGTTTTCTTTTATGCAATTATGCTCTATGGGTTGCCCTATTAATATATGTATGGGTTGTTCCCAGTAGGCGTCCAGGGGGGAAAGAGTTAAAACCAATACACTAATAATAGGAATTAAATTTAAAACCAGTAAAAGTTTCAATTAAAAGCTAAATTATGAAGATATGTTTTGAGTTTACTTTTAAACATATGAACACTCAGCGGACCTCAGATCCTCAGGTCGATGTTCCACACACGGGGCCATAAAAGCTGAATGACGCCTCACTGTGAGTTTTAGTTTGGACTCTTGGGACAGTTAAAAGAAGAGAGGGCTCATGTGATAAAAGGAGATCAGATAAATAAATAGGGCTAAGACCGTTAAGAGCTTTAGAAGAACTTTAAAATCTCTCCTGAAGCTCCCAGGAAGCCATTATCGACTTGTTCTGAGTTCTAGTCTAGAGGTTGTTTATTTTAAGAGAACTTGTCCAGTAAAATGATCTTGCTGCACGGACAGATCATTTCACTACTTTTAAGGCATTTTCTGACAGAGTTAAATGTTTATATCTTACATTTTGGCCACTGCAATGTACAAGTGACAAAAGTTTTACGTGGACAATATGAAAAGATTTGCGTTTCTTCCACCACTTCATCCGATGTTTGTCTAATTTTTCTGTCTCTCCGTTGAAAATACCAGATTTTGTGCATTATTTCATGTTCTATCTTTCTAATTACATTAACTTCAATTTATAAATCAGATGTGACGTCCTCAAGTTACTCTTACTTGACCAGACGTCCCTGTTTACCCAGGACAGCCCCAGTTTTGAGCCCTGTGTCCCCCTGGCCCAGCAGATTTATACAAAACCAGTGATTTGTCCCAGTTGTATACAAAGAAATGTCCCAAGTGTCCCTATTTTTGACCAATCTGATCCCTGCCAACAGTAAAAAGAGGCATAACTGTGATTTGTTTTGGTAAAATACAGAAAAGCTGCTTAAAAATGATCAAAACAAAGAAAATGTGACTGTACTGACTCACATTAGTGCCGAGTCTATATCAGTTTTCCTTAATTACACACTCGTTTCACTAGTTTATTATTACCAACCACCACAAACCGAGGCTGTCCCAGTTTTTATTTTGAAAATCTGGTCACCCAAAGTTTTCCCAAATACTTTTTTACTATTAACAGTAATTTTTGGACTTGAGTAATATTATTTTGATGTTACTCTTATTTATTTAATGGCCTCTCTCCCACCTCTGGTCAGAAGCACCTCACTGCAGGAGCACGTTCACGTTCTCACCGTGTTCTCCGAGCGCAGGTTGGCGAAGTCGCTCTTCTCGAGGATCACCATGTCTTTGCGGATGTAGTCCAGATGTGCCATGATCTGCTGCAGCGCGATCTCCTGGTGACGACAGTAACGAGAACATGAGCATCACTCACACAGGGGTCGGAGAGAGAAGTGTCCAGCGTTCCCAAGCTTGTTCACTGACAAAATTTCTAAACTTTTCCAGGACTTTTTCATGACCTAATGTGAATTTTACATGACTTTCTACATGTGTAGAATTGAGCACTTTTAGGGCTAAATATGAAATATAAACCCTTTCCACTCGCCTTCTGGTTTGGTTTATAGTTTTTAACATTCAAAATCCAGTGCATTTATTGTTTCTCTGTTAAACAAAAGACTTTACTGGGTATTTTCCTGCTGGAGCGTCTGTGCAGACGTTCAGAAATAATCATAACAGCAATTTGTTAGTTTTCTTTTACATGGATCTGTACGTCTCCGTCAGCAGAGTTGTCCATCAGCACTGACTTATCTCCCGACAGCGTCTGAGCCGAGTTCTTCCCTGGTTTTGAAAGTGTCCGGCAAGCTGACTGGGGTCACGAAAATAAAGTGTTTTTCTTCTCAAAACAATCTGTCTTCTAAAGAGTGATACATTTGCATCACAAAACGTGAACAGGGAAAAAGTCATAGCTCATAATCTCTTGGTCCTATTTTCTCTCCGGTCATGTCACCAACTTGTCGGACACCAGCACCAAAACCGGGGAAGAACTCGGCTCAGACGCTGTCGGGAGGTAAGTCAGTGTTGATGCGACTCTGCTGACGGAGACGTACAGATTCATGTCAAAAAACTAAAAACTATCCCTTTAACAGAAAGAGTGTGAAAGAGATACTAAAATTCTAGACTTTTCCAAAACTTTCATTGAATTTACAAAATTCCATGACTTTTTCAGGCTTGGAAAATGACATTTTCAATTTCCACGACTTTTCCAGGATTTCCATGACAGTGGGAACCCTGAGTGTCTTGCCAAAGGACACAGTGGCAAAGTGCACAGGTCTGAGCTGGGATAGAACCCTCAGCCTCTGCTCTCCCAGTGATGCTGAAGTGACCTGAGTTTAAATACAATCAGCTGAGGGTTTGATTCTGCGTTTGTGCCTCTGAGCAGCACACTCCTGCCACAGACCTGGTGGGACTTGGTGACCATGTCTTTGTAAACCATGTCCATGTTGGTCGTGGTCAGAGTCACCAACGCCGCCACGATCAGCTCCGCCTGAGACTTCTCAAAACCTGAAACATATTAGACCTGGTTTAGACCTGGTTTAGGCCAAGTTTAGTCCTGGTTAAAGCAGAGTTTAGTCCTGGTTTAGGCCCGGTTTATGCCTGTTTTAGTCCTAGTTTAGGCCCATTTTAGTCCTGGTTTAGTCCAGGTTTAGGCCCACTTTAGTCCTGGTTTAGGCCTGTTTTAGTCCTGGTTTAGGCTTGGTCTAGTCCTGGTTTAGGGTTTAGACCTGTTTTAGTCCTGGTTTAGCCCTGGTTTAGTTCTGATTTAGACCTGGTTTAGTCCTGATTTAGACCTTATTTAGGCCCGGTTAAAGCCTGGTTTAGCCCTGGTTTAGTCCTGATTTAGACCTGGTTTAGTCCTGATTTAGACCTTATTTAGGCCCGGTTAAAGCCTGGTTTAGCCCTGGTTTAGTCCAGATTTAGACCTGATTTAGGCCCAGTTTTGACCTGGTTTAGCCCTGGTTTAGACTTGATTTAGACCTGATTTAGACCTGGGTTAGTCCTGATTTAGACCTTATTTAGGCCCGGTTTAAGCCTGGTTTAGGTCCGGTTTAGTCCTGGTTTAGACCTGATTTAGGCCCAGTTTAAGCCCAGTTTAGGTCTGGCTTAGTCCTGGTTTTGTCCTGGTTTAGGCCCAGTTTAGTGCTGGTTTAGTCCTGATTTAGACGTGATTTAGGCCCAGTTTAGACCTGGTTTAGCCCTGGTTTAGACCTGATTTAGACCTGGTTTAAGCCTGGTGTAGGTCTGGTTTAGCCCTGGTTTTTCCCTGGTTTAGTCCTGATTTAGTCCTAGTTTAGTCCTGGTTTAGTCCTGATGTAGTTTTAGGGTGGGTTCACACTTGTCCCCATATGGTCCTGGTTTGAGTCCAGTTTAAGATAGATGTAGACTTGATCGGGTCCTGGTCTAGTACAAGTTTAGTCCCAGTTTAGGGTTCGATGATGATGTGATGCGCACTCCTGGTTTAGACCTGATCTCATCTCGGTCGAGTCCTCGGTTAGACCTGATCTAGTCCTGGTTTAGACTCTAATCTGGGACCTCATCGTTCAGACCTCCTGTCCCCGTTGGTCCGGGTCTCGTCCGGGTGGATCAGGTGACGGTTACCGTGTTTCTCCAGCTCGGCGGCGACAGCGTGGGAGTCAAACGTGAGCTTCCTCTGCTCCAGCGGCATCAGCTCCACCCTCCGCATGTCGAAGGTCGTGCAGCGAGACCTCACAGCGCCACCTGCGGGAAGAGAGGGGAACTGAGGCCAACTTTGGACAAGCGCTCACTTACTGTATGATCTAATGTGACGAAATGGAGCTTTAACTGTGTCCTAATACAGTGTCCTCCTCAGAAATGTCCCTGGAGCTGCATTTTGTTCCAGTCATATGTTTCAGTAGCACATTAATCTGTCTCCCTCTGCATAGATCACAACACTTTTTTAAACCGTGTGACACCATCCAGAAGCTCCTCTAAGTTTTTAAAGTTCACTCTCCTTCTCCAGACTCGCACTGATCATTGCTGCTTTATTCCTAAATTGTTTGTTTGGTTCAGCTGCTTCACATGTCACTGCATCAGAAGAGGGCCACAATAAAGATGCACATTTTCCTCTGTTTTTCCAGTGTTCCATAATGACAAAACATGCTTTTTTAGTCTATTTTTATCTGGGAAAAAAATAATAATTACATAGCAGGGCTTTAAATATGGTCATTTAGTTTCTGTGTCAGTTTAAAATTTTAGACAACAGGTTTCTTCATCATAAAAATTAGTTGCTGGTTTAAACCTGGTTAAACCTGGTCCTGGATCAGTCCAGTTACATGGTTTAGTCCAGGTTTAGACCCCGGTTGGCCTGTTTAGTCTTGATTTCACCCTGGTTTAGCCATTTCATTCACGCTAACAAACCTGAATGCTGACCTAGGGTGACCAGATTTTCAAAATAAAAACTGGAACACTCACTGGGTTTGTGGTGGTTGGTAAAAATAAAATTGTGAATCGAGTGTGTAATTAAGCGCTTTGTGCTGCATTTTTGTATGAAAAACGCTCTATAAATAAAGTTTGATTGATTGATTGATTGATTGATTAGGGAAAACTGGCCCATTCATAACTAACATGTGAGTCAGTATAGTCACATTTTCTTTGTGTTTTGGCCATTTTTACGTATCCTTTTCTGTATTTTACCTAAAACAAATGACAATTCATGCCTTTTTACTGTTAGCAGGGATCAAATTGGTCAAAAATAGGGACATCTGGTGTAGGAGCCATTTGCTTATTCTACGATTAGTTTATTATTTTTGCTTGTCAATTAATTTACTAATTTCATTTTGTTAATTTGTGCATTATACTTTTGTTAATGTTAATATTTGCTTATTTGTTTAATCTGATTTGGTATTATTTACCTTCTGCACCTTTTCTGTTTTGGTTTAATCTATGGGGCATCTAGGGGATAAAAGAGGGTGGTGCAGCAGGACCATAGATAAATACTTCTTTTATTATATTAATTATACAGTTTATGAGCAAGACCATAGACCGTATATATACTTCTTTTATAAGATAAGATATCCTTTATTTGTCCCACAATGGGGAAATTTCCATGTTGCAACGCACAGTAAAGAGAACAGCAAGAAACAGTAGCAGCGATAGAAGCACAGTTAAGTTAAAAATAGACAAACACTATAAAGATCTATAAAGATGAGGATTATAAAACTATGTATCATATAAATTGCTATCTTAAAACTATATATACAATAAATTGCAATCTAAAAACTATATATACAATAAATTACTATCTTACATTATGAGCAGGACCAGAGGGCACCTGGGAAGGCCCATGGTTTTTACCTGTGGGCAGGAGAAGCAGCAGGTGTAGGGCTTGATCATGTTTCCTTGCTGTTTGCCTGTAAACTGGAATAAATCTTGGAAATGAAGCTCTGGACTTGGACATTGATTTTGTTTTTCCTTCACTGTGTAAACCACATCCCCACGGAGCCCAACAGTGACTGAGTTATGTTTAGTTCTGAGTTTGATCACCACTTTTGTTTGTTAGTTTTCTCTGATAAATAGTCACTACAGCAGGGCTATTTCTTGTAATAAAACTGGCACAAATCAGTGGTTTTGGATAAATCCGCTGGGACATTAGAGACAGACGTACCTATTTCCCGGGGAAATAGAGACGTCTGGACTCGCGTGACCAGAATTTCAAAATAAAAAACTGGGACATCCTTGTTTTTTTTGTTTTTTTGTTTTGTTTGTTTTTTGTGGTTGATAAAGTAAAGTACATCGACTGCGTAATTAAGGAAAACTGTTCTGCAGAAACCATTCATGACGAACATGTGAGTCACTATAGTTACATTTACTTTGTGTTTTGGTCGTTTTTAAGCAGATTTTTTTGTATTTTACCTAAACAAATGACAATGTATGCCTCTCTTTACTGTTGGTAAGGGTCGAATTGGTCAAAAATAGGGACACACGGGACATTTCTTGTGTAAAACTGGGACACATCAGTGGTTTTGGATAAATCTGCAGGGACAGGGGACACAGGGCTCAAAACTGGGACTGTCTCTGGTAAATAGTAGCGTCTGGTCCCCCTAGTCTGGTCCCCCTAGTCTGGTCCCCCTAGTCTGGTCACCCTAGTCTGGTCCCCCTAGTCTGGTCACCCTAGTCTGGTCACCCTAGTCTGGTCCCCCTAGTCTGGTCCCCCTAGTCGCTGGCTCCGGGGCTGGGCTGCCTCTCACACCGGGACACTCACCTCCGGAGGCGGCCGCAGAGCGCAGGCAGCAGCCGAGTCTCCAGCGCCTCAGGACGGCGTTCATGTCTCCGGGGACCGTCGGGACCTGCTCTGGATCTGCCCACGACAACACCGAGAAGTGCGAGGTCAGAACGGACACGGACAAACGCGTCAAAAGAGACTCCGAAAACTACAAAACTACAAACTCTCAAGCTGACGAGTTCACTGCGCTTCTTCGCCGCGTTAAAGACAGAATATGGGAACGGTGCTGCCCCCTGTCTGTGGAGAGGAAAACCTACGCAACTTTGGACAAAACTGGTAAAACTAGACTTGGGTGACTAGAATTTAAAAATAACAAGAGCTCCGCCAGCGGGGCAAAATACGCCCGTACTACACCTAGGTGAGACGGTTGTCGAGTTAGAGCGCGGACAAGAAATTGTCCACAGACAGACGGACAGACGGACGGATGGATAATCAATAGGGAAATCTGGCTCTTGCAGTAGGAGTATGAGTATGACATCATCACATTCTAGAATCGGAATTCCACCAATCAGATTGCAGCAACAGAACTTAAAGACACTACAAAGCTTTGAAGTGTCCACAGACGGATGGACGGACAGACGGACGGACGGACAGCGCCATACCATAATACGTCCCGTTTTATCACGGGCGTATAAAAAACAAGGATATCCCCCCGTGTTTTTTTTTTTTTTTTTTTTTTTTTTTGTGTTTCATAATAATAAAATTGTGTAACAAGTGCGTAATTACTGGAAATTGTTAAGATAAGATAAGATAAGATAAGATAAGACTTTATTGATCTTGCAGTGAAGAAATTCAGCAGTCACAGTAGCTCCAGGACAGATTAGTGCAACAAAAGGAAAAAAGTGTGATGCAATCAAGATAAACAATAATAATAGAAATAATAATAAAATAATAATATAAAGTGAATAAGTATATGTACAAAATTTACAAAGAGAATTGCAATATAAATACTATACATATAAAATAAAAAGTACAAGAGACCGTTATTGAGACCATTTATGTATGTATGTATGTATGTATGTATGTATGTATGTATGTATGTATGTATGTATGTATTTATTACAGGGACAGTGCATATTAATAAACATTTCTGTCAATATGCCAGAGTTCGCCAGAAGGCTGTTTTTCACCTGCAGTCCCTAGATAGATGTCAAAAGTCACCCTAAAAGAACATAAGTAAAATTACAATTTACATAACAATATTACAATTACAGTACATTTAGTTAAAAAACAACATGTAGGCAAAAAGTACTTAAGACACAACAGACCACAGTCAGACAAACAATAAATACAGAACACAGAACACATATACAGACAAAATGGCAGCAGGGGGCAGTGAGAGCAGGTATAATTTAGTGTTGTCAGCTCTGATTGTCAATGAACCATTTCTTTAACTAACATGACATGAGTCAGTATAGTCACATTTTATTTGTGTTTTGGTCATTTCTAAGCAGCTTTTCTGTATTTTACCAAAAACAAACTGCAATATATGCCTCTTTTTACTGCTGGCAGGGATCAAATTGGACCAAGGGTGTAGGTTTGGTCTCAGCTTTGGCAGGAACGTTATCAGTCTAATAAAAATGTGAACTAAAACGTGTTAAATTAACACTATAAAGTTTGGAAAAATATCGCAATACATTTATATTTTTGTTTATTCAGATAAAATGGCAAATATTGGTAGGGAGTATTTTGTCTTCCCCAAATATTGGTTGTGACATGTCCCCACCGTCCGTATGCAAATCTATGCCCTTGAATTGGACAATAATAGGGACAAAAATAGGGACATTTCTTGTATAAAAATGGGACAAATCACTGGTTTTGTAAAAATCTGCTGGAACAGGGGGACATGGGGCTCAACACTGGGACTGTCCCGGGGAAATAGGGACGTCTGGTCAAGTAAGAGTAACTTGAAGATGTCACATCTGATTTATAAATTGAAGTTAATGTAATTATAATGACAAAACATTTAAATAATGCACAAAATCTGGTATTTTCAGTGGATAGACAGAAAAATTAGACAAACATATCTGCCAAAGAAGTGCAAGAAACACAAATCTTTTCATAGTGTCCACATAAAGCTTTTGTCACTTGTACATTGCAAAAAAGCTTGGCCAAACTTTAAGATCTAAACACTGAAATCTATCAGAAAATGACTTAAAAGTAGTGAAATTATCTTTATGTGCAGCAAGATAAGTTCTCTTAAAATAAACAACCTCTAGACTAGAATAAAACAGTCTCAGAACTAGTAAGTAGATAATAAATCGGAAAACAAGATGAATATCCTGATATAAATTTAAAATCTTGGCCAGATCAGAGAAATTTGTAGCGTAGACAAACTCACAGTGGCAACAGTACCACCACTTTTACTCAAGTAAGAGTACTGTTACTTCAGTAAATATATTACTCAAGTAAAAAGGGACGTCTGGTCACCCTGTACTAGACTCAGCTGTAACTTTAGTTTTATAGAATTGGTTGTTTTTGAAATAAATCTCCAAACTTCCACAAATGTTGTACCTTTATCATTATTTGTTTATTCATTTCATGCCTTATCGTCCTTTCAACTGACAACAATCATGTTCGGGGTTAAATAACGGCACCACTTTCTAAAGCTATTGTGAAAACACAATTTCACTTTTGTTTATTCATACTGACGCTGAACTTCGTGCCAGTTTTTGTTTCTTGTGGATAGGCCCGATAATTACAGGGATGTGACACGTAAACCAGGTCAAGAAATCTACAATCTGACACTTAAACAGCAAATTCCACCTGAGAATTTTAACATTTCCTCCAGCTCTGGTTAAACTAGACAGGTTCTGCAAAACTGATTATTAATGATAAACATCCACAGACAATCAACAGAACCTGGTGTAAAGTTATTTTACAAGAGAGGATATTTATTTATTTATCACAGGTTAAACAGAAATAAAAAAAAATCAACAATTAAATCTCAACATTTTGTGTGAAGTGATCCAAAGACATGGAAGAAAAGTTAGAAATAAACTTTAGTATTAAAAAGTATGTCAAATCTGAACTTCAGTGCCAACATTTAGTCACATTTTAGCCCCATTATGCCAGGTTTAGTTTCGCTTTAGACCTGGTGAGTCCTGATTTAGTCCGTTTTAGTTTGCTTTGACCTTATAAAGTTCTGCACTTTGGACCTGACAGACAAAGCATCTTCTGAATCCTAGTTTAGTCCAGTTTCAGTTTAGAGTTCTTGTTTATACAAGTCTAAGTCCTGTTCTAGTCCTGATTTAGCGAAATTTTAAGTCTATTCCTCTCCTGTTTTATGGTTGATATGAGAGCAAATAGTTCAGTCCAGGTTTAGTCCAGGTCCAGTGCCGATTCAATCCAGTCTAATCCAGTTAAATCCTGGTCTAGTCCTCTCTTCTGGGTTACCCTGGTTTAGTCCAGGTCCAGTCCCAGTTAAATCCTGGTCTAGTCCTCGCTTTTCTTCTGGTTGACATGGGAACACTGGTTTAGTTCTGTTCTTTCCTGATTTAGTCCAGTCACAGTTCCAGTCCTGGTTTACTCTTGCCCTGTCTTCTGATTGATATCAGAGCAAATAGTTTAGTCCTGGTTTAGTCCAGGTCCAGTCCTGGTTCAAGCCAGTCTAATCCAGTTAAATCCTGGTCTAGTCCTCTCTTTTCTTCTGATTGATGTGAGAGCACTGGTTTTGTTCTGTCTATCTGTCTGTCTGTCTACTCTTCCCCTGTCTTCTGGTTGATGTGGGAGTACTGGTTTAGTTCTGGTTTGACTTGATTTAGTCCAGTCCCAGTCCTGGTCTACTCTTCTCCTGTCTTCTGGTTGATGTGGGAGCACTGGTTTAGTCCTGATTTAGTCCAGTCCCAGTCCTGGTCTACTCTTCTCCTGTCTTCTGGTTGATGTGGGAGCACTGGTGAAACACAAAACTGACAGCAGTGTCCCAGGACAGTTTGAGCACTTGGTCTCGGAGCTCCTTTTTGTGCGAAGTGTGATGCCACTGCGAGAGGTCGCTGTTGCAGTCCGCGTCCACCGGGGGGCGCACCTCTCTGCCGTTCACGCAGCGTCTGCACTTGAACCGATCGTGGGTGTCACTCAGAGTGTCCTCGTTCAGTGTGAACAGCTCCCGAAGTTCTCCGAGTGAAAAGTGCCTCTCCACGTCTGTCTCCTCGTCCACCACGCAGCTGCTCAGGGCCTTCTTGTGCGCCTGTCGCTGCAGAATCTTCTCCTCGATGGTCCCGGTGGAGAGGAGACGGTAGATGTAGCAGCTTTTCTTCTGCCCGTCCCGCCACACTCGCGCCATCGCCTGCTCATCGTTCGCGGGGTTCCAGTCGGGGTCGAACATCACCAGACGATTGGCCCCGATGAGGTTGAGTCCGCACCCTCCGGCCTTACTGCTCAGCATGAAGATGAACTCTGGGTTGGTGGGATCGTTGAACCTCTCGACGATCTTGGCCCTCTTTTTGATGGACATGGTTCCGTCTAGCCTCACGTACAGATAGTTCCTGCTGCGGAAGAGCTTCTCAAACAGGTCCAGCGTCTGTGTGTAGTTGGACACCAGCACCACTTTGTCGTTCGTGGTGCTTTTGGTGATGGCCAGGATGTAATCAAGGACGAGCATCTTGCCGGACAGATACGGTTCCAGAGTTTTGGGGTTGTAGTTTTGAGGAAACAGATCTAGAGCTCCTTCAAACCCATTCTCACCCTCCACACACTTGTCGTAGACCAGAGCCGGGTGGTTGCACAGTTTTTTGAGCGAAGTGATGGAGGAGAGAGAGGAGATGTTAATCTTTCCGTCCTGAAGTTTCTCAATAGGGTTGGCCTGCTTTAAGAAGTGGTGATACAGTTTACTTTGCAGAGGAGTCAGTCTACAGCACACCACCTGTTCTATCTTCTCTGGGAGATACTTGGACAGAATATCAGAGGTCCTCCTGATCAAACATCTATTGACGATCCCAATCAGCTCCTTTAGCTTCTCCTCACCCGCCTGTCGGTCCTTCTCGCTCGCGTCTGCATCTCTACCTTTGAGAATGGGCATCTCAAAGCGCTTCTTAAACTCTTGCGCCGTGCCCAGAATCCCCGTATTAACAAAATGTACGAGACTGAAGTACTCCAGGAGGTCGTTTTGGATCGGAGTGCCTGAGATGAGCACTCGTCTCTGTGCGCTCATGGCGTTTAACGCGTGGTACGTCTGGTTTTCAGAGTTTTTCAGCCGATGTCCCTCGTCGCAGATGATCAGACCGACTTTGCCTTTATGCAGGACGTGCGAGTGCAGTCGGAAAGTCTCGTAGGAGATGATGAGGATGGGCGTGGGCACTCGCAGACCACGCTGCGAGATGAAGCTCGTCAGCTGTCTGTCGATCTCGTCTTTGGAGCCTCCGTCTATAGCGAGCGGCGTGACCCTGGTGCCCAGCCACTTGCCCACCTCGTTGTACCAGTTACGCACCAGACTCGAGGGCGACACCACGATCGCCTTTTCGATCTCCGGTTTGGCGTCGGGGCTTTGTCTCAGCAGCGTCCACATGAGCGCGATGCACTGCAACGTCTTCCCCAGCCCCATCTCATCCGCCATGATACAGCCGAAGGACCCGGGGATGCGCCTTCCCGTGACGCACTCCCACAGGAACCGGACGCCCTCTCTCTGGTGCGGCCGCAGGACCCGGGACAGCAGCGGGTCCACCACCACATGCACCTCCAGTTTGTCCTTGTCGGCTCGGATCAGGTCGTGCGCGGAGAGGATGGGCGGCTCGTACAGCACCAGCGCGCCCTCTCCAAACGGGTCGTGCAGCGCTTTCCTCCCGCCCGCCCGCTTCACACCCAGCGCCCGGAGCCCCAGAGGACCGGTGTAATTCGCGATGGGGACTTTAAACGGCCTGGACAAGATGCTCTGGATGAACCTCTCATGGTTTTCCCCACTTGTGCTGCTCCTATTGGGCTGCGGGCTCAGAGGAGTCAGCGGCTTTCTGTACGGGCTCCAGTGCGTCACAGTCACCTCTTTCTCCCCATGTTTCGACTCTTTCCAGTCCGTATCTTCCTCCTCTCGCTTGATTCGTTTGGCCACTTGACTCGGGGCTAAACTCCGTCGCATTTTGCAGAGCGTTGCGTCCGTGGCAACGCCGCATCCACTCCAAAGTAGCGTCAGGAGCGCAAACTATCTCTTTAACTTGCTTGTTTCGCTTAAAAACTCGGATTCACATGACGTACCGTTCATCCTTCATGTTCACCCCCGGCAAAAGTTGGAGTTATCCGCGCAGACAATTTAAATGCGTGGTTTTATCTGCTGGAGGTTGACACTTTCAGCTCCGAGCGTCGCGCCTTCTTTTGAGCGTTTGTTGTGGTTCCGGGTTGTGCGTCTTACGTCACAGTCATGGCAGCGGCGGACGGCTGGTTCACGGCGTTAGCTGTCGGAGTTTCTTTGCTAAAATGTCTCTTTATCAACGCTTAGTAAGTTTCTTTTAACTCTAGTTTAATTGGCACTAATCAGTCCGACGTGTCCGTAAGGTTACAATAATTTAAGCCTTGTTTTAAGCGGAAACGGAGGCGTAGAATTAGCTGACACTTAGCATTGGGCTAACGTGGCTAACTTTATCGTCACATTTGAAACGCTTCTCAGTGAACGAAACATAAATACATATTTAGAAATTAAAGAATTTGTTGTGGTTTTATTTTCTAGTGTCCATAAGAATAATGCACTGTTAAATTAAATGATAAAATGTTAAGCTGACGTGTGTATGTGATTGTGGCAAGTCGCCTCAAGATGGAGCCATTTCTATCATGATTCTCGATTTTATTCATATATTTTAAGTATATATTATAATATTAGTAATTATAGATAATAATAACAACAACAATAATAATAATATATAAATACATGATCAGATGCAACATTTCTGGATTTTCCTGCTTTATTTGATATGTTAACTGATACAGAAAAAAAGGGACACACCATGTTCAACTTAGACTTAGACAAACTTTTCTGATCCACCAGTAGCTCACACATCACAATATATTATAATAACAAAGAGTACAAAATATAAATGGTAATAATAAATTCTAGATAAGTAGCAAAAAAGATAACAAGAGACTGGTGTCAAATAAGGCAGCATTATATAAATGTAAATGTACAAGTCAAAATAAAATAGAAAAATAAGTAATAAAAGTCTCAGCTTTATACAAGAGGACATAGGAAGACAGTGGAACAATGATACGATGATTGACAGGACATAGGGTTATCCGTTACATTAGGGTGAGTTGCTGTACAGTTGTAGGGAGTATTATCTCCCTCTATAGTCTGGTGCATGATGGAGAACAGTTTGTCCAGCGTCCTCGTGTCTGTCACTGTGGCAAATGTCTCCAGCTCACAGCCGATCACGTGACCAGCTTTACTTTTGAGAAACTTATGAGAACTTTACTCTGAAGTGAACGTCGTACGTCGTATTAAAACTTTATGTCATGTTTTTTTTGTTTTGTTTGTTTAAAGTCGCTCCACAGATTTTGAGGTGCACAGAAACTGGTTGGCGATAACCCACAGCCTCCCAGTGTCCCGCTGGTACTATGAGGTCAGTACTACTAACTCTAATACTAGTACTATTACTGCTATTACTATTGCTACTACTACTACTACTACTACTACTACTACTAGTTCTGCTATTGTAATACACCAAGGTTTTCCATTGATTCAATCCAGGTCTAATCCAAGACTAAGACATTTCTAGCCAAATAGAACTAAACAGGACTAAACTGAGACTGAACCAGGATAAAAATGAAACAGGACTGAACCAGGACTAAATTAGTACTAAACCAGGACTTGCTCTGTAATAGCACAGTTTGGACCGGGTACTAAACCAGGTCTAACCCATGTCTAGTCCTAGTGAACTAAACCAATACTGAACCAGAATGAGGCTAGGGCAGAACCAAGACTAAATCCCTACTAAAGCAGGTCAAACCCAGATCTAAACCTGGTCTAACCCAGGTGTCTGGTCCCTTGTGCCTTTCAGAACACGTCGGAGTGGACCCTGGACTACCCTCCACTCTTCGCGTGGTTTGAGTTCGGTTTGTCTCACGTTGGACAACACTTTGACAAAAACATGCTTCAGATGCAGAAACCGCCATACGAAAGTGACGCGACTCTACTGTTCCAAAGACTGTCTGTGATCTGCACTGACCTGGTCTACATCCTGGCTACGAGAGAGTGAGTCCCCACCTGTTTTAGTCCTGGTTTAGTCCTGATTCAGTCTTTAAGGTCAGTGCACCCCGGGACACTTTGACACATGACAAAAGGGCCGCCTCCATTATTTTCTATGCACACACTGGGCTGTCTGCACGCATCGGGTGCTCAACATTCGATTGGAGTTTGTTGAATTTGATGTGGAACCGTGTCTGAAAAACACAAGGCTTTTTGCAGTTGTGCGATGAGTACAAACACGAATCTGTGACTAACAGAAACACTATAATTATGTGGAGAGGGATAGAGCCACAGGAGAGGCAGGGAAAACACTGGCTTTTCTCCTCCTCTCTGTGTAGAAAACTCAAACCACTGCCTTTCCTTTCCTCTCTGCTCACTGTTGTGTGTCTCATTTTATACGTGATCTGCACATAAAATGTCAATTTAACGCTTCAAGAGTTATTTTAAAGTCTGTTTAAGTGTCGTGATGTGTGGTGTTCACTTCAGTGTGCTCAAATGACGCACTATGGCGCACCGTTAGGGTGGTTCAATTTTTTTCTCTTTTTTCTAGATTTGAACCTGGCATTGGGAAATGACTATTGATGTAATGTCTACATAAACAAATCAGCTAAATCAAACAATATTTAGAGGTTGCACAAAGCCGTCAAAGATCACTTGTTCCATCCTTTATTTACCCTGCAGCTGTGCACATGTTCAATGCAAAATTACAACAAATAGTAACTAAATATATTTAAATAAGGCATAGAGATTCAGTTTTTCTATGTTAATTTTTTAATTTCTTTAACTTATAATAGAATATTACACCAGTCACAAGCAGCAGGCTACACCAATAAACACACTCCCCACCGCGATATCTCTTGTCAAATATAACAACACACAAAACCATCAAAAAGCATTCTCCCGCTCAGTTTCAGACACTAACACCACTCCCCTTCTTCCAATCAGGCACATTTTTCCATGTTCCTGAACAACCTGAAGGAGAAATTGCTTCTCATCTTCATTTTTGGTGAGGATCACATTAAAGTCTTGAATCAGCTTTACTCTTTCAGCTGCGTCATTAACAACTTTCAGTGACTGGACCCTCTCTGCTTTAATCTGCTTTATCCTTCCACACACCAGGAGCAATGACAGAATTTATATATTTTCCTCAATATAACAATGCACAGAAAACAAAATATCTGTACAAAACACATCTGAACCTTATGGACTAAAGTGTTTTATAACTAATTAATAAAAAATAACAAACGAGCTTCACAGAATGCATCAAACGGCCAAAAACAGTGTTACTGGCTGTAAGAGAAGGGAAATACAGATAATAACAAATGACCCGCAGACAATGACAAAACAGAAAGACGAGAAATTTCTAGAAATTTCATGTGTCTTGTGCAACCTCTAAATCGACTTGGACCACCCTGTGTTGGCTTTAGACCTGGCCTAACCTCTAATAGTCCAAATATCTTCTGTGTACCTGTGCTGTTTTTCAGGTGCTGTCGCTGTGTCTCGGAGCAGAAAACCTCCAAAGACATTTTGAATCGTCCTTCGTTTGTTCTCGCTGTTCTTCTGCTCTTCAACTTCGGCCTCCTCATCGTGGACCGTATCCAACAAATGCTCTTTTAGTCCTAGTTCAGTCTCTGTTTAGTCTTGGTTTAGTTTTGGTTCCCTCCTGGTTCCATCTTGGTTCAGTCCTGGTCCAGTTTTAGGTCCAGTTTTAGGTTTAGTTTTGGTTTAGTCCTGGTTTAGTCCTGTTTTTCTGAGTCTGTTGTGTCAGATATTCATTTCCAGTACAATGGTTTCTTGATGGGCTTCCTGCTGCTGTCTGTGGCCAAACACCTCCAGGTCTGGATCCATGGACTTGTTCTAGTTTATTATTTTAAATGTTGAGATCTGACGTTTAACCCTGTGTGCTGTCAGTCCAAACACCTGCAGGGGGCGCTGTTGTTCTCCGTGCTGTTGAACCTCAAACACATTTACCTGTACGTGGCTCCAGCGTACGGCGTCTACCTGCTCCGCTCCTACTGCTTCACCAAAGACCACGCCGGTGAGACTTCCTGTGGACTGCATTTAGAACTGAGGGTCAGCAGCTTTTACACAGAATAAGACCCCACGGAGACACAGGGAGGGCATCTGACACAAACAGGAGATGAGCTAAAGAATAAAGACTTTTATCATTTTATCATTAATGAAGTGATGATTTGTATTTGTATGTCATTAATTAGTTCAGTTCTAGTCTGGTCCTGGTCCAGTTTTGGTCCAGTCCTGGTCCTGTCCTGGTCTAGTCCTGGTTTAGACCCTAAACCCTGCCTGACAGCGCCCCCTGTGTGTTGCAGATGGCCGGTTCAACTGGAGGAGCTTCAGTTTGCTGCGTTTCTCAGCTCTGGGTCTGATCGTGCTGTCCGTCACCGCCGTGTCCTTCGGCCCCTTTATCGCCATGGTAACTGTCAAGCAAACATGGACTGGCTTCAGTCCTGGTTTAGTCCTGATTTAGTACTGGATTAGTCCTGGTTTAGGTCACACGTTCTTGCTTAGTCTTGGTTTAGTCCGGTTACAGTCCGAGTTATCTCAGTCCCACCCATAATCACGTCCTGTTTGGAACATGGCGGCTAACGAGGCAGCTTGGTCCAGAGATGCATGGTTTAAAATTTGGTCTTAGTCCTGGTTCATTCCTGGTTCAGTCCTGCTTTGTTCTCTCCTCAGGGTCAGATGCCTCAGGTTTTGTCGCGTCTCTTCCCTTTTAAAAGAGGACTGTGCCATGCCTACTGGGCCCCGAACGCCTGGGCCCTGTACAACGCCGCGGACAAGGCGCTCACTGTGCTGGGTAAGACCTGGTTCAGTCCTGGTTCAGTCCTGGTTCAGTCCTGGTTCAGTCCTGGTTTGTCCCTGTTCTCAGGTCTTCGCCTAGGCCTGGTTGAGTCTGGTCCTCGGGCCTCGATGACGGGAGGTCTGGTTCAGGAGTTCCACCACACGGTTCTGCCCTCGATCTCCCCCACGGTGACTCTGCTCTGCACCGCACTGGCCATTCTGGTGAGTCCTGCCCTAGTCTTGCTTTAGTCCTGCTCTAGTCCTGCTTTAGTCCTGCTCTAGTCTTATTTCAGTCCTGCTCTAGTCCTGCTTTAGTCCTGCTCTAGTCTTATTTCAGTCCTGGTTTAGTCCTGCTTTAGTCCTGGTTTAATCCTGCTCTAGTTCTGCTTTAATCCTGCTCTAGTCTTATTTCAGTCCTGGTTTAGTCCTGCTTTAGTCCTGCTCTAGTCCTGGTTTAATCCTGCTCTAGTCCTGCTCTACTCCTGCTCCAGTCCTGCTTCAGTCCTGCTCTAGTCTTATTTGAGTCCTGGTTTAGTCCTGCTCTAGTCCTGCTTTAGTCCTGCTCTAGTCTTACAGAGTCATCACAGAAGAGGGGGCGGGGTCAGCGTCAGTCGACCAAACAGATTAATGGAGAAGCAGAGAGCTGCAAAGATGCCCAGACCTCCCTCTCCCCAGACACTTCCTCCAGCTCCTTTCACAGGCCCGATGAGAGACGTCTCCTCTCCAAATGCAGGAGCAGCGCCTCTGTTCCGGGCTCCTCCTGTGCGGAGTCCCTGCCCCAAGTGAACTGTAAATCAGAATCCCAAAATATACAAGGAATTAAAAAATACTACTAAACAAACGAAACATTGACATTGTGTTCATGTCGACCTTCCGTCATTTAGTGGCCAGTCACCACGGAGAATAAAGAAGAACAGAGTATTTTATGCAGTATTAGGAGTTCAGTCCTGTTTTGTTTTGTGTCCTCAGCCCGCGGTCTTGTACCTGATGTGGCGCCCACGTTGCTCCGCCTCCTTTCTGCGAGCGCTCGTCCTGTGTGCGCTCGGCTCCTTCCTGTTCGGCTGGCACGTCCACGAGAAGGCCGTGCTCCTCGCCATCCTGCCCTTCAGGTCAGGCACGGTCCGGGTTAGACCTGGTTTAGATTTGCTTTAGACCTGGGATAGACCTGGTTTAGATCTGCTTTAGACCTGGTTTAGATCTGCTTTAGACCTGGGATAGACCTGGTTTAGATCTGCTTTAGACCTGGTTTAGATCTGCTTTAGACCTGGGATAGACCTGGTTTAGATCTGCTTTAGACCTGGTTTAGACCTGGTTTAGATCTGCTTTAGACCTGGGATAGACCTGGTTTAGATCTGCTTTAGACCTGGGATAGACCTGGTTTAGATCTGCTTTAGACCTGGGATAGACCTGGTTTAGATCTGCTTTAGACCTGGGATAGACCTGGTTTAGATCTGCTTTAGACCTGGGATAGACCTGGTTTAGATCTGCTTTAGACCTGGGATAGACCTGGTTTAGATCTGCTTTAGACCTGGGATAGACCTGGTTTAGATCTGCTTTAGACCTGGTTTAGATCTGCTTTAGACCTGGGATAGACCTGGTTTAGATCTGCTTTAGACCTGGGATAGACCTGGTTTAGATCTGCTTTAGACCTGGTTTAGATCTGCTTTAGACCTGGGATAGACCTGGTTTAGACCTGGGATAGACCTGGTTTAGATCTGCTTTAGACCTGGGATAGACCTGGTTTAGACCTGGTTTAGACCTGGTTTAGACCTGGGATAGACCTGGTTTAGATCTGCTTTAGACCTGGTTCAGACCTGGTTTAGACCTGGTTCAGACCTGGTTCAGACCTGGTTTAGACCTGGTTTAGACCTGGTTTAGACCTGGTTAGACCTGTGAACGCTCTCCGGTTTCACCCTTTTTGTCCCTGCGTGTTCCTGTAGCGTGCTGGCTGTGCGGAGCAGAGAGGACGCTGGGATATTCCTGGTTTTGGCATCGACCGGACACTGCTCCCTGTTCCCGCTGATCTTCACCGCCGCAGGTACCAAACCTCTCAGCGACAGGGTCCAATTCTCCGGACGGGCAGACGGGAGGGCATCTGACTCTTTGTGTTTCCAGAGCTGCCGCCGAAGTTCCTCCTGATGCTCCTGTTCTTGGTGTTTTCCTTCGGCACGCTCCACAAACTGCACGGGTACGCAAACCTCACACTGGGACGGCCAATTAATCAAACTTTACTCGATTTTTACCTTTTTAAAACCATGACAAACAGAATTAGTTCATTTTAAACGTTTAATAAAGCCCACACCTTTAAATAATTGGCAGAAAATTCCAATTCTTTGAACTTGGAGCCTTTATTGGTCCCTCTAAACAAACAAACAAAAAAAATTTCAAATATCATTTTCCATATATGAGTTTCAATTTGTATCATATTTGATACATCAGGTCACAATGGTCAAAGATATTTTTTCCAGAACAAACAAAAACACAATAAAACACAAACAAATCCAACAAATTTGTAATTCCAAACATTAAAAGTGCTGCCATAATGGAGTAATGAGCAATTCACCAGTGGAACTGGCTGGGTGAAAGTCTGGGAAACATAACATTTCAGTTATTTTTACTCATTTTGCGGTGGTGCATGGTGGTAGGCCTGAAAAGAGTTTCTGTCCTTGTTCAGGCAAAGATGCACTCTCTGACAGTGCACATGGGTAAAGTAGCCTGTCCAGTGCTTGCATCTCTGTCGGGTTTCCCATGTTTCATATATGTATGTAAATATATATGTATATATACATAAATATGTACATATATGTAAATATGTATATATACATAAATACATGTATGGTGTCCAGTCAAGCCCTCGTCAGAGTCTTTCCCAACAATTTCCACAAACTCAGCAGATGGACATTCAGACTAGTTTCTTTTCCACCAATACACCTTCCTTTACTTTACCCCTTGACCACTGCTTTAGTGTTGTGTCCTTTGGTTTTGCGGTGTCCTCTTCTCGGACTTCTGGGCGTTCTTCATCATCATCATCATCACTACTGGGTTTTCCTCTTACTCATCACTGCTTTTGGGGTTTTCCCCAATTTTTGCAGTCGGAGTCCATTTCTTTTCCTCCTCATCATCATCATCTTCCCCTTGCTGCTCCATGTCACTTGAATTCCCATCCATAATCCTTTTCAGAGCATCTTCAACAATGTATTTTTTTCCCATCTAAAAACACACATGCACACAAAAACAGATTGTGATTTTATTTGAATTGGTCAGTTTTTAGTGAAAAGCAGTAAGCAAGGAAGCTACAAAGAATCGTATCATGGCAACACCGAACTAGTCATCAGTCATCATGATACAGCAAGTGACATACCTGGTTTTTAACTCTAAATGTACTAAATGATGTAATTTAATAATACAAAGACTATATGTTGCTGGATGTTATATTTTACGCATGAAATACAATAAAATGACAATTGACTGATTTAGAATTACTTGACCTCTTATACCTGCTGTATCAAATTTGATACGCTATTTTCAACACGGTTTTACTAAAACATAAATTATGAAATTTTAAGTATTTTCACATTGCATCAACCCAGTTACTGTTCCTGACTGTGTTTTTACTGATGTTTCAGTAAAAAAACTAATGTTTTTCTTACCTTAACATTTTCAAACTTGGCAAAGTTCTTCTTTAAAAACCACGTGTCCAATTTCTGATTTATGGCAATCTTGTATTGTCACTGAAGCACCCTCTAATCAGTGAATCACACCCCCTGTTGGATTATCTGTGCACTGCATGTATCTGATTGTATACATCAGGTTTTTCAGGGAAAGAAATGTCACACTGCTCATGTGGAGGGCTGAAAAACTCATGTATCAAATATGATACGTTTGGCGTTATAGGGTTAAAAGTCTCCTGAGGTTTACGGTTGTTTGGCTGTTTTGGTGCAGTCGTGTGTGTGGACTTAATTTCCCATGATGTCTCTGTCCCCAGGCCCTCTCTGCTGTGCGTCCCGGAGCGCTGGTACCTGTTCGGTCTGGGTCTGGTGTGCGTGACCTGCGACCTGCTCCTGCCCCTGTCGGCAGTGAGCGCGCACCTGCCGTTTCTCCCCCTGCTGGTGACGTCCGTGTACTGCGCCGTGGGCGTGGCCTACTGTTTCATCCGGCTCTACGGAAGCCTCCTGAGGACAAACGGCAAGGTCAAAGCCAGCTGAGACCAGGGGAGACATGGACGGGTTTAGATTGGGTTTAGACCGGGTTTAGACCGGGTTTAGACCGGGTTTAGACCAAGTTTAGACCTGGTTTAAAGAGCGGGTATTATGTATTATTAACCTTTTGGAGCTTTTTACTATGTTATAACATTGTCCTTTCATCAGAAACATTCCTGACGACGTTTTAGAGCTCCGACCTGTAGCTTTGAGGCGTTTCCATTGTAAATCTGTCGTTTTAATGCCTGATTTTGTGCACTAATAAATAGACAATGGTTTGTTTTTTAGGCAGTTAAGGCATCTTAAGGCCGCCACACACTACAGGAGAATTTGCTCGATTTTGGCTGTGATTTCTTCTTCCCGAGTTCAGGAGGCGTGACCCGACTTTGTGTCTCCGTGTGCGATTTTGAAGCCGCTGCTCCTCATGTGTGGAGTCAGTGTCAGATTAGAACCACCAAACATCAACAACGCGACAGAAACAGACGATAAAACAGAGTCAGGGGCAGAGGAGCGACGGACACAGAGACGCAACAAACAAACTCAGGATAAAGTGAAAATAAAGTCTTTATTACTCACCTAATGTAAAGTGGAACATTTAAAGTGCAGCGTCTCATCCAAATTATCCATAGAAATTGTCCTCTGCAAATAATGACTCCAGTCCACAAAACAGCACTATTAATCCACTTTGCGGTGTTCTTTAAAAGTAAAAAGACAGTTTCCTCGTGTTGTGTTTGTTTACACAGACACTGTGTGGTGAAGCTGCAGATTAGCGATCGAGGCTCTACCTCCTGTGGACTTTATCTTCTCTATTCTTTATAAAATCCAGTATCTGAAGTATTGCACCACTTTTCACAAATAATAATAAGACAGTTTGGACTTGAGCTCTGATCTTTGCACACTTCAGAGTCTCAGAGCGACGGGTTTTACTGTAGACAGGAAACAGGAGACGCCATCGCGCTCACAACCGAAGACAGATCCCGCTGGAGTCTTTACGATCAGAGATTTTTAGTCTCATAAGTTTCTCCTTGTGTCTGTGGTGTTTGCGCTTTTTGTTGAATGTTTAAAAAACGCTTAAGACCGAAAAATCCTCTAGTGTGTTGCGGCCTTTAGGTTTACAGTGGCTTTTATACATTCAAATTCTTGTGACCACCAAAACGAGAAGCTCTGTGGCGTTTTTGTTTTGTAAAGGAGCTCATCGGAGGAAAAACGTTGGAGACCCCCGTTTTCGAGTCATCCGTGCGTGTCTGAGTAATTCGATTGATGATTGATGATCTAAATATGTTATATGTGTTAGTATCAGTCAGGCTAATCCCCCACTGAAGTGTAATACCCCCTCTTTAATCCACACGTTTAAGCGTCAGAGAAAACTTTAACTAAAGAGCTGCTTTGTACTGCATTTATGGAAATCACAATGGTTTCTGGGTGTTTTTTTTTTTTTTTTCCTTCATCGACGGTTCAAACAAAACAATCCCGATCAGTTTTGTGCTTTTGAACGCATCAGGATGAAACGGTGAAAAGGAGACGTACTTATAAAAAATGCCTTTTTGATAAATAAACATTCCTCTTTCTATAAAAACGGATTCGTTATTTTTAAAGCACTTGTTTCCGTGTGATGTTGTGTGTTCTCTCTGTGTTTGGACACATGTCTGGTCAAAATACAACTCATTTCCCAAAAAAGAGCTAAACAGGTCTTTTTGGCTCTTTTTTTGGGAAATGAGTCGTATTTTGTGTCGACTCAGACCGATTATTTTTAACTTTGCTCAAAGGCGTTTTGTCCGGAAGTCTGAGGGAAGCAAACCCATAACCCTGTGGCCGCAGGAATATGCTGAGGCGCAAACCTCAGCTCACACTGGTCACAGCGTTTGGTCTAAAGATGTTTTATGCTTTTGAAAATGCTCTGTTCACGTCTCCACACTAAGTCCCCTTCAGAATCACAACACATGAACCTCCTGCAGGTTTGTCCTGTTTCTGCGTACAGTTTTGTATCATGTTTTTGTATATTTATGGAAACTGTCTGGGCTAAAATCACGACACATTTTCAAATTGGTTTTAAACATTTTATTTACGTAAAAAACATTTAGACAAGCAGAAAAATAAACAAATTATTTCTGAATATATGTAAAAAATATATATATATTCCCTGAAAAAGCTTAATCACAGACAGGCGAGACATGATATAAAACAAGACACTGATTTCACAGACTTTTAATACACGGCTTTAGACCTGGTTTAAACCCGGCTTAGTCCTGGTTCTGGACTTGATATAGTCCTGGTTTAGGCCTCTTTAAACCTGGCTTAGATCTGGTTTGGATTCGTCTTGACTTGGTTCAGGCCTTATTAACACGTTGAGGGCGCAGTTAGGTCTTGATCTGGTCCTGGTCTGGTCCTGGTCTGATCCCGGGTCCTGGCTCCGTGGGTCCGCTCGGGGCGAGTTCATATCTGGGTTTAGCTTCTCGTCTTTTGTTTCGTCTCTGAATCAAAACCATCACCAAGAAACAAAACCAACCGCCACAAAAAAACAGCATCTGAAGACCCAGGAACCTGCAACAGAAGAGACTTGGTTTAAACCTTTGATTTAGTCCTGGTTTAGTCCTGGTTTAGTCCTGGTTTAGTCCTGATTTAGTCCTGGTTTAGTCCTGGTTCTGACCTGTTTTGAACCTGGTTTAGTCCCGGTTTAGTCCCGGTTCAGACCTGTTTTGAACCTGGTTTAGTCCTGGTCTCACTCCTAGTCTCAAATCTGGTTTAGTCCCAATTTAGTCCTGGTTTAGTCTCAGTGTAGTCCTCCTTCAGTCCTGATTCAGTTCAATTTGGTCTCTGTTTAGTCCTGGTTTAGTCCTGGTTTAGTCTCGGTGTCGTCCTCCTTCAGTCCCGATTCAGTCCTGGTTGAATCCCGGTTTAGTCTCGGTGTAGTCCTGGTTTAGTCTCAGTGTAGTCCTCCTTCAGTCCTGTTTCAGTTCGGTTTGGCCTCTGTTTAGTCCTGGTTTAGTCCTGGTTTAGGCTCAGTGTAGTCCCGGTTTAGTCCTGGTTTAGTCTCGGTTTAGTCCTGGTTTAGTCTTGGTGTAGTCCTGGTTTAGTCCTGGTTTAGTCTCGGTTTAGTCCTGGTTTAGTCCTGGTTTAGTCTTGGTGTAGTCCTGGTTTAGTCCTGGTTTAGTCTCGGTTTAGTCCTGGTTTAGTCTCGGTTTAGTCCTGGTTTAGTCCTGGTTTAGTCTCAGTTTAGTCCTGGTTTAGTCCTGGTTTAGTCCTGGTTTAGTCTCGGTTTAGTCCTGGTTTAGTCCCGGTGTAGTCCGGGTTTAGTCCCGGTATAGTCCGGGTTTAGTCCGGGTTTAGTCCGGGTTTTGGACCTGTGTCTGAAGCGGTCCATGTCGTAGTAGAGGCAGGAAGTGTTTTTGTTGCACTTCTGGCCCCAGAGGAGGCAGGTGGTGTCGATGACTCTGCCGTAGAGCACCGGGCCGGGGAAGAACGCTGCCCACAAACAAGAAACATCATCAAAATGTGCTCTGCATTTGACCCATCCTCCTGTGCCTCTGGGTTAAACCTGCATTTGACCCATCCTCCTGTGCCTCTGGGTTAAACCTGCATTTGACCCATCCTCCTGTGCCTCTGGGTTAAACCTGCATTTGACCCATCCTCCTGTGCCTCTGGGTTAAACTTGTTCAGCCCTGGTTCATTCCTCATTCTGTACCGGTTTAGTCCTGGTTTAAACCTGAGCTGGACCCTTCCGTCAGTGTCTCTGGGTTAAATCTGCATTTGACCCATTCTCAAGTGTCTAGATTAAACCTGCATTTGACCCATCCTCCTGTGTCTCTGGGTTAAACCTGTATTTGACCCATCATCCTGTGTCTCTGGATTACACCTGTACTGGACCCATTCTCAAGTGTCTGTGGGTTAAACATGCAAAGGATGGGTCAAATGGGTTACACCTGCATTTGACCCATCCTCCAGTGTCTCTGGGTTTAACTGGTCCTGGTTCAGTCCTGATTCTGTACCGGTTTAGTCCTGGTTTAAACCTGAACTGGACCCTTCCGTCAGTGTCTCTGGGTTAAACCTGCATTTGACCCATTCTCAAGTGTCTCTAGATCAAACCTGAACTTGACCCATCCTTCAGGGTTTCTGGGTTAAATCTGCATTTGACCCACCCTTCAGGGTGTCTGGGTTAAACTTGTTCAGTCCTGCTACTGTACCAGTTTAGTCCTGGGTTAAACCTACATTTGACCCATCATCAAGTGTTTCTGGGTTAAATCTGCATTTGACCCAACCTTCAGTGTCTCTTGGTTAAACTGGTCCTGGTTCCGCCCTGGTTCAGTCCTGCTTATGTCCTGGTTTAGTCCTGGGTTAAACCTGAACTTCACCCATCCTCAAGTGTCTCTGGGTTAATCCTGCATTTGACCTTCAGTGTCTCTTGGTTAAACTGGTCCCGGTTTAGTCCTGGGTTAAACCTGCATTTGACCTTCAGCCTGGTTTAGTGTCGTCTGAGTGAGTTTAATGCAGTGAAGTGTGTGATGTCATTTAAATGTTTTGTAAACACAAAATACTAAACTGTTACTACGGTGACGTTCGTACATGAAGTCACACGTTCATGAATACTTCACGCCGGGCGGGACTAACTAAAATGTTTTTTGAGAGACTGTAGCACAAATCAGGTCATCTGTTCCAGTTAAACGAGTTCTTTCTGGTCGAGTTGTGTTTAAATAAAGCCCAGATTAACGTCTAACAAAGCCTTCGTAGAACGCTTATATCACGGCTACAAACTGAAATGTCTCACTTGTGCGTTTGGAAAGCTTTCCACTGCTTGAAAATGTCTCAAATATTAGTTATAAATGAAGCTAGTCCCCACATCTACTACAAACGACGAGGAGCGTTAAAACTGCACAGCGCACGGCTTAGGCCATGGCTACAAACTGAAATATCTCGCTTGTGAATGTGAAAAGGCCTGTTCACCGTCTGTAAATGTACAAATTGTCACTTATTTCAGTGTTTTCAATCATCACTTTTCACGTTTACATCACAAACCAGGAAGACGTTTGGAAACATGCGACGACAACTTCCGACAGGCTCTGTTCGCAATAGTAAGTCCGACAAAATCTAAGGAAAGAATGAGAAAAAGGCCCAGTTTTCTTCATCTACTGTGTTTTTTGGACTCTAAGGCGAGACTGAGACCTTCGCCCGGGCGTCCATGATCCATCGGCAGATCGTGGTGTAACTCGCCCGGCGTCGCCTCTATTCTAAATCTAATCGCTATTTTAAATAACAGCCATTTGTACTGAAAATAAATGAGTTAGTCAAGTGCTAGAAGCTCATCTGAAACATCACCATGGCTCATTACAGAAAATGACCGCTCCGAAGAGACGCCGCTTATAGACCGTGGAGCGCAAGTCTGTTAACGCCGCACATGAAGCATTTATACACAGACACGTAAGGCTCAGTTTAACCCAGCAGTCATGGCTTTAGTCACAATATGCACAAAACCGTGAGGATAAAACGGCAAAACATCCAACAGTCGCCTACATAACAAAAGCACTTCTGTGGCAACTCAAACTACTCGCTCGTAGCAGCACTTAAGCCTGTGGAGATAAACCGAAACACAGAGAAAACACTCGACGCTGCACAGTTAGCATGGTTAGCATAGATAGTATAGTTAGCATGGTAGTTTGGCTTTTTTCACCTATAGAAGAGGCTTGAGGGTGTCACATTTTGAGGTGCGTTTAGGCTCCTGTCTGTGATCATTTAGGGCGACTCACACTCTGTAGAACCGTGCTGTTCTCAAGTGTGATTACGTACAGTTCCATTTAACCGACAGTCAAAAAATTTGGACCGGTTAACATTGATTCGGTCAACTACCGGCCAAACGGTTACTAGTTAACATCCCCAGTACGTATTACTCCACGAGGCTCCTGACTACGGTCGCCGCAATGCTCCGACAATCCATCCAGTGGTGCGGCTTCGTACTTTACCAAAGTCGTGTTGAAACATTTTGACAGATTTTTGACCGCCGTGGACCACATAAAATCGGTTCGAGGTCAATAAGCCCAACCCGAATTAATACATAAGGAGCACCGGATTATAAAGCGCACTGTCGATTTTTGAGAAAATGTACAGACTTTATATAGTCCGAAAAATACGGTACATGTCATTGTAGCGTTCTGTTATGTTCGGCTCGTCAGTAATTCCAACCGAAACTCAGTTTTCATCATTTCCACTGACGCACGACTCCGAGCGCACTGGGAACATGCGATTGCGACTCAAGATGATTCCAAACAGCACATATGTCTGCAGCAGATGTTACATTAGACTTTATCATTGCCCATCATGATAACAGACAGGGTCGTAAAAATTCCCTCATCAACTATTATTATCCGTCATTTTGTTTTAAAATGTTAATGATAATACAGGCCTATATGATAAGACTTATTTAAAAACTTGTGTTTTCATTAATTCATTGTCATTTTTAATCATTAATTCACACTCCCGCTCCCACTGAATACTGTACTCCTGCTTAACCACCTCGCTGCCACTTGCGCCGGAACATTAGCGCCCCCTGGATCATCAGCGTTATCAGTTGTTGTTGCTCGTCCTTCCTACGCAGCAACTCCAGCGCGACAGGACAGACTCGCCACCAGCAGAACATCCCGTCGAGTCTTGTCCTTAAGTCTGACAGAGGCTGATGCATCAGCACAAAGAATAAGCTGCTTTTTTCAGCGTTTATAGTTTATGCAAATGAGCCATGTGGTTTTAAGTTTTGTTTCTGTGAGACGTAAACAAATGTGCCAAAGCTGCATTAAACACATTCTGATCTCACACTGATGTGGCTCTATAGTGGTGATGGTTTATATGGTGTAAAGTTGAGTTTATTTATGCAGATTAGTAACAGTTATAATAATGATGATAATTTTAATATAAAAATATAATCGCGGCACGGTGGCTGAGTGGCAACACTCAGGCCTCACAGCAAGAAGGTTGTGGGTTCGATCCCCGGGTTGCCCGGGCCTTTCTGTGTGGAGTTTGCATGTTTCTCCCCGTGCCTGGATGGGTTTCCTCCGGGTACTCCGGTTTCCCCCATCAACCTAAAAAACATGCCCGCACCCCTATGAACTAACATCAAGGACCATGATGTCCACCCTCCTGTGGGCTCACCACCTGCAGAGGGGTTCATAGGGGGGGTCAGGTGCTATGAGTATTGGGCAGCAAGCTGCCCCCGCGACCCAGCTGGATTAAGCGGGAGAAGATGGATGGATGGATGGAAATATAATCGAATGCCCCTCCCTAGTGTAAACGACTTAAAGTTATGGTTTATCCTCAGTGTAATGACGCCTTCAGATTTTCCCGTCAACGTTAAAAAAACTCCGTCAGTGATGGAGAATATTCAGTTAATGCGACCTCCGGTGTAAAGTCTTCATTTTAACATCACATTTACTTCAGTGGGTCGTTCTGGAACAACACCGGACGTTTTATCGCATGTTTCCAAACGTCTTCCTGGATACTGAACAGTGATTTCCTGGAACTACGTGCGCGTTCTGCAGTGGGCGGTCCACTGGACTTCTCACTGACCGAGGTATCAGAGGTATTAATCTTCATTTGAGTAGATTGGAGCTGTGTTTTGTTTCATTCACGTGAACAGCTCCTTTTACTTTTACTTCAGTGGAAATGGGCAGATCGGGAGCCGGAATGATCCCAGTGATTCCGGGGAACCATGTGGAGTTAATAAACACCAGTGCAGATAAGGGAGTTTACACAAGAAGAAGTGAAAACATGTGCAGAATAAACGACCTAAAACGAATGTGGGAGGAATGTGACCGACTGCTGTGAAGAGACGATGTGCCGGGAAGAGCTGACTCCTCTGCTCCTCCCTCTGCTCCTCTGACCTTCCTCCTCTCCTTTGCCTCTCTTCTTCCTCCACCTCTCCTCCTCCTTCTCTTTTCTGCTCCTCTTCCTCCTCGTCCTTCACTCCTCCTCCTCCTCCTCTTCTGCTTCTCCTCTCTCCTTCTCTTCTCTCCTCCTCCTCTCCTCTCCTCCTCCTCCTCTCCTCCCTCTCCTTTTCTCTGCTCCTCTCCTCTCTTCCTCTTTCTCTCTTCTGCTTCTCCTCCTCCTCTTCCTCCTTGTCCTTCAATCTTCCTCCTCTCTCCTCCTCCCTCCTTCGCTCTTCCTCCTCTCCTCCTCTCTCCCCCTCTCCTCTCTTCCTCCTCTCCTCCTCCTTTTCCTCCTCTCATCCTCCTCCTTCTCCTCTCCTCCTCTTCTCTTCCTCCTCACCTCCTTCTCTCCTACCCCTCATCCTCTCTTCCTCTCCTCCTCCTCTCTCCTCTCCTCTTTTCCTCCTCTCCTCCTCCTCCTCTTCTCTTCCTCCTCTCCTCCTCCTCTCCTCCTTCTCTCCTACCCCTCCTCCTCTCTTCCTTTCTACCTCCTCTCCTCTTTTCCTCCTCTCCTCCTCCTCTCTTCTTCCTCCTCCTCTCTTCCTCCTCCTCCTCTCCTCCTCTCTCCTCTCCTCTTCTCTGCTCCTCCTCCTCTTCTCTCTTCCTCCTCTCCTCCTCCTCTCCTCCTTTTCCTCCACTCATCCTCCTCCTTCGCCTCTCCTCCTCCTCTTCTCTCTTCCTCCTTTCCTACCCCTCATCCTCTCTTCCTCTCCTCCTCCTCTCTCCTCTCCTCTCCTCTTTTCCTCTTCTCCTCCTCTCTCCTCTCCTCCTCTCTTCTCTTCTCCTCTCCTCCTCCTCTCTTCCTCCTCTCCTCCTCTGGTTCTTACCCAGGACTCTGAAGAACATGTACTGAAGTCCAACAGCGAAAGATTTGTCCTCCACCGGCACCGACCTGAGACAGGAAAACACCTCACTGTGGTTAAGTAGTAACACTAGTAAAAAGTAGTAGTAGTAGTAGTAGTAGTAGTAGTATTTGTAGTACCTGAGGATAATGATGTAGTAGTGGTAGTAGTAGTAGTAGTAGTGGTAGTAGTAGTAGTAGTAGTATTTGTAGTACCTGAGGATAATGATGTAGTAGTAGTAGTAGTAGTAGTAGTAGTAGTAGTATTTGTAGTACCTGAGGATAATGATGTAGTAGTGGTAGTAGTAGTAGTAGTAGTGGTAGTAGTAGTAGTAGTAGTATTTGTAGTACCTGAGGATAATGATGTAGTAGTGGTAGTAGTAGTAGTAGTAGTGGTAGTAGTAGTAGTAGTAGTATTTGTAGTACCTGAGGATAATGATGTAGTAGTAGTAGTAGTAGTAGTAGTAGTAGTAGTATTTGTAGTACCTGAGGATAATGATGTAGTAGTGGTAGTAGTAGTAGTAGTAGTAGTAGTGGTAGTAGTAGTAGTAATAGTATTTGTAGTACCTGAGGATAATGATGTAGGACGGCGTGTGGCAGAAGGAGGCGATGAAACACGTCAGAGACATAAAAAACACAAAGACCAGGACCAGGTCTGAGCACGGACTCCCACAGGTCCCGGGTCTGGCCCAGGACTGACCAGGACCAGGACCTGGATCTAGACCAGGACCAGGACCAGAGCCTAGTCCTGAAGACCCGGACACACAGCCACAGTTTGTGTAGTTCTGAAAAACAAAGAAGTGAGGCCACTATTATTATTTTCTTTTATTTGTTTATTTCATTCATAAAGTGTAAATAAAAACACGTTAACACAACATCAAACATACAAGAAATGACTGAAAATGAGCAGAAACAAGAATAATTTTATGGAGATTCACTAATGCTCATCGTTGTTCTATTTTCTCCTTAAAGCGACGCCTAATATTGGAAGAATTTTGGTACTACTGATATATTTTTTCAGTATTTTTTATTCAGTGAGTAATAAACACTACACTAATAATAATTTCTAGATCCTTGTTATAAACTTCTTGGGAAACAAAAGGTCAATATAATGGACTAGAAATGGACCAATCACAATTTTTCTTCCAATGGTATCCGGGTGGTATCCGGGTAAATCAGTGACTGAACTAAAGAAAAAAGCTGCAGTCTCGACATTTAATCTGTGAACATCTGCAGCATTTAAACTGCACAAATCTCTCAGTTTGTGCTGATATCGATATCACAAAATCGATTTTTAATTTTAATTTTAGAATCAGTCTGAGTCCTGTTTCAGTCCTAGTTTAGTCCTGGTTCAGGCCTGGTTTAGTCCCAGTTTAGTCCTGGTCTAGTCCTGGTCTAGTCCTGGTTCAGTCCTGGTTCAGTCCTGTTTCAGTCCTGGTCTAGTCCTGGTTCAGTCCTGGTTTAGTCCCGGTTTAGTCCCGGTTCAGTCCTGGTTTAGTCCTGTTTCAGTCCCGGTTTAGTCCTGGTTCAGTTCTGGTTCAGTCCCGGTTTAGTCCCGGTTTAGTCCTGGTTCAGTTCTGGTTCAGTCACGGTTTAGTCCCGGTTTAGTCCTGGTTCAGTCCCGGTTCAGTCCTGGTTTAGTCCCGGTTCAGTCCTGGTTCAGTCCCGGTTCAGTCCTGGTTTAGTCCCGGTTCAGTCCTGGTTTAGTCCCGTTTCAGTCCTGGTTCAGTCCTGGTTCAGTCCTGGTTTAGTCCTGGTTTAGTTCCAGTTTAGTCCTGTTGCAGTCCTGCTTTAGACCTGCTTTAGACCTGCTTTAGTGGGTCTGGGGAGGTTCGGACTCACCGTGGGGCGTCCGGTGGGGTCGGTCTCCTGTGACGTGCACCCGGCGTGACACGGAGACCGGAACTCCACCCCGCCCGACCCGCACACCGGGTTAAACGAGTCCTCCGGGCACCAGCAAGACCTGCAGCTCGGACCCAAAACCGGACCGGGGACCAGGTTTGGACTGCACAGAGGAGAGCAGGGTCAGACGGGGGAACGGGAGGGCATCTGACACACAGGCGGCGGGTTTAAACCTGATGGCCTCCCGCGGGTAGACTCCGTGCACGTTCTGGGTGGAGCAGCCGATCAGGAGCAGCGGGACGACGGACAGGATGCAGAGCGACAGGGACCCGAGGCACATCCGCCCGGCGCCGACCACGGACAGACCACAGCGCCGCATCAGGACTCCGCCCAGGATGATGCCGACGATGGAGAAGGGCAGAGCCACGCCCCCTGAGGAGAGGGCAGGGTTAGACCTGGGTTAGACCTGGTTCAGTCCTGATTTAGTCCTGTTTTAGTCGTGGTTCAGTCCTGGTTTAGCCTTGGTTCAGGCCCGGTTCAGTCCCGGTTCAGTCCCGGTTCAGTCCCGGTTCAGTCCCGGTTCAGTCCCGGTTCAGTCTCGGTTCAGTCCCGGTTCAGTCCCGGTTCAGTCCCGGTTCAGTCCCGGTTCAGTCTCGGTTCAGTCCCGGTTCAGTCCCGGTTCAGTCCCGGTTTAGTCCCGGTTCAGTCCCGGTTCAGTCCCGGTTTAGTCCCGGTTCAGTCCCGGTTCAGTCCCGGTTCAGTCTCGGTTCAGTCCCGGTTTAGTCCCGGTTCAGTCCCGGTTCAGTCCCGGTTCAGTCCCGGTTCAGTCCCGGTTCAGTCCCGGTTCAGTCCCGGTTCAGTCCCGGTTCAGTCCCGGTTCAGTCTCGGTTCAGTCCCGGTTCAGTCCCGGTTCAGTCCCGGTTCAGTCCCGGTTTAGTCCCGGTTTAGTCCCGGTTTAGTCCCGGTTCAGTCCCGGTTCAGTCCCGGTTCAGTCTCGGTTCAGTCCCGGTTCAGTCCCGGTTCAGTCCCGGTTCAGTACCGGTTCAGTACCTATCATCATGTTGGAAAAGGCTGTGGTTTGGCTGAATTGTCGCTCCATAAACTTGGGCATAAACGTGGCGAGACCCGAGAGCAGCGCGGACAGATTCACCTGGGCCAGGACCACGAACATGTAGACCGGAGAGCGCAGGGTCCGGAGCGCCGTGCGCGGGAAACCTGGGAATACAACCGGAAACTCACGTGAGCACTGCACACATCTCTCAGTCTGCGCTAATATAATAATATTGACGTCACAAAATCGATTTTTAATTTTAATTTTACAATCAGCCTGAGTGAACAAGTTATTTTATGTTTTCCTCAGGTCCATAACGTTAGTGTCGCTCAGTCGTTTCACTGATGCTCGTCGTTGTTTCCTTTAAGTTTTCGTCTTTCTTCCCTCGATCGTCGTGGATAAATTCTTCACGGACAGAATCTGTTCTTTGTCGACCTTGTTGGATGAAGATTTGGTGTCGGGGCAGATTCATGAAGATGCTCAAAAATTCTCGGCAATGTGGGTGAAGTGTCTTGGCCAAGGACACAACGATGACTGATTTTCCCAGTGGTTTCCCATCCAAGTACGAGATCAGGATTTGACCAGCCGGTAAGGAACCTGCCCTCGTTCCTGAGTAAAATCAGACTGAGAAAAAAAACATCTGTCGGAAATGAAAGGAAACTGCGCGGACGTAATTTTCACTGTAGAAAGTTCAGCCATTGTGCAGAACCGTCAGTTTGTTATTGAAGTGAAGGAAAACCTCGGCCAAACCGTTTTTACACAAACAGCAAACACACAATAGGGAATAATATCCTGTGGGACAGAGCTGCCAGGGGTCAAAACCTCGACATCAAATCTGTGAAACTCTGTGGTGGTAAATAGTTTGTGCTTTTTTCTGTGTCCCAGACGCTTTATTTATCGTTTGGTTAAAACCTGAATCTGTGAGAAAGTGTTTGTGAGCTCAGTGTCTTTAAAATGTACAACGTTTGCATGAATCACCCAAAGGTTGAGTAAAACAACTGGTGCTGGATTAGATTTATGCCTCATCCTTTTTACAACAAACAACTGAAAGTGACGACATAAGTTGAACTCAAATTACATTATACATGAAGTACTTTTTTTACTTTTACTCAAGTAGATTTTTAGATTTTTACTTGAGTAGGAATTAAGCAAAGTAAAGATCCTTTTTTCAGCACTTTTTCCACTCCTGGTGACGATGTCGTGCTCTCAGACGGGGCAGTTCTCCCTGTTTAACTTTACAATGAAACAGCTAAAAGTTAAATTGACAAATGTTGAGCCTGACCGTTTTTATTAGTGACTCAAGAACTTTCACTATTGCAGCATGAATCCGTCTGGGGGCAATTTCAGCCGCTCCCGCCTGTGTTACATAAAACAGGAATGTCGTGATGTCATCTGGATCCCAGCCCGGGATCGGTACGTGGAAACTCTTTGTGCATTTTAGGAGGGAAAAATGTGCTTTTCTCTCAGCTAGATTTAATCAGTTTTTTTTTTATTTTTTTTTTTATTTATTTAAAACCAGGACAGTGCACAGAAAACATGAAACTCAGAGAGAAAAGACGCTCTGTGCCAGTCCTTGTCCTTGGGTACAAAATGCATCAAAGAAACTATTTACACAACAACAACTCATCATTAACTGCATCTCCTGAAAATAACCACTGCCCATTTCATCATTAACTGCGTCTCCTTAAGTGAATTTTATTGTCAGTTCGACATTACACGTCGAAATTCTGTTTCCCCCAAACTCCGAATGTGCAAATTAAAAACTAAAACACACACATGCCACACATATGGAACATGAAACATACATAGACATCATCCATCCATCCATCCATCATCTCCCGCTTAATCCGGCTGGGTCGCGGGGGCAGCGTGCTGCCCAATACTCATAGCACCTGAACCCCACTATGAACCCCTCTGCAGGTGGTGAGCCCACAGGAGGGTGGACAACATGGTCCTTGATGTTAGTTCATAGGGGTGCGGGCATGTTTTGGGTTGATGGGGGAAACCGGAGCACCCGGAGGAAACCCATCCAGACACGGGGAGGAACATGCAAACTCCACACAGAAAGGCCCAGGCGACCCGGGGATCGAACCTGCAACCTTCTTGCTGTGAGGCCTGAGTGTTGCCACTCAGCCTACATAGACATCAATAATAAATAAAATAAACTATTCAAGCAGACGGAGAAATGATTTTGGTGCATAACAGAGGTGCAATATGTAAAGTGCAGAGTGCTGAAAAAGCAGCATGGATATAGGAAAGTATTCACTTGTTTTGGATGTGGCGGTTAACATGTTCTTGAGTGCGTCGATGAGCCTGACGGTCTGTGGGAAGAAGCTGTTGCTTAGTTTGGTCGTGTTGCTGCTGCGATAACGTTTGTGGGACGGTCGGACGGAGAACAGTTTGTCCTTGATGATATCGATGGCTCTGGCAGCAGTGGGATGTGTACAAGTCCTGAATGATGATCTTTTCTGCGGTCCTCACTGGGATTGGGCGATAATCCGGTTTCCCGCGGTATCAGAAAGTAGCAGCGGTGTCAGTTTCCGTCATTAAAAAAAATCTGCATAAGGAGCTAAAACCACAGCGCGGATTTTCCCTCCCTCCAGGCTCCATATTTGGAAATCCGTGAGTATCATAGCAACCACAAGAGCCAATCAGGGGTGAGGAGGTTAAATGTGGCGCCCTCCTCAGAGCGGAGACACTCTGCACCTGCACGAACCGCTGGATTTACTGATTCTGCAGAATAATGAGGAAACTTTGAGCTTTTATCATCAGTCAGTGATTTATGTTGTATGTTCTGTTACGTGCGAACAACAATAGAGTCGCAATTTAACGAAATTCACTTTACTTTATGCTAATTAAATTCTGCTAGTTAAGATTCTAGTAACATTCGCTATTGTAATTGTTTGAGTCATTTTATTTAAAAAATCGGGGCAGGAAAGCGGGAAGGGAACTTACTTAGCAACGAAACGCGCTGTCAATCAAACCTGTTGCTAACGCTAGGGGGAGGGACCTCAGGGAATGAAGGCGTCTGATTGGTCCATTATTTATGTCCATATCTTGATTTAGGAACAAAATAGAGAAATAAAAAAATCAGGATCCTGTGTCGTGGGTTCATACAAACATTTTAAGACCAAAATGATGAGGCTCACAGCAACAGGTCCAGAGAGACGAGCGAGAAGATCTCAGTGTGAGCCAATGGGAAAAAGGGAGAGAAGGAGCCGGAAGAGCCTCCTGGAGCACTTCCTGTTTGGCACACGGTGGCTATTGCTTATATCTCGAGATCACATATCACTGGGTTTCAGATGACGTCACAACATTCTACAGACCAGTGATGTTTAATACAGACGGGAGTCGCTAAAAGGTCCTGGAAAAGTCTTGAATGGACCCAGTGCATCATATCTGTGTTTGTTTGTGTGATTTTCTTACTGCGGATGAAGTCGCCCATCGTCTGCGCTGAACTGTCCTGAGGAGGTTTAACCGTCTCCTCGTCCTCCACCTGAAAACACATGACACATTTACTTTAAACAACGCCCACAAACACATTTAAATATCACTGCGAACCTGGGCAGAGCCTGGAGGACTAAAGAGGGAGGAGGGAGGAGGGAGGAGGGTCTGGAGGACAACGCTGCAAATTTCTCTGGCCAAAATTTTACACCTTATATCAGATTATTGAGCTTGTTGTTTTCAGGTTTATTATCTACTTAGTTCCAGCCTAACACTAGTTCTGAGACTGCTTCATTCTAGTCTAGAGATGCTGTATTTTTCAGACTATAAGTTTCATGGTTTGGGTGTTTTATGTGACTTATTTATAAAATATATAACTTCACATGTTGGTTATTTTCACTCTGACAGGGGGCGCTCTTGTGTGCCAGTATCTGCTCCGCCTGAGGCTCTTCTTCCTGCACCACTGTCACTTCTCGCTCCACTGCGCATGTCTCCTGCAGGAAAGAGCCGCTGTCCTGCTGCAAGTGCTGAAAACTGCAGCTGAAAACCGTAATCGAGCAGCAGAAAGAGAGTTTGGAGTGAGAGAAACTTGTTTGACTGGAGAAAAGTGGAGGAAACTCGAACTGGAATGAAGAAAACAAAAAAGCTCGTCACGGCTAAAAGCTGGATTTATCTGGAGTTGGTGGAGCTGCTCAGAAGTGACATCGGGGATGAAGAATTCAGTGGATTTAGTGATTTGGAGCGAGATGGAGAGTTTGGTTAAACTTGTTCTGTTGTTTCTGCTCTAGTTTATCTGAATAACTGTTCATATGTGACGTGAACACACCAGACACATGTTCAGCCTGTCAAGATGAAATGTCTGTTCCTGGTCTCTGATTTGCTCAAATAAATTTCCCCCCAAAATGCGACTTATATTTGTTTTTTTCTTCTTCATTGTGCATTTTATGGCTTTGGCTGGTGGTTTATCTTAAGAGAACTTGTCAAGTAAAATGATCTGTCCATGCAGCAAGATAATTTCACTTCTTTTAAGTCATTTTCTGATAGATTTACGTGTTTATATCTTAAATTTTGGCCAATCGTTTTTGGTGAGAGGGAGGAAAGTTTGGGGGTGTCGACACTTTGCACTTGTCATTGATTTTCCCTGGGAGGTTGCTCAGTCTGAAGTTGTTACGCAAGTTCATCTGAGCCTTTTTTTAATAATGAAAGCCATAATTAACTGATATGACGGAGCTACCAAAGAGATGATTCATGCTCCTAAACAAGTCAGTCACTCAGGCAGTTAAACTCACAGCGTTGATTATCCAACCGTTTCCCAGTGAGTCACTTTAACCTTTTGGACCAAAGTCACACAAACAAAAGTTATCCATTGTTTGCATTATTTAAAAACTAAACTGAGTCGACTTTTCCCTTGTATTTCACCGTTGCGCGTCGGGTATACAGTGAATAATGGTTCATTGGGTCATTTACTTTTTGTGTCCTGCACTCAAACACTTTTGGTCTGAGATTTTTCATTTATACAGCACCATATACAAGAAAATGACACCTGATATTCTGACTGTGGTGCTCGCGTATTCGGATCAGACATTGACACACTCCTGGCCAAAACCATTATGTTTGGCCTCATAATCGCAAAGAGGACGATTCTGAGGAAACCGAAGGCCATAACACCTCCTGTTTCCATAAACGGTTAAACGATATGATGTCTTATTTGTATCTTGAAGAGATTCGGTTCGCTCTGCCTGGTTCACTCATTAGTGTCTGGAAACGTTAGAAAACAACTTTATAAGCACCTCACACTTCCCTCTGCTGATTTCCCACTGCACAGGCCAAAGCCCAAAAGACTCGATCGTCGACTCCAGAAGCAACAAGTGAAGATCGACTACTGACGGAGAAGAAGAAGAGAAACTGAAAGTTGTTGAAAGAAAATGGTTCAGAAATGTGTTTTTTTTAGCGTTTTCAAAAAATATAATTGACTCGTAAATAAATGGGATTAGAAACGACATCGGCGATCGAGTCTTTTGATATAAACATAAAGTTGTTTTCTAACGTTTCCAGACACTAATGAGTGAACCAGGCAGAGCGTTTTGTTTGTTAGACTCGTGGCTGTTGTCAGATGGGTTAAAGTGGTGTTCAGCTTCTTCAGTGTGAAGCAAATTGGTGTTTTACGTGGAAGTTCAGAACTTGCCCCCATCACTACACTAGTTTGTTGCCTTGACAGACTCACTGCCACAGTGAGATCTCCACCGAAGAAACATTGATCTGTGCTGTTTTTTAGCTTCTGACAGAATTCCACCACCTCTAGAAACGGACTTTAGCTTCAAACGTGCCCGAGTCGCAGTCTTTGCGATCTGAAATTTTAAGTCTCATAAGTTTCTCCTCGTGTCTGTGGTGTTTGTGCTTTTTGTCACACGTTTAAAAATCGTTCAAGACCAAAAAATCCTGTAGTGTGTAGCGGCCTTAAGGAGATTTAGTATTTAGTTCAAATGTAAAAAACACATAAAAAGACTCCACAGCTTCTTAAGTTCTGTAGTTTTTAAATATCAAATTCATATTGTGTATTATTCTAGTGAAATCATGATCCAAAACAAATACTCGGTTTGTTTTCACTGCACATTCCTGATTTTTTATCTCCCAGGCCTGTTCCAGGAAAGGATTTCCCGAGTACAAACTTTTATGTTTCCTGGTTCAATCACGGTTTTAGTCCCGGTTCAGTCCTGGTTTATTTGAGTTCCTCTGATCTCTGGAGGTCCTGATCTGACACGTGGTCCAGACTCGGTTTAGACTAGGGTCTTGTCCAGATTATACGACAAACCCCAAACTTTCACTTTCACTATCACCCTCCGCTCGAGCTGCAGCTCATCACAGAGACTTGGATCAGTCCTGGGGTAGTCCTGGTTTAGTTTTCCATCAGTCCTGGTTCAGAAATGGTTCAGTCTTAGTTCAGTCTTAGTTCAGTCCTGATTTTTGTCCTGGTTCGGTCCTGGTTCAGTTTTGGTTCAGTCCTGGTATAGTCCTGGTTCAGTCCTGGTATAGTCCTGGTTCAGTCCTGGTTTAGTCCTGGTTCAGTCCTGGTTCAGTTTTGGTTCAGTCCTGGTATAGTCCTGGTTCAGTCTTGGTTTAGTCCTGGTTCAGTCCTGGTTCAGTTTTGGTTCAGTCCTGGTATAGTCCTGGTTCAGTCCTGGTTTAGTCCCTCTGATCTCAGGAGGTTCTGGTCTGACATGTTGGGTCTTGCTTTAGACTGGGATCTCGTCCAGATTACACAAGAAAATCCAGATCTGATCCAACTTTCACTCTCACCGTCCAGCTGCAGCTCATCACTGAGACCTGGTTCAGTCCGGGTTCAGTCCGGGTTCAGTCCGGGTTCAGTCCGGGTTCAGTTCCGGTTTGGTCCTGCACTTCATTTGTACTATTAAAGCCACTCGAGTCGATGATGGCCCTCGCCCGGTGCGCACGTCCCTCCCACGCGACCGCCGAGGACTCACGACCGCCCCAACACGCCACTGTCTCTTCCCGACAGCTCGTCTATTAGAAAAGTTACATAATGCACCTTTAAATGTTTTTTTGAGTCTTTGTGCCCCTGCTGGCCAACCGTAAAAAATACCCTATGTCCTATCACATTCAGGCCGGGATCACACAAAAGTGATTTGAGTTTGATTTGAATCGTCGATGTCGTTTCTAATCCCATTTATTTACGAGTGAATTATATTTTTTGAAAAACACTAAAAAAATACATTCCTGAACCATTTTCTTTCAACAACTTTCAGTTTCTCTTCTTCACCGTCAGTAGTCGATCTTCACTTGTTGCTTCTGGAGTCGACGATCGAGTCTTTTGGGCTTTGGCCTGTGCAGTGGGAAATCAACAGAGGGAAGTGTGAGGTGCTTATAAAGTTGTTTTCTAACGTTTCCAGACACTAATGAGTGAACCAGGCAGAGCGTTTTGTTTGTTAGACTCGTGGCTGTTGTCAGATGGGTTAAAGTGGTGTTCAGCTTCTTCAGTGTGAAGCAAATTGGTGTTTTACGTGGAAGTTCAGAACTTGCCCCCATCACTACACTAGTTTGTTGCCTTGACAGACTCACTGCCACAGTGAGATCTCCACCGAGGAAACACTGATCTGTGCTGTTTTTTGGCGTCTGACAGAATTCCACCTCCTCTAGAAACGGACTTTAGCTTCAAACGTGCAGGAGTTTCCCTTTCATATCTTGATTTAGAGACAAAATTGTGGAAAAAAACCCCCACCAGGATCACGTAGAGTGGGTTAACACAAATGTTTTAAGAGCCTCTGGTGTCCTGTCCTGGACTCACCTCTGGGGAAAGCTCTCGGGGGAAGAACAGGATGGGCAGCGCCGTCAGGAACAGCAAACAAGACGACAACAGGAAACCGAGCCACCAGGCCCCGACCCACCGGAGGTCCCCGGGCTCCGGAAGAACCTGGTCTAAGAGGGGCCGGGTTAGACTGAGCTAAGTCCTGGTTTAGTCCCTGTTCAATCTGAGTTTCAGTCCTGGTTCAGTCCTGGTTCAGACCTTTGGAGATGGTGTTGAAGTCCACAAAGATCCTGTGTGTGAAGGAGCTCATCATGAAGCCGAAGGCCGGTCCGATGGAGGTGACGGCCAGAAGGATCCCTGAAAACCAGAACCGAGAACCATCAGAACCACGAGACCGGGACCTACCAGGACCCAAGAACCAGGACCCGAGACCCAGGACCCGAGACCCAGGACCCAAGAACCAGGACCCAAGACCCAGGACCCAAGAACCAGGACCCGAGACCCGAGACCCAGGACCCGAGACCCAGGACCCAAGAACCAGGACCCGAGACCCAGGACCCGAGACCCAGGACCCAAGAACCAGGACCCGAGACCCAGGACCCGAGACCCAGGACCCAAGAACCAGGACCCGAGACCCAGGACCCAAGAACCAGGACCCGAGACCCAGGACCCGAGACCCAGGACCCAAGAACCAGGACCCGAGACCCAGGACCCGAGACCCAGGACCCAAGAACCAGGACCCGAGACCCAGGACCCGAGACCCAGGACCCAAGAACCAGGACCCGAGACCCAGGACCCAAGAACCAGGACCCGAGACCCAGGACCCGAGACCCAGGACCCGAGACCCAGGACCCGAAACCCAGGACCGAGCGCCTCAGGGGGAGGTGCTTAGAGATGTTTTCACCAGGACTCAGACGTGTTCGTTCATGTTTGGCGGGAAAACATTGTGTTGTCAACGGCCCCGGAGCCAAACCGGTTCAGATCCAGATTTGGATTTGATTCGGGTCAATCTGACATCAGTGATTCACAAACAAACATGTCCCAACAACAAACCAGCGGATATGAGCCAGGATCCTGCAGGACCTCACAGGGAGAACATGCAAACTCTAGAGATGGGACCTGGACCCAGGATTATCCTACTGGACCATTAGACCTGGTTTAGACCTTGTTTGGATCTGGTTTAGTCCTGATTTAGATCTGCTTTAGACCTTGTTTAGACCTGGTTTAGTCCTAATTTAGTCCTTCTTAAGATCTGGTTTAGTCCTGGTTTAGACCTGGTTTAGACCTAGTTTAGACCTAGTTCAGTCCTGGTTTAGACCTGCTTTAAACCTAGTTTAGACCTGGTTTAGTCCTAGTTTAGACCTGGTTTAGACCTGGTTTAAACCTAGTTTAGACCTAGATTAGATGTGGTTTAGACCTGGCTTAGTGCTAGCTTAGACCTGGTTTAGACCTGGTTTAGACCTGCTTTAGACCTGCTTTAGATCTAGTTTGACCTTGTATTTCAGTATTGTGACAACACTAACTGTATGAATGTGGAACATTCAGGCCAAGCAGTGGCATCTCCATGGAGACGAGCAGGTGAGTCTCTAACCTAAAGGTTCCACAGTGCGGCTTTAGGCTTGTGGGTTCGTACCGAGGTAGATCGGCGAGTTGCGTTTGCTGGCGTAGTCGTCGATGTAGGAGATGCCGAAGGGTTGGATGGGCACTGCCCCGATGCCCAGGAGCAGTTGCCCCAGCAACAGCAGCGGGTACGCCCCCTGGTGCCCGCCGCCCTCACGCTGCCCACAGCCCGGGTCAGACCAGTGAGACCCGTTCACCCGGCACAGGCTGGAGCTGTTCCCCTGAGCTGAGGGAGAGACCAGGGATAGACCAGGTTTAGACCAGGGTTAGACCAGGGTTAGACCAGGGTTAGACCAGGGTTAGACCAGGGTTAGACCAGGGATAGACCGGGGTTAGACCGGGGTTAGACCAGGGATAGACCGGGGTTAGACCGGGGTTAGACCAGGGTTAGACCAGGGAGAGACCAGGGTTAGACCAGGGATAGACCAGGGATAGACCGGGGATAGACCGGGGTTAGACCAGGGTTAGACCAGGGTTAGACCAGGGAGAGACCGGGGTTAGACCAGGGTTAGACCAGGGATAGACTGGGGATAGACTGGGGATAGACCGGGGTTAGACCAGGGAGAGACCAGGGTTAGACCAGGGATAGACCAGGGATAGACCAGGGTTAGACCAGGGTTAGACCAGGGATAGACCGGGGTTAGACCGGGGTTAGACCGGGGTTAGACCAGGGATAGGCCAGGGAGAGACCAGGGTTAGACCAGGGATAGACCGGGGTTAGACCGGGGTTAGACCAGGGATAGGCCAGGGAGAGACCAGGGTTAGACCAGGGATAGGCCAGGGTTAGACCAGGGATAGACCGGGGATAGACCGGGGTTAGACCAGGGTTAGACCAGGGTTAGACCAGGGTTAGACCAGGGATAGACCGGGGATAGACCGGGGTTAGACCAGGGAGAGACCGGGGTTAGACCAGGGTTAGACCAGGGATAGGCCAGGGTTAGACCAGGGATAGGCCAGGGAGAGACCAGGGTTAGACCAGGGATAGGCCAGGGTTAGACCAGGGATAGACCGGGGATAGACCGGGGTTAGACCAGGGTTAGACCAGGGTTAGACCAGGGAGAGACCGGGGTTAGACCAGGGATAGACCGGGGATAGACCGGGGTTAGACCGGGGAGAGACCGAGGTTAGACCAGGGTTAGACCAGGGATAGGCCAGGGTTAGACCAGGGATAGGCCAGGGAGAGACCAGGGTTAGACCAGGGATAGGCCAGGGTTAGACCAGGGATAGACCGGGGATAGGCCGGGGTTAGACCAGGGTTAGACCAGGGTTAGACCAGGGAGAGACCGGGGTTAGACCAGGGATAGACCGGGGATAGACCGGGGTTAGACCAGGGAGAGACCGGGGTTAGACCAGGGTTAGACCAGGGATAGGCCAGGGTTAGACCAGGGTTAGACCAGGGTTAGACCAGGGTTAGACCAGGGTTAGACCAGGGAGAGACCAGGGTTAGACCAGGGAGAGACCAGGGTTAGACCAGGGTTAGACCAGGGAGAGACCAGGGTTAGACCAGGGTTAGACCAGGGAGAGACCAGGGAGAGACCAGGGTTAGACCAGGGTTAGACCAGGGAGAGACCAGGGAGAGACCAGGGTTAGACCAGGGAGAGACCAGGGTTAGACCAGGGAGAGACCAGGGTTAGACCAGGGTTAGACCAGGGTTAGACCAGGGAGAGACCAGGGTTAGACCAGGGTTAGACCAGGGTTAGACCGGGGTTAGACCGGGGATAGACCGGGGTTAGACCAGGGAGAGACCGGGGTTAGACCAGGGTTAGACCAGGGATAGGCCAGGGTTAGACCAGGGTTAGACCAGGGATAGGCCAGGGAGAGACCGGGGTTAGACCAGGGTTAGACCAGGGATAGGCCAGGGTTAGACCAGGGAGAGACCAGGGTTAGACCAGGGTTAGACCAGGGATAGACCAGGGATAGACCAGGGAGAGACCAGGGTTAGACCAGGGTTAGACCAGGGAGAGACCAGGGTTAGACCAGGGAGAGACCAGGGTTAGACCAGGGTTAGACCAGGGAGAGACCAGGGTTAGACCAGGGTTAGACCAGGGAGAGACCAGGGAGAGACCAGGGAGAGACCAGGGTTAGACCAGGGAGAGACCAGGGTTAGACCAGGGTTAGACCAGGGTTAGACCAGGGAGAGACCAGGGAGAGACCAGGGAGAGACCAGGGAGAGACCAGGGAGAGACCAGGTTACACCGGGGTTTGACCTGGTTTAGTTCTGGTTTAGACCAGGTGTAGGCCTGGTTGAGTACTGGTTCAGTCTTGGTTCTGACCTAGTTTAGTCCTGGTTTAGTCCTGGTAAAGTCCTGGACTGTAGTAATAACAGTAACAGTAGAACTCATCTCTGTTTCGGTTCTTGTAATTGCAGTAGTAGCAGTGGTAGTAGTACTACTGCAGTAGTACTCGCCTGTGCTCTGGTCTGTGTACTCGTAGTAGTGGTACTGCAGTAGTACTGCAGTAGTACTGCAGTAGTACTCGCCTGTGCTCTGGTCCGTGTACTCGTAGTAGTAGTACTGCAGTAGTACTGCAGTAGTACTCGCCTGTGCTCTGGTCCGTGTACTCGTAGTAGTAGGACTGCAGTAGTACTGCAGTAGGACTGCAGTAGTACTGCAGTAGTACTCGCCTGTGCTGTGGTCCGTGTACTCGTAGTAGTAGTACTGCAGTAGTACTGCAGTAGTACTCGCCTGTGCTGTGGTCCGTGTACTCGTAGGGTCCGTACAGGAAGTGCGGCGCCGTCATGAGCAGCGCCGCCGTCGCCGCTAAACTCGCTCCTGCAGCGATGAACCTCGGCCGATGAACCCGACTGCCCCAAAAACTGACGAAGACGATCAGCAGAGTGTTACCCACCTGAAACAGACCAGACCCACACCGGGTTTAGACCCGAAACAGACCAGACCCACACCGGGTTTAGACCCGAAACAGACCAGATTTAGACCGGGTTTAAGTTCTCCTCTCCAAAATTCTCGTAACATTCAGAACAAAATATTAAACTTTTCTACCACGTGTTTTTTTCAAGGACAATGATGTTATGTGGAACGTTCCACATTATGGCGTTAATCTTATCCGTATCCATGGTGACAATGTTTGTTTATTACCTCGGTGTGGAATATTTCAGGCAAAGCAAAAGTGTTCATGGAAAAAGCCGGGTTCAGTCCCTTTTTCAGTGGCCATATTTGTTTTGTCCTGAACACCGCACGCTTCGCTCTGATTGGCTGATCCGCCTGTCAATCACTCTCTCTGGAATCAGGGAGGCGGGACACGGCTCCAGATCCACTCGTCTTTGTGAAGTTTCGTCAAAGCCTGAGGTTCGGGCCGGACAGGTGAGGTTTAGACTGGGTTTAGACTGGGTTTTTGGACCTGCAAGAGACCACGGCCTGGACCTTGTGTTCACCAGGACTGGGGAGAGACCAAGTCCAGTCCTGCTCCAGACCCAGTTCATCCCAAATTTCTCTGATCTGGCCAAGATTTTAAAACATCTTGTTTTCAGATTTATTATCAATATTTAAGTGTTTGTATCTTAATTTTGGCCAAGCTTTTTTGCAGTGTAGTCTAGTCCTGGTCCAGTCCTGGTCCTGCTGAAGTCCCGGTCTGAGTCCAGTCTCGGTTCTGACCTCGTTGAAGGAGGCCAGCAGCCCGGCTCTCTGGCTGGACAGACCATAGCGCCTCTCGATGGTGGAGATGGAGCTCTTCATGCACCCAGAGACGAGGAGCTGAGCGAGCTGCAGAGCGCTGTGGCACAGCACGAAGAACTGGGAGAAAAGAAGAGATTATTATTACAAAAACAAGAACTAAAGGGAAAAATTATATTAAAACTGCAACACGAGGAGTTAAAGACGGGTTATTTTACCTCTATGGGGTATAAACTGCTCACACATCACATATTTAGATCACCGTGTTAAAGAGGTGTAACAATAACCGAAATATGGGGGTGATCGTCAAAGGTCTCACAATAATCTCGTGGAGCATCACAATATATGGAATCCCAAGTCTCTTTGCTTAAATGAACAGTTCTGATGCAGAAATAGCTAAAAAAAAACAAAGGGAACTACATAGATGTTAGAATAAAATGCTTATAATGAAGTTATTTAAAAAATGTACATCAAACAATCTCATGGTACAAGGCAGGCTCAGAGGATGAAGAGCCTGTGTTAACCTATCTCTGCTAAAACCAGATGTGTGACCTCTTATGACCTTTTCCCTCCTTGCAGGACTGTTCACATCGTAAATTTGTTCAAATGTAAAACAAAGTCATGATATACTTCACTATGTTATCTGTGGTAAACTTAACGAGATTATGTATACGTTGTCTTTGTACTGACATGATAAATTGTTTGAACCAAATAAAGGTGTGCTGGAATCGGAGGGGCTTTGGAAGAGCAGCGTGAACGGGCCTAGAGAGCCGGACGCAGTGGCCATGCTCTTCTCCGTGCAAAAAGGCACGTAAAAAGAACTGACTCAGTGGTTTGATTTTAATCCCAATTGGTAGGAGACTGGCGTTTAAATGTCACAAATACATTCACTGGATTGTGATTGTATAAAAATTATGACATAATGGTCCTTCGACCGGATTCGGTGTACTTCTGCTGGAGGATGAACGACAGAGATTGGAAAGAGTGTGCGCACCCAGCTGGAAAATCTGTCTTTTCTCGACGGCAACCCCTGTGGGGCATCCTCTTCGTGGAAGGACCCGGTCAACCAGATCCAGTTATATCACCTGAGGTCAGAAATTTAACTTCTAGAGAGTGAAGTTATATAGAACTACATAGAGATTTGTAGTTATTGTAGTGTGTGAATGAATTGATGAATGTATGGAAATTCAAATTGATCATTGTTAAGATGTATCAAGGTTGAATCTCATTCAGGACACAGGTCGATGTTTTGTTGAAAATTGATCCAGCGTCCTTCTCGGTGTGTGAATTGACACCCAGTTTATGACCGCCCATCGTGGTAGAAGCTTGTCATAAAACACAGAGAAGTTTCGTTGATCAACAGTAGGCAAAACTTAGACACAAAGTATCATGGCAGAGAAAAGGAAAAAAAAAACAGTAAAAATAGAAACAGACTCGGAGAGAGTTGCAAATTCCTACGAAAATGAAAAGTAAAATATAATTTTGGTGAAAAATTAGATGAAATAAAGTTAAGCGAGCTAATGATGAACCTATCAATTCATGATAAGTAAAAGCGTAAAAGCGTTAAAAAAGTATTAAAGTGTCTCGTCCGAAGGGCGATGATAGCACAGTGGTGGAAAAAAAAAAAAAAAGCCCTCTACAGGCAGGACAGGTAGAGGGTGGTGAGGAACAAGGCGAAAATGAAAAATTGGGTGAAAAAGAAAAGAAAAGGAGGAGTTTAGGACTATGGGGCTTTATCCAAAACTTCCAAAATTAGAAGTATGAAAAATACAAGCCAACCAAAATCTAGTTTGGGCATTTCCCACTGCTCCAGAGGCCCAGCAGAGCCCTCCACCCGCATATGATAAAAAAACTCTACCCCCCTGCGTTTCCCATCTCCTAGGTCAAAAGGTGACAGAAAGGCAGAGGCGCGAGGCCTAGTCAACTGTGCCAAGAGAAGAGAAGAGATAGAGGGGGGAAGAGAGGAAAAGAGAGGAAAAAGTAAGAGAGAGAAAGACAGAAAGAAATCAGAAAGAAATTGAAAGTGACAGACAAAGGGGAGATAGTGTCAGTGAGAAAGACAGAAACACAAATTCCGTAAGCATGACTAAATAAGAAATACAAATATAAGTGTCAGGAAAATAAAAGAATATTGACACAATAGGCTTTGCCAAATGTGTCAAACAGGGGGAAATAAGGTTAATACAATAGGTTTTAATAAATACTAAAAAAAATTTTTTGTAAACAATGCTAATCTGTATTAAAAATAATGCACAAAGACAACAGAGACCTAGAGGAGTTTACCTACTCCAGAGCATCCTTTTCACATGCTACACATGGACTCATGAAGATAAAAGAACAACCAGACTCTGATCAAGATCTTATTGACTATATGAGAAAAACCCTGTTAACAAGAAACGTTGTAAACAACAATAAACTGCCAGAAAGAACTATTTCTCCACAGGGCAACACGGCAAAACCAGGAGACCACGTGTTCATAAAGACTCTGAGGAAGACAGGACCAGTCCAAGGTGGGAACCATCAAGTCGTCCTGGCTACATCTACTGCAGTAAAGGTCAAGGAAAGGTCAACCTGGAGCCACATCAGTCGCACTGTAAGTGAAGGAACCAGTTGGACCTGACAGATCCAGACCCAGCCTCCGAGAACTCGCAAACGCAGAACGCCTAGACTACTGGACCTCCTAGATCAGGACTCCACGACAAGAGTGAGCAGTAGGTAAACAACTGTTCACTCCAACGGTGTTCTTACGAGGAAGTTGACCCTCGGGCACTGAAAAAGATGACAGCTCCATCCATCCCAAGGGAAAAACAACTGTCTGAGAGAAGAAGACGTCAGACAGCCATATGACACCCAGTTAAGACAGTTAAATAAGGTGTTATTTGTAATGATTCTATTCATGGTGCACATAGCAATATTGTTTGTGATACATATCAAACATACACACCCTGACTTGGTAGTGAGTGCACAATTCACACAACACAAATGTAACAACTGTCTTTGAGACTGTGACACAGCCTACAACTGCACTGACAAAAGAGGACAAGACAGAACTGACCCTGACGAAGACAACCAGGACTTTGAACACAAATAAGCAAATGTAAACACAAGTTAAAATGACTAAGAGCCAACATTATCCTCAGTGTATGATTTTACACATTTTTGTGATGGCATGTGCTAATATAAAGTGAAATGGCATGTTCTGATCTTATATGATGTAATTTTTATAAACAGGGGGAAAATGTTAGAATAAAATGCTTATAATGAAGTTATTTAAAAAATGTACATCAAACAATCTCATGGTACAAGGCAGGCTCAGAGGATGAAGAGCCTGTGTTAACCTATCTCTGCTAAAACCAGATGTGTGACCTCTTATGACCTTTTCCCTCCTTGCAGGACTGTTCACATCGTAAATTTGTTCAAATGTAAAACAAAGTCATGATATACTTCACTATGTTATCTGTGGTAAACTTAACGAGATTATGTATACGTTGTCTTTGTACTGACATGATAAATTGTTTGAACCAAATAAAGGTGTGCTGGAATCGGAGGGGCTTTGGAAGAGCAGCGTGAACGGGCCTAGAGAGCCGGACGCAGTGGCCATGCTCTTCTCCGTGCAAAAAGGCACGTAAAAAGAACTGACTCAGTGGTTTGATTTTAATCCCAATTGGTAGGAGACTGGCGTTTAAATGTCACAAATACATTCACTGGATTGTGATTGTATAAAAATTATGACAATAGACCATGATCCTTTGCTCCGTTTCAGTGCAGACGACATGAAGAAATAACTGTTCTAAGCACTTTTACATCTTCATTCTTTGGATTAAGTCTTGTGAAGCATTTTTAGAGGAAAAAGGAGCAGATTCACACTAAATATTACAATAAATCTGGAACAGTGAGATGTTTATGGTGAAAATATCGTACAGAGAGATTTGGATTTCGTTCCATCCCTAATGACAATAAATGCACCAAATGACTGGCCAAAGCGTTTTAGAGTCAGTCTTGTTATTATGTAGAATATCATAATATCGTGAGCTTTCCCACGATATCGCAATAAATATCGTACTGTGAGGTTTGTACGTGACGATATCATATCGTGACACTTGGATATCGTTACACCCCTAGTACGTTACCTTTTATTGTTTTGATTAAGAAGTTTTATAAGTTTGAAACTACTGTTTTTGATGAGAGAACAACTTTATAACATGAACGCTCCAAAACTTACACTTTGCATAATGCTCCCTCTTTAGGTACGAAGAACTGAAAATGAAAACTATCATCTCTATTCACTCTTACGCCACAAACCAGGAAGACGTTTGGAAACATGTGATGAAACTCCCGGTGTATTTCCCGACTCTGGGCTCGAGCGACTGTGATCAAACCCACTGAAGTAAATGTGGTCATTGGTAAACTGAAGCCTGCAGACGTATGTGCGGTTTGGAATCATCCTCGTCTCTTCTAATCACATGTACCCAGGGCGCTCGGAGTCGTGCATCAGCGGAAATGAGGAAAACTGAGGTACGGTTGGAACTGTTGATGAGCCGAACATAACGTAAAGCTACGATGACATGTACCGTATTTTTCAGACTATAAGGCGCACGTAAAATCCTTTAATTTTCTCAAAAATCGACAGTGCGCCTTTTGTATTAATTCTGTTTGTGTTTACTGACCTCGAACCGATTTTATGTGGTCCACGGTGCTCAAAAATCTGTCAAAATGTTTCAGTACGACTTTGGTAAAGTACGAAGCTGCACCGCTGGACGGATTGTCGGAGCGTTACGGCGACCGTAGTCAGGAGCCTCGTGGAGTAATACGTACGGAAGACCTGCACGGGTCTGATTTTGTCAAACCGCACCTGCCCCGTACCTCAATCCGCACCCGTTTCCGACAGAAATTAAATAAAATTCCGCATCCGATCTGACCCGCTATAAATGCAAACCGACACCCGAACCAAACCCGAATGAAAATCAGTCAGAGAGACAAAAAAGAGCCACAATTTTATACTCTCCACTCGCTAATTCGGGAGTCAATTTGAACTGTAGGACGTCACATGTGCGGTTTGAAAATGAAAGTGACAGAGACTTGTGGGATGCGCGCAGCAACAACATGGATTTTACATTTAATCATCTTGTAAAAACAACGGAATTTTTGCATTCCACTAAAACACAGGCCTGTTTTTTGTTCGCACGTGATGTTTCGTAAACCGCAGATTAGACCCGCCCTCTCCTGCTTCCAACACGGCACAACATTTTTCACCTGTTTGATTCTAAATTTGCGGTTCACCTGTCGGGTATCCGCGGGTACCCTGCGGACTCACACGCCAAAGTGAAACTAATTCGGTGCTGCCGTCATTCCGGGTGGATTAACCAAAGAACTCCGACCGCTAGATATCGGTGTCAACGGGTCGAAGTTAAATTGCAGCTGCATCGTGGGAGCGTTGGACGATCTGCCAATGGATCGTGGACGCCTGGGCTCAGGTATCAGTGTCGCTTTATAATCCGGTGCGACTTTTGTAAGAAAATAGACCCAATCATAGATATTGTGCCTTATAATATTATAAAAATATGGCAGATGAAGAAAATTAGATAATTTTCTAATTTTTCCTAGATGTTTGTCAGACTTTCTACCGTGAACAGAGCCCGTCGGAAGTCGTCGTCGCATGTTTCCAAACGTCTTCCTGGTTTGTGACGTAAGCGTGAATAGAGCCTATAAATACACTAAATATTCATCACTTCTGTCCTCAAACTGATGTTCTGAGGCCACAGCTGCCCTGGCACAGACCGGCAGAGGCGAGGCTGCCGATCTGCGCCGCCTGTGACCACGAGCGACACAAAGAGGGGGAAGTGTCTCGCCCAAGGGCACGACGTCAGACCTTGATGCTCCTGAAGAGGCTCCGCGGCGCACGGTTCACAGCGGCCATCTTGAATCCAGGCATTTATGGCATCACAGCTCTGAGGAGAGAGGGGGAGTACTCGAGTAAAAATACAGATACTTTTTGGACATTGTTGGAAATGGCAGTGACGAGCCTCTCCTGCCACAGTGAACAGACCAACAACCGCTCCAGCTCCACCGCCCTTAAAACTCACTTCCACGTCTAAGTGCGATGAGTCTGCAGCAATTTTAATGTTCAGAGCATCGAAATGCATCAGTTTCACAACGTAAATAACAACCACGCAGCCACAGAGACACTTAGAGCTGCGTCACTTTGCTCCTGTGACTGACAAAACTGTCTTAGAGATCGTCTCCAGTCTGAGTTCATCCACATGCTGCCTCCATGTGTTGCCCACTAGATTTCTAAAGTCCACAGTTTAGTTTCACCACTCGCTCACACAGTCAACATGTCACTTCAATCAGTCTTTAAGCCTCTCCTAAAAAGAGCGGTCTTGAGGCCACAGAACAATTTCTGACCCGTCTCAAATCTGTCCTTGAAAAAGCCGTTTCCCAACAGCTTACGAACTTTCTCCAAATGGACAACTCCTTCGGTGTTTTCCAGTCAGGTTTCAGAGCCCAGCACAGCACTGACACTGCGTTTACACTGAAACGAATCACCACATCACCGTATTGGAAACCATTTGTGTCCAGACAAACGCCGGTCACATGACTCGCATCACATCACATCATCATGTCTGAAGTTGCAGCAGCCGATTTCGAGCTGAGGAAGATGACAAGCGTGAAAACAAACTAAGGAGATTTGCAAACACTTTTTTAACAGTACTATTTATTTCATACTATTAGTACTTCTTGAATATCTTGGCGAGTCAACGGTTCTTCTCATCCTAAGCGTTTCAAAGCACTGTTGACCTTGTGTTGAACCTGCATATGACAAATAAACAATCTTGAATCTTGAAAAGTCTTTTCGTGGACCGACGCCGTTTCTCGTTTGTCTCGGGCTTGTTTAAGCTGTTTTCCGCAATAGCGTCGCATGCAGGTTTCACAAAGCCAGCGAATCGGGAAGGAGCAAGTCACAGTGATGTGGTCCAATAAGAACAGCAGCTCGAGCTCCTACGTCAGCGTATCAGCGTTTTCAGGCGTCTCAGATCCGTGCTCAGGTGAATTCGTGGGAGCTGATGGCACCAGATCGTTCCGTCCGTGGAGCCGTTTTCCATCGGATTCGTGTGGACGAACACTGCATCCGCAACGAAAACGACTCGAATATGTACTGATGTGGACGGGGCCTGAGACTGACCTGATCAAGGTGACAAACGACCTCCGCCTGAACACTGCTGCAGGAAAAGTCTCACTGTTGATCATGGGATCCTCTTACAGAGACTAGAGGACTGGGAGGGCATCTGAGGTACTGCACTAAACTGGTTCAAGTCCCATCTAGAAGACAGGAAGTATTTTGTTGAAATTGGAAACTACGTCTCAGATCACATGGCCCTGACCTGTGGGGTGCCCCAGGGGCCGATCCTGGGCCCACTTTTGTTTAGTCTCTACATGCTGCCCCCTACAGGCCGGTTAATACACAGCACTAATGTGTCCGACCACAACTACGCAGACGACACTCAGATCTATGTCTCACTGCAGCAGGACTATGGACCAGTGGACTCACTCTGCCACTGCCTCCAACAGATCAGTGTGTGGATGAAAACAACTTTCTCCAGCTAAACTCAGACAAGACACAAGTCAGAGTCTTTGGCCACAGAAACAAAGAGACAGTGTCAGCGTCACCTCCAGTCTCTCTCTCTAAAACCTGCAAATCAGGCGAGAAATCTGGAGGTAATAATGGACTCAGACTTGAACTTTAACAGCCACATCAGATCAATAACATCTGCACCTTTTGCCAAGTTTTACTGTCCAAAGCCGACCTGGAGAGACTTCTCCAGACGTTTGTCTCCAGTAGGTTAGATACTCAAACCAGGAAGTCCGAGCACATAAGCCCTGGTCTCAGGTCTCTGCACTGCCCCCTGTGGCTCAGAGACTTTAAAGCATCTCTGCTCCTGCACAAGTCTCTCCAGGGCCGAGCACCAAAGTCCATCTGTGACATGTTAGAGCCTCATGAACCATCTGCATCTGAGGAGCTCAGGGACCAACTCCTGCTGTAGGCCTGGTTTAGTCCTGGTTTAGTCCTGGTTTAGTCCTGGTTTAGACCTGGTTTAGACCTGGTTTAGTCCTGGTTTAGTCCTGGTTTAGTCCTGGTTTAGTCCTGGTTTAGTCCCGGCCTCCTGCTGGTCCCAGAGTCAGGACTAAACACGTCAGAGTTTCAGATTCATGCAGCTAAAATCTGGAACAGTCTGAACATGTGAGACTCTGACTCTGTTTGAATCCAGACTCAGAACAGTTCTGTTTAGCTGCGTTTGACTCAGAGGTTTTTCATTCTGTGCTCTTGGCAAAGGAGAGAGTTCAGTTTGTCAACTGGACAAGAGTTTATTTGGTTGAATACCTCACAGGGTTAAAGAGGTGATCTTTGCTAAAACGCTTCTTTAAACAGAACTGGACGAGTCAGATTCCATCGGTCTCCTTTTTAGGACGCTATCCTCAAACCGAAATCAAAACAAGTTAAGAAAACATTAGGTGTGTCCAGATCAGGCCCAGAGGTGTGACTCTGCTCATATGACCCACACAACAAAGCAAACAACAGAATCTTAAACAAATAAGGTCTTAGTTTCAGAGTAATTAATCCTCCTGCAGACGGATATAAAACGTTTTGACCTGTTTGTGTTGTGACTTGAATGTATTTCTTCTTCTGTGTGTACGAACTGTGCTACAAATAAACTGGGTTAAACTGCAGAGACACAGGAGGATATTCAAGTAAAAATACTGCACAAAGAGAGAAGGAGAGGAGAAAGAGAAGAGAGGGGAAAGACAGGGAGAAAGAAGAAGAGAAGGGAGGGGAGGGAGAGGAGAGAGGGAAGAGAGAAGAGAGAGGAGAGAGACAAGGAGAGAGGAGAGAGAGAAGAGAGGGGAAAGACAGAGAGAAAGAAGAAGAGAAGGGAGGGAGAGGAGAGAGAGGGAAGAGAGAGGGAGAGACAAGGAGAGAGGAGAGAGAGAAGAGAGGGGAAGACAGAGAGAAAGAAGAGAAGGGAGGGAGAGGAGAGGGGAGAGAGAGGGAGAGACAAGGAGAGAGGAGAGAGGAGAGAGAGAAGAGAGGGGAAAGACAGAGAGAAAGAAGAAGAGAAGGGAGGGAGAGGAGAGAGAGGGAAGAGAGAGGGAGAGACAAGGAGAGAGGAGAGAGAAAAGGAGAGAGGAGAGAGAGAAGAGAGGGGAAAGACAGAGAGAAAGAAGAAGAGAAGGGAGGGAGAGGAGAGAGAGGGAAGAAAGAAGAGAGAGGAGAGAGACAAGGAGGGAGGAGAGAGACAAGGAGAGAGGAGAGAGAGAAGAGAGGGGAAGACAGAGAGAAAGAAGAGAAGGGAGGGAGAGGAGAGAGAGGGAAGAGAGAGGGAGAGACAAGGAGAGAGGAGAGAGAAGAGAGGGGAAAGACAGGGTGAAAGAAGAAGAGAAGGGAGAGAGAGGAGAGAGAGGGAAGAGAGAAAAAGAGAGAGGGAAGAGAGAAAAAGAGAGAGGAGAGAGAAAAGGAGAGAGGAGAGAGAGAAGAGAGGGGAAAGACAGGGAGAAAGAAGAAGAGAAGGGAGGGAGAGGAGAGAGAGGAAAGAGAGAGGAGAGAGACAAGGAGAGAGGAGAGAGAGAAGAGAGGGGAAAGACAGGGAGAAAGAAGAAGAAAAGGGAGAGAGAGGAGAGAGAGGGAATAGAGAAAAAGAGAGAGGAGAGAGAAAAGGAGGGAGAAGAGAGGGGAAAGACAGAGAGAAAGAAGAAGAGAAGGGAGAGAGGGAAAAAAGGTGAGAGAAAGGGGAAGAGAGGAGAGAAAGGGAGAGAAAGCAAAGAGAGAGACAAAGGAGAGAGGAGAGAGAAAGAAGGAGAAAGGAGAGAAAGGGAGAGAGGGAGAGAGATTGAAAGAGAGAGGGAGAAGCAAGAAAGAGAGAGAGAAAAGACAGAGAGAGAGAGAGTGTTCGAGCAAAAATACTGATACCACAAAAAGAGAGAGAAGGAGACACGGACAGAGGTGAGAGAGAAGAGAAGAAAGAGAAGAGAGAGAGAAAGAGAAGAGAAATAATCCAGGGAAAAATGAAACTGACAACGCAAATGCAAAAAGTTGCCGACTGGCTGCATCAAAATGGCGGATAAACTGACTTATTTAGATGTGACATTAACATTTAAAAGACAAGTAAAAAAACGAGGAAACATGTTGAAGTTTGGCCAGTTGTCGGTGTAAAAGAGGGTCCCAGATGTATCTTAATGAGATTATTTTTCCACACAAAAAATACAAAATAAAAAAGAATACTAAAATATAATAAAAAATAAATACTAAAAATACACCCAATAATTAAAGAAATACACCCAATAAGAATAATAAAAAAATAACTAAAAATACAAACAGTATTATATAATATTTTTTTTTTAAATACAAAAAAATAAAAAAAATACTCAAAAAAACATAATAAAAAAGGAAATACTAAAAATGCACCCAATAATAATAAAAAATAAATATACTAAAAATACACCCAATAAGAATGATAAAAAATACTAAAAATACACCCAATAATAATAAATATATAATAAAAATAGACCCAATAATAATAAAAAATATATTAAAAATACATCCAATAATATATATATATATATATATATATATATATATATATATATATATATATATATATATATATATATATATATATATATATATATATATATATATATATATACTACACCCAATAATTAAAAAAATAAAAATACACAATAAAAATATTAAAATACAGTAATAAAAATATAAAAAAAGATGTATTATTTATGTATTGTATGTCAAGTTGGTCACAGGGTCTAAAACAGCTCTGAGGCCTCTCGAATGTAGAAATGTGCCCTCAAAATTCATAAAAAACTAGACAGCACCACCGTTGTGCTTCTTAACCAAATATACATTTCTTAGCTTTTTTAAACTAATGTGTGTTTAGTTTTTAAAGTTATTCACGGGGTTGCGGCTCCTCCGCCTCAAGAGGAGAGCGAGTTCTTCCAAAATGTAAAACCTCTTTTGCTACATCAGCCTTTTCTTCCACTGCAACAAGACAAAGGAACTCATGACCTGCAGAAATTATTACATCGACTAATAGAAAAACATTTGCACGTGTGATGAACGTGTGATGAACGTGTGATGAACGTGTGATGAACGTGTGATGAACGTGTGATGAACGTGTGATGAACGTGTGAACACTTGAAACTGGAGAGTGAACGTTTCGGTGTGTGTGGCTCAAAACGGTTTTATTCATGTTTGATTCAGAAGCGAATCACTTGTTTTGTAAATGAAATGTTCGTATTTTAAGACATGGACAGAGATCCAGTTCATTCTACTGTCTGCACATTTTTACATGAACAGGTGGAATACCAGAGCACAGGTGAAGAGCTGACGCTGACAGAGAGAGAAGAGGAGAGGAGAGAGGGAGAAAAAGGCGAGAGAAAGGAGGAGAGAAAGAGAGAGAGCGCAAGGAGAGAGAGGGTGAGAGGAGAGAGCAAGGAGAAAGGGAAGGGGAGAGAGAGAGAGGGAGCGGAAAGAAAGAGCAGAGAGAGAAGAGAGAGAGGGGAGGAAGGAGAGAGAGAGGAAAGAGAAAGAAGGAGAAAGGGAGAGAGAGAGGGGAAGAGAGAGGAGAGAAGAGAGAGGGGAGAGAGAAAGAACGAGAAAAGAGAGAAAGGGAGAGGGGAGAGAGAGATTGAAAGAGAGAGGGAGAAACAAGAAAAAGAGAGAGAAAAGACAGAGAGAGAGGGAGTGTTCAAGCAAAAATACGGATAATGCAAAAAGAGAGAGAAGGAGAGACGGACAGAGGTGAGAGAAGAGAAGAAAGAGAGAGAGTAAAAAGAAAGAAAAGTAATCCAGGTGAAGAGCTGATACTGAGAGAGAGAGAAGGAGAGAAAGAGGAGAGAGAGAAGAGAGAAAAGAGAGGAGAGCGGAGAGAAGAGAGAAAGGGGAAGAGAGGAGAAAGAGGATAGGGAGGAGAGAGGGGAAAGACGGAGAAAAAGAAGAGAAGGGAGAGAAAGGAGAGAGAGAGGGAAGAGAGAGAGAGGGAAGAGAGGGGGGAGAGAGAGAAAGACGAAGAGAAGGGAAAGAAAGGGGAGAGAAAGAGGGAGAGAGCGAGGACGCAGGAGGAGAGGTGAGAGATTGAAAGAGAGAGGTAGAAGAGGAGAGAAGCAGGGTAGAAAAGACAAACTAACAAAAACGACACTTAAACTCTTTACTGAAAAGTTCCAGAGAAAAAAGTTTTTCTGGGTATTTCTGAGCTCGAAAACCTCCTGGAAATGAAGAAACGTGAAGTAGAGCTGTTTAAAGTCACACTGTGGAACATTCAACACTGAAAATTTCTCCGATCCGGACAATTTTACTTCATTTTTTTACTCTTCTCTTAGAAAACAAAAAAAAACACCTCTAGACGAGAATGAAGCAGCGTCAGGACTCGTAAATCGATAATAAAAACTGAAAACAAGATGAAGAACCTGATATGAGTTTTAAAATCTTGGCCCCATCAGAGAAATGCGCAGCTTTTCCTTCGAGCGTCACGGAGAGAAAAGCGAAGGAGGAACCGGGGCCAGAGCAGAAATCTGTGTCATCAGATTAAATGTTGTGAAAGAGCTGAGGGTCAGACTGAGATGAACTTTACTGAGCCACAAGACCAAAAATACACAGAAGAAGAAGAAAGAAATACACACAATAATAAAAAAAATACAATGATAAAAAAATACCAAAAAATACTCAAAAAAAGAAAATACTAAAAATACACCCAATCATAAAAAAATACTACAAATACACACAGTATTAAAAAAAACTAAAAAAACACCCAATAATAATAAAAAGAAATACCAAAAATAAAAAAAAAATACTAAGAATACGCACAATAATAAAAAAATACTACAAATACACACAGTATTAAAAAACTAAAAACCCAATAATAATTACAAAAAACCCCTTAAAAAATACACCCAATAATAATAAAAAAGATACTAAAAATACACCCAATAAAAAAAGATACTAATAAAAATATGCATAATAATAAAAAAAACATAAAAACACACCCAATAAAAATATTAAAAATACAGTAATAAAAAAATATTCAAAAAATACTCAAAAAAGAAAATACTAAAAATACACACAATACTAAAAAAATACACATAATAATAATAAAAAATAAATACTAAAAGAACACCTAATAATTAAAAAAATACACCAAATAAGAATAATTAAAAAATGAGTAAAAATACACAGTATTACTGTGGCCATACCGGCTCGTCAAAGCCTGATCCCGTCAGATCTCAGAAGCTCAGCAGGGCCTGGTTAGTACTTGGATGGGAGACACTGGGAATTCCAGGTGCCACAGGGGGGCGCCAGTCACAAAAACTGTCATTGTGTCCTTAGACAAGGCACATCACCCACATTGCCTAGTATGAAAGTGGTGTGTGAGTGTTGGTGGTGGTCGGAGGGGCCGATGGTGCAGATTGGAGCCTCGCTTCCGTCAGTCTGCCCCAGGGCAGCTGTGGCTACAATAGTAGTTTACCACCACCGGGTCTGGAGTGAATGAATAATGCTCTGCAAAGTGTCTTTGAGTGTCCAGAAAAAAAGCTATATAAAACTGATGCATTATTATTAGAAAAACTAAAAAATACACCCAATAATAATTTTTTAAAAATACAACAAAAAAAACCCTATGAACTAACAGCAAGGACCATGTTGTCCACCCTCCTGTGGGTTCACCACCTGCAGAGGGGTTCATAGGGGGAGTCAGGTGCTATGAGGATTGGGCAGCAAGCTGCCCTCGCGACCCAGCTGGATTAAGCGGGAGAAGATGGATGGATGGACAAAAAAAAAACTCAAAAAAAAAAACTCTAAAAAAAGAAAATATTTAAAATACACCCAATAATAATAAAATATATATACTAAAAATAAAAATACACAATAAAAATATTTAAAAATACCATAAAAATATTTTTAAAATACTCAAAAAGAAAATACTAAAAAATACACCCAATAATAAAAAAATATAAAAAATACACCCAATAATAAAAAACTAAAAATGCACAGAATAATAATAAAAAATATACTAAAAATGCACACAATAATTAAAAAACTAAAATAAATAATAATTTTTAAAAAATACAAAAAATTTAAAAACTACTAAAAAATACACAATAGGTAATAAAAATGCTAAAAATAAACATAATAAAATAAAAAAAACCTTTAAAATGCTTTAAATTGTATTAAAAAGTAAAAGATGATGAAAGGAAATGATGATAGTGAAAATAATATGACTAAATGTATTATTAAAAAAGAGAGAAAAGGGAAATTAAATTATAAATTGTCCAAAATATAAATTTAAGGGGGGCCTGGCAGTGCGGTTATGCTGCATTAACACTTCACTTCTGACAGGACTCAGACTGTGGCTCTAAATCACAATATGGATCAAATCTGGGAGAGTATTGCAGGAAGATAATTTCACTACTTTTAAGTCATTTTCTGATAAATTTATATCTTTAAGTCTTTATATCTGGAATGCAGCCGCTCGCCCCAAACCCAAACAACCCCAATCTTATCTTATTGGCCTTCCTGCTTGGCCAAAGGGAAACCAAAATATTGTGTGATTCTTTTATCTTGAAGGAATGTTTGGTCTTGTAACTAAAAGTCATTTGTTTGGTTAATTAGGTAAAGCCGCTTCAGTGTAAATGTTCCCGTTTGCTGGATAATCGTGTCAGGACAAAGTGAAGGGAATATGGATGCAAATCAGATCAGGCATTTGGCTTTCAGGACTCTTCCTCTGCTCTGAAATGTGTCACACCTCATATTGTTTTGTAGCATCCTGCGCAGGAAAGACAATAGGAACACAATGTATGTCCTCTGGTCATCCCAACCTAAAAAAACGTGTTTGTATCACTCAGGGTCTAAAGTCTGGGGGACGTGCTGTAAGATGTTCTGTCTTTTTCTACAACAATATAAACACTTACATCTATCAGAAAATGAGCTAAAAGTAGTGAAATGATCTGTCCGTGCAGCAAAGTCATTTTACTTGACACGTTATCTTAAAATAAATGAACTCTAGACTCGAATGAAGCGTCTCAGAGGGAGTAAGTTGGTCATAAATCTGAAAACAAGACTAATAACCTGACGTAAAAGGGAAATTCTGGGGTTGAAATGATCCAGATGGTTTTAGTGAAGGCATCTGGATTTAAAACACCACAGAGCACTTCTGTTTTTTTGTTTGTTTTTGTAATAGCAGTAGTAGTAGTAATAGCAGTAGTAGCAGTAGCAGTAGTTGTAGCAGTGGCGACTGGTGGTATAAAACTTTTCTTTGTATTTATAATACATATAAATATGTATTATAAATATATGTATTATGTGTAGGCTATATAAAATGATAACAAATGCCAGAAACAGACAGTCATTTTAGTCACTATCGGCGACCACACGGGAGGCAGCGGATGCCGCGGTCCCGGCGGCGAGTGCCCCGGGACCCGGTCTGTAGATACTCAACAAGCCCTAAAAACTGTTGCCTTAAGGGCACCTCTTCTAGCTCAAGTGAAGGGTGAAACGATGAGGAGATGGCAGTTTGGTAGTTGATTGTCAGCTGTATGAGTGTATAGGCCTAGTATGTATGAGTGAACATCGTCTGCGTTTTCTGTTCCAGAAAGTGAAACACCGAGTCAGTCACCGCGGTAACAGACTCCGTGAACTTAACCTGCTCGGGGCAGGTTTTCTTGAAATAACTCAGTTTTCTCTTGCTCCTCTCGCATGAAAATCGCTTTGACACATCATGGCTTGTCCATTCCTCCCAAACCCGATAGACTTGGAAGCACAAATTATTCGAAACGCTTTGCGCCGTGAGAGAATCTTTCGGCCCAGGCTGGATATTCTGTCATTTCCAGATGAATACCTGAGCGCTACCACTTTTCATCAAACGGGATCATTTATCTTGAAAGTCTCCTCCGGCCTCATATTACAAACTTCACCCACCGCGGACGTGCGCTCACTTCCCTACAAATCCTGTGCATCGCGCTACGTTTTTATGGAAACGGGAGTTTTCTGTACAATATTGGTGACGCGGAGCAACTATGGCAAGGCCACAGTGCAGAGCGGTGAGGAAAGTGACCCTGGCACTGAAACGCCTGTTGCCGGTGATGGTGGTGTTCCCCGGACACAAACCCACCCACAACATCAAGGAGGAATTCCACAGGATTGCAGGTAACTGATGTAGAAATCATATAGGCCTATTCATTTAATTTATTATTTTTTTTAATTCTGCTGCTACCTCAGTCAGTCAGATAAGTATCTTAATTGAATGTAATTTTGCAGGGCTTCCTAATATAATAGGGTGCATAGATGGGACCCACATTCCCATCACTGCACCTACAGAGACTAAGGCGGATTATGTGAACAGAAAATCTTTTCACGGCATCAATGTCCAGGTATATGATCTATAATCTTAAAAAATATGTAGGCTGTATGAAAATGTAGGCTACAGTACAACTAAGTCATGTCATTCTCTGCACTGTGAAGATCATATCAGATGCCACTTGCATAATTACAAATGTAGAAGCCAAGTGGCCTGGCTCTGTCCATGATTCTCAGATCTACAGGGAGTCTAGTCTGAGCAACAGACTTGCACATGGTAAGGAAGCTGAAGCTTTGTACAAATGTTCTTTGTCTCTTTTTAAATGCACTCAAATGTGTCCTCTATAATTACAGGGGAGTTTAACGGCTACACTGCAGGACTAGAGCCCGGGTTGAGATGACCATTGGCCTACTCAAATCCCGGTTCCAGTGCCTGCACAAGCTCAGGGTCACTCCAGAGAGGGCATGTGACATCATTGTGGCCTGTGGTGTTCGCCATAATATTGCAGTTATTAGGGGAGAGCAACACCCTGCTGTACAAATCAATGACCCAGAGGATGACCACCCCATCCACCCTGAAGATGTCTGGGATGGAAGAGCTGTGAGAGACCTCATTTGTAGGAACTACTTTTGAAAATAAAACACATATTCAAATGTGATTTGGTTCATCTTTATTCCCTACAGTACAAAAGCAACAGTTCGGATTTATAATAGTTCCAATTATTAACATATTCCTCCATTTCACCAATGCACCACCTAAACTGGTGTTTCTGTAATTGAATTTGCAGATCTGCCTTCCTTATCTGCAGATCTAGATATTTAAAAAAAAACAGAAAAGGAAATGAGATATCATATCATCATTTCCTTTTCTGTTTTTTTTAATATTCTTTATGAGGTGCAGTCTGTACAACTCTTTGGCTGGTAACTGTGAAACATATGCACAACATTTAAGTGCTGCAGTTCTACATACAGATTTAACAGGAAAATCTCACTGTATGAAGCTGTGCGGCTGAACTTGATGGAGCTGCTCATGATGCCCAGCACCTCCTGTTGAAACATAAAAATGTACTTAGTCGTTTGTCCACTCATCACTTCAGTGTACATGAAACTATATTTCACTCGACAGTGTAAAGAAATGTGAATGGGCCTCATGGCTCTGCAGTAACTTCACATCATATTAACACATACTTCAGTTGGCCCCTCTGGAGCTCTCCCTGAGGCAGCAGTCAGCGTCTCATCATCAGCCTCCTCCTCCTGTGATAGAGAGACTGTTTCAGATACTGTTTCAGTACTTTCAACTACCACCTGAGGCAGGATCTGAGTATGGAATAGTTACAACTGCAGGGTGTTGTATTGGGTGGGGAGGCTGAACTATATATATATCTATCTATCTATCTATCTATCTATCTATCTATCTATCTATCTATATATATATATATATCTATATATCTATCTATATATATATATATATATATATATATATATATATATATATATATATATATATATATATATATATAAAAAACACATTTCTCACCTTCCACGGTGGTTGGTCTCTCACCCTCATCAGCTCGGGTCCTCTACCAGAGGCCTGGGAGCTTGAGAGTTCTGTGCAGTATCTTTGCTGTTCCCAGTACTGCACTTTTCTGGACTGAGATGTCTGTTGTCCTTCCTGGGATCTGCTGCAACCACTCATCCAGTTTGGGGGTCACGGCCCCGAGTGTTCCGATCACCACAGGCACCACCGATGCTTTCACCTTCCAGGCCCTCTCCAGCTCTTCCTTGAGCCCCTGGTATTTCTCTAGTTTCTCGTGTTCCTTTTTCCTGACATTGCCATCGCTCGGTATTGCAATGTCACCACCACGGCTTTGTTCTCTTGCTTATCCAGAACCACGATGTCTGGTTGGTTCGCCATCACCATTCTGTCAGTCTGTATTTGGAAGTCCCACAGGATCTTGGCTCATTCTCCACCACCTTTGGAGGCGTTTCCCACCTTGATCCTGGGGTTTCCAGCCCGTACTCTGCACAGATGTTTCTGTACACTATGCCCGCTACTTGGTTATGTCGCTCCATGTACGCTTTCCCTGCAGCATCTTACACCCTGCAGTTATGTGCTGGACTGTCTCAGGCACTTCTTTGCACAACCTACACCTTGGGTCTTGTCTGGTGTGGTAGATCTGGGCCTCTATTGCTCGGGTGCTCAAGGCCTGCTCCTGTGCAGCCAGGATGAGTGCCTCTGTGCTGTCCTTCAGACCAGCCCTCTCCAGCCATTGGTAGGATTTCTTGATATCAGCCACTTCAGTTATGTTCCGGTGGTACGCCCCGTGTTGGGGTTTGTCCTGCCATGATGGTCCCTCCAGCACCTCTTCCTCTGCGCCCCACTGTCTGAGACATTCTCTGAGCACGTCATCAGTCTGGGCCTTGTCACTGATGTACTTGTGGAGCTTGGATGTTTCATCCTGGACAGTGGTTCCCACACTCACTAGTCCTCGGCCTCCTTCCTTCCGGCTCGTGTACAGTCTCAGGGTGCTGGACTTGGGATGGAACCCTCCATGCAGGTCAGGAGCTTTCGTGTCTTAACATCCGTGGGCTGTATCTCCTCCTTTGGCCAACTTATGATTCCTGCTGGGTATCTGATCACTCGCAGGGCGTAGCTGTTTATTGCCTGCGCCTTGTTCTTGCCATTGAGCTGGCTTCTTAGGACCTGCCGTACTTTTTGCAGGTATTTGGCAGTCGCCGCTTTCCTTGTTGCCTCGTCAAGGTTGCCATTTGCCTGTGGGATACCAAGGTACTTGTAGCTGTCCTCAATGTCTGTTATTGTTCCCTCTGGGAGTGAGACCCCCTCTGTGTGGACTACCTTCCCTCTCTTTGTCACCATCCCACTACATTTCTCGAGCCCGAATGACATTCCAATGTCTGTGCTGTAGATCCAGGAGTTGGTGTTTGGCTCCTCTGGTGTTTTTGCCGATGCCCTTCTGTGCTGCGCTCATGTATTGATCCATGTGCCCACTTATCTTAGCCACGATGATGCCTGACATGAGCTTCCATGTTGTGGAGAGACAGGTTATTGGCCGATAGTTGGATGGGACTGTACCCTTTGCGGGATCCTTCAGGATCAGGATCGTACGCCCTTGGGTTAGCCATTCAGGGTGAGTCCCATCCCTGCTAGGCGCTCGTGGAGAGCAGTGAGCTTCTTTAGCCAGTATGCGTGGATCATGTCAGGGCCTGGTGCTGTCCAACTTTTCATGCCTGAGACTCTTTCCTGGATGTCTGCCATAACTGGATATCTATCTATATCTATATATATATCTATCTCTATATCTAAATATATAGATATATAGAGAGAGTTTTATTTGATTAAAAAACAGGCAAAAGTGTATACTTGCATCTGATGTAGCCACTTGTGTCCATGGGGGTGCTGGGCTCAGAGGAGCTTCCCCCAGGGCCCTCAGCCACTGGCCGGGGAGCGTTTTGGCTGAGGGCCTCACCTCAGCCTCTGCTTCTTTCTGTTGGCTGAGCAGAACTCAGATGATTTTTTTTGTCATGTGCACAGTCACATTTCAAATGCAGCCTATTAAACTATAAATGTAAGTAAGTAAGTATGCCCTTTATTATCCCACAATGGGGAAATTAATGTATAGGCTAAACAAATAAAGTTTTCATTTAGGCCTACTTTAAGTGGAAGGGCATGTTTAAACAGCATTTTGTTAATAATTAGCATTACTATTTGAAGTAGCCACTGAATTAACATTTACTTTAACAACCTAAGGCATTTAAAAATAACATGCCATACCGCTTTGTACGATATTTTTATATTTCATTTTTAGCTGCTTCCAAGTTCTTCTCTCCCCTGTTGGATTGCACCTAAATGAAAATCAGATTTTATTCCTATTTAACTCAGCAAATAAGCGATGATCTTACAGTTGAATGTTAACTTGATTAAACAATTTAAACTCACGCATTGACTCGGGCCGCAATTTCCCCCACGCACCTCTCTCTCCTTTGCCGCTGCAGGTGTTTGATTTACTACGGAAAATATCTTCTTTCTCCGCGTAGCCTCCATGAGGACCTCGAGCTCCATCGGGCTGAAGAAAGTGGAGCTCTTTTTGGTCGTTGTCATGGTGACGCTCATGGTTTCGGGATCCACTGACTGTGGCTTTTTATAGTAGTCGTGCACGCGCGTAACTCGAGGTGAACCTGCTCATTCAGATCAGCTGTTCTGGAACCAGAAACTCAGGGTTTCCCGTCTCAGGGTAAGTCAACCCAGAGCTCATGGATAAACTCGGAGTATGTTTGAATCCGCTTTCTGGAACAGACCCCTGAACTCGGACTGGATTTACGAACAAACTTTGGAACAAAGTCATGCATTGAACTGTGAACCGAATTGTCCTGACTCATGTAAACACTGTCACGCTGTCACACTGAACTAATTTATGGGAAATGTATAAATAAACTGTTTCCTTTTGCTACATGTGAATTATGCCTCTGTCCATCAACAACGAACCCATGTGCCTTTTAGGTGAGCTGGTCCTGGGCCAACTCCCAGGTGGCGTTGTTGGTATTTTCTATGTATTAAAGTAAATGTTAATTGGTACAGCCAATTGTCACGTCAGCGAGGCAGGAACCGCTCGTATCGCCACAAGTAGTAGTAGTAGTAGTAGTAGTAGTAGTAGTAGTAGTAGTAGTAACTACTACGATTGTATTACTTCAAGTACCACTACTACTACTACTAGTAGTAGTAGTAGTGGTACTTGAAGTAATACAATCATGCATGTCTATGCACTAATCTTAGTCTGGTGCTGGTCTTTGCAGGGACTACTGGGGAAAGGGGGGCAATAACAGTGAAAATAACACCCTGTACTTAGTAGTAGTTGTAGTAGTAATAGTAATAGTAGCAGCATAAGTAGCAGCAGCAGTAGTAGTAACAGAAGAAGTAACACATACCACATGGAAATGGTTAGGGAAAAGGGGGGCAGTGACAGTGAAAATAACACGCTGTACTTGCAGTTACAGCAGTAGTAATAGCAGTAATAATAGCAGCAGCAGCAGCAGCAGCAGCAGCAGTAGTAGTAGTAGTAGTAATAGCAGTAGTAGTAGTAGTAGTGGTCTCTGCAGAGACTTACTTGCAGCAGATCCCCGGGTCTTGGTCCAGTTTGAGTCCGGGTTGAACCCACAGCTCCGGGACTTGCAGTAGTTGCAGTACTTGTACTTGTTGTTGTGGGTTGGACCTCTGACAGTCGGCAGTGAGAGGCTGAAGATAAGGAATAAAAACAGGAGGGAGAGGCTCGGGTTTGCGGGAAGATAAACATTTATAACTGTTTGGGATTGGTTTAAAGCACGTTCAACATAAAAAAAACGGAAAAAAAGAAATGTGGTGTCTTTCTACGTCACCTTTTACAACGAAAAACACTAATTACAAAGATTAAATGTAAAATAAGTCTTATCCTGGTATGAGTCAAACGCGTTTTATTGCCACGGTGCAAAGTCCAGAGAAAAACTCGCTCCATAAAACACGGAGCGTTTCTGAAGAAATAAAATAATATAAAACGAGTTTGGTGCTTCCTGTCGCCCCCTGGTGGCGTTTTCCAGAAGTAAAGAGAGGATCAGAGGAGTAACAGAGGGTCAGAAGAGTAAAAAGTGGGTCAGAGGAGTAAAAGAGAGGGTCAGAGGAGTAAAGAGAGGGTCAGAGGAGCAGAAAAGAGGGTCAGAGGAGTAAAAGAGAGGGTCAGAAGAGAAGGTCAGAAACACTAGACCACACTTATTACTTCAACTCTTTATTAAAAATATCTTGCATCAAAGTCATTCATTTCTTCTCACAAACTTTACGGTGGATCTTCGTTGATTTCGCGTCACAACCAAACACCGTAATTCTACAAAAATATCCTTTTTCCGCTCCACATTCGGACGACACTCGAAAGAAAAAGCAGAAACACTCAAATAAACATGAAAGGTAAAAGAATAAACAGCTCCTCTGCTGAAGCCTGCAGCCGCTTTGAATCCAGCGCCGACCGGTTCAGTTTATCAATAAATAAACCAGGAGAATCTGAGGAGTCCTGGTTTAGACCCGGATCCAGACACTAGTCCTGGTTTAGTCCTTGGTCTTGGCTTAGACCTGCCCATGTCCTGGTTTAGTCCCAGGTTTAGTCTCTGTTTTAGTCCCAGGTTTAGTCTCTGTTTTAGTCCCAGGTTTAGTCTCTGTTTTAGTCCCAGGTTTAGTCCCTGTTTTCATCTGGGATCGAGACTGTAATCCTGGTTTAGTTCATGTTTAAAATCTGATTTTGTACTTGGTCTTGGTTCAGATTCTCCATGTCCTGGTTTAGTCCCTGGTCTAGTCCCTGGTCTAGTCCCTGGTCTAAGCCCAGGGTTTAGGCCCAGGGTTTAGGCCCAGGGTTTAGGCCCAGGTTTAGTTCAGGATTGGGACTCTAATCTTGGTTTAAGATCTGATTTAGTCCTTTGTCCTGGTTTAGTCCCAGGCTTAGTCCCAGGCTTAGTCCCAGGCTTAGTCCCAGGCTTAGTCCCAGGCTTAGTCCCAGGCTTAGTCCCAGGCTTAGTCCCAGGCTTAGTCCCAGGCTTAGTCCCAGTTTTAGTTCGCGATCAAGACTCTACTCATGGTTAAGTTAAAGTTTAAAATCTGATTTAGTCCTTGGTCCTGGTCTAGCCCCTGGTCTAGCCCCTGGTCTAGTCCCTGGTCTAGTCCCTGGTCTAGTCCCTGGTCTAGTCCCTGGTCTAGCCCCTGGTCTAGCCCTGATATTTATAAAATCCTAACCTCTTGCAGAACGGGACTAAACCTTTACATAATGATGCAACGTTGTTTCATCGCTCGTACTTTTTTCAGATCCAGTTCAGACTTTAATTTGAACGTTTTTGCTTCTTTTTCATTGGTCGATTCTCGAGTCCTTCGCTCTGATTGGCTCTCTGAATTTTTCGCTGCTCATTCTCAGCTCCCATTGGCTAAACTCAGCAGAGTGACGTTTCATTCATATGAGCATTCACAGAAGAGTTTACTCGGAAATAATGAACTGTTAATGCTGCACAATGGAACATTTCTGGTGGAGGATCGCTACCTGCTCGTTTCCATGGCCTTCTTGTCATTTATTTAGATCACAGATGTTTTTATTGCTCAAAAATCCCTTGACAAACATTAATTCTTCACATAAACTCTCCAGTGGCCTGTAACGTGACGTAGTGGTGCATATCTACCTTCAGAAAAGTTCCGTAATGCAGCTTTAACCTCGTCAGACGTAGTGAACAAAGAGAACACACTCATTTGCGGAGTTTAAGTTACGGCTCTATTGCTGCGTTGAACAGTCTCGTATTGGTGTTTAGTCAAAGCCGCGTCTCATTGGTGCGTTCGTTTCCCTGGTCCCCGCCGCGCTCCGATTGGCCGCGGCTCCTCTGGCCCCGCCCCGCCGCGCCCCTATTGGCTGAGGACGAGCTGGCGCAGGTAGGACTGGGTGAGGCCCCTCAGCTCCTCCAGGGTGTAGTCCTCAGGCATGGGCAGGCGGCTGATGTGAGGCGCCACGTGGACCAGCGGAGCGCCCCCTTCTGGAGAGTCGCCGAGCTGCAACGACACCACCACGCGCAGGATGTTCGCCAGACGCTTCGCCATCTCTGACAACACAAAGCGAGAAGGTTGTGGGTTAGACTCCGGATCTGAGCGGAGTGTTGACCCTGTGCGAGCCTGTTCTGACCTGACTGGGCGAGCCGGTCCTTGGCGCACGAACACTGCAGCAGCTCTATTCTCCCGCACAGAGACGTGACGTCGGTGTAGAGACGCTCCAGCTCGTACCCGCTGTCGCCTCCTTCAGACTGTTTGGGAGGATTCATATTAAAGTTACTCAAAAACACATCGTAAAACGTGAAAAAATAGGACATGACACTACATGGCACCAACGTCTGAAATGTCAGAGGTCGTACTCGGTTCCATTTACGTTTTCTCAAGCGACTTTTTAAAGAAATTGCAGTTTTCTATCGACACTTTGACTCCTACTTGAGTACCATATTTTTCAGACTATAAGTCGCACATTTTTTCAGGGTTTGAGCGGTGACTTATTCTCAGGTGCGACTTATATATTACATTTTTCACACTGACAGCCCATAGACCAAATATATTTGATTCTTATATACGAATCAAAAATGAAAAAAAAAAAAAAAAAAATCATTATGAGTTTTTTCCATTTTGGTTTTAGAGACAAATGATTAAGAAAAGAGTTTTTTTTGTTTTTTTATTTTTGGTTCTATATTGAAAAAGAAAAGAACGAATGATACACGGATTCTTCTCTATTCGGTTGTTTTTATTACTATAACTTTACTATAAATTTCCCCCAAAAAGTGCGACTTATTGTCTAAAAAATACGGTTATGTTTTTATTGAAGTTAAGGCCGCTACACACTAGAGGCTTTTTCGGTCTTAAATGATTTTCAAACGTGCGACAAAATGCGCAAACACCACAGACATGAGGAGAATCTTATGAGACTTAAAATCTTAGATCTCACAGCGGGATCTGTGTGAGGACCACAGGATATAAAGCTGTGAGGCTGTGATGGCGTCAGCTGTTTCCTGTTTACAGTAAAACCAGTCGCTCTGAGACTCTGAAGTGTTCAAAGATCAGAGCTCTGTCAAAACTGTGTTATTATTATTTGAAAAGTGGTGCAATACTTCAGATACGGGAATTTTAAAGCATGAAAGAGGAAATAAAGTCCACAGGAAGTAGAGTCACTGTCGCTGATCTGCAGATTTAGGCTCTGTGGACGTAAACACACATGAGGGGAACAACTTTTGCCTTTTTACTGTCAAAGAACACTTCAAACTGGATTAATAGCGCAGGTTTGTGGACTAGAGTCATTATTTGCAGAGGACAATTTCTATGGCTAATGTGGAGCAGATGCTGCACTTTAAATTTACCACTTTATGGGAGGCGAGTTTGTTTTCTCTATCCTGAGTTCGTTTGTTGCGTCTCTGTGTCCGTCGCTCCTCTGCCCCTGACTCTGTTTTATCGTCTGTTTCCGTCACGTTGTTGATGTTTGGTGGTTCTGATCTGACACGGACTCCACACATGAGGAGCAGCGGCTTCAAAATCGCACACGGAGACACAAAGTCGGGTCAGGCCTCCTCGAACTCGGGGAGAAGAAATCACAGCCAAAATCGGGCCAATTCTCCTGTAGTGTGTGGCGGCCTTAAGGGTAATGTTACTTCAAAACATTATTACTCAAGTTCGACACCACACACTGCAGCAGAATTTGCTCGATTTTAGCTGCAAAAACTCAGGATAGAGAGAAAATACTTTATTACTCACCCCCCATGAAGTGGTAGGTTTAAAGTGCAGCGTCTCATCCACACTATCCATAGAAATTGTCCTCCGCAAATGACATCCAGTCCACAAAACAGCACTATTAACCCAGTTTGAAGTGTTCTTTGAAAGTAAAAAGGTGAAAGTTGTTCCTCATGTGTTTGTTTCCATCCACACAGCGCACGGATCGAGGTGAAGCTGCAGATCAGCCACAGTGACTCTACTTCCTGTGGACTTTATCGCCTCTTTTATGCTTTAAAATTCTATATCTGAAGTATTGCTCCACATTTCACAAATAATACGGTTTGACTTGTGTCTAAACTGGAAGTGCAGAGCTCTGATCTTTGAACACTTCAGTCTCAGAGCGAGTGGTTTTACTGCAGACAGGAAACAGGAGACGCCATTGCGCTCACAGGTTTGCAATCAGATTTTAAGTCTCATAAGTTTCTCTTTGTGTCTGTGGTGTTCACTTTTTATTGCACGTTTAAAAATCGTTTAACCTGTTGCCACCCGCCTAATTTTGTCTGTGCACAACAGTAACACAAACCCAAGAGCCAAAGCTTATTAAAAGAAAATCTTAGACCCCACAAGCTTAGACCTTCTAGTTTCTATAGATCTGCATATGAAGACTGTGAGTGCAGCTAACTTACAGTAGACATTAAAAAATGTCAAAAAATTTAATTTTTTTGCCTCGGAAAAAAATAAAAAATAAAATAAAGGCTGTAACTTGGACATATTTTATCCTAGACATTTGTGGCTCACTACACTCGCTGCTGAACTTGTTGGCAACAACTGTGCAAAATTTCAGACCTCTAGGCCTAAGGGTTTGGTGCTGTGACCCTTTTTGTAAAAATATGTCAATTCGGCACAAGTGTCCAAATATGTACCAGCTGTTCCAAACTGTGATAAGATGTAATGTATAATAAATAAATCTTCTGAACTTTAGGCATGTTTTCTTAAGGTAAAAAACTAAAACAAGCCAAAAAATGTCTCTCCAGATGCCTCTGGTGCCTCCCACCAGTGTCTGTGCGTCAGAGGAGGCGAGAGCCTCTCCAAACACATTACGCACTGAGCTGCTCTGTCACTATCTCACCACATAAACGATACAGACTTCTAATTAGAGCCATTTAACATAAAGTCTTACTCCAAACCACAGGGTCTTACAGAGGATTGGCTGTAGACCTCACTGACATTTAGACTAACGAACTAGATTAAAATGACTCAGAAGGAGGAGAGCGCCACCTGCTGGATGTGCTGCAGAGTCTTCAGGACCCGGATGTAGTCCAGGAAGAGTCTCCCGGAGCAGTCCCAGTCCTGGATCACCACGCTGCGCTCAGGGACACTCAGGCCCTCCAAGAACTCCAGCAGGAAGTCCAGGTTATCGTTGATGATGCAGTCTGAACAGAGGGAAACGGGGAAACACAGTGAAACATCCGCTCTGAAGAGAAAAGGTTTAAAGATGACAGCTGCATCAACGCAAAACACAGAACGTTTCCTGCCCAGAGCGACAGCTGAGGACTTAGGTGTAAAATATGTGTCGAACTGAAGCATTTTGACTTTTAAAACTTTTAGACATTTAAAAGAAAGAGCCTCACTTACTGAACTCACTGGTTCAACCCAGAGACCAGAGAAAGTGACATTTATTTATGAGAATGGGGCCGTGCACAAGCTCCATAAATCGTTAACAGGAGAGATGTGTTGTGCAGAGTGTAGCACGAGCGCTCATTTCCACCTCTGGTCCCTGCTGCGTGTTTTTTAGGTTTAAGTGTGATTTAACTGAATATACATTATGATTTATAGAGAAGATCTTTTCATTGCAACTTGCAGAAAAATGACCTGTGAAATTAAACATTTAAGGCCTGTATGATGGCATTTGTTTGTCCTTTTTCAGGACTTTTACCACTGAAAACACAGAATACAGGTGTGAACAGTCGGATTATAGGCGGTAATCTGGTATCCCACTGTATCAAAAAGTAGCAGCGGTATCAGTTTCATCACCGTCATTTAAAAAATCTGCATAAGGACCTAAAACCACAGCAGGACTTCCTCCCCTCCGCTCTCTCTCCTCTTCAAATGTGGTTCCGCTCGGAGATTTCCATCCACACGCAGCGAGGAAGAAGAAAAAAACCTGACCGACGCTTTGTGTGTGACATTGAGCCCAAAAGTTTGTGATGGAGCCGTTTTATTGAAGCCGAGAGTCGAGAGGGGACGAGGCGCTGAAGAGGAGAAAGTTCCCGAGGGCGAAGTCAGACTTTCACGGAGGAGACGGTAAAGCCCAATTTATGGTTCTGCACCAAAACGACGCAGACAATAAGGGCTGTGATTGGTCCTCTCCACCGCTCTACATTTCCGCTGCTCCGCTCATTCTAGACTTTGAGTAATAATGTGTTTAATGCAGCTTTGGCACATTTGTTTACCTCATCTTCAAATATAAAGCTGCTCTTCTGTTTCTGAATGGTTTAGGTGCAGCTACAAAATAACTAGAGAACAGTTAATTGCCCTGCTGCCCCCGTCCTTACCGGAGGCGAGGTGGCGGGTGAGGGTGCGGTGGCACTGGCTCCACTCCCCTGCCCTGTACAGGTGCAGCGCCTGCCGGCGGGTGTCGTTGAGGCTCTTGGCCCTCAGAGCTTTGGCCTGGTGGATCCACGGCTCCGGGATCAGCAGAGTCTGAGTCAGGAAGTGCTCCCGGCGCAGGGACTCCTCCGTGTCCTCCAGGGGGCAGTGCAGCTGCAGCATCAGACGCACCGCGCGCTCCCGCTCACTGAGGAACACACCGTTACACTCAGATGCCCTCCCACTGTAGTAGTATTTGCAGTCGCAGTAGTAGTAGTATATGTGGTAGGAGTAGTAGTATTTGTTGCAGTAGGAGTAGTAGTATTTGTTGCAGTAGTAGTAGCATTAGTACCTGTGGTTGCATATAAGTAGTAGTAGTAGTAGTAGTAGTAGTAGTAGTAGTATTTGCAGTTGTAGTAGTAGTATTTGCAGTTGTAGTAGTAGTAGTTGTAGTATTAGTACCTGTAGTTGCATATATGCAGTAGTATTTGCAGTAGTAGTAGTAGTAGTATTTGTTACATTAGTAGCAGTAGTAGTAGCAGTAGTAGTAGTTGTAGTACCTGTGGTTGCGTATATGCAGTAGCACAAACACCCCCAGGTGCCACAGCCCCTGCCGCTCCAGCACAGAGCAGAAGGACAGGTGCAGCTGCCCCTGGCTCCACTCCGGCAGGTGACTGTAGTTCAGAGCGTCCAGCACCGTCCACAGGAGCCAACTGAGCCTGAAGTCCAGTCTGTGAGGACAGAGGGTCAGAGGGTCCAGCAGGGGGTGGAGGGGGTGGTGCCTGTGGGTCAGAGAGAGGGTCAGAGAGGAGGAGAGAGGGTCAGAGAGGAGGAGAGAGGGTCAGAGAGGAGGAGAGAGGGTCAGAGAGGAGGAGGTGAGGAGGAGAGAGGGTCAGAGAGGAGGAGGTGAGGAGGAGAGAGGGTCAGAGAGGAGGAGAGAGGAGGAGAGAGGGTCAGAGAGGAGGAGAGAGGAGGAGAGAAGGTCAGAGAGAAGGAGAGTCCGGATGATCTGCTGTAAATCCAGGACAAAGATTTAAAGGTCCTCATCAGATTTCCTGAAGGAAACGGCTGCCGAGTGTTTCTCATTTGTTCATTTCTCACGGTGATGAAATAAATGTTCTCGGTGAAGTTGTTGCACATTGTAAACAAACTCCAGGAGCAAAGACAAGTCTGAAATCTGAACCCCGCACAGAACATGTTTGTAGAGTCGAAACTGCAGGTACATAAACACTTCTTTAAGGAGGATATTCTATGATTTAAATAATTGCGGCGTTTTTGATAATTGTGCCGACTCAAACTGTGACTTTGTTTTGGCGGGTTCTTCTTGTTCACTGTGCGATATTTTCGATCGTGTCACTCAGCCTCAGCTCAAACTGTACGACCAAATCACAGGGTGTAAAAGTTCACAGCTCAAAGTTCATGTTCTCACACAACGCGAACCGACGCTCTTATGCTCTGCCTGTGCACACTGTACGCCCACATCACACCTGGAGTTCTTGTTCCAGAAGTACAAAACCACAGACGGCGCGGAGAACGCCGTAAAAAACAAACGCGTTGGCTTGACAATCTGTGCCATTCTCTGGCATTTGGCATTTGCGGTTTGGCAGATTGTGGCAAATCAGCTCGTGGAACGACTTTAACAATGCCAAACCCTCACGAGAGGCGTCTGGATTTCAAACAGGTCTGATTTTCTTGCGACCGATCGGGAGCTGGTCGTGAGGTATTAAACAGTTCTCGTTACCCCGTGTTTACGACACACGATTGAGCCAAAACGCGATCCCAAAAACAGCCGCACGAGTGAAAAACTGGCTCAAAAAGGGCCAAAATTCGCAGTGTACACCCGTCCTATGAGGCTTAACGCAGTACACGAGTAATGCCAGTAGGGGGAACAGCGCTACCCGAGTATGGAATGAATGAATAATGCTCTGTAAAGCGTCTTTGAGTATCCAAAAAGCGCTATATAAAACTGATGCATTATTATTTTTTTTATTATTACCTGTCGCTGTAGAGCTTCAGCAGGTGGAAGCAGAGGTCATACAGGGGTCTCTGGGTCGATTCCTCCTCGTCCAGGTCCAAACACTCAGACTCCAGGTACGGAGGGAGAGGGGGGCAGGCGTACCTCCCCCCGTCAGCACAGCCCTGAGCAGAGAGAACAACAGGAACGAGTGAGATCAGGAGGCAAAGGCAGATTTATGAGGTGACACTGGGAGTTCATGGGTTTAGTCATTAACAGAAATGATCAGGTTCAACATTTATGCAGTTCTGGATATTTCGTGGTTAAGTTGTGGGAGTTTGACATCACCACCTGAACACAGAGCAGAGTTTTCCGTTTCCAGAACGTGCCGGACTGACCTGGAAGGCGTCCTGGTAGAGCCTGAGGGCGTCGGACACGGAGGCGGTGGGCGGGAGCATGTACCACAGGTGAACAGCCAGACAGCGCTTCCAATCCAACTCCGAGCACACGTTTACGGAGGAGGAGTCCGAGGACTGCCACACCTGAGGAGGAGGAGGGAGGAGGAAGAGGAAGGAGGAGGAGGAAAGAGGAGGAAGGAGGAGGAGGAGGAAGAAGAAGAAGGAGGAAAGAGGAAGGACAAGGAAGGAGGAGGAGGAAGGAGGACAGAGGAGGAAGGAGGAAGGAGGAGGAAAGAGGAGGAGAAAAAAGGGAGAGGGAAGAGGAGGAAGGAAGAGGAAAGAGGAGAAAGGAGGAGGAAAGAGGAGGAAGAAGGAGGAAAGAGGAGGAAAGAGGAGGAAGGAGAAAAGAGGAGAAAAGAGGAAGAGGAAAGAGGAGGGAGGAGGAGGAAAGAGGAGGAAAGAGGAGGAAAGAGGAAGAAGAAGGAGGGAGGAGGAAGAAGGAGGTTTGTTCACTGCTTCTTGCAACAGGGTGTAATGCAGGTGCAGACACGAGCTTGAGTTTGCATAATGTTCTACTAAACCTGTTCTCTCTAAAGAAACGTCCTGCAGATGGATTAGTCGACTAAACGGGCATATCAAGACTCCACCTCTACAGAAACAAGGACAAGGAAACTATTTATGTAGAAGTTTAAACCTTTTTTTTCTTTTTTTACAGGTCTTCAGCTAACTCACTTCTTTCTGCTGCTTCCCCATTTAAATCCTTTTTCGGACTAAGTTTTGTTCATGTTTTGGATCCTGCGACTTAAACACTAAAACATATCATTTCATATATTTAACTGTTAATCATATTCTGCAGATTACAAGCAGCAAGTGGTGAAATCTGCTGCAGAAAACGGTAATCGAGGAGCAGAAAGAAAGTTTGGAGTGAGAGAAACCTTAGCTGGAATTGGTGGAGTTGCTCAGAAGTGACACAGAGGATGAAGAATTGAATGGATTTAGTGATTTGGATTGAGTTTGATAAACTTCTTATGTTCTGTTGTTTCTGCTCTAGTTTTGTGAATAACTGTTCGTATGTGACATGAACACACCAGACACATGTTCAGCCTGTTCGTCTCTGCTCTGTTACGATAACTTGCATTTGTAGATAAAATGTCTGTTCTTGGTTCTGATTTGATCAAATAAATGTCCCCCCAAAATGTGACTTATCATCCAGTGAGACTTATGTGTTTTTTTCTTCATTGTGCATTTTTTGGCTTATAGTCCGGAAAATACGGTAAATAAAACTCTTAGTTGACTAATACAAATCCATATATTTTGGTCGACTAAAACACATCGGCCGATATTCTTGGGGAGTGTCGTGGTCTTACTGGTTTCCCGGAGAGCAGGGTGATGATCCGGAGGTGCTCCTCTGACACGTAACTGTCCGTCCCCATCCGGTTCCAGTCGGCGAGCTGCAGCGCCAACAGCTCTCTGCAGAACTGAGAGCCGAGAGCCTGAGAGAGGAGCAGGGAGAGCCGGTGGTCCCCTGGAGAGAACAAGCGAGTCAGATCATCCTCTGCTCCTCTGTGGACGTCTAAACTAGAGCAGAGTCTGACAATATAATGCATTTAGATGTAAAAGACGGCAAAACAGATCTAAATGTGTTTTTAATACCAGATCAGGCATGTTTTTGTTAGTATCAGCAGCGATATCTGGTACCAGTTTTGTATTGGTGCATCACTCGTCTAAACCACCTCAGTCTGGACAGTAGTAGTAGTAGTAGTAGTAGTAGTAGTAGCAGTAGTACTAGTAGTAGTAGCAGTAGTAGTATACAGAGCATTCTTGGCAGTATTCGCAGTATTTTAGGAACAGTACCGTGTTTCTGTGCGAGCTGGCAGGCCTGGCTGATGCAGTTTCCCGTGAGGAGACTGAAAATGGCGTCGGCGTGTCCGTCCTGGGAAAGAGCCACTTCCCGCTCCACCCTGCAGAGGGCGCCGTGAGCCAGCCACGAGGAGAAGGTGCGGCGTCGGAGGAGCTGCTCCTGGTACTCTCCTATGGGGGGGTCCTGGCCTGAGTCCTGGTCCAAGTCCTGGTCTAGGTCGTGGTCTGCAGGCGACAGGCGGCCCCACAGAGCCTCACACAGAGTCCAGGCCTCTCGCCAGTCGTTCAGAACGGCTGCAGGAGAACCAGACACACGGGGAAAACATGAAACGACACAAAGAGAATCAGGTTTATTCTTTCTCTACAGATACTTTGCAGCGACATCAGGCTGAGCGTGTTCCACATGTACCTCTATGGTATCCTGCGGTATCAAAAAGTAGCAGCAGTATCAGTTTCATCACCGTCATTAAAATAAATCTGCATAAGGACCTAAAACCACAGCAGGACTTTCTCCCCTCCGCTCTCTCTCCTCTTCAAACGTGGTTCCGCTCGGAGATTTCCATCCACGCGCAGCGAGGAAGAAGAAAAAAACCTGACTGATGCTTCGTGTGTGATGTTGAGCCCAAAAGTTTGTGATGGAGACGTTTTATTGAAGCAGAGAGTCGAGAGGGGACGAGGCTGAAGAGGAAAAAGTTCCTGAGGGCGAAGTCAGACTTTCACAGAGGAAACGGTGAAGAACAATTTATGGTTCTGCACCTCCCAAACTTTCTAACGACGCCTCAAAACTATGCAGACGATCAGGGCTGTGATTGGTCCTCTCCACCGCTCTACATTTCCTCCACTCATTCTAGACTTTGAGGAATAATGTGTTTAATGCAGCTTTGGCACATTTGTTTACGTTTTATACAAACCAAACTTCAAACTGCACATGGCTCATTTGCATACAGTATAAGCGCTGATAAAAACACCTCGTGCGCTGATGCTGATGCGATCGAATGCGCTGCAGAGTTTGGTTTGATCAGAACTTGTGCCTCATCTTCAAATATAAAGCTGCGACTCTGTTTCTGAAGGGTTTAGGTGCAGCTATTAAATAATTCTAAATTAGTCACAGTAAAACCGTAAACCCCGAGAAAATGCAGACGGTTTAACGGGCTCAAAATTTGGATACCGCCCAAATCCTAATGAGAATGACTAAGAACTTTTGCCTAATGTTAGGAAATGAACTGCCCTCTTGTAGTTTTAATTAAGTCAGTCCTTTATGGTCAGACTGGGTTAAAATAAAACACATAAAAGTCGAATAAAGCCTCAGTCAGAGCAGTGCCCACAGGGAATGTAGATGACATCAGCTCCAAAGTATCAATAAACCTGAATTCTTTTTAGGCCGGTGAGCCTTGTTTGGACCATCTGGAGGTGAAGACCTGGGTCCTGGTCCAGAACTTGGTCTAAACCCTCTGTTCTGTTGTGGACTTACGCTGGGCGGAGCCGTGCCTCTCGCTGACCTCTGCTGCCCACTGCGCGTACTCGTGCAGGGCGGCCACTCCGCTCTGAGGCTGCACAAACGGACAGCGCTCCGAGCTCACGATCCGGCTGTGCTTCAGACAGATCTCCAGGGGGCGCTCCAGCACGGCCTCGCGCAGCTCCTGGGCTTCAGAAGAGTCCAGACCCAAATCCAGACCAGAGTCCAGACCCTGAACCTGCTCCACGGACACTTTATAAGGGGAATCGGAGAGGCTGAAGACCAGAGGGAAAACAAATGAGAAATGAGTCAATATACAACAGGAAATGTTTTTTTAGGTGAATACTAAAACAATCAAACACAAAACATGTCATAATCTGGGTCAAAAGTATTTAAAAAAATCAGAATTAAACGATGCTAAAACTAGTACTGAAACTAGATATTAATTTGAGCAGGTACAGATACTAAAAAAGTCCCACTCACAGGACAGAAATGAACCTTTCCTGAATAGTTTAGAATGATCCTGAGATGGATCAGAACAAGTATCAGAGCAGACGAGTAAACGCCCGTGGAGCACAGAGGGATTACACAGATATAAGGACACATGGGAATAGAAAGGAAACTATGATTTAAAGTTGAAAATCACATTATATTGTCTACAGAAATCATTAAGTTATCAAAATCGGAATTTATTATCAAGCCTCTTAGTCTAAAATCAAGTTTGAAATTATAGTATCGCGACAACACTGGTCAGAATTACAATAAAACTCTAAATATTAAGTAAGAAAAATCTAATAAAATGTCATTATATTTGAACTGTAATTAAGGCTGGATAATATGCCAACATGTTCATATAACGTTGCACTCTTTAACACAGTTAATGTCATGTTAATATTTAATTGTCTGGCCCAACTGTGACAATAATATTTACTTATTTATCCTGGAGTTATCCAAGACTTCTATCCATCCATCCATCTATCCATCCATCCATCCATTCATTCATTCATTCATTCATTCATTCCCACAATAAAGATGAGCTCACGTTTTGTGAGTGGGTCTTGGCAGGAAGCTGTAGTCCGGGTCTTTGTCCAGGACTTTGGACTTGGAGCTCAGGGTCTGACCCGAGTGAACCAGAGTCCAACCAGGACCCCAGCCCACCCTGAAGGAGCGGCCCCGAAACAGCCCCGCGTCCATCAGCAGAGAGCCCTGGGGAGAAAAGGACCAGAGACCGGGGTTAGACCGGGGTTAGACCGGGGTTAGACCGGGGTTTAGACCGGGGTTTAGACCGGGGTTTAGACCGGGGTTTAGACCTGGCTCAGACCTGGCTCAGACCTGGCTCAGACCTGGCTCAGACTGGGGTTAGACCTGGCTCAGACCTGGCTCAGACCTGGCTCAGACCTGGCTCAGACCTGGCTCAGACCTGGGTTAGACTGGGGTTAGACCTGGCTCAGACCTGGGTTAGACTGGGGTTAGACCTGGCTCAGACCTGGGTTAAACCTGGTTCAGACCTGGAGGAGATCTAGGTTAGACCTGAGTACTAGACCGATCTTCTCATTTTTAATGATTTTCTTGACCCCTTTAGGTCAAGTCTTTGCACATTGTGAAATATTCTGTGGTGAATTTCGCTCCAGTTGAATAAAAGTATTACCAGGTATAAAAAGGTAAAAAAAAAAAATGCCGAATCATTTGTTATAATATTGTAGATCTTAGGCTCCTCCACAGTCCTGCAGCTTCAGAACATAGTGACAGAGACATTCTGTGATGTTTTAACTCAGTTTCTAAAGGCAGTGTTTTTATTTCATTAGAGCTTCTACTCTGATCTATTCATCCAATCTGATGCACGCAGATAAAAATAGTTTTGTTTTGCCCGTCTAGGCGTTTTCTACCCGGGATTAGTACCTTGTTGTAGGTGACCGACTCCTTCAGAGGCACCGGTCCTCCCAGTCTCCGTGCGCCCACAGTCCTGATGTTGAGGTTCTCCTGATGTCGGGAGGGGAGGGAGGGGAGAGTGGGGAGAGAGGGAGGAGCCAGGCCCTTCGGAGGGGTCCAGAGAGGAGGCGCCGCGAGGGGCCGGGGCACCGACGGGTGAGGGAGGGACGGGGAGCGAGGAGAGTCCGAGAGCTGAGACAGGAACCGAGTCTGAAGAAGTCCTCCCACTAAAGAGGGACACGAGAGACACAGATGATTAAGACACCCCCAATTCTTCAACACAAACGGACAAAAAAATTCACCTGCTTAAAAAAAAAAATCATCTATAAAAACAAACCTATAATCATAAATAGTTCAGTGGCTACTGCAAACATTAAGGATTTAAGTGGTGCTGAATTGTGATTTATGTTTTAATAAGAGAATTCTGCATAAAATTCACATATAAAACAACAGAACACGATGGTACAGATCTAAACTATAGGGTTAGCGCAGTGGTTCTTAACCTTGTTGGAGGTACTGAACCCCTCTAGTTTCATATGCGCATTCACCGAACCCTTCTTAATTGGAAAAATAAAATATGCTTTTTTCAAATTCAAATATAGGTATATTTATTTTATTGGTGCACACATGTGAATTGCACATATTCGTCCAACCACTTTCTTTTTTTGCTCGACATAGTTAGTATGAAGGGAAAATATTAAGAAAGAAATTACACAACACCATCACGACAGTCACAAGATTATTGCGCGCACAAAATTTCCTGCAGCCAATAATGGCCAAACATCATGAATCATCAAGAATCATGAGTTGGATGTGTGTCTGACCCCTGCCGAACCCCTGAGATTGACTCACCGAACCCCTGGGGGTCGATCGAACCCAGCTTAAGAACCACTGGGTTAGCGGCTTTTCTGCAGCCTGACGCCTCTTTTACACCAAGTCCGTCTGTCGAACATCATTTCACACATTCCAATTTACACGGAGTATTGTATTTTTTCATGGTTTGGGTGGTGCTGCGACTTATATATTGAAATATATAGTTTCACATGTTTGTTATTTTCACACTGTTTAAAGTGTGTTTAAAGTTTAAACATCAACTGAGAAAGACTGAACAGATTACAAGCTGCAAGTGGTGAAATCTGCAGCCGAAAACCGTAATCGAGCAGCAGAAAAAGTTTGGAGTGAGAGAGAAAAGCAGAAGATAATCAAACTGTGAAGAAGAAAAAAGAAAAGCTGTTACCGCTTCATGCAACGCAACCGCCTCTATCAGAAATGTCTGTTCTTGGTCTCTGATTTTTAAAATTAATCCCCCCTCCACCAAAAAATGTGACTTATTGCACGTGTATAAAACAGCGTATTTAACTACATAATAGATAAATAGTGAACACCGCAGGGAACAGCGGGTGTGTGCCTGTTGCCTACCTGTGCTGAACGAGGGAATAAAAGGTTTCAAGTCCCAAAATGACCTGGTTTATCTGTGTTTATCTTCTGTGTTACTATAAACAGGGTGTCCCCAGGTTTGACTACCCCAAATTTAAGACTTTTTGAGACCTTTTTAAGACCACGCGGGCGAAAAACACTAGATCCAGTCCTAATAATGACCATTACTCACTGCTTTAAACAACAAAAAATACTAATTATTAAATCTCATTCAGAACTCATTTATAGTCGTATGTGTTGCTTGTAAAAGAGCCAAAAATCATTTATAACATTCTAACAAGACAAACTAAACTTTCACATCGCCTTGTCTCACGTTGCACTGCAGCCCGGTTGAAAATAGACTAATGAAATTTAAAAAATAAGACTTGGACAACATAATTTAAGACTTTTTAAAGCCTCAATTTAGGACCATGAAATTTAAGACCTTTGTAAGACTTTTAGGACTCTGATAAATCATTCATACCGCTGCGGCATCCGTCAAAAATAGACTAAGAAAAGATGTAATGCAATTTAATCTGAACACATTCTGACCAGACGTGTGACGATGTTGAAGTAAATGAGACAGGACAGTGTTTTTGGAGGAATAACTGCAGCCTTTGTGATTTACTAATTGCTCCCATTCAAACGGAGTGTGTGTGAGAGTGAGACAGACTGTTAGTGTGTGCAAATGTGTGTGTGTGTTACCTGAGGGCCGTCCCTGCACTCGTGGAGATGACACCTCTGAGAGCTTCAGCCTGGGCTCCATAAACATGTCCACAGCGTCCACCTCCTCCTCCGAGAACAGAGACGCCTTCATGATCTGCAACAAACACACGTCCCCCCGAGTCAGACGCCTGTATCTCTGTGTGTCATAGGGTTGGGCAGTAATACGGTGTCCTGCAGTATCAGTTTTATCACCGTCATTAAAAAAATCTGCATAAGGACATAAAACCACAGCAGGACTTTCTCCCCTCCGCTCTCTCTCCTCTTCAAACGTGGTTCCGCTCGGAGATTTCCATCCACACGCAGCGAGGAAGAAGAAAAAAACCTGACTGACGCTTCGTGTGTGACGTTGAGCCCAAAAGTTTGTGATGGAGACGTTTTATTGAAGCCGAGAGTCGAGAGGGGACGAGGCTGAAGAGGAGAAAGTTCCCGCTCGAGGGCGAAGTCAGACTTTCACGGAGGAGACGGTAAAGAACAATTTATGATTCTGTATCAAAACGTGTTTGTGTGGACATGCACCTCCCAAACTTTCTAACGACGCCTCAAAACAACGCAGACAATAAGGGCTGTGATCGGTCCTCTCCTCCGCTCATTCTAGACTTTGAGTAATAATGTGTTTAATGCAGCTTTGGCACATTTGTTTACGTTTTACACAAGCGAAACTTAAAACCTCATGGCTCATTTGCATACAGTATAAGCGCTGATAAAAACAGCTTGTGCGCTGATGCGATCGAACCGCTGCAAAGTTTGGTTTGACCAGAACTTGTGCCTCATCTTCAAATATAAAGCTGCGACTCTGTTTCTGAAGGGTTTAGGTGCAGCTATTAAATAATTCTTAATTAACATACTTTCCAGACTATAAGTTGCACTGTTTTTTCAGGGTTTGGGTGGTTCCTGCAACTTATACTCAGGTGCGACTTATATATTAAATTTTTCACACTGACAGTCCATAGACCAAATATATTAATCCTATATATGAATCAAAAATGAAAAAAAAAAAATCGTTATCCATTTTTTTCATTTTCGTTTTAGAGACAAATGATAAAGAAAAGAGTTGTTTTTTTCATTTTCTTATTTTTGGTTGAATATTGAAAAATGAACGAACAACTGATACACGGATTGTTCTCTATTTGGTTGTTTTTATCACTATAACTTCTATAACTCGCCTTTCAAGATGAAATGTCTGTTCTTGGTCTCTTGGTCTTTTTATAAAATAAATTTCCCTCAAAAAGTGCGACTTATGTTTTTTTCTTCTTCATTGTGCATTTTTTGGCTGGTGCGACTTATAGCCCGAAAAATACAGTAGTCATGGTAATACTGTAAACCCTGGTAAAATACTGAGGTTTAACGGGATCAAAATTAGGATACCGCCCATCCCTAGTGTGTCAGATGCCCTCCCACCCTCCTGTAGAGTTGGACTGAGATGGGGGCAGGTCAAGTGTCTCCAGTCGATCTGCAGATGTTGTGGTTACAGAAACACAGTGACAGAAATGATCGGGGGAAACACTGGGCACCTGTAGCGTGTGGGGGTTGATTCCCAGGGACGTGGCGATGTGGGCGGAGCCTGAGATGGCGGCGTGCTCCGATTGGCCGACGTCCGCGCTGCTCACTTCCTGCTCGTCTGGGCTCTCCGAGGGGAGGGGCTGCGTGATGTCGGCCATGTCACTGTCCATCTCCAGCGTTGGGGGTGCGCAGGGCTCCACGACCACGGCGGACTGAAGACAGAGGAGAGAGAAAGAGGCACAAGTCAGGATAAAACTACAGAGGCGAGAGAAAAAGGCTAAAGTCAGGATAAAACTACAGAGGCGAGAGAAAGAGGCTAAAGTCAGGCTAAAACTACAGAGGCGAGAGAAAGAGGCACAAGTCAGGCTAAAACTACAGAGGCGAGAGAAAGAGGCTAAAGTCAGGATAAAACTACAGAGGCGAGAGAAAGAGGCTAAAGTCAGGATAAAACTACAGGGGCGAGAGAAAGAGGCTAAAGTCAGGCTAAAACTACAGAGGCGAGAGAAAGAGGCTAAAGCTACAGAGGCGAGAGAAAGAGGCACAAGTCAGGCTAAAACTACAGAGGCGAGAGAAAGAGGCTAAAGTCAGGATAAAACTACAGAGGCGAGAGAAAGAGGCTAAAGTCAGGATAAAACTACAGAGGCGAGAGAAAGAGGCACAAGTCAGGCTAAAACTACAGAGGCGAGAGAAAGAGGCTAAAGTCAGGATAAAACTACAGAGGCGAGAGAAAGAGGCTAAAGTCAGGATAAAGCTACAGAGGCGAGAGAAAGAGGCACAAGTCAGGCTAAAACTACAGAGGCGAGAGAAAGAGGCTAAAGTCAGGATAAAACTACAGAGGCGAGAGAAAGAGGCTAAAGTCAGGCTAAAACTACAGAGGCGAGAGAAAGAGGCACAAGTCAGGCTAAAACTACAGAGGCGAGAGAAAGAGGCTAAAGTCAGGATAAAACTACAGGGGCGAGAGAAAGAGGCTAAAGTCAGGATAAAACTACAGAGGCGAGAGAAAGAGGCACAAGTCAGGCTAAAACTACGGCTCATTTGCAGCATCATCATCAGAGTCGTGACACTGATTAGATCCACGGCTCAGTCCTGTGACTCAAGACTTTAATCTGAGCTTTATTTTAACACAATCAGCTGCACTTTCACTGGTAATAATGGATGTTAAAAAAGGGGAAATTAAATTATAAATTGGTCAAAATATAAAAAATATTAATACAGAGTTTCCACTCTTTTTCATTGACAAAATGTTAAAACTTGAACTGATTTTTTCATGACCTAAAGTGAATTTTTCATGATTTTACGTCACCCTACAAGTAAATAATAATAATAATAATAATAATACATTTTATTTATTATTAGGCGCCTTTCTGGACACTCAATGTCGCCTTAAAGCAACATAAACAAATTAATACGATTTAAACTTAGTTGAAAGTCCACAGTTAAAGTTAATTATATTTAGTGTTGTATTTGTATAGTTTTGTATTTTATTATTTAGTATTTATTAGTACTTATTGTTTTAGTATTTAGTAAAAATAAAAGACAGTTCGCATACTTTTAGGGCTAAATAGGAAATGTGAACCCTTTAAACCCACCGTATGGTTTGGTTTTATAGTTTATTAACATTCAAAAGTGCATTTATTGTCTCTCTTTTAAACAAAAAACTTTATAGTGTGTTTATTCTGCTGTACAGACGTTGAGAAATAATCAGAACAGCCAACAGAGTTGCGTGAAAGATAAAAATTACATGACTTTTCCAAAACTTACATTGAATTTACAAATTTCCATGGCTTTTCCAGGATTTCCATGACCATGGGAACCGTGTAAATATAACGGGGCCTAGTATGATTATGCTGCACTACCACATTACTTTTGTTTTATTTAATTAAATTTGTGTGTGTGTATTTTTGTGTATTTTTGGGGAAAGGCATGGGTTAGGTTTGGGCTGTTTTGTTGTTTTATATTTGTTGTAGGGATTGTTCTATGTTTTTGTGCTTTGTCTTCATGTTAATTATTACTCTATTGTCCTTAATTTAAAAACAATACTAAAAATACTGTAAGACTCTACACACAAGGCAGATTTAAACGCCAACATAATATTCTCAGGTGGGAAAAGGGCTGTCAAAAGAAACTGAAACCCAGAAAAAAATTAATCAAAATTCACATCATCACATCGTAGAATAGGACAGAATTCACTGTGTAACTCTCAGATTTGTTGTTAAAGTCTCTATAAATACTGGGCCTCTCCACATGAAACAAAAACTGTCAAACTCCAACGTCTTCTGTCAGTAATAATAAAAAGTTAAGTTATTTTTGCACAATCGCTTCAGAAAACCGAGCCATTATTCAATCTCCAAGACGAACGCTGTCAGTTGAAAGGATTTTAAGATTAATATGACAAGTTTGTTTTAGAGGAAGTTTCATAAGGTTTTATTTTTAGAAAAACAATCACCAAACACATTCAATATCACACTCAGACCAGTTGTGTTTGTGTTTCTCTGCTTTTCAGCCGCTAAATCTGCTGTTAACACGAACGTTGGGCTCATACCGTAAAATACCAAATAAGAGCTGCTGGGTCCCTTTAAACTCCGGGTGCAGCTGTATATTTTTATATTTGTATATTCTGATAAATAAGCGTCGGTTCCAAATAAACTCTGAGTCTAATGTTGGTGCTGAAGACAGAAGTCGAGCTGCAACAACAGGACGCAGGACTGATGCTCGCGTCATCTCTACACATAGGGCCAATGATTCTCCGTGATCGCGGAAAACGGACGGAATCGTCAGCGTGAAGCGTAATTTATAAATTTCGTTAATGTTCCACAAAAACCAACCTGAATTCTTTTAACCAACCTGGATTCTTTATTAAAAAAAAGCCACGTAAAACTGAAAATGGATGTGTAGCAGACGTCTTTTTACAGTTTTGGTGTACGTATAGACGGGTGCGCTGTGCGGACCGGGCTTCCTCCTGTGCGCCTCTAAACTAAAACTAACACCAGGACTAAAACCAGGTCTAAACCAGGTCTAAACCAGGTCTAAACCAGGTCTAAACCAGGTCTAAACCAGGTCTAAACCAGGACTAAACCAGGTCTAAACCAGGTCTAAACCAGGTCTAAACCAGGTCTAAACCTCTAATCTGCAGGGGAATACATTTTAAAAGTCACTGTCTCAACACTGTGAACAGAATGAACAAATGTGTTACAATGAAACGGAATTCAAAATTTCTGAAACGGAAAATGTAAATTTTTGAAGCGGAAAATCATTGGGCCTACACCCAAACCAAACTTAAAACCACACGGCTCATTTGCATTAACTATAAGTAGACCAAAAAAATCAACTTAAAATAAAAATCGAGTTGGCAAGTCAAAGCGATTTGTTTTTTTTCCCTTCGGAAAATCGATTTTTTTTTATACAGCGCGTAAATTTTGCCATCAATTAACCAAATGTAATCAAGCACCCATCCCTGCTGTGCACCTTACGACATGTTTCCAGTTTATTCAGTGGAGAAGAGAGGTTTTCACAAGAGGGTGAACGTTATTGAACTGAATCATGAATTGTGTTTTTGGGGGGAGGGAAATTGCCCAGCTCTAACTAAAAGCGCTGAAAAAACAGCTGCTCCTCCTGATGCGGTGGATGAACGTTCTCGCTCTGCTGCTCCACACTCGCTGCGTCTGTCGTTTGTTTCGCTAAAGAAACGTCTGCGTGTTGTGGAGGGTTTGAACGACTTTCTGTAATTCAGGAGTCGCTTTCACATGTGGGAAACTCTCCGCTCCATAGATATTGTCGTAACATTTAAAATGAACTCACCTACGTCTGTACAGAAAGTCGCTTAAATTATCGTCACACTGGTTAAAAGAATTTGAGTTCCAGATTTTCTCAGTTTTGATGAACAAGATTTTTGCGAGGAAGGAATTAATCATCTGGTCTCAAATAGACACCTGGTCTGTTAAGAGATTGAAACAAACGTCCCGGCGACTATTAGGTATTTTACGGTTTTTAACTAAAAGAATAATAAAACTAGACATAGCATATTGCAGTTTAGTTTGTCGGGGTTTGTGCAGAAACATCTGGGCTTGAGCACATTCCCCAATATGAATCAGAGCGAAGAGAAACGCTGTAGTTACCGGGAGGTGGTGACCTTCGACTGTACATATAAATGGACGAAGCTAATGCACCGGCCGCCGTGTTCCAAACAGGAAGTTCACATGTGGCTCTTCCGGCTCCTACTGACTCTGGCTCTCATCGAGTTACACCAGAATATTGTGGCTCCTCTCTCTGTAACTGCTGCTGTGAACCTCGTCATTTTGGTCTTAATTTATTTCTATTAACCCGTCCTACACGATCTTGTTTGTTTCTGCTGAATTGTCCGTTAAAAAAAATCTTATAATTCATACTATTTGCTCTTGTAACGTTAACGTCGCGAGCCTCATTTGAGCGGCGCTGAACGCTGTGGGCAACATCACACTCGCTTAGTCCACTTCTTTCTACAGTCTACGGTGCTGACAGAGACCTGTGTTTGTGGCGCCCCCTGCTGCTGGCCCACGGGAGGAACAGGGCCCAAAGTCTTGAGTTTCTTCGGGTCGAGTTTGAGCGGCACTTCCTCGTCTTCGTCTGATTCCTGAAGTCCATACTTGGAAAAGTGAGAGACCTGAGGGACAAAGACACATGTTTAAAAACAATGATATTTAACCGTACCACATTTGAGGATTTTACTTTTGGACATTTGTTATGAAAAGAGTCATGACTAATGTCATAATGCTAAATATAATCTAATCTGATTCAGAGGAAAGGGGAAATACGCCCTTCGATAATACTCTAACAGTCAAATAAAATATTTAATATGCTTTAATGGTTCCGATATAATCAAGACTATTGCAAAAAGCAGGTCTCTGTTCTGATTGTGTCCTGTTAATGTGGTTTATTTTCCAGTATAGTTAAAATGAGTATTTAGTTTGGATTAATATCCGAGTATTGATACTTTTGACAAGGCCCGTCACGGTTACAAAACTGAAAACACCAATAAGGCACTATATATCATATTTCCATTAAATCCATTATACCAAAGACTTACACATGACTGTAATTGTAACATGGAATTCAGATGCATTTTGTTATTTTATTAAAGTCGACATTGATTTACTGAACTTTTTAAACACTTTTTTAAGGGATCCCCCAAATGTATTTTGTTGCGTAGTATGAACTGCAGTATGAACTCAAAGTCTGTCTGATAAAGTTATATTGGGCACATTTCATTTCTTTTTCTTTGCTTCCCCAATTCTGCAGGAAGTGGGAGAGGAAGTCCTGCCCACAGAGACACAGGGAGGAAAGGGGCACAGAGGAGAGAGAGAGTCTTTCCTCAGGCGCTGGTTCTGCCCAAAATGGCCCTAGAAAGAATGAGGACTATTTTATACATAAGAATTATTTTTATATTATTATTTCAGGACTTTTAAATCAAAGTCAGAGTTATTTTAAGATAAAAATAAATATGTTAAAACTAGGGCTGGCAGTTTAACACGTTAATTAGATGAATTCATTACACTGCAAATTAATGCATTAGAAAAATTAACACAATTAATTCTGAATGGGAATTCAGTGCGTGAGCATTTTAAATTCGGCCCCTTGAATGACCTGTAGGCGACTTGGCAGTGACACGTCACTTCCACCTGCATCGCAAGACAAAAAAATAAAGTATGGAGACAAGTGACATGGACGTGATTCAGGGGCATGAGACGAGCACATCGGTGCTACGGCGAAGACGGGACGAACGCGAACGCGATGATTTGTAGCCTTTGTAAAAAAAAAAATTCAAAATCTTATTACTAAAGCTGCTCCAACTTAAGCGCTAAACATTGTTTCCGGTGCTTGTGCTGCCGTGAGCTTCACCAGCTCACGCTTGCAGAATTTGGGAAACAAATGAGCAAAGCCACGGCTCCCGGGGCTCCTCCCGCGTTATCTGTGCCATGTGAGAGACTCTTTTCACTTACAGGTCACATCGTACAGAAGAAGAGCGCAGCCGCACACTCAGACCATGTCACGAGCCTGTTTGAGCAACTCGCTCAAGGAGACAGAAAGATGCTGAACAGTGTCATGTTCTTCAAGTGATTCCTGAAGCACTACAATTTTGTAATGTCCTAGATTTTGAATTCTTTATCTGGAGACTTTTAGCAGATGAGATCAAAATGCAATTAATTAGATGAATTAATTACAAATCCTGTAATTAATTTTATAAATTTTTTTAATCGCCTGACTGCACTAGTTAAAACACATTTATTAGTTTTAATGTCAAATTAAAGATCATGTAACATGTCAAACCCTGCCCCTGTACTTGTGCCGTTGTGACATACAAACTCCTCACTGTGACACATTTAAAATCACATCGGCTCTCGAACCCTCACTTCGGTTTCCTCTGTGGTTTCCTTCCGTCGCCTTTTCTGAGCTTTGGGACGCTGCTTAATATGGTGCATCTGATTAACAGCTGAAAAATGGAGGATCGAGGAGAGGAATCGGGGAGGAGAAAGCGAGGAAAGGGAAATTAGAACCATTGTTTGTGTGTAAAAGCGCGTCCTCACCTCAAAGACCCAGGAGCCGGTCTCGGTCCTGTAGTCCAGGAAGCGCGCCCCCTGTCTGCGGGAGGCCTTCTCCAGACGGCCCTCGTAGTTCATCTCCGAGAGGCGCTCGGGGCTGCGGATCTGAGAACACGTGGTCTTATCGTTCGGCCACACTCCGTCCAGCGTCACCTCGGCTCGCCTACAGGGGGAGCACAGAGTCAGGACCAGCAGCAGCTTCCGTTTCAATCCGATTGTCAGCATCTCAGTTTGGTACCAAAACCTCAGAATGTTTTTTTAGCACAGTAGTCCAGACAGTCCTGCAGTAGTCCTGACAGTCCTACAGTAGTCCTGCAGTAGTCCTGACAGTCCTGCAGTAGTCCCGACAGTCCTGCAGTAGTCCTGACAGTACTGCAGTAGTCCTGACAGTACTGCAGTAGTCCTGACAATCCCGAAAGTACTGCAGTAGTCCCGACAGTCCCGACAGTCCTGCAGTAGTCCCGACAGTCCTGCAGTAGTCCTGACAGTACTGCAGTAGTCCTGACAATCCCGAAAGTACTGCAGTAGTCCTGACAGTCCTGCAGTAGTCCTGACAGTCCCGACAGTACTGCAGTAGTCCCGACAGTCCTGCAGTAGTCCTGTCCTGCAGTAGTCCCGACGGTCCTGACAGTCCTGCAGTAGTCCTGACAGTCCTGCAGTAGTCCCGATGGTCCTGCAGTAGTCCTGATGGTCCTGCAGTAGTCCTGACAGTCCTGCAGTAGTCCCGACAATCCCGAAAGTACTGCAGTAGTCCTGACAGTCCTGCAGTAGTCCTGACAGTCCCGACAGTACTGCAGTAGTCCCGACAGTCCTGCAGTAGTCCTGTCCTGCAGTAGTCCCGACGGTCCTGACAGTCCTGCAGTAGTCCTGACAGTCCTGCAGTAGTCCCGATGGTCCTGCAGTAGTCCTGATGGTCCTGCAGTAGTCCTGACGGTCCTGCAGTAGTCCCGACAGTCCTGACAGTCCTGCAGTAGTCCCGACAGTCCTGACAGTCTTGCAGTAGTCCTGACAGTCCTGCAGTAGTCCCGACAGTCCTGCAGTAGTCCTGACAGTCCTGCAGTAGTCCCGACGGTCCTGACAGTCCTGCAGTAGTCCCGACAGTCCTGCAGTAGTCCTGACAGTCCTGCAGTAGTCCCGACGGTCCTGCAGTAGTCCCGACAGTCCTGACAGTCCTGCAGTAGTCCTGACAGTCCTGCAGTAGTCCCGACGGTCCTGACAGTCCTGCAGTAGTCCTGACAGTCCTGCAGTAGTCCTGACAGTCTTGCAGTAGTCCTGACAGTCCTGACAGTCCTGCAGTAGTCCTGACAGTCCTGCAGTAGTCCTAACAGTCCTGCAGTAGTACCTGTTGAGGCCCTGTCCCTCTGGAGGTTTGTTCTTATCATCCGGATAAATTATCACTTCTTTTCGTCTGAAGTGAACGATGTCATCGAGGTTCAGTCCGGCCACGTTCACCTCTCCAGGGAAAAACACAGAGCCGTACCCTAAAAACACAGTGGGCATCTGGAATATTAGAGGTTTTTTACTTTCATGGGACATTAAAAGTGCTCGTTTCCACGGATAAGTCATCGCTCTGCCTGTGATGTTCCTCAGTGTGACATTAAACATTTGTATCTGACATTTAGTAAATTACAGGTGGTTTCATAAGTCAAAAAAACTAGAAAAAAAAGCCTGTATTCAAACATTAGCAGATTGTTGAAAAGTAAAACCGCACCTCTCCGGCCCACGGTGAAGTTCTCGACGAAGCAGTCCCCGTTCGAGTCGACCATCTCAACGAGCTCCTCCATAGAGGGGATGGTGAAGTAACTTGCACGAGTCAGCACGATGCCTGCGACAAACACAAGGTCCAACAGGGTCAAACGATTACCTGATGATTGTGCTGAAGCCGCTGTGCCGCACTTTTACCATTTTAAAACGGGAAAAATGGAGCTAGTTCATTTTAAACAGTTTGCGGTTGTTCAACGTTATTCCTCCTCACCACATCCTGAGCATCCTTTTCACCATGATGAGTTTACCAACACTTAAAAGCACAACTCTGAGACCAAAGCACAGTTTAGCTGTTACAGTAAAGCTAACAACAACCAGAATGCCATCGCACACTTATTTACACTGAACTCAAGAGCCGCTTATACTTTATATATATACTGGACAAGACACATTTTGGTCAAATACACGATAAAAAAATTAGGTACAGAGTAGAAATGTCCCCATCAAGATTTTTTGGCTTCTGATCTGTTTTTTTTTTTTTAAGGAGTGCTCTTTCCGATACTGATCCGACACCTTTTAATTCAACCCTAAGTTTTATTACGCTTTCAAAACCTATGAATGAAATAGAGTTGCATCCGACAGAAGAGCTGGAACACGCTCACAGATCTTGTTGTAGCTCCGGTGGCGCCGTCTCTGTAATGTGCCGTGAAGGAAATTCGTACTTTGGCTCCAAAAAGTCCATTAGACGACGAAAGCCGATGTTTTCCACGACAGACAGCAGTTGATCGTCTAAAACGATGAATTCAATGATCCTCTGTGTGATTTTCTTGAAGTTGTTGCCATTTCGACATAGCTTTTCTCTTCTCTGAAACGCCTCCTCCAGTGTTTGCTGCTGTGGCTTTGCCGTGTTGTAAATCTCCAACTCGTCCGGGTAATTCTTTTGTAAGTGACGAATCAAATTGGTCCTGTTAAAGTGGCTCTGCTGGTTCCTCCAGGAGAAACTGTTTGTTTGCAGCGTTTGCGTCCAGGGCTCTACAGTGCGCCCATTTCACTCGCATTTGCGAGTAAATATTTAGTCGTGCGAACGACGAAAATAAAACAGTCGCACCAGTGCGAGTGCTTCTGCAGCCACAGTAAGGAAAACTGCGCACAGACGTAACGTGACAAGTTAAATGTTCTAAATGTATCAAACATTAGGGGCAAACTCACACTAGGACTTCAGAATCGTGCCCAAGCCTGGATCGCCCCTAAAGCGCTGCACGCTTTCCCAGCGCGAGCGCTGAACCCAGCGTCTGACTCCGCATGTGGCCGATATCACTCATACGAACAAACTCCGCTTCAAAACACACCCACGCCCCTTCAACGAGGCGCCCGCAGCAGGACCCACACCTGTCCCACCACTCAGTAAACACTCCCACGCCGCTGGACTTCCTTCTCAGCTAAAGCGAGAGCTTTGTCTTGGTCTTGTCTCGAGCGCATTTGGACTCGGTCTTATCACGGACTCAAGGTCTGAATACTGAGTGTGATCATATTTCATTACGGCCGCTGCAATAAACTTGTACCGGTGTGCGTGACCACGCGGGACGTCCCTCTGCGGCCTGTGCACTGGAGCCCGCAGACACTGTGCGGCCCGTCAGCACAGACTCCGCAGCGCGCGGCTTGTCCGCAGCGCGCGGCTTGTCCACAGCGCGCACCCTTGTGTACCAACGTGCGTCACAGGGCAGATATCCCTACCTGTCCTTCCGCCTCACGTCAAATACGCCAATACTAATTTTCTGTCAGTGTCCGCACAGAGCAGAGCTACAGCACAGAGCAGGTGATATGTGGGCTGAAGTTTGCCTAAGAAAATGCCAAATAACTCTGTCACAATGTGCGTTTGGTTTGGTAAATGTGCAGAGGCAAAAAACCACTGTAAAACCAGTAAGAGAATGTAACTTAACCTAGGAATTTGAAAATACAGGTTTAAAAATCCTACCTATGTTTTTCACTTTGAAGCAGTTTTGTGTAAAGTGCCAGTGGAAGTTCTCTTAAAGAAGAGGTTCTCAAACTGTGGTGAGGGCCCAAAAAGGGCCACAGAGTGTTTCAGTGCAGTACAGTTTGTTTGGCTTATTTTAAGTCTAAATATTAATCAGATAAAATGAAGATATATTTATAAAAACACTGCGATCATGCAGGAAAAGTACAGTCATAATAATAATTCTTTTGTTTTTTGTATTAAATTAATTCAAATAAGTTGGTGTGCGCAAGTTCTGCACTGTAATAATCGTTCGAAACTAAAACCTATTTGTGCCCCCATTTTTTTTTCTGTGCTCCTAAAATTTTTAACTTAGGGGCACATGTGCTCCTGAAAAAAAAAGTTAGCGTAGAGCCCTGTTTGCGTCGCTGTTTGACTCTTGTTTTGTTGTAGTGAAAAGTCCCACACAGCGACATGGCGGCGTTTTGATTTACGGCTGCTGTAAAGCGCGTCAATGCCACAAAAACACGTGAAACTGGATCACATGACTGAATCCGATACTGTCCGATACTTATAAAAGAGCCGGATCGGGAGCCAATACCTGTACTGAATGTCTGATCGGGACATCCCTAGTGCAGAGCCTTTAGATGGCGCTGCAGTGTGGCTGTTACCTGCAGGATGTGGAGCCTGAGCCTCCAGCTGCTCGTCGTCCCGATCGTCCTGAAGAGACTCCTCCCCCAGAGACGCAGACACGTCCTCGCTGCTCAGCTGTCAATCAAAACAGTCCAACCACACAGCTGTCAGTCAAACCTTTTAATGCATCAATAACTTGCACTAATCCTGTGTAAAGTATTTCCATGGACAGGATGAAGATCAAGCATAACCCCGGGAGTAATTATGGATTTCCAAACCAGGGTCTGAACCGGGGTCTACACCAGAGTCTAAACCGGGGACTAAACCAGGGACTACACCAGGGTCTACAACAGGGTCTACAACAGGGTCTACACCAGGGTCTGAACCCGGGTCTAAACCCGGGTCTACACCAGGGTCTACACCAGGGTCTGAACCCGGGTCTACACCAGGGTCTACACCAGGGTCTGACCTCGAGGCTGGTCTTGGAGGCCTTGTGCATGTTCATGTCGCTGATGGTGTCCTGCAGGCTGGTGTGGAGTCTGCTCTGGGGGATGGGTTTGGCAATGGGGTTCACGTAGAACTGGGTCACCTCCGGGTCCTCCTCCGGGTGAGAGCTGGAGCCCGCCACCTCCCGAGACGCTTCCTCCTCTGCCGGGCTACACACACACAGAGACGCATCCTGGTTTAGAACTGGTTTAATTCTAGTTCTAGTTCAGAACTCCCATTTTAAACACATCCAGGAATAATATTAATAACTAACATAAATAAATACATAAATAATAACTAATACAATAATTCTACACACAAAAATTAGCAGGATTATCTGTTTTGCTTTTTTAAAAATAAAAAGACATGATATTTTCTATTTTACATTTGTTCCGTTGCAAAAATAAATGCAGTTTTAGCTCTCTGCGTCTCGGCCTGAGTCCAAGGCCGCGTCGAGGCCGAGTCTAGCCAGAGTCCAGCCAGAGTCCAGCCAGAGTCCAGTCAGAGTCCAGCCAGAGTCCAGCCAGAGTCTAGGCCGAGTCTAGGCCCAAGTCAGGCCCGAGTCTTAGGCCCGAGTCTAAGGCACGAGTCTAAGGCACGAGTCTAAGGCCCGAGTCTAAGGCCCGAGTCTAAGGCCCGAGTCTAAGGCCCGAGTCTAAGGCCCGAGTCTAAGGCACGAGTCTAAGGCACGAGTCTAAGGCACGAGTCTAAGGCACGAGTCTAAGGCACGAGTCTTAGGCCCGAGTCTAAGGCCCGAGTCTAAGGCCCGAGTCTAAGGCCCGAGTCTAAGGCCCGAGTCTAAGGCCCGAGTCTAAGGCCCGAGTCTAAGGCCCGAGTCTAAGGCCCGAGTCTAAGGCCCGAGTCTAAGGCCCGAGTCTAAGGCACGAGTCTAAGGCACGAGTCTAAGGCACGAGTCTTAGGCCCGAGTCTTAGGCCCGAGTCTAAGGCACGAGTCTTAGGCCCGAGTCTTAGGCCCGAGTCTAAGGCACGAGTCTTAGGCCCGAGTCTAAGGCACGAGTCTAAGGCACGAGTCTAAGGCACGAGTCTTAGGCATGAGGCTAAGCCTGAGTCTAAGCACGAGTCTAAGGCCCAAGTCTAAGCACGAGTCTAGGCCGAATGTAGGGTCCTTACCTGTGTCCGTTCTGGGGATACTCTGGAGGGGAGGCGAGGTCGTCCGTCTCTTTGGACAGGGGGCTGCTGTACTGAGAACTGTTCAGGTTTTTCAACACCAGCTTCTTTATGCTCTTCCTGAAAAGACGGACAATAAAATGTGGTGTTACCAGTACGATCCGGCAGTAAAGTGCAGCTGTAGATGTGTGGATGTGACTGAGGTGCAAATTTGTCTGACAAAAGGCTGAACAAACTGACCTAAAAGGATAATGACCTGCGTTTCAGAGCATGTTCGTACCTGGGGACGAAGGCTCCGTTGGACAGTGTGGGTTCGTCATCGTCCAGTCCGTCGAACAGCTGAGACTTGGAGGCTCCGGACGAGGACAGGGCTTTAGGGCGCACCCTGGTGGCCGGGCGCGGGGTCAGCTTATAGTGAGTGGGCGTCGTCAGGGCCTTCTGCGCTGTTGGGTTGGTTGGTTTCAGGCGCTAGAGGAAAATTTGGTAAAAGAAAACTTATGCACCAACTGTAAGATAAAATGAATAAATCTGAACTGAAAATAAAAGCAAAAAATCAGAGGCAAGATCCAGGGTACTAAGACTGAGCAATCTGGGAATCAGTGAGCAAAGCGCTAAACTCTGAGATGAGAAATTTGTTTGTAAATGATAAGTGCCCAATGAGCTCCTTCACATGTGTCACTAAAATAAACAAATCTGATTGGATTATCAAGTTTAATCAAGTTTGGTTCTGGCTCAAGATGCAGTGAAGGGAGTTGGGATCAGACTCATCCCTCTATATAAAAAAGTACACCTGATTTGTCTGTTATCTCTTATTAGTATTTTGCTTTAGGGACAAAATAGAGCAATAAAATCATGCACATCATGTAGAGTGGGTCAATATAAACATTTTAATGTCAGAATGACGAGCCTGACAGCAGCGGTTACAGAGGTGAAGGTTTTTCAATAGAAACAAACTCAAACCTACACAAAAACTATGTCAATCGTTTGTGCTGCAAAAAGTTTCATTTGTGTGATTCTGGATCTTAAGATATTTGGAGTTTTATTTTCAGCCGATGACGTCGTCCAGGCCCTCAGAATGTGAAACAGCCACAAAACAGCAGAAAATTATAGAAAACGTTTGTATTTCGTTTGTGCTGTGACAATTTATTTGTGTGAGTTTATTTCTAAAATTATTAATTATTATTTCTGTGGCAATTATAGGATGTCATTTCTGCTCATCTGACAGTGCCAAACTCTGCAAAAGTAGTGCCAATAAACGATCTCAGGCTGTGGAAAAGTCTGTATTATTTTATAAAATATGAATCCAAGGGAAATGACTAAAGACTGTTAAAGACTTTTCTGCAGCCTGAGATCGTTTAGCTTCAGTAGTTTTGTGGAGTTTTGGTAAAGTCGCTGCCATCAGCTGAACGGAAATGACATCATATAATTATCACAGAAATAATAATGAATCATTTTAGAAATAAACTCGCACAAATTAAATTGTCACAGCACAACATTTTCAATAATTTTGTGCCTGTTTTGAGGCTGTTTCACATTCTGAGGGGCTGGACGTCGTCATCGGCTGAAAATAAAACTGTAAATATCTTAAGAACCAGAATCGGACAAACAAAACTTTTTGCAGCACAAAGAAAGCACAAACGATTGACAGTTTTTGTGTAGGTTTGTGTTTGACGGGGCGACTTCACGCAGGTAATAGAAAGTGAACTGAAACTGAATTGAGACGATGGAGCCGAATCGCTCACGTCTTATTGGAACACGGCAGTGGGTTAGCCATGTCCATTTATTTACATATTATCCATCTTTTGTACACCAAACACTGCCCGTGCTCAGTGTCTGCGGCAGCTCACCTCCTCCTTCTTCTTGGGGTCGGACAGAGGGTTCCTGAACAGAGGAGAGTCTTCGTACGGAGAATAGGCCAGAACACTGAGCTGCTGCTGGAGCAAAGCCTGCTGAGCTGCCGATGCACTGGGGTCGGTGAGGGCTTAAACACAAGAGAGAACAGTTCTTTCATTTATAAAAACTTAACATATAAAAGTGTGTAGTTAAAGTCTTGAAATGTCATGTTAAATTACATCTGGACTAAACCCGTGGACTAAACCCGGCACCCTTACTCAAATGTGTCTCATGGTGCATAGTTACAGATAAAGGCTGTAGCTCCACGTACCCACAGGCTGCTGAGGCGCTCCGAAGCCCAGGCTGCTGGCTCCAGTGTTGAACCCGGTCGCTCCGAACTGTCCCATCGTTCCCAGAGTCGTGCCCAGTTTGTTCTGTGTGTTTCCGAAGAGCGATGGCTGTCCAGTCCCCACCGCTGATCAATGACATTACATTAGGCATCGCGTTTTAGCCTTTTCACACCTTTTTTTTTTTTAAACTTTTGCAAAGCTTTACAATGTTTTTGTAAATAAAATGACATAAGTTTACATTTTGGCCAACATCTAGACCAGGGGTATCCAAACTTTTGTCATCAAGGGTCACAAATCAAAACACAGATGAAGTGGAGGGCCATAGACTGGTGATCAGGACAGACAATAATTCATAGCTGTGCATTTATAAGCGGATGGAATGAGCCATAAGACCGTTATTCATGCTTAGATCGTCACACAATTTGGTATTTTTGCTTTACCGTGATAGATTTTCAAAAACGTGGTTAAAACGAACTGCTTAATGTAATACAGGCCAATTCATCTGGATGCCTGAGGACCAAGAAAAATTAGTCTGAGGGTCACATAGTTTGGTCATGTCTGATCTAGACTCTTGTTCGATTCCAAAACTCTGTGTGAAGTTTGCATGTTCTCCCTGTGTCTGTGTCTTTCTGGAGTAACCAGAAACCACCACAGAGATGCCAGATCTGAGCCAGGACCCAGGTCAGGAGCACCTTTGCTGTAGGATTTTTCACTTCATGTTTTAGGTTGTACAAACAGGCAGCACATTAAAAGATCCTAGATTTTGCAAAATCGACTCTAACGACCTTTAACCTGTTAACACCCGCCTAATTTGGTCTGTGCACAACGGTAACACATATCCAAGTGCCAAAGCTTATTAAAAGAAAATCTTAGACCCCACATGCTTGTGTGATACATCATTTTAAAGCTTAGACCTTCTAGTTTCTGGAGATATGCATATGAAGACTGTGAGTGCAGCTAACTTACAGTACAGACATTCAAAAATTGAAATTTTTTGCCTTGGAAAAAAATAAAAATAAATAAAGGCTGTAACTTGGGCAAACTTCATCCTAGGCATTGGTGGCTAAATACAGTCACTGCTGAACTTGTTGGCAACAACTGTGTAAAATTTCAGACCTCTAGGCCCAAGGGTTTGGTGCTGTGACCCTTTTTGTAAAAATATGTCAATTCGGCACAAGTGTCCAAATATGTACCAGATGTTCCAAACTGTAATAAGATGTAATGTATAATAAATACATCTTCTTCTGAACTTTAGGCATGTTTTCTTAAGATAAATAACTAAAACAAGCCAAAAAATTTCTCTCTATATGCCTCTGGTGCCTCCACCAGTGAGTGTGCGTAAGAGGAGGAGAGAGAGAGTCCCCATAAGCAGCGCGCACGGAGCCTATCACTACAGCACCTCTGCCCCACATGGGGCCCACCGCTGAAATCGTCTTTTCATAGGCTACTCAGATCTGTCAATCATTTCCTTAAAGAACCAATGACTGAAGAGCTTTTGCCGTGGAACTGTCCCTCGGTCATGTGCAATACGCTGCTAACTGGACGCGCTTCTTTTGTTCCCCAAGCTGTAGCGCGGCGCCCCGTAGCCGGACCTAAGCCTGGATACGCTTGTTTTGTAGCTAAGAGTGTGGAGAAAACAAACATACCCCACACTGCTAACAGGAGCTAAGCGTTTAGCTATGCTAAGGACCAAGAGCGAGAGTAGTAGAGAGATGCGTCGCTCATCCATTCAGACAAACTCAGACTTTCTGGATTATTTCTCCACATGGAATTATTTTATGAAAAAAACAACTGGATATTCTTTTTCTGTGGAAAAAAACTGAAACAGTTTCGGACCGACAGAACCGGCTCAAAGTTAAGAAATGTGCAAATATGTTTAGAATATTTTCGGGAATTATAGGTTATGGCTCTTTGGGCTCGCTGTGTGGCCTAAAATGAATGATATGGTTGTTTTACTGAGGAATTAAGCTTTCAAACGATATATATAGCATGTCAATATTGGAAAAATAAGTACGGTGAATATCTGGCTTGACTTTTTAATGTTGTGTAATCGCCCACCGGCGGGCGGGTGGGTTTTTATCTATTAACACTTCAAAAACATACTTTATCTGGAGTTATGTTTCATGTGAAACCCATCATTATTGGAGTTTGTGATGGAGCACCCATAGCTGCCCGTCGGTTTCCCCGACCGGCGCCTCTCTCTCGGCCCGAGAGGCTCGTTTCCCCTGGTTTTTCGGAGCCAAGCTCCGGTACAAACTGTTACCCACAGGACTTCTTATAAACTGTTTCCCCGCGGCCTGGACTCTGTTCCCCCCCAGTGCGTTCGAGGGTGCACACTTGGCGCCTACGGGTCCACAGACTCTTACCTTCCGCTGTCTCCGCGCCACTCTCTGGTTCAGGGGCCAAACCGGGGCGCTTCCTGGTCGTGCGATAAACAGCGCATAGTGGCGCGCAAAAGGGGCCACATGACCCCGGACTTTACCATTAGGGTTAATTTGTGGGTTTATTCTGTTTTCTTGAGTTTATTAAATAATGAAGTCATATCATATGGGGGGTTATTCAAGTATTTTCATTATTATGTTGAATTACAGATGTTTTATTATAATGGGCATTGATTTCAAACTTAAAACCCCACTGTGTTAATTGGTTAGCCCAAAGGGGAGGGGCTAAGGGGTACATAAGGGAGAGCTTTGCTCAATCTGGTGTCTGTCCTTGGCCTGACTATGTGGGTGCTGGCTGCTGTGAGCTCTACTGTAAATACTTCTTTTTGTTTTTGGACGTGTTTCACTGTAAATATTTGCACTTTGCACATTGGGCTGTGGTGCGAATAAAAGGAAAAATCAACTTAAGAAAAGTATCCGACTGTGCCATCATTTTTTCTTCTATTTTGTCCGAACGAACCTGTGTTATTATTATTATTATTATCTCAATGATTCTAATGAAAATGTGTGGAGTTCTTTTCTGTTTGAGAGAAGAACTCAGCCCAAATATGCAGCACAACTTAGGGTATGTTTTTGATGAGGAAAGTGCCTCCGCAAAGAGACAGCTGTAAACGTTGGCGGCAGCATACGGTCAGTATTATGATAAAGCCGTGGTACCTGCTCCAAAGCCGGTGCCCAATCCGGTGCCCAGGCCTCCAGTCGCAGGTTTGGTCCCAAAGAGACCTCCTCCAGCCGGGTTTGTGCCAAAGCCTAAGCACAAAATCACAGTTATCCTGAGACACGCCTAATGAAACCTGCGGAGAGGCGGAGTGCGCTGAAACTCACCAAACGTGGACGTGTTTGTCCCAGTGCCCAGGGTCAGAGCCGGTTTGTTCCCGAACAGACTGGTGCCGGTGCCAAATGACGGGGCGCTGGTTGTGGTGGTGCCAAAGCCCGCCGTCTTATTCCCAAACAGACTCGGCTGTGAAGGCAACGAGTTCAACAGTTTACATCAGATCACATGGTAAATACTAATACTGTATGTTAGAAAGCAAAGTGGGTACAGTGGGTACAGTTACCAGTACTTTAACGATCACAATTTGCTGTTATTAAAGCAATCAGTGGTGTGTTTGTACTGGCTTATTGACTCGTATTGAGGGTTTTTTTTTTCAGTAAAAGTACTTTGAGAACCTTTCGCCAAAAATATTCATTATGTCTTCTTAGTACTTTAACTTCTTAGCTTCTTTTTTAAGATAATGTAGTCAAGTGTATTTACCTTGTTGACATGTTTCAGCTGCGGGCTCAATACACATGACGTGACTACATTGTCTTAAAAAAGAACTTCAGAAGTTAAAACTTTCAGAATCTTTTCTGTCGGTTCCTACTCGGACCTGAGTTTCGGTACTCGGCCCTAAATGTGGGGCTAATTCACAGAGCTAATTTATGTGAAAGTTATTTTTATGAATTACACATTAGATATTTGTAAACACGTGTCACCATAATCATAAGATAGAAAAGTCATGTCAAAGATCTGGCTGGAGGAGCCAATCCTGTCAGTAAAACACTGGTTTGGTAGATTAAAAGCCTCTATTCATGTTCATGAAATTAATACAAAGAAACATTAAAAAAAATAAACTGAATATTTTTTCCCCCATATTGTGCATCTGTGTTACCTGCGTGTTACTTGTGCGCCTGTGTTACCAGCGTGTTACTTGTGCGCCCGTGTTACCTGTGTGTTACTTGTGCGCCTGTGTTACCTGCGTGTTACTTGTGCATCTGTGTTACCTGCGTGTTACTTGTGCATCTGTGTTACCTGCGTGTTACTTGTGCGCCTGTGTTACCAGCGTGTTACTTGTGCGCCCGTGTTACCTGCGTGCCCACGGCGCCGAAGCCCGTGTTGGTCCCGAAGAGGCCGGTGGTGGTGCCGAACCCGGAGGTGGTGCTGGTCTGAGTCGGACCAAAGAGACCTCCAGACTGAACGGGGGCCGTGTTCCCGAACAGGCCCTGAGCAGAGCAGACGAAGAGATCACATGTTTGAGTCATTTTACATGAGACACAGTCGGACTCTCTGGTTTTAGACTGAAAAAGACAACGTATTCTGCTTGTGTCTGCTCTGCTTTAGGGTTGTCATTTGGTCTTTAGCTGACCAAGAATTTATTTAGACGATTTCAGCCTTTGATTTCGATACTAAAGAATACCCGATGCAGATTTTGACCAAACCAAATGATCATTTTAAAAGTGTGACACAAAATGAGTAGTTTTTATAGTAGTTTTAGTATTGATTAGTATTTCATTTTCAATATATCTGACAATCCTCATCTAAATAAACTGATGATGAGTTTTTGGTCGACTAACAGCTCATTTATGCTCCACGTTCTAGATGTCTACGGATACGCATGGAGGCTTCTGTCTGTTATTCGGTCCCTCTCCTCAGAACATGTGGAATCTTAGTAACAAAGCTGAACATTGTACATGAGCTGAACGCTGGACACAGTAGTGAACACAGCTCAATAGTGAAGGCTCAAAAAAATGACTAGAACCAGCAGCTAAACAAATATATGTTTCTCGAGCCTAATTTTTCTTGACTCTTTTCCAACAGATGGGATCTAAAAATTGCTGTGGAAGCCTCCATGTTTATTTGTTGCTCATAATTTTTTTTTATTTCATAGTTTTGGTCAACTCAACGCCAACAGAACACAGCCTTGACATCAGAAACGTTTAGAACATACAGATCAGTTTATGTACAAAAGTGGAGCATAAATGAGCCTTAAAAGATCATTGACTAAATGGCTAATGCCCTGCAGCCCTGGTTCAGCCATGTCTATGCCTGGTGGAGCGGTGTTTGTGCCCAGTTAGTGCTCGGTCGGTCCCCGGTTGGTGCCCTTACCATGCTGGAGGTGTTGGTCTGGCCCATGGTGGCGGTGTTCCCGAAGGAGAAGCCGGTGCTCTGTGTGGTGGTGGGTTGACCGAAGGGTTTGAAGAGGCTGGCACTCGGCGCTGGCTGAGTCGGCGGCTGCCCAAACAGAGTCCCTGTGGTGGCACCAAATCCCCCTGTACCTGCACCAGAGGGCAAAGGTCACACACCAGATCTGCCACTGCCAGAGTTCATGCAGATCCACCTAGATGGATTTTTCTGAGCCAATGCCAATATCCGATGTTTGGCCTGCTGCTGTAGCAAATAACCAATATTTGCCGACACGGATTTATTTATTGCTTTTAAAATCCATAGAGAGGTTCATAAATTTATATTAAGTTGAAGTAACGGTCCAAAATTAACTCTTCACAGTTGTAAAAATCACACAACAAAATGTATTTAACTGGGATATAAAATAATTTGCCATACAAGTCTATTTCCATTTTCTATTTTGAAGTATCGAATAAAGTGTCAATATCAGAAAGAATCAGTATCATATCTGCAAATACAGATACTGGAATCGATACATCGCCAATCCCTAATGCAGTCAGTGGGCCAATGAGACATTTAGCAAAAACAAAACTAAATGTGTCAATCTCTGGATATTGTTGCAGACGGATAAATGAAGACGACCTCAGTGTTTGTATACACTCACTTGAAATTGAGCGACAAAAACTACTTTCTGGAAGCGGCATGTCACCTGCATGCTTCCTTCCACACAAAGTTAAAACCATACTTCGGAACATTCTCCATTAGGCTAAATGCGTTTTATGCCATACTGTGGAATATTATGGCCCGAGGAACAACATTTCCATGGAAACGAGCAGGAGGAGGCCCTCTCAAGGCCAAATAAGAGTCAGGTTTATGGGGAGTCCGCTCACAGAAAGGATAAATGTTTTTCATGTTTTTTTTTGCAAAAGAGCTACATATTGTGGCTTTAATGAACTCTGTCCATCTAGACAGAAAATATAACATGTAAGAACTTTTGTTTTGGTAACAGTCCTGCTCTAAATATGCAAGTGTGAATACAGTATTTAAATAGTCTTGGTCTAGTCCCTAGTCCCAGGTCTAATCTTAATGTTTAAACAGTTTCTGAACATTACAATAAACCAAGTTTGCGTACTGGTGCCAAAGGTGGCCTTGTTCTGCCCAAAGGAGAAGCTGGTGTTGGGGGCAGAGGCGCCGAAGAGCCCAGTGGAGGCACTGGAGGTGGCGGTGTTTGCCCCAAACAGTGAGCCGGCGGCTGGGGCCATGGGGTTGGACGGGCCCTTCCTCCCGGCCTGGTAGTCTTCCAGTCGCAGCTCCTAAAAGAACATACGGACATCAGAAACTCCAGGTCTATATTCTGTATTAGAGCTGAGCAGTGATGTTTAAGCAGGATTAATAAAAGCCATGCTGTATGCAAGACATATAAAAGAGCATCTTAAGGACATGATTTTTCAATGTATCCATCCAGCCATCCATCTTCTCCCGCTTAATCCAGCTGGGTCGGGGGAGAAGTTTACTGCCCAATCCTCATAGCACCTGACCCCCCTATGAACCCCTCTGCAGGTGGTGAGCCCACAGGAGGGTGGACAACATGGTCCTTGATGTTAGTTCATCGGGGTGCTGCATGTTTTGAGCTGATGGGGGAAACCGGAGTCCGGAAGAAACCCATCCAGACACGGGGACTCCCTTCAGGGACTTGTTCTGGTGTGAGCTTTGACTTACCTCCAGGGACTTGTTCTGGTGTGAGCTTTGACCCACCTCCAGGGACTTGTTCTGGTGTGAGCTTTGACCCACCTCCAGGGACTTGTTCTGGTTCCGGTGTGAGCTTTGACTTACCTCCAGGGACGTGTTCCGGTGTGAGCTTTGACCCACCTCCAGGGACTTGTTCAGGTGTGAGCTTTGACTTACCTCCAGGGACGTGTTCCGGTGTGAGCTTTGACCCACCTCCAGGCACTTGTTCTGGTGTGAGCTTTGACTTACCTCCAGGGACTTGTTCTCGTACTCCTTCATGGCGGTGATGCACTGGTGTTTGGTGTTGATGCTCGTGGTCACGCCCGCCTTCACCATGGTGTCACTGCCTGTCGGAGCCTGGAAAACGGTGTGTAAATGTGGGCTCTGATCTAAACGCTCCTGACTTTAGGTGAAGGTTAAGAGGATCACAGCCCTCCTCTGCCTCTACTGTAACAATACAGTTCTGGAACACAATATCAATATGATTTCTTCTGTTATGAACAGAGCAGAATCGGATCTTTATGGAGCAGTTTTCTCTCTGTATTTACTTGTTTAAAGTGTCTATGACAGATTAGAATTTTCGCTTTAGGTTATACAGTCAAGAGGCCAAATCACCCCTACTGTACACAGAGATTAAAATATAACAAAACCTTTATTTTGTTAAAATCATGTTTAAAGTTTCAGACAAATGTGTTTCTTGTATAAATTATGCTGAACTTGTGGATAGCTCTACTTTCTGTAATTTTCAACTTTTCTTTGACAAGTGCTTCTTGATTGGTGTAAAACTACTGTATAATTTATAGTTACAACAGGTAAATAAAGTCAGCACAAGAATATCATAAAAGCTGTCACTTTAACCATTTGCTGTGGGTTGGAGAGCATCAAGCCTGTATGTTTTGTATAGTGGATTTTATATGGAGCATTGTGGTTCTTTCGTACATTAAACTTGACGGTGGTCCCGGGCTGCTGCGCTGTGGCGCTGAACCCTGAGCCTCCGAACAGAGAGCTGGAGGGACCGAACGGGTTGGACGTGGTGTTAGTGGAACCAAACACACCTAAGACAAAAACAAGCAATGAATTTAAAAAAAAAACAATACACGAACATATTCTCCATTAGAGCTGTCAAAAGTATTAAAAATCAGACACTAATCAATATTAAAACTAATATTGAAACTAGATACTTATTTGAGCAGGAATCGGTAATAAAAAAAGTCACATTCACAGGAAAGAAATGAACTTTTCCTGAATAAAATACCAAATAAGAGCCGAGTTCCAATTAAACGCCGGGTGCAGGTGTTTACTTTCAGGGGATCCCCCAAATTTAAAACTTTTTTAACACTTTTTAAGCACTTAAATGGAAAATTCAGACCAACATCGCACCCATTAAGCAGGCAAAAAACACCAGACCCACTTCTAATAATGACCATTACTCACTACTTTAAATAACAAATAATATTTTTTATTATAAACTCTCGTTCAGAACACATTTAGTGTCGTATGTGTCGCTTGTAAAATGGCCAAAAAAATCATTCATAACATTCTAAAAAGACAAACTAAACTTTCACATTGTCTCACGTTGCACTGCAGTTCAGTTGAGTTTACAGAAAATAGGCTCATGAAATTTAAGACCTTTGTGGAAAAAAATAAGACTTGGACAACAGAATTTAAGACTTTCTAAGGCCTTAATTTAGGAACATGAAATTTAAGACTTTTTAAAGACTTTTAAGACCCTGCAGCGACCCTGATTTTGATAAATAACTGCCGGTCGTCTCTACGGAAACGAAACTTCAAACCACATGGCTCATTTGCATAAACTATAAGCGCTGAAAAAAACAGCTGTTTGTTGTAACATTTCAAATGAACTTGCTTACATCTGTATAGAAAGTCGCCTAAATTACAGTCATACTGGTTAAAAGAATTTGAGGACCACATTTTCCCAGTTTTGCTGAGCAAGATTTTTGTGAGGAAGGAATTAATGGCCTCAAATTGCCGCCTGGTCTGTTAAATGATTGAAACAAATAAACGGCCTGGCTCTTATTTGATATTTTACGGTATACTAAGGAATTGGCCTGATCCTCAGTACTGATTTTGATACGAAGATGGTAATAAAAACACTCTTAGAATAGGATTTTCAACATTAAATCGGTACTTCCTTGTGTATTCCCATGTGGTCTTATAACTGTGTAATCCCTCAGTGGTCCAGGTGCTTCCAGAGTCGTCCATGGGCGTATTCTAGTCTATCTGCTCTTGTTCTGATACAGCTCAAGATCATTCTAAAGCTTTTAGTATCAATACCCGTCTGATTTTCCAATACTCCTTTATAAATGTGTAAAAAAGCAGACTCACTGCCAAAGGTAGTGGGCTTATTGGCTCCGAATGCATTGTTGTTGGTCGAGAAGAGGCCCCCGGTGGTGCCTGTGTTGGTGTTGCCGAACAGGCTGGTGGAGGTGCCGGTGTTGGCCCCGAAGCCGAAGCCGGAGCTGGTGGAGGAGGTGGCGGGCTGGCTGAAGGTTGTGGAGCCGAACAGGCCTCCTGTAATAGTCCACAGTAGGGAAGGGCATTCGATTAGATTTTCTTAATCGATCGGGGAAAATTAACAATTGATTTTCGATTAATCATTAACATTTTATATTAAAATTATCATCACTATTATTACTATTACTAATCTGCATAAATAAACTCAAATTTTCAACATATAAACCATCACCACGATAGAACCACATCAGTGTGAGATTAGAATGTGTTTAATGCGGCTTTGGCACATTTGTTTACGTCTTACAGAAACAAAACTTAAAACCGCACGGCTCATTTGCATAAACAGTAAGTTTCAGCTTCTGTCGGACTAAAGGACACGATTCGGTGGAATATGAGTGTTCTTTCTGTGACGGAGGATGTGATGAGGCTGGTGAGTCTGTTCTGTGCGTATGTCGCATTGGAGATACTGCGTAAACATGCAAAACCGGGAAACTCAAAAAACCTGATCATACCCGGGACACTGATGTGCAGGTAAACACACTCTGAGGCATATAGTGATCTCCAAGGAGCCAGAGCCGAGGGACTGTGAGGCTCCAGTGTTTGTGTTTTTTTTTTTACCTTTATTTACCCAGGAAAGTCCCATTGAGATTACTAATCTCTTTTTCCTGCCATGCACACATCACTTTCATACTAGACAATGTGGGTGATGTGCCTTGTCTAAGGACACAATGACAGTTTTTTTTGCCACTGGCGCCCCACTGTGGCACCTGGAATTCCCAGTGTCTCCCATCCAAGTACTAACCAGGCCCGGCCCTGCTTAGCTTCTGAGATCTGACGGGATCAGGCTTTGACAAATTCTTAATGATCAATTATCGATTAGTCGACTAAACATGTCCATCCCTAGTCCACAGGTTTCCCATTAACACAGAACAGAAGAACCACAGAGATACCCCAGAGTCTGCAGGGCTCTCCGTGTAGGTGCCATACTAGGTCAACATCAAGTTTCTATGTGGATCTATTGAAACTTGGCAATAACATCACACTGGGGGGTTCTACATGTATCACTATTAGCGAAAGGTTCAGCAGTTAACATGGTGACACAATGCACACACTTTTAACGTTTTCAAAATTTATTTACAAACTGACACTTGACGGATGTAAAATTATAGTAGTAACAACAAATCAATCCACAAAACCAAGTTAGAAATACAAAATTATTGGTTTAATTGGTGAAAGTTTTTATTTATTGGTGAAAGTGCTTAATTGTTTTATTGTGCACTTTTCAATCCGATTCATGTTTCATTTACATTACAGAGAATTATGTGTTTACTTGGGTTTATTGTGTTTGAGGCAAAGCAGTTGTTATATTTAGGGAGCGACTGACGCACTGACCTGGCTTATTTTGCGTGGAGCCGAACAGCCCTCCGGTGTTTGTGGTTGCTCCAAATGCCGACGTTCCAAAGGCGCCGGTCGCCCCAAAGCCTGTGTCTGAAACAGAGAAACACCCGACAGCTTCAGGCAAGTACTGAGCCCAACCGTCTCCACATCTGGGCCAGTATTAGGACCAAACAATTTGGGGAAAATATTGAATTGGGATTTTTTTTTTGCGAGTAAATTTGCTATTTCAAGTTTTAATAATATGATTCTGTTCAGAGTTCATGACCAGGATAGTAAAAATAATAATAATGATAATAATAATAATAAAAAGTTGTCAAACTACAGGGTTAGATTTTGTTTGTGGAGGAAATTATGGTAGTTCACACACCGCACTCTTTGTGATTTGCTAATTGTTTCCATTTTAAGTGCAATGTCAATTAAACTGTGATTAATCTTGCAGCCCTCCAGGATCCCGCTCAGGAGTATCTCTAGATCCCAGCCAGAATCCCGAACACCACTGAGGCATTCCTCCACTGCAATATTTCCACACATGTTCAGTAACAGATTTAAGACTCACTTTGCTGTCCAAAGGTGGAGGAGGTGCCAAAGCCCCCGGTGGTGCCGCCTCCAAATGGAGTCCCAAATGACTTGTTGAACATCTTCCCTCCTGCACCTCCTAAAAACAGAAATGTCACATATAAAACGTGTTAAATAGAGCTGACAACCAGAGGTAGGTAGAACCAGGGCTCTACAGTGCGTCCATTTCACTCGCATTTGCGAGTAAATATTTCGTCGTGCGAACGAGGAAAATAAAACAGTCGCACCAGTGCGAGTGCTTCTGCAGCCACAGAAAGGAGAGCTGCGCACAGACGTAACGTGACAAGTTAAACATTCTAAATGTATCAAACATTAGGGGCGCACTCACACTAGGACTTTAGAATCGTGCCCAAGCCTAGATCGCCCCTAAAGCGCGGCACGTATGCCCAGCGCGAGCGCTGACCCCAGCGTACGAGCTCCGCGTGTGCGCTGATATCACTCGTATGAACAAACTCCGCTTCAAAACACACCCACGCCCAGCTTCAACGAGGAGCGCCCCGCAGCAGGACCCACACCTCTCCCACCACTCAGTAAACACCCCCACGCCGCTGGACTTCCTTCTCCGCTAAAGCGAGAGCTTTGTCTTGGTCTTGTCTCGGACTCGAGCGCATTTGGACTCGGTCTTATCACGGACTCAAGGTCTGAATACTGAATACATATTTCATTACGGCCGCTGCAATAAACTTGTACCGGTGTGCGTGACCACGCGGGACGTCTCTCTGCAGCCTGTGCACTGGAGCCCGCAGACAGTGTGCGGCCCGTCAGCACAGGCTCCGCAGCACGCGGCTTGTCCACAGCGCGCACCCTCGTGTACCAACGTGCGTCACAGGGCAGGTTAAGCATCCCACCTATCCTTCCGCCTCACGTCAAATACGCCAATACTAATTTTCTGTCCGTGTCCGCACAGAGCAGACCCACAGCACAGAGCAGGCGATATGTGGGCTGAAGTTTGCCTAAGAAAATGCCAAATAAATCTGTCACAATGTGCGTTTAGTTTGGTAAATGTGCAGAGGCAAAAAACCACTGTAAAACCACAAAGAGAATGTAACTTCACCTAGGAATTTGAAAATACAGGTTTAAAAATCTTACCTATGTTTTTCACTTTGAAACAGTTTTGTGTAAAGTGCCAGTGGAAGTTCTCTTAAAGAAGAGGTTCTTAAACTGTAGGTGAGGGTCCAAAAAGGGCCACAGAGTGTTCAAGTGCAGTACAGTTTGTTTGGCTTATTTTAAATCTAAATATTAATCAGATAAAATGAAGATATATTTATAAAAACCCTGCGATCATGCAGGAAAAGTACAGTCATAATTCTTTTGTTTTTTGTATTAAATTCATTCAAATAAGTTGGTGTGCGCAAGTTCTGCACTGTAATAATCGTTCGAAATGAAAACCTACTTGTGCCCCCATTTTTTTTTCTGTGCTCCTAAAATTTTTAACTTAGGGGCACATGTGCTCCTGAAAAAAAAAGTTCGCGTAGAGCCCTGGGTAGAACTACAGTGTGTAACTAGTTCTACTGCAGGTAGAACTCAGTTACATTTTTGGAGAAATTGTACTTTTCAGATTACTTTTCGTAACAGTATTCTTACTTGAGTAAAACTTTTGGTTACTCTTCCCACTGTAAGACAACAAGTGACAAAAGCTTCATGTCACTTAAATGTGAAATGATTTGAACATTTGTGTTTCTCACTCCTTCAGAAATGATTTAGTTTGCCTCATTTCATTGTCAGATCTTGGAAGTTTAATGTTTTGTCCTTTAAATTATGTTAACTTCAAACTATAAATCAGATGTTAAATCTCATCAGTTACTCTTTACATTGTTCTTACTTGAGTAATACTTTTCCCAAATCCACCAAGTAATGTCTTGGGCCACTACAATGAACTTCTACTTGATTGAGTAAAACATTTTGAAGAATTGTGAAGTTTCAACACCAAAACAAAGCAGCAGGACAATAGCCCAGGCAGGTCAAATCTACTCAATTTACATTTATATCGTTTTCATCTGTCCAAACCTCACCACAGACTACATGGACGGCCATTCATCAGCCCATCACCTCTGCTTCCACACCTACCCACACCCCCATGCAGGAACCCAGCCCAGTGTCTCTGTCACCTGCCCAGCTGGAGAACGTTCACCAAAATGTCTCCTGGACCAGAACAAGTCAACCCCCGAGTGGTGAGGACATGTGCAGCACAGCTCACTGGGATTATGAACTTTCTCTTCACCCCGAGTCTGAAGCTTGAAAGGTTCCTGGTGCTATGGAAGACCTCCTGTATTGTGCCAGTGCCCAAGAAACCTATTCCATTTGGACTCAATGACTTCAGACCAGTTGCTTTGACGTCTCATATCATGAAAGTGTTTGAGAGACTTGTTCTGGCTCTGCTACTTATTTAGAAGTTTATTACCATTTTTAATTTTGTTTACCTTGTGTTGTTATAATATATTGTGATGAGTGAGCTACTGTGTTCACGTAATTTCCCTTGTGGATCAATAAAGTCTGTCTAAAAGTCTAAGGCAATGTTGCTCTTGAGTACAATTTTGGCTACTCTACCCACCTCTGCTGACAAATCCCCAGCGATTAGGATTCACAACACTACCTCACATCAGTAATGTAAATATGCTTATGCATGGCTGAATTAAAATAAATTATCCAAAATATTAACGACTAACGGATAAACCTATGTCCTGTCAATCATCATATTGTTGCACATTTTCCTATGGCCTCTTGTATAAAGCTGAGATTTTATATTTTATTTTGACTTGTACATTTACATTTATATAATTATGTCTTGTTTAACACCAGTCTCTTGCTACCTTTTTTTGTACTTATTCAGAATTTATTATCACCATTTATATATACATCTTTTTTTACTCTGTGTTATTATATTATATTGTGATGTGTGAGCTATTGTGTCCAAGTAATTTCCCTTGTGGATCAATAAAGTTTGTCTAAGTCAAACTAAAACAGGCATCGTTGTCTGCTGCTTCACAACCACAGCAATGTCGCAGTTACATGAGTATGAAAACAGAGCCCGGGTTTAGTCAATTTTTTGTGTGTTTTGATAATTTTTTAAGCAGCCTTTCTGTATTTTACGTAAACAAATGACAATGTATGCCTCTCTTTACTGTTGGCAGGGATCAAATTGGTTAAAAATAGGGATGCCAGTGGCATTTCTTGTATAAAACTGGGACAAATCACTGGTTTTGTATAAATCTGCTGGAGCAGGGGACACAGCGCTCAAAACTGGGAATGTCCCGGGTAAATAAGGACGTCTGGTCACCCTACCCGGGTTATGTCTAGAGGTATTTTGGGGTAAAATCGAGACTAGAACGGTGTTGTTTACGGTAAAATGTGACCCCTCGCCACACGTGGGTCTCACCCAAACCAAACCTGACAGTCTCCCCGACAAAAACACCGGGTTTGGGCTGATTACACGGGTATGAGCGCCTCTGGTCTGAGTGTTTCGGTGCAAGAGCCGCAACTTGTTTGTCGAAATCTCTTTGAGGGGTTTACAAAAGTGAAAACATCCGTAACTGTTAGCATTAGCTTCACAAGGCAACCACAACAGCCCGGACACTAGTGTATTAAAACTGTCACCACAAACGTTTGACAACAGCCCACATGTCAATATTACATACAAGTAAAATTAAAGATATGTTTTTATATTCTCACCTAATTAAATACAAACAAACAAGTGAGTAAAGTTACTGAAGTTATAAGCGGCTTCTCTGCTAAGTTACCAAGTAGCACAGCGGCTAGCCCCAACCCGCCGCTCAGAAACTGGACTAAATGCGTTACATTTAACTTCTAAAACATGGCGTGCGCGTTTACCTGGTGTTACACGCTGCTCGGAGTTTCGCTGATTATCTGAGAATTTTTATTCGTGCCAAAGAAATGCGTTGCTGATAACGATTATCTTCAGACGCACACTAGCACGTTAGCTTTAGCCGCTTAGCTCATCGTCGCGGAGGGAAAGCTGACGGGCGCAAAGGGACGTACGTGGTCACGCTCTGTCAAACGTCATCACGCAAACCTCTGAGAGAGAGAGAGAAAAAAACATGTTTGAATTATTTTTATTCTGAATTTTAGTTCCTGAAATTTTAAGTGTACATTTTCAAAGTGTTTTAAAAAATGTCACCTTTAAAATATTCCGCACAAATATTTTCAAGCCCTCAAATTCAAAAGACAAAATTCCGAGCGTAAAATTCGAGGTGAAAAAAATTCGCAGGAAAGATCCAAAATCTTACATGCAGCCACTTCCATGGCCAAATAACAATACCACAAACTGAAGTATTCCACACATTGGAATAATTGGACCGTCTTCATTTTAATTAATTTGAATTAACAGGTTGTTTATTTTATGTTTTACAATTTTAATAAAAGTGACTGTTAGCATTGAGACAAATAAAATGGTTGCTAGGTCACAGTTATGAAATTCCTTAACGTAATGCAATGGATCCATGGTGTAATGTCATGATTTCCAAACTGGAAGTAAAATTTTAAACCTAAAAAAACTGGGAAAAGATTTTTTTTTTTTTTAGCAAAAATTCCAATCTGAAATTAGTATTCCAATTTAGGCACATTCATTTCAAAACAACAATAATATTTTGTATTCAGCAAGAGTAAAGGTTACTGTAAACTTCACCCAATACTTTAGAAATGATTATTTCGGGCCTCGAGAGTCAGTTATCAGAAAAATAAATGTGTTTATGCACAACCCCAGTCCCTGGAAAGGCTTGAGTTTTCATTTCAGTTTTGCAAAGTTTTAAAAGGCGAAACACATGACTTTATGAAAAACATGTCATGAATCAATAAAACTGTATTTAAACTGACACACATGGAAAGTGAGCATTACAAAACTATATGCTTTGTTCAGGTCTTAACTGTGTATCCATAGGAAGGGCATCTGTATGGGATCAATTCAGGGTCATAAAAACACACAGTTGTAATAAAGTTTTGCATCTGTGTAAGAGAAATTGTGTATGTGCAATTACATTTTGCACCTGTAGAAATATTTTGTACATGTGTGGGTGAAAAATGTGTACCCGTAGAAATATTGCGAGCATGTGCAAATAAATTTTGTACCTGTAGAACATTAGAAATATGTAGAAATATTTGGTGTGTGTGAGAAAAACAAAAGCGTATGTGTACAAATATTTTGTACACATGTCCCTGCTCAAAAGTTCACGCTTGTGAAACTGATCTACAGATGTATGGATTTTTGACCCGAATTTTACTGCCACCTTAGGAGAGCCAATCAAAACATTGCTTACTGCAAACCAATCAGTGCTTCCCGAGGACTTGGGAACCCACCCACATCCTTTAACGCGGCCTTGGTAAAGTTATGTTCCTGTTTGGTGCAGCAGAGATTGTGGGAGAGAGGTGAGCCGTGTCCTAGTCCTGAAGCCGCATAGGCTGTAGCCTTCGAACACACCTCCGCGGACCGCATGGCCGTGTCGAAATGGGAGAGGTCCAGCCCACGGAGCCGCGCCCGATGCCCAGCAACCGAGACATGCTGCTAATGCTAATGCTAACAACACGCACCTGCAGATTACGCACACAGATCATTAACAAAGATTACTTTGTCAAACTGTCACATTTTGAAAACAAGTTATTCTAATCATTCTAATCCACATTTTATGGCTAAAATATTGCTGTTTCTCCAATACATCTAAAATAGGCTAAATTACCTTAAAGTTTCAAAAACAGTGATGAGATATGCATTAAGTATTTTTAAATTGATAAGGAATTACATGTATACAGGGAATGCATTTAAGTCATTTTATAAACTCTCCTTTGAGAAAAAATGGTTTATTAAACAATCAAATAAACTTCTGGAAATACTTTATCATAATATGAATAGTCAAACATTAAACCCATCACACACACACACAATGCATAATAATAAATAAATAAATAAATAAATAAATAAATAAATAAATAAATAAATAAATAAATAAATAAATAAATAAAACATGTCAGTGTACTCCCATTGTGTAACTTTTTTTTTTTTTTTTTTACAGAAGCAGGTGCCAATCCAAAATGAACAAATTATCTTTGCCAAATATGATCAGATTGAATACTGCTTCACTGCAGTACAATAGTACATTCTTATAGTACATGTAATTATAGTTACTATTAAAAGACACATCAGATAACTGGGACATCTCACCATGAATCAAATGTCACAGTGAAAAACGTTCAGATAAACTTATTCTGAACCTAAACTGCATGGAGACATCACTATTAGGACACATTCAGGACAGCAGCAGACAGCGGTGCAGGAAGCCAGATGCACCCAGAGGCCTCACAGGTCTTCTGCAGGTTGTGACTCTGCAGGTTGTGACTCTGCAGAAGTCCTCAGTGACTCTGGACATGGACAGTGGAGACATCTTGTATCTTCTGAAGGAGGAAGAGCAGAATGAACCTTACATCTGATTGGTTCTGTTGGTTCAAAGTCCTGTCCTGCAGAGTGAAAACCTGTAATGACACATTAAGAAAACTACCAACTATTACAGGAAAATGAGGTCCACAGAGCAAAGTACATTCACATCCAAAGTGTGTTGTGTCCTCATCCAGGAAGCTGCAGATGAGAAAAGAAAATTAATATAAAACATTTCAAACAGTTTTCTCATTGTTATATTAAGTGTGACTGGCCTAACAGACACAGGTGTCAATATAATGTATTCCCAGAATGAAATGCATGTGTGGGAGGCTTATATTACGTGATTTACAAGTAAATATTATGATACTGCATGAAATAATGCGTGTTTTTACCTTACCTCCGAGCTCCCCCTGTCCGTGAAAACGTGGCGTTTCTTCCTCTTTAATCACTCCATGGTCTTTTCCCCTAACAGTAAAAAAATATTAGTGTTTGATGGAAATCTGTCCAAATATGAAAGTCTGAGCGGACTTGCTTAGCTGTAAATTACTAGCCAAACTTTTAGCTCAAAGCTCCAAAGTTCACGCAGTTAAAAACAAACTTTTTTGACAGTTTTGTGGGAGTTATGGCCGTATTTTAAGTTTACCGTTGTGTTAGTGATGATTTCTAATAGTTAAAAGTGTGTACTCATATGCCTGCTTTTTGCTCCGTGTTTTGCGCTCCGTGTTTTTGCTGTTTCCGAACATTACAGCTGCTGCGCGGTGCATGCTGGGATATTGGAGGCCTCGAAGGATACTCGGATGTAGCCTTTGTTCACGGCCCAATCTCCATGGAAACGAGGCCGGTTTTAAGGCTGCATTTGAAGGCTGCACGAAATAAAATTAAATGGGACAGGCCTTGGTTTACCGGAAGTGACATATGCAGCCTTAAAACCAGCCTCCGGAGGCTGCAGCCTTATGTCATCTGTCACAAACATCAAATTTAATCAAACTTCGTCTCCAAAACATAATTAACCACTTCCCTCATAAAGACAACAACATTCAACACATAACAAATCTATACATACTCTTCTGCAAATTTCACATACACAAATCCCAATTTTTTAATCACAAGCCCCATTATAATCTCTTACAAATGGAAGTCAACAACTATTTACAGTCTTTGCAAAACATCCACAATAAAAAATCCATTAGAACTATAAACATATTCAAACAGTTTAAAATCATCCCTTAATCCAGATTTTACCTTATCCTCTGCTTAACTATTGAACTGTTATTCTCTGTTTTTCTTTTTTTTCTTTTTTTTTTTCTTTTTACTGTATTTCAATATAAGTTGTAAAGCCTCAGAATCTTTTGTTATATTATGGAACCATTTTTAATGTTTTTATTTTCCTATTTGCATTCACTTGTACTGTCATTCAATGTCCTTAATAAAAAAAATAAGAAAAAAGAGGCTGCAGCCTTATGAATTGGGACACAGCTGTGGTGTTGAGAATGTCGCCTATTCGCATTGAAAGCAGGATGGAAGCAGACAATCCGGTGAGTGAGGTTCCGTTAAAGCACGGAATCGTCCAGTATTTTGGCAGTTAAATGATGCATCCAGCACAGGAAACAGGACGCGATTTCTTCTGTATTGTCTGAAATTACTTCATGTCTGTCACACATGTCTATAGTACAGAAACTAGGCTACCTGATTTCATAGCGTCCTGAATCCCTCCCGCGTGTGTGCATGCACCTGTAAAGTAAATGTTTGAAAAGTAGTAGCCTATATACTTGTCTATATATCTATATCAACTATTGTTAGACACTCCCCACGCTGTTCAAAACATGATTGGTCAGCTAGCCTTGCTGTTACCGTTAGCAAAGTTGGTGAAAATGAAATGGATGCTGTGACTTTCAACACAGCACAGCTGTCCGTGAATATTCTCATTCATCCAGGTCATCTCAGTCAAGGAGATTAGTTGTAGGTAATGGGCTTTTTGGAGCTAGATCAAGAAGTCCAGGCTACAACTAAACTCCTTGGCCGAAGCATATAGGTCTTTGCTGGTTTGCATATACATTTTGGGGTGTAAATTATAGTGTTGTAGGACTCGAGTCCAGACCTGGAGATGACCTGGATGAATGAGAATATTCACGGACAGCTGTGCTGTGTTGAAAGCCACAGCATCCATTTCATTTTCACCAACTTTGCTAACGGTAACAGCAAGGCTAGCTGACCAATCATGTTTTGAACAGTGTGGGGAGTGTCTAACAATAGTTGATATAGATATATAGACAAGTATATAGGCTACTACTTTTCAAACATTTACTTTACAGGTGCATGCACACACGCGGGAGGGATTCAGGACGCTATGAAATCAGGTAGCCTAGTTTCTGTACTATAGACATGTGTGACAGACATGAAGTCATTTCAGACAATACAGAAGAAATCGCGTCCTGTTTCCTGTGCTGGATGCATCATCTAACTGCCAAAATACTGGACGATTCCGTGCTTTAACGGAACCTCACTCACCGGATTGTCTGCTTCCATCCTGCTTTCAATGCGAATAGGCTACTTCTCAACACCTCTCCCACGATCTCTGCTGCACCAAACAGAAACATAACTTTACCAAGGCCGCGTTAAAGGATGTGGGTGGGTTCCCAAGTCCTCGGGAAGCACTGATTGGTTTGCAGTAAGCAATGTTTTGATTGGCTCTCCCAAGGTGGCAGTAAAATTCGGGTCAAAAATCCATACATCTGTAGATCAGTTTTGCAAGCGTGAACTTTTGAGTCGCGAGCAGGGACATGTGTACAAAATATTTGTACACATACGCTTTTGTTTTTCTCACATGCACCAAATATTTCTACAGTTACAAAATTCCCTCCACACGTACAAAATGTGTTCTACAGGTACAAAATTTATTTGCACATGCTCGCAATATTTCTACGGGTACACATTTTTCACCCACACATGTACAAAATATTTCTACAGGTACAAAATGTAATTGCACATACACAATTTCTCTTACACAGATGCAAAACTTTATTACAACTGTGCGTTTTTATGACCCTGAATTGATCCCATACCTCTGACGCAGAACTATTCCAGACCACATTTCCATCCAACGCCGGACACAAACTCACCTCATCTCTTCTGCAAACACTGAAACTCAGGAAGTGCACATTTCTGTTTATTCAGTTATTGTGAAGTTACAGCTTTGTGACAAGAGTATGGAGTGAATGAATAATGCTCTGTAAAGTGTCTTTGAGTGTCCAAAAAATCACTATATAAAACTGTTGCATTATTATTATGATTATTATAAGATTATGTCATTATTAGAGATAAAAAAGAGACATCCATTTTTTCTTATTAAGCTTTACCAAATATACATAATAATTTTACATTTTGCTCATTGCAAAGTGCAATATTTATCAATGAGTCCATTAAATCCTGCTGAAAAGTGCCTATGTGACATTTTTAAACCCTACATGTAAGACCTCTGTAAGTGTGTGACTTACGTGGGCGGGAAAGGGGGGTAGGTGAAAAAGGAGTGCTTTTGATGAGGTATCCATCCATTTTCTTCCGCTTATCTGGGCCGGGACACGGGGAGCAGGGACTCCTAGACTTCTTCCAGCTCCTTCAGGGGGACCCCAAGGTGTTCCCAGGCCAGCCGATGAGGTAACTACATTATAATACGGCAGAAAGCTCCAAAATGTCTATTGTGCATAATACCCCCTCTTCAAGGTTAGGATCAGGATGCAAGTAGAGGACGTACTGTAAAATCTTTTAAATTTGAGAAGACATACCTGTGGAATTAGGCTAGTACTCTTTCTTTTCAGAGTACTTTTCCACCTGCATAATTTTACTACTACTTGAGTAAGATTTTTACTGACAGTACTTGCACTTATTCATTAAAAGCTCATATGATGGTATTTAGTATTTCCTGATCTATGTTATAATGTATTTTCCTCATCAAAAACAGACCTGGAGTTGTGTTTTGTTTCATTTACACATGTTTAACACACAAATGCTGCAGATTTAAGCTGCGTTCTCTAAAACTGAGACCACATGGTGATGTCATGTGGTAATACAGGAAGTGCTCCTCTTTGTTTTTAACTCCACACACCTTCACTAGAATCATTTGGATCATTTCAGCCCTGGAATTTCCAATTTCTGTTGAACTAAAGCTAAAAGGAGCTGTTAACTTGAAAACCAGCTGATATGACATCATAAAGTGGAACAGAGCATTTTGAGCTTTGGGGATGTCGAGAGACTAATAAAGAGTTACTCACTGTGTGAATGAAACAAAACACAATTCCAGGTGTTTTTGATGAAGTAGCAACATTCTAACACTCATTAAAACTCACAAGGGTCAATTTTGAGTAATACAGGACTTTTAAACTTTGGCCGTCATGTGCAGTTTGACAGGGCCGAGCCTGACACAGACACAGCAGCAGAGGCGTGACAGGAGCAGCGGGCGCAGTTTTGGGTCTCGCAGTCCGTATGTCAGAGCAGAGACGCCACGCGGGGTCAAGATGATCAGTATATAAATCACCACAAAGAACTTCCCCACCAAGTGTTGATGCTCCAACCTCTGTACGGTCGTGAAGACCGTCATGTTCAGTGTCGAAACCAGATTCAGAAACAACTGAAACATGTGCAAGAGCAGAGTCTTCTTAGCTTTATCTGCAGATTCCTTCTGTGAGGAGGCGGCACGAGCGACCACCATCACAGCCACAAAGGAAGAGGAGATGATTAGGCTGCACAACAGGAACAGGATGTAAGTGGAGACATCGGAATACATTTTGGATCTGGGGTTGAGCATCATTCCGACATTACTGCAGTAGCTGGGCATCAGTAGAGTTGGTAAGTCGCGGAACGGGAACTCGAGAAGGAGAACGACCCGGGTTAGGATGTCTGCAAAGCTAAAAGTCCAGACTAAGAAGATGCAAATGAAGGTGTTCCTCAGTGTGACAACAGCGGGATGTCTAAACGGAAAACACACGGCGATGCAGCGCTCTAACGACATGAATATTAACGTGTACGGAGAAATCTGGCTGGTCAGGAAGGAGACCATGCCCAAACAGCCGCACAGAGTGTACGAGATCCGGATCTGAAAGGAAGCGAGGAGATACAGAATCTGGGCCTGAGCAATGAGTATTGTGTCACCGAACACCAGGTTGAAGAGCAGGACGTAGCGCGGGCACTGGGAAAACGTGGGTTTACTGCGCAGAACGAAGAGGATGGTGCCGTTGATGGTGAAATACAAGCAGCAGGGGACGGAGGTGGCACACAGGAAGAAGACCTTGGCTCCGATCAGGTTTTCAGATGACGAGTTGCTTTTGAAGGCAGCTTCCATCGTCTACACCTGAAACACAAGTTTACAGATTCAGCACAACCAGTTACTAAAGTGCTATGAAGGAACACTTAAAGGCACTGCACCTGATTTTTATGGGAGTGTATCTATGTTCCCACAGCTCTGGTTTTCTCACATACTTTAATACCTTTAATCTTTAATACCTTTAATCCTTAATCTACCTTTAATCTTTAGTTCAGTAGAGATTAGCAGTTCCAGGTCTCCAATCATCCAAATAAATATAGTGAAGGCGTATTGAGTTTAAAAACACAGTGGTGCACTTCCTGTATTACCACATGGCATCATAAGGCCATCATAAGAACTCCAGATCTATTTTTGATGAGGAAACAACGTTATAACAGAAAAATGTACTCCTGTGATCTGTTAGCTGTGTTAAAATGCAGTTATCTCATCAAAAACATGCCCAGAGCTGTGGTTTGTTTCATGTTTAGCACCTAAACCAGGGAAATTCAGGCTGTGTTTTTCTCTCATACCGAAAACACATTTCATGTGACAATAATACAGTAAAGTCCATGCACCTTCATTAGAATAATATAGCTCATTTCAGCCCTGGAACTACCACTACATGACATCACAAGGTGGAACATGTGTGAATGAAACAAAACACAATGGGTGTGGATCATAATTTACACAATAACATACAGTGAAATTTGTACACAGGCTTGGTAACCCGTAAAATAAGGAATAGCATTATTTGTTCACAGTGTAAAATACTGAGCTTGAACAGGTAAACCTTAGATAATGTGGCACACTCACAGTATGAGTATCTAAAAGATCATGTGTTACAGACAGGCACACACGCCCATAGAAAGGCGTATGCATGCCGTAGCGCGCCTCTGTGTGGAGAATAAGCAATAATAAGCAATCACACCAACAGTGACAATTAAAAGAAAAACTGTAATTGTTCCACGTGTGAACAACAGGGTGAAAGGTTGACAGCTGTAAATAAGAAACTGTATTGGGGCTATGTATGTTTCTATCTAATGAATAAATGCTATGTAAACACTGACAAACCTTTCTCACTGATGTGTTAAAATGGTATAATAGGCTGAATGTGATAACAGCACAACCCCTGGTTTTATCCAGTTCTCTTCTGCACACAGGACTGTAGAGTTCACGCATAAAAACCTATTTTATTTGCAACATTCCCTCCAAAAAATAGTGACCGTGTCAACTACAAACCTGAGTTACAGTATACATACTCCACGTACAATCTATGACTAAACAGAGAATTAACACAAAACTAAACCAGGACTAGAACAGGACCAAACCAAGAATACATCAGGTCTACATTGGGCACCAGGTCTAAACCAGGACCAAACGTAAACACAAATGTGTTTTTATGTAGTAGAAACACCAAATACTAGTATAAAGGTTCAAATCAGGTAACTCTTTAATAAATCTCTGATGTAGTTTTCAGTGTGTAACAGGTGTGTATTACTGCTGCTCCCATTCATATGGGAGCAGCAGTAATATAATAACTGACAAAAGTTTTCACAATTATACACGTTAAACAAAGGCTTTGTTGTTTTAAAATTAACACAAAATTGTTTGCATTGTATTAGACATGGAGTAGTGGATAGTAACTATCTAGGAACAAAATGAAAATATAGGATTTAGATGGTAATAACTGAGTTAAAGACGATAATATGAAACCAACATGTTTAACTAAATCATCACAAACGATGACACACAAACACAAACAATGATACAGAGTCACAATCATAGTAAAACCTGCTCAACTGGGAAAGGCACAAAAAATCTAAAACAGATCAAAATCAGGACTAAATCATGTCTAAACCATGTCAGGACTAAACTTGTCTAAACTGGTTATGAATCAGGACAGAACAAAAAATAAGTGTATTCAGGACTAAATCAACCAAACTATGAGACCAAATCTAAACCAGGTCTGTGGCTGCATAGACTTGGTTTAGATCATGTGCATATACAGCATCATAATAGAGAATATAGGTAAAAACCAGCACTAGACCAGGACCAAACTAACTCACCTTAGGATTAAACCAGGGCTGGACCAGGACCAAACCAGGACTAAAACCCTCCTGTGCTCCCACAATGCACTGCTTTAAATCAGAGGTGTCACGTGACCTTAGGCAAAAGAGTGGGGTACAAATTAAAATGTTAACATGATCTGAAATCCATGGGATTTTTTAGTTTTTTGTTAAAAGGTAGTTTAAAGTTTAGATTTCACCAATGTTTTCTAACGTCAAATGCCAAAGTCAGGGATAATTTCCTAACGGGATTTGGTGTGTCCAATGTGTCCAAGGCAAATGTGAAATACTTTTTAAAGAAAGTGGCAAAAATGTACATTTCTGTTTGCTGGCCTCTCTCTCATCAGAGCTTTAAGTGTTGCTCCTAAGTGAAGCTGCCATTTGGTAATATCACTCATACATTTGGTAATGTCGCTCATACTCACAAACAGGCACCCGCACACTGTGTGTATGGGCCAGGGTATGAGTGCTGCACTAAGGCCTATTAGAAATGTGTTATGACTAGTGCTGTCAAGCGATTCATTATTTAATTCAGATTAATCACACTTTAGAATTGTGATTAATCACAATTAATCGCAGTTATTTATTCTTCAAAAACAAAAAGAAATTTTGACAAAAATGCAATTTATTGCTGCTCGGCTTGTTGTTGTACAAGTAGCATTGTTAATGCTGCTGAATCAAACCCGTGTTTTGCTTTAAGTTGGTGTTTTAAACTTGTGCTTCTGTGGAAAGAGAGTTAATCGCTGCAAAACTACCTTAGTTTATCTAAAGTTCTGTTGGGCAGTTTTTTGCAGAGAAATTTGCCTCTGAGCACCAGTCACGATCTCATCTGTCATCTTCACACATATGGACCTGATCACTGACCTAATAACCTGCGCCGCCTTTCAGGACCATCCGCACTTTCCATAGAGGAGCGTTCAGAATAAACTGTGATTAATCTGCATTAAAAAAACATTAGTGCGATATTTTTTTGTGATTAATCGCATGTGTTAACGCGTTAATGTTGACAGCCCTAATTATTACAGTTTTGCTAATGTACATAATTAGGCCTTCTGATGTATGAATGTTATTATATCTATGTTCTGTGCCAGTTTCACTCATACTCATACAGTTTATACTCATACCCTGCTATTTGTACTCTGAGTTGTATTTGAAGTGACCTATGTATATTTTAGATCAATATTGAGCCATTTAAAATGTGTACATTACAACATAATGATCCATGACTGTCATAGATTATAGCTATATTGCAAACACAAGCAGACAATGCCTTCTTTTAGGGGTCATGGTTTTGCAACTTTAATTTTGTATGATGCAATGAGCATAAAGTGTGGAGCCGAAAGTTTAAAGTTTAGTTGTTGAAAAGTTAAGTTGATTTGTCCCACAGCCCAGGGCGACACTGCTCTGTGGGAGTGTCTGGAGGTTTTGTACCTGGAGAGTCTGTGTCTGGGGTTTATGGAGCTTTAATATTTGATGAGGTGCAACTCTGTACATTTTAAATGAAGTGAAACCAGTGTTTAGGGACCAGACTGAAGCACAAACACATCAGACAAACTTAAACTTTCTCAAACAATAAACTTTAATGTTGTAACAGCATTGAGCTCCAGCAAACTCAATGTGGGCCCACATTTTTGGAACCAGGATGTGTCGTCAGTTGAAAACTATTTTTAAACCACAAGATATTTCAGACCTCTGAATTTAGATTGAGTTCAAGAAGAGGAAAACGAGGCAAAAGAGCAAATTGTCAATTATTATATATTTTCTATTCTAACTGCTTTGTATTGAGCTGCCCTTACTTGCTCTTTTCAGTGCTGCCCACTCTCTCCTCTGTTTTTGGCCTCTGGCAGAAGAAATACTGACCGAGGAAGAAAATGAATAGGCCAAAAGCACTTTTTATTGACTGACAGTGATTTGTCAATGGGAACAGTTACAGGGCCCAGTTCTAGGTCACTGTCAACTTATGGCTTCATAATTTAATTAAATAAAGGTTTGAACATGGAATACAAAAAATACAACACGTTTTAAACACTTGATCATTTTACAGTTATAGATTTGATTCCTTCATTTGAAAAAAGGCTGTGAAAGTGTCAGGATATAGACTGTGCTCTTTGTGTCAGCCCTAAGCCTCTGTTTATGTGTGAGGAGAATCTTAGTTTCTAAATAAAAGCATGTGTGTAGACTAAACTTTACCATTCTCTCTGAATGTGGGACAGCGCTTGTGTGTGGCTGGACTTTGGGGTGTACACAGGGTCAAGTGTTTTGCCCAAGAACACAACAGCTGCATACAGCCACTGCCTGAATGAGCATTTGAACTCTGGTCCTGCAGGTACAGTGTGATCTACATGTTTCTGCTTCTCAGGGCCAAACCCGTCACCAGGATCCCTCCTGCCCAGAACCACAGCCCACAGCTCAGGTGGGTCCTCAGCACTGGCCTGAGGGTGGGGCCACGGAGGCTGTATGTCAGGGCACTGAGACAGTGTGGCATCAGGACCCCACACACATACACCACCAGGAACAGCCCGCTCAGTATACCACAGCACATCGCCACCCCAGACACTTCCTCCAGTTCCTCCTGGGGGGACCCCAAGGTGTTTCCAGGCCAGCCGAGAGACATAGTCCCTCCAGTGTGTCCTGGGTCTTCCCCAAGGGCTTTTTCCAGTGGGACGTCCCCAGGACACCTCCAGAGGGAGGCGTCCAGGAGGCATCAGAAAAGATGCCCAAGCCTCAGCTGCTCCTCTTGACCACAGGTGAGGGGAGGAACGTAGACTGAGGTAAATCGAAAGCTTTGCCTTTGGGCACAGCTCCCTCTTCACCACAACAGTCCGATGCAGCGACCGCATCACTGCCGACGCTGCACCGATCCACCTGTCAATCTCACGCTCCATCCTCCCCTCACTGTGAGCAAGACCCCGAGATACTTGAACTCCTTCACTTGAGGCAGGGACTCCCCACCCACCCGGAGAGGGCAATCCGCCTTTTTCCAGTCAAGAACCATGGCCTCAGATTGGGAACAGCTGATTCTCATCCCAGCTGCTTCACACTCAGCTGCAAACCGCCCCAGTGCAGGTCCTGTGGTCCCCGAACTGGCCTCCCTTCGGCTCCTGGCTGTGCCGAGAAACTCTGAGTGTAAAGTGAACCGGTGACAAAGGGCAGCCCTGGCGGAGTCCAACATGCACCGGGAACAGATCTGACTTACTGCCGGCAATGCGAACACAGCTCCAGGGACCGGACAGTCCTTAGCAAGGGGCCACAGACCCCATACTTGAGTGTGAAGTAAAATGTACAAATTATTAATGTTTGCCTATCATTCATAATGTGTGCTGGATATTTTATTTGGCATTAATAAAAACATTTTAAGCAGCCTAAATTTGCAGCATGTGGTCTGATCTTTTAGACAATTTCTTTCCACTTCTCCGTGTTTGATGGAGCTTCAAAGACAAGGCAGAACAGAGCAGCTCTAGTGAATCTCACAGTGCTTCAGAAGTAAGTTCTTCTTTAAAGAGAGGTACATTTACCGGCAAAAAATCAAGATATGAATGTCCCCACCCTGGGGGTTTTGTGGGCGGGAGCAGGACAAAATATCGCAGATGCGGGCGGGAGCGAGTATGAAAATTACAAGTCTTTACTGAGGGGGGCAGGACAGCACAATGCTGAAAATCTGTCCCGCACATGCCTCTTCTTCCCACTTCGTTGGAACACAGCAGCTAGTGCGTTAGCTATGTCCATTTATATACACAGTCTATGAGAGTCAGAGAGGGTGACTCAAAAGTGAATTATTTCATTTGTTTCTCATTGTTGCATAGAGTTTGCATGTTCTTTTTAAGTTCTGTTACATCATTGAAGTTTATTGTTTGCGAAAGTTTGCCTGATGTGTTTGTGCTTCAGTCTGTTCCCTAAACACTTGTTTTGCTTCATCTAAAATGAGTTTCACCTCATCAAATATTAAAGCTACATAAACCCCAGACACAGACTCTCCAGGTACAAAACCTCCAGACACTCCCACAGAGCAGTGTCACCCTGGGCTGTGGGACAAATCAATGTAACTTTTCAAAAACTAAACTTAAATCTTTGGGTGCAACACTTGGTTATTCTCTGAGTCATTCCAACAAATTAAATGAAATCAAAGTTGCTTTTGCCAAACTACTTTATATAGACAGAGCCTTAGTGAGAGTACTGGTAACTGGTAACTTTTATGGATAAGTTTAGAGTGTTGCAGGTTTAAGATTAGGACCTGCAGCATCTGGACTCCCCGGGAACCTACGCCAGAATCTTGTTTGTGGGCTTCAGCTCTGCCTTCATCATCATCCACCCAGACCTCCTCCAAGGCAAGCTGTCCCAGATGAACGTGCCTGATCCTCTCTGCAGGTGGATCACTGACTTCCTGATGGACAGGAAGCAGCTCGTGAGGCTGGAGAAGAATTCTTGGACTCCCGGACCATCGGCACCGGCTCTCCCCAAGGCTGTGTTCTTTCTCCTCTGCTCTTCTCCCTGTACACCAACTGCTGCACCTCCTCCCACCAGTCTGTCAAGCTCATCAAGTTTGCAGACGACACCACGGTCATTGGACTCATCTCGGACAGGGATGAGTCTGCATACAGAACGGAGGTTGATCGTCTGGTGTCCTGGTGCAGCCAGAACAACCTGGTGCTTAACACCCAGAAGACATTGGAGATCATTGTGGACTTTAGGAAACACACAGCCCCACTCCCCTCCATCATCCTGACCGACACCCCCATCACCACTGTGGACTCATTCCTGGGGACCACCATCCCCCAGGACCTCAAATGGGAGCCCACCATCACCTCCGTCATAAAGAAGGCCCAGCAGAGGCATTACTTCCTGAGGCAGCTGAAGAGATTCAACCTGCCAGCACGGCAGTTCTACACTGCCATCATCGAGTCAATCCTCACCTCCTCCATCACCGTGTGGTGCTGGAGCCTCCATCAGGGACAAACAGAGACTGCAGCATGTTGTGCTCTGCTCAGAAGATGATTGGTTGCAGCCTCCATCTCTTCAGGACCTGCACACTTCCAGGACCATAGACGGACCGTCATATGAGTGGACTAAGCTACCCCGTTACCTGCCGCGTCCCAAATAGGAAATGCTCCAGGAGGCTCTTCCGGCTCCTTCTCTCTTATCGCCCCTCTCTCTGTAACTGCTGCACTGAGCCTCGTCATTCTGGTCTTAAATTGTTTGTATGAACCCACGACAAAGGATCCTGAATTTTTCATTTCTCTGTCTTGTTCCTAAATCAAGATATGAACATAAATAATGGACCAATCAGATGCCTTCATTCCCCGAGGTCCCTCCTCCTAGCGTTAGCAACAGGTTTGATTGACAGCTAGCGTGTTTCGCTGCTAAGTAAGTTCCCTTCCCGCTTTCCTGCCCCGATTGACTATTTCTGAAATAAAATGACAAAATATCTCAAACAATTACAACAGCTAATGTTACTAGAAACTTAACTAGCATAATTTAACTAGCATAAAGTAAAGTGAATTTTGTTAAATTGCGACTATTGTTGTTTGTACGTAACAGAACATACAACATAAATCAATTACTTAAACTTACTATTTAAAGTTTGACAATAAAAGATAAAAGTTTCCTTATTATTCTCAAGAATCACTGAAATACAGCGGTCCATGCAGAATGGTGCATCCACAGACCGTATATATGATTGCATATATGAAATATGGAGTCTGGCTACAAATTCGCTCCTATAACCGTTAGCATCGTGAGCCTCATTTGAACACTATGGGTGATGTCACACTCACTTAATCCACTCATATATACAGTCTATGTCCAGGACACGGACACATGCAGGTCAAATTGCATCTGACACTTCTCACCCTGGACACAGACTTTTTGACCTGCTCCCCTCAGGCAGGAGGCTACGGCCCATTCGGACCAGAACCTCTCGCCATAAAAACAGTTTCTTCCCCTCTGCTGTTGGACTCATGAACAAAAACACTCAGACTGTTCCCACCCCCCACTCTGTTTCAGTCACATGACACTGTGCTGTATTTTTGCACCTCTGTTTGCACTGATCATTACCTGCACTGTTATATTCTTATATTCTTGTAAATGTGTAATTTTTTGTATTATATTATAGTTTATTGTTTTCTACTTTATTTTATTTCTTGCATGTTTAGTGTTTGTCTATGTTCCGCTCCAAGTACCACAGCAATTTCCTAATGTTGTGAACCTGTTCACTTATATGGCAATAAAACCTTTCTGATTCTGATTCGTCTCTCACAATTACTAAACTGCAGAAGCCAGATCAACAATTATTTTTCAGAGAGAGGTTCTCTGAAAGGGTCTTGATGCTGCTGACTCGTTCTCTGGGGGAGGTGGTGCTGCTGACTCATTCTCTGGAGGATTGGGAGGTGATGGTGCTGCTGAAACATTCTCTGGGGGTACTGTTGGTGGTGCTGACACGTTGGCTGGTTCTGTATTTGGCGCATCAGGAATGCTTCTCTCATTCCTCTTTTCTCTCACTGCCTGCACAGGACTCACTCCACTAACTCCACCTCTGCTTAGGTGTGGACCATTTCCCTCAAACAGGTCCTTTCGTTTCCAGAAAAGATCAAAGTTCTCAATGTAGTGCAAACCTCTGAGCGCACACGTGTTCAGCAGCCACGTGTTCAGCTGAAGCAGTTGGGTAAATTTGTTCCTCCTCCTTAGGTCTATGTTAGGAAGAGGTCCACTGATAAATGTTTTAATTTCCACTTTGTTAAGATCCTCGAATAATTTAGTGAAATCCCTTTTCAAGACTTCCATTCTGATGTCCACCACACCCATGTGCACAATCAGCTGTTTAACACCTTGGTGTGTTGACAAAAGCTTTGGCAGGAGTTTTGTAATCTCAGAAACAGTGTAATTTGGGGTAGCAGCATGTTAGGAGTCCTCTGTGGCTCACACCACTGATAGCCCAGTCTCTGAACAGCAGCGTATCTCTGACCATGACATTTGGCACAGATTGCCCGTCTGCCTGCTCTCTATTGTCAATGTCATTGTTCCTGTTTTGCAATGACGATTCACATTAGCATTGTCTTTTATCACTCGCCGTGTTGACTTAGCATTTTGGTCTGTACAAAGTTTTGGAAAAGACACAGTATCATTCAGGCTTAAATTGAAAGTTTTCTCACCCTCTTCTCTGGAAGTAACTGTGGGCCGCTCACCACTGGAAGTCACCGGTAGCACCTGATGAAGTCCTTGTTCAGTTTCTAAAGCAAATATCCGCGCTTGTAAGACATTAATTTCTTGTTGACAGTTCCGACAGCGCTCACAGATAGAATTCTCCTGGTTTCTTCCCCTTGACATGTTGCTGGCTCATCAGAAATTTTTCGTTTTTGGTTTAAAAGTCTTGGTTTACTTAAAAGAGAATCAAAAGTAGACACATTATCCGGTGTTGGAGGAGGTAAACTGATTAAAAAGCAAAGTAAAGAAGGAACCAGCAGAAGCAAGCAAGGACGGCATCCACACTCTTCAAAAGCAGGAAGTCAAGGTAAAATCATTACTATTATTTAAATAGAATTACCTGTATGTTCATTTTTCTTCATCTACTCACTCTCATTATGAAAAACAAATGAAGGAGTGTGGTAGATTTCATTTCCCTGTCAAAAAATTTGACCAACCCAAAGTCCCAGCATTGAGAGAGTGGACTCATACAAGTACCTGGGTGTTCATCTGAACAACAAACTGGACTGGACTCACCACACAGATGCACTGTACAGGAAGGGCCAGAGCAGGCTCTACCTCCTGAGGAGACTCAGGTCCTTTGGAGTGAAGGGGCCCCTCCTGAGGACCTTCTACGACTCTGTGGTGGCATCAGCCATCCTGTACGGTGTGGTCTGCTGGAGCAGCAGCATCACAGAGAGGGACAAGCGGAGACTGGACAAAGTCATCAGGAAGTCCAGCTCTGTCCTGGGCTGTGCCTTGGATTCGGTGCAGGAGGTGGGGGACAGAAGGGTCTTGGCCAGATTCACTTCTATGCTGGACCTGGAGTCTCACCCTCTTCAGGGCGCCCTGTCTGCTCTGGAGAGCAGCTTCAGTGACAGACTGATCCACCCTCGCTGTGTGAAGGAGAGGTTCCGCAGGTCTTTCCTTCCTGCTGCTGTCAGACTTTACAATGAACACTGCTAACTCTGCTGCCTGTGCAATACTGGGACCCTGTGCAATAATGTAAGATAGTAATTTATTGTATATATAGTTTTTAGATTGCAATTTATTGTATATATTGTGTATATATTGTCTTTAGATCCTTATAGTGTTTGTCTATTTTTAACTTAACTGTACTCTATTGCTGCTACTGTTTCTTGCTGTTCTCTTTACTGTGCGTTGCAACACTGAAATTTCCCCATTGTGGGACAAATAAAGGATATCTTATCTAACCAGCAGCAAGCATGTCAGGAATCAAACCATTTCCATCTGGAGACATCCAGTCAGACTGAGATAGTTTGGTACAGACAGGAGAGAAGAGGCTTACACAGGGCAGAGGATAGGGTTAAACAGAGCAGAGGAGGAGGGCAGACGGAGCAAAGTCATTTTTGTCATAATGATGAATGACTCTAAAACTTGTTATTTCTCTCACGTTATTAGCACTTCCCTGTCATGGCTGTGGTCACACACTCGCACAGCCTCCTTTTTGTTTCGGTTTTTTGGTGCACTGAAAATAAAAAGTGGCACTCTAGTGAAACCAAACCAAAAGATTAGTATGAAGCCCTCAAAACATTTGCTGCTTTCGGGTATGATTAGACCGGACAGGATGAGAAACTCTGCTCTGTTGAACGGGAGCTAGGGTCTTCAGTGAATCTGGGTGGTGAAACTCTAAGACCAACAATAAAAATTTAAACTCGCAAAGTCCAAGTGTTGCTCCAAATCAAAGGTGCATCTCTGAGGGCAGGTCCCTGAAGGCATAATTTAGACTCATGTTGTTGCTGACATCAGACACAAAGTGGCAGCGAGCAGTGAGGTCACTTGTGTCAAAGAGTTTTAAAGCAGAGCATTGTGGGAGCTCATATGGCCCGACACTGACTCCAGTCTGAGAGATCTGCTGCAGGAATCAGGGTACGATAACACTAATGTGCTTCTGTGAGAGTGAGAGGCTGAGTGTGGCTTTAGAGCTTTAATTACAAAAATCACAATTTTAAAATGACTTTTACCATTGTTTCAGGGGACCTTTCTGTATCCAGTGCTTCTCTGTGAGAAAACTGCTTGGTTCATTGTGCTTCAGTGTTGTTGCAATTGGACCCTGAATCTCAAGTGAAAATGCTGGAAATGTTTAGAAGAGAAGTACTGCAGGATATTTTTGTGTCTTTTACTCAAATTACAAAATGAAAATAACCTCAATGTCTATGCACAGTTTACAGAAGACATTATAATGCACTGTTGAGATGAACTTTGGGGGAAGAAATATCTTATTTTGTTTTGACATTTCAACTGAGAAGGCTGGATGTTACATAAAGTACCCATTAAATTAGTTAATTAATCTCACATGCTTACAAGCACATTGTGATTCATTAATGTGAAGCGATCAAATTATAATAAATTGTGGCTCTTTTAAAAATAATTGTCTTAACTCAGTGATTGTCTAAGTGGTGGTTAATTAATTTTAGGGACAAATGTGTGCAATAATAATAATAATAATAATAATAATAATAATAGGTTATGGAGGGACTTGTACTTGTACAATGGTGAGGAGCTTGAATGGGATGCGCTGAGAGATGGGGAGCCAGTGGAGATCTCTGAGGACAGGGGTGATAAGGTGCAGGTGAGGAGGCGGGCAGCAGAGTTCTGGATGTACTGGAGTCTGTGGAGGAGTTCGGATGGTGAACTGTAGAGCGGCTATTGCAGTAGTCGAGGCGGGAGGTGATAAAGGTGATAAGTGGATGAGGGTTTTGGCGGATTGAGGGAAGAGGGAAGGGCGAAGTCGAGCAATGTTCCTGAGGTGGTAGAAGGCAGTTTTGGTGATGTGTTTGACATGGTGTTCGTAGGAAAGGGTCTAGTCGAAGATGATGCCAAGGTTTCGGAGGTGGGAGGAGGAGGCGACTGAGGAGCCGTCAGTGGAGAGGGTGAGATTATTGTGGGTTTTGGTGAGTGTTTTGGGGCCGATGATGATTATTTCAGTTTTGTCGCAGTTGAGTTGGAGGAAGTTAGATTTGAGCCAAGACTTTATTTCAGTGATAGTTTGTGATGGTGGAGTGTGTGGTTGGGGTTATGGATTTGGTCTATAGGTAGAGTTGAATGTCACCAGCAAAGCAGCGGTGGATTATATGTCCGAGGATGTAGAGAATGAAGAGAAGGGGGCTGAGAACAGAACCTTGGGGAACTCCTTGAGTGAGTGGGGCAGAGGGAGACTTGCAGTGGTTAATATGGATGAACTGGTGTCTGTCGCTGAGGTAGGAGGTGAACCAGGAGAGGGCGGTGTCGGTAATGTTGAAGGTGGTCTGCAGGCGGGAGAGGAGGATGAAGTGGTTGATGGTGTCAAAAGCGGTGGTGACGTCCAGGAGGATGAGAATGTTGAGGTGGCCAGAGTCGGAGGAGAGCAGGAGATCATTGGTGACTCGGAGGAGGGCTGTCTCAGTGCTGTGGTGGGAGCGGAAACCGGATTGGAAACGTTCACATAGGTTATTTGTGGTGAGGTGGGATTTCAGTTGGGTGGCGACGGTACGTTTGGTGAGTTTGTAGAGAAATGGGAGGTTAGATATGGGTCTGTAGTGGTTTGGAATGTTGAGGTCAAGACCAGGTTTTGTGAGGATAGGAGTAATGGCGGCAAGCTTGAGCGCAGGTGGGACGGAGAGTTTATGATGGAGGTGATGAGTGGCGACAGAGCAGGCCAACAGGATTTGATGAGGGTGGACGGGATGCGATCGAGGGGACAGGTGGAGGTTTTCATGCCTTCCATAAGTTCAGGCAGGTCGGAGGGGGAGATCAGGGAGAACTGGGATGGGGCAGAGCAAGTGGTGGGAGGGCATGGAGCGCTAGGAGTGAGGGGGGGAGATGCAGAGAGGTGGGTGTAGATGTTGGTGATTTTGTTTTGAAAAAATGACAGGAAGGAGATGCATGATTGTGAGCCATTGTCCAGGGGATTGAGGAGCTTGTTAATGTTGGTAAAAAGTCTTTTGGGATTTCCAGAGCCAGACTGAATGAGGTGGAAATAGTAGGTGGTCCGGGCTTGAGACCGAGCTTGTTTGTATTGTTACAGATGATCTTTGTAGAGTTGGATGTGGATAGTGAGACAGGTTTTTTTTCTTAGTCTTTGTAACTGATGTCCTTTGGTTTTCATGTGACTTAGCTGAGGAGTGAACCAGGGAGCAGATTGATTGAATGAGACCGTTTTGATTTTTCGGGGGGCGAGTTGATCCAGGCAGGTGGAGAGGGTGTCATTGTAGAGAGCGGTGAGTTCTGTTGTGGACTGGGTGTTGTAATATTCAGTATTGTTCTATTATTATTATAGTTGCAGTATTACAGCGATGTATGCGCCAACCGGATGTGACGTGGTCCCGGGGTGCACTGGGGGTTTTGGGAATCCGGAGGCAATAAAGAAAAGCAGCATTAACGCGCAGTCTTTTTTTTTGTCTGTAACATCAAAACTAAATATAGATCATAAGTACTACACTGGCGACGAGGATCCAGGTCATCTAACCAACGACTACACCGACGTTCCCCCAGAGAATAGACTAAGTGCGGAAGAAAGTTCGACGAGCAAAACTTGTTAGCTAGTTGACCCCTACAGTAGGCGCTAATTAGTCACTAGCTAGGCGGTCAGTATGATGCTACAGCACGGCCCAGCCGTACCACCGTTTGATACGGAAAGTGAACCCAGCTCTGTTGGACCACGGTGGAACAAGTGGCTTCAACGATTCGAAAACTACACCACGGCTGTGAACATCACCGGGGATGCAAGGTTGAAGGCCCTTCTGCTGCATCTATCCGGTGAAAGAGTTCACGACATCTACGACACGATGGCGAGAGAAGGAGACAAGTATGCAGACGTGAAAACAAAACTCAACGACTACTTCGCGCCTAAAAAGAACGTCCAGTATGAGGTCTACGTCTTCAGGAAAGCCACACAACTGCCTGGCGAGACTCTGGATGTTTATACTACCAGACTTCGCATGCTAGGCTAAACACTGCGAGTTCGGTGGCGTGGACAATGAAATAAAATCCCAGATCATTCAAAGCTGCACGTGCGTCCAGGAGTGCGCAAATACGGCTTGAGAGAGACAAATAAGACATTAAAGGAACTTCTTGAATACGGCAGGACTCTTGAACTGTCTGAATTGCAATCAAAGGGAATTGAGGAGGGTTCCCATCTCACTGCTGCAGTGAATCAAGTCCGTAAACAGCCCCAAATGAAAATGTATCAAAAACGTCCAACCAGTAGCAATGCCCAGTGCAGAAATTGCGGCGGTGAGTGGCCACACATAAATGAATGCCCTGCAAGAGGCAAATAGTGCAAGGCATGTGGGAAGCAAAACCATTTTGCAAGGCAGTGTAGGTCAAAACAACAATCCACAGAGCAGACACGAACATACAAGAAAAGCTACAGAAAAAGGGTAAACCAGGTAAAAATACAAAATGAACCAGCTCAAAGTGAACCAGCTCAGTGTGAGTCATTTTCAAGCAGCGATGAATGTTATGCATACACTGTAAAGTAATAGAGACATTAAGCAAATCATGACAAAATCATACTGAATGGAGACACTGTGACTGCTCTGATTGACTCTGGTGCTGCAGTAAACATAATTAGTGAATATACATATAATGACTCCAGCCTCCAGCCCCGCCTCATGCACACAGATCTCAGGATACTAGCCTATGGATCCAAAGAGGCACTGCCCATCCTAGGGAAGTTCATAGGCTGCGTTGAGGCAGGGAACAAAAACAAAACAGATGGAACATTCTATGTGATTAAGGGTGATGGCTGCTCACTACTCAGCTATCAGACAGCTGACGAACTGGGATTGATCAAAATTATACACTCTGTCGGCCCTCCCCCCGTGAACACCACAGTGGCAGATAAACTTATAAACAAATATCCCGAGCTGTTCAATGGTATCGGTAAGCTCAAAGACTTTCAAGTTACCTTACACATTAACCCAGACATCCAACCAACATGCCAGCCACACCGCAGAGTCCCTTTCCATGTACGTGAGAAAGTTGAAGCTGAGCTACAGAAACTTGAGGAGGAGGACATCATTGAGAAAGTGACAGGTCTAACACCTTGGGTCTCGCCCATCGTAAATAACGCCACGAAGCCCAAGGATCCTAACAAGGTATGCATATGCGTTGACATGCGACAGGCTAACACAGCCATTCAAAGAGAGCGTCACCTGACTCCTACTATAGACGATGTCATCCACGAACTGAATGGAGCGACAGTATTTTCAAAGCTAGATCTGACATCAGGGTACCACCAGCTGGAACTACATCCCGACAGCCGATACATTACTACGTTCACAACACACCTAGGCCTGAGGAGGTACAAGCGCCTCAACTTTGGCATCTCCTCAGCTGCAGAGGTGTTCCAAAACGCCATTCATCAAGCTCTTCAGGGCATCGTCGGAGTGAAAAACCTAAGTGATGACATCATCATCTACGGAACGACACAGGCTGATCATGACAAGACACTGACGGCTGTGTTCCAGCGACTAAAAGAATGCGGCCTCACACTGAATCGAAAGAAGTGCGAGTTCAACAAGACTCGACTAGAATTCTTCGGTTTGTGTTCTCCAATGGTGGCATCTCAGCCGATCCAAGGAAGGTTGACAGCATACGCCAAGCTGACAGGCCTAAGGATGCAGCCGAGGTAAGAAGTCTTTGGGCATGGCAAACTACTGCTCACGCTTTCATTCCTGACTTTGCCACAGTCACAGAGCCACTGAGAAAGCTCACGAGACAGAACACTCCCTGGCAGTGGGGCACAGAACAGGGACGCAGCGCTGAGCAAACTGAAAGAGAGCCTCACTAGCGAGACCACGATGGCCTACTTTGACCCAAACATGGAAACGGAACTCATAGTCGGCGCTAGCCCGGTAGAGACTAGGGGCAATACTGTTGCAAAAGACAAAGCAAAACAGAAACACATTATTGCATATGCAAGCCGAGCTCAGTGATGTAGAGCGGCGCTTACTCCCAAACAGAACGCAAGCACTCGCCATTGTATGGAGCTGTGAACATTTCCATCTCTACATTTACGGCAAAGAGTTCTGGTGACAGACCACAAACCTCTAGAGCTCATCTGGAACAACCCGAGGTCCAAGCCGCCCGCACGCATTGAGAGATGGGGACTCGGCTGCAGCCATACAACCTCAAGGTGGAATACAGAAAAGGGTGTGACAATCCAGCCGGACTACATGTCCCGTCACCCAATCTCAACACAGACACACACTAAAAACACTCACGAGCAGCAAAAGTAGCTGAAGAATATGTAAACTTCATCATACACAATAACACACCAAAAGCAATGACAGTAGAGCGAGATCAAGCGTGAGACTCTCAAAGATGACACACTACAAAGGTCAGTGCTCTCATACGCAACAATGCGTGGCACACAGTCACAAAGGACACTATACTGAGACAATATGAACATGCAAAGGGCTTAACTTACCGTGTCACCCGAAAATGACATCATATTGAAGGGTTCCAGGATCGTCATTCCCGCCTCACTTGAACACCGAGTCCTCCAGCTCGCACATGAGGCACATCAGGGAATCACTAGGACAAAGGCCCTCCTGAGAGAAAAGGTGTGGTTTCCACACATCGATCGACGAACTGAGGCGATGGTGAGAAACTGTTTGGCGTGTCAAGCTACCACACCTGAGACACACACTTGAACCTCTGCAGATGTCGGACCTCCCCGACACGGTCTGGCAAGACGTCAGTGCTGACTTCTACGGCCCTCTACCGACAGGTGAATACTTACTAGTCATTGTAGATGAGTACTCCCGATACCCTGTGGTGGAGATAATGCACTCTATTTCTGCAAATTCTGTCATTCCTGTCATGGACAAGATCTTCTCAATGCTTGGCATCCCCAAAACGGTGAAGACGGACAATGGCCCCCCTTTCAATGGTGAACAGTTTAGCAAGTTTGCGGCCTATATGGGGTTCCGCCATCGTAAAATCACGCCACTATGGCCTCAGGCAAACTACTGCAGAGATTCATGAGAACACTTGGAAAGTGCCTTCGTGTTGCCCACATAGAGCACATCCCCTGGAAGCAGCACCTCTACACATTCTTGCGTGAATACCGTGCAACACCACACAGCACGACAACATCATCACCTGCCGAGTTGCTGCTCAGACGCAGGATACATACAAAGATGCCTTCAGTGAACACACCCATCGGGCCAGACGTGGATCTTCGCAGGAGAGACCGCGAGGCCAAAGCCAAAATGAAGGTGTACTCGGATACCCGCCGACACGCTACACCTCATCCTCTCCACCCTGGTGACATGGTGTTGTGCTCTCAGCCCAGGCACAATAAGCTCACTGCACCCTACAATCCAAAGCTGTACAGAGTGACCATGGTCAAGGGCTCTATGGTCACAGCTGAGCGGAAGGGACACTGTGTGACAAGAAACTCCTCTTTCTTCAAGAAGCTCAACCAGGACCTGCACCACACATCAGCAACAGCAGACGAGGATGGAGGAGTCACCCCTGACACAGCCCCGGTGTTGGCAAGATACCCAGCCAGGCGACGGCAGCCTCCACGGTACCTCAGTGACTGTGTTACAGCCTGACAAAAAAACAGACAGCAAAACCCCCCCCCAAAAAAAAAAAAGTGGCTACAGAGTTGTTTTGTTTCTTTATCTATATTTGAAATGACCTTAAGGAAAACATTCAAGTTTAACTGTATACCTCACAGCAGTTGTTGTTATATCTGAAAGATTGATTTTATGTTCTACGTTTAAAATGAGAAGCACTTGTTTGTTACACTGACCCATCCATTTGCATACCTCATAGTGTTTATTTGTTGTTCACATATTTGAGTATTCTAATAAGCTAGAAGTGGCAGACAACTTTAAGTTAAAAAAAAAAAAAAAAAAAAAAGGGGAAGTGATGTAATATTCAGTATTGTTCTATTATTATTATAGTTGCAGTATTACAGCGATGTATGCGCCAACCGGATGTGACGTGGTCCCGGGGTGCACTGGGGGTTTTGGGAATCCGGAGGCAATAAAGAAAAGCAGCATTAACGCGCAGTCTTTTTTTTTGTCTGTAACATCAAAACTAAATATAGATCATAAGTACTACAGGTGTCAGTGACAGTGGCATTGGAAAAACGTTCAGCCAGGAACGTGGTGCTGATGCATCAGCTTCTGTCGGACCAAAGGACACGACTGAGTGGATTATTTGTGTTGTATTTTCATTGATTTCATAAATGCAACACACTATAGTCTTTTATACAGAGCAGACAGGTAAAAAAAAAATCATATGCAGTGTTATCCTCATTTTAGGGTTTTGTGGTGTTTTTTTCTGTGGGAGACACTCCAAATGGCTCTTTGAGTATTTGAGTATTTAAAGTTGCCGACCCCTCGAATAGACTGAGGAGTGGCGGAGTAAACAAACTTGCGACGCAAGCTTCTGTGGATGTGTTTTTTCCTGCAAAGAAGTCTGAGGGATTTAATTATTGAGATGCACGGGGGAATGGACGAGCTACTGAGCTGGAGGAGTTGTGAGACGGAGTACTTGAGAGCCATGGCGGAGAACGGTGGAACAGCGAGGTAACTCTTAAACAGCAGCAGACCTGTTGATAACAGTACCAGGCAGAGCAATGTCACCCGGTTGAGGGACATGGAGCGCTGTGTGTGCCACAACCCAGCAGGTTTCGAGCATGCAGCAACGGCGGCGGAGTCAGAGGCCAGTGCTCAGCACGGCAGTGTCGTTGCTGGCCCCTGACAGCAGCTGCTGTGACGCCGGTAGCCAGCTAGCATTAGCCGCTAGCTAGAAGCACCCGATAACTGCAGAGTGGACTATGCCACTTATAGTAATCTGATGGATGGAGCTCGATATAACCAGGATGGTAGTAGGGGCTTGCTGGATGAATGGTTCAGTATATGGATGAAGAAGCAGCACACAGATCCAGTGTCAGGTAGTCCAATGCCGGGAAACGGCAACAGGTAAGTTCAAAAGACCTCCAAAGCAGTAATACGTGAAAAGATCAACGGCAGTCCAAACACAAAAGAGCGCTCAACGATAGTCGTGGAGAGAGTAAAAAAGAAAAGAACTAATGTGGTAAAAAGGGTTAAAACAACAACGGACAGAGAAGCAGCGATCACAAGACGCCAGTGTCCTCTCAATATGTATTTGTTTTTAGGTTAATTTACTTCCGGTTAGTAATAGTTCAGAACTACATCATTTATGGTTTAGTCCAGGATTAAGACATGGTTTGGACCAGTTCAGTCCTGATGTAGTGTCTTTTATTAAAAAAGACATTAATGTGTGATTTTAAATTACGCTCATCTGTCTAGTATGTCGTCAGCAGCACGCATGATGTCATACTGATGGTAGGCTGTCAGCCGATTAATTTTTAAAATCGCGATTAATCTCAGAAATTCCATAATCGCGATTAATCACATATTGAATTGCATGTTTAAAATTGTGTTATTTTGCATTTTAAAGCCATAACGTAAAGCAATTCTATTTATGACTTGTTATTTTCTTTGACGTGTGATAATCGACAGGTAGTTTGTCGGATCTGAGGAACGCTTGGCTGGGACGCTTCAGTCGCTGCACCGGGGTGTTTAGCTTGGAGGTGCTAACGTAGGGCATTTTCACACCGGCAAAACAACCAAAATTGGTCTGATTGATGTTTCATCAATGTTTTATCCATTATCTGCCCATTTTGGGGTCAGCCCGACCTTCCCCATACCTCTGTTCCTAGAACTTTGTACACAACTCACTGCACATTAGCCCGGAGCAGAAGCTCTGGGTTCGGGTAAAAGCAATAAAGACTCGGGAGCTTCACCGTAGAGTGCAACTCCTCAGAACGGGCCCGGGGATCTGGCCCTTGGTCTTGTGGTCCAGAGGCTCTGTCCTCCATGTGTTGGTTCTCGGACGAGCAAGACCAGTGCGCACTGAACTGGGGCAGATCGGTTCCATGCCGTCCTCTGCGTGTTGGATCCATGCGGCAAAGCGAGAATGCACTGTGGACTACAGTGGATATGGATTGCATTAATCTAATCGATTAACGTGTTAACGCTGACAGCGCTAAATGATGGTGCTTCTTTTTTGGGCCTATTTAGGTGAGGCTGGGGTCACTTGCTATGGCCCCTCTCGTGGACCCACCACCTGCGAGAGGGGCCATAGGGGGTCTGTGCAAAGGCATCTGGGCGGCGATCAAAGGCAGGGGCCCTGACGACTGGATTTCCGGACATGGAGACTAACTCTGGGGACATGGAATATCACCTCGCTGGGGGGGAAGGAGCCTGAGCTTGTGCGGGAGGTTGAGCATTACCGACTAGATATAGTCGGCCTCACTTCCACGCACAGCCTGGGTGGCCAACACCTGGTGTGAACTCATTGGCCCACAGCTCAGCCGCTGCATGTTGCAGTTCACTCGGGTGAACGAGAGAGTTGCGTCCCTGCGCCTTCGGATAAGGGACAGTTCTCTCACTGTGGTGTCAGCCTATGGGTCGAACAGCAGTGCAGAGTATCCGTCCTTCTTGCAGTCTCTGGGAGGAGTACTGGACAGTGCACCGACCAAGGACTCCATTGTTCTACTGGGGGACTTCAACGCCCACGTGGGCAATGACAGTGACACTTGGAGAGGGGTGACTGGGAGGAACGGCCTCCCTGATCTGAACCCGAGCGGTGTTCTGTTATTGGACTTGTGCTAGTCACGGTCTGTCCATAACAAACCATGTTCAAGCACAAGGGGATCCATTGGTGCACGTGGCATTGGAACGCCCTAGGCCAGAGGTCGATAATCGACTTTGTTGTCGTGTCATCTGACCTACGGCCATGTGTCTTGGACACTCAAGTGAAGAGAGGGGCAGAGCTGTCAACTGACCACCTGGTGGTGAGTTGGGTCCGCTGGTGGAGGAGCAAGCCGGAAAGACCTGGCAGGCCCAAGCGCATTGTGAGGGTCTGTTGGGAACATCTGGCGGAACCTGCTGTCGGTGCGGCCTTCAACTCACACCTCTGGGAGAGCTTCTCCCGGATCCCAGGGGAGGCTGGGGACATGCAGTCTGAGTGGGCTTCGTTCTTGGACTCTATTGTCGATGTGGCTGCTCATAGCTGTGGTTGCGCAATCCCCGAACCCGGTGATGGACACCAGAAGTAAGGGATGCTGTCAGACTGAAAAAGGAGTCCTATTGGGCCTTGCTGGCCCGGTGGATTCTGGAGGCAGCCGATGGGTACCGGCGGGCCAAGCATGCTACAGCCCGGGCGGTCACAGACACTAAAACTCGGGTCAGTTCGGGGAGGCCATGGAGGCGGACTATTGGACGGCGCCGAGGAAATACTGGCAAACCCTCCAGCGCCTCAGGAGGGGGAAGCAGTGCTTCACCAACACTGTTTACAGTGTAGGCGGAGAGCTGCTGACATCGACTCAGGATGTTGTCGGACGGTGGAAGGAATATTTCAGGGATCTCCTCAATCCCACCCCGTCTTCCGAGGAGGAGGCAGAGTCTGGAGACTCGGAGGTAGACTCGTCCATCACCCTGGCCGAAGTCACTGAGGTGGTTGGAAAGCTTCTTGGTGGCAAGGCTCCGGGGGTGGATGAGATCTGTCCTGAGGACCTTAAGTTTCTAGATGTTGTGGGTCTTGGCTGACACGTCTCTGGACTGGCAGACCGAGGTGGTGCTCTCTCTGTATAAGAAGGGGGACTGGAGGGTGTGCTCCAACTACAGGGGTATTACACTCCTCAGCCTCCCTGGTAAGGTCTATGCCAGGGGACTGGAGAGGAGAATCCGGCCGATAGTCGAATGTCAGATCCAGGAGGAGCTGTGTGGTTTTTGTCCTGTTTGTGGAACACTGGAACAGCTCTACACCCTCCATCGGGTGCTCGAGGGTTCATGGGAGTTGGCCCAAACAGTCCACATGAGCTTTGTGGACCTGGAGAAGGCATTCGACCATGTCCCTCATGGTGCTTTGTGGGGGAGTGCTCCAGGAGTATGGGGTCCGGGGCCCCTTGCTAAGGGCTGTCCGGTCCCTGTATGACAGGAGCAGGAGCTGTGTTCGCATTGTCGGCAGTAAGTCAGACCTGTTTCCGGTGCATGTTGGAATCCGCCAGGGTTGCCCTTTGTCACCGGATCTGTTCATTGTATTCATGGACAGAATTTCTAGGTGCAGCCAGGGGCCGGAGGGGGTCCGGTTTGGGGACCACAGGAGTTCGTCTCTGCTCTTTGCGGACGATGTTGTCCTGTTGGCTTCATCGAACCAGGACCTGCAGCACTGGGGCGGTTTGCAGCCAAGTTTGAAGCGGCTGGGATGAGGATCAGCTTTTCCAAATCCGAAGCCATGGTTCCCGACCGGAAAAAGGTGGCTTGCCCTCTCTGAGTGGGTGGGGAGTCCTTGCCTCAAGTGGAGGAGTTCAAGTATCTCAGGGTCTTGTTCACGAGTGAGGGTGAGGATGGAGTGTGAGGCTGACAGGTGGATCGGTGCAGTGTCGGCAGTGATGCGGTCGCTGTATTGGACCGTTGTGGTGAAGAGGAGCTGAGCCGAAAGGCGAAGCTCTCGATTTACCTCAGTCTACGTTCCTCCCCTCAGCTATGGTCATGAGCTCTGGGGAATGGCCAAAAGGACAAGATCAAGATACAAGCGGCCAAAATGAGTTTCCTCCGCAGAGTGGCCGGGCGCTCCCTTAGAGAGAGGGTAAGGAGCTCAGTCACATGGGAGGAGATCGGAGTAGAGCCGCTAGTGCTCCACATTGAGAGGAGCAGCTGAGGGGAGGGCATCTGTTCTGATGCCTCCTGGACGCCTTCCTTGGGAGGTGTTCCGGGCATTTCCCAACGGAAGGAGCCCCCGGGAAAGACCCAGCACACACTGGAGGGTCTATGTCTCTGGGCCTGGGAACGCCTCGGGGTCCCTCTAGAGAAGCTGGAGGAAGTGTCTGGGGTGAAGGAAATCTGGGAGTCCCTGCTTAAGTTGCTGCCCCCACAACCCGGCCCCAGATAAGCGGAATAAAATGAATGGATGGGGTCACTTGCTGCGGAATTAATTAATTCACTTTTTCTCTCAGGAAATAAGGCACTACTGACTTGATCTTGGGATACAGACATTCTCAGAGATGACTAATTATGCTTACCAAAACAGTACAATCAGAACTGTTATTTTTTATTCAAATGTTAATTAATTAATTGCCATCTGTATTTGTTTAATTGTTTTTCCTTCTCTGTTCCAGCTGATTCCTGAGGTTCAGAGGCGGATGGAGTTGCAGAGCTTCTATCAGAACCTCACAGGAGAGGAGTGGACAACAATGATCACCTTTAGGGTTGCCTTTGTCATGCTAACTAACCTAGCCAGCCTCATATTCCTGGTCATAAACTGTGTCATCATCCACACCCTGTGCAGCCGACCTATGTTCAGGGAGTCACCGCGGTACATGCTCCTGCTGAACCTGGTGGTGGGGGACTCCATCGTGCTCTTCATGGGGCAGTTGTTGTACATGTTCAGTATCTCTAATGTGAAACTGTCCTACCCTCTATGCGGATTCCTCTTCATGATCACCTATCTGACCGTGCAGATTGCTCCTCTCACACTGACGGTCATGTCCACTGAGCGCTGCATTGCTGTTTGTTTTCCATTGCATCACCCCATCATAGTCACCATGAGGAACACGGCCTTTGCCATCCTCTGTGTCTGGGGGCTGGGCTGTGTAGACATTTTTAGCCTCGGGTGCTGCTCCTTGTTGAATACCCCTTCCACCTGCTCCCAAACCTTCAGATGAATTCCTTCTGTATATTTACGGCCTTATTGCTTGGACCACTATCTAAAGTCTACCAGACAATATCCACCATTACACTGTTTCTGTTCTCAGGTTTAGTAATCTCATCGTCCTTCATCTGTGTGATGGTGGTGGCGCTCTCCTCCTCCAAAGATAAGGCATCTGTAGACAAAGCTCGGAACACTCTGCTCTTGCATATGTTTCAGTTGAGTCTGAGCCTGATGTCCACTGTGGAGCAGCCCGTCTCCAGAAGTGTGGCTGCTCTGGGGGACCAAACTGTGAGCAAGAAGCTTAATGTGGTGGTTTATGTGTTTTTGGTGATGATGCCTCGCTGTCTGTCGACTGTGACCTACGGACTCAAGGACCAGAGCCTCAGGCCGATCCTGATGTCTCGCCTTTGCTGCTGCCTGCAGACCTCTCCAAATACTGTCACTGATCACAAACATAATCAGCAGAAAAAGGCCCCTGGATGCACCCAGACCTCCTGTCAGTAGATGCTTAGATTTCAAGTGCACGTGCAAAATGGTGGACACATTCAGTTTGTAGCTTTTTGTGTAGTCTGTTTCTATCCAAAAAAAACTATTAATCTTTTTGCATTTTCCAGGCACCTTCATTGGAATTAAACTCACAATGTGGACTGTACCAGGTTGGTTGTCTCATAGCTGGTTGATATTGCCTGGATCGCTAGCTGCTACCCACCTTGGAAACAATGGCGGCTAGCTAGCTGCTAATCTCCTTTTTTACAATTGCCATGGACATAGAGGAACTTTCCCATCCAAGCAAAATTTAGAGGCTCTTGAAGTGATTGGTAAGAAACTGTCTGCAAAACTTAAACAAAAAGAGTCTCTACTTCATGGACAGTCCCAGCGGATCAGTTCCATGTCCGTGCTTCAGGACACTGTGGTCTGGGACCCCCGGCCTTCGTCCTGTTCCACTCCACATAGATGTTCCTGGGTTGTTTGTGGAGGTCCATGATAAAAATAAAAACCCCATTAAGAATGCTGCAGCTCCTGAGCCGAGCTTGTTTAATCGATTTGCCCCTCCGTCAAACAACAAGCTAATGGGAAACCACCCTGGCCATATGCTGGACCCTAACTCCCAGGCACATGTTAGCAGTGGTCAGAAGTAGCAGGACACACAGGCTGTATAAGGAGGCTGTTTGCTGATGCTTGGAAGGCCTTCCTCACACTGACAGTCCACAGAGCCCTCCAACAAGCACTGGCACAGCTCCAGGCGGGACTTCTTGCCCCAACGCCACACGGAGCCCTCCCATGAATGTTAGCACTGCGGCGGGCAGTTCTTCGCACTTTGTCCTCTGCTCAGCCCTGCCCCACTGTACTATCCACAGCCCTTGTAAACTCTCAGAAGGTCACCAGCCTGTCCCAGCACCCTTCCTCTTCATCTGTGTCAGACCCGCTGCCACAGCAGAGTCCCCCCTTTGCCCATGGCCCGTTTGCCCCAACACTCTTGGTGGGCGACTCAGTTATAAGGCACTGCAGGTTTTTCATTGCATCCGCTCACTGTTTTCTCAGAGTTACTGTGTACACACTATTGGACAAACTACCTGGACTTCTACAAGCTGCAACCCCCTCAGTAACAAGAGTTTTTTTTGTTTTTTTTTCGCTTTTATTTAACCAGGAAAGTCCCATTGAGATTACTAATCTCTTTTATCACTTTCATACTAGGCATTGTGGGTGAAGTGTCTTGCCTAAGGACACAACAACAGGTTTTGCCACTGACGTCCCACTGTGGCAGCTGGAATTCCCAGTGGTCTCCCATCCAAGTACTAACCAGGCCTGGACCTGCTTAGCTTCTTCTCTTGGGATCAGGCTTTGACGAGCCGGTATGGCCATGATTGTTCACGTAGGAAGAAATTACATTGCCGGGTGTCAGTCAGAGATGAATAAGAATAATTTCTTGGACCTTTTTAACCTTTGGTCTTCCTGTGGAAAATCAGTTTTTATCTCATGTCCTCACACTCGGTCGAGGGGCTGAACATTTTAACAGGATATCAGATCTCCACACATGGCTCAAATACACTTCCTTCCATTACAACTTTGGTTTTATTGACAATTTTATTCTGTTCTGGTCCCGCTTCTTTGACTGTTAACCCCAATTTTACCCCGGAGGAGCGGGTCTCCTCCTTTTATCAAACCACTAATTCGATCTTAAGTGGCTGTCACACATTGACGATTTAGCCAACGTATTGCGACATATGAAAAATTTAGCAAATATGATGTCGTACATCGGTTTTGAGCATGCTGAAACACGCTGGCGTACATCCACATACAGTAAGGTCACTGAAAATTTCAGCATGCTTAAAATTTCTTGACGTATGTCATACGTCCTGCATACGTTGTAAATTATGTGATCGTTGACACATGTTAATTGCAAGTTACTCATAAGTCCAAATTCATTGAAATAATGCGTAGCGTACCCATGACTTATGAGTAATGTGCTTTGAACCTGTGTGTAACTTACACCGAACTTATCTCCAGCGCATATGGACGTGTGCAGACGTATTTGACATGTTCCAGATGACCACAGAACTGACTGAACGTGTTTCTAACTTATAGCTGCCATATAACAGTGTGTTGGCAGCGTTTAGGGGAATTGTAAATTGGATCAGCGGAGACACCATATCGCCTAAATAACAAAAATCAATTCATTGCACCAGCTCAATGAGAAGACTTTATTACTCAGCCTCATTATCCATAGAATTTGTCCTTTGCAAATAATGACATCCAGTCTATCCAGCGATATTAATCCCATCTGAGGTGTTCTTTAAAAGTAAAAGGGCGAGAGTAGAACGTGTGTTTTGTTTATGTTTACGTGTGAAGCTGCAGATCAGCGATAGTGGCTCTACTTCCTATGGACTTTATCTCCCATCTTTTATGCTTTAAAAACCATGTATCTGAAGTATTGCACCACATTTCACAAATAATAATAACACAGTTTTGTCTTGTATCAAAACTCGAAGTGCAGAGCTCTGATCTTTGAACACTTGAGAATATCAAAGCGACTGGTTTTAGTGTAGACAGGAAACAGCTGACGCCATCACGCTCAAAACTTTATAGTCTGTGGTCTGCAGCCATATGCCGCAGCTCTCGAGTTCAGGTGTAGAGAGCTGTTGGCTGCGACTGGAGATGTTGTTGGACAGTGGAAGAAATACCTTGAAGATCGCCTCAATCCCACCGTTACATCTTCCGAGGGGGAAGCAGAGCCCAAGGGTTAGAGTTAGGGTTAAGTGGCTAAAGTCATTGAGGTGGTTGGAAAGCTCCTCGGTGGCAAGGCTCCGCGAGTGGATGAGTACTTTGAGTGTCTGGATGTTGTGGGGCTGTCTTGGCTGACACGTCTCTTCAGCATCTTGTGGCGGTGGGGGACAGTACCTCTGGACTGGCAGACCGAGGGTGGTAGTTCCTCTGTTTAAGAAGGGGGACCGGAGGGTGTGTTCCAACTACAGGGGTATTACACTCCTCAGCCTCCCCGGTAAGATCTTTGCCAGGGGACTGGAGAGGAGAGTCCGACCGATTGTCGAACCTCGGATCCAGGAGGAGCAGTGTGGTTTTCGTCACGGTCATGGAACAGTGGCCCAGCTCTACACCCTCCATCGGCCTCCGTGACCCGGCCTCCGATAAAGTGGAGGGATGGGTAACATTAGACCAAACGGGATGAGTAACTGCCCTGTTGAACAGGAGCTGGGGTTCAACGCTGCAGTTACTCCTCTGCACCTTTGCTGGATCTCGACACTCAGACCAGCAATAAAAGTTTGAATTCCCAAAGTCCAAGTGTTACTCCAAAACAAAGGTGAAAATCTGAGAACTGCAGGTCCCTGGAGGCATCATTTAAACCCATGTTGCTATTTACATCAGACACAAAATGGCAGTGAGCAGTGAGGTCACTCGTGGCAAAGTGTTTTAAAGAGGTACATTGTGCGAGCTCAGACAGCCCTACACTGACTTCAGTCTGAGAGATCTGCTGCAGGAATCAGGGTATGATAACACTATATGTGCTTCTGTGAGAGTGAGAGTGTGTCTTTAGAGCTTTAATTACAAATATCACAGTTTTTAATGACTTTTACCATTGTTTCAGAGGAGCTTTCAGTATCCAGTGCTCGATGTTAGTTCTTTGTACTTCTGTGCTGTTGTGCTTGGAGCCTAAGAATAAAAAATAATCTTGATCTGATTGTTCAAGTGTTCAGGTTCAGCAAGAGTAAATGTCCCGTTTCATGATTATTATAGTCATGTATGTGTAATTCTTATATAAAACACCACTGGGCATTAACTACAAGATGCCATGTGAAAATATATAATTAATTATTAGAAACTAGAAATGTTTGAAGAAAAGTGTCAAGTCACACACATTTTTGTGTCTTTAACTCAAATTATCAAATGAAACACAATTTCAATCTATGTACTATTTACAGGAGACATTTTGTGCACTGTTGAGTTGAACTTTGGAGGAAGAAACCTATTTAGTTTTGACATTTCAACTGAGAATGTTGGACGTTACATCAAGTACCCATTAAAATTGTTCATTAATCTTAAACTCTTACAGACACATTGTGATTCATGGACGTGGAGGGATTATAATAAATTGTGGACAACGCTATAAAATGATTTTGTAAGTCAGTGATTCTCTAAGTGGTGGTTCACAGACTGCTTCTAGTGATTTGGTATTTCTGGTAGTTTTGGTATTCTGTTATGGTATCAATTAAATTTAGGGACAAATGTATGTATGTTTTTGTGTTATTAGGTTATTAATTTAAGTTAGCAATAGTTTAGAACTACATAATTTATGGTTTAGTTCAGGTTTTAGACATGGTTTGGCCCAGTTCAGTCCTGAGACTTGGGGGTACATTTACTAAGCTTTTGGGCAAATGTTACATGACACGGTAAAATGCAGACACAGTTCAGATTAGCGTGTTTTATCGACGCTTTAGGGGCGCAGCACAGATTTTGCTGTCTGTTAACTCGGTGTATGGAAGGTGCGCCTAATCACTTCCTTCTGTGCACTGCTGTAGCTCCTAATGACGACAGTGTGCACGTTAGCTGACTGCAAGTTTGATAATGTTTGGGGCTCACTCATGTCACTCAAGATTTAGAAAGTCATTAAAACCAAACCAGCAAAATTAGACTTCTTGTAGATTCTTTCTGCCTCACCTGGAGCCACAGTCTTCTAAAGTCAGTGTAGCAGGGCAGGGGTCTGGTGTGGTTTTCAGGTTATTACACATGAATTATTGCATGAACCAATGTCAAATGGTGTTGTTTTAGTCAAATATGTGTTCACAGTTGTCTTAGTTGGTGTATCGGTTAAGCGGTAACCCCCTCAACGTACGTACCGGACCCAACCTGCAGTCAGTGTATTCTCCCACTAACTGAGCTCCGCTATTTGGTGTCCCGGGCTCGGCATTCGCAGCAGCATTATAGTAGGTTACAATAAAGTATGGGTTACCAAACACGTCTCTTGTGTACGTGAACCAGCTGTTTCTCCTTCATGTATCTGTGGATTTGGCTCTAGATGAGGCTGGGCGATGTGCACAAGGCTTATTGCATATGTGCCCATAGGCATATCTACAATGAGCACGATGTAAAAGTGATGATTTTAAAAAATGGGGAATTGAAACAATTTTTAATTCTGCTGATTAAAAAGGCATAACCATGATTAAAGTCATATTATATGATGTAAGAGCATGCGCATGGGTACAGAGCAGAAACAACGCATCATTTAATCAAATCAGGAACAATACAAATAGCACATGCAATTTTTCAGCTTGCTCTTGTAATTTAGCACCTACTTAGTAACTGTTCCACCCTGGTCTTTTATTTGATTATGGTAACTATGTGAATAAAATTATCTCTAGCATGTCGTCAGACACATGATGTTCTACTAATTGCATCTTTATTGGACCTATCTGGATGAGGCTGGGGTCACTTGCTGCAGACCTTCGGTCGCTTTTTTCTCTCAGAAAATAAGGCACTACTGACTTGATCTTGTGATACACATAGGGTGACCAGATTTTCAAAATCAAAAACTGGGACACCCCCAATTTGTGGTGGTTGGTAATAATAAAATTGTGAAACAAGTGCATAATTAAGAAAGCTCATTATGCACTTAGCCCATTCATAACTAAAATGTGATTCAGTATAGTCACATTTTGTGTTTATGTTTTGGTCATTTTTAAGCAGCTTTTCTGTATTTTACGTAAACAAATGCCTATTTAAATCTCCCTTTACTTTTGGCAGAGATCAAATTGGTCAAAAATAGGGACACCTGAGATGTTTCTTGTATAAAACTGGGACAAATCACTGGATTTGGATAAAGCTACTGGGACAGGGACCTCAGGGCTCAAAACTGGGACTGTCCCGCGTAAATAGGGACATCTGGTCACCCAGGATACAGACATTCTCACAGAATACTAGTCATGTTTAGCAAAGCAGTACATAGTTTCACATGTTCAGGCTCCAAGGAGAACCTAAATGGTTGTTGTTTATTGCATTCATGTTATTTTTTATCCAAATGTGGAAGGCATCTGTAAGTTTCATTCTTTTTCTTTCTCTGTTCCAGCTGATTCCTGAGGTTCAGAGGCAGATGGAGTTGCAGAGCATCTATCAGAACCTCACAGGAGAGGAGTGGACAACAATGATCGCCTTTAGGGTTGTCTTTATCATGCTGACTAACCTAGCAAGCCTCATGTTCCTGGTCACAAACTGTGTCATCATCTACACCCTGTGCAGCCGACCTATGTTCAGGGAGTCACCGCGGTACATGCTCCTGCTGAACCTGGTGGTGGGGGACTCCATCGTGCTCTTCATGGGGCAATTATTGTACCTGTTCAGTATCTCTAACCTGAAACTGTCCTACCCTCTATGCGGATTCCTCTTCATGATCACCTATCTAAGTGCGCAGATTGCTCCTCTCACACTGACGGTCATGTCCACTGAGCGCTGCATTGCTGTTTGTTTTCCATTTCATCACCCCATCATAGTCACCATGAGGAACACGGCCTTTGCCATCCTCTGTGTCTGGGGGCTGGGCTGTGTAGACATTTTCGTCCGGGTGCTGCTTCTTGTTGAATACCCCTTCCACCTGCTCCCAACCCTTCAGATGAATACCTACTGTATATTTACGGCCTTATTGCTTGGACCACGATCTAAAGTCTACCAGACAATATCCACCATTACACTGTTTCTGTTCTCAGGTTTAGTAATCTCATCGTCCTTCATCGGTGTGATGGTGGTGGCGCTCTCCTCCTCCAAAGATAAGGCATCTGTAGACAAAGCTCGGAACACTCTGCTCCTGCATACGTTTCAGTTGACTCTGAGCCTGATGTCCACTGTGGAGCAGCCCGTCCACAGAAGTGTGGCTGCTCTGGGAGACCAAACTGTGAGCAAGAAGCTTAATGTTGTGGTTTATGTGTTTTTGGTGATGATGCCTCGCTGTCTGTCAGCTGTGACCTACGGACTCAAGGACCAGAGCCTCAGGCCGATCCTGATGTCTCGCCTTTGCTGCTGCCTGCAGACCTCTCCAAATACTGTCACTGATCACAAACATAATCAGCAGAAAAAGGCCCCTGGATGCACCCAGACCTCCTGTCAGTAGATGCTTAGATTTCAAGTGCACATGCAAAATGGTGGACACATTCAGTTTGTAGCTTTTTGTGTAGTCTGTTTCTTTCCAAAAAATGGACATGGACTGTACCCAGTTGGTTGTCTCATAGCTGGTTAATATTGCCTGGATCGCTAGCTGCTACCCACCTTGGAAACACTGGCAGCTAGCAAGCTGCTAATCTCCCTGTTTACAATTGCCATGGACACAGAGGAACTTTCCCATCCAAGCAAAATTTAGAGGCTCTTGAAGTGATTGGTAAGAAACTGTCTGCAAAACTTAAACAAAAAGAGTCTCTACTTGATCACTTCATGGACAGTCCCAGTGCATCAGTTCCATGTCCGTGCTTCAGGACACTGTGGTCTGGGACCCCCGGCCTTTGTCCTGTTCCACTCCACATAGATGTTCCTGGGTTGTTGTGGAGGTCCATGATAAAAATAAAAACCCCATTGAGAATGCTGCAGCTCCTGAGCCGAGCTTGTTTAATCAATTTGCCCCTCTGTCCAACAACAAGCTAATGGGAAACCACCCTGGCCATATGCTGGACCCTAACTCCCGGGCACATGTTAGCAGTGGTCAGAAGTAGCAGGACCCACAGGTTGTAAAAGGAGGCTGTTTGCTGATGCTTGGAAGGCCTTCCTCACACTGACAGTCCACAGAGCCCTCCAACAAGCACTGGCACAGCTCCAGGCGGGGCTTCTTGCCCCAACACCACACAGAGCCCTCCCATGAATGTTAGCACTGCGGCGGGCAGTTCTTTGCGCCCTGTTCTCTGCTCAGCCCTGCCCCACTGTACTATTCACAGCCCTTGTAAACTCTCAGCAGGTCCCCAGCCTGTCCCAGCACCCTTCCTATTCATCTGTGTCAGACCCGCTGCCACAGCAGAGTCCCCCCTTTGCCCATGGCCCGTTTGCCCCAACACTCTTGGTGGGCGACTCAGTTATAAGGCACTGCAGGTTTGTCAATGCATCTGCTCACTGTTTTCTCAGAGTTACTGTGTACACACTATTGGACAAACTACCTGGACTTCTACAAGCTGCAACCCCCTCAGTAACAAGAGTTTTTTTTTTTTTTTTTTCGCTTTTATTTAACCAGGAAAGTCCCATTTAGATTACTAATCTCTTTTTCAAGGGGGGACCTGCCATGCACACATCACTTTCATACTAGGCATTGTGGGTGAAGTGTCTTGCCTAAGGACACAACAACAGGTTTTGCCACTGATGCCCCACTGTGGCAGCTGGAATTCCCAGTGGTCTCCCATCCAAGTACTAACCAGGCCTGGACCTGCTTAGCTTCTTCTCTTGGGATCAGGCTTTGACGAGCCGGTATGGCCATGATTGTTCACGTAGGAAGAAATTACATTGCCGGGGGTCAGTCAGAGATGAATAAGAATAATTTCTTGGACCTTTTTAAACTTTTGTCTTCCTGTGGAAAATCAGTTTTTATCTCTAGTCCTCACACTCGGTCGAGGGGCTGAACATTTTAACAGGATATCAGATCTCCACACATGGCTCAAATACACTTCCTTCCATTACAACTTTGGTTTTATTGACAATTTTATTCTGTTCTGGTCCCGCTTCTTTGACTGTTAACCCCAATTTTACCCCGGAGGAGCGGGTCTCCTCCTTTTATCAAACCACTAATTCGATCTTAAGTGGCTGTCACACATTGACGATTTAGCCAGCGTATTGCCGACATATGAAAAATTTAGCAAATATGATGTCGTACATCGGTTTTGAGCATGCTGAAACACGCTGGCGTACATCCACATACAGTAAGGTCACTGAAAAAATTTCAGCATGCTTAAAATTTCTTGACGTATGTCATACGTCCTGCATACGTTGTAAATTATGTGATCGTTGACACATGTTAATTGCAAGTTACTCATAAGTCCAAATTCATTGAAATAATGCGTAGCGTACCCATGACTTATGAGTAATGTGCTTTGAACCTGTGTGTAACTTACACCGAACTTATCTCCAGCGCATATGGACGTGTGCAGACGTATTTGACATGTTCCAGATGACCACAGAACTGACTGAACGTGTTTCTAACTTATAGCTGCCATATAACAGTGTGTTGGCAGCGTTTAGGGGAATTGTAAATTGGATCAGTGGAGACACCATATCGCCTAAATAACAAAAATCAATTCATTGCGCCAGCTCAATGAGAAGACTTTATTACTCAGCCTCATTATCCATAGAATTTGTCCTTCGCAAATAATGACATCCAGTCTATCCAGCGATATTAATCCCATTTGAGGTGTTCTTTAAAAGTAAAAGGGCGAGAGTAGAACGTGGGTTTTGTTTATGTCCAGCCACGTGTGAAGCTGCAGATCAGCGATAGTGGCTCTACTTCCTATCGACTTTATCTCCTCTTTATGCTTTAAAAACCATGTATCTGAAGTACTGCACCACATTTCACAAATAATAATAACACAGTTTTGTCTTGTATCAAAACTCGAAGTGCAGAGCTCTGATCTTTGAACACTTGAGAATATCAAAGCGACTGGTTTTAGTGTAGACAGGAAACAGCTGACGCCATCACGCTCAAAACTTTATAGTCTGTGGTCTGCAGCCATATGCCGCAGCTCTCGAGTTCAGGTGTAGAGAGCTGTTGGCTGCGACTGGAGATGTTGTTGGACAGTGGAAGAAATACCTTGAAGATCGCCTCAATCCCACCGTTACATCTTCCGAGGAGGAAGCAGAGCCCAAGGGTTAGAGTTAGGGTTAAGTGGCTAAAGTCATTGAGGTGATTGGAAAGCTCCTTGGTGGCAAGGCTCCGGGAGTGGATGAGATCCATCCTGAGTACTTTGAGTGTCTGGATGTTGTGGGGCTGTCTTGGCTGACACGTCTCTTCAGCATCTTGTGGCGGTGGGGGACAGTACCTCTGGACTGGCAGACCGAGGGTGGTGGTTCCTCTGTTTAAGAAGGGGGACCGGAGGGTGTGTTCCAACTACAGGGGTATTACACTCCTCAGCCTCCCCGGTAAGATCTTTGCCAGGGGACTGGAGAGGAGAGTCCGACCGATTGTCGAACCTCGGATCCAGGAGGAGCAGTGTGGTTTTCGTCACGGTCATGGAACAGTGGCCCAGCTCTACACCCTCCATCGGCCTCCGTGACCCGGCCTCGGATAAAGTGGAGGGATGGGTAACATTAGACCAAACGGGATGAGTAACTGCCCTGTTGAACAGGAGCTGGGGTTCAACGCTGCAGTTACTCCTCTGCACCTTTGCTGGATCTCGACACTCAGACCAGCAATAAAAGTTTGAATTCCCAAAGTCCAAGTGTTACTCCAAAACAAAGGTGAAAATCTGAGAACTGCAGGTCCCTGGAGGCATCATTTAAACCCATGTTGCTATTTACATCAGACACAAAATGGCAGTGAGCAGTGAGGTCACTCGTGGCAAAGTGTTTTAAAGAGGTGCATTGTGCGAGCTCAGACAGCCCTACACTGACTTCAGTCTGAGAGATCTGCTGCAGGAATCAGGGTATGATAACACTATATGTGCTTCTGTGAGAGTGAGAGTGTGGCTTTAGAGCTTTAATTACAAATATCACAGTTTTTAATGACTTTTACCATTGTTTCAGAGGAGCTTTCAGTATCCAGTGCTCGATGTTAGTTCTTTGTACTTCTGTGCTGTTGTGCTTGGAGCCTAAGAATAAAAAATAATCTTGATCTGATTGTTCAAGTGTTCAGGTTCAGCAAGAGTAAATGTCCCGTTTCATGATTATTATAGTCATGTATGTGTAATTCTTATATAAAACACCACTGGGCATTAACTACAAGATGCCATGTGAAAATATATAATTAATTATTAGAAACTAGAAATGTTTGAAGAAAAGTGTCAAGTCACACACATTTTTGTGTCTTTTACTCAAATTATCAAATGAAACACAATTTCAATCTATGTACTATTTACAGGAGACATTTTGTGCACTGTTGAGTTGAACTTTGGAGGAAGAAACCTATTTAGTTTTGACATTTCAACTGAGAATGTTGGACGTTACATCAAGTACCCATTAAAATTGTTCATTAATCTTAAACTCTTACAGACACATTGTGATTCATGGACGTGGAGGGATTGTAATAAATTGTGGACAACGCTATAAAATGATTTTGTAAGTCAGTGATTCTCTAAGTGGTGGTTCACAGACTGCTTCTAGTGATTTGGTATTTCTGGTAGTTTTGGTATTCTGTTATGGTATCAATTAAATTTAGGGACAAATGTATGTATGTTTTTGTGTTATTAGGTTATTAATTTAAGTTAGCAATAGTTTAGAACTACATAATTTATGGTTTAGTTCAGGTTTTAGACATGGTTTGGCCCAGTTCAGTCCTGAGACTTGGGGGTACATTTACTAAGCTTTTGGGCAAATGTTACATGACACGGTAAAATGCAGACACAGTTCAGATTAGCGTGTTTTATCGACGCTTTAGGGGCGCAGCACAGATTTTGCTGTCTGTTAACTCGGTGTATGGAAGGTGCGCCTAATCACTTCCTTCTGTGCACTGCTGTAGCTCCTAATGACGACAGTGTGCACGTTAGCTGACTGCAAGGTTGATAAGGTTTGGGGCTCACTCATGTCACTCAAGATTTAGAAAGTCATTAAAACCAAACCAGCAAAATTAAACTTCTTGTAGATTCTTTCTGCCTCACCTGGAGCCACAGTCTTCTAAAGTCAGTGTAGCAGGGCAGGGGTCTGGTGTGGTTTTCAGGTTATTACACATGAATTATTGCATGAACCAATGTCAAATGGTGTTGTTTTAGTCAAATATGTGTTCACAGTTGTCTTAGTTGGTGTATCGGTTAAGCGGTAACCCCCTCAACGTACGTACCGGACCCAACCTGCAGTCAGTGTATTCTCCCACTAACTGAGCTCCGCTATTTGGTGTCCCGGGCTCGGCATTCGCAGCAGCATTATAGTAGGTTACAATAAAGTATGGGTTACTGTCATAATTTTTATACAATCACAAACCAGTGACAGTATTTCTGACATTTAAACTCCAGTCTCCTGCCAATTGGGATTAAACCGCTGAGTCAGTTCTTTTTCACGTGCCTTTTGCACGGGGAAGCATGGCCGCGTCCAGCTCTAGGCTCGTCCACGCTGCTCTTCCAAAGCTCCTCCCCTTGCGGCACACCTTTATTTGGTTCAAACAATTTATCATGTCAGTACAAAGACAACGTATACATAATCTCGTTAAGTTTACCACAGATAACATAGTGAAGTATATCATGACTTTGTTTTACATTTGAACAAATTTACGATGGGAACCTAGCTCAGTGCGAAACAAGAGGTCACACATCTGGTTTTAGCAGAGATAGTGTTAACACAGGCCCTTTCATCTTCTGAGCCTGCCTTGTACCATGAGATTGTTTGATGTACATTTTTTAAATAACTTCATTATAAGCATTTTATTCTAACATTTTCCCCCTGTTTATAAAAATTACATCATATAAGATCAGAACATGTCATTTCACTTTATATTAATAACCTTAGCACATGCCATCACAAAAATGTGTAAAATCATACACTGAGGATAATGTTGGCTCTTAGTCATTTTAACTTGTGTTTACATTTGCTTATTTGTGTTCAAAGTCCTGGTTGTCTTCGTCAGGGTCAGTTCTGTCTTCTGTCCTCTTTCGTCAGTGCGGTTGTAGGCTGTGTCACAGTCTCAAAGACAGTTGTTACATTTGTGTTGTGTGAATTGTGCACTCACTACCAAGTCAGGGTGTGTATGTTTGATATGTATCACAAACAATATTGTTATGTACACCATGAATAGAATCATTACAAATAACACCTTATTTAACCATCTTAACTGGGTGTCATGTGGCTGTCTGACGTCTTCTCTTCTCTCAGACAGTTGTTTTTCCCCTTGAGATGGATGGAGCTGTCATCTTCAGTGCCCGAGGTTAACTTCCTCGTAAGAACACCGTTGGAGTGAACAGTTGTTTACCTACTGCTCACTCTTGAAGTGAAGTCCTGAGTCAGTGATGTCCCGAGTCTAGGAGGTCCAGTAGTAGTCTAGGCGTTCTGCGTTTGCGAGTTCTCGGAGGCTGGGTCTGGATCTGTCCGGTCCAATTGGTTCCTTCACTTACAGTGCGACTGATGTGGCTCCAGGTTGACCTTTCCTTGACCTTTACTGCAGTAGATGTAGCCAGGACGACTTGATGGGTCCCACCTTGGACTGGTCCTGTCTTCCTCAGAGTCTTTATGAACACGTGGTCTCCTGGTTTTGCCGTGTTGCCCTGTGGAGAAATAGTTCTTTCTGGCAGTTTATTGTTGTTTACAACGTTTCTTGTTAACAGGGTTTTTCTCATATAGTCAATAAGATCTTGATCAGAGTCTGGTTGTTCTTTTGTCTTCATGAGTCCATGTGTAGCATGTGAAAAGGATGCTCTGGAGTAGGTAATCTCCTCTAGGTCTCTGTTGTCTTTGTGCATTATTTTTAATACAGATTAGGCATTGTTTACAAAAATTTTTTTTAGTATTTATTAAAACCTATTGTATTAACCATATTTCCCCCTGTTTGACACATTTGGCAAAGCCTATTGTGTCAATATTCTTTTATTTTCCTGACACTTATATTTGTATTTCTTATTTAGTCATGTTTATAGAATTTGTGTTTCTGTCTTTCTCACTGTCACTATCTCCCCTTTCCCTCTCTGTCGCTCTCTCTATTCTTGCTTTCTCACTTTCTCTCTCACTTTCGATTTCTTTCTGTCTTTCTGTCTCTTACTTTTTCCTCTCTTTCTATCTTCCCCCCCTCCCCCTCTCCCTCTCTTCTCTTGGCACAGTTGACTAGGCCTCGCGCCTCTGTCTTACTGTCACCTTTTGACCTAGGAGATGGGAAACACAGGGGGGTGGAGTTTTCTTATCATATGCGGTTGGAGGGCTCTGCTGGGCCTCTGGAGCAGTGGGAAGTGCCCAAACTAGATTTTGGTTGGCTTGTGTTTTCGTACTTCTAATTCTGGAAGTTTTGGATAAAGACCCATGGTCCTAAACTCCTCCTTTTCTTTTCTTTTTCACCCAATTTGTCATTTTCGCCTTGTTCCTCACCACCCTCTGCCTGTCCTGCCTGTAGAGGGCTTTTTTGCACCACTGTGCCATCATCGCCCTTCGGACGAGACACTTTAAATGTTTTAACGCTTTTACGCTTTTTACTTATCATGAATTGATAGGTTCATCATTAGCTCGCTTAACTTTATTTCATCTAATTTTTCATCAAAATTATATTTTACTTTTCATTTTCGTAGGAATTTGCAACTCTCTGGATAAATTCATCTCATACTCTGAGTCTGTTTCTATTTTTACTGTTTTTTTTTCCTTTTCTCTGCCATGATACTTTGTGTCTAAGTTTTGCCTACTGTTGATCAACGAAACTTCTCTGTGTTTTATGACAAGCTTCTACCACGATGGGCGGTCATAAACTGGGTGTTAATTCACACACCGAGAAGGACGCTGGATCAATTTTCAACAAAACATCGACCTGTGACCTGAATGAGATTCAACCTTGATACATCTTAACAATGATCAATTTGAATTTCCATACATTCAACAATTCATTCACACACTACAATAACTACAAATCTCTATGTAGTTCTATATAACTTCACTCTCTAGAAGTTAAATTTCTGACCTCAGGTGATATAACTGGATCTGGTTGACCGGGTCCTTCCACGAAGAGGATGCCCCACAGGGGTTGCCGTCGAGAAAAGACGGATTTTTCAGCTCCAGCTGGGTGCGCACACTCTTTCCAATCTCTGTTGTTCATCCTCCAAGCAGAATCCGGCTCCAAGGACCATTATGTCATAATTTTTATACAATCACAAACCAGTGACAGTATTTCTGACATTTAAACTCCAGTCTCCTGCCAATTGGGATTAAACCGCTGAGTCAGTTCTTTTTCACGTGCCTTTTGCACGGGGAAGCATGGCCGCGTCCAGCTCTAGGCTCGTCCACGCTGCTCTTCCAAAGCTCCTCCCCTTGCGGCACACCTTTATTTGGTTCAAACAATTTATCATGTCAGTACAAAGACAACGTATACATAATCTCGTTAAGTTTACCACAGATAACATAGTGAAGTATATCATGACTTTGTTTTACATTTGAACAAATTTACGATGGGAACCTAGCTCAGTGCGAAGCAAGAGGTCACAAGAGGTCACACATCTGGTTTTAGCAGAGATAGTGTTAACACAGGCCCTTTCATCTTCTGAGCCTGCCTTGTACCATGAGATTGTTTGATGTACATTTTTTAAATAACTTCATTATAAGCATTTTATTCTAACAGTTACCAAACACGTCTCTTGTGTACGCGAACCAGCTGTTTCTCCTTCATGTATCTGTGGATTTGGCTCTAGATGAGGCTGGGCGATGTGCACAAGGCTTATTGCATATGTGCCCATAGGCATATCTACAATGAGCACGGTGTAAAAGTGATGATTTTAAAAAATGGGGAATTGAAACTATTTTTAATTCTGCTGATAAAAAAGGCATAACCATGATTAAAGTCATATTATATGATGTAAGAGCATGCGCATGGGTACAGAGCAGAAACAACGCATCATTTAATCAAATCAGGAACAATACAAATAGCACATGCAATTTTTCAGCTTGCTCTTGTAATTTAGCACCTACTTAGTAACTGTTCCACCCTGGTCTTTTATTTGATTATGGTAACTATGTGAATAAAATTATCTCTAGCATGTCGTCAGACACACGATGTTCTACTAATTGCATCTTTATTGGACCTATCTGGATGAGGCTGGGGTCACTTGCTGCAGACCTTCGGTAACTTCTTTCTCTCAGAAAATAAGGCACTACTGACTTGATCTTGTGATACACATAGGGTGACCAGATTTTCAAAATCAAAAACTGGGACACCCCCAATTTGTGGTGGTTGGTAATAATAAAATTGTGAAACAAGTGCATAATTAAGGAAGCTCATTATGCACTTAGCCCATTCATAACTAAAATGTGAGTCAGTATAGTCACATTTTGTGTTTGTGTTTTGGTCATTTTTAAGCAGCTTTTCTGTATTTTACGTAAACAAATGCCTATTTAAATCTAATAACACTGGGACAAAACTGGGACAAATCACTGGTTTTGGATAAAGCTACTGGGACAGGGACCTCAGGGCTCAAAACTGGGACTGTCCCGCGTAAATAGGGACATCTGGTCACCCAAGATACAGACATTTTCAGAGAATACTAGTCATATTTAGCAAAGCAGTACATAGTTTCACATGTTCAGGCTCCAAGGAGAACCTAAACGGTTGTTGTTTATTGCATTCATGTTATTTTTTATCCAAATGTGGAAGGCATCTGTAAGTTTAATTCTTTTTCTTTCTCTGTTCCAGCTGATTCCTGAGGTTCAGAGGCAGATGGAGTTGCAGAGCTTCTATCAGAACCTCACAGGACAGGAGTGGACAACAATGATCGCCTTTAGGGTTGCCTTTGTCATGCTGACTAACCTAGCAAGCCTCATGTTCCTGGTCACAAACTGTGTCATCATCTACACCCTGTGCAGCCGACCTATGTTCAGGGAGTCACCGCGGTACATGCTCCTGCTGAACCTGGTGGTGGGGGACTCCATCGTGCTCTTCAATGGGCAGTTGTTGTACATGTTCAGTATCTGTAACGTGAATTTGTCCTACCCTCTATGCGGATTCCTCTTCATGATCACCTATCTGAGCGCGCAGATTGCTCCTCTCACACTGACGGTCATGTCCACTGAGCGCTGCATTGCTGTTTGTTTTCCATTTCATCACCCCATCATAGTCACCATGAGGAACACGGCCTTTGCCATCCTCTGTGTCTGGGGGGTGGGCTCTTTAGACAGTTTCGTTCGGGTGCTGCTCCTTGTTGAATTCCCCTTCCACCTGCTCCCAACCCTTCAGATGAATACCTTCTGCATCTCTACAGCACTGTTGCTTAGTCCTCGATCTAAGGTTTACGAGATAATATCCACCACTGTACTGTTTCTGTTCTCAGGTTTAGCAATCGCATTGTCCTTCATCGGTGTGATGGTGGTCGCAATCTCTGCCTCCACAGATAAAGCCTCTGCAGACAAAGCTCGGAACACTCTGCTCCTGCACATGTTTCAGTTGGTTCTGAACCTGATGTCCACCATGGGACTGCCCCTCTTCAGCAATGTGGCTGCTCGGGTGGGCCCGGTTTTGGCTGGGCAGCTTTTTGTGGTGGTTTATGTGTTTTTGGTGATGATGCCTCGCTGTCTGTCGGCTGTGACCTACGGACTCAAGGACCAGAGCCTCAGGCCGATCCTGGTGTCTCGCCTTTGCTGCTGCCTGCAGGCCTCAGACCCCCTGCATAAACATGACAGGTGACAAAAGTACAAGTGTAGTATAAAAATATCGTTAATTCACATCAAAGGTTCATTCAGGATAGTGTAAGTAGTAACAAATCAGATTCATGTTGTGTAGAAATAATTTTCTATATGAAGGTACTAGATGGAGGAGTGTTGGCTGGTTCTGTATTTGGCGCAGCAGGAATTCTTCTCTCATTCCTCTTTTCTCTCACTGGCTGCACAGGACTCACTCCACTAACTCCACCTCTGCTTAGGTGTGGGCCATTTCCCTCAAACAGGTCCTTTCGTTTCCAGAAAAGATCAAAGTTCTCAATGTAGTGCAAACCTCTGAGCGCACACGTGTTCAGCAGCCACGATGTTGCTTCTTTTTTGGGCCTATTTGGGTGAGGCTGGGGTCACTTGCTATTAACATTAATTCATTTTTTTTCCTCTGAGAAAATAAGGCACTACTGACTTGATCAGAGATGACTATGCTTACCAAAACAGTACATCAAATTTGTTGCTTATTGCATGCATGTTATTTGTTATTCAAATATTAATGAATTAATTGTAATCTGTAACTGTTCTTTCTCTGTTCCAGCTGATTCCTGAGGTTCAGAGGCAGATGGAGTGGCAGAGCTTCTATCAGAACCTCACAGGACAGGAGTGGACATCAATGATCACCTTTAAATTTGCCTTTGTCATGCTGACTAACCTAGCAAGTCTCATGTTCCTGGTCATAAACTGCGTCATCATCCACACCCTGTGCAGCCGACCTATGTTCAGGGAGTCACCGCGGTACATGCTCCTGCTGAACCTGGTGGTGGGGGACTCCATCGTGCTCTTCATGGGGCAGTTATTGTACCTGTTCAGTATCTCTAACGTGAATCTGTCCTACCCTCTATGCGGATTCCTCTTCATGATCACCTATCTGAGTGCGCAGATTGCTCCTCTCACACTGACGGTCATGTCCACTGAGCGCTGCATTGCTGTTTGTTTTCCATTTCATCACCCCATCATAGTCACCATGAGGAACACGGCCTTTGCCATCCTCTGTGTCTGGGGGCTGGGCTGTTTAGACAGTTTCGTTCGGACCCTGCTCCTTGTTGAATTCCCCTTCCACCTGCTCCCAAACCTTCTACTGCATCTCTACAGCACTGTGGCTTAGTCCTCGATCTAAGGTTTTCGAGATAATATCCACCACTGTACTGTTTCTGTTCTCAGGTTTAGTAATCGCATCGTCCTTCATCGGTGTGATGGTGGTCGCAATCTCTGCCTCCACAGATAAAGCCTCTGCAGACAAAGCTCGAAACACTCTGCTCCTGCACATGTTTCAGTTGGTTCTGAACCTGATGTCCACCATGGGACAGCCCCTCCTCAGCAACGTCTGTCGGCTGTGACCTACGGACTCAGGCCGATCCTGGTGTCTCGCCTTTGCTGCTGCCTGCAGACCTAAGACCACCTGCATAAACATGACAAAAGAAAAGGTGTAAGTGTGGCCAATGTACAAGTGTATAAAAATAATTCACGTCAATGGTTCATTCAGGATAGTGTAACAAATCATATTAATGTTGTGTAGAAGTAATTTTCTATATGAAGGTACTGCATGGAGGAGCCAGAACTTTATACTGATCTAGCTCAGGACGGAAGATTTCAGGACTCTGCAGTTGCTATATCTTCCACGTTGAGAATTTCTCCGGATGTGGACAAGGGGTGTTGAGTGTCTTGCCCAAGGACACAACAACTGCTCAACCAATGATGTTTATGTTGGAAGTGGGATTTGGCAGTGAACAAATGGACAAACTTCAGCATTATGGTGCAGCATTAAATAAAGTATAATAACATGATTAAATACAATAAGGGCATGCATTAAAATAAGGTCAATAGAAAACAGAATAAAAAGTATCATGAATGCTGCATGGATCTATAAAAATGTAAACAGTTTCCAAAACAGTTGCTTCATTGGAAATAGGTGTGGCTCTTTGCAAGGAAAAAAACTGCTCTGTCTTTTGGGTATAATGTGTAGCTAATTTTTCAAAGACAACAATCCAAGGCACTTAAACCTTAATTACTGTTGACATAAAATACACAACGCGTTTCGGCCCAGTATGGTCTTCTTCAGGGTGTAAACAAATACAAAATGTACAATAAATGCAGAACACTGCAAAAACTATGACTGCAAGTCAATTAATTACAGTTGTTTAAATTGGCAGTAACTAGTAATATAAAGTGATAGCTGTTAGACGGGTCCTAAATGTTTAGCAGAGGGGAAAAAACTGTTCTTGTGGTGAGAAGTTTTGGTCTGGACCATAGCTTCTTGTCTGAGAAGAGTGAATCTAAGTCTATGGGGGCGGTGATCTGACCTGCTCGCCCCCCTGTCTTGGAGACATACAGGTCCTGGAGACATACAGGTCCTGGAGACATACAGGTCCTGGAGACATACAGGTCCTGGAGACATACAGGTCCTGGAGACATACAGGTCCTGGAGACATACAGGTCCTGGAGACATGAGGTTGCAGCAGATCACGTTCACAACTGAGCGCACAATGCGCTGCAGTCTTTGTGCCTGACAGTGACGGTGATAGAGGAGGTGAGGATGGACTCAAGGATGCCTTAGCTGCTGCAGGAAGTGTTCTGTTGGGCCTTTCTTGGTGAGGGAGCTGATGGTGGGCTCCCACTCTCTGCTCTTCTCATCTACAGCACCCCCAGGCTTATAGCCCATTAATTTTCCTCCCATAAACCCTCCTAAGCCTCATTAAAAAAGATCTCAATCTCATCCCATACCCTCCTGATCAACATCTTTATTTTTGTTTTTGCAGGCTCTCTCCTTTTTTGTTTTTTTGAATAACCAGTGAGGTAAAACCTCACTGGCTATTCATGATTTGTTATTGGCATTAACAGAAATTGAATATAGTCTGTAAGGCAGTGTGCAGGAGTCTCTGTCTCCATCTGTCTCTGTCTCTTCTCCGTGGAGGCTGTGGGGAATTGGTGTATGCATGTTTTACACTAGCATACAGTAGTCCCTTTACACATAGGACAGTCCACAAACTGATGGAAGGAGACAAGAGTTGAAGCGTTTGTCACATGGTTAAAGTCTCTGAAGATGACAAAAAAGGTGCGTCCAGGTGCAGAATCTCCACCCGTGTAATAGTAGCGCATCTGGTATGTTGGGGAGAAGCCACAGGTCCATCACCACCATTCGTACCAGGTCCAGGTACCAGGATGTTGGGGTCCTAGGAGACGCAGGAGGAAAGGCATTCAGTAGGTCCAGGGGCCACAGCCGGTGCGCTAGTGTGTCTATCCTGAATGGTGGCTCATCTGATGACGTGAGCAAGAACCAGAGTGAGTACACGAGGTCAACCTCGGGCGAGTGACTTTTTTATGCCACAGTGGCAGGTTGTGGTCATATGTAGATGCAGTCACATCTGAGGGATTACACCACCTATTATTTACCTAGTACCATAGTAATTTTAATACTCATTAAGACTACTGTAGTTATCAATATAGTAAAGTGGATAGGCTTTGTGCAAATGTTTTTTCGAGCGTAGGTTCACTCGGCTCCATCTGCACCCTATGAGGGACCGGCAGAGAACAGTGATGGGGAAAATCCGTTTGTGGCTGGCCCCCGGTTTCCTCCAGCAGGGAGTGCGCATCCTTCACTATGTGAAGGTGTTCAGACGCCGCACTCGCTGGATGGGATGGGACTTTCCACCAGTTGGCGATAGGTGGCACTTGGCTGTCATCACCGGCCCACATACACTTGATGGAGATGGTAGCAGTGCAGAGGGTGCTCCTGCACTTTGCCCCCAGGTTTCAAGGGGAACACGTCACGGTCAAATCAGGCAACATGATGGTTGTGGCCTATTTGGCTACTTGGACAGACGGGGTTCCCAGGTCTCCTCTGCATCTGAAAGCAGTGGTGAGCCTGCTATGGGCGGACTCGTGTCTGAGAGCCTTGGTGTTAGGGTTAGGGCCTCTAGTCGACAAATGGGACCTTTCACCTAGCATAGCAGGTTCAGTCGCCCCGAGGTCGACCTCGTACTCTGGTTCTTGCTCAGGCCATTATGAAAAAATGAGTTTATTAACACAGTTTTAATGTGTGTGTGTGTTTGTGTTTGTGTGCATTAGCTTTTTAGAGCTCCGTACCAGATTAGGGATGTCCGAATACAGTTTTTTTTGGCTCCTGATCAGATTTTTAAAAAATATTTGCTATTAAACAATTTAAGTTGAATAAAATGTATTATACCACCACTATACCAAGGGCCTTCTTAAAGATAAACTAAAAAATGTTGTTTGAGGCCTGTAAAAACAGCAAATTTAAACAAGTGAGTGCATTTGGCTCCGCTACTCCTCTTTTGTTTTCATTCTTAAGGCTCTGCATTGTAGAGGTAAAACAAACACTAACTCATTAATAACGTTTTTATAAGATTAAACCTTAGTCTGATACTTCTGTTCAAAGCGGGATTCTCTTTCTTCATAAAAAATAGCTTCCTTTATTCCCCTTGCAATGTTTTTTTTTCTCTCTGCAAATATTAGAATTTTTCTAAATGTCTATTGGAAATTTACTTCCTGAACCAGAGCAGACTTCAAAGTGGGCAGAACTTCTTAGCCTCTTTTATGGAGTCCCACCCACTGATCTCCAGAAACTATGTTCAGATGTTCTGGTGTCCACCTCCTCATCTACACCTGGACCAGAGACCAACTACTCCACTGGCTCCCAGTAAAACCACACATCATCACATATACAGCCCTTCATAACCCGGCCCCGCTGACCTCCAGCCCAACCGTCACTCCCACAGTTAACACAATGCGCCAGAAATGCAAATGCACTGCTCCGAGCCTCTAGAACATAACAGAAACTGACTCACTGACTTTCAGACACCCACCACCTTTTTACCACAGTCTCTAACATCCATTATTCTTTATTTTAGGTTTTTTCTGTGCTCTTTGTAAAGTGTCTTTAAATTTGTTGAGAAGTGCGATCTAAAAATGATATATTACGTTTAGGAGCAACCTCACAGAGGCCTGATGTCTTCAGTGAACCTGGATCTACACTCAACAAAAATATAAACACAACACTTTTGTTTTTGCTCCCATTTGTCATGAGATGGACTCAAAGATCTAAAATTCATTCCAGATACACAATATTACCATTTCTCTCAAACATTGTTCACAAATCTGTCTAAATGTGTGATAGTGAGCACTTTTGCTTTGCTGAGATAATCCATCCCACCTCACAGGTGTGCCACATGAAGATGCTCATCAGACACCATGATTAGTGCATAGGTGTACCTTAGACTGTCCACAATAAAAGGCCACTCTGAAATGTGCAGTTTTGTCTCACAGCAAAATGCCACAGATGGCGCAAGCATTGAGGGAGCGTGCAATTGGCATGCTGACAGCAGGAATGTCAATCAGATCTGTTGCTCGGGCATTGAATGTTCATTTCTCCACCATAAGCCGTCTCCAAAGGCGTTTCAGAGAATATGGCAGTACCGGCCTCCAACCGCAGACCACATGTAACCACACCAGCCCAGGACCTCCACATCCAGCAGGTTCACCTCCAAGATCGTCTGAGACCAGCTACTCAGACAGCTGCTGAAACAATTGGTTTGCATAACCAAAGAATTTCTGCACAAACTGTCAGAAACCGTCCTCAGGAAGCTCAACTGCATGCTCGTCGTCCTCATCGGGTCTTAACCTGACTCCAGATCGTCGCCGTAACAGACTTGAGTGGGCAAATGCCCACATTCGATGGCGTCTGGCACGTTGGAGAGGTGTTCTCTTCACGGATGAATCTCGGTTTACATTGTTCAGGGCAGATGGCAGACAGCGTGTGTGGCGTCGTGTGGGTGAGCGCTTTGCTGATGTCAATGTTGTGGATCGAGTGACCCATGGTGGTGGTGGGGTTATGGTATGGGCAGGCATCTGTTATGGACGAAGAACACAGGTGCATTTTATTGATGGCATTTTGAATGCACAGAGATACCGTGATGAGATCCTGAGGCCCATTGTTGTGCCATACATCCATGAACATCACCTCATGTTTCAGCAAGATAATGCACGGCCCCATGTTGCAAGGATCTGTACACAATTCTTGGAAGCTGAAAATGTCCCAGTTCTTGCATGGCCAGCATACTCACCGGACATGTCACCCATTGAGCATGTTTGGGATGTGCTTGACCGGGCGATACGACAGCGTACCAGTTCCCACTAATATCCAGCAACTTCGCACAGCCATTGAAGAGGAGTGGACCAACATTCCACAGGCCACAATTGACAATCTGATAAAGTCTATGCGAAGAAGATGTGTTGCACTGCATGAGGCAAATGGTGGTCACACCAGATACTGACTGGTTCTGAGTCCCCAGACCCCCAATAAAGCAACAACTGCACATTTCAGAGTGGCCTTTTATTGTGGGCAGTCTAAGGTACACCTATGCACTAATCATGGTGTCTGATGAGCATCTTGATGTGGCACACCTGTGAGGTGGGATGGATTATCTCAGCAAAGCAAAAGTGCTCACTATCACACATTTAGACAGATTTGTGAACAATGTTTGAGAGAAATGGTAATATTGTGTATCTGGAATGAATTTTAGATCTTTGAGTCCATCTCATGACAAATGGGAGCAAAAACAAAAGTGTTGCGTTTATATTTTTGTTGAGTGTAGAAATTAAAACCACTAATGAAACTTTGTATTCCCAAAGTCCAAGTGTGCTCCAAAACAAAGTTGAAACTCTAAGGGACGCAGGTCCATGAAGGCATCATTTAGACTCATGCTGTTGACACTGACAGTGAGGTCACTTGTGGCGAAGTGTTTTAAAGCGGTGCAGGACTCGCAGTACTATAACACTGTTGTGCTTCTGTGGGTAAGTGTGGCTTTAGTGCTTTTATTACAAATAACACTGTTTTACCATCTTTGCAGAGCAGCTTTCTGTATCCAGTGCTGCTCAAACTGTGTAGTCTTATTCTGGTTAGTCCTCATTTTATTTATTTATTTTTTGTTTATTCCATATATTGTTGAAGTTTAGATTAGGTTTGATACCTTGCCCAGAGCTGAGTTTGTCCTGGTTAATGTCTTAAAAAAATAAAACTACTGAACTACAAGAGAATTTCATTGTTTATCTGCAGTGTTCACTGTTTCAAATAAGCTGCAGGACTCATGGTACAATAACACGATGTACTTTTGTGGGAGAGTGAGAGGACAAGTGCGACTTTAGAGCTTTCATTACAAATAACTGTTTTTAAATGACTTTTACCATCGTTTCAGAGCATCTTTCTGTATCCAGTTCTGCTCAAACTGTGGGATGTATGCAGTGTTTTGTCTGTGTTTGCAATAGTTTGTCCTGGTTTAGACTTGGTTTAAAGCTGCTTTAGTCCTTGGAGTGAAATTAACCTTATTAGTTTATGGTCAGTCCTGCCTTTATTTCATAATAATTATATAACAAAAAGCACCAGTAATAGTATATTTTATTCATATGGCACAGAGGGAATGTGAGTAAAGCAACAGAGCGTATCTTTTTATTTCAACATTCACAGATTTACAAATATTTAAATACATGTAACTTACAGGTTATTCATAGATGGAGTATATACCTAGATCATTCATACTGCTCACACACACAATTAAAACGTGTAAAACTTAAAATACATTTGTATTGGTTTTTCCACGCTGCCTGGCAAAGATATAATTTCATTCAGTCCATGGCGCTGTGTGATGTTGTTGACGTTTGTGCTTTAGTCCATGATATTAAAATGAACAAATATTTAAATTCCTTGTATATTTAAAATAACGGTAGTGCCGAACAAAGCCTTATGTTTATTATGTGGCGTTTGCAGCCGTTGGTACTCTAGGCCAAGACAAATTCTCCTCCAATAAAGTGAATTGATTAACAGTTCCTCGTGTGTGTGAAGTTTCAGAAAATCCAGGAGTCTAACCTAGTATGAAATATGTATCTTGGAAATTCAGCCAGCGGTGTAGTACTGGCCTCTGGTTTAGTTTTAGTTTAGTCCAGGCTCGGATCTGGTCCAAAGAACAGAGATCCTCAAACGGGAGCGGGCCTTCGAAATGAGGGTGCTGTGATGTTCAGCTCCCACTGGATTTCCTGGATGATGAGGAAGTGCGAGGAGTCCACGGTGGTTGTTGCTGTTCTGATGCTGTGTCTCTTTTCCAGTCTCTCTGACAGATGGAAGGCGGCTCTAACTCCTCTTTTCTCTTCTCGTCTGATGAGCTCGCCAGGCGCTCCCTGCTGGCGATGGTGACTTCTGCCCTCTGCTGCGTGTTCCTTTTCGTCAACAGCACCATCCTCTTGGTTCTGTGCAGTAAACCCGCGTTCTACCAGTGCCCGCGCTACGTCCTGCTCTTCAACCTGGTGCTCTCTGACACAATACTCATCGTTCAGGCCCAGATTCTGTATCTCCTCGCCAACTACAGGATCTGGATCTCTTACCCTCTGTGTGGCAGTCTTTGCATGCTCTCCACTGTGGCCTACCAGATCTCTCCATTACGTTAATGTTCATGTCTTTAGAGCGCTTTGTCGCTGTGTGTTTGCCCTTTAAACACTCCATTATTGTCACTCTGAAAAACACTTACTTTTCCATCCTCCTGATGTGGACTGTGAGCTGTTTAAGCACTTTGACCCAAGTCATGCTTGTACTCGAGTTTCCGTTTCATGAGCTTCCAGACCTGCAGATGAGGCAGTTCTGCAGTTTAGAAGCCATATTATTTAGCTCCAAATCTAAAGACTATTACTCGATCTACACATGCTTCGTGTTCATCTTGTCCGTTCTGGTGATCTTGTCTTCGTTCATGGCCGTGATGATTGTAGCGTGTCTGGCCTCAGGGACGGGACTAAGGCGCAGAGGACTCGGAGCACCCTTCTCCTGCACCTGTTTCAGCTGGGTCTAAACCTCCTGTCTGTGATGCACTCATACGTGTATATGGCAGTCGTCAGGTGCTGTGGTGCAAAGAACCGCCTGTTTTTGGTGTTGTATGTGTGTGTGGTCCTGATGCCGCGCTGCCTCAGTGCTCTGACATATGGTCTTCGTGACCCCGCCCTCAGACCAGCGCTGGGGACCCATCTGAGCTGTGGGCTCCGGACCCACAGAGCAGCCCGAACACACAGAGCACAGGCCGAGGCTAATCACTAACTCACCCCAACACACAGAAAGCCTAGAAAGGCAATTTTACTTTTCATTATTATTACTACATTACTGGCTTTCAATCTGGCACAGCAGCCTCTCCAACCATCATTATACATCTAGAATCACAGCTGTGGGACTTTGTGGGTTTATCTTAAAAACTGTACTGCCACAATTCAGTATTTTAATGCCATTTAGGCGTGTAAAGAAAGACAAAGTTACAGTTTTTAATCTTCAGTTATTATAAAGCAAAATATTTACAATGTTATTTGCTGCAATGTAACTGGGTGTTTCTAACCAAATTCCACCCAGTATCTTTTGTATTAGCGGTAAATGCATTTATTGAAAAAAAACATTACTGCCCCATACTCACTATAATGTTGCTGGGACATGCACAGATTTAAAGAGAAAGAAAGGAAAGAGATGCTTCAGATATGCATGGACAGTGAATAGGTCATCAGCACAGACAGAAAAGAAGTGGACGAAGTGAGTGACGTCCCCCAAAGCGTTCAGCTCCACTCAAATAAAGCTCACGATGCTCACGGTTACAGGAGCAAATCTGGAGCCAGGCTCTAGATTATGAATAGGACTTTGTGGGAGAGGGCAGGTGAGATGATAAACAGCAGTCCCACAAACTAAATATGAGTGCATCCGTCCATCCATTTTCTTCCGCTTATCCGGGGCCGGGTCGTACAAACAAGCAATCAAAGTTATGGATAAAAAACCTAGGCACTATCATCACTGTGCAATTTATTTTTTTAAATACAGTATTTTAAACTGGGATAGTCTTCACACATTTGCAGACCTAAATTTGATTTCTAAAGCAGTGCATAATTTGGCTCCAGATCCTCTGGCAGCTTCATCAGCCACAGAAACAGCTCTGAGCGTCACTCAGGCTCTGTCAGAGGTGATGTTTGATTCCTCTGCGCAGAAGCACTTTCAGTAAGTCGGCCTGGTCAGTCAGGAGCCTCGTATCTGAGGAGGTTAAACTGCTTCCAACGTACAAAGTCTTCACAAAAAAATAGAAAATGTGGCTTATCAACACTACAGCTGCCAACACTAAAAGATGAGCCTGTTTTGATGTGATCAAATGTTGTGATGTCTTATTCTTTCCTAATTGTATAGAAAGTGTATGTATATGTATCTTGTATTATATTGTACAGCTCTGTGCTCCCTTAATTTTTCTTCTTCTTCTTTCTTCTTGTATAGCTGTATTTTATTGCCTTTTATATCATGGCCAGGGGACTACAGATGAAAACTAAACTAAAATTCTGTCTTTTTTAACCATGTGTAATCATGCGTTTTATGAAATTGCACTGTCCCCTTTCAAATAAACTAAAAAAAGAAAAAACTCCCAGACTTCCTTCGCCCCAGACACTTCCTCCAGTTCCTCCGGGGTGTCGCTGAGGAGTTCCCTAGTGTCTCTGTTCCTCCAGCGGGTTGTGAGTCTTCCCCAAGGGCTCCTTCCGTCCCCGGGAAACCTACTGAGGGAGGCATCACAACAGATGCCCTCCCCTCGGCTGCTCCTCTCGACGTGGAGGAGCAGCGGCTCTACTCTGAGCTCCTCCCATGTGACTGAGCTCCTCACCCTGTCTCTAAGGGAGCGCCCGGCCACTCTGCAAAGGAAACTCATTTTGACCACTTGTATCATGATCTCGTTCTTCTGGTTGTTCCCCAGAGTCATGACCACAGGTGAGGGGAGGAACGTGACTGAGGTAAATCCAGAGCTTTGCCTTTGGGCTCAGCTCCTCTTCACCACAACGGTCCAATACAGCGACCGCATCACTGCCGACGCTGCACCGATCCACCTGTCAATCTCACGCTCCATCCTCCCCTCACTGTGAACAAGACCCCGAGATACTTGAACTCCACTTGAAGCAGGACCTCTACACCCGGAGTTTACTGCCGGCAATGTGAACACAGCTCCTGCTCCTGTCATACGGGGACCGGACAGTCCTTAGCAAGGGGCCCCAGACCCCGTACTTGAGTGAAACGTACAAATTATTAATGTATGCCTATCATTCATAATTTGTGCTGGATATTTTATTTGGCATTAATAAAAACATTTTAAGCAGCCTAAATTTGCAGCATGTGGTCTGATCTTTTAGACAATTTCTTTCCACTTCTCTGTGTTTGATGGAGCTTCAAAGACAAGGCAGAACAGAGCAGCTCTAGTGAATCTCACAGTGCTTCAGAAGTAAGTTCTTCTTTAAAGAGAGGTACATTTACCGGCAAAAAATCAAGATATGAATGTCCCCACCCTGGGGGTTTTGTGGGCGGGAGCAGGACAAAATATCGCAGATGCGGGCGGGAGCGAGTATGAAAATTACAAGTCTTTACTGAGGGGGGCAGGACAGCACAATGCAGGTGTGGGACTGAAAATCCTGTCCCGCACATGCCTCTTCTTCCCACTTTGTTGGAACACAGCAGCTAGTGCGTTAGCTATGTCCATTTATATACACAGAGAGGGTGACTCAAAAGTGAATTATTTCATTTGTTGTATAAGTGGATATCAAAAAAACTACATAACAAACCGGTTTCTCATTGTGGCATAGAGTTTGAATGTTCTTTTTAAGTTCTGTTACATCATTGAAGTTTATTGCTTGAGAAAGTTTAAGTTTGTCCGATGTGTTTGGGCTTGAGTCTGTTGTTTTGCTTCATCTAAAATGAGTTTCACCTCATCAAATATTAAAGCTCCATAAACCATAGACACAGACTCTCCAGGTACAAAACCTCCAGACACTCCCACAGAGCAGTGTCACCCTGGGCTGTGGGACAAATCAATGTAACTTTTCCAAAACTAAACTTAAATCTTTGGGTGCAACACTTGGTTATTCTCTGAGTCATTCCAACAAATTAAATGAAATCAAAGTTGCTTTTGCCAAACTACTTTATATAGACAGAGCCTTAGTGAGAGTACTGGTAACTGGTAACTTTTATGGATAAGTTTAGAGTGTTGCAGGTTTAAGATTAGTACCTGCAGCATCTGGACACCACGGGAACCTACGCCAGAATCCTGTTTGTGGGCTTCAGCTCTGCCTTCATCATCATCCACCCAGACCTCCTCCAAGGCAAGCTGTCCCAGATGAACGTGCCTGATCCTCTCTGCAGGTGGATCACTGACTTCCTGATGGACAGGAAGCAGCTCGTGAGGCTGGAGAAGAATTCTTGGACTCCCGGACCATCGGCACCGGCTCTCCCCAAGGCTGTGTTCTTTCTCCTCTGCTCTTCTCCCTGTACACCAACTGCTGCACCTCCTCCCACCAGTCTGTCAAGCTCATCAAGTTTGCAGACGACACCACGGTCATTGGACTCATCTCGGACAGGGATGAGTCTGCATACAGAACGGAGGTTGATCGTCTGGTGTCCTGGTGCAGCCAGAACAACCTGGTGCTTAACACCCAGAAGACATTGGAGATCATTGTGGACTTTAGGAAACACACAGCCCCACTCCCCTCCATCATCCTGACCGACACCCCCATCACCACTGTGGACTCATTCCTGGGGACCACCATCCCCCAGGACCTCAAATGGGAGCCCACCATCACCTCCGTCATAAAGAAGGCCCAGCAGAGGCATTACTTCCTGAGGCAGCTGAAGAGATTCAACCTGCCAGCACGGCAGTTCTACACTGCCATCATCGAGTCCATCCTCACCTCCTCCATCACCGTGTGGTGCTGGAGCCTCCATCAGGGACAAACAGAGACTGCAGCATGTTGTGCTCTGCTCAGAAGATGATTGGTTGCAGCCTCCATCTCTTCAGGACCTGCACACCTCCAGGACCATAGACGGACCGTCATATGAGTGGACTAAGCTACCCCGTTACCTGCCGCGTCCCAAATAGGAAATGCTCCAGGAGGCTCTTCCGGCTCCTTCTCTCTTATCGCCCCTCTCTCCGTAACTGCTGCACTGAGCCTCGTCATTCTGGTCTTAAATTGTTTGTATGAACCCACGACACAGGATCCTGAATTTTTCATTTCTCTGTCTTGTTCCTAAATCAAGATATGAACATAAATAACGGACCAAACAGACGCCTTCATTCCCCGAGGTCCCTCCTCCTAGCGTTAGCAACAGGTTTGATTGACAGCTAGCGCGTTTCGCTGCTAAGTAAGTTCCCTTCCCGCTTTCCTGCCCCGATTGACTATTTCTGAAATAAAATGACAAAATATCTCAAACAATTACAACAGACAATTACAACAGCTAATGTTACTAGAATCTTAACTAGCATAATTTAACTAGCATAAAGTAAAGTGAATTTTGTTAAATTGCGACTATTGTTGTTTGTACATAACAGAACATACAACATAAATCAATTACTTAAACTTACTATTTAAAGTTTGACAATAAAAGCTAAAAGTTTCCTTATTATTCTCAAGAATCACTGAAATACAGCGGTCCATGCAGAATGGTGCATCCACAGACCGTATATATGATTGCATATAGGGCTGCAACAACTAATCGATTAAATCGATTAAAATCGACTATTAAAATAGTTGGCAACTAATTTAGTAATCGATTAGTTGACTAGTTCACGTGACAAAGTCCAAGCGGGAGAATCGGGTGTTGTGAGATGTGTCCATATTGTGTCTATAGCTCAGTGCAGGAGAGAGAGAGAGGGTGAGTGATTGCGTGCGCGCGCCGGGGGCGCGCTGGATGTATGTCTGCGCGGAGCAGTGGAGCCGGGTCTCGCTCCGTGTGTGTGTCCGCGTGTGCTCTCAGGGAAAGACAGAGACGGCGATCGGGCAAGTAGAGGGTAAAAGGTGCTACTCCTACAGTGTAGTGAGCTAATAAAGCCCCACTCTGCAGCGAAACTGCCTCCTTTTATTTACATTTTCATACACCGCAAACGCACGAGGTCCTCAAGGGAGTTAACCCCGGAGGGAAGCAATCCCCGGCCCTGGAGAAGACGATCTCCCCTGTGCTCCCCAACCACGGTTAGGGGGCGAGAACAGGAAAGGTTAACACGGGGGAAAAAAAGAGGACACTTGGAAATGGCGTCTCCCCTTTAAAATCAGTAGGACTCTGGTGAGATTTCACAAACATATTGGCAACCTTTTTTTGACATGAAAAGTAGTTGGGTTGCATTACTGGTACAAGTTAATAGGAACGTTTTAATCACAACGTATTGTTTAACACTATACAAGTTAAACCGAAGTTGCTTGGTGTTAGCTAGTTCACACATATTAGCCGCGATTGCATTGGAACAATGTGTTTCTAAGCCATTAACTAGTCCAGTTAACTTCTTAAACCCCACAGCCACCAAATTTGGGGACTAGCGCCTCTTTTGTAAATTCATACATCTATATTTACAACATACTGAGTGCTACGCTGTCATGTTATACACCGTTGGAATCAGCAGAAACACGGCTAACAATTTATCCACTTCATTTTCACCACAGCACTTCACATCTCAAATAGCCCTCTATATCCACACATATAAAAATACAACTGTCTGACACTCTTACAACTTCTGCCTCAAAGCAAACACGACCCTTCACCCTTCCCCCATAAGTTATATATCGCCTGAAAGCTGCTTCCACGGTATCAGCCTCTGTAGCTCAAACCATCACCAAGCTAGCAGCCAAGAAACACAGAAAAAAGTAGCTGTCAATCAAGCCAAATCAAATAAATCAAGTCTTACCTTTGCCTTCTTCCCATCTGAAATAAATCCCATCTGCATAAAAGTCCTTTCTGTGAGTAATCCAACACTCTCCATCGGGAAAGAATGCGATTTAGCTCGATAGGACTCCCCCGCGGGTTGGTTTAGCACTTGTTTGGGTCAGTGTGCGTAAAAAGTAGGGACCTCGCTTCTCCGCGCTGTGATTCGCTGGTGCTCCTGTCCATCACAGAGTGTGCGGTACAAGCCCACGAACACCGTGATTGGTCAAAGCTTTGTTGATCTGACCGCGTGCGTAATAGAGAGAGGGGTTGGCAGAGCGAGCACAGCTTCTGTGCGTAAACCCAGGACGCACGGCTAACTTACTTTTAGCACAGTTTTGGAGCACTTTCCTTCTTTTTATCCGATTAATAATCGATTCGTTGAAAAATAATCGCCAGATTAATCGATTATGAAAATAATCGTTAGTTGCAGCCCTAATTGCATATATGAAATATGGAGTCTGGCTACAAATTCGCTCCTATAACCGCCTCATTTGAACACTATGGGTGATGTCACACTCACTTAATCCACTCATATATACAGTCTATGTCCAGGACACGGGCACATGCAGGTCGAATTGCATCTGACACTTCTCACCCTGGACACAGACTTTTTGACCTGCTCCCCTCAGGCAGGAGGCTACGGCCCATTCGGACCAGAACCTCTCCCCATAAAAACAGTTTCTTCCCCTCTGCTGTTGGACTCATGAACAAAAACACTCAGACTGTTCCCACCCCCCACTCTGTTTCAGTCACATGACACTGTGCTGTATTTTTGCACCTCTGTTTGCACTGATCATTACCTGCACTGTTATATTCTTATATTCTTGTAAATGTGTAATTTTTTTGTATTATATTATAGTTTATTGTTTTCTACTTTATTTTATTTCTTGCATGTTTAGTGTTTGTCTATGTTCCGCTCCAAGTACCACAGCAATTTCCTAATGTTGTGAACCTGTTCACTTATATGGCAATAAAACCTTTCTGATTCTGATTCGTCTCTCACAATTACTAAACTGCAGAAGCCAGATCAACAATTATTTTTCAGAGAGAGGTTCTCTGAAAGGGTCTTGATGCTGCTGACACGTTCTCTGGGGGAGGTGGTGCTGCTGACTCATTCTCTGGAGGATTGGGAGGTGATGGTGCTGCTGAAACATTCTCTGGGGGTACTGTTGGTGGTGCTGACACGTTGGCTGGTTCTGTATTTGGCGCAGCAGGAATGCTTCTCTCATTCCTCTTTTCTCTCACTGCCTGCACAGGACTCACTCCACTAACTCCACCTCTGCTTAGGTGTGGGCCATTTCCCTCAAACAGGTCCTTTCGTTTCCAGAAAAGATCAAAGTTCTCAATGTAGTGCAAACCTCTGAGCGCACACGTGTTCAGCAGCCACGTGTTCAGCTGAAGCAGTTGGGTAAATTTGTTCCTCCTCCTTAGTCTATGTTAGGAAGAGGTCCACTGATAAATGTTTTAACTTCCACTTTGTTAAGCTCCTCGAATAATTTAGTGAAATCCCTTTTCAAGACTTCCATTCTGATGTCCACCACACCCATGTGCACAATCAGCTGTTTAACACCTTGGTGTGTTGACAAAAGCTTTGGCAGGAGTTTTGTAATCTCAGAAACAGTGTAATTTGGGGTAGCAGCATGTTAGGAGTCCTCTGTGGCTCACACCACTGATAGCCCAGTCTCTGAACAGCAGCGTATCTCTGACCATGACATTTGGCACAGATTGCAAGTCTGCCTGCTCTCTATTGTCAACGTCATTGTTCCTGTTTTCCAATGACGATTCACATTAGCATTGTCTTTTATCACTCGCCGTGTTGACTTAGCATTTTGGTCTGTACAAAGTTTTGGAAAAGACACAGTATCATTCAGGCTTAAGTTGAAAGTTTTCTCACCCTCTTCTCTGGAAGTAACTGTGGGCTGCTCACCACTGGAAGTCACCGGTAGCACCTGATGAAGTCCTTGTTCAGTTTCTAAAGCAAATATCCGCGCTTGTAAGACATTAATTTCTTGTTGACAGTTCCGACAGCGCTCACAGATAGAATTCTCCTGGTTTCTTCCCCTTGACATGTTGCTGGCTCATCAGAAATTTTTCGTTTTTGGTTTAAAAGTCTTGGTTTACTTAAAAGAGAATCAAAAGTAGACACATTATCCGGTGTTGGAGGAGGTAAACTGATTAAAAAGCAAAGTAAAGAAGGAACCAGCAGAAGCAAGCAAGGACGGCATCCACACTCTTCAAAAGCAGGAAGTCAAGGTAAAATCATTACTATTATTTAAATAGAATTACCTGTATGTTCATTTTTCTTCATCTACTCACTCTCATTATGAAAAACAAATGAAGGAGTGTGGTAGATTTCATTTCCCTGTCAACAAAATTTGACCAACCCAAGGTCCCAGCATGAACCAGCAGCAAGCATGTCAGGAATCAAACCATTTCCATCTGGAGACATCCAGTCAGACTGAGATAGTTTGGTACAGACAGGAGAGAAGAGGCTTACACAGGGCAGAGGATAGGGTTAAACAGAGCAGAGGAGGAGGGCAGACGGAGCAAAGTCATTTTTGTCATAATGATGAATGACTCTAAAACTTGTTATTTCTCTCACGTTATTAGCACTTCCCTGTCATGGCTGTGGTCACACACTCGCACAGCCTCCTTTTTGTTTCGGTTTTTTGGTGCACTGAAAATAAAAAGTGGCACTCTAGTGAAACCAAACCAAAAGATTAGTATGAAGCCCTCAAAACATTTGCTGCTTTCGGGTATGATTAGACCGGACAGGATGAGAAACTCTGCTCTGTTGAACGGGAGCTAGGGTCTTCAGTGAATCTGGGTGGTGAAACTCTAAGACCAACAATAAAAGTTTGAACTCCCAAAGTCCAAGTGTTGCTCCAAATCAAAGGTGCATCTCTGAGGGCAGGTCCCTGAAGGCATAATTTAGACTCATGTTGTTGCTGACATCAGACACAAAGTGGCAGCGAGCAGTGAGGTCACTTGTGTCAAAGAGTTTTAAAGCAGAGCATTGTGGGAGCTCATACGGCCCGACACTGACTCCAGTCTGAGAGATCTGCTGCAGGAATCAGGGTACGATAACACTAATGTGCTTCTGTGAGAGTGAGAGGCTGAGTGTGGCTTTAGAGCTTTAATTACAAAAATCACTGTTTTTAAATGACTTTTACCATTGTTTCAGGGGACCTTTCTGTATCCAGTGCTTCTCTGTGAGAAAATTGTTTAGTTCATTGTGCTTCAGTGTTGTTGCAATTGGACCCTGAATCTCAAGTGAAAATGCTGGAAATGTTTAGAAGAGAAGTACTGCAGGATATTTTTGTGTCTTTTACTCAAATTACAAAATGAAAATAACCTCAATCTCTATGCACAGTTTACAGAAGACATTATAATGCACTGTTGAGATGAACTTTGGGGGAAGAAATATCTTATTTTGTTTTGACATTTCAACTGAGAAGGCTGGATGTTACATAAAGTACCCATTAAATTAGTTCATTAATCTCACATGCTTACAAACACATTGTGATTCATTAATGTGGAGCGACCAAATTATAATAAATTGTGGCTCTTTTAAAAATAATTGTCTTAACTCAGTGATTGTCTAAGTGGTGGTTAATTAATTTTAGGGACAAATGTGTGCAATAATAATAATAATAATAATAATAATAATAATAATAATAATAATAATAATAATAATAATAATAATAATAATAATAATAATAATAGGTTATGGAGGGACTTGTACTTGTACAATGGTGAGGAGCTTGAATGGGATGCGCTGAGAGATGGGGAGCCAGTGGAGATCTCTGAGGACAGGGGTGATAAGGTGCAGGTGAGGAGGCGGGCAGCAGAGTTCTGGATGTACTGGAGTCTGTGGAGGAGTTCGGATGGTGAACTGTAGAGCGGCTATTGCAGTAGTCGAGGCGGGAGGTGATAAAGGTGATAAGTGGATGAGGGTTTTGCGGACTGAGGGAAGAGGGAAGGGCGAAGGCGAGCAATGTTCCTGAGGTGGTAGAAGGCAGTTTTGGTGATGTGTTTGACATGGTGTTCGTAGGAAAGGGTCTGGTCAAAGATGATGCCAAGGTTTCGGAGGTGGGAGGAGGAGGCGACTGAGGAGCCGTCAGTGGAGAGGGTGAGATTATTGTGGGTTTTGGTGAGTGTTTTGGGGCCGATGATGATTATTTCAGTTTTGTCGCAGTTGAGTTGGAGGAAGTTAGATTTGAGCCAAGACTTTATTTCGGTGATAGTTTGTGATGGTGGAGTGTGTGGTTGGGGTTATGGATTTGGTCTATAGGTAGAGTTGAATGTCACCAGCAAAGCAGCGGTGGATTATATGTCCGAGGATGTAGAGAATGAAGAGAAGGGGGCTGAGAACAGAACCTTGGGGAACTCCTTGAGTGAGTGGGGCAGAGGGAGACTTGCAGTGGTTAATATGGATGAACTGGTGTCTGTCGCTGAGGTAGGAGCTGAACCAGGAGAGGGCGGTGTTGGTAATGTTGAAGTTGGTCTGCAGGCGGAAGAGGAGGATGAAGTGGTTGATGGTGGCAAAGGCGGTGGTGACATCCAGGAGGATGAGAATGTTGAGGTGGCCAGAGTCGGAGGAGAGCAGGAGATCATTGGTGACTCGGAGGAGGGCTGTCTCAGTGCTGTGGTGGGAGCGGAAACCGGATTGGAAACCTTCAAATAGGTTATTTGTGGTGAGGTGGGATTTCAGTTGGGTGGCGACGGTACGTTTGGTGAGTTTGTAGAGAAATGGGAGGTTAGATATGGGTCTGTAGTGGTTTGGAATGTTGAGGTCAAGACCAGGTTTTGTGAGGATAGGAGTAATGGCGGCAAGCTTGAGCGCAGGTGGGACGGAGAGGAGTTTATGATGGAGGTGATGAGTGGCGACAGAGCAGGCCGACAGGATTTGATGAGGGTGGACGGGATGCGATCTATGGGACAGGTGGAGGTTTTCATGCCTTCCATAAGTTCAGGCAGGTCGGAGGGGGAGATCAGGGAGAACTGGGATGGGGCAGAGCAAGTGGTGGGAGGGCATGGAGCGCTAGGAGTGAGGGGGGGAGATGCAGAGAGGTGGGTGTAGATGTTGGTGATTTTGTTTTGAAAAAATGACAGGAAGGAGGTGCATGATTGTGAGCCATTGTCCAGGGGATTGAGGAGCTTGTTCCTGTTGGTAAAAAGTGTTTTGGGATTTCCAGAGCCAGACTGAATGAGGTGGAAATAGTAGGTGGTCCGGGCTTGAGACCGAGCTTGTTTGTATTGTTACAGATGGTCTTTGTAGAGTTGGATGTGGATAGTGAGACAGGTTTTTTTTCTTAGTCTTTGTGTCCTTTGGTTTTCATGTGACTTAGCTGAGGAGTGAACCAGGGAGCAGATTGATTGAATGAGACCGTTTTGATTTTTCGGGGGGCGAGTTGATCCAGGCAGGTGGAGAGGGTGTCATTGTAGAGAGCAGTGAGTTCTGTTGTGGACTGGGTGTCAGTGACAGTGGCATTGGATAAACGTTCAGCCAGGAACGTGGTGCTGATGCATCAGCTTCTGTCGGACCAAAGGACACGACTCAGTGGATTATTTGTGTTGTATTTTCATTGATTTCATAAATGCAACACACTATAGTCTTTTATACAGAGTAGACAGGTAAAAAAAAAAATCATATGCAGTGTTATCCTCATTTTAGGGTTTTGTGGTGTTTTTTCTGTGGGAGACACTCCAGATGGCTCTTTGAGTATTTGAGTATTTAAGGTTGCCGACCCCTCGAATAGACTGAGGAGTGGCGGAGTAACTTGCAATGCGAGCTTCTGTGGATGTGTTTTTTCCTGCAAAGAAGTCCGAGGGATTTAATTATTGAGATGCACGGGGGAATGGACGAGCTACTGAGCTGGAGGAGTTGTGAGACGGAGTACTTGAGAGCCATGGCGGAGAACAGTGGAACAGCGAGGTAACTCTTAAACAGCAGCAGACCTGTTGATAACAGTACCAGGCAGAGCAATGTCACCCGGTTGAGGGACATGGAGCGCTGTGTGTGCCACAACCCAGCAGGTTTCGAGCATGCAGCAACAGCGGCGGAGTCAGAGGCCAGTGCTCAGCACGGCAGTGTCGTTGCCGGCCCCTGACAGCAGCTGCTGTGACGCCGGTAGCCAGCTAGCATTAGCCGCTAGCTACAAGCACCCGATAACTGCAGAGTGGACTATGCCACTTATAGTAATCTGATGGATGGAGCTCGATATAACCAGGATGGTAGTAGGGGCTTGCTGGATGGATGGTTCAGTATATGGATGAAGAAGCAGCACACAGATCCAGTGTCAGGTAGTCCAATGCTGGGAAACGCCAACAGGTAAGTTCAAAAGACCTGCAAAGCAGTAATCCGTGAAAAGATCAACGGCAGTCCAAACACAAAAGAGCGCTCAACGATAGTCGTGGAGAGAGTAAAAAAGAAAAGAACTAATGTGGTAAAAAGGGTTAAAACAACAACGGACGGAGAAGCAGCGATCACAAGACGCCAGTGTCCTCTAAATATGTATTTGTTTTTAGGTTAATTTACTTCCGGTTAGTAATAGTTCAGAACTACATCATTTATGGTTTAGTCCAGGATTAAGACATGGTTTGGACCAGTTCAGTCCTGATGTAGTGTCTTTTATTAAAAAAGACATTAATGTGTGATTTTAAATTACGCTCATCTCTCTAGCATGTCATCAGCAGCGACACATGATGTCATACTGATGGTAGGCTGTCAGCCGATTAATTTTTAAAATCGCGATTAATCTCAGAAATTCCATAATCGCGATTAATCACATATTGAATTGCATGTTTAAAATTGTGTTATTTTGCATTTTAAAGCCATAACGTAAAGCAATTCTATTTATGACTTGTTATTTTCTTTGACGTGTGATCATCGACAGGTAGTTTGTCGGATCTGAGGAACGCTTGGCTGGGACGCTTCGGTCGCTGCACCGGGGTGTTTAGCTTGGAGGTGCTAACGTAGGGCATTTTCACACCGGCAAAACAACCAAAATTGGTCTGATTGATGTTTCATCAATGTTTATCCATTATCTGCCCATTTTGGGGTCAGCCCGACCTTCCCCATACCTCTGTTCCTAGAACTTTGTACACAACTCACTGCACATGAGCCCGGAGCAGAAGCCCTGAGTTCGGGTAAAAGCAATAAAGACTCGGGAGCTTCACCGTAGAGTGCAACTCCTCAGAACGGGCCCGGGGATCTGGCCCTTGGTCTTGTGGTCCAGAGGCTCTGTCCTCCATATGTTGGTTCTCGGACGAGCAAGACCAGTGCGCACTGAACTGGGGCAGATCGGTTCCATGCCGTCCTCTGCGTGTTGGATCCATGCGGCAAAGCGAGAATGCACTGTGGACTACAGTGGATATGGATTGCATTAATCTAATCGATTCACGTGTTAACACTGACAGCGCTAAATGATGGTGCTTCTTTTTTGGGCCTATTTAGGTGAGGCTGGGGTCACTTGCTATGGCCCCTCTCGTGGACCCACCACCTGCGAGAGGGGCCATAGGGGGTCTGTGCAAAGGCATCTGGGCGGCGATCAAAGGCAGGGGCCCCGACGACATGGAGACTAACTCTGGGGACATGGAATGTCACCTCGCTGGGGGGGAAGGAGCCTGAGCTTGTGCGGGAGGTTGAGCATTACCGACTAGATATAGTCGGCCTCACTTCCACGCACAGCCTGGGTGGCCAACACCTGGTGTGAGCTCATTGGCCCACAGCTCAGCCGCTGCATGTTGCAGTTCACTCGGGTGAACGAGAGAGTTGCGTCCCTGCGCCTTCGGATAAGGGACAGTTCTCTCACTGTGGTGTCAGCCTATGGGCCGAACAGCAGTGCAGAGTATCCGTCCTTCTTGCAGTCTCTGGGAGGGGTACTGGACAGTGCACCGACCAAGGACTCCATTGTTCTACTGGGGGACTTCAACGCCCACGTGGGCAACGACAGTGACACTTGGAGAGGGGTGACTGGGAGGAACGGCCTCCCTGATCTGAACCCGAGCGGTGTTCTGTTATTGGACTTGTGCTAGTCACGGTCTGTCCATAACAAACCATGTTCAAGCACAAGGGGATCCATCGGTGCACTTGGCACTGGAACGCCCTAGGCCAGAGGTCGATAATCGACTTTGTTGTCGTGTCATCTGACCTACGGCCATGTGTCTTGGACACTCAAGTGAAGAGAGGGGCAGAGCTGTCAACTGATCACCTGGTGGTGAGTTGGGTCCACTGGTGGAGGAGGAAGCTGGAAAGACCTGGCAGGCCCAAGCGCATTGTGAGGGTCTGTTGGGAACATCTGGCGGAACCTGCTGTCGGTGCGGCCTTCAACTCACACCTCTGGGAGAGCTTCTCCCGGATCCCAGGGGAGGCTGGGGACATGCAGTCTGAGTGGGCTTCGTTCTTGGACTCTATTGTCGATGTGGCCGCTCATAGCTGTGGTTGCGCATCCCCGAACCCGGTGGTGGACACCAGAAGTAAGGGATGCCGTCAGACTGAAAAAGGAGTCCTATTGGGCCTTGCTGGCCCGGTGGACTCTGGAGGCAGCCGATGGGTACCGGCGGGCCAAGCGTGCTATAGCCCGGGCGGTCGCAGACACTAAAACTCGGGTCAGTTCGGGGAGGCCATGGAGGCGGACTATTGGACGGCGCTGAGGAAATACTGGCAAACCCTCCAGCGCCTCAGGAGGGGGAAGCAGTGCTTCACCAACACTGTTTACAGCGTAGGCGGAGAGCTGCTGACATTGACTCGGGATGTTGTCGGACGGTGGAAGGAATATTTCAGGGATCTCCTCAATCCCACCCCGTCTTCCGAGGAGGAGGCAGAGTCTGGAGACTCGGAGGTAGACTCGTCCATCACCCTGGCCGAAGTCACTGAGGTGGTTGGAAAGCTCCTTGGTGGCAAGGCTCCGGGGGTGGATGAGATCTGTCCTGAGGACCTTAAGTTTCTAGATGTTGTGGGTCTTGGCTGACGCGTCTCTGGACTGGCAGACCGAGGTGGTGCTCTCTCTGTATAAGAAGGGGGACTGGAGGGTGTGCTCCAACTACAGGGGTATTACACTCCTCAGCCTCCCTGGTAAGGTCTATGCCAGGGGACTGGAGAGGAGAATCCGGCCGATAGTCGAATGTCAGATCCAGGAGGAGCTGTGTGGTTTTTGTCCTGTTTGTGGAACACTGGAACAGCTCTACACCCTCCATCGGGTGCTCGAGGGTTCATGGGAGTTTGCCCAAACAGTCCACATGAGCTTTGTGGACCTGGAGAAGGCATTCGACCATGTCCCTCATGGTGCTTTGTGGGGGAGTGCTCCAGGAGTATGGGGTCCGGGGCCCTTTGCTAAGGGCTGTACGGTCCCTGTATGACAGGAGCAGGAGCTGTGTTCGCATTGCCGGCAGTAAGTCAGACCTGTTACCGGTGCATGTTGGAATCCGCCAGGGTTGCCCTTTGTCACCGGTTCTGTTCATTGTATTCATGGACAGAATTTCTAGGTGCAGCCAGGGGCTGGAGGGGGTCCGGTTGAGGGACCACAGGAGTTTGTCTCTGCTCTTTGCGGATGATGTTGTCCTGTTGGCTTCATCGAACCAGGACCTGCAGCACTGGGGCGGTTTGCAGCCAAGTTTGAAGCGGCTGGGATGAGGATCAGCTTTTCCAAATCCGAAGCCATGGTTCCCGACCGGAAAAAGGTGGCTTGCCCTCTCTAGGTGGGTGGGGAGTCCTTACCTCAAGTGGAGGAGTTCAAGTATCTCAGGGTCTTGTTCACGAGTGAGGGTGAGGATGGAGTGTGAGGCTGACAGGCGGATCGGTGCAGCGTCGGCAGTGATGCGGTCGCTGTATTGGACCGTTGTGGTGAAGAGGAGCTGAGCCGAAAGGCGAAGCTCTCGATTTACCTCAGTCTACGTTCCTCCCCTCACCTATGGTCATGAGCTCTGGGGAATGACCAAAAGGACAAGATCAAGATACAAGCGGCCGAAATGAGTTTCCTCCGCAGAGTGGCCGGGCGCTCCCTTAGAGGGTGAGGAGATCAGTCACAAGGGAGGAGATCGGAGTAGAGCCGCTAGTCCTCCACATTGAGAGGAGCAGCTGAGGGGAGGGCATCTGTTCTGATGCCTCCTGGACGCCTCCCTCGGGAGGTGTTCCGGGCATGTCCCACCGGAAGGAGCCCCCGGGAAAGACCCAGGACACACTGGAGGGTCTATGTCTCTGGGCCTGGGAACGCCTCGGGGTCCCTCTAGAGAAGCTGGAGGAAGTGTCTGGAGTGAAGGGAATCTGGGAGTCCCTGCTTAAGTTGCTGCCCCCACAACCCGGCCCCAGATAAGCGGAATAAAATGAATGGATGGGGTCACTTGCTGCGGAATTAATTAATTCACTTTTTCTCTCAGGAAATAAGGCACTACTGACTTGATCTTGGGATACAGACATTCTCAGAGATGACTAATTATGCTTACCAAAACAGTACAATCAAAACTGTTATTTTTTATTCAAATGTTAATTAATTAATTGCCATCTGTATTTGTTTAATTGTTTTTCCTTCTCTGTTCCAGCTGATTCCTGAGGTTCAGAGGCGGATGGAGTTGCAGAGCTTCTATCAGAACCTCACAGGAGAGGAGTGGACAACAATGATCACCTTTAGGGTTGCCTTTGTCATGCTAACTAACCTAGCCAGCCTCATATTCCTGGTCATAAACTGCGTCATCATCCACACCCTGTGCAGCCGACCTATGTTCAGGGAGTCACCGCGGTACATGCTCCTGCTGAACCTGGTGGTGGGGGACTCCATCGTGCTCTTCATGGGGCAGTTGTTGTACATGTTCAGTATCTCTAATGTGAAACTGTCCTACCCTCTATGCGGATTCCTCTTCATGATCTCCTATCTGACCGTGCAGATTGCTCCTCTCACACTGACGGTCATGTCCACTGAGCGCTGCATTGCTGTTTGTTTTCCATTGCATCACCCCATCATAGTCACCATGAGGAACACGGGCTTTGCCATCCTCTGTGTCTGGGGGCTGGGCTGTGTAGACATTTTCGTCCGGGTCCTGCTCCTTGTTGAATACCCCTTCCACCTGCTCCCAAACCTTCAGATGAATTCCTTCTGTATATTTACGGCCTTATTGCTTGGACCACGATCTAAAGTCTACCAGACAATATCCACCATTACACTGTTTCTGTTCTCAGGTTTAGTAATCTCATCGTCCTTCATCGGTGTGATGGTGGTGGCGCTCTCCTCCTCCAAAGATAAGGCCTCTGTAGACAAAGCTCGGAACACTCTGCTCTTGCATATGTTTCAGTTGAGTCTGAGCCTGATGTCCACTGTGGAGCAGCCCGTCTCCAGAAGTGTGGCTGCTCTGGGAGACCAAACTGTGAGCAAGAAGCTTAATGTTGTGGTTTATGTGTTTTTGGTGATGATGCCTCGCTGTCTGTCGACTGTGACCTATGGACTCAAGGACCAGAGCCTCAGGCCGATCCTGATGTCTCGCCTTTGCTGCTGTCTGCAGGCCTCAACAAATACTGTCACTGATCACAAACATAATCAGCAGAAAAAGGCCCCTGGATGCACCCAGACCTCCTGTCAGTAGATGCTTAGATTTCAAGTGCACATGCAAAATGGTAGACACATTCAGTTTGTAGCTTTTTGTGTAGTCTGTTTCTTTCCAAAAAATGGACATGGACTGTACCCAGTTGGTTGTCTCATAGCTGGTTGATATTGCCTGGATCGCTAGCTGCTACCCACCTTGGAAACAATGGCGGCTAGCTAGCTGCTAATCTCCTTTTTTACAATTGCCATGGACACAGAGGAACTTTCCCATCCAAGCAAAATTTAGAGGCTCTTGAAGTGATTGGTAAGAAACTGTCTGCAAAACTTAAACAAAAAGAGTCTCTACTTGATCACTTCATGGACAGTCCCAGCGGATCAGTTCCATGTCCGTGCTTCAGGACACTGTGGTCTGGGACCCCCGGCCTTTGTCCTGTTCAGCTGCACATAGATGTTCCTGGGTTGTTGTGGAGGTCCATGATAAAAATAAAAACCCCATTGAGAATGCTGCAGCTCCTGAGCCGAGCTTGTCTAATCGATTTGCCCCTCTGTCAAACAACAAGCTAATGGGAAACCACCCTGGCCATATGCTGGACCCTAACTCCCAGGCACATGTTAGCAGTGGTCAGAAGTAGCAGGACCCACAGGCTGTATAAGGAGGCTGTTTGCTGATGCTTGGAAGGCCTTCCTCACACTGACAGTCCACAGAGCCCTCCAACAAGCACTGGCACAGCTCCAGGCGGGACTTCTTGCCCTAACGCCACACGGAGCCCTCCCATGAATGTTAGCACTGCGGCGGGCAGTTCTTCGCACCCTGTCCTCTGCTCAGCCCTGCCCCACTGTACTATCCCTTGTAAACTCTCAGAAGGTCACCAGCCTGTCCCAGCACCCTTCCTCTTCATCTGTGTCGGACCCGCTGCCATAGCAGAGTCCCCCCTTTCCCCATGGGCCCGTTTGCCCCAACACTCTTGGTGGGCGACTCAGTTATAAGGCACTGCAGGTTTTTCATTGCATCCGCTCACTGTTTTCTCAGAGTTACTGTGTACACACTATTGGACAAACTACCTGGACTTCTACAAGCTGCAACCCCCTCAGTAACAAGAGTTTTTTGTTGTTTTTTTTTCGCTTTTATTTAACCAGGAAAGTCCCATTTAGATTACTAATCTCTTTTTCATGGGGGGACCTGCCATGCACACATCACTTTCATACTAGGCATTGTGGGTGAAGTGTCTTGTCTGAGGACACAACAACAGGTTTTGCCACTGATGCCCCACTGTGGCAGCTGGAATTCCCAGTGGTCTCCCATCCAAGTACTAACCAGGCCTGGACCTGCTTAGCTTCTTCTCTTGGGATCAGGCTTTGACGAGCCGGTATGGCCATGATTGTTCACGTAGGAAGAAATTACATTGCCGGGGGTCAGTCAGAGATGAATAAGAATAATTTCTTGGACCTTTTTAAACTTTTGTCTTCCTGTGGAAAATCAGTTTTTATCTCTAGTCCTCACACTCGGTCGAGGGGCTGAACATTTTAACAGGATATCAGATCTCCACACATGGCTCAAATACACTTCCTTCCATTACAACTTTGGTTTTATTGACAATTTTATTCTGTTCTGGTCCCGCTTCTTTGACCGTTAACCCCAATTTTACCCCGGAGGAGCGGGTCTCCTCCTTTTATCAAACCACTAATTCGATCTTAAGTGGCTGTCACACATTGACGATATAGCCAGCGTATTGCCGACATATGAAAAATTTAGCAAATATGCTGTCGTACATCGGTTTTGAGCATGCTGAAACACGCTGGCGTACTTCCACATACAGTAAGGTCACTGAAAAATTTTCAGCATGCTTAAAATTTCTTGACGTATGTCATACGTCCTGCATACGTGGGCCATAAGTTTTAGGTAAATGATGTGATCGTTGACACATGTTAATTGCAAGTTACTCATAAGTCCAAATTCATTGAAATAATGCGTAGCGTACCCATGACTTATGAGTAATGTGCTTTGAACCTGTGTGTAACTTACACCGAACTTATCTCCAGCGCATATGGACGTGTGCATACGTATTTGACATGTTCCAGATGACCACAGAACTGACTGAACGTGTTTCTAACTTATAGCTGCCATATAACAGTGTGTTGGCAGCGTTTAGGGGAATTGTAAATTGGATCAGTGGAGACACCATATCGCCTAAATAACAAAAATCAATTCATTGCGCCAGCTCAATGAGAAGACTTTATTACTCAGCCTCATTATCCATAGAATATGTCCTTCGCAAATAATGACATCCAGTCTATCCAGCGATATTAATCCCATTTGAGGTGTTCTTTAAAAGTAAAAGGGCGAGAGTAGAACGTGGGTTTTGTTTATGTCCAGCCACGTGTGAAGCTGCAGATCAGCGATAGTGGCTCTACTTCCTATGGACTTTATCTCCTCTTTATGCTTTAAAAACCATGTATCTGAAGTATTGCACCACATTTCACAAATAATAATAACACAGTTTTGTCTTGTATCAAAACTTGAAGTGCAGAGCTCTGATCTTTGAACACTTGAGAATGTCAAAGCGACTGGTTTTAGTGTAGACAGGAAACAGCTGACGCCATCACGCTCAAAACTTTATAGTCTGTGGTCTGCAGCCATATGCCGCAGCTCTCGAGTTCAGGTGTAGAGAGCTGTTGGCTGCGACTGGAGATGTTGTTGGACAGTGGAAGAAATACCTTGAAGATCGCCTCAATCCCACCGTTACATCTTCCGAGGAGGAAGCAGAGCCCAAGGGTTAGAGTTAGGGTTAAGTGGCTAAAGTCATTGAGGTGATTGGAAAGCTCCTCGGTGGCAAGGCTCCGGGAGTGGATGAGATCCGTCCTGAGTACTTTGAGTGTCTGGATGTTGTGGGGCTGTCTTGGCTGACACGTCTCTTCAGCATCTTGTGGCGGTGGGGGACAGTACCTCTGGACTGGCAGACTGAGGGTGGTGGTTCCTCTGTTTAAGAAGGGGGACCGGAGGGTGTGTTCCAACTACAGGGGTATTACACTCCTCAGCCTCCCCGGTAAGATCTTTGCCAGGGGACTGGAGAGGAGAGTCCGACCGATTGTCGAACCTCGGATCCAGGAGGAGCAGTGTGGTTTTCGTCACGGTCATGGAACAGTGGCCCTACAGCTCTACACCCTCCATCGGCCTCCGTGACCCGGCCTCGGATAAAGTGGAGGGATGGGTAACATTAGAACAAACGGGATGAGTAACTGCCCTGTTGAACAGGAGCTGGGGTTCAACGCTGCAGTTACTCCTCTGCACCTTTGCTGGATCTCGACACTCAGACCAGCAATAAAAGTTTGAATTCCCAAAGTCCAAGTGTTACTCCAAAACAAAGGTGAAAATCTGAGAACTGCAGGTCCCTGGAGGCATCATTTAAACCCATGTTGCTATTTACATCAGACACAAAATGGCAGTGAGCAGTGAGGTCACTCGTGGCAAAGTGTTTTAAAGAGGTGCATTGTGCGAGCTCAGACAGCCCTACACTGACTTCAGTCTGAGAGATCTGCTGCAGGAATCAGGGTATGATAACACTATATGTGCTTCTGTGAGAGTGAGAGTGTGGCTTTAGAGCTTTAATTACAAATATCACAGTTTTTAATGACTTTTACCATTGTTTCAGAGGAGCTTTCAGTATCCAGTGCTCGATGTTAGTTCTTTGTACTTCTGTGCTGTTGTGCTTGGAGCCTAAGAATAAAAAATAATCTTGATCTGATTGTTCAAGTGTTCAGGTTCAGCAAGAGTAAATGTCCCGTTTCATGATTATTATAGTCATGTATGTGTAATTCTTATATAAAACACCACTGGGCATTAACTACAAGATGCCATGTGAAAATATATAATTAATTATTAGAAACTAGAAATGTTTGAAGAAAAGTGTCAAGTCACAGACATTTTTGTGTCTTTTACTCAAATTACCAAACGAAACACAATTTCAATCTATGTACTATTTACAGGAGACATTTTGTGCACTGTTGAGTTGAACTTTGGAGGAAGAAACCTATTTAGTTTTGACATTTCAACTGAGAATGTTGGACGTTACATCAAGTACCCATTAAAATTGTTCATTAATCTTAAACTCTTACAGACACATTGTGATTCATGGACGTGGAGGGATTATAATAAATTGTGGACAACGCTATAAAATGATTTTGTAAGTCAGTGATTCTCTAAGTGGTGGTTCACAGACTGCTTCTAGTGATTTGGTATTTCTGGTAGTTTTGGTATTCTGTTATGGTATCAATTAAATTTAGGGACAAATGTATGTATGTTTTTGTGTTATTAGGTTATTAATTTAAGTTAGCAATAGTTTAGAACTACATAATTTATGGTTTAGTTCAGGTTTTAGACATGGTTTGGCCCAGTTCAGTCCTGAGACTTGGGGGTACATTTACTAAGCTTTTGGGCAAATGTTACATGACACGGTAAAATGCAGACACAGTTCAGATTAGCGTGTTTTATCGACGCTTTAGGGGCGCAGCACAGATTTTGCTGTCTGTTAACTCGGTGTATGGAAGGTGCGCCTAATCACTTCCTTCTGTGCACTGCTGTAGCTCCTGATGACGACAGTGTGCACGTTAGCTGACTGCAAGGTTGATAAGGTTTGGGGCTCACTCATGTCACTCAAGATTTAGAAAGTCATTAAAACCAAACCAGCAAGATTAGACTTCTTGTAGATTCTTTCTGCCTCACCTGGACCCACAGTCTTCTAAAGTCAGTGTAGCAGGGCAGGGGTCTGGTGTGGTTTTCAGGTTATTACACGTGAATTATTGCATGAACCAATGTCAAATGGTGTTGTTTTAGTCAAATATGTGTTCACAGTTGTCTTAGTTGGTGTATCGGTTAAGCGGTAACCCCCTCAACGTACGTACCGGACCCAACCTGCAGTCAGTGTATTCTCCCACTAACTGAGCTCCGCTAATTGGTGTCCCGGGCTCGGCATTCGCAGCAGCATTATAGTAGGTTACAATAAAGTATGGGTTACCAAACACGTCTCTTGTGTACGCGAACCAGCTGTTTCTCCTTCATGTATCTGTGGATTTGGCTCTAGATGAGGCTGGGCGATGTGCACAAGGCTTATTGCATATGTGCCCATAGGCATATCTACAATGAGCACGGTGTAAAAGTGATGATTTAAAAAAATGGGGAATTGAAACTATTTTTAATTCTGCTGATAAAAAAGGCATAACCATGATTAAAGTCATATTATATGATGTAAGAGCATGCGCATGGGTACAGAGCAGAAACAACGCATCATTTAATCAAATCAGGAACAATACAAATAGCACATGCAATTTTTCAGCTTGCTCTTGTAATTTAGCACCTACTTAGTAACTGTTCCACCCTGGTCTTTTATTTGATTATGGTAACTATGTGAATAAAATTATCTCTAGCATGTCGTCAGACACATGATGTTCTACTAATTGCATCTTTATTGGGCCGATCTGGATGAGGCTGGGGTCACTTGCTGCAGACCTTCGGTCGCTTTTTTCTCTCAGAAAATAAGGCACTACTGACTTGATCTTGTGATACACATAGGGTGACCAGATTTTCAAAATCAAAAACTGGGACATCCCCAATTTGTGGTGGTTGGTAATAATAAAATTGTGAAACAAGTGCATAATTAAGGAAGCTCATTATGCACTTAGCCCATTCATGACTAAAATGTGAGTCAGTATAGTCACATTTTGTGTTTGTGTTTTGGTCATTTTTAAGCAGCTTTTCTGTATTTTACGTAAACAAATGCCTATTTAAATCTAATAAAACTGGGACAAATCACTGGTTTTGGATAAAGCTACTGGGACAGGGAACTCAGGACTCAAAACTGGGACTGTCCCGCGTAAATAGGGACATCTGGTCACCCAAGATACAGACATTTTCAGAGAATACTAGTCATATTTAGCAAAGCAGTACATAGTTTCACATGTTCAGGCTCCAAGGAGAACCTAAACGGTTGTTGTTTATTGCATTCATGTTATTTTTTATCCAAATGTGGAAGGCATCTGTAAGTTTAATTCTTTTTCTTTCTCTGTTCCAGCTGATTCCTGAGGTTCAGAGGCAGATGGAGTTGCAGAGCTTCTATCAGAACCTCACAGGACAGGAGTGGACAACAATGATCACCTTTAAGTTTGCCTTTGTCATGCTAACTAACCTAGCAAGCCTCATGTTCCTGGTCATAAACTGTGTCATCATCTACACCCTGTGCAGCCGACCTATGTTCAGGGAGTCACCGCGGTACATGCTCCTGCTGAACCTGGTGGTGGGGGACTCCATCGTGCTCTTCAATGGGCAGTTGTTGTACCTGTTCAGTACCGCTAACCTGAATCTTTCCTACCCTCTGTGTGGATTTTGCATCATGATCTCCTACATAAGCAACAAGATTGCTCCTTTCACACTGACGGTCATGTCCACTGAGCGCTGCATTGCTGTTTGTTTTCCATTTCATCACCCCATCATAGTCACCATGAGGAACACGGCCTTTGCCATCCTCTGTGTCTGGGGGGTGGGCTCTTTAGACAGTTTTGTTCGGGTGCTGCTCCTTGTTGAATTCCCCTTCCACCTGCTCCCAACCCTTCAGATGAATACCTTCTGCATCTCTACAGCACTGTTGCTTAGTCCTCGATCTAAGGTTTACGAGATAATATCCACCACTGTACTGTTTCTGTTCTCAGGTTTAGTCATCGCATTGTCCTTCATCGGTGTGATGGTGGTCGCAATCTCTGCCTCCACAGATAAGGCCTCTGCAGATAAAGCTCGGAACACTCTGCTCCTGCACATGTTTCAGTTGGTTCTGAACCTGATGTCCACCATGGGACAGCCCCTCCTCAGCAATGTGGCTGCTCGGGTGGGCCCGGTTTTGGCTGGGCAGCTTTTGTGGTGATTTATGTGTTTTTGGTGATGATGCCTCGCTGTCTGTCGGCTGTGACCTACGGACTCAAGGACCAGAGCCTCAGGCCGATCCTGGTGTCTCGCCTTTGCTGCTGCCTGCAGGCCTCAAACCCCCTGCATAAAAATGACAGGTGACAAAAGTACAAGTGTAGTATAAAAATATCCTTAATTCACATCAAAGGTTCATTCAGGATAGTGTAAGTTGTAACAAATCAGATTCATGTTGTGTAGAAATAATTTTCTATATGAAGGTACTAGATGGAGGAGTGTTGGCTGGTTCTGTATTTGGCGCAGCAGGAATTCTTCTCTCATTCCTCTTTTCTCTCACTGGCTGCACAGGACTCACTCCACTAACTCCACCTCTGCTTAGGTGTGGGCCATTTCCCTCAAACAGGTCCTCTCGTTTCCAGAAAAGATCAAAGTTCTCAATGTAGTGCAAACCTCTGAGCGCACACGTGTTCAGCAGCCACGATGTTGCTTCTTTTTTGGGCCTATTTGGGTGAGGCTGGGGTCACTTGCTACAGACATTAATTCATTTTTTTTTCCTCTGAGAAAATAAGGCACTACTGACTTGATCAGAGATGACTATGCTTACCAAAACAGTACATCAAATTTGTTGCTTATTGCATGCATGTTATTTGTTATTCAAATATTAATGAATTAATTGTAATCTGTAACTGTTCCTTCTCTGTTCCAGCTGATTCCTGAGGTTCAGAGGTGGATGGAGTGGCAGAGCTTCTATCAGAACCTCACAGGACAGGAGTGGACATCAATGATCACCTTTAAATTTGCCTTTGTCATGCTAACTAACCTAGCAAGCCTCATGTTCCTGGTCATAAACTGCGTCATCATCCACACCCTGTGCAGCCGACCTATGTTCAGGGAGTCACCGCGGTACATGCTCCTGCTGAACCTGGTGGTGGGGGACTCCATCGTGCTCTTCATGGGGCAGTTGTTGTACCTGTTCAGTATCTCTAACCTGAAACTGTCCTACCCTCTATGCGGATTCCTCTTCATGATCACCTATCTGACCGTGCAGATTGCTCCTCTCACACTGACGGTCATGTCCACTGAGCGCTGCATTGCTGTTTGTTTTCCATTTCATCACCCCATCATAGTCACCATGAGGAACACGGCCTTTGCCATCCTCTGTGTCTGGGGGCTGGGCTGTTTAGACAGTTTCGTTCGGACCCTGCTCCTTGTTGAATTCCCCTTCCACCTGCTCCCAAACCTTCTACTGCATCTCTACAGCACTGTGGCTTAGTCCTCGATCTAAGGTTTACGAGATAATATCCACCACTGTACTGTTTCTGTTCTCAGGTTTAGTAATCGCATCGTCCTTCATCGGTGTGATGGTGGTCGCAATCTCTGCCTCCACAGATAAAGCCTCTGCAGACAAAGCTCGGAACACTCTGCTCCTGCACATGTTTCTGTTGGTTCTGAACCTGATGTCCACCATGGGACTGCCCCTCCTCAGCAATGTCTGTCGGCTGTGACCTACGGACTCAGGCCGATCCTGGTGTCTCGCCTTTGCTGCTGCCTGCAGACCTAAGACCCCCTGCATAAACATGACAAAAGAAAAGGTGTAAGTGTGGCCAATGTACAAGTATATAAAAATAATTCACGTCAATGGTTCATTCAGGATAGTGTAACAAATCATATTTATGTTGTGTAGAAGTAATTTTCTATATGAAGGTACTGCATGGAGGAGCCAGAACTTTATACTGATCTAGCTCAGGACGGAAGATTTCAGGACTCTGCAGTTGCTATATCTTCCACGTTGAGAATTTCCCCAGATGTGGACAAGGGGTGTTGAGTGTCTTGCCCAAGGACACAACAACTGCTCAACCAATGATGTTTATGTTGGAAGTGGGATTTGGCAGTGAACAAATGGACAAACTTCAGCATTATGGTGCAGCATTAAATAAAGTATAATAACATGATTAAATACAATAAGGGCATGCATTAAAATAAGGTCAATAGAAAACAGAATAAAAAGTATCATGAATGCTGCATGGATCTATAAAAATGTAAACAGTTTCCAAAACAGTTGCTTCATTGGAAATAGGTGTGGCTCTTTGCAAGGAAAAAAACTGCTCTGTCTTTTGGGTATAATGTGTAGCTAATTTTTCAAAGACAACAATCCAAGGCACTTAAACCTTAATTACTGTTGACATAAAATACACAACGCGTTTCGGCCCAGTATGGTCTTCTTCAGGGTGTAAACAAATACAAAATGTACAATAAATGCAGAACACTGCAAAAACTATGACTGCAAGTCAATTAATTACAGTTGTTTAAATTGGCAGTAACTAGTGATATAAAGTGATAGCTGTTAGACGGGTCCTAAATGTTTAGCAGAGGGGAAAAAACTGTTCTTGTGGTGAGAAGTTTTGGTCTGGACCATAGCTTCTTGTCTGAGAAGAGTGAATCTAAGTCTATGGGGGCGGTGATCTGACCTGCTCGCCCCCCTGTCCTGGAGACATACAGGTCCTGGAGACATACAGGTCCTGGAGACATACAGGTCCTGGAGACATACAGGTCCTGGAGACATGAGGTTGCAGCAGATCACGTTCACAACTGAGCGCACAATGCGCTGCAGTCTTTGTGCCGGACAGTGACGGTGATAGAGGAGGTGAGGATGGACTCAAGGATGCCTTAGCTGCTGCAGGAAGTGTTCTGTTGGGCCTTTCTTGGTGAGGGAGCTGATGGTGGGCTCCCACTCTCTGCTCTTCTCATCTACAGCACCCCCAGGCTTATAGCCCATTAATTTTCCTCCCATAAACCCTCCTAAGCCTCATTAAAAAAGATCTCAATCTCATCCCATACCCTCCTGATCAACATCTTTATTTTTGTTTTTGCAGGCTCTCTCCTTTTTTGTTTTTTTGAATAGCCAGTGAGGTAAAACCTCACTGGCTATTCATGATTTGTTATTGGCATTAACAGAAATTGAATATAGTCTGTAAGGCAGTGTGCAGGAGTCTCTGTCTCCATCTGTCTCTGTCTCTTCCCCGTGGAGGCTGTGGGGAATTGGTGTATGCATGTTTTACACTAGCATACAGTAGTCCCTTTACACATAGGACAGTCCACAAACTGATGGAAGGAGACAAGAGTTGAAGCGTTTGTCACATGGTTAAAGTCTCTGAAGATGACAAAAAAGGTGCGTCCAGGTGCAGAATCTCCACCCGTGTAATAGTAGCGCATCTGGTATGTTGGGGAGAAGCCACAGGTCCATCACCACCATTCGTACCAGGTCCAGGTACCAGGATGTTGGGGTCCTAGGAGACGCAGGAGGAAAGGCATTCAGTAGGTCCAGGGGCCACAGCCGGTGCGCTAGTGTGTCTATCCTGAATGGTGGCTCATCTGATGACGTGAGCAAGAACCAGAGTGAGTACACGAGGTCAACCTCGGGCGAGTGACTTTTTTATGCCACAGTGGCAGGTTGTGGTCATATGTAGATGCAGTCACATCTGAGGGATTACACCACCTATTATTTACCTAGTACCATAGTAATTTTAATACTCATTAAGACTACTGTAGTTATCAATATAGTAAAGTGGATAGGCTTTGTGCAAATGTTTTTTTTTCGAGCGTAGGTTCACTCGGCTCCATCTGCACCCTATGAGGGACCGGCAGAGAACAGTGATGGGGAAAATCCGTTTGTGGCTGGCCCCCGGTTTCCTCCAGCAGGGAGTGCGCATCCTTCACTATGTGAAGGTGTTCAGACGCCGCACTCGCTGGATGGGATGGGACTTTCCACCAGTTGGCGATAGGTGGCACTTGGCTGTCATCACCGGCCCACATACACTTGATGGAGATGGTAGCAGTGCAGAGGGTGCTCCTGCACTTTGCCCCCAGGTTTCAAGGGGAACACGTCACAGTCAAATCAGGCAACATGATGGTTGTGGCCTATTTGGCTACTTGGACAGACGGGGTTCCCAGGTCTCCTCTGCATCTGAAAGCAGTGGTGAGCCTGCTATGGGCGGACTCGTGTCTGAGAGCCTTGGTGTTAGGGTTAGGGCCTCTAGTCAACAAATGGGACCTTTCACCTAGCATAGCAGGTTCAGTCGCCCCGAGGTCGACCTCGTACTCTGGTTCTTGCTCAGGCCATTATGAAAAAATTAGTTTATTAACACAGTTTTAATGTGTGTGTGTTTGTGTTTGTGTGCATTAGCTTTTTAGAGCTCCGCACCAGATTAGGGATGTCCGAATACTATATAGTATATAGTTTTTTTGGCTCCTGATCAGATTTTTTTTAATATTTGCTATTACACAATTTAAGTTGAATAAAATGTATTATACCACCACTATACCAAGGGCCTTCTTAAAGATAAACTAAAAAATGTTGTTTGAGGCCTGTAAAAACAGCAAATTTAAACGAGTGCATTTGGCTCCGCTACTCCTCTTTTGTTTTCATTCTTAAGGCTCTGCATTGTAGAGGTAAAACAAACACTAACTCATAAATAACGTTTTTATAAGATTAAACCTTAGTCTGATACTTCTGTTCAAAGTGGGATTCTCTTTCTTCATAAAAAATAGCTTCCTTTATTCCCCTTGCAATGTTTTTTTTTCTCTCTGCAAATATTAGAATTTTTCTAAATGTCTATTGGAAATTTACTTCCTGAACCAGAGCAGACTTCAAAGTGGGCAGAACTTCTTAGCCTCTTTTATGGAGTCCCACCCACTGATCTCCAGAAACTATGTTCAGATGTTCTGGTGTCCACCTCCTCATCTGCACCTGGACCAGAGACCAACTACTCCACTGGCTCCCAGTAAAACCACACATCATCACATATACAGCCCTTCATAACCCGGCCCCGCTGACCTCCAGCCCAACCGTCACTCCCACAGTTAACACAATGCGCCAGAAATGCAAATGCACTGCTCCGAGCCTGTAGAACATAACAGAAACTGACTCACTGACTTTCAGACACCCACCACCTTTTTACCACAGTCTTTAACATCCATTATTCTTTATTTTAGGTTTTTTCTGTGCTCTTTGTAAAGTGTCTTTAAATTTGTTGAGAAGATCTAAAAATGATATATTACGTTTAGGAGCAACCTCACAGAGGCCTGATGTCTTCAGTGAACCTGGATCTAGAAGTTAAAACCACTAATGAAACTTTGTATTCCCAAAGTCCAAGTGTGCTCCAAAACAAAGTTGAAACTCTAAGGGACGCAGGTCCATGAAGGCATCATTTAGACTCATGCTGTTGACACTGACAGTGAGGTCACTTGTGGCGAAGTGTTTTAAAGCGGTGCAGGACTCGCAGTACTATAACACTGTTGTGCTTCTGTGGGTAAGTGTGGCTTTAGTGCTTTTATTACAAATAACACTGTTTTACCATCTTTGCAGAGCAGCTTTCTGTATCCAGTGCTGCTCAAACTGTGTAGTCTTATTCTGGTTAGTCCTCATTTTATTTATTTATTTTTTGTTTATTCCATATATTGTTGAAGTTTAGATTAGGTTTGATACCTTGCCCAGAGCTGAGTTTGTCCTGGTTAATGTCTTAAACAAATAAAACTACTGAACTACAAGAGAATTTCATTGTTTATCTGCAGTGTTCACTGTTTCAAATAAGTCGCAGGACTCATGGTACAATAACACGATGTACTTTTGTGGGAGAGTGAGAGGACGAGTGCGGCTTTAGAGCTTTCATTACAAATAACTGTTTTTAAATGACTTTTACTATCGTTTCAGAGCATCTTTCTGTATCCAGTTCTGCTCAAACTGTGGGATGTATGCAGTGTTTTGTCTGTGTTTGCAATAGTTTGTCCTGGTTTAGACTTGGTTTAAAGCTGCTTTAGTCCTTGGAGTGAAATTAACCTTATTAGTTTATGGTCAGTCCTGCCTTTATTTCATAATAATTATAGAACAAAAAGCACCAGTAATAGTATATTTTATTCATATGGCACAGAGGGAATGTGAGTAAAGCAACAGAGCGTATCTTTTTATTTCAACATTCACAGATTTACAAATATTTAAATACATGTAACTTACAGGTTATTCATAGATGGAGTATATACCTAGATCATTCATACTGCTCACACACACAATTAAAACGTGTAAAACTTAAAATACATTTGTATTGGTTTTTCCACGCTGCCTGGCAAAGATATAATTTCATTCAGTCCATGGCGCTGTGTGATGTTGTTGACGTTTGTGCTTTAGTCCATGATATTAAAATGAACAAATATTTAAATTCCTTGTATATTTAAAATAACAGTAGTGCCGAACAAAGCCTTATGTTTATTATGTGGCGTTTGCAGCCGTTGGTACTCTAGGCCAAGACAAATTCTCCTCCAATAAAGTGAATTGATTAACAGTTCCTCGTGTGTGTGAAGTTTCAGAAAATCCAGGAGTCTAACCTAGTATGAAATATGTATCTTGGAAATTCAGCCAGCTGTGTAGTACTGGCCTCTGGTTTAGTTTTAGTTTAGTCCGGGCTCGGATCTGGTCCAAAGAACAGAGATCCTCAAACGGGAGCGGGCCTTCGAAATGAGGGTGCTGTGATGTTCAGCTCCCACTGGATTTCCTGGATGATGAGGAAGTGCGAGGAGTCCACGGTGGTTGTTGCTGTTCTGATGCTGTGTCTCTTTTCCAGTCTCTCTGACAGATGGAAGGCGGCTCTAACTCCTCTTTTCTCTTCTCGTCTGATGAGCTCGCCAGGCGCTCCCTGCTGGCGATGGTGACTTCTGCCCTCTGCTGCGTGTTCCTTTTCATCAACAGCACCATCCTCTTGGTTCTGTGCAGTAAACCCGCGTTCTACCAGTGCCCGCGCTACGTCCTGCTCTTCAACCTGGTGCTCTCTGACACAATAGTCATCGTTCAGGCCCAGATTCTGTATCTCCTCGCCAACTACAGGATCTGGATCTCTTACTCTCTGTGTGGCAGTCTTTGCATGGTCTCCACTGTGGCCTACCAGATCTCTCCGTACACGTTAATGTTCATGTCTTTAGAGCGCTTTGTCGCTGTGTGTTTGCCCTTTAAACACTCCATTATTGTCACTCTGAAAAACACTTACTTTTCCATCCTCCTGATGTGGACTGTGAGCTGTTTAAGCACTTTGACCCAAGTCATGCTTATACTCGAGTTTCTGTCTCATGAGCTTCCAGACCTGCAGATGAGGCAGTTCTGCAGTTTAGAAGCCATATTATTTAGCTCCAAATCTAAAGACTATTACTCGATCTACACATGCTTCGTGTTCATCTTGTCCGTTCTGGTGATCTTGTCTTCGTTCATGGCCGTGATGATCGTAGCATGTCTGGCCTCAGGGGACGGGACTAAGGCACAGAAGACTCGGAGCACCCTTCTCCTGCACCTGTTTCAGCTGGGTCTAACCCTCCTGTCTGTGATGCACTCATACGTGTATATGGCAGTCATCAGGTGCTGTGGTGCAAAGAACCACCTGTTTTTGTATGTGTGTGTGTTGTATGTGTGTGTGGTCCTGATGCCGCGCTGCCTCAGTGCTCTGACATATGGTCTTCGTGACCCCGCCCTCAGACCAGCGCTGGGGACCCATCTGAGCTGTGGGCTCCGGACCCACAGAGCAGCCCGAACACACAGAGCACAGGCCGAGGCTAATCACTAACTCACCCCAACACACAGAAAGCCTAGAAAGGCAATTTTACTTTTCATTATTATTACTACATTATTGGCTTTCAATCTGGCACAGCAGCCTCTCCAACCATCATTATACACTCAACAAAAATATAAACGCAACACTTTTGTTTTTGCTCCCATTTGTCATGAGATGGACTCAAAGATCTAAAATTCATTCCAGATACACAATATTACCATTTCTCTCAAACATTGTTCACAAATCTGTCTAAATGTGTGATAGTGAGCACTTTTGCTTTGCTGAGATAATCCATCCCACCTCACAGGTGTGCCACATCAAGATGCTCATCAGACACCATGATTAGTGCACAGGTGTACCTTAGACTGCCCACAATAAAAGGCCACCCTGAAATGTGCAGTTGTTGCTTTATTGGGGGTCTGGGGACTCAGAACCAGTCGGTATCTGGTGTGACCACCATTTGCCTCATGCAGTGCAACACATCTTCTTCGCATAGAGTTTATCAGATTGTCAATTGTGGCCTGTGGAATGTTGGTCCACTCCTCTTCAATGGCTGTGCGAAGTTGCTGGATATTAGTGGGAACTGGTACGCGCTGTCGTATACGCCGGTCAAGCACATCCCAAACATGCTCAATGGGTGACATGTCCGGTGAGTAGAACTGGGACATTTTCAGCTTCCAAGAATTGTGTACAGATCCTTGCAACATGGGGCCGTGCAGTATCTTGCTGAAACATGAGGTGATGTTCATGGATGTATGGCACAACAATGGGCCTCAGGATCTCATCACGGTATCTCTGTGCATTCAAAATGCCATCAATAAAATGCACCTGTGTTCTTCGTCCATAACAGATGCCTGCCCATACCATAACCCCACCACCACCATGGGCCACTCGATCCACAACATTGACATCAGCAAAGCGCTCACCCACACGACGCCACACACGCTGTCTGCCATCTGCCCTGAACAATGTAAACTGAGATTCATCCGTGAAGAGAACACCTCTCCAACGTGCCAGACGCCATCGAATGTGGGCATTTGCCCACTCAAGTCTGTTACGGCGACGATCTGGAGTCAGGTTAAGACCCCGATGAGGACGACGAGCATGCAGTTGAGCTTACGGTTTCTGACAGTTTGTGCAGAAATTCTTTGGTTATGCAAACCAATTGTTTCAGCAGCTGTCTGAGTAGCTGGTCTCAGACGATCTTGGAGGTGAACCTGCTGGATGTGGAGGTCCTGGGCTGGTGTGGTTACACGTGGTCTGCGGTTGTGAGGCCGGTTGGATGTACTGCCATACTCTCTGAAACGCCTTTGGAGACGGCTTATGGTGGAGAAATGAACATTCAATGCCCGAGCAACAGATCTGGTTGACATTCCTGCTGTCAGCATGCCAATTGCACGCTCCCTCAATGCTTGCGCCATCTGTGGCATTTTGCTGTGAGACAAAACTGCACATTTCAGAGTGGCCTTTAATTGTAGGCAGTCTAAGGTACACCTATGCACTAATCATGGTGTCTGATGAGCATCTTGATGTGGCACACCTGTGAGGTGGGATGGATTATCTCAGCAAAGCAAAAGTGCTCACTATCACACATTTAGACAGATTTGTGAACAATGTTTGAGAGAAATGGTAATATTGTGTATCTGGAATGAATTTTAGATCTTTGAGTCCATCTCATGACAAATGGGAGCAAAAACAAAAGTGTTGCGTTTATATTTTTGTTGAGTGTACATCTAGAATCACAGCTGTGGGACTTTGTGGGTTTATCTTAAAAACTGTACTGCCACAATTCAGTATTTTAATGCCATTTAGACGTGTAAAGAAAGACAAAGTTACAGTTTTTAATCTTCAGTTATTATAAAGCAAAATATTTACAATGTTATTTGCTGCAATGTAACTGGGTGTTTCTAACCAAATTCCACCCAGTATCTTTTGTATTAGCGGTAAATGCATTTATTGAAAAAAAACATTACTGCCCCATACTCACTATAATGTTGCTGGGACATGCACAGATTTAAAGAGAAAGAAAGGAAAGAGATGCTTCAGATATGCATGGACAGTGAATAGGTCATCAGCACAGACAGAAAAGAAGTGGACGAAGTGAGTGACGTCCCCCAAAGCGTTCAGCTCCACTCAAATAAAGCTCACGATGCTCACGGTTACAGGAGCAAATCTGGAGCCAGGCTCTAGATTATGAATAGGACTTTGTGGGAGAGGGCAGGTGAGATGATAAACAGCAGTCCCACAAACTAAATATGAGTGTAAAGTCCATCCGTCCATCCATTTTCTTCCGCTTATCCGGGGCCGGGTCGTACAAACAAGCAATCAAAGTTATGGATAAAAAACCTAGGCACTATCATCACTGTGCAATTTTTTTTTTAAATACAGTATTTTAAACTGGGATAGTCTTCACACATTTGCAGACCTAAATTTGATTTCTAAAGCAGTGCATAATTTGGCTCCAGATCCTCTGGCAGCTTCATCAGCCACAGAAACAGCTCTGAGCGTCACTCAGGCTCTGTCAGAGGTGATGTTTGATTCCTCTGCGCAGAAGCACTTTCAGTAAGTCGGCCTGGTCAGTCAGGAGCCTCGTATCTGAGGAGGTTAAACTGCTTCCAACGTACAAAGTCTTCACAAAAAAATAGAAAATGTGGCTTATCAACACTACAGCTGCCAACACTAAAAGATGAGCCTGTTTTGATGTGATCAAATGTTGTGATGTCTTATTCTTTCCTAATTGTATAGAAAGTGTATGTATATGTATCTTGTATTATATTGTACAGCTCTGTGCTCCCTTAATTTTTCTTCTTCTTCTTTCCTCTTGTATAGCTGTATTTTATTGCCTTTTATATCATGGCCAGGGGATTACAGATGAAAACTAAACTAAAATTCTGTCTTTTTTAACCATGTGTAATCATGCGTTTTATGAAATTGCACTGTCCCCTTTCAAATAAACTAAAAAAAGAAAAAACTCCCAGACTTCCTTCGCCCCAGACACTTCCTCCAGTTCCTCCGGGGTGTCGCTGAGGAGTTCCCTAGTGTCTCTGTTCCTCCAGCGGGTCGTGAGTCTTCCCCAAGGGCTCCTTCCGTCCCCGGGAAACCTACTGAGGGAGGCATCACAACAGATGCCCTCCCCTCGGCTGCTCCTCTCGACGTGGAGGAGCAGCGGCTCTACTCTGAGCTCCTCCCATGTGACTGAGCTCCTCACCCTGTCTCTAAGGGAGCGCCCGGCCACTCTGCAGAGGAAACTCATTTTGACCACTTGTATCATGATCTCGTTCTTCTGGTTGTTCCCCAGAGTCATGACCACAGGTGAGGGGAGGAACGTGACTGAGGTAAATCCAGAGCTTTGCCTTTGGGCTCAGCTCCTCTTCACCACAACGGTCCAATACAGCGACCGCACCAATGCCGACGCTGCACCGATCCACCTGTCAATCTCACGCTCCATCCTCCCCTCACTGTGAACAAGACCCCGAGATACTTGAACTCCACTTGAAGCAGGACCTCTACACCCGGAGTTTACTGCCGGCAATGTGAACACAGCTCCTGCTCCTGTCATACGGGGACCGGACAGTCCTTAGCAAGGGGCCCCAGACCCCGTACTTGAGTGAAACGTACAAATTATTAATGTATGCCTATCATTCATAATTTGTGCTGGATATTTTATTTGGCATTAATAAAAACATTTTAAGCAGCCTAAATTTGCAGCATGTGGTCTGATCTTTTAGACAATTTCTTTCCACTTCTCTGTGTTTGATGGAGCTTCAAAGACAAGGCAGAACAGAGCAGCTCTAGTGAATCTCACAGTGCTTCAGAAGTAAGTTCTTCTTTAAAGAGAGGTACATTTACCGTCAAAAAATCAAGATATGAATGTCCCCACCCTGGGGCTTTTGTGGGCGGGAGCAGGACAAAATATCGCAGATGCGGGCGGGAGCGAGTATGAAAATTACAAGTCTTTACTGAGGGGGGCAGGACAGCACAATGCAGGTGTGGGACTGAAAATCCTGTCCCGCACATGCCTCTTCTTCCCACTTTGTTGGAACACAGCAGCTAGTGCGTTAGCTATGTCCATTTATATACACAGAGAGGGTGACTCAAAAGTGAATTATTTCATTTGTTGTATAAGTGGATACCAAAAAAACTACATAACAAACCGGTTTCTCATTGTGGCATAGAGTTTGAATGTTCTTTTTAAGTTCTGTTACATCATTGAAGTTTATTGTTTGAGAAAGTTTAAGTTTGTCCGATGTGTTTGGGCTTGAGTCTGTTGTTTTGCTTCATCTAAAATGAGTTTCACCTCATCAAATATTAAAGCTCCATAAACCCCAGACACAGACTCTCCAGGTACAAAACCTCCAGACACTCCCACAGAGCAGTGTCACCCTGGGCTGTGGGACAAATCAACGAAACTTTACAAAAACTAAACTTAAATCTTTGGGTGCAACACTTGGTTATTACAACAAATTAAATAAAATCAAAGTTACTTTTGCCAAACTACTTTATATAGACAGAGCCTTAGTGAGAGTACTGGTAACTGGTAACTTTTATGGATAAGTTTAGAGCGTTGCAGGTTTAAGATTAGGACCAAAAAGGGAAGGCTCGCCAATTATTATCAAGTATTCACATAGGCCATTCACATTGGCCATACCGGCTCGTCAAAGCCTGATCCCGTCAGATCTCAGAAGCTCAGCAGGGCCTGGTTAGTACTTGGATGGAGACACTGGGAATTCCAGGTGCCACAGGGGGGCGCCAGTGGAAAAACTGTCGTAGTGTCCTTAGGCAAGGCACAGCACCCACATTGCCTAGTATGAAAGTGGTGTGTGAGTGAATGGTGGTGGTGATCAGAGGGGCCGATGGTGCAGATTGGAGCCTCGCTTCTGTCAGTCTGCCCCAGGGCAGCTGTGGCTACAATAGTAGTTTAGCACCACCGGGTCTGGAGTGAATGAATAATGCTCTGTAAAGTGTCTTTGAGTGTCCTGAAAAGCGCTGTATAAAACTGATTATTATTATTACATTTCATCTCTCACAACTGCTAACCTGCAGAAGCCAGATCAACAAGTATTTTTCAGAGAGAGTTTCTCTGAAAGCGCCACAGGGTCAGGTTGATCCTCTCCAGTACCCTGGAATAGGCCTTACCAGGGAACACACCCTTCTTTAACAGAGGAACCACCACCGCGGTCGGCCAGTCCAGAGGTACTGCCCCCGTCCGCCATGCGATGCTGCAGAGACGTGTCAGCCAAGACAGCCACACAACACCCAGAAACTTAGGCCCCACTCACACTTGGACTTTACAGCCGAAGCAGGATTGTGTAGGGTTCTTGGCCCACACTCACACTTGCCCAAACAAACTGAGCCACGGCCCGGGTGTCACCAGACTACAGGTAACAGGCGATGACGTCACTAGAGTGCACCGTTTGTTTGTGCGAGTCGGTTACAGGAATTTTGTTTCTGATGTTGAAGTTTTTAAGACAAAACGAGCAATCTCACTAGTTGAATTTGCCAAAAGACGTTTAGAGAGAGTGCCTTGGCATGGTTCAGTTGTGCTCACACTGGACAAACGTACCGCGGTTTAGGAGTGATCCATGTTTGAGTGTGGTTCTAAAGTCCTAGTGTGAGTGCACCCTTAAGCAGAGTCCTGCACGGGTCAATTTTTAGAGACCTGCACCCGCCCAGTACAGCACCACACCCGCCCGTAAGCCCGTGACTATATCAAAGTTAAATCCGCACCTGCCCGGACCCATTAACATTCCCCCCGTTACCCGCCCGGGCCTGCGATAAATCACACAAATTAGAAGTGTTATAACTGATGCACTTTTTTTTCCGATGCGGCTCTCAACGAACAAACAGCAATAATCGGTCGCCGCTAAGCCTTAAACTAGTAATACATGATACACTCCATTTTTCTTTTCTTTCCACTTTTCGTAGTCGCCTAATCACTTGTAGGTTAAACTTGTGGGCTAAACATTTTGCTCTACCTGAGCCCTAAACAGCCCTAAACAACTGAGCACAATAACAACAAAACAAACAATAAAAAAAAACAACTGATGTCAGTTTAGCACAAAATTAAAGCCTTAATTTTATCTAACCAAGTTCACTGTGCAGGAACAGTTTACTGTCCTCTGTCTCAGGTTATAGCTGTGTCCTGCGTTCTTGGATCACAAATCCAGCAGAGGAAAAGTCTCTCACTGCTGCGCTGGATACAGGATTGAGAGCAACACCACCTGACCCGCCCATGTGTAATCACTACCTGCCCGGAAATTTACAGAACGCTAAAACCCGCCCGTTTCAGCAACTATTTGCAGGCACCCATGGTACCCGGCCCGGTGCAGGACTCTGCCCTTAAGATACTCAGGACAGATCTCATCCACCGGAGTCTTACCACCAAGGAGCTTGGTAACCACCTCAGTGACGACCCTCTCGTTCACCGGGGTGAAGTCCATCACACGGCGGCTGAGCTGTGGAGCAATGAGCCCACATCAGCTCACCGCCGCTCCCCCCGGCTGATGCCAGAGAAATGGAGAGTCCAGCCCTCCTCAAGAAGTTGGTTTCCAGAGCCCAAACTGTGCGTGTAGGTGAGGTCAACTCTATCTAGTCAGCAATGCTCAACCTCCCACACAAGCTCAGGCTCCTTCCCTCCAGTGAGGTGACATTCCCCAGAACTAGTCTCTATGTTCGGAGATCTGGTGGCCGAGGCCCCGGCCTTCGACTGCCACCCAGATCTCTGTGTGTTTCTCTTGATGAAGGGCTTCTTAGCCTGACCCGTCCCCCAGGACCTGTTTGCCTTGGGTGACCCTACCGGGACATGAAGCCCCCGACAACATAATGCCCAGGATCATTCGGGCACTCAGATCCATCCACTACGTTAAGGTGGCGGTTCAATTTAAACTTCTTAACACACACAATCGCAAGAGAACTTTACTGGAGTCCACCTGGAACTTGGACGGTTCTTTTGTCCAGACCAAATCAAACCAGTTACACCCGCCCAAATGAACCATCCTGGCAGGTTTTCTGAACTTAAGTTTGCTTTAAGTGTACCAAAGTGTACAACTTTCACAAATGGTAGCTATAATATAAAGCTATAATACCTTAATTGGTAAATCACTTTTGACAAAAAAACAAACAAAAAAAACACTGTTTTTGTATTGAGTGACTTCACTGTTACATCCAGATCACATGAGCGTTCACGTGATCAGACTCGTTTAAAAGCCTCTCCTTCGGCTTAGCTTGGGCACTCCGGGGTGGGTTCTCGCCGCAGGGATCGGGGACTCAGGTTTGATTTTGAGCTCTGTAATGTTTATCTGTCTGTTTTTAAATCTGTTCATTGCAAATGTCATTCTCATTCTCAGGACATTCTTGGATGTGTTAAACTGCAGCTGCTCTCGTGTTGTTTTTAAGCCTAATGTGTTCAGTGTGTTGATGATGTCTTGATTTTGCACAGAGCCGTTCTTTTCTTTTTAACCAGGCTTTAGGGTTGGACACAATACAAAATAAGTGCAATATTGTCTTTTTTCATAATGGAAAACTATACTGTATTTGCAAAATCCATTCAGCCCTGGTTTAGATGTTATTTTGGTCCATCTTTAGACCAGTTTAAATAAGACTCTTTGTCCTGGTTTGGTCTCAGACTAACATTGGTCTTGCCCAGTAAAAAAAAAAAAAAGACTATGCCAGAAATATTCCAGGATTTAATAAGGACTATACCAGGACTGAACCAGGATTTGATTAGGACCAAATGGGAATAACATTAGCAGATGAGATGGGCAAATTATTCATATTTTGATTTGAAGATTTGAATATGAGTATAAAGTGATATTGCACTTTTGTGGCAAACTGTATAGTTTTTTCACATTTTTCTGATACTTAAACCTCTACCAATGCATTTGAAGACATGAGGTGTTTAAAAATTGCTATTGGGATAACCTTGATTAGCAATAAAGTTGAGAAAATTATGTTATTTGCACTTGGGTTTAGCTTAAATACTACCAGGACTAAAATGGGACTAAACCAGGACTAAACTCGTGCTGTCGCAATACAAACATTTCAAACTAAATTTTATATTCTGTATGACACAATAATAATTAAAAACACTTCTTTACAGATTATTTAAGGAAACTCTATACATTAAAAAACAGTTTATTTGATTTTACCAATTGGTCTGATATAGATTTCAACAATATAAAATTATTCAGAAAAGGTCTGTGTGACTTTTTCAGTATTGTGAATTGTTTTGTTTAGTATCTAGATGCTGATCTAAACCATGACAAAATCTGAATCTTTGGAATATGATTTTAATGACGGCGGTGAGGACTATGAGACTTTCTACAGAACTGTTAAAATATCACACTAAACATGAGGTTAATGCTGTGATAAAAACTGTGTTCGACATTGTTGCTTCACAAATTAATCCTTATTAGGGAAGGGAGAAGGAACTGAAGCCCAAACCCTCAGGTCCCCTTCCTTCTACATTACTGTATATCTGATGTGATTAGTTGAATGTGCAGAGAGGTTCTTGCTCATGGACACGAGCGCGATGTAAAGAGTTAAAGTGGGAACAAGAAGAATTGGAACCTGTGATGACGTTGAACGAATCAGCTTCAGCCCAGTCCAGGTCGGTGTTGGAGCGAGCCGTCTCTGGCTTCATAGTCTCTCTGATCTGCCTCGTGTTCTTCTGGGTGAACCTCATGATGTTGTACACTCTCCGTTCCCGAGCCGTGTTTCGTGAGGCGGCTCGTCACGTGTTGTTGTTCCACCTGCTCTTCGCGGACACCCTGCAGATGGTCCTGACACAGGTTCTGTTCGTTCTGGCCTACAGCCAACTGTTGCTGCCCTTCCCTCTGTGCTCCCTGTTGGTCTTGATGACCCACGCCTCTCACGACTTCTCGCCGCTGATGCTGGTGTTTATGTCACTGGAGCGTTTCGTGGCCGTGTGTCTTCCCCTGAGACACGCAGCCATAGCCACGTCCAGAAGCAGCGTCTATGCCAGTGTCGCGGGCTGGGCCTTCACCTTCATCATGATCCTGGTACGACTGGGCTACATGCTGCCCCCGTCCGCCCTGTCCACCCTAACCTTACAGGTGGGTGCTCGTTTAGGTGCTTTTTGTTTTATGTGGATAAGCCCAATGATTGATGAGGATTTGACAGTAAAAAATGGTCTTTCTTAGAGCTCTGACATGTCCTCCGCCTTAGTGTTGAACTATACAGTTTAGGATCTTGTGACTAAAGATGGGCACGATTAGTCGACTAATCGATAATTGAGCATGAAGAATTTTGTCGATCATGTTCATTTTAATCGACAAACTGAATGTAGGTGTCTGTAACGTAGTGTAAGGAGTCGAGGCTGCGTCTCACAGCACAAACACTGGAGCTGTGGCCTCACAGTCCCACGTCTCGGCTCTGGCTCCTTGGAGATCACTATATCCCTCAGAGTGTGTTTACCTGCACATCAGTGTCCCGAGTATGATCGGGTTTTTGATTATCCCGGTTTTGCATGTTTACACAGCATCTCCAATGCGACATATGCACAGAACAGACTCACCATCAGCAGAACATCCTCTGTCACAGAGAGAACACTCATATTCACTGAGTCGTGTCCTTTAGTCCCACAGAAGCTGAAGCATCAGCACAAGGAAAGAGCTGCTTTTTTTCACTTACACAAATGAGCCATGTGGTTTTAAGTTTCGTTTCTGTAAAACATAAGCAAATGTTTAAAGCTGCATTAAACACATTCTGATCTCACCCTGATGAGGCTCTGTAGAGGTGATCGTTTATATGTTGTAAAGTTGAGTTTATTTATGCAGATTAGTAATAGTAATAATTGTGATGATCATTTTAATATAAAATGTTAATGATTAATCGACAATCGATGGTTAATTTTCCGGATGATCGATTAAGACAGTTTAATCGTATGTCCGTCCCTACTCGTGACGTCATGTGAGCTTTGTACTTTGGTGTCATGTGACCCTCTCTCCCGCAGATGACACCGTGTAACAGCTTGATCCTCTACCCGACCGCTCAGTCCAGACTCTTTGACGAGGCACTGCTCTACTCCCTCTTCCTCACGGCGTTCCTCTCCATCGCTGGATCCTACGCCGCCGTGATGAAGGCAGCGCACTCCCTCTCCACTGACCAGGTGACCAACCTCAAACCCCCGATAATAATATAAATAATAAGAATACATTTTATTTGAGGCACCTTTCAAGACACTTAAAAGTCAAAGTCAAAGTGAACCTGAAGAGCATGTTTTTGGGATTATCTTGAGTGCGTTGATGAGCCTGACGGTCTGTGGGAAGAAGCTGTTGCTTAGTCTAGTTCAGTGGTTCTTAACCTTGTTGGAGGTACTGAACCCCATTAGTTTCATATGCGCGTTCACCAAACCCTTCTTAATTGGAAAATAAAATATGTTCAAAACATAACATAGGTATTATATTATATTTTATTGGTGCACATGTGAATTCCATATTCGTCCGACCACTTTATTTTTTTGCTCGACATAGTTCGTATGAAGGGACAATATTAAGAAATGACATGACACCATCACGACAGTCACAAGACTATTGCACGCACATAATTTCCTGCAGCCAATAACAGCCAAACGGGGCGTGTTATCACAAATCATATGAGCTGGATGTGAGTCTTGAACCTGCCGAACCCCTGAGATTGACTCACCGAACCCCTGGGGTTCGATCGAATTCAAGTTAAGAACCACTGGTCTGGTTGTGTTGCTGCTGCGGACGGTCGGAGAGAGGACAGTTTGTGCTGGTGGTGGTGTCCTTGATGATACCGATAGCTCTTGCAGCAGCGGGATGTGTACGAGTCCTGAATCGCTGACTGGGGTGATTTGATGATCTTTTCTGTGGTCCTCTCCTCCCTCTGTAAGGCCGAACAGCTGCCGTACCAGACTGAGAGGTTGGTGAAGATGCTCTGAGTCCAGTAGAAGGTGGTGAGTGCAGAAGGGGGAAGGACGCTCTCCTCATCCTGCGGAGGAAGTGTAGGCGTTGCTGTGCTTTATTGTCGAGGAAGGAGGTGTTGTTAGTCCATGTGAGGTCAGGAACTTGGTGCTTTTCACACATAATAGAGTCAGCCTATTAACAGACAGTTGAAGTCTGGATCTTTAAAAGCCAATGGAAGAAAAGACCCTGATCAATAGGAGATGCGTTTGTTATAGTTTCTCATCCTAAAGAACGTCCCACTCCTTAACGAACAGGTTACCAAATAAGACCATGTTTTGCACTGAACAGTTTCCATACCTTAACACAACATATATGACAATAGTCTTATCTTTGTCAGATGCACACTGGTGTGTGTGGCCCCTTCATACTCCAACTAAAGGCCCCAAAGATACCAAAGACACACTAGTGTTAAACTTTAAAGCAACAGTATGAATCAGAAGTGAAGTGAATCTGGCACAAGTCGTGCGTCATCAGTGTGAACAGCAGGGGGTCAACACACATCCCTGTGGAACCCCCGTGTTTGTGATGATGGTCTCGGAGGAGTTTTAGCCAGTTGCATAATGACGCACCAATGCCGACTGCACTGAGTTTGTTTATCAGGTGTTGGGGGCTGCGGTCAGTGAACAGCAAACGTACAAAGTGTTTTTGTTTTCCAGATGAGCAGGCATAGGTGCAGTGCTGTTGCTAAAGCATAATCAGTGGAACACTTGGGGTGGTATGCAGACTGGTATGGGTCAAGTGCAGTGGGGGGACTGGATGTCATATGGGTCTTGGCCTTTCAAAGCTCTTCATCATGACGGGAGTGAGTGCTGTGGGTACAGTTCAAGATCAATGTACAACTCTGTCCAGGAAAAGACTTTCAAACCTTGACTATTTCAATAATTTTTTTATTAAGAACAGATAATCTCTGGTCAAAAAGGCATGCTCATATTATAAAAAATGAAAAAAATCCAAACACTTATTTGTTAATTGAGTGCTGTAATCAAGTACTGTATTTTCCGGAGTATAAGTCGCAGCCAAAAAATGCGGAATGAAGAAGAAAAAAACATACATAAGTACCATAAGGGGGGAAATTTATTTTATAAGATCAGAGACCAAGAACCGACATTTCATCTTAAAAGGCGAGTTATAGAAGTTATAGTAATAAAAACAACCAAATAGAGAAGAATCTGTGTATCGTTCGTTCATTTGTTTTTCAATATAGAATCATAATCAGAAAACAAAAAAACAACTTCTTTATTATTTGTCTCTGAAACCAAAATGAAAAAACGTATAACGATTTGTTTTTTCATTTTTGATTCATACAGTATATACGATTCATATATTTGGTCTACGGACTGTCAGTGTGAAAAATGTCATATCTAAATCGCACCTGAGTATAAGTCGCAGGACCACCCAAACCCCCCAAAAAAAACTGACTTATAGTCCGAAAAATACGGTAGTTTCATTTCAATCCGTACTCCTAAATGTAAAGTGTTATTTCGTACAGTTCCATTAATCGCTGTTAAGTCACATCTCTAAAACGTCCAAACCTTTTAGTAAAAAAACAAATAAAACGTGTCCGTTGTGGTTTCTTGCAGGCGTCTGCGCGTAAAGCTCGCACCACTCTCCTGCTGCACCTGTTCCAGCTGAGCCTGATGGTCATGTCCACTTTCCATGACTCCCTGATGATTGTGCTGTACCGCACCGTGCCACGGCTCGCCTTCTCGCGGCTTCAGACGGTGCTCTACATTTTCCTCATCATTCTGCCCAAGTGTCTGAGTGTCCTCGTGTACGGACTCAGAGACCCGGCGATCCGTGCCGCACTAATACTGCACCTCTGCTGCCGCATAGGACTCAAATAACAATAACCACTGCTATAAATACTACAAATACTACTACTACTACTGCAACAAAAGACAGATAACACTAGAGGTGGACTGAGTAGCCAAAAACTGTACTTAAAGGACCAGGTTACACTATTTACTGATTTATATTGTCACAATGTTTACAAAAAAAAATCAATTTAATGTTTTTCTTATTTATGTTTTATATTGTTACTAAAACAAGAGACTCCAAGTTTTCATGTAAATATATTTAACATAAAACAGAAAACTGAACTTGAATTTGTCATTTATATTACATATTTTATATTACACACAAAGCACAACATTTCCACAAACCAGGAAGACGTTTGGAAACATGTGACGACATCTTCCGGTGTATTTCCCGACTCTGGGCTCGAGCGACTGATCAAACCCACTGAAGTAAATGTGATTGTTGGTAAAATGAAGCCTGCAGACGTATGTGATGTTTGGAATCGTCTTGTACCCAGAGCTCGGAGTCGTGCGTCAGTGGAAATGAGGAAAACTGAGGTACGACTGGAATTACCAGACCAGACTGTGGCGGACAGCAGGGGGAGCTCTTACAGTTTGAGACTACCTGGCACAAGGCCGGGGCTTAAAGGGGAACTCCTGCACGTCTGAAGCTAAAGTCCGTTCCTAGAGGAGGTGGAATTCTGTCAGAAGCCAAAAAACGGCACAGATCAGTGTTTCCTCGGTGGAGATCTCACTGTGGCAGTGAGTCTGTCAAGGCAACAAACTAGTGTAGTGATGGGGGCAAGTTCTGAACTTCCACGTAAAACACCAATTTGCTTCAGACTGAAGAAGCTGAACACCACTTTAACCCATCTGACAACAGCCACGAGTCTAACAAACAAAACGCTCTGCCTGGTTCACTCATTAGTGTCTGGAAACGTTAGAAAACAACTTTATAAGCACCTTACACTTCCCTCTGTTGATTTCCCACTGCACAGGCCAAAGCCCAAAAGACTCGACTGTCGACTCCAGCGGCGGCGAGAGGCTCGAGCCGCCAGAAGCAACAAGTGAAGATTGACTGACAGTGAAGAAGAGAAACTGAAAGTTGTTGAAAGAAAATGGTTCGGGAATGTGTTTTTTTTCTTCAAAAAATATAATTCACTTGTAAATAAATGGGATTAGAAACGACATCGGGGATCGAGTCTTTTGGGCTTTGGCCTGTGCAGTGAAATGTGTGTTTTGAGGGTCGTCTCACTGATCTGGCCCGATGATCTTGATTGGTTTTCTTCAGGCTTTATGCTGTTCTCCACAGATCGTCTACATGACCAAATGAATGAAGCACAAAGGGCCCATGCAGCCTCCATTTTTCAACATTTCCCACGGCTCTCAGTGAGGACGTTTTCCCACTGTCTGATTTCCTCTGTGGCTGAAGTTTTCTCTGATCAAGGCCCAAGTATCTTCTGATATACGAGAGCCCAAAGTATAATAGGCATCACATTAATATTATTCATGTCGGAAAAGTGGAATGTTTGAAAAATAGTAAAGTGCCGCTTAGGGATGGGGATGATTAGTCGACTAATGATAAGTGATCGTTAAGAAATTTGTTGATTTTATGGATCAATAGATGAAAGTTGGAATATTTTTTGGGGGTGGGCAGTATTTTTGAAGTCTACATGGTTTGCAGCTTTTATACCATTAAAATGCCTTTTGCACAAACTGCATTGCTGTTCGAATCTGACTGGGATCAATGGTCATTCCCAAAGTCGGGACTCGCGGAGAGTCTTTTCAGTACTACGGCCCTCGTCTATGGAACAGCCGGAGGAGCTCAAGGCTGCAGAGAACGTTCATGTTTTTAAGAGTAGGCTCAAAACTCACCTTTTTAGCTTAGCTTCTGATTGAAATTTTATATTTTGACTTGTGTTTATTATGCACATTTTATTATATTTATTTATTTATTTTAGATATATTTTTAGGATTTCCAGTGTTTCCTCTGCAGGAGCCTCTGCACCAGGAGCGGTGGTCGGCTGTGGCTGTCGGGGGAAATGTGGGATTGTTTTTAATCACTGTAAAGCACTTTTTGTATGAAAAGGACTTTATAAATAAACTTTGATTTGATTTGAATGGTAAATTGACACATTTTTATACAGCGTTTTTCCACTTTAAAGGCTTAAAGCGCTTCATAAAAAAGAACCACTCACCCATTCACACACCAGTGTACGCAACACTGGGGGTGAGGTGGGTTAAGTGTCTTGCCCAAGGACACGATGACAGCATTCATCTGTGGGAACTGGAATCACACACCAACCTTCGGATCAGTGGAGAAACGCTCGACCAGCAGGTACTGCCGCGTTGGTAAAGGCGTTTGGGATGAAAAATAAAAATGTACAAAACAAATATCAAACAAAAAATGTTTTTATTTACAAAGTGGAGACTCAAATCCAGGATTTCTGATTCTCGTCACAAAAGTTCATTTCAAACTAAACCAGGATCAGTCCAGAGTTTTACCAAACAGAGAGTTGATTGGTCCACAATGTCTTCAGGGGTGAGCGCTCCACCAATCAGAAAGCAGAACTCAAGCCTTGTCCACCAATCAGAAAGCAGGATGGTTTTAGGAGCTTCTGACGGATACCGTTTTGTTAAGCACACATTTGTGTACAATCCTGTATCAGATTTCTTAGATTGTCACGCAGGAGCGTAAAGCAGAGCCCACAACTGCTAAATGTGGTTTGAAATGAACACATTTGGAGGCAGCAGGTCAAAACGGCATCATTCCAGCAACTTCTCGGCAACAATTTTTACAAGAAGCTCAGTTTTATGCAGATTGCTTCAAATATATGTATATAAATTAAGCATGATTCAAAACAATAATATGTAGTTACTTCATAAATGCAACCGTCACTGGCTATAAACTCTTTTACCCCAGTTTGAATCGACATCTCTCTTCACTGTCCAACAGCGTCTGCAGCCAAACTCTATTCTTGTCACGCTAAATCGATGTTTCGGATACTGTGGCCATACTGGACTGCGCAGTGGAAATATTATCTCAGACCCGTTTCTAGCTGCTTCCAGCCCTGCCCAATACACACATATATAATATCAAATCTGGATCACATACGGGTCCCAGGGCTCGAGTGCTGAACATTTCTTAAAGTTTACCGGCCCATTCATGTGTGTTCAAATCAGAAAGTCGTCTGGTGTTGTTCTGTCCAATCTGGGGTCTGACACGTTCACAAAGCCTGTTAACTTCATGATCTCGTGTCACATGTTTCTAGAATAAATGAACCTTTTCCAGCCCTGACCAAGATGGCGGCGTCTGCAACAGCGGCTCTTCTGTGGAATGTCTCGTTTCTCCCAAAATTTGTCTTTTAGGTCATTTTCTGTCCGTTTTTCTGGTCCAGGCCAAAGTTTGGGCACTCCTGCTTCAGAGTCATTTTTAGTGATCCCTCTTTCTGATTTCGGGGTGCTCTCTGCCTGGTTTTCGGGGTGCTCTCTGCCTGGTTTTCGGGGTGCTCTCTGCCTGGTTTTCGGGGTACTCTCTGCCTGGTTTTCGGGGTGCTCTCTGCCTGGTTTTCGGGGTGCTCTCTGCCTGGTTTTCGGGGTGCTCTCTGCCTGGTTTTCGGGGTGCTCTCTGCCTGGTTTTCGGGGTACTCTCTGCCTGGTTTTCGGGGTGCTCTCTGCCTGGTTTTCGGGGTACTCTCTGGCTGGTTTCGGGTCAGTTGTCCGACTCGTCGGTGGAGTCGCGGCTGATCTCGATCTGGAGCGAGGGCAGGTTGTCCAGGCGACTCTTTTTGACGTTTTTGTGACTGGATTGTTTCTTTTTGATCATGGCGCCCCAAACCCGCTGCAGCTGCGAGTCCTCTTCCTGCTCCTCCTCCTCTTCCTGCTCGGCGTCCTGTCGCTGCGTTCGCGGCTTGTGCCTCTCTGTCGCCGCCCTGGTGGATGTGGAGAAGGCGGCGCGGTGGACCGGAGCAGAGTCGTCATCCGATGAACCCAAACGGCTCCACAAACCTCCTGAAATGTGGAAAGACTTAAGTGTTTATCATTGAGCACATATGGTTTGTACAGCGATTTAAAATTTAATGTTTTAAAATCCAGATGTCCTTGGCAGATCACAATTTAAACCCTCCCAAGAGCATTTACATAAAAATAGTCTGTACCATAGTTTATTTTTCTCAAAAATCGCCAGTGTGCCTTATAAAACAGTGCGCTTTATGTATTAATTCTGGCTGTGTTTACTGACCGAGAACAGATTTTATGTGGTACACGGCGCTCAAAAATCTGTCCAAATGTTTTAGTACTTTTGTAAGTTACGAAGCCGCACCGCTGGATTGTCGCATAGAGCACGAAAGCCTCAGAAACACTCGCGCATAGGACAGAAATCCGTGTGTATTTGGAAAATCTGTGTGCTTTGGAAAATCTGTGCGCTTCGGAAATCCGTGCGTATTTGGGAAATCCGTGCGTATTTGGGAAATCCGTGCGTATTTGGGAAATCCGTGCGTATTTGGGAAATCCGTGCGTATTTGGTTGCAGCTGAAAACAAAACAAACATCCGCAAACTCTCGAATGAGTCCAGTCGTACATAAATGCAGTTAATGTGATTATCTTAGGTTCAGGAGCAGGACCACGCCTCAACCGCCCTCGACTCCTCTCCAGCGAATCACAGCTCACGTCTGCCACACCTCAGTTTCCCAGAAGCCTATTTATAGCAGCCTTTCCCGAATAACTCAACCCCACCCTCCTGATCCATATCTGTTCTCTTCCAGACATGAGACGCCTACGAGGGGGGTCCTGTTCCTGCTGGGCCATGTGAAGATTGAGACTGAACCCCCCACCCTGAGTCTCAACCCAGCTGACCCGCCTCGTCTCAATATAATAAACTCTTTTCAAGTCGCACACGTGTTGTTGGTGTGGTCATTGCTAGTGAAAATGTGTTGCATGTGTTTCATCCATTAGAATACGAACTGAAAAGTTACAACATCAAGAATTACAATCACGAAATGAAAACGTACGATTACTGCGGCGTTTACCAGACTACAATAGAACTAAACCAGGTCTTAACTGAGACTAAACATGGACTAAACAAGGACTAAACTGGGGATCGGTGCTTGGGATTATTCTGGGTGGATTAACCAAAAAACTCCAACCCATAGATCTTTGTGTCAACAAAATACCTGTTCATTGATCTAGCGCCTTATGGTCCAAAAAATATGGTATTTTAAACTACCGTAAATTCCGGATCACAAGCCGCTACTTTTTTTCTACACTTTCAACACTGCGGCTCGTAATATGAAGCGGCTTTTTTATTTATTTTTTTCATCGCGGGAAAAACATGGACCAATAAAATGAATACGTAGTTCACTGAGGTCCAATGAAATTGTATGATTAATCACAACTTCCTTATTTCAGTCTTTCTGCTAACCCTCATCAACATGGAGAATACCAGACAAAAAGCATATGATGCAGCTTTTAAACTAAAAGCGATCACTCTGGCAGTTAAAGAAGGAAATCGAGCTGCTGCCCGTAAAATTGGCATAAACGAGTAGATGGTGCGAAGGTGGAGGCTCCAGCAAGAAGAACTGAGCCAGTGTAAAAAGAAAACCAAAGCTTTCAGAGGTAACCATAGCAGATGGCCTGAGCTTGAAAACTTTCTGGAGGACTGGGTTAACACGCAAAGAGCAGGCGGCCGCGGTGTTTCCGCTGTACAAATCAGACTGAAGGCTAAAGCGATCGCTACCGTGGTTTATTCCCAGAGCGCCAAGGTGTGTATGTGCATTTCGCGTGTGTGTGTCCCAAGTGTGTGAAGGTGTGTAAGTGCCTGTGGCGCGTGTGTGTCCCAAGTGTCACCAGTGAGCGAGTCCGTCCCCAGAGTTCAGCGGGGGACCGCGTCCGCGGCCCATCCCGGAGGCGCTCCAGGCGGCGGGGACGCAGAAGCGAACCCCCCGCCTAGTCTTTGGCCAGCGGTTTATAATATGGTGCGGCTCATATAATTACAAAATTGATTTTTCTTCATAAATCTGAGCATGCAGTTCTTAATCGGGTGCGCTCTGTAGTCCGGAATTTACGGTACTCGAAGAATCCTATAAAATAAGATATCGCTGTCAAGTCAAAATCACAATTTGAAGGCTCACAATTAGCAAAGAACACAGTTATTTAAGTTATAATAAAAAATATTGCCAACCCTGTAGCACTGTAACATTGGACGACAGAGGCATTACACAAAAACGTTCCCCCTGCAGTTTAGACGTCTACAAACATGTTCTCTCAGGGGCACTTCAAGAAATAACAAATAAATGTCTGTAGCAGAGATGCTCGGATACGGTTACCCACGGGTCGGGTGGATAACGTGACAAAAAATAATATTTTAATTAAATTCGAGCGGGTGGCGGTTTAACTACTCAAATAAAAATAAACTCGAAGCAACTCGGAGGAGACTGAGCAAGTTTACTAATGATTCTCTCCATTTTAGTTCACATGTAAATACTAATTCTGAATGAAGATTTACATGGAAAACACGTTAAATCTGATTTATTTAATTCCGCTCAGCGTCTGGGGGTGGGGAAGGGTTCTGATTGGACAGGGACACAAACGTATTTACGTCGACCGGAAGAAAACACACTTCAGCTGCTAGTGCCTGGATTTAGTAGAGTAACCGGAACAACATATAACAAACTGGATTTGCGCTTCTGTCCAGATGCTTTGCACCACCTCAGAACCAGCCCAATCCCGTCCTGAGGCGCTGCACGCTGTGGTGAAGCTCAGAGTCTTTACCGCTGTCGCCTTCAGGCTCATGTGCAGTGGGTCGTGTACAGAGTTCTAGGCGACATGCTGCAGTTTTATGATGAAAAACGTGAACATGCACGCTGAGCGAATTTTGGAATGACTGAGCTGTAGTCTGTAGCTGTAGTTTTTCTGCATTGTGTGTTTTACTATTTATTGTTTACATTGTTCTATTTTGTATAATGTTCTGTCTTTTGTATTGTTGTATTTTCTGTTTTTAATTGGAAAGTACTTTGGTCACCATTGGTGTTGTAAAGGACTATATAAATAAAGACTGATTGAGACTGATTGATTGTAGAGCTGCCGTTTTTATTGAGGCTCCGTAGTTTGTTTGCTGTGTGATTGTTCGAAAATCAAAGATCAGTCAGCGCATCTCTAGTCTGTAGAGGTCTAAAGTCCAGTGTGAGCAGCTTTTACACAGAATAAGACCCTTGGAGGCACAGGGAGGTTTAGTTCTCTACGATATTAACCTGCAGCACAGAAACACAAACTACCAATCCAGGCTTGGCGAATGAAACAGTATCATCTTGTGTCTGTACCTGTCTTCCTGTCCTTGGCCACGCCCAGCCTGCGGTGCACGTCTCTGATTGGCTCTCGCTCGGGGGGAGGGTCCCGTGGGGGCGACGGCGAACGGGGGGAGGGGGAGCGCCGCCTTTTCCCCAAACGGTGACGGACATCTGACACAAACAAAACGCTTTAGTCACCTGCATGTCTGCTGCAGGTCTCTCTGGACAAAGACAAGTTTAATGCCATACTGTGGAACATTTCAAAGCAAGAAACATTAGTTAAAGAGCCATTAAACACCCTCCCAAAAAACTTTACTAACTTTACCCCTAAACAAAACCTGAAAAACCCCCCAGAGTGGGCGGTGCCGGCGGGTTCGGGGGGGCGGGGCTTTGGAGCGATGACTGACAGCCACAACAATCCAGCAGGGCGTGGACTGATGATCAGAGCAGACATTTGTGCTGGGATCACACAGTTTCCCTGCTCTCCAGACACAGCGGGACATGGCGGTCGGGGCGGAGCTGAGAGGAGCTCCTCTCGTCTCGCCCGTAGACGCTGTGGCTGCGCTCGACACGTCATAAACCTGCATCTGACTCATGCGGCCGTTAGTCCAACCCGGAAATTCAAATGTTCTGGCCGTACTTGATCCTAAAGACGCCGATACAGACACGACTTTGACCCAAAAGTCAGATTTTTATGCACTAAAATGCCAAAATACAGCCAGGGAAAGGTATACACTAGGGTGGAGTGAAACAAAAAAGTTGCCGACACATTCAGTGAGAAACAAATAAAAAAATTAGACATTTTGAAGCAGATGTTCAGTCTCTCACAATGGACCTGAATAAACGAGGGAATATGGCCCATCACAAAAAAACAGAGGTTACTAAACACAGTTATAAGTATTTTATTTTTACAAAATGAACTAACCCATACTAACTTGGTGACTATTAGGAACCATATCTTTGTAAACTCTTTGTATGTCAAAATCATGTTTGGCTTTGGTGTCAAACGTCACCATTTCCGAATGAAAAATCGCAAACGCTGAAAACAAAAAACACTCAATTACGTAAAATGTCTAAACTTATTTTACCATTCATAAAACTACTAACAGTACAAGTGATAAAAACACTGAAGAAGTCGAGTGTATGTGATCTACACTATGTTGAGATTTTGTATCTTGTTTTGCCATTTTTAATCCTGATTCCAACCGAGCTCGAATAAACCATCAGGATTTTCAGACCCGCACATATTGGTGATGACACAGTGACAATTATAGTATATTTTAGCCCCATTTACAACGCTGAGGAGTAGAAAATAGAGATTTTGGTGTTTAGTGGCCCTTTAAAGGAGACATACTGCCTGGTAAAGTAATCTATAACACGTGTACATCGTTATGTTTTAATTTGGACCTTTTAAATCGCAAATATTGATCCAAATACAAAATACTGATACTTTCCAGCCAAGTAGGAGCACAACATGTTCAGAATAAGATGGCGTGTGGCTGCACCTGTCTTCCCCGTGGACGCCTGCGGGGGGCGCTCTCTCTGCTGCCCCTGCCTCTTCTCCTCCAGCAGCTGCCGCACATCGGTGACTTTGGGCGGAGGCGAGGGCTTCCTCTGAGGAGCTCCTCCCCCCAGACGGTTCCTGAACACACCACAGCGCAGAGAGTCAAAAACACCACCACGAGTCGTCCACGGCCCAAACCGACGACGACAAATTCAAATATAAAAATAAAGCAAGATCATTCATTTTTAAACAGTATCATTAAAAGGCTTGAGCTGCAACAAATAAACAGACATAATGACTTATTCAACCCTTTGCAGCTCAAATCTTTGCGCATTACAACAAAAATAACCCAGTTTTTCAAAGAGAAAGTACCCACGATATACAGAATATTGAGCCAAAAATATATCGTTCCATCAAATCAGTGCAAAGGAAATAAAATACACCTCTTAACGTGTTATTAACAATAAGTTTTACGTTTGTTTTTGATGCTGTTGTACAGTTTTGCATCATGTTTTTGTATATTTATAGAGAATTGTCAAGCAGCTGTAAGAAGTGCTTGAAAAGGGCCCAGGAGGAATCATTGAATTACTGAAGCGTACACGGAAGACGTCTAAAACCTCGTCAGGCATGTTTTTAATAAGGGAATGATGCGGTAGAAAGCTAAAATTGTATCCACAAACTTTATCTTGCGGTTTTAAGTCCGTGCTACAGTTAATCACGTCTTTGGGGTTTGAAAACAAAATTGCATTTCCATCTTTTCATAAAACACATTTGCAAATGCGCCAACAAATGTACAAAACACAAAACACTTTTACAAGCGCCGAGACAAACTTACATGTGGCAAAAACACAAATACAAAACCCAAAAAACGGAAGTGACGCAAGGACCCGCGGGACAAGCAGGAAGTCAACAATAATTCAACGAGAGCTTGTGTTTCTTCTTCTTTCTTCTTTCTGTTTTGGTTAATGAACAATGTGGGTTATCGTGGGTTATTTGTCCTTAGGCAAAAACAGAATATTCAAGTCAAAAGAGACGACGTGATGATGTGACTATTACGAGAACTAAGTCCTCAAGGAAGCCAGAGGAGGTTTGCAGACGGTTCAGCAGAACCTCCTACTTTTGAATAGCATGTTTCTGCCTAAGGTCGTGCCACATGGTTCAATAACCATTCGACATTTTTCCACTGGACCTTTTCACCTGGGGTTTTGGGTTTGTGTTTTTGCCGCATACGTTTGTGTAAATTTGTCTCGGCGCTTGTAAAAGTGTTTTGTGTTTTGTAAATTTGTTTGTGCATTTGCAAATGTGTTTTATGAAACTTGGAATTTCAAAAACATCAAGATGAAAATATTTTGTTTTCAAACTTCTTAATGCGTGTTGTGAAATGTAAAAGTGTTTTGCACTTGCCGACCACCGTATCATGTGGACAGGCCCAGTAATTCCAGCGGGATTAACCATAAACCAGGTAAAGACCCTGGTTCCAGGTTCCTGGTTCTTGTTCCTCACCGGATGCTCTTGAGGCGGTTGTCCAGCTCATCCGCGTACATGGTCATCTTCTTGCTCTTCTTGGGGGATGGGGTGGAGATCATCTTCAGCTCCAGGTCGTAGTCCATGTCGTCAGAGGCGGAGGCGGAGCCAGAGGAGGGGCTTCGGCTGTGCGCTGTGGCCCTCCCGCCCCGCTCCCCTCTCTCTCTGTACTCCACCACACGGTCGTCAGAGTCCATGTCTTCATCCTCGTCCTCCTCCTCCTCCTTTATGGGCTCCTCCGGGAGGTTCACCAGCTCAGCTAGAAAAGAACCAAAACAAAATGATCAGGAGAAAACGGCCAATGGAAAAATGTCCTGGTCTCGAAAAACAAACGCTTTTAAACAAGTCTTTCTTTTCAGACTCCACTTTGGGTCCAAATGATCTAGAGAAGAGAACGGGGCATCAAAAGTTTCCAAACCTTTAGCAAAACCCGCTCAAGTTTCTGCACTGCCCCCTGTGGCTCAGAGACTTTAAAGCAGCTCTGCTTATGTACAAGTCTCTCCACCAAAGTCCATCTGTGACATGTTAGTGCCACATGAACCATCTGCATCCGAGGAGCTCAGGGACTGGCCTCCTGCTGTAGGCCTGGTTTAGTCGTGTTTTAGTCGTGTTTTCGTCCTGGTTTAGTCGTGTTTTCGCCCTGGTTTAGTCCTGGTTTAGTCCTGGTTTAGTCCTGGTTTAGTCCTGGTTTAGTCCTGGTTTAGTCCTGGTTTAGTCCTGGTTTAGTCCTGGTTTAGTCCTGGTTTAGTTCTGGCCTCCTGCTGGGCCCAGAGTCAGGACTAGGACTGTGTTGAAAAAAAAAATCGATTTTCCGATTCTGAATCGATTTGCATATTAATTCCTTAAGATCAATTCGTCCAAAGATTGATTTAATTTTTAACACATTTTCCCCGGTGAACTTTAACCCCACTCACTCACTCACGGTCTGACTGTATCAAAACATTGAACACGGCGTCGGACACGAGAGGCAGCGTGAGCCAAGTCCCGGCTTTGAAGATGCCAGAAACACTCAAAGATCTGTCTGGCACCATTTCGGGTTCAGAAACGATAAAGACAAAGTTGCGCTTGACAGAAGCAAAGAGATTTGAGGCCAAATGGAGGTGAAGAACAGCGGAAACACAACCGACCTCAGGAACCACTGGAACAGCTCAAAATGGTTCTGATAACACTGCCCTGAATCCAGATCAGATCAGATCGAATCATGATGATCGATTCTGAATCTTGAGAATCGGAATCAAATTCTTGGAATTTGAATCAATACCCAGCCCTAGTCAGGACTAAACTCAGGGAGTCAGAGTTTCAAACTCATGCAGCTAAAACCTGGAACAGTCTGAACATGAGACAGACTCTGACTCTGTTTACATCCAGACTCAGAACAGTTCTGTTCAGCTGCATTTGACTCAAAGGTTTTTCATTCTGCACATTTCTCTCTTATTGAATGTCTCTCCCTTTTTATTTGATGATGATTACTTATATTTTCATTTGTTTGTATTATGATTTTAAAGTATTTCTTATTCTGTAAAGCACTTTGAATTATTTTGTGTACGAATTGTGCTTTACAAATAAACTTGCCTGGTCAGTTTTCCACTCAAAAAAAGATACTGGAATGGAAGATAAAGTAGAAATGTCCCGATCCAGTGCCACATGTTTTCTGTGAAACTAAACGCCGCCATGTCGCTGTGTGAGACTTTTCACTACAACAAAACGAGTCAAACAGCGACGCAAACGCTGCAAACAAACAGTTTCTCCTGGAGGAACCAGCAGAGCCACTTTAACACGACCAATTTGATTCATCACTTACAAAAGAATCATCCGGACGAGTTTGAGATTTACAAGTGTAAGACGGAGGAGCGGGCGCCCTGTGGGAGCGGGCGCCCTGTGGGGGTGGGTGCTCACCAGAGTGCCTGTGGGGGTACGGGGGGGTGTGGCCCAGACTGTCCCCGATCAGAGGCTTCTTACTCTTCAGGACGTCCCTCTGGATCCGACGGTTGTGATACCTGCGCTTCCTGTGGCCACAAAGAACAGACTGAACCAGAGCTGAAGCGGGACTAAAGCGGGACTAAAGCGGGACTAAAGCGGGACTAAAGCGGGACTAAAGCGGGACTAAAACAGGTCTAAAGCGGGACTAAAGCGGGACTAAAGCGGGACTAAAGCGGGTCTAAAGCAGAGGTACCATGAGTTGCTGAGGATGCCCTTCATGCCTCCGTAGTTGGGGTTTCCATACTTCATGTAGTATCTGCTGCGTCGTGCTGCTCCAGGCTCCTTCTTATCGTCTGAAAACAAAACAAAAACACATTCATTTTTCTTTTACTTCCTGTTGATGTTTCAGAGATAAACTGACTAACTAGTATTAAATGCCAGGGAAAAGAAATGAGTTTTCAATCTAGTCTTGAACTGCATTAAGAACTGAGGGGATCTGACTAAGGCACATTTTGATGAGGAAATAACATTATTAGCCAGGCTGCAGCCATCTAGTGCCTCCGTTCAATTTAATTTCTCTCCAGTGACTCGTCAGGAATCAGAAACACTCGGCGGTTTGCAAGAATCCCGGAAGTTGTAGTCAGAACACCGGCCAATCAGCTGTGAGCTGTGAAGCCCTGAGGTCAAACTCCAGCGCCTCTGGGTCCTTTTGTGTCACAGCACAACAGGAAACAAAGTGTCCAGATGGATGCAGATGAAGCCAGACATTTTGTGTTGGCAACGATTCCCGACATCGAGGATTTAAAGCCTGAGCAAAGAGAATGTTTGGTGAATTTTATCAAGGGGAAAGACGTTATTGCCCTTCTTTCTATGAGATTTGCTGTTGTGTCAGGATTACTTGGACCCCACTGAGCGTCCCGGCGCATTACAGACGTCACCACCAAACAGCAGCGACTGAATAAAAAAAGCACCCGCCGACCGTCAAGTGAACGAATCCTAATGCTGCAAGGTCAGACGGTTTCCACCAAGTGAAAAAAACAGCCTAATATGGGTCCTTAGACTCATCATGTGAGACGACTCACCGTGTGTGGCGAATCGCAGCAGGAGTTTGTTTCCTTTAAAGGGTTTGAGGGCAGGTCTCAGATCATTCCTCATCAGAGACTCCACCTCCGCTCCAGACAGGTCCTGCAGCTGGAACACAGATACGATAATGCTCCCGTTATTCCAGAGCACATCACAGCTACAGAACATCTCAAGTATTTACCAAACTCAGTTATGTCTGAAGCTCTGTTACTCAAGTTAGACTTTAACGAGACAGTTCAGAATTTTGGACGTAGGGCCTCATTTCCTAGTGAGCCATAATTTTGGAGACGTGTGGAGACACTTTTGTAAATCGTCCTCCAGTCCTTGTATTTGCAGAGGTGCTGGTGCTGGGCTAGTGCATGTCAATGGCCATAGTCGTCCTGCCACTAAAAACAGTCTGACCCACTCCACAGACGTGAGGAAAACTATTAGAACTCCAGACTGTGAATGTCTGTGTGGATAGAATGTTGTTTGAAATAAAACTAACCTTGCGTCGCCTGAATCGGCGCATGTTGAGGGACTATTTTTTCATATATCAGTCCGCCACTGCCGAGCTTCTATCAGGAAGTACAACTCACTGCTGCTGCTTAGACATAAATCCTTCAAATGCAACGATTGGTTTTACTTCTAAAATGATTCTCTGGACACAGACGTCTCCAGCACTCTGGCTCACCAGGAAATGATGCCCTATGTCCAAAATTCGTAACTGTCCCTTTAATCTGAGCTTTATTTTAACACAATCTGGCCAGAAAGAACTGGTTTACCTGAAACTACAATAGATAATCTGTTCGTGCTGTTATTTGCGAGCCTCTCTCAAAAATCATGACACACACAGGGTTGCAAACGGTTTGACACTCTGACCGTTTTTGCTGAATCAAACACGTAAACAGGTCCACGAACACTCGTATCAATCACAGGCTGCTGGAAATGTGCCGTTTAAACTAGGGCTGTCAAACGATTCATTTTTAAAGATCAGAAATTCCATAGTTAATCGTGATTAATCACATACTGAATTGCATGTTTAAAATTGTGTTATTTTTCATTTCAAGACTGTTTTAAAGCCATAATGTAAAGCAATTCTTACCCATTTAGCGATCCCTGTAGTTATTTTCTTTGCCGTATGATTATCCACAGGTCTGAGGAGACTCAGTCGTTTGTCCAATCTGAGGCTCTTGGCTCAGACGCTCCGGTCGCTGCACTCGGGGGTTTAGCTCGGAGGTACTCGCTGGTACTTGACACAGGCTGCATTTAACTCTTGACTTGTAAATTGTAGCGTCTGGAAGCTTTTTAAAGTCAAATAAACTGTTCAAAAGTCCAGAAGTTTACTGAAACACGGCGCTCTGAAGTTAGAAAGTGAAACAGCCAGAGGAGCTGCCAGGAAACTCTAACCATGAGTAAGAAAAATAATCATTGCGTTTTTAGAAGGGACAAAAGGCTGGCGAACTCTAACCGCAAGTTTAAAAAAAAATCGCGTTATGGATTACAATAATTTAGTTGTGATTAACATGTTAACAGCCCTAGTTTAAATCCATTTAGTCTTTTTTCTTGAGTTTTCAGATCATCTTAAAACATTCTTGGCGGTTGTTGCCAATGTATGCGTTGTGTCACCATGGTAACAGCTGAACATTCCTCCACAGACACACACACAAACCCCCCCCAGAGTGATGTCCCTGCAAAGTATGAATTGACCCCGACCAGTCTGTCTGATCGGAAATATTTACCAAACCAAAATAACCTCCCAGTTCAGCTGAAGCCGTTCCCTGTGCAGTGTCAGCGCTGCCCCCTGGTGTTCAGAGGAGGCCGTCTCTCACCTGTCCCTCCGGCGCCGTCTCCGTCGCCTCCTTCTTCTCCTCCACCTCCCCCTCTTCATCCTCCTCCTCGTTGTCCGACCTGTGACCGCTGCGTCCTGAGACACATGAGCATCGTTTTGTAATGACACCCCTTTGGTGAGAGAAGAGGAAACACTTTGGTCTACGTCATGTCCGTACCTTTGCTGCTCTCCGATTGGTTGTCCTCAGTGCCCGTCTGGTCCGTGGGGGCGGGGACAGTGTCGGAGGGGCGGGCCATGCGGCTGGTGTTGACGAGCGCTCGGACGCAGGTGTCTTCGTCCAACCAAACCACGTTACCTGCAGAGACGGAGACCGGAGGCTCAGCACTGCTGAAAACTACGTTCTGTTCTATGTCTAAAAATTCTAGTTTTCTCATTGTTGTGGTCCTTTGTAAAAACATCACGCTGACAGTCTTAAAACATACAGTTGTGCTCAAGTTTCCATCCCCTGGCAGAATTGATGATTTCTTGGTCCAGAAGCTGCACATGGGACGTACTTGGATATTCCAACATGATAATGATCCAAAACACAAAGTGGAGCTGTCATTGGCTCCAGCAGAATAAAGTGAAGGTTCTGGAGTGTTCGTCTCTTCTGACCTCAGTGTCACTGAGCCTCTGGGCAGATTCAAGCTGCAGTTCAGACAAGAGCCCAAGAATTTACAGGAACTGGAGCCTTTTGCCCAGAAGAATGAGCAGCTTTACCATCAGAGAAAATAACACATCCACAACTATCACAAAAGACTCCAGCTTCACTGGGTCATTTGTGTAGTTTCTGTTTCATTATGATTTAAAACAAGGAAACACAGTTGTTTTATAATAATCAGCTTCACCCGAGCACCAACCAGTGAGTGAAAGAAAAGTTTTTGTGTTATTCATATTCTCTGAAAGATGAACAAGAAATCAATCAAATTCTGTCAGGACATGTAAACTTATGAGCACAACTGTATAGAATAACTGTAAAAAAATAAAAATAAACTGATGACTTTGTGGATTTAGCTTCATGAAGTTTATTTTTAGAGCGTAACCCCGCGATAAACGAGAGACCGTTGTACAGCATTATTCATTCACTCCACACTCAGTGGTGTAAAATACTGTTGTAGCCACAGCTGCCCTGGGACAGGCTGACAAGACACGAGGCTCCGATCTGCACCATCGTCCACCAACACTCACACACCCGCAGACGGACCACCTTCGGTCAGACTGTCCTGTCTGTCCGAGGGGGAACCTGTGGAACAGTTTTACCTTTAACACTGAGAGAGTCCCACATATAATTCCTTTAAAGCTCATCTGAAAAACTGGCTCTGGTCAAAACAAACCTGCACAGAGTCCAGGCTGTGTTTGTTCATACTGTGTCTCTTATGGACCTTTTAAGACTGACTAGAGTTTTTTAGTTGCCTGTGGAGTGTGGACACTGAGCCGAGTGAGTGTTAATGGAGTTTTGTGTAAAAGTGACTCTGACTTGTGTGGTTTTCTCTATGATTGTGCAGTTGGTGAGTCTGGAAAATTGTTTATAGGGTCTGATTCAAGATTCAGGATTGTTTATTTGTCATATGCAGGTTCAACACAAGGTCAACAATGCAATGAAATGCTTAGGATGAGAGAAACCGTTGACTCGCTAAGATATTCAAGAAGTACGAATAGCTGCAATAAATAGTACTGTTAAAAAGAGTTTGCAAATACAAGGGAAAATACGTAAACAATATAGTAAAAAATATAATAAAATACAGATATAATACAAAAGTAATAAAATATAGTAATGTACAAAGGTGCAGGTAGGATTATTATTGTTTAATGTAAATTTTACTGTTTTACTAAATGTTCCTGATGTATTTCTGACCCCTGTGGGACTATGGATGGAAATGAGCCTCGTGGCTACAAACCGGCGTGTTTACGTTCATTAACCTGCACTGTGCCAATCAAATAAACAAATAAACCACCGTCATACTCGGCAAAGTGGGTGAAGTGTCTTGCCTAAGGACATAACAGTTTTTGCCACCGGCGCCCCCCTGTGGCACCTTTTCCCACTGGTCTAACACCCAAATATGGACCAGGACTCTGACCCGACTCTGACAAACTGGTGCAGCCACTTGACGAGTTTGCATTTTTGTGCCTGATGCAAATAAACTGTTATGTGGAGGTTATAAGGAGGTTATGTATAAACACGTACCTGATAAAAGGAGGTTACGTATAAACACGTACCTGATAAAAGGAGGTTACGTATAAACACGTAAATGATAAAAGGAGGTTACGTATAAACATGTAACTGATAAAAGGAGGTTACGTATAAACACGTAAATGATAAAAGGAGGTTACGTATAAACACGTAAATGATAAAAGGAGGTTACGTATAAACACGTAAATGATAAAAGGAGGTTACGTATAAACACGTAACTGATAAAAGGAGGTTACGTATAAACACGTAACTGATAAAAGGAGGTTACGTATAAAGACGTAAATGATAAAAGGAGGTTACGTATAAAGACGTAAATGATAAAAGGAGGTTACGTATAAACACGTAAATGATAAAAGGAGGTTACGTACACGAGGTGTCGTCGATCCACTCGATGTGGGCGGGCGGATACTCCCTGAAGTACCCGAACACGTCCTGGGTGCTCATGTCATCCACCCCACACATGTGCACCGCCTCCAGACGCACCTGAGGGATCACTGCAACACAAGACCAGGACTGAACCAGGACTGAACCAGGACTGAACCAGGTCTGAACCAGGTCTGAACCAGGTCTGAACCAGGACTGAACACCAGGACTAACCCAGTCTCCTTCGTACCTTTCTTGATGCTGTCCTTGTCGAGGCAAACGTTCCTCTGGGGGGCGCTCTCCTCGGCCTGGAAGTGAAAGCGCTGTGCTCTCTTCTCCTTCTTCTCAATGGCCTCCTGAAATCACAAACCTCGAGTTTAAACAAAACCGAGACTCAAACTAGGATTAACCCTTCCCGACCTAAGGGAAACTTCAGTACATTTCTCCTCGCCTGGATTTGTTTCTTAATTTTGCTTTTAAAACTCCCCCTTTTACCCTATAATGAAGTGTTCTACATCCTTTTTTTTAACCTGTTATTTCACAATCTGCTGCTGTAGTTGTGTCATGTGGCTGTAATAAAAACTACAGGACCAGAAATAGAGATGAAACAAATAATAATAAAAAAGGAGAAAAAGAAAATTCACACTCTTTCATACAAAACACACAGCAAACATGTAGAAACAACTTTTTGGACATAAAAAATGCTTAATTTAGCGCCTTAGCTACAAAAATGCAAAATATCAAGTCTGTAAGTAAACTAAAAATCTCCTTATTGGCCTAAAAACAAAAAAAGTGCAATTGCCAAATTACTTTCCTGGTCCAGTCCTGGAAACAGCTCCTGTCAGGTCCAGGGCCAGAGCCACAGCACTTCTGCATTTCCATGGTGGAAATTACATTTGGATTTAGACATTTGGACTGAAATAAACCTTTAAATAAAAAGGGATGCGCAATTACACACACCAAGATGTGTAATTTTCCATGTATGTGAGAATTAACTCCACTTAAAGCATCTTTTTCCCTCGTTCTAAACACACACAGTCAGAGGAGTCGACCATCTTGACTCACTTCACTCTTTGGCAAAGTTTGGGTCAATCAAAATGGACGGAGCGCATGAGTTTGGGGAAAACAATTCCTATAGACTCTTTTAGTGTGAGTAATCAGTGGTGACGTAGGCTCATTTGTGCATTTTGGTAACAGAAGTGCGGCAGAACTCAGCAGCTCGTCGAGCTCTGTGAAAGGATTATCGTCCAAAGATCGAGAAGATTTCCTCAACAGGCTAAACTTTGACAAACGGTGTCCGGCTGCCAGGTCCTTGTGCGATCAGTGAGTAAAACTTTAAAACTTTAGTCCGCCGGTAGATGTTTTGGTGCTGGAAATGTTTTTATCTCCGTCGTCTTCTGTCCGTGTTCAGTCTGAATGAATCAGAATGAAAGGGGAACAATGACACTTCAGTCGCTAAAATGCTGGTGCAGCTTTTTTTAATCACTTCCGCCCTAAAAGGGTCTATAGGACACTCATTTTCCCTACGTCATCACACAGCGTGCGTGTGATGTAGGCTAATGCCGGAAATATAATGAGAAAGTGACTCTCAGCTTTTCAAGGGGAAAAAAAAAAGTACAAATAAGTTTCTACCCTTTACGGTTGGAAAATGATGCGCGGTTATATAAAACATATTCCCCGGTATCAGTCTGGAATATGGTTGAGACATGATTTTCAAATAGTTGAATTTTCGTTATATGTTCGAATGTCAATTAGTAATTTCGAGTGCCGTTTTAGCCATATCTCAATTAAGGAACTCATGGTCCTATTTGGTGAGGATTACAGTGAAGAGAGGGCAACATGCACAACTGAACTGACTCAGTAATGCCAGGAAATATAGGCCCGCTGCTCCACACTGACCCATGACATGATGAAAAACCAACAGAAATACCTCCGTCTGGCAAAGTTAGCGAGCGCTTACTTGAGTGCGCCTGTGACGTCTGTGCCTTCGGAGCAACTGGATTAATTGTCAATATTCTGCGCACCCGTCTCCACCCCGAACATGTGGATTAGAGCATGGAAATTTATGTTTGTGTTCGGGTCAGACTCGGACACATCAGTGCGACAGCAGTTTCCTGTTTACAGTAAAACCAGTCGCTCTGAGACTCTGAAGTGTTCAAAGATCAGAGCTCTGCACTTCTAGTTTAGACACAAGTCCAAACTGTGCTCTTATTTGTGAAATGTGGTGCAATACTTCAGATACAGGGTTTTTAAAGCATAAAAGAGGAGATAAAGTCCACAGGAAGTAGAGTCACTGTGGCTAATCTGCAGCTTCACTTCAGTCCGTGCGCTGTGTGGATGTAAACAGACACACGTGATCGACGACTTTCGCCTTTTTAGTTTAAACGAACACCTCAAACTTGATTAATAGCACCGTTTTGTGGACTGGATGTCATTATTTGCGGAGAATATGGACGAGACGCTCCACTTTAAATTTACCATTTTAGGAGACATGAGTAATATTTATATCATTATTTTCGCCAAATCCCAAGTTTGTATTTTGCATCTCTGTGTCCATTAGTGGCCACACAATCAATATACTACGTGTGTCTTTAGGCCTGTGAAAATAGTGTGATTTTAACGGCGTCGAGTTCGGTCGGGTTCGGACACAAATATCTAAATGCCTATTCAGGATCGGATCGAATTTGATCACTGCTCTGTCGGACTTTTGTGCTTAAATACCTGTTTCACCTCATCTGTCGTCGTGTGTGTGCAAGTGTTTTGCCAAAAATCCACATCCTGTGTCTGGAAGGGTTAAACAAGGCCCTGAATTGGAACTAGGGCTGTCAAAACAAAAGCTTCGAAGTAGCCGTATCGAAACTATATACTAACTTGAGCAGGTATGGATACTAAAAGAGAAAATAAACCTTTCCTGATTGTCTTTAGAATGATCTTGAGCTGTATCAGAACAAGTATAAGAGCACACAGGACCACTGAGGGATTACACAGATAATACACGTGGTAATATAAAAGAAAGTACGATTATTAATGTTGGAAATCACTTTGTATTGTCTAAAGACAGAGTTTTCATCGTGGTATCGGAATCAGTAACCGAAATAAAGTCTGAAATCTTTGTATCGCGACAACACCAACCAAAACCCACCTTTGAGTTGACGTCGATCCCGGTGATAAAAGCTCCGGCCTTGTTTTCGTATCTCCGGCTCGTGTCCTGAACAAATAAACAAACAAAAAAACAAACAGTAATGAATAAAGTGAATAAATTGTATGATTTTGCAACTGTGAATGAGCAGGAGAAACCGCAGGCACATTTATGCTCAAACAGGTTCTGGAAAAGGAGAAGGCCTAGATTTGAAACAGCAGTCGGGAACTTTTCTGCCATGTGTTTGTCACCTTGGAAATGTCACTGTTTGGTTTATTTGTTTCACAGGACAGAATTAAACTGTGCTGCATTTACTGGAATACAGACGCGGTTATTTGCTCATAAATCCCCTGAAAATCTTGCATTCTCAGTGTTATATTTACTGTGCAAAATTCCAGGCAAATGAATAACGTATCGTAGAGACAAGGAGTAAAGTGGCATAATGTAGCTTTAACAGACACATGCGTAAATATGAGAGCAGGTAATGACATTTTAGAAAAACACAAAATGAATTCAAACACAGTAACTCTACAGGGTGTCCCAAAAAATGTTACATAATTTCGCAGGCCAGTAACTTTGGCAATTCTTGTTGAAATAACGTCAAATTTTCACAAAATGTACAGAAACGGATCAAGATTTTATATTTAATGTTGTATTTTTGTTCTGCTTTCAGGTTGAGCCGAGAAGTCCTTTTGCATTTTGGAATCTGCTCCACACACTCACCCAAGACTGTGCAGCCTTCAGTGCAAAATTTGGAAAAACTTCACCAACTCAAACAAAGTCCCATAATAAACTTATGATGCTCAACACCTAAAGTGTTCAATTTCTTTGAGCTGGACTTAGTAGTTTTCAAGATAATTGCGTTTAAAATTACTGGTATATCATTTTTTTAAAAATATTTCAATAATTATTCGTTAGAAGATATGCACGTTGTTGAGGGGGAACAAGAACCTTATTATTATTTTTATTATAAACTGGCCTAACAATAATACTCTAAATACGAATTGACAGAATTAAACAACTTCATAACACAGGGGAGTCAGTCCTTAACCGCGTACTACTTTAAAAATAATTCGATATGTTCAGGGTGACCAGATTTTCAAAAAACTAGGACACACCCGGATTGGGATGTTTGGTATAAATAAAATAGTGGAAAGAGCGTGAAACATTCTGCATTCTCATGTCAGTCATGATCTGCGGGACCTTCTGTTGCTGCATTTTTTTGCTTTATGGTCATTCGCAAACACGGATTTCTATATTTTAGCAAAACAAATGACAATTTATTCTCCTCTTACTGTTGGCAAGGATCAGATTAGTCAAGGATTGTGATAGTCCTGTTTTAGTCCCGGTTTAGACCTGATGTAGCCTTGGTTTAGTCTTAGTTTAGTCGTGGTTTATGTCAAATTGGTCAAACACAGGGACAGTTCTTGTATAAAAATGGGACAAGTATCTGGTTTTGTATAAATCTGCTGGGACAAGGGACACGGGGCTCAAAACTGGGACTGTCCCGGGTAAATAGGGACGTCTGGTCACCCTGAATTATTCTATACGGTTATGGTGACCAGATTATCAAAACTAAAACACACCCGGGTTGGGTTGGTATAAATAAAATTGCAAAGAGAGAGTGAAACATTGTGCAATCTCGTGTCAGTCATGAGCTGAGGGACGTCTGTCGCTACATTCTTTTTGCTTTATTATCATTCACAAACACAGATTTCTGTGTTTTGGCCAAACAAATGACAATATTATTATTTATGCTCCTGTATACGGTTGGCAGGGATCAGATTAGTCAAGGTTCGTGATAGTCCTGTTTTAATCCTGGTGTAGCCCTGGTTTAGTCCTGGTTTAGGTCAAATTGGTCAAAAACAGGAACATTTCTTGTATAAAACTGGAATCTGTGGTTTTGGTTAAATCTGCTGGGACAGGGGACTGGGTCTGGTCTCCCTACATATGTTACATGTTTATACAGTGACAGATCTTACGCTGAATTGTGAAGTGAATTGTCCAAAATGCCTCTTTATTCCTCCATAGTCTTGCCTTTAGAAACTGAACCTGAGCATCTAATAACATAAAGTAAAGACGTGAAAACAGAGGCGGGTTTGGGGGGAAGCTGAGGCGGCTCAACAAGTCCCCAGCCCGGGCCCAGGTGAGAGCCACGGGGATAAAAACAAACGCGCTCCGAGCTCCGGGTCCACAGCGGGGCGCGGTTCACCCTCGCGCCGGGGCAGAGCGCGTCCTCCCCGGGCCGCTGCTCACGCGAGTCCCCGGTCTGCGCGGCCTACTCACCGGCAGCAGCTCCTTCAGAGACCGTTTCACCGACACGTCCTCCGGCCCGCAGCCAGGCCCCAGCCCCGGCTCCGGCTCCAGCTCGCCCTCCTCCACCTCCATGGGCTCGGCTTCGCGCGGGTCCCGGTCCGAGTCCGAGTCCGAGCGCTCGGAGCCCGGGGACGGGAGGGACACTCGCAGGCTCCGGACGGCCGCCATGCTGCTCTCCGGGTTGCCAGATTCACACGAGAACACGCGAAAGAGCCGCTGAAAATTCATACTCGTGACCGCATGCGAATTAGCGAACCGTAGGATATCGTATCGTCAACGGTTTCACAATAATATCGTGGACCATCACGATATATCGAATCCCAAGTCTTAAATGCAGAAATAGCTTTTAAAAAAAAATGCAGAAATAGCTGGAAAAACAAAAAAAAAAAACAGAGGGAACCACATAGACCATGATCCTTTGCTCCATTTCAGGGCAGACTACATGAAGAAATGACTGTTCTAAGCACAAACGTAACATATTCACAGTTTTGTGAGCCTCCACAAACTATTGCAATAAATAATAATAATAATGCATCACTTTTATATAGCGCTTTTCAGGACACTCAAAGACACTTTACAGAGCATTATTCATTCACTCCAGACCCGGTGGTGGTAAACTACTATTGTAGCCACAGCTGCCCTGGGGCAGACTGACAAAAGCGAGGCTCCAATCTGCACCATCGGCCCCTCCGACCACCACCAACACTCACGCACACACCACTTTCATACTAGGCAATGTGGGTGAAGTGTCTTGCCTAAGGACACTATGACAGTTTTTGCCAGTGTCTCCCATCCAAGTACTAACCAGGCCCGGCCCTGCTGAGCTTCTGAGATCTGACCGGATCAGGCTTTGACAAGCCGCTATGGCCACAAATATCGTAAAGCGTACTATCATACAGAGAGATTTGTATTTCGTTCCATCCCTAATGACAATAAATGTACCAAATGACTGGTTAAAGCATTTTATAATGTCACTCTTGTTATTATGTAGAATATGGCAATATCGTGAGCCTCCCCACCATATCGTGAGCTTTCCCACGATATCGCAATAAATATCGTACCGTGAAGATATCGTATTGTGAGACTTGGATATTGTTACAGTCCTAGTATTGAACAGTATCTATGCGGTCAGCGAATTTGCGAACCGTAGGATGGTAGAGGAAGGTCCCCACTTCCTCGCCTCTGATTTCATTTGGCCACGAAAACGTCATGTCACGTTCATCGTGGCTGAACATCGCTAGATCGCTAGATGAACAAGGTCTGAATTACTTTAATTTATTTTATTTTAACAACTGAGGAAGTAGCTAAACAGAGGCAAACGTTTTAAAGGGGAACTCTGACACGTTTATTTACAGCACTATATTTTTTACTTAAGTTTCTCTCATCCTGAGCATTTCATTGCATTGTTGACCTTGTTTTGAACCTTCATATGACAAACAATCTTGAATCATGAGGATAACTACCTGCTCTGCGAAATGTTTCAATAACTTTGCAATTCACAGTGTTTCAGAAACACTTTTAATAAATTATAGGTCTTGTGCTCATTAGTTCCCACGTAGCTGATCAGCCCTGAGCTTTCCAGCTTTTGAAATGACCACAAACTTTTTTTTGTTTTTACATAAAGTCTATGGGAGAATGAGAACTTCACACACCAATTCCTAGAGACGGGTGAGTTGGAAAATCTGCCTGATGAAGGCTGTCAGGGACCAAACAGAGAACACAAAAGACAAGGCATAAAAAGAAGTTTAAATTTAATAAAGTCCAAAGTAATTTAACACAAGCAAACCATAAAAAAAACTGGGCCCAAACTGAGGTAAAAAAGTCAACTGAACACAACCAACACAAAAAACTACTAAATTAAAGCAACACAAAAACAAATCATTATACTACAGAAGATAAACTCTAATAAAGCAACGTTAAATAAACTAAGTTAACAAAATAAACTAAATAGTGCTCCCCCCTTGGCTCAGCGATGGTTTGGTCCGTCCAGCGACTCAAACCGAAAAGAAAAAAACACAAGTGTAAGTAAATTAAACTATGGGCTATAAACGAAAATGTAAATATAAACTTAATAAAATACTGACACTGGAGTGGAGGCTGAGGTATCCACCACAAAGGCCTAGTGCTGAAATGTTTTATGACCCAACAAATCTCACATTTTGCAAATAAGACGTGTGTAGGATTTTTCTCCATCTACAGAAAGTTTATGGGAAAATAAATATGAAATTAGCTTTACTGTTGAGCTCCGTTGTAATTTATCTGGGTGAAAAAGTTTGCCCAAGTCTAGTAATAATTAAGTCAAACGTTTTTCATGGTTGTATTTATTTACAAAAAATCATTTCACATATACAGAAATATTTGTTTCTTTTCAATAAAAACTCAAAGCTCATTTGTTCAAAAGAAAACGCATTAAAACAGGTCAAATACAAATAAACGACAGCAAAATACATATTTCAGAAAACTCAAGTTTGGACCTGGATAAGTCAGAGTTCAGACCTGGTTTAGTCAGAGTTCATTCTTGGGTTAGTTGTTGGATTTGATATGGAATTGGAAAAAGTCTGTGGTTCCAGTCGGTGGTTCCGGGTCACAGGGGCTTGGGCAGGGCCGACACCTCCTCCAGGACCTCGTCGTACTGCTCCTGATAGTCCTCGTGAGGTTTGATCAGGATCACGCAGGTCGGACGCTTCGATCCAGCCGAAGAACCCAAATCCTGGACAAAAATAAACCAACGTCAAAACTCACTCAGGCGACATTTACATGGAAACAGTCTGGAGAAAAAACGCAAAAGTGCGTTTTCGTTCTCACTCTTATTCTGCATTTACACAAGCGTTTTGGGTGGAGAATTCTGCTGCACACAGAGACACAAAACTTGCAGTTTACCGATAAATGAGTGGACTATGCTAACCCGTTAGCCGCCGTGTGCCAAACAGGAAGTGCTCCAGGAGGCTCTTCCGGCTCCTTCTCTCCCTTTTTCCCATTGACTCACATTGAGATCTCATCGCTCCTCTCGCTGGACCTGCTGCTTTGGCCTCATTTTGGTCTTAAAATGTTCGTATGAACCCGCGACACATGATCCTGAATTTTTTTCCCGCTATTTTGTCTGTCAAAAAAATCCTATTCATAACATAGAACCTGGCTCCAGATTCGCTCCTGTAACCGTGGCAACAGGAGCCTCATTTGAGCGACGCTGTGGACGTCACACTCACTTAGTCCACTCATATATACGGTCTATGGTTTAGACCTGGTTTTAGTCCTGGTTTTAGTCCTGGTTTTAGTCCTGGTTTTAGTCCTGGTTTTAGTCCTGGTTTAGTCCTGGTTTAGTCCTGGTTTAGTCCTGGTTTTAGTCCTGGTTTTAGTCCTGGTTTTAGTCCTGGTTTTAGTCCTGGTTTAGAAGTGCACAGGAGGAGGCGTGGTCCGTGCGTTCTCAGGTTGATGACGATCATGAAGGTGTTTGTGGGCGTTTGTCGCGTCCCCTCAGGTCGCAGATCACTATAGAGCAGTGCTGGAGATGTCATGAGCTTATGGAGGTTCTTTTCACCATTGCCAATCGCTCTAGTTTGACATTTAAGTTGAAGGTGATTTTATATTTGTAATTTTTTAATATCTCACGTCGGGAGAAGTGGGTGGACGGCGAACCCCCGCGTACCACACCCACTACACCCCCGCGTATAACTATAGAACTATATACACCCCTTGCGTATAACCTAAGTTGAAGCTCTGTCATGTTTGTTTTTTTCCTGAACAAACTCGTGCTCGTAACACAATCTCTACGCCACGGCCACGAAAACGCAGGTTTCCGTTTTCAATCGTTTACACGGTGACGACAGGTTGGAGCGTTTAAGATTTCAACTCTGGCGTTTTCAGAGTTTTGCATTTTCAACCCAAAACTCATCACAAAACAAAATAATCGACAGTACCTGTAGGTTAGACCTCAAACATGTACAAGTGCCCTCTCCGTCTGTGTCAGATGCCCCCCCCTTGCGTCAGATGCCCCCCCCGTGCGTCAGATGCCCCCCTTGCGTCAGATGCCCCCTTGCGTCAGATGCCCCCCCCGTGCGTCAGATGCCCTCCCCGTCTCCTCACCAGTTTGGAGGGGATGTAGGCGTAGGGCAGACTGCGGTCCTCACACATCACAGGCAGGTGGCAGTAGACGTCGATGGGCAGAGTGTCCCCGGCCAAAACCACGATTCTGAGGGAAAAAAACAAACTCTGAACCAGAACTGAACCAGACTGAATCAGAGACTAAACCAGGACTAAAACGGGACTAAACCAGGGTGTTTTCAGAAGTCTTACCCTTTTTCTCCTTTGTTGATGAACTTCTGGACTTCTTTGACTCCTCGGCGAATCTGTTTCACTTTAGACGCTGCAAGAAAAACACAAACAGTCACAAACTAAACCAGGACTGTACAATTTATGGACTAAACTAGAACCAAACATGGGCTAATTTTAGATTTGTAAACGTAAACCTTCTTCATTTTAAACCTAAGGCTATATCACAATACATCATTACATGATTCTTATATCGATTCAGAATGTGTCTGAATCGACTTTTAAAAAACATTTGTGACATTCATAAAAAATCCCCTCATCTCCTCCGGTACACCGCGCACCCCTCATCTTCTCCGGTACGCCGCGCACACCTCATCTCCTCCGGTACGCCGCGCTCCCCTCATCTCCTCCGGTACGCCGCGCACACCTCATCTCCTCCCGTACGCCGTGCACACCTCATCTCCTCCGGTACACTGCGCACACCTCATCTCCTCCGGTACGCCGCGCACACCTCATCTCCTCCGGTACGCCGCGCACACCTCATCTCCTCCGGTACGCCGCGCACCCCTCATCTCCTCTGGTACGCCGCGCACCCCTCATCTCCTCCCGTATGCCGTGCACCTCTCATCTCCTCCGGTACGCCGCACACTCGCGTACGCTGCATGGACCGCGCTTCCTCCTGTGCGCCTCTAAACCAGAACTAACACCAGGACTAAAACCAGGTCTAAACCAGGTCTAAACCAGGTCTAAACCAGGTCTAAAACCAAACGAACTTGCAGGAGGTGGTTGCTACATTAATGTAGTTTTAAAAATCATGACAATATCAAGTAATCCAAAGTATTCACTCACTTTAAGTAATTTAATGGATTACATTACAAACTACATTTTGGGGAATGTAATCTGTAATCTGTAGGGGATTACATTTTAAAAGTCACCTTCTCAACACTGATGCTACAACATCTAAACAGAAAGCCCCGTACATTACATCAATTGAAAAAGAAACCGTGAGGTAAATCAACCTTAGCCCAGCGATAATTACGTTTTTCATGTCCAAAACACGTGTATCTGTCAATGCACGTGGTGTGTACTTAGCATGCGCGAAGTAGACGCAACATTAACAAACGATTACTCGATTATTCGAACAAAATAATCAACAGAATAATCAATTACTGTAATAATCGATAGCTGCAGCCCTACTGTACTTCATTCAATTTTGTTCTCGTTAATACATACTCTACCAAAATATTACACATAATTATTGATAAGTCACAATATATTGCACTTTATTTTAGTATTGGGATATATTGCATCATGACAGGCATGTCGTGATGCATATCGTATCGCCAGGTTCGTGGCAATGCACACCCCTACTCCCCACCATATCGCAATAAATATCGTACCGTGAGGTTCATACCGCGACGATATCGTATCGTGAGACTTGGATATCGTTACCCCTGGTGACTGGTATACATAAAATGTCTGTAAATTTTCCGGATTTGGCTAAATGACAAGTTTTGCTCCTGTTTACTGCTGCATCAGATTAGTCAAAAATTGTGATAGTCCTGGTTTATTCCTAGTTTAGTCCCGGTTTAGTCCTGGTTTAGACCTGGTTTAGTCCTGGTTTAGTCCTGGTTTAGTCCTGGTTTAGTCCTGGTTTAGTTCAAATTGGTCAAGAATAGAAACACCTGGGACATTTCTTGTATAAAACTGGGACAAATCACTAGTTTTTGATAAATCTGCTGGGACAAGGGACACGGGGCTCAAAACTGGGACTGTCCCGAGTCAATAGGGACGTCTGATCACCCTAAACTACAATATAATCCCAAATGTGCGCTTTTGTGAACATGGCTCAGGATTTGACCATTAAACCTGCGTGAAAAACATGTAATAAAGCTGAATAACTACGCGGTTCCAGTTCGGCCTGACAGCGTCGCGTTTCTCACCCTTTTTGACGCATTTGTAGAGCTTCTTGCTAAGTTTCTTGGAGGCCAGAGGCTGCGCTATGGGGTTCACGTTAGCGATCAGCTCCTGGTAGCTCTTCTCCTGCGGCGCGGCCTCCTCCTCCGCCTCCGCTGGTCTCTCCGCACTTTTCTCCTTCTTCACCTTCGTCATTCTGGGATCAAGTTTGCGCCGAATTGAAGTTTTTAAAGCTCAAAGGTGTCCACAGTTTTGGGAGACCGGCGCACGCTTTGCAGGAGGAGGGAATCCCACGTGTTTGAGCGGAACGGACCTGCGGAACAGCGCCTCTAGCGGCGAGGAGGAGAACTGCAGCGAGTTCAACAGGAGTAAACCAGGACTAAACCAGGACTAAACCAGGACTAAACCAGGACTAAACCAGGACTAAACCAGGACTACACCAGGACTAAACCAGGACTAAACCAGGTCTAAACCAGGACTGAACCACGACTGAAACAGAACTAAACCAGAAATAAACCAGGAATAAACCAGGTCTAAACCAGGTCTAAAGCAGGGCTAAACCAGGTCTGGACCAGGACTAAACCAGGACTACACCAGGAGTAAACCAGGACTAAAGCAGGACTGGACCAGGTCTAAACCAGGACTAAATCAGCACTAAACCAGGACTAAATGAGGATTAAACCAGGACTAAACCAGGTCTACACCATGACTACAGCAGGACTAAACCAGGGGTGTCTAAACCAGGACTAATCCAGGACTAAACCAGGTCTAAACCAGGACCAAAACAGGACTAAACCAGAACTAAACCAGGTCTAATCCAGGGCTGTAAACCAGGACTAAACCAGGACTAAACTACTAAATTAAGACTAAACCAGGTCTAAACCAGGACTAAACCAGGTCTAATCCAGGACTAAACCAGAATTACACCAGGATTACACCGAGTCTAAACCAGGATTAAAACAGGATCAAACCAGGTCTAAAACCCCACACAGAATAGTTGTTTCACATTCTTTGGTCTCCCTGCAGCAGAGCACTGAAAAATCTGTACAAATCCAGTAAAAAAAAGAAAAGTTGAACAGACTCTTTGAAAGGCCCAAGAGGGACCCAAATGGTTTAGACCTGCTTTAGTTTAGTTTTTTATTTGATTTTTTCCATCATATCACTAAGTCCTCTGCATCTGCTCCGTCCTTTAGAGTCTCTGGGTTAAACCTGTGTCAGATCTGAGCCTGGTTTGATGACGCCAGATTTCTCATTTTATTTTGTTTCAGTTTCATTGGGAAACTGGCCCATAACGGCACAGGAAAAGGTCCCACAACTGGTTCAGATCTGGTTTAACCCTGGTTCAGTCCCTGGTTCAGTTCTGTTATATAACGCGACAGTGGAGTGTTCTGGGTTAAGCTGATCTTATTAACACGGGTTTATTTTGGTTTGACTTTTGAGCCTAAGAGGGTTACTCTGCAGCAGCATCGCCCGGCTTTGGTCCTGCTGCAGCCGCTTGCACCGCTTCACCGGGGGGGAAAAAAACCTAAATTTGCTCCAAATTCAGGAAAAAATTCAACCTACGGATCACAAATCTTTCCCGGACCAACGATGGACCGCCCAAACTTCTGAAATCCGGCTCAGAACTTTGCAGAAACGTGTCGGATCATGGAGGCTCGTGAATGGCGGAGTTAAACGAGACAGAAAATATTCAGAAACATCACCAACGTTTTCGGAAAATTGGACGCCATTTTATACATTAAAATAAATTAAAAAACTATCAAATTTTTGTGATTTTTGCAAACTCTGAAATCACTACCAAGTTTTTTTTTCAAACAAGACAATATTTTTTCACTTTTGGAGCAATTTGAAGAAGAAACTTTGAGGATATCGTGGGATTTTAGTGGGATTTTTTCAACATTAAGGAAAACTATTACTAAATAAGCGACAATCTGCAGAGAGGACGGTAAAAAGATCACAGAGCAAAGCCTCGGAATCCATTTAAACCTGAACTCCAGGAGGTGCCGAGTCTCCACACGCCAACGGCAAACACGCAAAGAAAGACTTAAAACCGCAAAGAAACTGGATCAGACCGCGGCTAAAGTGTGTCCAAAAACAAAGTCTGTTTACAGTCGCGCGAAGTGAAACAAAAATGATCAAAATCCGACTTAAACTTGAGCGAAAAAGATGAACTACCCTGGCCTAAGAGGAGCTCCACGGAAAAAAGACCGTAATACCGTCATTCCCACAAAATATTGGATAATTCCAGAAAAAAGACAAACAAATTGATAGAACTATATATTTTCTTAACCAACCAAGCTGTTTTAGAGTGTGCTAAAGGCTAAACTAGCAGCTACGCTAATAAAGAAGAATGGACTTTCAATGGCGATGCTAACAGGAGCTAGCTGAGCCAAAGCTAAAGAGCATCAGACTTTTGTAAAATATTTTTATTTTTAAACAAATCACCCACTTTTTGAGCCAGTTTATTTAAATCTAGTATTACTTTATGTTTTTAATCAACAATGACAGAAAAAAATAGATAAAAAACGACTACTGCTACTATAGAAATTGGCAGCAAATTCTAGTACTAGTTAGTTCTGAGCTGCTACAACTACTACAACTACAACCAGTACTGCAGTTTTAATTTGCACTAAGAAGTACTAATACTGCTGCAATAACTTTTAGTACTACTACAATTCCTACTGTAGAAACTGTATTGCTGTACTACTACTACATCTACTAATACCTGATAGTACAACTACTACTGCTGCTACTACTACTGCTACTACTATTACTACTACTACTACTATTAAAACTACTGCTACTATTACAACTACTGCTACTACAACTACTGCTACTACTACTATTACTACTACTGCTACTATTACAACTACTGCTACTACTGCTATTACAACTACTGCTACTCCATAACAAAGGAATTCTACTTTTGCTACTATAACTATTATCCTACTGCTACCATTACTTCGACTAAAACTGGCACTACTACTATAAATCTACTACTGCTACTGCTACTACTCCTACATCCCTTAGTACCCGGGTGGAGCAGAGTACCCGGGTCCATCTGGGCGGCGCGATGGGGAACCACGGCTCGAACCTGGACGAGATCCTGTCGGAGGACATGCACCACTGGTACAACAAGTTCATGAAGGAGAGTCCGTCGGGTCTGATCACGCTGTTCGAGCTCAAGGCCATCCTGGGTCTGCAGGGCCTGAGCCCCGACGCCTCCAGCTACGTGGACCAGGTCTTCTACACCTTCGACATGGACGGGGTGAGTACTCAGGCAAATACTACTGCAAATACTACTGCAAATACTGTAAATACTACTACTGCTACTGCTGCTACTACTACTACTACTACACCTTCGACATGGACGTGGTGAGTACTCAGGCAAATACTACTGCAAATACTACTGCAAATACTGCAAATACTACTACTGCTACTGCTGCTGTTACTACTACTACTACTACACCTTTGACATCGACAGGGTCAGTACTACTGCAAATATTGCAAATACTACTGCAAATATTACGGCAAATTACTACTACTACTACTACAGTACTGCTACTGCTATGCTTTTGACGTGGACAGGGTCAGTACTACTGCAAATACTGCAAATACTACTACAAATACTACTACAAATACTGCTACTATTACTGCTACTACTATATCTTTGACATGAACATGGTCAGTACTACTACAAATACTACAACTGTTAGTACCACTACTCCAACTTCGACTTGGACGGGGTCAGTACTAACAGTCGCCGACGACATGTTAAGCTCAAAAGTATTTACAATCTGATACTGAGTGTTTTATTCTCACAGTGGAATCAGAATCGTTAGTGTTTTTGTGACCAAGACGTCTTTAAGATCCTGTGCTACAGAAAATAGATTCTTGTGAGCTTTAAGTTATAATATTACTACCTCCAAAAATACAGACCTGGAGTTGTGTTTTGTTTCATTCGTGTTTGAGTAAACCTGGTTTATTCGTCTGTTTGCATCTCCAAAGCTTAAAATACTCTGTTCGACCTTGAGACCTTGTTAAGTTCTGGTTCAGTTTTGGTTTAGTCTTGGTTAAGTCCTGGTTTAGTCCTGGTTTTGTGTCCTGGGTGAACCTGGGGCAGCTCCAGGTCTTAATCGCCTCAGACACAGATCCGAGTCCTGGTCCGGCCTCGAGTCACTTTCAAACCTTTGCACTGAAGTTAATCCACTCAAAATAAAGCTGCACTGTGCCACTTTTCTGGAGGAGAGCCTGCCAACTACTTTCCATTGCTTTCCCTAAAATGTTCCACAGTACAACTTTAAACTAAGGCTACGTTTACACGGAAACGGTCTGAAACAAAAACACAAAAGTCCGTTTACGTTCTCACTCTTATTCCGCATTTACACAAGTGTTTTGGGGAATTCTGCTGCACACGGAGACATAAAACTTGCAGTTTGCTGATGTAGTTTGCACACCCAGAGCGTAGGGGGCAGCACCAACACGACCAAATGCTGCGTTTAACCCTTCTGCTTCTCTACTTCCTCTTCTCCAGCGCGTCAATTCAAAAGAATGTGGTGAAGCGTAAGAACACCAACAATTTCACGTGGGTGGACGAGGCTCTGAGTGGCATTTGCAGCTGCTCGGCGAAGTTGAAGCTCTGCCATGTTTGTTTTTTTCCTGAACTGACTCGTGCCACGGCCCACAAAAACAAGTTTTTCCGTTGTTTACACATTAGTGACAGTGTTGTATAAGTTTTCAGCTCGTCCCAGAAAGAGTGGAAGTAAAAGTCTGGAGACCAACTGGACGACTTAAGCAGAGAAGTTTATTTACCATCAATAATACGAGCCTGGAGGAACTTGAAGAGTGAACATAATGTGATTCACAAAGTGAACATAGTCTGATCTTTGAGGGTTCAAGCTCCTTCACTACGCGAGGAGGTTTATATAGCGAGTGTGGGGAGATCTTGAAGGTCAGTAGAGTCCAGTTAGACAGAAATATGCCACAGTTTAGATAGTGGTGACAAAGGTTCGCCAAGAGAAGATCCTTTTGTAAATGTAGCTTTTGTGAGTTAGTCTTAAACTGAGAAATGTACGTGGAGGATAAATTACTGAAATTTTCTTACAGACAGGGTAAAGATTCCATTCTGGAGGGCGGTTTCAGATTTTAGCGTTTTCAACCCCCCAAAACGCTGTCGCCGTCCAAACGATATCGACATGTGACAAAATGTATTTGTGTCGTGTAAACGGCCGCTCAGTGTGTTTATTGACTCTTGTGAGATTTAAGAAATATATTATCTCCTCAAAAACAGAGCTGGGGTTGGGTTTTGTTTCATTTACACATATTTTTTGAGTGATCCTTATTAATTACTCTGTTTACGTCCGCAAAGTTCAAAGTCAAAGCTGTTAAAGTCTGTTCTGAGAGTCCAAACTGAACTTGGAGCCAAATCCCGATGTTCTTTTTAAAGGTCAGATCTCTTAGCTTCTCCAAACCTGGATCTGTCATGTCGCCAAGGTCAGTTTCACAGTTGAAAGTCATTCAGGGCTCACATAACCCGGCTCCGTTTTTTTGGGGGGGGGCCCTTCACCTTTGGCTTTCGCACAGACCTCAGTGCTGCTCTGTGATTGTTCCGCCCACACAATCACCTCCAGCGTGCATTCTCGAGAGTTTGTGAACGCACAAATCTGTGAGAATCTATCGGTCTGTGCGAGACCAGTGCAAAAAACACACAATCTAGCCAAAGCTTTATCATGATTAAATAAATGTAAGCATTATCTGCCAGTGGAACAAGACTTTCTGTACTTAAAATATGAAAATACATCTGGCTACACTTAAAATAAGAAAAACAACAACTTTTTGCACTTAAAATAAGAAACGAAACTGAATGTTGCTTGAATTAAGAAAACAAACAGTTATTCCACTGGCAGATCATTTTACTTGTCAAGTTGAATCGACTCAAATAAAGTAAAACATTCTTAATTTAACCCCCTAACAAATTTATGTAAATGTATATAAAAAATGTTTTTGTGTGTTTTTGTGGTAAATTAAGATGAGATTATTAATTTGACTATAGCATGTTGGGCATGTTGCAAATTTGCGACAACTAGAAACAAGTGCTCACTAAAGGTTCCTAGGAAGGTTCTGCACCTGCATTAATGGCACTGAGGGAAAGCAGCCGCGATCTCCTTATATCTTGATCGGTTTGTATTTGTGACACTCGGTGTGAAGGGGTTAAGTCATTTTATTTTACCTCGATACTGGTTTTTTCCCCAGTTCAGGGTCCACATAAACTTTTTATTTTTTTATTTCTGTAACAAAAATTACAAAATGTATTTACCATACACACCTCTTTAGCCTCATGTCTTTCTATTTCCATAACAACTCACTACATTGCAAAAAAGGCCTATCAAAAAATAAGAAAAAAAGACCAATTTTGGGGTAAAAATGCCCTATTTTAAGCGAAATTTTCTGCCAGTGCAGTAAGAAATTTTCATTTACCAAGTTTTCTAAAACAAGATGAAACACGAATATTGTTCTAAGCAGAAAACACTAGTTTTAAGTATTTATGGCAAGATTTTTCACCTTATTGGTTTGAGAAGGAAGTTAAAGAAGCTTAACCTGGACTGAGTTAATATAAAAAGTGCTTAGAATAAATTGTCATATTTAGATAAGATAAATCAGGATGGAATATCTTGAAACAAGTAAAAAAATCTCATCTTATTAAGTAAAAAAAAATCTTAAAATTGATCTCTGCTTAATTCAAGTCAGTTTAACTATGCTAGAAAATCCTTTTTTGTAGTGTAGTCTGTTTAAAGATCACTGTGTAACTTTACTGTCACTTAACCTGATGGTGTCAACTGCTCGTCTGCATGGAGACAGATATTATTAAAGGAACAGTTGTGAATTTTGGACGTAGTTTCGTCATTTCCTGGTGATCCAGAGTGTTGGAGACGTGTGGAGGCACTTTTTAAAATCTTCCTCCAGTCCTTGTATTTGCAGAGGTGCTGGTGCTAGGCTAGTGCATGTCAATGGCCACAGTCGTCCTGCTGCTAAAAACAGTCTGACCCACTCCACAGACCTGAGGAAAACTATTAGAACTCCAGACTGTCCATGTGAACGTCTGTGTCCACAGAATCATTTTAGAAGCAAAACCAACTGTTGCGTTTGAAGGATTTCTGTCTGAGCAGCAGACAGAGTTGTTCTTCCTGATAGAAGCTCGGCAGCGGCGGACTGATATATGAGAAAATAGTCCCTCAACATGCGACAATTCAGGCGATGCAACTCAACTAATGTGATTCAGAGCCAGAGGTCAAAGAGGTCCAAGTGAGAACAAAATCAGGACCAAATCAAGACTAAACCAGGTTCAAACAAGGGCCAAACAAGGGCCAAACCGGGGCCAAACCAGGACTACATCAAGACTAAACCAGGTTCAAACAAGGGCCAGATCAGGGCCAAACCAGGACTAAACCAGGACTAAGCCAAGACTAAACCAGGTTCAAACAATGGCCAGACTAAACCATGTTCAAACCAGGACAAAACAAGGGCCAAACAAGGGCCAAATCAGGTCTAAACCAGGAAAACCTAGACCTAAACTTGGTTCAAACCAGGTGGGTGGTCTGACTATCGGTCTCACTACCATGTCAGGATCATGTTTGTGTGATTTCAACACTTTTTCAACACCAGATTAAGGACAAAACCAGGACTAAACCAGGACAAAACCAGGACTAAACCAGGACTATACCAGGAATGAACCAGGATTTAACCAGGACTAGATCAGGATTAAACCACAATTTAAATGGGACTAAACAAAGACTAAACTAAAACTAAACCAGGACCAAGGCTGAGTGGGTTTCTTCCTTCTCAGTGAGGAGGCTGTGGGTTAAATTCTCGATGTGTCTGGGTGGAGTGAGCTGTTGGAGGTTGTGGGTCAGATTCTTCGTCTTTTTGCAGGACGGGTACATAGACTTTGTGGAGTACATCGCTGCCGTCAGTCTGCTGCTGAAGGGGGAGATAAACCAGAAGCTCAAGTGGTATTTCAAACTCTTCGACCAGGACGGCAACGGGAAGATCGACCGCGACGAGCTCGAGACCATCTTCTCCGTGAGTCACGTGCTTTGGTTCACTGTGCGCACATCAGCAAACACAGCCAAACAGGTTTTTAGATCGTCTACAAACTCAAAAATGAATATATAAAATGGATTTAAACCACAAATCTTCAGGAGCCTGTGATCAATATGAGCGTTCAGGGTCCTGTTTAGGTTTGATTTTCAACAAAAACAACAAAAAGGTGAGAGCGACCACCTGAAAAACTGCAATTTTATAGGTGAAAGACTTGTTTAACAGCACGAATCAGCTCACCAGTTGTATTTCCTTGATCTTTCTGGCCAGATTGTGTTAAACAGAGCAGTGTCTACAGTTAGCATCACACCGAGAGTGACCAGACGTCCCCATTTACAGCCCCAGTTTTTGAGCCCCGTGTCCCCTGTCCCAGCAGATTTATCCAAAACCAGTGATTTGTCCCAGTTTTATACAAGAAATGTCACTATTTTTGACTGATTTGATATGTGGCAACAGTAAAGAGAGGCATAAATTGTCATTTGTTGAGGTAAAATACAAAAAAGCTTCTTAAAAACGACCAAAACGCAAAGCAAATGTGATTATACTGACTCCCGGTCGTCATAAATAGTCTTTGCAGAACAGTTTTCCTTAATTACGTGTCTCAGTTTTTTATTTTGAAATTCTGCTCAACCTAATCACATCCCCAGGTCAATAACTTTTGTCAATAATTTTTAATCGGTTTCATATTTTAGATTCCTCACAGCAGCTTCCCTTTGCTTTGCTGCAAACTAGGGTTATCAAAAGTATGAAAATTGATGCTAAAACTAGTATCGAAAGTAGATCCTGATTTGAGCAGGTATCGATACTGCAGAAGTCACATTTACAGGACAGAAGTGAACCTTTCCTGAACAGATTTAGAATAATCTTGAGCTGTTTCAGGACAAGTATAAGAGCACAGGGAGCACTATGGAGTCTACACAGCAAAAACTGGAGGGTGAAAATTTCAGAGTTGCATTTTCAACACAAAAAAGTGTCATTTTATTATTTGAAAGTTAAACGTAGGTTCGAGCTGGGGTTATTTGCCAGAGTTGATATGGCTGAAGTTAATTCAACAGCCTCCACTTCAAACTCCCGTCACAGAAGACCCGTTTGAACCAGTTTTGTACATAATTTCATCTGAAATTAACTCAAATAAAGTGTAAAAATAAAACATCTCTGTGGGTTGTTTAACTAAATCCGGATAACTCTTCAAAATGTTATCTGTTTACTCTCTAAATGTTAATATAACTCTTGATTTGGGGGTTAAACAGAAACTTTGGTCCAGTGTTCAGTGGAAAAAAAACTATATTTAGGTAAATTAAAATGACTTAAATTAAGAACATTTTACTTTTTTTGAGCAGATTCACCTTGACAAGTGAAATAATCTGCCAGTGGAATAAGTGTTTTTCTCTTAATTCAAGCGATATTTGATTTTATTTCTTATTTTAAGTGCAAAAAGTTGTTGTTTTTCTTATTTTAAGTGCAGCAAGATGTATTTTTATATTTTAAGTACAAAAATATTATTCCAGTGGCAGATCATTTTACTTGTCAAGTGAAATTTACTCACATCATGGTAAAACTTTCTTAATCCAAGTCATTTTAGCTTGACTAGATTTTGTTTTTTCCAGTGTGACTTAATTAACATTTCCAAAAATGTAAAATTAACTCTAGAACAGATTGGACTCACATAAACCCTGAGAAAATAGTCAAATTGATTCTGTGAGAGTCGATTTTAACGCTCCACGTTTTGCCGTGTGCCTGGACCTCTGAGGGATCACACAGATAAAAGACCACGTGGGAATAATATAAAAGAAAGTTCTACAATTTAAAGCTGAAAATCACATTCTGTTGTCTACAGAAAGTGTATTTTTCTATAATAATAATAATAATAATAATAATAATAATAATAATAATAATAATAATAATAATAATAATAATAATAATAATAATAATAATAATAATAATAATAATAATAATAATAATAATAATAATAATAATAATAATACATTTTATTTATTAGGCGCCTTTCTGGACGCTCAAAGTCGCCTTAAACAACTTAAACAAATTAAATATGATTAAAATGTACAGTTAAAAGCCACAGTTAAAGTGGGACAGTATTTAATTGATTGATTGTGTTTAGTGTTGTATTTTATTAGTATTTAGTATTTAGTAATGTATCAGACAGTATTTGATGAATTTAAATGACTTATAAATAGTTATCAGCTTTCTCCCTGGAGACCTGTCGCATGTTTTGGGTTTCACTGAGAATCGAGTCTATTCCTTGAAGAAACATGAGAATTAAAGGTCGTATTTTATGCAAAATTATGTTTATGTTTATTAAATATGGGACGGTGCACATTAATGAACATGTTGTCCCATTGGCAGGACGATGGCAAGACAAAAAACAGGACATAGACACAAAAATATTCAGTTTATCACACACGACAGAGACATTAAAGATGAGTGAATATTAAGAGTAACATCTTAGTAAAATGGGAACATGCTAAAAGAACACAGCACAATTAAATTCACTCTTGTGCTTTTTTCCCCCATGTTATAATGACGTTAACTCATCAAAAACATGTCTGGAGTTGTGTTTTGTTTCATTTACACGTGTTCGTCCGTCTGCATCTCCAAAGCGCAAAAAGCTGTTCCACCTTGTGATGTCATGAAGTGGTCGTTTTCAAGTGAACAGCTCCTTTTACGTTTAGTTCAGTAGAAATCGGCAAATCCTTGAGCTGAAATCCATCCGAGTGATTCTAGTGAAGGCGTGTGGAGTTTAAAAACACGGTGGAGCACTTCCTGTATCTCCACATGACATCACAAGGTGGAGCGGAGTGTTCGCCGTTTGAGTAAAGAACTCCAGGTCTGTTTTTGATGAGGAAATTACATGAGAACAGATCAGAAAATAGCGTCAGCGAAGAAAAAGATGAAATTTGAGTTAAAAAACAAAACACATTTCAGGACATTTAGGTGCAGGTCTAAACCACAGGGTCAGCAGCTTTTTATAGGACTCACAAAGTTGAATCTTTTGCGATTTGCTAATTGCGTCCATTCAAATTGTGATTTTGATTTGGTTTAGATTAATTGTGCAGCTCTAAATCAGCAACAATCAAACGCAGAAAAGAAAAAGTGAGTTTTGAAGCTGATTCAATCTGTTTGAGGTGAAAATCAAATCTGAACAAACAGGACCTTCAGCGTTTGGTATCGAGGACAGGACTAAACCAGAACTAAACCAGGACTAAAGAGACACTAAAGCCGAATATGAAAAAAGTAGTATCTAAAGTAGTGTCTGAACTAATAATAATCATAATCATAATAACATTTATTTATTCGGCGCCTTTCTGGACACCCACGGTCACGTTACAACAACATAAACAACTTAAGTACAATTAAAACGTACAGTTAAAAGCCTAAAGTTAAAGTGTGACATGATTTTATTTAGTGTTGTATTTTATTTGTATTTAGTATTTAGTAATGTATTAGACAGTTCTAATAGTAACTAACTAGGACTAAAGAGGGACTAAAGTAGAATCTGAAAAAAGTAGTATCTAAAGTAGTCTCTGAACTAGGACTAAACCTGGACTGAAGCAGGTCTTGGTCAGGACTACAAGTGGACCTGAGCGGGACTGGGCAGAGTGTGGGGAAGTCCAGGATTAGCCGAGAAATTAGCTGAGATAATCTGATGACAGGATAATTCTGTGTCCACTCAGGCCAGAAGCCTGGTCCAAACTAGGAATAAACCAGGTCTAAACCAGGTCTAAACCAGGATTAAACCAGGACTAAACCAGGTCTAAATTTCATGTGTCTTTCAGGCAATTCAGGACATCACACGAAACAGAGACATAGACCCCGAGGAGATCGTCTCACTCATTTTTGAGAGGATTGACGTCAAAGGCGAAGGTACAGTCCACACCGGGTCAGGAGAACCTCGCTGGTGGATCTTTGTGCATGTTTATTCACGGGTTTCAGAAACTTTCAGTGAAATGATTCATTTGTGATTTGAAGGATTTTACAGTTCAAATGATAGAATAATTACAGATCGACCAATATGTGTTTCTTCTTGGCTGATACGAGTGTTTAGAATCCAGAGAAACTGATGGCTGATCATTTTACCTAAATTATGTACATGGAGGCAGCTGGCCAAACGAAATATCGGCCTCTGATGGAGATTTAAAGTTGAACTCCGGCACGTTTGAAGCTAAAGTCCGTTCCTAGAGGTGGTGGAATTCTGTCAGAAGCCAAAAAACGGCACAGATCAGTGTTTCCTCGGTGGAGATCTCACTGTGGCAGTGAGTCTGTCAAGGCAACAAACTAGTGTAGTGATGGGGGCAAGTTCTGAACTTCCACGTAAAACACCAATTTGCTTCACACTGAAGAAGCTGAACACCACTTTAACCCATCTGACAACAGCCACGAGTCTAACAAACAAAACGCTCTGCCTGGTTCACTCATTAGTGTCTGGAAACGTTAGAAAACAACTTTATAAGCACCTCACACTTCCCTCTGTTGATTTCCCACTGCACAGGCCAAAGCCCAAAAGACTCGATCGTCGACTCCAGAAGCAACAAGTGAAGATCGACTACTGACGGTGAAGAAGAAGAGAAACTGAAAGTTGTTGAAAGAAAATGGTTTGGAGATATATTTTTTATAGTTTTTAAAAAAATATAACTCACTCGTAAATAAATGGGATTAGAAACGACATCGGCGATCGAGTCTTTTGGGCTTTGGCCTGTGCAGTGGGAAATCAACAGAGGGAAGTGTAAGGTGCTTATAAAGTTGTTTTCTAACGTTTCCAGACACTAATGAGTGAACCAGGCAGAGCGTTTTGTTTGTTAGACTCGTGGCTGTTGTCAGATGGGTTAAAGTGGTGTTCAGCTTCTTCAGTGTGAAGCAAATTGGTGTTTTACGTGGAAGTTCAGAACTTGCCCCCATCACTACACTAGTTTGTTGCCTTGACAGACTCACTGCCACAGTGAGATCTCCACCGAGGAAACACTGATCTGTGCCATTTTTTGGCTTCTGACAGAATTCCACCTCCTCTAGAAACGGACTTTAGCTTCAACTTTAAGGCCAATTAAAAAAAAGTGCAAATATCGACCCAAAATGTTGGTCTCTTTCTAATAATCCTGCACTCCTTTTCTAATCCTTCAAATCACTTTGGAATCCGTACGTCTGAAACACGCAGGTAAGCATTTTTCTAAGTCCAAAAGTTCTCATGAAAGTGCTTTTCTCTGGTTTGGACGTAGGTTTAGGGCCGTAGATGTGTTTGTTTCTGCTCTGACTCTCCCTGTGTGTCGTCTTTAGGGGAGCTGACGCTGGAGGAGTTCATCGAAGGAGCCAAAGCCCATCCTGATATCATGGACATGCTGAAGAACCTCATGGACCTGACCCCAGTGCTCGTCATCATCATCAACGGGAGGCAATCCTGAGCCACATGGAAGTGGACCAGTACTGGACCAGGACTAGGTCAGAACTGGACCAAGACTGGACCAACACTGTGAGAAAACTTTACAAAGACGAATGGGTCTGGAGCCGTTTCCTGTCTCCCTGAGTTCAGAGGGCGTGACTGACGGGCAGATTTACCAATCAGAGGGAGGCAGGCTCCGTAAGTGGAAAATCACAGAACAATTGAGGCTCTAAACTCTTATTTATCTCAGCTAAATATAGTGATGTATTTTGTTCTGAATGACACGAGAACTTTGGGGAGGAGATGTCTTCTGCATTTGAGAGACACGTGACACGAAACAGAGGCTGAGGTTGGATTGTCTCACGTTTGGACAGAGGTTTTTCTCGATTTATTGTCCAGTTCCAGAATTGGAGTTGGAGTTGGATTGTAGAAGGGACTGGCTGGTCGGGAAAAGACCGCTCAAGGACTAAACCAGAACTGGGCCAGGACTGAACCAGGATTGGGGAAAAATACTTGAAAATGAAAGTAACCAAAACTGGACCAGAACTGATCAAAACTGGAGCCTTTTCAAATTCACAATGGTCCAGATTTCTGATAACCAATCGCCATGTTTGTTTTGGTTAGTTTCAGCGCTTGACTTTTGTCTCCGCCCAAACCACTTCTGCCCTGTCATTGGTCCAATCTGTGAAAAAAAAGTACCAAACTGGACTGTGGACTTTAGATTTTTAATTAAAATTTTTGTGACTTTCTTTTGCACCAAAGCATCAGGATAAACGGCGCTGGTTTGCTGTAGCTGGAGGAGTCACGGTTGAAACGATCTGGGCACTTTAGGTTTTCAAATGCTTCATTGTGATTGGTCAGAGACGTTTGGCTAATTCTGGATGTGGCGGGATGTGAATGTTAATTGAATTGATGAATGAATGTTGACAGACCCTGAATGAATGTGTTTTATACCATGAATGGGTGAGGTGTAAAACTACTCAACTGAAACTTGTCACTACCACTGCTACTACAACTCCAAACTAACTGTGTTAAAAAGTAACTTCGCGAGTCACATCCTTTTACTCCCTGCAGCTGCACAAATAATACCTGTAGGTTTGTTTAAAGGACATTAGATTACCTAAAGAACTGCAGATTCAAACGGGGATTTTGTTCATGAGATACAGGGCTTCTCTCGGAGGGTTCGCCGCCTGTTTGTTTGCGTGGAGATGTTGTGGTTTTACCCGTGATGTGATCCTGGTCCATCAGCTGACTGAAAACAACCCTAACCTTAACATGTTTACAATTACAATCCACTGATATGGGCTTTTTTCATGGCCAGAGCTGATACCGACCCCTATGAACTAACATCAAGGACCATGTTGTCCACCCTCCTGTGGGCTCACCACCTGCAGAGGGGTTCATAGGGGGTCAGGTGCGATGAGTCTTGGGCAGTAAACTGCCCCCGCGACCCAGCTGGATTAAGCGGGAGAAGATGGATGGATGGATGGAGCTGATACCGATGGTTTAGAATCCAGTGAAACCGAAGGCCGATAACCTCTGACGATATTTTTGGGCCAATATGTAGAGATAATTTAGATTTTTAACCCTCAACACATCATTTGAATTGACTGAAAACTCACCCACAGCCCTTTAAGAGGGTGGTGGAGTCGTGTTTTCAGCAGTTATGTCTCTGCGCTACAGTGTTCAAATGGAGATTTACAGGTATTTATAGGCAGCAGGTCATGCAAAACCAAATATCGCTGGAGTGCTGGATATTTAAAGCTGATGAACTAAAAAGGTCAAATATCTGCGCGATATATCGGCCTATCTTTATTCACAATTTTGTCAACACTAGCCAGGCTGGGGCCACCTAGGGCCTCCGCTCAGTTTCATTTCTCTCCAGCGACTCGTCAGGAATCAGAAACACTCGGCGTTTTGCAGAAGTCGTAGTCAGCGAGAATCAGGGAAGAGCTGTGAAGCTGTGAGGTCAAACTCCAGCGCCTCTGGGTCCTTTTGTGTCCAGCACAACAGTAAAACAAAGCGTTCAGGTGGATGTAGACGAAGCCAGACATTTTGTGTCGGCAACGATTCCCGACATCGAGGATTTAAAGCTGGAACAAAGAGAACGTTTGGTGAATTTTATCGATTGGAAAGATGCTATTGCCCTTCTTCCTATGGGATTTGCTGTTGTGCTGCGATTACTTGGACACCACTGAGCGTCCGGCGCATTACAGACGTCACCACCAAACAGCAGCGACTGGTTAAATAATAAAAGTCCCCGCCTAAAGTCGAGTGGACGAATCCCAATGCTGCGAGGTCAGACGAAGTGAAACCGGCTGATGAATCGGGCAACAAATAGATAGATAGATAGATAGATAGAACTTTATTAATCCCGAAGGAAATTCATTGTGATGATCAGCTGCTTCACACATACATTAAAACCATTCATACAATAAAATATATGATGCAATATTAAAATACTGATAAAACATAAATATATCACACTTAAAATCCAAAGTTTCAAAGTGCTTTAGTGCCCTCTCCCCCTCCACAGAATTATAAAGTCTCACGTTAAAAAGAAATTCCAGTCATTTAAAGGTGTCAAGGGTCTAGTGGGATATACACACTGATTTATGCTCGATTATTACGTCTCTGCTTTTCATATTTGATTCGGTTTGCGGTTAAACATGAAGTTTGGAAAGGGAACTCTCTCTGGTTTGTCGAAACAGAACAAAAACAAAGAAATCAGTTGTGAAGTTTCTGGCTGGACCCGGAGGAGACACTGTGGAACATCTCCAGTCCACTTTATTTCTACGGCACATTTCATAAACAAAGTGCTGCACAAATACAGAGTCAGAAACAACAATAATAAAATAAAAATAAGCTCAGATTTGATCACACTAGAATAATAAAACAATAAAACCATTCAAATAAAATAAAAGCAAAACCATAGAATAGAAATACAATAAGTTAAACATAAATGAAAGACCCAGAGGAGCACACGACTCACAGTAACGATCTTATGCATCTCCATGGAGACAAACAGGCCGAGTTACAGGTCAGATCTGTGGCGAGGCGATGCCTTTCACAGCAAGAATACAGCCGGAGTACCTCACTGGACGATTATATGATTACAGTGCGAGTATTTGGGAGAAAGCGGAGCACCTAGGCGGCGCAGGGAGAACATGCAACTCAGGGACGGTAGACTGGAGCAGTGCATCATGGGAGCTCAATCCTCTTTAGATCTGTAATTGAGCAGATGGAGCGAGCACAGCCTCTCTGTAAGAAGGTGGTGGGTTAGACTCCTGATCTCTCTGAGCGGAGTGTGCATGTCCTCCCTGTGGCGCGTGGCAGAGTGGTTAGCCCCGTCTCCTCTCGCTAAGGAGGCTGCGGGTTAGACTCCCGAGTTACTAAAACCATTGTCGCAACTACTAACAACGTTATTCGGCCAGGCAAGTTTATTTGTAACGCACAATTCATACACAAAGTAACTCAAAGTGCTTTACAGAATAAGAAATACATAAAAATCAGTGCTGTCAAACGATTCATTTTTTAATCAGATCAATCACACTTTAGAATTTTGATTAATCACGATTAATCACAGTTTATTATTCTTCAAAAATGCAAATTATTATCAAAAAGTTATATTATTGACATTTTTCTATCGCTGGCTGTTTTACCGCGGGTGCACTCGGCTTGTTGTTGGTACAAGTAGCGTCGTTGCTGCCGCTGAATCAAACCCGTGTTTTGCTTTAAGACGGTGTTTTAAACTTGTGCTTCTGTGGAAAGAGAGTTCATCGCTGCGATATCTGCAAACGACCTTAGTTTGATCTAAAGTCCCGTGGGGCAGTTTTTTGCAGAGAAATTTGCCTCTGAGCACCAGTCACGGCCTCATCTGTCATCTTCACACATATGGACCTGATCACTGACCTAATAACCTGCGCCGCCTTTCAGGACCATCTGCGCTTTCCAGAGAGGAGCGTTCAGAATAAACTGTGATTAATCTGTGTTAGAAAACAAAACATTAGTGCGATATTTTTCGTAATTATGCTTTCACGCGTTAATGTTGGCAGCCCTAATAAAAATCAGAGACATTATATTATAGAGAAGATTGCGGAATGAGAAATGAAAACCTTAATAGTTTACTTAACACTTAATACCAATTTTACTGCATGTTTTATGAAATCTATCTTGATCAAGCGAATGTCGTGTGTCGTTTTGAGGCTCTGAGCCTGAACAAAGGTCTGGAGGGTCATTCAAACCTGTTATAAATGCACAGATTTTAATTATTCGCTGTTTTGAGCACCAGTTTAGGCCTCACGCTGCTCTGTGTTTTAATACGTGGCCCTGGATGAATAAAGTTTGTGCGCTGCTGCTATGGACAGTGAAAAGAGTCAAACTCAGAGTCAAAGTCAGCGGCCATTTTGTCTTTGTCAGCGTTAAGAAATCAGGAAGGAGAAATTTACACGGGCTTAATCCTCCCCAATCCAATCACCGCGTCACCAAACGAGAAACCAGGCCAGACCGAGGCTAAACCAGGACTCAACCAGGACTGAGCGGGGCCAAATGCAGGCTAATCCGAGACAGGAATAATTCAGATAAAACTGATCTGAAGCACCAGAGGGAGGAGGGTGACACAGCGAAGTGCCCTTAATTTGAAAAGTTTATGTACGGAAAGTAATTTGTTCCATCAGATTTAGATTTTTAAAATTTTCTCATTTTGAATTTAGTAATTTCTATTTAGTATTATATATATTGTGTTTTTACCGCCTCTTGGCCTGGGCTCCCTTGAAAAAGAGTTTTTTATTTCAATGTTTTTTAATTCAATGGGACTTCTCTGGAAAAATAAACGTTAAATAAAAAAAAATTAATAAATCAATATTCTGAATTTTAATAGCTGAAATTTTAAGTATACTTTTTCAGTATGTTTCAAATTCAAAATAAAAATGTCAGCACAGATATTTTCAAGCCCTCAAATTGAACAGGCAAAATTCAGAATGTAAAATTCAGAGTGTAAAATTGAAATGTAAAATTTAAAGTGTAAAATTCACTATGTTAAATTCAACACGTAAAATTCAGGTTTTAAAATTCAAAGTGTAAAATTCAGAGTATAAAATTTACACTTTTAAAATGTAAAATTTGGAGCGTAAAATTCAAAGTGTAAAATTCAGAGTGTAACATTCAATGTGTAAAATTTAAAGTGTAAAATTCAGGGTGTAAAATTAAAATGTAAAATTTAAAGTGTAAACTTCAACATGTAAAATTCAACATGTAAAATTCAACACGTAAAATTCAACGTAAAATTCGGAGTGTAACATTCAGGTTGTAAAATTCAAAGTGTAAAATTCAGAGTATAAAATTTACACTTTTAAAATGTAAAATTCAGAGTGTAACATTCAGGTTTTAAAATTCAAAGTGTAAAATTTGGAGTGTAAAATTCAGGGTGTAAATTTGAACATGTAAAATTCAAAGCGTAAAATTTACATTTTTGAAGTGTAAAATTCAGAGTGTAAAATTCAGAGTGTAAAATTTTGCAGCAAAGAACCAAGATGCCAAGGCAGAAGCAATCGATCCTGAGTGAGGAGGCCAGAGGCTGTTTCCTATTGGTTCTCATCTGTGGGCGGGGTTTAGACTTAAATAAAAGAGACGAGGCTAATTCTGACCAATCAGATCGCTTCACTGCACCATTTCCTGTTTGTTACTAAGTTAGATCGGCTCACTCTGGATCGACTGCTTCTGCCTTGGCATCGTGACTCTTTTGACGTTTCACTGCGAATTTTACACTCTGAATTTTGTCTTTTGAATTTGAAGGCTTGAAAATATTTGTGCAGAATATTTTTAAACTGTGACTTTTTTAGTTTGAATTTTAAAAATAATTCAAACATGTTTTTCCAGAGTTAAAATATTCAAAGTGAGAAATTCAACGGCGTTTAAAATAAAAAAAATCTGGTGAAACAGATTATGTGATTCCGTACTTCTGCGTCAAACCGGATTTAATTTGCTAAAATAGAGAATGTGATTGTAGGTTTGTCGGAGTGGACTAAACCGGGTCTGCACCAAAACGTAAAGAAGTGTAATCCCCCCTCTGTAAAGGTCCACTCTGTAACTTTTCTGTTAGAGGGTCATTTGTCTCCATGGAGATGTGGCTGTTTTTACCCGTGAGAGAATCATTTTTGTCTTGTGTCTGTTAGTTTTCATATTTCACAATAATTGAACTGTTCACGGATTATTTCTGAAACTCTTGTCTGTGTTGCCTTATCAATAAAGTTTTTAAAAGAGCGTGTGGTTTTTTACAGGGTTAAGCAAGAACCAGGACTGAACCAGGACTAAACCAGGACTGAACCAGGACTGAACCAGGACTGAACCAGGACTAAACCAGGACTGAACCAGGACTGAACCAGGACTGAACCAGGACTGAACCAGGACTGAATCAGGACTGAACCAGGACTGAACCAAGACTGAACCAGGACTGAACCAGGACTGAACCAGGACTGAACCAGGATTATACCAGGACTGAACCAGGATTATACCAGGACTGAACCAGGACTAAATCAGGACTAAACCAGGACTGAACCAGGATTATACCAGGACTGAACCAGGACTAAATCAGGACTAAACCAGGACTGAACCAGGATTATACCAGGACTGAACCAGGACTGAACCAGGATTATACCAGGACTGAACCAGGACTAAACCAAGACTAAACCAGGACTAAACCAGGACTGAACCAGGACTGAACCAGGATTATACCAGGACTGAACCAGGACTAAATCAGGACAAAACCAGGACTGAACCAGGACTGAACCAGGATTATACCAGGACTGAACCAGGACTAAATCAGGACTAAACCAGGACTGAACCAGGATTATACCAGGACTGAACCAGGACTAAACCAGGAATTCTTTTTTTAAATTTTATTTTTTTATTTAACCTTTATTTTACCAGGTAGGTCGGTTGAGAACCTTTTCTTTTCTTTTACATTATTTAAAAGCTAAAGGTAAATCCTCCTGTGCTCTGTGTAAGTCAATGGAGCTGACCCTCTTTATTGGATTTTCTGTCTATCACCAGATTAAAGCCCTCCACTGGAACTTTCCCAGAGGCGTTACAGTTCGATAAGGTCGGAGGAAAAGGAAAAAGACTTTCCGCAGGTGTGTTTTAGGTCAGGGTTATGGTAATGTAGGTCCTGTTTTTATGCTCATCTTTACTGTCAGCGCGATCAGATTGACCTGTTTTAGTCCTGGTTTAGTCCTGGTTTAGTCCTGTTTTAGTCCTGTTTTAGTCCTGGTTTAGTCCTGTTTTAGTCCTGGTTTAGTCCTGGTTTAGTCCTGGTTTAGTCCTGTTTTAGTCCTGGTTTAGTCCTGGTTTAGTCCTGTTTTAGTCCTGGTTTAGTCCTGTTTTAGTCCTGGTTTAGTCCTGGTTTAGTCGTGTTTTAGTCCTGTTTTAGTGCTGGTTTAGTCCTGGTTTAGTGCTGGTTTAGTCCTGGTTCAGTCCTGGTTTAGACCTGATTTAGTCCTGGTTTAGACCTGGTTTAGATGTGGTTTAGTCCTGGTTTAGACCTGGTTTAGATGTGGTTTAGTCCTGGTTTAGTCCTGGTTTAGACCTGGTTTAGACCTGATTTAGTCCTGGTTTAGACCTGGTTTAGATGTGGTTTAGTCCTGGTTTAGACCTGGTTTAGATGTGGTTTAGTCCTGGTTTAGTCCTGGTTTAGTCCTGGTTTAGTTCTGGTTTAGACCTGGTTTAGACCTGGTTTAGTCCTTAATATGAGATGTTTTCTCATACAGTGACATGGGGGAGTTGTGCCTGTATGTTTATGAGAGAATGTTCAGGAGTTGCCATAGTAACAAAGAGGCGGGATCATAAAGAATCAGACGCAGCAGCGCAAATAAAGTGCGACTTTATTTTTATCACATGATTTTTGTCACAGTTGTTCAGTATTTTCTCATTCTGTCAAACAAACATTACAACAAAACTGAACGAACATCATCCTCGTCTCCATGGCGATGTTCTTGCTTTGTCTGCAATGTTCCACAGTGTGTCTTATCTCCATGGAAACAAGCAGGTGACACCATCAGACCAAATTACAGGTCAGATCCGTGGAGAGGAGAGCCCGCTTACAGTTAGAAGACTCGTCATTCATGCAGGTGAATAAATGCAAGATCGACATTGTGGAACATTGCAGGGAAAGTCATGAAACAAGCAGGAAGTGGAACCTCCACTAGGAAAGTTACACAGTGAAGTCGCCCCGTCAAACTCAAACCTACAAAAACTGTCATTCGTTTGTGCTTCGTTTGTGCTGCAAAAAGTTTCGTTTGTGCGATTCTGGTTCTTCAGATATTTGCAGTTTTATTTTCGGCCGATGACGTCGTCCAGAACCTCAGAATGTGAAACAGCCTCAAAACAGCAAATGTTTGTATTTGGTTTGTGCTGTGACAGTTTTCATTTGTGTGAGTTTATTTCTAAAATTATTCATTATTATTTCTGCGGTGATTATAGGACGTCATTTCTGCTCAGCTGACGGCGACAAACTCCACAAAACTAGTGACGATAAACGACCTGAGGCTGTGGAAAAGTCTGTGTTATTCTATAAAATATGAAACAAAAGCAAATGACTAAAGACTGTTCACACTTTTCCACAGCCTCAGATCATTTCTCTTCACTAGATTTGTGGAGTTTTGCTAAAGTCGCTGCTTCAGCTGAGCAGAAATGAAGTCCTGTAATCGCCGCAGAAATAATAATGAATAATTTTAGAAATAAACTCACACAAATGAAAACTGTCACAGCACAAACCAAATACAAACATTTTCTATAATTTTCTGCCCGTTTTGAGCTCTATTTCACATTCTGAGGTTCTGGACGACGTCATCGGCCAAAAATAAAACTGTGAATATCTTAAGAACCAGAATTGCATAAAAAAAACTTTTTGCAGCACAAAACAGCCCAATCGAAGCCCAATCGAAGCCCAATCGAAGCCCAATCGAAGCCCAATCGAAGCCCAATCGAAGCCCAATCGAAGCACCCTGGCCTCTGTGCTCTTCTTCTCTCAGGCCTCAGACAGAAGTGACGCCGAGAGCCCCTAGTGGTGAAGTGTGAGAATGCAATGGTGTATTTACTGAAGGCAGCTTTAGACAAACGAAAGCACAACTAATTCACCATCGAACTGCAAATGAACCATAACGAAGGTCCTGAGGCTCCAGGCCACAGACGGCATGTGGGGAGGGCATCTGGACTAAATGTGTGAGCAGGTTACACTGCAAAAAAGGATTTTCTAGCATAGTTAAACTGACTTGAATTAAGCAGATTCATCTTAAAAGACCAATTTAAAGATTTTTTACTTAATAAGATGAGATTTTTTTTTTACCTGTTTCAAGATATTCCATCCTGATTTATCTTATCTCAATATGACAATTTATTCTAAGCACTTTTTATATGAACTCAAACCAGGTTAAGCCTCTTTAACTTCCTTCTCAAACCAGTTCTTCTCTCTGGCTCAGATCTGCTCCTCTCTGTCCTCAGAACAGAGTCCCGGGGCTTTGAGGCGCAGATTTACGGCATTTCTAAAATGTCGGGAAAGTGCAAAATGTGACATTTCAATAAGTGCAGTTTCAAATGTAACTGATTTCATGTTGTATTTAATCAAACGTGTGGATATTGTGAACGCTCGAAAGAATATTCTTAAAACTAAGTGAATAACAGCCTAATAAGCAGTAATAAGCAATAATTAAATTGTGAAACGAGCACGTGATTAAGGAATATTGTTATGCACTCGGCACTAATGTGAGTCAGTACAGTGAGTTTTGGTCATTTTTAAGCAACTTTATAATCAAAAGAAGGTGAAAAATCTTGCCATAAATACTTGACACTCGTGTTTTCTGCTTGGAACAAGATTTGTATTTTGTCTTGTTTGAAGAAAACTTGGTCAGTGAAAATTTCTTGCTGCACTGGCAGAAAATTTCACTCAAAACACGGCATTTTTACCTCAAAATTGGTCTTTTTTTCTTATTTTTCGATAGCTCTTTGTTGCGGTGTATGTAGCATTAAAAAACAGGGACGTTAGTAAGAAAAGCTGGTGCTGGAGCCGCAGGAGGAGGACGTCACTTCCTCTGCACGATGTCGCCGAGCATGCTGGGTAACTGCCGGTGCTGGAGCTCCCGGTGCAGCTGACAGTAAACACAGGGACAGCAGCAGGTGGACAGGAGGCAGTCCACACAGAACGACCCCTGAAACACACACACACAGGCTCAGGGGCCACAGAACGACCCCTGAAACACTCACACAGGCTCAGGGGCCACAGAACGACCCCTGAAACACACTTACACACAGGCTGAGGGGCCACAGAACGACCCCTGAAACACTCACACAGGCTCAGGGGCCACAGAACGACCCCTGAAACACACACACAGGCTCAGGGGCCACAGAATGACCCCTGAAACACACACACAGGCTCAGGGGCCACAGAACGACCCCTGAAACACTCACACAGGCTCAGGGGCCACAGAATGACCCCTGAAACACACACACACAGGCTCAGGGGCCACAGAACGACCCCTGAAACACACACACAGGCTCAGGGGCCACAGAATGACCCTGAAACACACACACAGGCTCAGGGGCCACAGAACGACCCTGAAACACACACACACAGGCTCAGGGGCCACAGAACGACCCCTGAAACACACACACAGGCTCAGGGGCCACAGAACGACCCCTGAAACACACACACACAGGCTCAGGGGCCACAGAACGACCCCTGAAACACACACACACAGGCTCAGGGGCCACAGAACGACCCCTGAAACACACACACAGGCTCAGGGGCCACAGAACGACCCCTGAAACACACACACACAGGCTCAGGGGCCACAGAACGACCCCTGAAACACACACACAGGCTCAGGGGCCACAGAACGACCCCTGAAACACACACACACAGGCTCAGGGGCCACAGAACGACCCCTGAAACACACACACAGGCTCAGGGGCCACAGAACGACCCCTGAAACACACACACACGCTCAGGGGCCACAGAACAACCCCTGAAACACACACACACAGGCTCAGGGGCCACAGAACGACCCCTGAAACACACACACACAGGCTCAGGGGCCACAGAACGACCCCTGAAACACACACACACAGGCTCAGGGGCCACAGAACGACCCCTGAAACACACACACACAGGCTCAGGGGCCACAGAACGACCCCTGAAACACACACACAGGCTCAGGGGCCACAGAACGACCCCTGAAACACACACACAGGCTCAGGGGCCACAGAACGACCCCTGAAACACACACACAGGCTCAGGGGCCACAGAACGACCCCTGAAACACACACACAGGCTCAGGGGCCACAGAACGACCCCTGAAACACACACACACAGGCTCAGGGGCCACAGAACGACCCCTGAAACACACACACAGGCTCAGGGGCCACAGAACGACCCCTGAAACACACACACACAGGCTCAGGGGCCACAGAACGACCCCTGAAACACACACACAGGCTCAGGGGCCACAGAACAACCCCTGAAACACACACACACAGGCTCAGGGGCCACAGAACGACCCCTGAAACACACACACAGGCTCAGGGGCCACAGAACGACCCCTGAAACACACACAGGCTCAGGGGCCACAGAACGACCCCTGAAACACACACACACAGGCTCAGGGGCCACAGAACGACCCCTGAAACACACACACAGGCTCAGGGGCCACAGAACGACCCCTGAAACACACACACAGGCTCAGGGGCCACAGAACGACCCCTGAAACACACACACACAGGCTCAGGGGCCACAGAACGACCCCTGAAACACACACAGGCTCAGGGGCCACAGAACGACCCCTGAAACACACACACAGGCTCAGGGGCCACAGAACGACCTCTGAAACACACACACACAGGCTTAGGGGCCACAGAACGACCCCTGAAACACACACACAGGCTCAGGGGCCACAGAATGACCCCTGAAACACACACACAGGCTCAGGGGCCACAGAATGACCCCTGAAACACACTTACACACTATACGCAATTTATTGTGTATAGAATTTTTTTTTAAATAATCTTTATCTTTATAGAGTTTGTCTATTTCTAAGTAATTCTGTATTTCTATTGCTGCTACTGTTTTCTTACTGTTCTCTTAACTGTGCGTTGCAACACTGAAATTTCCCCACTGTGGGACAAACAAAGGATATATCTTATCTTAAATAAATTCGCACAAATGAAAATTGTCACAGCACAAAACAGCAGAAACGAAATACAAACGTTTTGTATAATTTTTTTGCTGTTTTGAGGCTGTTTCACATTTTGAGGGTCTGGACGACGTCATCGGCCGAAAATAAAACTCCAGAATCGCACAAACGAAACTTTTTGCAGCACAAACGAAGCACAAACGGTTGACATAGTTTTTGTGGGTTTGTGTTTGATGGGGCGACTTCACGCAGGTTTTCTAACTGTTCTAACTGTGCCAGAGCAGGTGGTGTCGTATGTTTATGTTTATGGAGGATTGATCCAGGAGGAAACACCAGGGGCCCGGAGCCCGACCCCTGAGGTGCTCGTTTACTGTATTCTGTGTAGTCTAGATCTGGCTGAGGCCTGAACTCACCCGGATGCTGTAGCGCTCCCTGGTGGTGGCCCGCAGCGTCAGGGCGATGGGGCGGATGAAGCCGCACATGTCCAGCAGGGGGAGACAGAGACACGCTCCGAGGCGCTGTGCAGTTTGACACGAGAGGCACGGAAAGCAGCAAAAAGACCTGCAACCTGAGAGACAGAGACCGGGACTAAACCAGGACTAAAACTGGACTAAAACAGGTCTAAACATGGACTAAAACAGGACTAAATCCGGAATAAAACTGGTCTAAAACAGGACTAAAACAGGACTAAAACAGGATTAAAACAGGACTAAACCAGGACTAAACCAGGAGTAAAACAGGTCTAAACATGGACTAAAACAGATCTAAAACAAGACTAAAACAGGACTAAACCAGGTCTAAACCTGGACTAAACCAGGACTGAAACAAGACTAAAACAGGTCTAAACCCGGACTAAACCAAGACTAAAACAGGTCTAAACATGGACTAAAACAGGACTAAATCCGGAATAAAACTGGTCTAAAACAGGACTAAAACAGGACTAAAACAAGACTAAAACAGGTCTAAACCCGGACTAAAACTGGACTAAAACAGGTCTAAACATGGACTAAAACAGGACTAAATCCGGAATAAAACTGGTCTAAAACAGGACTAAAACAGGACTAAAACAAGACTAAAACAGGATTAAAACAGGACTAAACCAGGTCTAAAACTGGACTAAAACAGGTCTAAACCAGGACTAAACCAGGACTAAAACAGGTCTAAACACGGACTAAAACAGATCTAAAACAGGACTAAAACAGGACTAAACCAGGTCTAAACCTGGACTAAACCAGGGCTGAAACAAGACTAAAACAGGTCTAAACCCGGACTAAACCAAGACTAAAACAGGTCTAAACACAGACTAAAACAGATCTAAAACAGGACTAAAACAGGACTAAACCAGGTCTAAACCTGAACTAAACCAGGGCTAAATCAAGACTAACACAGGTCTAAACCCGGACTAAACCAAGACTAAAACAGGTCTAAACATGGACTAAAACAGATCTAAACCAGGGCTAAACCAGGACTAAACCAGGACTAAAGCAGGACTGAACCAGGACTAAACCAGGACTAAACCAGGTCTAAAGCAGGACTTACACTCCTTACAGTCCCTGCAGCAGTGGCACAGGCCTGTGGACCACTCTGAGGCGTCTCTCCTGAAAACCTCAGACTGAGGCTGGACTGTGACCGGGCGTTTCATCTGCACCAGAGACCAGAATCTAACCCACAACCACTGTTTATTTAGAGGAGACAGGACTAAACCAGGACTAAACCAGGTCTAAACCAGGTCTAAACCAGGACTAAACCAGGTCTAAACCAGGGCTAAACCAGGACTAAACCAGGTCTAAACCAGGTCTAAACCAGGACTAAACCAGGACTAAACCAGGTCTAAACCAGGACTAAACCAAGTCTAAACCAGGACTAAACCAGGTCTAAACCAGGTCTAAACCAGGACTAAACCAGGTCTAAACCAGGACTAAACCAGGTCTAAACCAGGTCTAAACCAGGACTAAACCAGGTCTAAACCAGGTCTAAACCAGGACTAAACCAAGTCTAAACCAGGACTAAACCAGGTCTAAACCAGGTCTAAACCAGGTCTAAACCAGGACTAAACCAGGTCTAAACCAGGTCTAAACCAGGACTAAACCAGGTCTAAACCAGGACTAAACCAGGTCTAAACCAGGTCTAAACCAGTACTAAACCAGGTCTAAACCAGGTCTAAACCAGGACTAAACCAGGTCTAAACCAGGACTAAACCAAGTCTAAACCAGGACTAAACCAGGTCTAAACCAGGTCTAAACCAGGACTAAACCAGGTCTAAACCAGGACTAAACCAGGTCTAAACCAGGTCTAAACCAGGACTAAACCAGGTCTAAACCAGGTCTAAACCAGGTCTAAACCAGGACTAAACCAGGTCTAAACCAGGTCTAAACCAGGTCTAAACCAGGACTAAACCAGGTCTAAACCAGGACTAAACCAGGTCTAAACCAGGTCTAAACCAGGACTAAACCAGGTCTAAACCAGGACTAAACCAGGTCTAAACCAGGACTAAACCAGGTAAGGAATCAGCCAATACAGAACAGTTCTCAAAGTGCATTCTGATGTTTCTATAACTATAAGAAAACATTTGTGGAAAAGGATAAATTCAATTTGTCGACTGGACTAACATTTATTTATGTCGAAAATGTTTTGCAGCTCATCCCAGCTGCTTCTTCTGTTCACCTCCAGATAAATAAACTCCACAAATTGAATTTGTCCTTTGCTTGATTCTACTCACATCTTGAAGAAAACCTTTAACCAACAGAAAAACTGAAGTTAAAGTGAAAAAAATCTGAAGTTAAAATGAAGAAAAACTGAAGTTAAAATGAAGAAAATCTGAAGTTAAAATGAAGAAAAACTGAAGTTAAACTGAAGAAAAACTGAAGTTAAAATGAAGAAAACCTGAAGTTAAAATGAAGAAAAACTGAAGATAAACTGAAGAAAAACTGAAGTTAAAATGAAGAAAAACTGAAGATAAACTGAAGAAAAACTGAACTTAAACTGAAGAAAAACTGAAGTTAAACTGAAGAAAACCTGAAGTTAAAATGAAGAAAACCTGAAGTTAAAATGAAGAAAAACTGAAGATAAACTGAAGAAAAACTGAAGTTAAAATGAAGAAAAACTGAAGATAAACTGAAGAAAAACTGAACTTAAACTGAAGAAAAACTGAAGTTAAAGTGAAAAAAACCTGAAGTTAAAATGAAGAAAACCTGAAGTTAAAATGAAGAAAAACTGAAGATAAACTGAAGAAAATCTGAAGTTAAAATGAAGAAAAACTGAAGATAAACTGAAGAAAAACTGAAGTTAAACTGAAGAAAAACTGAAGTTAAAGTGAAAAAAATCTGAAGTTAAAATGAAGAAAAACTGAAGTTAAACTGAAGAAAAACTGAAGTTAAAATGAAGAAAAACTGAAGTTAAACTGAAGAAAACCTGAAGTTAAAATGAAGAAAAACTGAAGTTAAAATGAAGAAAAACTGAAGTTAAACTGAAGAAAACCTGAAGTTAAAATAAGAGTAAAATGTGCCTCACTGCTGCTGTCGCCTGTGCAGAGACTTTACCTGTTCAACCAGAAACATTACAGCACAGCACAACCATCTCAGCTATTCTGTCAGATGCCCTCCCACAGCCATTATACCCTGTGAGTCAGATGCCCTCCCACCCCGGATTCCCCCCGATCCAAGACAAAAGAGGCCATCGGGAAAAGACTCAATACCGACGCTGTGTTCACAAAAACATGCGACTACGACTTCCTCTGAGCTCTGTTCGCAGTAGGAAATCTGACAAAATCCAGGAAAAATGAGAAAATGTCCCAGTTTTCTTCATCTGCGTGTCGTGTAGGGTTCTGTTATGTTTAGTCTAGTTTTTCCAGCGAAGGAAACTGGGCAAAATTAGGCCCATTTTGTCAGCAGAATATTTCACTCTAAACTAAGTCTAAACCAGGACTAAACTAGGACTAAAGCAGGACTAAACCAGGTCTAAACCAGGTCTAAACCAGGACAAAACCAGGACAAAACCAGGACTAAAGCAGGACTAAACCACTTCTAAACCAGGTCTAAAACAGGACTATAACAGGACTAAAACAGGACTAAAACAGGACTAAACCAGGACTAAACCAGGACTAAAAAAGAACTAAATCAGGACTAAAACAGGACTAAACCCGGACTAAATCTGGACTAAAATAGGACTAAAACAGGTCTAAATTCGGACTAAAACAGGACTAAAAAAGAACTAAATCAGGACTAAAACAGGACTAAACCCGGACTAAAACAGGACTAAATCCGGACTAAATCTGGACTAAAATAGGACTAAAACAGGTCTAAACTCGGACTAAAACAGGACTAAACCAGGACTAAAACAGGACTAAATCCGGACTAAAACAGGACTAAACCAGGACTAAAACAGGACTAAACCAGGACTAAAAAAGAACTAAAACAGGCCTAAAACAGGACTAAATCAGGACTAAAACAGGACTAAATCAGGACTAAAACAGGACTAAAACAGGACTAAACCAGGACTAAATCCAGACTAAAACAGGTCTAAACCCGGACTAAATCCGGACTAAAACAGGATTTACACTCCCTACAGTGCCTGCAGCAGTGGCAGAGCTCAGTGTGTTTTAGATTTGATTTTAAAATTCTTTTATTTACTTTTAAGCGTTTTGCCTAAAGCCCGGGAGGGTTTTCATCCTGCTGCTCCTGCCTCCTCCTCTCCCCTTATTTCCTTGTTTGGAGTTCCTGGGCAGATCCCAATGACCGTATTTTTCGGACAAGAAGTCTGTTTATTTTTTCATGTTTTGGGTGGTCCTGACTTATACTCAGGTGCGACTTATATATGAAATATAATCTTACATCTAAACAAGAAATCACCCTCACTGGAAAATGTAAAGGAGGTACAAACCCGAGGCCCCGACTGAATATATTAAAGTCCTTTATTACATCGAGGGACGACAACACCAACGCCTTTCCACCAGAGAGATTTAACTTCACATGTTGGTGATTTTACTGTCATGTCACCAACTGCAGCACCTCGTACCTGTTTTCTTAGTTAAATCCAGGTGGCGACTTTTTTTTTGTCCAGGCAGTGAATAAAACACTGAATCTTGTCCTTTAGTCCGACAGAAGCATCAGCACCAGCTTTTTTATGCCAAAGCCCAAAAGACTCGACTGACAACTCCAGCCAGAAGCAACAAGTGAAGATCAACTACTGATGGTGAAGAAGAGAAACCATAGTCCGTATATATGAGTGGACTAAGTGAGTGTGACATCTCCACAGCGTCGCTCAAACGAGGCTCCAGATGTTGTGGCTACAGGAGCGAATCTGGAGCCAGGCTCTATGTTAAGAATAGGTTTTTTTTGATGGACAAAATACCAAAAAAAAATCCTGTGTCGCGGGTTCATCCGAACATTTTAAGACCAAAATGACGAGGCCACAGCAGCAGGTCCAGAGAGAGGAGCGAGAAGATCCCAATGTGAGTCAATGGGAAAAAGGAGAGAAGGAGCCAGAAGAGCCTCCTGGAGCACTTCCTGTTTGGCACGCGGCGGCTAACGGGTTAGCTTAGTCCACTCATATATACAAACTATGAGAGAAACTGAAAGTTGTTGAAAGAAAATGGTTCGGGAATGTATTTTTGAGTGTTTTTAAAAAAATATAATTCACTGGTAAATAAATGTGATTAGAAACGACATCGAGTCTTTTGGGCTTTTGTGCAGTGGGAAATCAGCAGAGGGAAGTGTGAGGTGCTTATAAAGTTGTTTTCTAACGTTTCCAGACACTAATGAGTGAACCAGGCAGAGCGTTTTGTTTGTTAGACTCGTGGCTGTTGTCAGATGGGTTAAAGTGGTGTTCAGCTTCTTCAGTCTGAAGCAAATTGTGTTTTACGTGGAAGTTCAGAACTTGCCCCCATCACTACACTAGTTTGTTGCCTTGACAGACTCACTGCCACAGTGAGATCTCCACCGAGGAAACACTGATCTGTGCCGTTTTTTGGCTCCTGACAGAATTCAACCACCTCTAGTAACGGACTTTTTTTTTTTTACCTTTTTATTTACCCGGGAAAGTCCCATTGAGATTACTAATCTCTTTTTCAAGGGAGTCCTGCCATGCACACATCACTTTCATACTAGGCAATGTGGGTGAAGTGTCTTGCCTAAGGACACAACCACAGTTTTATTGTGACTGGCGCCCCCCTGTGGCACCTGGAACTCCCAGTGGTCTCCCATCCAAGTACTAACCAGGCCCGGCCCTGCTTAGCTTCTGAGATCTGACGGGATCAGGCTTTGACAAGCCGGTATGGCCACTTTAGCTTCAAACGTGCAGGAGTTCCCCTTTAAGCCCCGGCCTTGTGCCAGATAGTCTCAAACCGTAAGAGCTCCCCCTGCTGTCCGCCACAGTCTGGTCTGGTAATTCCAGTCGTACCTCAGTTTTCCTCATTTCCACTGATGCACGACTCCGAGCTCTGGGTACAAGACGATTCCAAACATCACATACGTCTGCAGGCTTCATTTTACCAACGATCACATTTACTTCAGTGGGTTTGATCAGTCGCTCGAGCCCAGAGTCGGGAAATACACCGGAAGATGTCGTCACATGTTTCCAAACGTCTTCCTGGTTTGTGGAAATGTTGTGTTTTGTGTGTAATATAAAATATGTAATATAAATGACAAATTCAAGTTCAGTTTTCTGTTTTATGTTAAATATATTTACATGAAAACTTGGAGTCTCTTGTTTTAGTAACAATATAAAACATAAATAAAACATAAATAAGAAAAACATTAAATAGTACAAATAAATAAAAAGGTCATTTTTTAAAATAAACTCTGTAAACATTGGGAGGTCAATAATGAAATGTCCTCATGGGTTAAAAACTGTTTAAAGAAGCAGTGGGAAAATGAGTCAAATGAAGCTCATCGAGGCCAGTTTCAGTGAAAGGAGAAGCTGGACTGAACCAGGACTGAACCAGGAATGAACCAGGACTGAACCAGGTCTAAACCAGGACTAAACCAGGACTAAACCAAGTCTAAACCAGGTCTAAACCAGGACTAAACCAGGTCTAAACCAGGACTGAAGCAGGACTAATCTAGGCCTTTAAAGCAGCGTTCCCCAGTACCAAGATGGCGGTTTTGTCTCTCCCGTTCAGATCTCGGGCTGGACTCGTCTCAGATCCAGAGCAGGGAGGAGTCCAGGGGGGCGTCTGCGCTGCCGTGCCCCAAACCCAGGGCCTCGCACTGGGCCTGGAGCTGCTCGGCCTCCCGCAGGTCCGGGAGGAGGCCGGCGCTGAAGTCCAGGTACGACGGGAAGAACGTGGACGAATCTACGCTCCAGCCGAACGGCACAACGGCGCTGGGAGAACCGTCGGGAATCGCGCCACCGCCCACCTCCGGCACCGTGGGGTAGAGATGCTCGGAGAAGGAGGAGGAGTCCGAGGCGCTGGGAGAGGAACGTCCGGACGGAGGCGTGGAGAAACACGAGGAGGAGGAGGAGGAGGAGTCGTCGTGAAGAGCGTCTGCAGCGGCCACCGGGGGGAGCTGTGGTCTGCGCCGCTTCGTCCGGGCCTCGCAGGAAGTGGGCGAAGCGTCACAGGAAGTAGCACTGTCGGACTTCCTCTTTCGTTTGCGGCGGAAGTTCCCGTTGTCGAAAATTTTCTCGCAGTTTGGGTCCAGTGTCCAGTAGTTTCCTTTACCTGAGGATTCGAAAACAGAACGTTTAAAGAAGCTGCGGGAAAGTGACGTCACCCGATCCAGGAAAATGAAGCTCATCGAGGCCAGAATCAGAGAAAGGAGAAGCCGGACTGAACCAGGACTGAACCAGGACTGAACCAGGACTGAACCAGGACTGAACCAGGTCTAAACAAGGTCTAAACCAGGAGGACTAAACCAGGACTAAATCAGGACTGAACCAGGACTTAACCATGCCTAAACAAGGTCTAAACCAGGAGGACTAAACCAGGACTGAACCAGGTCTAAACCAGGTCTAAACCAGGAGGACTAAACAAGGACTGAACAAGGGCTAAAACAGGGCTAAACCAGGTCTAAACTAGGCCTAAACCAGGTCTAAACCAGGACTTAACCAGGACTAAACAGGTCTAAACCAGGAGGACTAAACCAGGACTGAACCAGGACTGAACAAGGGCTAAAACAGGTCTAAAGCAGGTCTAAACCAGGACTAAACCAGGTGTAAACAAGGTCTAAACCAGGACTAAACCAAGTCTAAACCAGGACTGAACCCAGGACTAAACCAGGTCTAAACAGGACAAAACCAGAACAAAATCATAACATATACGTCCGATAGCTCAGAATAGAAACAGAGAGAACAATAACGATAAAGAAGGATGGGAGGGCATCTGACACACAGGGATACAGGAGGATGGGAGGGCATCTGACACACAGGGATACAGGAGGATGGGAGGGCATCTGACACACAGGGATACAGGAGGATAAGATAAGATAAGATAAGACAGGACTTTATTGATCTCACAGTGGAGAAATTCAACAGTCACAGTAGCTCCAGGACAGTTTCGTGCAAAAAAGGGAAAAAGTGTGATGCAATCAAGATAAACAATAATAAAAATAGAAATAATAATAAAAATAATAATATAAAGTGAATAAGTATATGTACAAAATTTACAAAGAGAATTGAAATATAAATACTATGTATATAAAATAAAGAAAGTTGGGAGGGCATCTGACACACAGGGATAAGGGCAAATGGGAGGGCATCTGACACACAGGGATAAGGGCAAATGGGAGGGCATCTGACACACAGGGATAAGGGCAAATGGGAGGGCATGTGGGGTAGACTGACCGGGGCTGCTGGGGTCCCGGGGCACTTTCCTGAAGCAGTCGTTGAGGGACAGGTTGTGGCGGATGGAGTTCTGCCAGCCGGAGCTGCCCTGGCCGTAGAAGGGGAAGCGCTCGCTCACGTACGCGTAGATCTGACTCAGCGTGAGCCTCTGGCCCGGCGCAGACTGGATCGCCATGGCGATGAGGGCGGAGTAGGAGTAGGGCGGGCGCACGCGGCAGAGGGCGGGGTGCAGGGTGGCCACGTTCAGCCACGGCCCCCACGCCTGCTGGTACAGGGGCAGGAGCGACGGCACCTGAGCCCCGGGGACGAAGCTCGACTCTGGGCAGACGAACGCCGGAGGCCCTGGAGGAGGAGAAGAGGCCGGAGGTCAGACCAGATCACGGACTTTTATCGGAAAACAAACGAAAACACCACGATTTAAAGGTCCAGTATTACGTAGGGTTGTCAGAAGTGCGGCTGGACATTATTCAGAAGTTTCCGATATGTTCCAGAGTCCACGATACGATATATTTCAATAAAAATAAAGGCTAAATCGTGACTGTGGCACAAAAAGTCTTTGTTAAACCACTTCTGGTGCAAAATTCATATGTAACAGGAACATTTTCACCATCAAAATAGGAAAAAACAATATCTAGGTGAGTTAAAATGACTTAAATTAAGAACATTTGACTTGATTTAAGTCGATTCAACTTGACAAGTGAAATGATCTGACAGTGGAATAAGTGTTGTTCTCTTAAATCAAGCAACGTTCAGTTTTGTTTCTTATTTTAAGTGCAAAAAGTTTTTTTTTTCTTATTTTAAGTGTAAAAGTTGCTGTTTTCCTTATTTTAAGTGTAAAAAGTTGCTGTTTTCCTTATTTTAAGTGTAAAAAGTTGCTGTTTTTCTTATTTTAAGTGTAAAAGTTGCTGTTTTTCTTATTTTAAGTGTAAAAAGTTGCTGTTTTTCTTGTTCTAAGTGTAGTAAGGTGTATTTCCATATTTTAAGTACAAAAACTTGTTCCACTGTCAGATCATTTTACTTGTCAAGTGAAATTGACTCAAATCACGATAAAACTTTCTTAATTCAAGTCATCTTAACTTGATTTTATTTTTGGCAGTGAAAACAGTAAAAATGTCAATTGCGTTGCATAAACAAGTTTCTTTTCTCTGAACAAGCAACTAAACTGTTGCGCTGTAACCAAATAATTTAATAAAATAAACCAAAAAATACTCTTGGCAATAAATCGATACAGCAGCCCACGATATCGATGCTGTATCATCACATTAAACGATACGATATATCGATATTTCAATGTTCGTGCAGTCTGAAAAATCTGAGAATAACATACAGTAATATCGGACCTAGATTTGAGCCGATATCGATACTAAAATGACAGAAATGAAGCTTTCCTGAATGATCTTGAGCTGCAACAGAACAAATATAAGAGAATATAGACGAGTATACGGCCCTGGACCTGGTTTAGACCTGGTTTAGACCTGGTTTGGACCCGGTTTAGACCCGGTTTAGACCTGGTTTAGACTTGGTTTGGACCCTGTTTAGACTTGTTTAGACCTGGTTTAGATCCAGTTTAGACCCGGTTTAGACCCGGTTTAGACCCGGTTTAGACCTGGTTTAGACCCAGTTAAGACACGGTTTAGACCTGGTTTAGACCTGGTTTAGACCCAGTTTAGACCTGGTTTAGACCCGGACCACTGACGAATTCCCCAGATATCAGGTCCACGTGGGCATAGAAAAGATTTCACGTTAAAAAGTCCCATCCTGTTGTCTAAAGAAAGTGTTTTTGTCCTGTGTTTTAGTGTGGCGAGTGTTACCTGTGCAGTCTGGAGGGAGCCACGTGGGCTGAGGGGTCGGAGGGGGGCTGTACAGGCTGAAGTCAGAGGCGTCCAGGTCCAGGGAGGGCAGCTCGTCCTGGGGCAGAGCGTGAGTGAGCGCCTGGGCACCAGAGGAACCAGAGGAACCGGAGGAACCGGAGGAACTAGCCAGGGCCATGTTGGATCTCCCGCCGTCTGCTCGTGTCTGCCTCACCTGAGCTCACCGGGGCTTTTATAGCTCAGAGCCCGCCCCCCGAGGCTGGTGACGGGGCAGACGGGGGCAGACGGGGGCAGACGGGGTGGGCGTTTGCATAAGAGCTGCTCCGTGGGGGTTCGGGGGAGCAGGGAGCGGGAGGAGAGCGAGGTGAGTTTCCGATTTCAAAGCGAACGCAGCGTCGGGATTTCAGAGCCAGTTTGGGAAAAGCCGATGCCACATTTACAAACGCTCAACTAATATATTAAAGCGGCCCCTTCAGATTGGAGATAGATCCGTTTAAAGGGCCCACATTACAATATTTTATGATTTACTATGATATAATTATATACAGGGTGTCTCAGAAGATTTAACATCATTTTAAAAACCATTAAGTCTAGCTCATTGAAATTGAACAGTTTAGGTGGTATTTATTATGGGACTTTGCCAGTTTTGAATTCACTGCAAAAAACAAAATCTAGTCAAGTTAAAGTTGAACTCCGGCATGTTTGAAGCTAAAGTCCATTTCTAGAGGTGGTGGAATTCTGTCAGAAGCCAAAAAACGGCACAGATCAGTGTTTCCTCGGTGGAGATCTCACTGTGGCAGTGAGTCTGTCAAGGCAACAAACTAGTGTAGTGATGGGGGCAAGTTCTGAACTTCCACTTAAAACACCAATTTGCTTCACACTGAAGAAGCTTCACACCACTTTAACCCATCTGACAACAGCCACGAGTCTAACAAACAAAACGCTCTGCCTGGTTCACTCATTAGTGTCTGGAAACGTTAGAAAACAACTTTATAAGCACCTCACACTTCCCTCTGTTGATTTCCCACTGCACAGGCCAAAGCCCAAAAGACTCGATCGTCGACTCCAGCGGCGGCGAGTGGCTCGAGACGCCAGAAGCAACAAGTGAGAATCGACTACTGACGGTGAAGAAGAAGAGAAACTGAAAGTTGTTGAAAATGGTTCGGGAATGTATTTTTTTATGGTTTTTCAAAAAATATAATTCACTCGTAAATAAACGGGATTAGAAACGACATCGGCGATCGAGTCTTTTAAATCTTCACTCTTTGGGTTAAGTCTTGTGAAGGCATTTTTAGAGGAAAAGAGCAGATTCACAGTTTTATATCGCAATAAATCTGGTTCGGTGAGATGTTTATGGTGAAAATATCGTACAGAGAGATTTGGATTTCGTTCCATCCCCAATGACAATAAATGTTGCACCAAATGACTGGTCAAAGCGTTTTATTCTGTAGAATATCGTCATATCTTGAGCTTTCCCACGATATCCCAATAAATATCGTACCGTGAGGTTCAGACCGTGACGATATCGTTTAGTGAGACATGGATATCGTTACACTCCTACGTATTATTATTATGATTAGTCAAACCTGTCACATTCGCTCTAACCTTAAAGTTGTACTGTGGAGGAGGGTGTGGGTGCTGTAAACCTCACAGAAGGTGTACTGCTCATGGGCAGAGTAAACTGTCTGATTTCAGCCGATTCAGAGTCGAGTTAAAGACGGAAAGCGCTGAGCGAGTTTTCTTTCAGTGTGTTTGAGCAGTGGAGCCTTTGTTTACGTCCCCCTCCTCCTCCTCACAAGATTACTGACTCTTGTGAGCTTCAAACCGTGTTCTAATGTTGTTTCCTCCTCAAAAACAGAGCTGGAGTTGTGTTTTGTTTCATTCACACATGTTTGAGTAACCCGGCATTAGTCTGTCCACATCTCCAAAGCTCAAAACGCTCCGTTCCACCTCGTGATGTCGTCGAGTGGTAGTTTTCAAGTGAACAGCTACAACTTTTACCTTTAGTTCAGTCGAGATCAGCGACTCCAGAGGCTGAAATGATCCAAGTGATTCTAGTGAAGGTGTGTGGAGTTTAAAAACACAGTGGAGCACTTCCTGTGTCACCTCATGACATCACGAGGTGGAGCAGAGTGTTTTCTGTTGGAGAGAAGGACTAAATAAGCAGGTTTTGTGTGTTAAACATGTGTGAATGAGTCTGTTTTGGCTCAAAAGTTACACAGTGGAACTTTAAATCAAATAAAATACAATTGGTTTAAACCTCTGGTCCGGGTTTAGTCCTGGTTTGGTCCTGGTTTGGTCCTGGTTTGGTCCTGGTTTGGTCCTGGTTTGGTCCTGCTCTAGTCCTGATTTAATCCTGGTTTGGTCCGGGTCTAATCCTGATTTGGTCCTGGTTTAGGCCTAATTTAGTCCTGTCTGTTCCTGGTTTAGTCTCCGAGTGGTGCTGGTCTGGTCCAGTTCTGGTTGGTCCTGGTCCTGATTTGGTCCTTAGGTTTCGTCCTGATTCAGTCCTGGATCAGTCTTGATTTGGTCCTGGTTTAGTCTGGATTTAATCCTGGTCTTGTCCTGGTCTAGTCCTGGTTTACATCTGGTTTAGTCCTGGTTTAGTCCTGTTTTAATCCTCATCTTGACCTGGTTTAGTCCTGTTTTAGTCCTGGTCTGGTCTTGGTTTAGTCCTGGTTTAGACCTAGTTTGGTCCTGGTTTCTTTATCATTTTCATTATGTCGTATTTTATTTTGTCTCCAGGTGTAGAAAACGCAGTGACTTTGTTTAAAAAGGCGCTGAACAAATAAAATACCACTTATAATAGGAGCTTGACATGTTACCTGTAATATTAGCGTTAAATATTATAAATGATTAAATATTACACTTTTTAACGCTATTTAATATCAGCAGCTTGTGGAGCTCTGTGAAAGGATTATCGTCAAAAGATCGAGAATATTTCCTCAACGCTTTGACAAACGGTGTCCGACTGCCAGGTCCTCGTGCGATCAGTGAGTAAAACTTTAAAACTTGAATCCACTGGTAGAACATCGATTGATCGCCGATTGATCTGTGGCTGATATCGCAGCTGCAGCCCAGAAACAATTGTCCCTTAGAAGCACAAAGCATTTTTAGAGAAATCAACCCCGCGTTAGCTCACAGAACACAGAAAATAAAATCTGGAAGATGAATCCAAGAGCCAAGCGCCGTATCGTTTTCATTGACCTGTGTTCGTTGGCGCGTGACGGCAAAAAAGGTTTTTACTTCCGCATTTGCTTCCTGATCCTGTGAAACTGTGACGCCAGAAACACGTTTGACGACACTGAGCAAACGGTCAAACGAGATCAGGAGCCGTTCACTTGATGCAGAAGCTCAACTCTTTTAACGTAACATTTTAAATAATTTTGATCATTCCTTTATCGAAACTGTGCTGACCTTTTCTTCTATTTGTTGGTTCTCTGTGAAGGATGAGAACAGTCTGAACTTTAGTCCAGTTTTAGTCCCGGTTTAGTCCCGGTTTAGTTCTGGTTTAGTCCTGGTTTAGTCCTGGTTTAGTTCTGGTTTAGTCAGTACAGTTAGAGTCTTTGATGGATTTAATGACCTCAGGTTTTGTTTGTTGACGATGTGTTTAAGGACCCTCTGCTCCCTTTTGTTCAGTCCTGGCTTAGACCTGGTTTGGTCCTGTTGTAGTCCTGGTTTAGACCTGTTGTAGTCCTGGTTTATTCCTGGTTTATACCTGTTGTAGTCCTGGTTTAGGCCAGTTGTAGTCCTGGTTTAGACCTGTTATAGTCCTGGTTTAGACCTGTTATAGTCCTGATTTAGACCTGTTATAGTCCTGGTTTAGACCTGTTATAGTCCTGGTTTAGACCTGTTATAGTCCTGATTTAGACCTGTTATAGTCCTGGTTTAGACCTGTTGTAGTCCTGGTTTAGTCCTGGTTTAGACCTGTTATAGTCCTGGTTTAGACCTGTTGTAGTCCTGGTTTAGACCTGTTGTAGTCCTGGTTTATACCTGTTGTAGTCCTGGTTTAGACCTGTTGTAGTCCTGGTTTATACCTGTTGTAGTCCTGGTTTATACCTGTTGTAGTCCTGGTTTATACCTGTTGTAGTCCTGGTTTATACCTGTTGTAGTCCTGGTTTATACCTGTTGTAGTCCTGGTTTAGACCTGTTGTAGTCCTGGTTTATACCTGTTGTAGTCCTGGTTTATACCTGTTGTAGTCCTGGTTTATACCTGTTGTAGTCCTGGTTTATACCTGTTGTAGTCCTGGTTTAGGCCAGTTGTAGTCCTGGTTTATACCTGTTGTAGTCCTGGTTTAGGCCAGTTGTAGTCCTGGTTTATACCTGTTGTAGTCCTGGTTTAGACCTGTTGTAGTCCTGGTTTAGACCTGTTGTAGTCCTGGTTTAGACCTGTTGTAGTCCTGGTTTAGGCCAGTTGTAGTCCTGGTTTATACCTGTTGTAGTCCTGGTTTAGGCCAGTTGTAGTCCTGGTTTATACCTGTTGTAGTCCTGGTTTAGACCTGTTGTAGTCCTGGTTTAGACCTGTTGTAGTCCTGGTTTAGACCTGTTGTAGTCCTGGTTTATACCTGTTGTAGTCCTGGTTTAGACCTGTTGTAGTCCTGGTTTAGACCTGTTGTAGTCCTGGTTTAGACCTGTTGTAGTCCTGGTTTAGACCTGTTGTAGTCCTGGTTTAGACCTGTTGTAGTCCTGGTTTAGACCTGTTATAGTCCTGGTTTAGTCCTGGTTTAGACCTGGTTCTGATCAGTGTGATTAAAGTGAGTGGTGTTTACAGACAAACAGTGGAGTGTGTCGTTCTTTCACATGTTAACGTCCTGCTACAGGCCAATTACTCACGCCCCGTCGAAACGAGCTCCCCACCGCCTAAATCCACAGCGACGTCCATCCATTCACGCTCCCCCGTCGAAATGAGCTACGATTTTCCATTTTCCATTTTGTATAGATCCATTAAAGTGATCCTCCCCAGTTTTACGACATATTTCTTTGGATTAGACACAGCGGGTTTGATGTTTACACACGGGGGGTCACACTTTACACCTTAGTTATGCTAAATCTACACTCATTTATACAAATCTGCGTAGTTCATTTGGACAGTCGTATTACGCTATCGAATAGGCTCCGAGGTAACAAAAGGGAGCAAATATCCACAGGCCAATTTAACCATCGAAGAAACCTGCGTGAAGTCAAACCTGCACAAAAACTATGTCAAGCCTCGTTTGCGCTGCGAAAAGTTTTGTTCGTGCTGCTTTAGTTTTGAAGAAATTAACGATTCTTTTCTTTTACAGGTCAAACCGCGGTCAGCCCCACAGGAAGCTTCAAAATGCTCTAAAACGCCCAAAATGGAGTCAATTGTTTGTGCTCCGTTTGTGCTGTGAAAAGTTCGGTGTGTGCGATTCTGGTTCTGAAGATATTTGCAGTTTTATTTTGGGCAGATGACGTCGTCCAGAACCTCAGAATGTTAAATAGAGCTCAAAAGGGCAGAAAATTATAGAAAACGTTTCATTTGTGCTGTTTTGTGCTGTGACAATTTTCATTTGTGTGAGTTTATTTCTAAAATTATTCATTATTCTTTCTGCGGTAATTATAGGACGTCATTTCCGCTCGGCTGACGGCGACAAACTCCACAAAACTAGTGGTGATAAACGATCTGAGGCTGTGGAAAAGTCTGTATCAGTCTTTAGTCATTTGCTTTAGATTCATATTTTATAGAATAATACAGACTTTTCCACAGCCTCAGATCATTTCTCTTCGCTAGTTTTGCGGAGTTTTGCTAAAGTCACCGCCGTCAGATGGGCGGAAATGACGTCATATATTTGCCACAGAAATAATAATGAAGTAGTCTGCAGTAGTCCTCACACTCGCTTAGTCCACTTTTTTATACCGTCTATTTGGGATGTATCAATAACGTAAATATGGCGATATCGTATCGTCAAAGGTCTCATAATAATATCGTGACCATCACAATATACTGAATCCCAAATCCTGGTTTAGTCCTGGTTTAGTCCTGGTCTGTTAGAGTCTTTGATGGATTTAATGACCTCAGGTTTTGTTTGTTGATGATGTGTTTAAGGACCCTCTGCTCCCTTTTGTTCAGTCCTGTTTAGGCCTGTTGTAGTCCTAGTTTAGACCTGTTGTAGTCCTAGTTTAGACCTGGTTCTGATCAGATGTGATGAAAGTGAATGGTGTTTACAGACAAACAGTGGAGTGTGGCGTTCTTTCACGTGCTAACGATATGCTAACGCTATGCTAAGCTACGTCTGAGCTCACGCCAGAATCAGATTAAACCGTTGTGACAAAGACTCGGTTTAATGTCAAAGCTTCAAAAACATGTAACACATATAATGTACAATAATTAAAGGCACACTCTGGAACTCTTCAGCTCGGCGCCTGTGTCAAACAGATGTTACTGCTTGCCTGCAATGTTCCACAGTACAGCATTATGTGTGTTATATGTGTCTTTGGGGACATGTGTCTGTGTAAAGCGCTATATAAATAAAGTTACCTTTAAACTTGTGGGTTATGTCCTACACTTTTTTCATTTACAGGTGTTTAATGCTGCGTTCTGTTGTGCTCAGGGGAAACCGACCTCCAGTTCGGTGCAGATTTAGGTCACAGCAGAAACTGTCATGGTTTGAGCGTGGTTGAGGACCCCAAAGCAGAGACATAGGTGCAGGTAGATGTTTAAACAGGTTTATTGCCGGGAATGAAGGATGTGTTGATGGAAACTGGCTGGAGACATAGACGGAGGGAAGACACTGGGGTCGACTCACAGGTAGACAGACTGGACGACAAGGGCAGGCAGGACGATGTGGACAAGCAGGACGTGGACGTGGAGGTGGAGGTGGACGTGGACGTGGACAAGGGATAGAGGAGGAATGAACTGACACAGAACAAAGGACAAGGACAGTGGGGCTGATTATACAATTAGCTGCAGGTGAACCACCGAGCAGGTGATCCACACTGCAGCATTAGCCTAGCCACGCCCCCGAGAGGTGCAGACAGACACAGAAGGGAGGGGGAACACACAACAAACACCAAACCCTGACAGATACGTCGGCACTCAACAGAAAACGGGGAGAAATTTTCATCGTTTTGATACGTTAAGTTGTGTCTGTGCAGAGAAAGTGTCTTCTGAAAAACTCTGCAGTGACATTTAGACTTTCTTTCACATCATTTGACAGTAAAGTTCATTTTCTGAACACGTAAATGTCAAACTGCCAGAACTGAGTCGGCGGCAGCTAACAGACGCTGTTCATTAGAAGGAGCGATTCCTGACGTTACATTAAACTTTCTCGGTGTCCATATGTTACCCTCCCCAGTTTTACGACATATTTCTTTGGATTAGACACAGCGGGTTTGACGTTTACACACGGGGGTCACACTTTATACCTTAGTTATGCTAAATTTACACTCATTTATACGAATCTGCGTAGTTCATTTGGACAGTCGTATTACGCTATTGAAGGTAACGAAAGGGAGCAAATATCCACAGGCCAAATTAACCATCGAATAAACCTGCGTGAAGTCAAGCCTGCACAAAAAGTGTCAATCGTTTGTGCTGCAAAATGTTTTGTTTGTGCGATTCTGGTTCTTAAGATATTTGCAGTTTTACTTTCAGCCGATGATGTCGTCCAGCCCCTCAGAATGTTAAATAGAGCTCAAAACAGACAGAAAATTATAGAAAACGTTTGTATCTGTTTTGTGCTGTTTTGTGCTCTGACAGCATTATTCATTATTCTTTCTGCGGTAATTATAGGACATCATTTCCGCTCAGCTGACGGCGACAAACTCCACAAAACTAGTGAAGCTAAATGATCTCAGGCTGTGGAAAAGTCTGTATCAGTCTTTAGTAATTTGCTTTTGATTCATATTTTATAGAATAATACAGACTTTTCCACATCCTGAGATTGTTCATCGACACTAGTTTTGTGGAGTTTGTCGCCGTCAGCTGAGCGGAAATGACGTCTTATAATTACCGCAGAAACAATTTGAGGCTGTTTCACATTCTGAGGTTCTGGACGACGTCATCGACCCAAAATAAAACTGCAACTATCTGAAGAACCAGAATCGCACAGATCGCTCATTAAACTTTCTCGGTGTCCATATTTTCCCGACTGTTGCAATGGAACGAATTTACAACGGATGTCGGGAGAACTGACTCAGATTTATCCACTACCCACATTCAGCATTAGTGTAATAATACTTGGTCTACTTACGTCACCTTTCAGGTAGTGCAATAATATCTCCAAAGCAGATTCAGATGAAGCTCATTGAGGCCAGCACTGAAGAGTTATAACTTTATTTCAAGTGTGCCATATATGCTGTTGCAATATTGAAATGATGATTGTTTTTAACAAATGTCTTATGGCTTATGAAGTGAATCCTTTGTCTTCTCGCACACATTTTCTGTCCTCACGCTGTCTCTTAAAAGCAGACAGCACACAGACACACTTGATGACCTTCACCTGGCGAGTTATTCTTTGTTGCAGAATAAGCATGGGAAATCGACAAGTACAATGCTCCCATGGATTGGATGTAGCAAAACGCAGATAAGACGCAGACATTACGGAATGGGAATATACTGGGATTGAAGGACGGAGGCGGACCAAGAGGCGTTTACAATATTTGCATATTCATGATGAAATGTTTTAAATAGCTGGGTTAGAGAAATGTTTGTGGTTGCTCGGTTTGCTCTGCGGGGAATCCACGCTTAGACTGTTTCCCAGGGAACCCCGTAACCCAGCATGCTGTATTAGAAATATTGTGAGGTGAATAAATTGGCTTGAATTGAACTTCACGAATCCTGGTCTTCAATCTGGTATGTGCTAAAATGCGTTTAGGGAGATCTTGTTACGACATCGAGTAATTGGAGTCCCCTATTTCAGTTTTGAACAGCGACATCTTCTGATTGTATTCGTTTGAGTTTAAGATTGGAGACAAGATTTCTTCAGCACATATTTGGAATTTCAACAGTGAGTAAAAACCAGGTAACACCTTTTCCGTCCACAGGGAGCGGGAACTTAGCGATGCCGTCAATCAAATCTGCTGCTAACTCAGGGAAAGAAGGCGCCTCATTTTTCTGTTATTAATGTTCATGTCTTCATTTACAGACAAAAATGTGAAATAAAAGATCATGTAGAGCGAGTTAAAACGAACATTTAAAACCAAAATGACGGGTCCGACAGCAGCAGTTCCAGAGCGAGGGAGACGTTTTTCAATAGAAAGTGAATTGGAGCCAGAGTCGATGGAGCTGAACGCGTGAATCTGCTGCTGTTTAGAACACGGAGGCTCGCGGGTTCACCACGTTCACTTGAGTAACTTTTTAAAGAAATTGTAGTCTTCAGAATACTTTTCGAGCAGCATACTTTTATTCCTGCTTGAGTAATATTTTTATTGAAGTAACAGTACTCTTACTTGAGTAAAAGCTGTGGTTTCTCTTCCTCCTGTGAGCGAGTCTAAAGTCACAAAAGCTTCATATGTGTGTTTATTTATATGAAACGATTTGAACATTTGTGTTTCTTGCACCGCTCCTTTAGATATGACTAGATATGAGTTTTGTGTCATTTTTGTGTCTATTTTTTGAAAATACCAGATTTATGTCCTGACTGTTGTGTGTAAATTGTCCGTGGCTTTTTGGATGGAGTTTTCCGTGTTGATGACGTAGGTAAAGGGATTCTGTTTTAGAACACAGCGTTACTTCCTGTATTTTCCACTTAACTATTGTAAAACTATGATAAATATTTAGCACCGGTACTACCCCACCAAACCAAATCAGAATTAGAAAAGTACACAAATTTGTCAAATGTGCTTTAATGAAAATTTGCCACACTGCAGTAAAAGCTGCGATACACAGTCTTATAAATAATAGACATTTTCTTCAGCACTTCGTATGAGCTACAGTTTGATGTTTGACCCTTTAGTCCAGAACTCCTGCTCCTGAAGCTCAGATTTAGCCAGAACAGAAGTTTTAAATGAGCCATTAAGTTTGTCCCATTAATAAAACATAGACATAGACCAAAGACTCTGTGAGAAGATTACACATTAAAATCATTATGTACACTACTGTGCAGTGGCGGCTGGTGAGGGCGCAAGTGCACCGCACTCCCTACCTTAACCTCGATTTTTAAAAAATCCAATATAAAGTTATTTTGTATGAGGCTATATGTTTAATATTTTGTTTAAAGTGGAACATGTATCTGCATAAACATATTTTTATCATGTTAAATGTGCTCATGTCACTGTATTTGAGTCACGTGGTGCATCTGAGTGCGCACAGTCCTGCGCCCCAATGGAGCAGGTCTATGGACGTCATTACGTTGCTTTTGCCCATTAGTTTGTATTGCAGCCCCTGAAAAACGTCCTGGTGCAGGGTGGGGGCCACTCAAATCAACTGATTGAAACATTATCACAATTCTGAACTATGAGGATTCAGCAGCTCTGTCCAACAGGCTAATGCTAATGCTACAAGCTAATGAATGGAGAAGTACAGAGCTGTGCTATGCTAGCTACTGTCTCCTACACTGAAACAGGAGAGCGGGAGGAGAAACCTAAAGCACGGGACACACTGACACAGACCGGGTCCCGGGGCACTCGCCGCCGGGACCGCGGCATCCGTTGCCACCGGGGCTGTCGCGGCCAGGACCGGGGAACTTGCTGCCGCCAGCGGGGCATCTGGGCGTAGCGCAGAGGGCTTAAGTCCACCTGGTGCCTTAGTGTTAATACGGACTGGCGTAACTTTCAGACTGAAGTGGGAAGTGGGATTAAGACAAGTTTTAGAACCAGCTCGTGCACTCGGCTCCAGGACCTTGTGGACCGGACTGGACCGGGACAGCGGGTAGAGGACACACTCTGCATCGGCCCTCTGGAGAAGGTCAGAGGCTTGTTTTTGTTAGTTTGGAGCAAATCTGAGGACGGAGCCTCACAGTAAACAGTGTTCTAGTGTTAACAGGTAAATGCGTAAATGAATGCTCTGGTGTTTCTGCCGTGTGCTGTAGGAGCGGAGCTGATGTTGTGACCGGAGCCTCATTTTTGCTGCATTTTCATGACATTACGTGGGCTGGTTGTGAGGGCTGTGAGCGGCGTGTTACATACATTTGTGTTACATTGTGTTTCGATGTGTTACGGTGTGTTACATTGGGTTATGGTGTGTTACTTTGTGTTACGTTGTGTTTCGTTGTGTTACGGTGTGTTACTTTGTGTTATGGTGTGTTACTTTGTGTTACGTTGTGTTTCGTTGTGTTACGGTGTGTTACTTTGTGTTACGGTGTGTTTCGTTGTGTTACGGTGTGTTACGTTGTGTTCCGTTGTGTTCGTTGTGTTTTGTTGTGTTATGGTGTGTTACGTTGTGTTATGGTGTGTTTCGTTGTGTTACGTGTGTTTCGTTGTGTTACGGTGTGTTACAGTATGTTACGGTGTGTAACGTGTGTTACGTTGTGTTTCGTTGTATTATGGTGTTTTACGTTTTTTACGTTGTGTTACGTTGTGTTTCGTTGTTACGTTGTGTTACGTTGTGTTTCATTGTGTTTCATTGTGTTACGTTGTGTTTCGTTGTGTTACGTTGTGTTTCGTTGTGTTACGTTGTGTTTTGTTGTGTTACGTTGTGTTTCGTTGTGTTACATTGTGTTTTGTTGTGTTACGTTGTGTTTCATTGTGTTTCATTGTGTTACGTTGTGTTTCATTGTGTTACGTTGTGTTTCGTTGTGTTTCGTTGTGTTACATTGTGTTTCGTTGTGTTACGTTGTGTTTCATTGTGTTTCATTGTGTTACGTTGTGTTTCGTTGTGTTTCGTTGTGTTACATTGTGTTTCGTTGTGTTACGGTGTGTTTTGTTATGTTACATTGTGTTTTGCTGTGTTACGTTGTGTTTCGTTGTGTTACGTTGTGTTACGTTGTGTTTCGTTGTGTTACATTGTGTTTCGTTGTGTTACGTTGTGTTTCATTGTGTTTCATTGTGTTACGTTGTGTTTCGTTGTGTTTCGTTGTGTTACATTGTGTTTCGTTGTGTTACGGTGTGTTTTGTTATGTTACATTGTGTTTTGCTGTGTTACGTTGTGTTACGTTGTGTTACGTTGTGTTACGTTGTGTTTCGTTGTGTTACATTGTGTTTCGTTGTGTTACGGTGTGTTTTGTTGTGTTTCGTTGTGTTACATTGTGTTTCGTTGTGTTACGGTGTGTTTTGTTATGTTACATTGTGTTTTGCTGTGTTACGTTGTGTTTCGTTGTGGTACGTTGTGTTACGGTGTGTTTCGTTGTGTTACGTGTGTTTTGTTGTGTTTCGTTGTGTTACGTTGTGTTACGGTGTGTTTCGTTGTGTTACGTTGTGTTACGTTGTGTTTCGTTGTGTTACGTTGTGTTACGGTGTGTTTCGTTGTGTTACGTTGTGTTACGGTGTGTTTCGTTGTGTTTCGTTGTGTTACGTTGTGTTACGTTGTGTTTCGTTGTGTTACGTTGTGTTACGTTGTGTTTGGGTTGGGTGTGAGCAGGTGCATCAGGTTGTGCTGGGCGTGAACTTTGTGCTTGGCTGTGCGTTGTGCTCTAGATAAAGGTCAGCCAATAGTGACTAAAATGACTGTTTCTGGCATTTGTTATAATTTTATAGCCTATACATAATACATATATTTATAATACACGGTGACCTTCTGGTAAATGGCCAAACTTAGGCGCCCCCCCAAAAAATATAACACCAGCCGCCACTGCTACTGTGCAATAGTTTTAGGCAGGTGTCAAAAAAATGCTGTAATCTCGGAATGCTGTCATGTCTTTGGCGTTTTCTGTCTGGTCTACTATTTGATTTTTGATATTTAGTACCTTTAAATTTGAACTCCGTCACGTTTGAAGCTAAAGTCCGTTACAAGAGGTGGTGGAATTCTGTCAGAAGCCAAAAAACGGCACAGATCAGTGTTTCCTCGGTGGAGATCTCACTGTGGCAGTGAGTCTGTCAAGGCAACAAACTAGTGTAGTGATGGGGGCAAGTTCTGAAGTTAAGAACTTGCCCCCACGGACTTTAGCTTCAGATGTGCTGGAGTTCCACTTTAATGACTTTGGCGTTGTCTTTCGTTCGCTCACTTTGCATTTTGTAAATTGATCAAAACAAACATCATTATTTATATTTTTTAAAGCGTTCTTTGTTTACGCCATTTTTTCCTCACTTGCCTAAAACTTTTGCGCAGTGGTGTAAACGAGTCCTTCTGAGCAGGCTTAGACCCGTCAGAGTCCAGGTCTAGATCCAGACTAAACTTGGTCCAAGCAGAGTCCCGGTTCAGACCCGGTCTCAGGGAAGTGCGGCAAGATCTGGAAGATGAACCAAAAATGCCGTCGTATTCTGGTCGTATTCTAGATCCATGCCCGGTCTTTGGATTGTCCTGATCTTGACAAGGTCTTTGGTTCAGACCTGGTCCTCAACCCTGGTCCTGGTCTAGTGCCGGTCCATGTAGGGTCCGGCGGGCACAGACAGCAGGCACTGGTTGTGTTGACTGGAGCTACGATTCTTGGAGTCGATGAGGAGCAGCGGAGACTGAGAGAAATGTTCCACAATCCCCCGAACCGACGCAAAAGACTGAAACGAAACGCACAAGAAATCAACCAGTAGACCCGGTCCGAACTGGGCTTAGACCGGGCTCAGTCCTGTCTGAAATCTGGTCTTTTCTTGGGTTAGTCCCTGGTTTAGTCTCGGTCTATTCCCTATTTTTCTATGTAGTCCCTGGTCTTGTCCTGCTTTAGTTCTGTCCCAGTCTTGGTTTAGTCCCTATTTTGTCCCAGTGAAGTCTTTTTTTAGTCCTGGTCTACTCTTGGTTTAGTCCTGGTCTAGCCCTGGTTTAATGCTGGTCTAGATCTGGTCTAGTCCTGCTCCAGTCCCATTGTAGTCCCTCTTCAGTCCCATTGTAGTCCCTGTTCAGTCCTGGTCCAGTCCCGGTGTAGTCCCTCTTCAGTCCCAGTATAGTCCCTCGTTAGTCCTGGTCCAGTCCCGCTGTAGTCCCTCATTGTTCCTGGTCCAGTCCCTCTCTCTTTAGTCCTGGTCCAGTCCCGCTGTAGTCCCTCATTGTTCCTGGTCCAGTCCCTCTCTCTTTAGTCCTGGTCCAGTCCCGCTGTAGTCCCTCATTGTTCCTGGTCCAGTCCCTCTCTCTTTAGTCCTGGTCCAGGCCACGCTGTAGTCCCTCTTTAGTCTTGGTCCAGTCCCACTGTAGTCCCTCATTGTTCCTGGTCCAGTCCCTCTCTCTTTAGTCCTGGTCCAGGCCACGCTGTAGTCCCTCTTTAGTCCTGGTCCAGTCCCACTGTAGTCCCTCATTAGTCCTGGTCCAGTCCCTCTCTCTTTAGTCCTGGTCCAGTCCTGCTGTAGTCCCTCTTTAGTCCTGGTCCAGTCCCACTGTAGTCCCTCTTTAGTCCTGGTCCAGTCTCTCTTTAGTCCTGGTCCAGTCCCGCTGTAGTCCCTCGTTAGTCCAGGTCCAGTCCCTCTTTAGTCCAGGTCCAGTCCCTCTTTAGTCCTGGTCCAGTCCCTCGTTAGTCCTGGTCCAGTCCCGCTGTAGTCCCTCTTCAGTCCTGCTCCAGTCCCAGTGTAGTCCCTCTTTAGTCCCATTGTAGTCCCTCATTAGTCCTGGTCCAGTCCCTCTCTCTTTAGTCCTGGTCCAGTCCTGCTGTAGTCCCTCTTTAGTCCTGGTCCAGTCCTGCTGTAGTCCCTCTTTAGTCCTGGTCCAGTCCCTCTCTCTTTAGTCCTGGTCCAGTCCTGCTGTAGTCCCTCTTTAGTCCTGGTCCAGTCCCGCTGTAGTCCCTCGTTAGTCCTGGTCCAGTCCCTCTTTAGTCCTGGTCCAGTCCCGCTGTAGTCCCTCTTTAGTCCTGGTTCAGTCCCGCTGTAGTCCCTCGTTAGTCCTGGTCCAGTCCCTCTTTAGTCCTGGTCCAGTCCCGCTGTAGTCCCTCTTTAGTCCTGGTCCAGTCCTGCTGTAGTCCCTCTTTAGTCCTGGTCCAGTCCCGCTGTAGTCCCTCGTTAGTCCTGGTCCAGTCCCTCGTTAGTCCTGGTCCAGTCCCGCTGTAGTCCCTCTTTAGTCCTGGTCCAGTCCCTCTTTAGTCCTGGTCCAGTCCCGCTGTAGTCCCTCGTTAGTCCTGGTCCAGTCCCTCTTTAGTCCTGGTCCAGTCCCGCTGTAGTCCCTCTTTAGTCCTGGTCCAGTCCCGCTGTAGTCCCTCGTTAGTCCTGGTCCAGTCCCTCTTTAGTCCTGGTCCAGTCCCGCTGTAGTCCCTCTTTAGTCCTGGTTCAGTCCCTCTTTCGTCCTGGTCCAGACCTCCTGCACTTTGATGCCGGTCCCCAGCAGGTACTTGTGGTCCTGGTTCTGGATCTGGATGTTGTAGACCTTGTTCTGGTACTGGACCATGAGGGTGTAGGGCTGCACCGAGGACTGACCAGAGCTGTCCCGGATCACGAAGGCCCCGTCCTGAAACAGACCCCGCCCAGTCCCTCTTTAGTCCTGTCCCAGTCCCGGTCTAGTCCCTCTTCAGACGGACCTGAGGGACTGTGTGAACTTCTGCTGTTAGAAAGTCGTTTCCAAACAGACCTGGAGTTTTGTTTTGTGTTTGTTGTTTGTGTTTGTGTTGTTTGCAGCTCCCAAAGAGCACAATGCATTCTGGGAATTCAGAGTGTCCGTGTTCGGCTGACGGGGCATCTGGCTTTCACCAAGGTCGGATTTTGTCGGATTTTCTTTTCTATTTTCACAGCTTTTTTAAATGTTTAAAATGTTTAAAACCAGGACTAAATCAGAACTACACAAGGACTAAACCAGGACTAAACCAGGACTAAACCAGGACTAAACCAGGGCTACATAAGGACTAAACCAGGACTAAACCAGGACTACACAAGCACTAAACCAGGACTAAATCAGAACTACACAAGGACTAAACCAGGACTAAACCAGGACTACACAAGGACTAAACCAGGACTAAATCAGAACTACACAAGGACTAAACCAGGACTAAACCAGGGCTACACAAGGACTAAACCAGGACTAAACCAGGACTAAACCAGGACTAAACCAGGACTAAATCAGAACTACACAAGGACTAAACCAGGACTAAACCAGGACTAAACCAGGACTAAACCAGGATTAAACCAGGGCTACACAAGGACTAAACCAGGACTGAACCAGGACTAAACCAGGACTAAACCAGAGGGAGTGATTTGTTCCAGCCGACAGTAAAAAGAGGCATAAACTGTCATTTGTTTGAGTAAAATACAGAAAAGCTGCTTAAAAACGACCAAAACACAAAGAAAACGTGACTATACCGACTCACATCATCATGAACGGTCTCTGCACAACAGTTTTCCTGAATCGTTTCACAGTTTTATTATTATTATTTATTAACCACCACGAACCGGGAATGTCCCAGTTTTGTATTTTGAGCTTTGGAGAAACAAAACACGACTCCAGGTCTGTTTCTGAGGACTTAAATCTCAGAAGAATCCGTTTTGTGTAATACAGAAGCTTTAATCTTCTGTGTGTTTGGCTGTGACGTGTTTCGGTGAAGTTTCGGTGAAGTTTCGGTGGAGTTTCGGTGGAGTTTCGTACCTTCCCCAGGCGTTTGAGCGTCGCCTCAGCTTCAGCTCGAGTCACTTTACCCACGTACCACAGAGGGTCCAAGTCCTGAGGAGACAGAGGATTAAACCGGGACTAAACCGGGACTGAACCAGGGCTAAACCAGGACTAAACCAGGACTAAACCGGGACTGAACCGGGACTAAACCAGGACTAAACCGGGACTAAACCGGGGCTAAACCAGGAATAAACCGGGACTGAACCGGGGCTAAACCAGGACTAAACCAGGAATAAACCGGGACTGAACCGGGGCTAAACCAGGACTAAACCAGGACTAAACCAGGACTAAACCGGGACTGAACCGGGACTGAACCAGGGCTAAACCAGGACCAAACCAGGACTAAACCGGGACTGAACCGGGACTAAACCAGGACTAAACCGGGACTAAACCGGGGCTAAACCAGGAATAAACCGGGACTGAACCGGGGCTAAACCAGGACTAAACCAGGACTAAACCGGGACTGAACCGGGACTAAACCAGGACTAAACTGGGACTAAACCGGGGCTAAACCAGGACTAAACTGGGACTGAACCGGGACTAAACCAGGACTAAACCGGGACTGAACCAGAGCTAAACCGGGACTAAACCGGGACTAAACCGGGACTGAACCGGGACTGAACCAGGGCTAAACCAGGACTAAACTGGGACTGAACCAGGACCAAACTAGAACTGAACCAGGACTAAACCAGGACCAAACTAGAATTGAACCAGGACTAAACCAGGACTAAACAGGACTAAACCAGGACTCAACCAGGACTAAACCAGGACCAAACTAGAACTGAACCAGGACTAAACCAGGACGAACCCAGGACTAAACCAGGACTGAACCAGGACCAAACTAGACCTGAACCAGGACTAAACCAGGACTACACCAGGACTACACCACGACCAAACTAGAACTGAAGCAGGATTAAACCAGGACTAAACTGGGACTGAACCTGGGACTGAACCTGGACGACATCAGGACCACATCAGGACCACATCAGGACTGAACCAGGACTAAACCTCGACTGAACCAGGACTAAGATGGGACTAAACCAGGACTAAACCAGGACTAAACCGGGACTAAACCGGGACTAAACCAGGACTAAACCAGGACTAAAGGAGCTCTGACCTGGTTTGAGGCGGAGGGAGGGGAGCGGAAAGCTGGTCTCTCTGGAGCTGGAGGTCCTCCTAAAAATGAGCTCAAAATGTTTAAATATTCAACAAAAAAGCTTAGAATAATTTAATTTCAATAAATAAAATGATAAATAAATATGATCAAACTAAAACCTGTGAAAGGCTTGAGCGGCGCCGATGGGAGTCCTGGAGGGAGACTGAAAAAATATAAAAAACAATAAAAGTAGAAGGTGAAAAAGGAAACTATAAAACTCTTTTTTGTATTATTAGCTCCTTTTGAATTTCAATTAAGAACGAAAAACAATAAAATGGGAAAACAGTTTGTTATTTCGTTATTCTGCTTCAGTGTCAAACAAAAATTTCAATCTCTATTTCTAATATTTAATTTTGATATTTTATTCTCTCTGGTTTATTTGCCCTGGAAGTTCTGCTGCTTTAGTGCGTCATTTTGGTCTTAAAATTTTCGTATGAACCCGAGTTTTTTATTTCTCTATCTTGTTCCTAAATCAAGATATGAACATAAATAACGGACCAATCAGACGCCTTCATTCCCAGAGGTCCCTCCCCCTAGCGTTAGCAACAGGTTTGATTGACAGCTAGCGCGTTTCGTTCCCTTCCCACTTTCCTGCTCCAGTTTTTTAAATAAAATGACAAAATAAATCAAACTATCACAATAGCGAACGTTAACTAGCATAAAGTAAAGTGAATTTAGTTAAATTGCGACTCTATTGTTGCACGGGCGACAACCAGGACTGAACAAGGACTAAACCAGGGCTAAACTAGGGCTAAACCAGGGCTAAACCAGGTCCAAACCAGGACTGAACCAGGACTAAAGAAGGACTAAAGCAGGACTGAACCAGGACTAAACCAGGGCTAAACTAGGGCTAAACCAGGGCTAAACCAGGTCCAAACCAGGGCTAAACCAGGGCTAAACCAGGTCCAAACCAGGACTGAACCAGGACTAAAGAAGGACTAAAGCAGGACTGAACTAGGACTAAACCAGGGCTAAACCAGGACTAAACCAGGGCTAAACCAGGGCTACATCAGGACTAAACCAGGACTAAACCAGGTCTAAACCAGGTCTAAACCAGTCCCTCTGACCTGTCTGTGTGTCGGACTGGAGGGAGTCCAGGACGTGTGCTCTTATTGTGAAGGGGAAAAGTGTTTCGTTTATGATCTACAAAATAAAATAAGATTTAGGAGCGATTCAAAAGTCAGAGTTTAGTTTGAGTCTCTGATTCTCTCACCTTCATTCGGGACCGGCTGCTGCTGGAAACATAAAAAATAAAAATAAAACATGGACATGCAGGAAGTGAAGGAATAATCGTGTTATTTACCTCTCGCCGAACGTCAAACCTGAAAATGTGAAAAACATTTTTAAAAAACACATGAAGCAATACGAATATTTAAAGTAACAAACCAGGACTTAACCAGGACTTAACCAGGACTAAACCAGGACTAAACCAGGACTAAACCAGGACTAAACCAGGACTAAACCAGAACTGAACCAGGACTAAACCAGAACTGAACCAGGACCAGTACCTTTGTGGAGGAGCTTTGGCTCCCGAGTTGCTCCGGCTCACAGAAGTTTGTGTCGGGGGCAGAACCGCCGGTTTAGACCAGGACTGGGACTCTGGAGGGTCCGGGGTCCGACTGTAGACCAGAGACCAGAGTTCAGACCAGACCAGAGACCAGAGACCAGAGACCAGAGACCAGAGACCAGAGACCAGAGACCAGAGTTCAGACCAGAGACCAGAGACCAGAGACCAGAGTTCAGACCAGACCAGAGACCAAAGACCAAAGACCAAAGACCAGAGACCAAAGACCAGAGACCAGACCAGAGACCAAAGACCAGACCAGAGACCAGAGACCAAAGACCAGGCCAGAGACCAGAGACCAGAGTTCAGACCAGAGACCAGAGTTCAGACCAGACCAGAGACCAGAGACCAGAGACCAGAGACCAGAGACCAGAGACCAGAGTTCAGACCAGACCAGAGACCAGAGACCAGGGACCAGAGACCAGAGACCAGAGACCAGAGACCAAAGACCAGACCAGAGACCAAAGACCAGACCAGAGACCAGAGACCAGAGACCAAAGACCAGAGACCAGACCGGAGACCAAAGACCAGACCAGAGACCAAAGACCAGAGACCAAAGACCAGAGACCAGACCAGAGACCAAAGACCAGACCAGAGACCAGAGACCAAAGACCAGGCCAGAGACCAGAGACCAGAGTTCAGACCAGAGACCAGAGTTCAGACCAGACCAGAGACCAGAGACCAGACCAGAGACCAGAGACCAGAGTTCAGACCAGACCAGAGACCAAAGACCAAAGACCAAAGACCAGAGACCAGACCAGAGACCAAAGACCAAAGACCAGAGACCAGACCAGAGACCAAAGACCAGACCAGAGACCAGAGACCAGAGACCAAAGACCAGACCAGAGACCAAAGACCAGACCAGAGACCAAAGACCAGACCAGAGACCAAAGACCAGACCAGAGACCAGAGACCAAACCAGACCAAGTTGAACCCATGAATGAACAGAAATTACCTCCAGCTCTGTGGCAGCGGCTGAAAAAAACAAAAACATCAACTTTAAAATAGTTTAGAGACACGGAAGGGCATCTGACACACGGGGAGGGCATCTGACACAAGGGGAGGGCATCTGACACACGGGGAGGGCATCTGACACAAGGGGAGGGCAAAATTAATCACAGAGACACAGAGACTTTTTTGACTGATGTCCTAGTTTAGTCCTGGTTTAGTCCTGATTTAGTCTCAGTTTAGTCCTGGTTTAGTCCTGGTTTAGTCCTGATTTAGTCTCGGTTTAGTCCATTGTTTAGTCCTGCTTTAGTCCTGCTTTAGTCCTGGTTTAGTCCTGGTTTATTCCTAGTTTAGTCCTGCTTTAGTCCTGGTTCAATCCTGGTTTAGTCCTGGTTTAGTCCTGGTTTAGTCCTGCTTTAGTCCTGCTTTAGTCCTGCTTTAGTCCTGGTCCAGTTCTGCTTTAGTCCTGGTCCAGTTCTGGTTTAGTCCTGGTTCAGTCCTGCTTTAGTCCTGGTTTAGTCCTGGTTTAGTTCTGCATTAGTCCTGGTTTAGTCCTGGTTTAGTCCTGGTTTAGTCCTGGTTTAGTCCTGGTTTAGTCTCACCTTCTCCTCTGTCTGTCTGTTCACTCCTGCAGAAAGACCAAATACAGTGAAAAGTACGAAAACACCTGATGACATCACAGGGTGGGGCAGAGTGTGGGTGTGAGGGTAAATCTGTGTGTGATACTCAAACGCTCCAGCAGGAGGCGGGAGCGGGTCTCACCTCGGATTGGGGACTGGCTCGAACCAGGATCTCGACCGGGTTTATTCACTCTGCTGATCGGAGGAGGCTGAGGAGGGACTGCGGAAAAGAGTCCTGCTTTAGTCCTGCTTTAGTCCTGCTTTAGTCCTGGCTTAGTCCTGCTTTAGTCCTGGTTTAGTCCTGGTTTAGTCCTGGTTTAGTCCTGCCTTAGTCCTGGTTCAGTCCTACTTTAGTCCTGCTTTAGTCCTGGCTTAGTCCTGCTTTAGTCCTGGTTTAGTCCTGGCTTAGTCCTGCTTTAGTCCTGGTTTAGTCCTGCTTTAGTCCTGGTTCAGTCCTTCTTTACTCCTGGTTCATTCCTACTTTAGTCCTGCTTTAGTCCTGGCTTAGTCCTGCTTTAGTCCTGGTTTAGTCCTGGCTTAGTCCTGCTTTAGTCCTGGTTTAGTCCTGGTTTAGTCCTGGTTCAGTCCTGGTTCAGTCCTGGTTTAGTCCTGGTTCAGTCCTGGTTTAGTCCTGGTTCAGTCCTGGTTTAGTCCTGGTTTAGTCCTGGTTCAGTCCTGGTTCAGTCCTGGTTCAGTCCTGGTTCAGTCCTGCTTTAGGCCTGGTTCAGTCCTGGTTTAGTCCTGGTTCAGTCTCACATTTTCCTGCAGGTTTTGAAGCTCTGGGTGGACGAGGAGATGCGTCTCTGTTGGACTCTGTCGTCTGAAAACACAAAACACACCTCAGAACCACGGGAGGGCATCTGACACACAGGGAGGGCATCTGACACACAGGGAGGGCATCTGACACACAGGGAGGGCAACTGACACACAGGGAGGGCATCTGACACACAGGGAGGGCAACTGACACACAGGGAGGGCATCTGACACACAGGGAGGGCATCTGACACACAGGGAGGGCAACTGACACACAGGGAGGGCATCTGACACACAGGGAGGGCAACTGACACACAGGGAGGGCATCTGACACACAGGGAGGGCATCTGACACACGGGGAGGACATCTGACACAAGGGGAGGGCATCTGACACACAGGGAGGGCATCTGACACACAGGGAGGGCATCTGGTTCTGCCCCTGGTTTAGTCCTGGTTTAGTCCTAGTTCAGTCCTGGTTCAGTCCTGGTTCAGTCCTGGTTCAGTCCTGCTTTAGTCCTGGTTTAGACCTGATTTAGACCTGGTTTAGTCCTGGTTTAGTGTTGGTTTAGTCCTGGTTCAGTCGCTTGTTTAGTCCTGGTTTAGTACTGGTTTAGACCTGATTTAGACCTGGTTTAGTCCTGGTTTAGTGTTGGTTTAGTCCTGGTTCAGTCGCTTGTTTAGTCCTGGTTTAGTACTGGTTTAGTCCTGGTTTAGTGCTGGTTTAGTCCTGGTTTAGTCCCGGTTCAGTCGCTTGTTTAGTCCTGGTTTAGTTCTGGTTCAGTCCTGCTTTAGTCCTGGTTTAGTCTTGGTTTAGTCCTGATTCAGTCGCTTGTTTAGTCCTGGTTTAGACCTGGTTTAATTCTAGTTCAGTCCTGGTTTAGTCCTGGTTCAGTCCTGGTTTAGTCCTGGTTTAGTCCAGGTTCAGTCGCTTGTTCAGTCCTGGTTTAGTCCTGGTTTAGACCTGGTTTAATTCTAGTTCAGTCCTGGTTTAGTCCTGGTTCAGTCCTGGTTTAGTCCTGGTTTAGTCCAGGTTCAGTCGCTTGTTCAGTCCTGGTTCAGTCGCTTGTTTAGTCCTGGTTCAGTCTTTGTTTAGTCCTGGTTCAGTCACTTGTTTAGTCCTGGTTTAGTCCTGGTTTAGTCCTGGTTCAGTCTTGGTTTAGTCCTGGTTCAGTCGCTTGTTTAGTCCTGGTTTAGACCTGGTTTAGACCTGGTTTAATTCTAGTTCAGTCCTGGTTTAGTCCTGGTTTAGACCTGGTTCAGTCCTGGTTCAGTCCTGGTTCAGTCCTGGTTTAGTCCTGGTTTAGTCCTGGTTTAGTTGCTTGTTTAGTCCTGGTTTAGTCCTGGTTTAGTTGCTTGTTTAGTCCTGGTTTAGTCATGGTTCAGTCCCTTGTTTAGTCCTGGTTTAGTCCTGGTTTAGTTGCTTGTTTAGTCCTGGTTTAGTCCTGGTTTAGACCTGGTTTAGTCGCTTGTTTAGTCCTGGTTTAGTCCTGGTTTAGTCCTGGTTCAGTCTTGGTTCAGTCCTGGTTTAGTTGCTTGTTTAGTCCTGGTTTAGTCCTGGTTTAGTCCTGGTTCAGTCCTGGTTCAGTCCTGGTTCAGTCCTGGTTTAGACCTGGTTCAGTCCTGGTTCAGTCCTGGTTCAGTCCTGGTTTAGTCCTGGTTTAGTCCTGGTTTAGTTGCTTGTTTAGTCCTGGTTTAGTCCTGGTTCAGTCCCTTGTTTAGTCCTGGTTTAGTCCTGGTTTAGTTGCTTGTTTAGTCCTGGTTTAGTCCTGGTTTAGACCTGGTTTAATTCTAGTTCAGTCCTGGTTTAGTCCTGATTTAGTCCTGGTTTAGTCGCTTGTTTAGTCCTGGTTTAGTCCTGGTTTAGTCCTGGTTCAGTCTTGGTTCAGTCCTGGTTTAGTTGCTTGTTTAGTCCTGGTTTAGTCCTGGTTTAGTCCTGGTTCAGTCCTGGTTCAGTCCTGGTTCAGTCCTGGTTCAGTCCTGGTTTAGTCCTGGTTCAGTCCTGGTTCAGTCCTGGTTTAGTCCTGGTTTTATGGGGAGGGCATCTGGTACTCACGGCCTTGGGAAGGGCGGGCACTGGGGGGCGGGGACACAGCGCAGGGGGCGGGCCTCTGGAGGTCATGTGGCTGTCTGTGGACCAATCAGAACGTTTCAATTTGTGACTTTTCGAATCTGAAAATGTTTGAACGGAAAAATTTAAATTTGGATCAGACCTAAGTTCATATTTAGTGAATAAACTAAGACTGAACCAAGACTGAACCAGGACTAAACCAGGACTAAACCAGGACTAAACCAGGGCTTAACCAGGACTAAACCAGGACTGAACCGGGACTAAACCAGGACTAAACCAGGACTAAACCAGGACTAAACCAGGACTGAACCAGGACTAAACCAGGACTAAACCAGGACTGAACCGGGACTAAACCAGGACTAAACCAGGACTGAACCGGGACTAAACCAGGACTAAACCAGGACTAAACCAGGACTAAACCAGGACTAAACCAGGGCTTAACCAGGACTAAACCAGGACTGAACCAGGACTAAACCAGGACTAAACCAGGACTGAACCGGGACTAAACCAGGACTAAACCGAGACTGAACCGGGACTAAACCGGGACTAAACCAGGGCTTAACCAGGACTAAACCAGGACTAAACCAGAACTGAACCAGGACTAAACAAGCAACTAAACCAGGACTAAACCAGGACTGAACCAAGACTAAACCAAGACTAAACCAGGACTAAACCAGGACTAAACCAGGACTAAACCAGGACTGAACCGGGACTAAACCAGGACTAAACCGGGACTGAACCGGGACTAAACTGGGACTAAACCAGGGCTTAACCAGGACTAAACCAGGACTAAACCAGAACTGAACCAGGACTAAACAAGCAACTAAACCAGGACTAAACCAGGACTGAACCAAGACTAAACCAAGACTAAACCAGGACTAAACCAGGACTAAACCAAGACTAAAACAGGACTAAATTAAGTCTAAACCAAAAATAAATCAGGACTGAACCTGGACTAAACCAGGACTAAACCAGGACTAAACAAGCGACTGAACCAGGACTAAACCAGGACTAAATCAGGACTAAACCAGGGCTAAACCAGGACTAAACCAGGACCAAACCAGGACTAAACCAGGACTAAACAAGGGACTGAACCTGGACTAAACAAGACCTAAAGAAGAACTAAACCAGGACTAAACAAGCGACTGAACCTGGACTAAACCAGGACTAAACCAGGACTAAACAAGCGACTGAACCAGGACTAAACCAGGACTAAATCAGGACTAAACCAGGGCTAAACCAGGACTAAACCAGGACCAAACCAGGACTAAACCAGGACTAAACAAGGGACTGAACCTGGACTAAACAAGACCTAAAGAAGAACTAAACCAGGACTAAACCAGGACTAAACCAGGACTAAACAAGCAACTGAACCTGGACTAAACCAGGACTAAACCGAGACTAAATCAGGACTAAACCAGGACTAAACCAGGGCTAAAACAGGACTAAACAAGGGACTGAACCTGGACTAAACAAGACCTAAAGAAGAACTGAACCAGGACTAAACCAAGACTAAACCAGGACTAAACCAGGACTAAACAAGGGACTGAACCTGGACTAAACAAGACCTAAAGAAGAACTAAAGAAGAACTAAACCAGGACTAAACCAGGACTAAACCAGGACTAAACCAAGACTAAACCAGGACTAAACCAGGACTAAACCAGGACTAAACCAAGACTAAACCAAGACTGAACCAGGACTAAACCAGGACTAAACAAGCAACTGAACCTGGACTAAACCAGGACTAAACCGAGACTAAATCAGGACTAAACCAGGACTAAACCAGGGCTAAACCAAGACTAAACCAAGACTAAACCAGGACTAAACCAAGACTAAACCAGGACTAAACAAGCAACTGAACCTGGACTAAACCAGGACTAAACCGAGACTAAACAAGGGACTGAACCTGGACTAAACAAGACCTAAAGAAGAACTAAACCAGGACTAAACCAAGACTAAACCAGGACTAAACCAGGACTAAACCAAGACTAAACCAAGACTAAACCAGGACTAAACCAAGACTAAACCAGGACTAATATCAAGCAACTGAACCTGGACTAAACCAGGACTAAACCGAGACTAAACAAGGGACTGAACCTGGACTAAACAAGACCTAAAGAAGAACTAAACCAGGACTAAACCAAGACTAAACCAGGACTAAACCAGGACTAAACCAAGACTAAACTAGGACTAAACCAGGACTAAACCAAGACTAAACCAGGACTAAATCAGGACTAAACAAGGGACTGAACCTGGACTAAACAAGGACTAAAGAAGGGACTAAACCAGGACTAAACAAGAACTAAACAAGCGACTGAACCAAGACTAAACCAGGACTAAACCAAGACTGAACCAGGACTAAACCAGAACTAAACCAGGACTAAACCAGGACTAAACCAAGACTAAAACAGGACTAAACTAGGTCTAAACCAAGACTAAATCAGGACTAAACAAGGGACTAATCCAGTACTAAACCAGGTCTAAACCAGGTCTAAAGCAGGTCTAAAGCAGGCCTAAACCAGGTCTAAAGCAGGTCTAAAGCAGGACTAAACCAGGTCTAAATCAGGACTGAACCAGGTCTAAACCAGGTCTAAAGCAGGTCTAAACCAGGTCTAAACCAGGTCTAAATCAGGACTAAACCAGGTCTAAACCAGGTCTAAACAGGACTAAATGCCCTTCTCACCGATGTAGTCTCCTTCTCCCAGGGGCGCACAGGGCAGTTTGAGGGTGAAGTCCTGGTCTGGTTCTGACGGCGGAGGTTCGTAGTCCGAGTCCTGGTCTGCTTCGTGGGTCTGGCTCTGGTACCGGGTCGGGACTTGGCCGGGTTCCTGGTCTTCACTCGGGTTTTCGTAGTCGTCCAAGTCGTCTTCGTCATTCTCCGGCTCCTCGTAATCATCGTCAAACTCGTCTGCTTCATCTGAATCGTCCTAAAAGACCAGAACCATCAGGACTAAACCAGGACTAAACCAGGACTAAACCAGGACTAAACCAGGACTAAAGTGTAGGGAGGATACTCACAAACTCTTCTCTGTCCCAGCCGCCGTCGTCTGTCTCAGTTTCCACTAAAAACATTAAAATTGAAAAAAGTTATTTTGAAATAATGTTTGTGGACGAAACCAGGACTAAACCAGGACTAAACCAGGACTAAACCAGGACTAAACCAGGGACTAAACCAGGGACTAAACCAGATCTAAACCAGGACTAAATCAGATCTAAACCAGGACTAAACCAAGTCTAAACCAGGACTAAACCAGGACTAAACCCGGGACTAAACCAGGGACTAAACCAGGGACTAAACCAGGGACTAAACCAGGGACTAAACCAGATCTAAACCAGGACTAAATCAGATCAAAACCAGGACTAAACAAGGACTAAACCAGGACTAAACAAGGACTAAACCAGGACCAAACTAGAACTACACCAGGACTAAACCAGGGATTAAACCAGGACTAAAGAAGGGCTAAACCAGGACTAGACCAGGGCCACACCAGGACTAAACAAGGTCTAAACCAGGTCTAAAAAAAAATCTAAACCAGGACTGAGCCATAGACTAGATCGGGACTAAACCAGGACTACACTAGATCTACGACCGGACTACACCAAAGATTAAACCAGAATAAACCAGGGACTAAACCAGGTCTAGACCAGGACTAGATCAGGACTAGACCAGAACTAGACCAGGTCAAGACCAGGACTACAGTAGGATTCTTTTGGAGGTACCTGGCTGTGGGTTTTTGGAGCGGCCAAAGCTGAAACACAAAGAGTCTGAGTAAATCTGTCGGGATCACAGAGGAATCGAACCCACAACCTCCAGACTCACACGAAAAACGGCCTTTTCCCGCTCTTCTGTTTCTGGATGTCAGCGATGAGCTTGGAAATGAGCCTGAAAGAGCAAAACCAAGTCTAAACCAGGTCTAAACCAGGTCTAAACCAGGTCTAAACCAGGTCTAAACCAGGTCTAAACCAGGTCTAAACCAGGACTAAACCAGGACTAATCCAGGGACTAAACCAGATCTAACCCAGGACCAAACTGGGACTAAACCAGATCTAAACCGGGGACTAAACCAGGGACTAAACCAGGACTAAACCAGGGACTAAACCAGGGACTAAACCAGGTATTAAATCAGATCTAACCCAAGACCAAACTGGGACTAAACCAGATCTAAACTATGGACTAATCCAGGGACTAAACCAGGGACTAAATCAGAACTAAACCAGGACTAAACAAAATGCAAACCAGGTCAAGACCAGGATTAAACCATGGACTAAACCAGATCTAACCCAAGACCAAAGTGGGACTAAATCGGGACTAAAGCAGGTCAAAAACAGGACTAAAACAGGGACTAAACCAGGTCTAGTTCCAGTGAGTGTTCGACTTACGGATTGTAGGTTTTGGGGAATTTGTCCAGGTCATTGATGGTCAGATTCTAGGGAAGAAAATGTATTAAAAAAGGGAGAAAGAAAGAAAGAATTTAGTGAGAAATGGAAAATAAAAGCTGCTCTTGTGGCTGATCGGCCGACACACTGAGCAGCTTTTAAACATTTTACATTTTTATATGTTTATATTTGGGGATTTTGACCAACTAAGAAGTGTCGCACGTGCAGTTCAAAGGACATTCAGGACTGTTTTGCTAACTGGAGGCACTGCTCTGTCTGAAGCTCAGGAGGGAACTACATAGACCATGATCCTTTGCTCCGTTTCAGTGCAGATACATGAAGAAATAACTGTTCTAAGCACTTTGAAATAGGGAAAAGTCGCATAAATACTCTTATATATCACCACTTTTAAACCACTTTTTCTGACCGTAATGAAAAAATAATTCAACTTTTGTTCATTTCCAGTGACAAAGACGTTGAACTTTGTGTCAGTTTTTGTTTCATGTGGATCGACCCAATAACGACAGAAAAATAAACTATAAACCAGGTCAACAAATCTACAACCTGACAGTTAAACACCATTAAATGAAATAAAACAGATCCAAACCAGGACTAAACCAGGACCAAACCAAGACTAAACCAGGACCAAACCAGGACCAAACCAGGACCAAACCAAGGACTAAACCAAGACTAAACCAGGACCAAACCAGGACCAAACCAAGACTAAACCAGGACCAAACCAAGAACTAAACAAAGGACATGATCGGGAATAAAACAAAGACTAAACCCAGATTAAACCAGGTCTAAACCAGGTCTAAACCGGGGCGACCAAATGTTCAAAATCTACATGAAGAAATAACTGTTCTAAGCACCTTTAAATCTTCATTCTTTGGATTAAGTCTTGTGAAGGTGTTTTTAGAGGAAAAAGGAGCATAAATATAAAATAAAATATCGTACAGAGAGATTTGGATTTCGTTCCATCCCTAATGACAATAAATGTTGTACAAATGACTGGTCAAAGCGTTTTTTGAGCCAGTCTTGTCCTTCTGTGTCATATCGTAATATCGTGAGCTTTCCCACGATATCGCAGTAAATATCGTCCGGTGAGGTTCAGACCGTGGCCGTATCGCATCGTGACACTTGGACATCGTTACAGTCCTCGTAAGTGAAGAACACCCCGGCGGTGATTGTGTAATGCGCGTTTGTTTTTGTTAGTTTGCTTTTCCTGTATCCAGGGCGACTCTGGCTGGAGCTCGAAATGCAAGAGACTTTCTGCACCACATGCGACAAAAGAGGAAGCACTTTGAGAGACCGAAACGGCACAGACTCTCAGAACTGTGCAGAAGCTTTAGGCGGGTGTGAAAAAACACTGTGACCAAAGAACACTTCAAAAATAGAAATCCTGATTATGTTTTTATTAGTTTACAAAATGCAAAGTGAGCGAACAAAAGGAAAAGTCGTTCGGAACTGTCTTGAGCGTAAAGAAGGACAGAAGTTGTGTTGGGATTATATGAAGAGACAGAAGGATGTGAGGAAGCTCCATCCACACAAGATCTGAGCCCCATGAAACACAAACCTACAAAAACCGTCAGTCGTTTATGCTGCAAAAAGTTTCGTTTGTGCGATTCTGGTTCTTAAGATATTTGCAGTTTTATTTTCGGCCGATGACGTCGTCCAGAACCACAAAATGTGAAACAGCCTCAAAACAGTGTTACGGCCCCAGGCCTCCAGTTCTTTGATTTGTGTTGTGTGCTTTAATTTCTTTCGTCATTTGGATTCCTGCTGGTTGAGCCCTGGTCCCTGATTGGTGGGAACTTCAACTCTCGGCCACTCCCACCTCACCTCCAGCCTCCTCCCACTATTTAAGAAGATTCCTCTCACCTGTTCAGGGCTGCCGGCCTTTGTGGCCAGTCTGCCATTTTGTGTTTGTGTCTCTGCCAGTCACTTTGTACTAGTACGTGACTTTGTGTGTGTTGAGACACTTGGTTAGTTTAGTTCGGTTTTGTGCCTTTTTGTTTTGTCACTTGATTCTGTTTGTGGGTTTATGTGATTTTGCTTTGGGACACTTGTGATTTAGTTTTGTTTGCGTCCCTTAGTTTAGTCCCTTGTTTTTTTTTGTGTGTGACCCCACGTGACTCTTTTTTGGCACAACTTGTTATCCTGTCCTTTTTCTTAGTTTAGGTTATTTTATGTACATCTTTTAGCCTGTTTTGTTTAATTTACCTTGTACATTCCTTTTAATTAAATTACCTTATTTATTCCATTTTACATCTTGGTTATTTTGTTACTTCCGCGGTCCCGAGCAGAGCTGGGTCGTAACAACAGGAAGAAAATGATAGAAAACGTTTGTATTTTATTTGTGCTGTGACAATTTTAATGTGTGACTTTATTTCGAAAATTATTCATTATTATTTCTGCGACAATTATAGGATGTCATTTCCGCTCAGCTGACGGCGACAAACTCCACAAAACTAGTGTCGAAAACGATCTGAGGCTGTGGAAAAGTCTGTGTTATTCTTTAAAATATGAATCAAAAGCAAATGACTAAAGACTGAAACAGACTTTTCCACAGCCTCAGATCGTTTTTCTTCACTCGTTTTGCAGAGTTTTGCTAAAGTCGCTGCCGTCAACTGAGCAGAAATGACGTCCTACGTTTTCTATCATTTTCTTCCTGTTTTGAGCTCTATTTCACATTCTGAGGTTCTGGACGACGTCATCGGCCCAAAATAAAACTGCAAATATCTTAAGAACCAGAATCGCACAAACAAAACTTTTTGCAGCACAAACGATTGCCATAGTTTCTGTGTCGGTTTGCGTTTGACGGGGCGACTTCACGGAGCTGATCTGTGCTTAGTTCTTCAACATGTTTGGAACAGGGACCAGGGAAACTGTGTGTAAGTAAAACCTAGAAGAACTGAGGCTCTTCTGAAGGCAAAGCTCACACCAAATACTGATCTGATTTAGATTTCTCTTTTGTTCATTCACTGCATTTTGTTGACTGATGAAAATAAATGATTAACGCTTCCATTTTTTAAGGCATTCCTAGTTTACGGCCTTTTTTTCCTGCCTATAACTTTTGCACAGTTCTGTAGAAGAGGTTTTCCCGTCGCGGCTCCTGCGCACGGAACTACAGTGATGGCCGAAAGTATTGGCACCCCTGCAATCCTGTCCTATAATACTCAATTTCTTCCAGAAAATGATTGCAATCACAAATGCTTTGGCATTAATATCTTCATTTATTTTTCTTGCAATGAAAAAACACAAAAGAGAATGGAAAAAAAGTCAAATCAAATATTATTTTACACAAAATTCAACAAATGGGCTGGACAAAAGTATTGGCACCCTCAGCCTAATATTTGGTAGCACAACCTTTAGACAAAATAACTGCGAACAACCGCTTCCGGTAACCATCAGTGAGTTTATTACAACGCTCTGCTGGAATTTTAGACCATTCTTCTTTGGCAAACTGCTCCAGGTCCCTGAGATTTGAAGGGTGCCTTTTCCAAATTGCCATTTTGAGCTCTCTCCACAGGTTTTCTATGGGATTCAGGTCTGGACTCATTGCTGGCCACTTTAGAAGTCTCCAGTGCTTTCTCTCAAGCCATTTTCTAGTGCTGTTTGAAGTGTGCTTAGGGTCATTATCCTGCTGGAAGACCCATGACCTCTGAGGGAGACCCAGCTTTCTCACACTGGGCCCTACATTATGCTGCAAAATCTGTTGATAGTCTTCTGACTTCATAATTCCATGCACACGGTCAAGCAGTCCAGTGCCAGAGGCAGCAAAGCAACCCCAAAACATCAGGGAACCTCCACCATGTTTGACTGTAGGGACCGTGTTCTTCTCTTTGAAGGCCTCATTTCTTTTCCTGAAAACTCTGTGTTGATGCCCGTTCCCAAAAAGCTCTACCTTTGTCTCATCTGACCAGAGAACATTCTTCCAAAATGTTTGTGGCTTTCTCAGGTAGGTTTTGGCAAACTCCAGCCTGGCTTTTTGTGTCTCTGGGTCAGAAATGGGGTTTTCCTGGGTCTTCTACCATAGAGTCCTTTTTCATTCAGATGTCGGCGGATAGTGCGGGTTGATACTGTTGTACCCTCGGACTGCAGGGCAGCCTGAACTTGTTTGGATGTTAGTCTAGGATTTTTCCCACCATCTGCACAATCTTACGCTGAAATCTGTAATCGATTTTCCTTTTCCGTCCAGATCTGGGGAGGATAGCCACAGTGCCATGCTCTTTAAACTTCTTGATGACACTGCGCACAGTAGACACAGGAACTTCAAGATCTTTGGAGATGGACTTGTAGCCTTGACATTGCTCATGCTTCTTCACAATTTTGTTTTTCAAGTCCTCAGAGAGTTCTTTGGTCTTCTTTCTTTTCTCCATGCTCAGTGTGGTGTGTGTGTGGCACAGGACAGAGGTTGAGTCAACTTCAATCCATTTTAACTGGCTGTTGGTGTGATTTAGTTATTGCCACCACCTGTTGTGTGCCACAGGTGAGTACCAGGTTTTATTAATTATTCAAATTAGAGAAGCAGCACATGATCTTTCAAAGGGTGCCAATACTTTTGTCCACCCCCTTTTTATGTTTTAGTGCAGAATTATATTCAATTTGGCTTTTTGACAATTCCTTTTTGTGATTTGTCATTGAAGATAAATTAAATGAACATTTTAATGTCAAAGCAGTTGTGATTGCATTCATTTTTTGGGAGAAATTGGGCCTTTTCTGACGGAACTTCTGGGGTGCCAATACTTTCGGCCATCACTGTATAATAACTATAACTGCTGGTTTCCTTTGACATCACAATTTAAAAAGAGGAAACACAGTTGTTTGATCATAAACAGCTTCACCCAAACACAAACCATGAGTGAAAGAAAAGCTTTTGTGTTTTCATTCATATTCTCTGAAAGATGGACAAGAAATCAATCAAATTCTGTCAGGACATGTAAACTTATGAGCACAACTGTATGTGTAGGGTGGATTTTTTTAGAAGTTACTGTAAGAGAATTTCAGTAATTTATCCTCCACGTACATTTCTCAGTTTAAGATTGACTCACAAAAGCTTTATTCACATTATGATCTCCTGTTGGCACCTTTGGCATCACTGTCTAAATCACATGTGTCAAACATGCGGCCCGGGGGCCAGATCCGGCCCTCCAAGACCTTTAATCTGGCCCTTGGCTGATTTTTCTATTAAAATACTTAAAATTTTCAGATTTTTCTGTTAATTTTCTGCACCGTTTAGCACAGCAGCGTCTCCGGCGTTTCTGTACGTTACGACTCCCACCACAGCAGCACAAATGAAGACTTTCCTCTTTCCAAACGCTCTTAAAGGACGATCGTTTTGACTGTCGACCGTGACCCTCATCAGCAAAATGTCAAAAAATGAGAAAAGCAGATGCTGAGTTCAGGATTTCCCAAGAAAAATAGTCTAATTCTTATTTGTTGACAGAGGTGAATGGGAAATCTGTGCTCAGTGTGTTTGGAACAAGTGGCGTTGCTCGAGGAATATAATCTTAAACACCACTACGAGACACGGAGAAAAATACAATAACTTGAAGAGAGAACTGAGTTTTCTGATCCGGCCCTTTTGGGATCAAAGTAGGCTGCATACGGCCCCCGGACCAAAATGAGTTTGACACCCCTGGTCTAAACTGTGGCATAGTTCTGTCTGACTGGACTCACTCGCTTCATAAACCTCCTCCTTTGGACGCGTAGAAAGGGGCTTAAACACTCAAAGATCAGACTCCGTTCTCTCTTCACGTCCCCCCGGGCTCGTATTATTGATGGTAAATAAACTTCTGCTTAAGACGTCCAGTTGGCCTCCAGACTTTTACTTCCACCTTTTCTGGCACGAGCTGAAAACCTCTACAGCAGTCACCATGTTGAAACAATGCACACATTAGCAAACACTGCCTACAAGCTTTAAGACTGTCTGAAAACTACAAAAAACAAATCAAAATGGATTCAGCAACACGTGTTCAGGAGCCTGGGATCGATCCGAGCGTTCGCGCGACTGAAAAACTCCTGATGCCTTCGACTTCGACTTGTTTGTGTCGTATTTCCAGCTAAGGCGAGTCTCTCTGGTCCGACTGCGTTCAGTTAAAGATTAAAGTCTAATTGGAGTAACAGAGCTTCAGACTGAATAGTGGCCACAGTTAAACGTCAAAGATGCAACATGCTTAAACTACCCCTCAGGACAATAAAGTGATGTTAATCTAAAATGACAGAAGGAAAAGGGGGAGACGGGGAAAAGGAGGATAAGAAATGGAATAAACAGAAGTACACGACTGTTCAAAAGTTTGGGGTCACCCAGACAATTTAGTGTTTTCCATGAAAAGTCACTTTTATTTACCACCATGAGTTGTAAAATGAATAAACTACAGTCAAGACATTGACAAGGTTAGAAATAATGATTTGTATTTGAAATAATAATAATCAAACTTTGCTTTCATCAAAGAATCCTCCATTTGCAGCAGTCACAGCCTTCAGACCTTTGGCCTCCAGCTGTTCATTTGTTGAAGGATCTGGAGAAATTTCACCCCAGGCTTCTAGAAGCTTCTCCCACAGGTTGGATTGTCTGGATGGAAACTTCTTCTGTACCAGACGGTCAAACTGCTCCACAGCAGCTCAGTGGGTCTGTCCATAACACTTCTGTCCACAGCAGCTCAGTGGGTTCTGTCCATAACACTTCTGTCCACAGCAGCTCAGTGGGTTCTGTCCATAACACTTCTGTCCACAGCAGCTCAGTGGGTCTGTCCATAACACTTCTGTCCACAGCAGCTCAGTGGGTCTGTCCATAACACTTCTGTCCACAGCAGCTCAGTGGGTTCTGTCCATAACACTTCTGTCCACAGCAGCTCAGTGGGTTCTGTCCATAACACTTCTGTCCACAGCAGCTCAGTGGGTTCTGTCCATAACACTTCTGTCCACAGCAGCTCAGTGGTTCTGTCCATAACACTTCTGTCCACAGCAGCTCAGTGGGTTCTGTCCATAACACTTCTGTCCACTCTTCCTCTGTCCAGTGTCTGTGTCTTTTGCCCATATTAATCTGTTTCTTTTATTGTCAGTCTCAGATGTGGCTTTTCCTTTGCCACTCTGCCCTGAAGCTGCATCCCGGAGTCGCCTCTTCACTGTAGATGTTCACACTGGTGTTTTGCAGGTTCTGTTTAGTGAAGCTGCCAGTTGAGGACCTGTGAGGCGTCTGTTTCTCAGACTAGAGACTCTAATGTATCTTCTGGCTCAGTTGTGCAGCAGCTCCCACTTCTCTTTCTCCTCTGGTTAGAGCCTGTTTGTGCTCTTCTCTGAAGGGAGTAGTTCACACTGTCGTAGGAAATCTTCAGTTTCTTGGCAATTTCTTGCATGGAATAGGCTTCATTTCTAAGAACAAGAATAGACTGTCGAGTTTCACATGAAACTTCTCTTTTTCTGGCCACAAATGTGATGCTCCAGATACTCAAAGGAAGATCAGTTTTATAGCTTCTCTAACCAGCTGAACTGTTTTCCTCTGTGCTAACATGACTGCACAAGGGTTTTCTGATCATCCATTAGCCTCTGACACAATGAGCAAACACACTGTACCATTAGACACTGGAGTGAAATGGGCCTCTGTTCACCTCTGTTCAGATACTGCACCAAAAACCAGACATTTGCAGCTAGAATAGTCATTTACCACATTAGCAGCGTACAGAGTGTATTTCTGATTAGTTTAAAGTATCTTCATTGAAAAAACAGTGATTTTCTTTCAAAAATAAGGAAATTTCTAAGTGAGCCCAAACTTTTGAACTGCAGTGTAATAATAAATAATAAACAATAAACAGAAAGAAGATGAGGATCTGACCATGAATCTTTCTCCCGTGATGCGGTTCAGAAGCACGACTCTGTCACAGCCCTGAAGATTCCTCTGAAACAAACAGAAGGCGTCAGACACAGGAAACGGAGCGAACCACTTCCTGTCATAACGCACAACACACGAACGCTGGACTCGTGACAGGACTCGGTTTTACTCCCCGGACAGAAACGCAGCACAAAACAAGAACGTGATGAACAGACGCGACTGGCCAAAGGTTTGGAAGCACCAATTCAGAGAGAAAAGAAGATGAATTGAAGATGAACTAAAGATGAACTGAAGATGAACTAAAGATGAACTGAAGATGAACTAAAGATGAACTAAAGATGAACTAAAGATGAACTAAAGATGAACTGAAGATGAACTAAAGATGAACTAAAGATGAACTAAAGATGAACTGAAGATGAACTAAAGATGAACTGAAGATGAACTAAAGATGAACTAAAGATGAACTAAAGATGAACTGAAGATGAACTAAAGATGAACTGAAGATGAACTGAAGATGAACTAAAGATGAACTAAAGATGAACTAAAGATGAACTGAAGATGAACTAAAGATGAACTAAAGATGAACTAAAGATGAACTAAAGATGAACTGAAGATGAACTAAAGATGAACTGAAGATGAACTGAAGATGAACTAAAGATGAACTAAAGATGAACTAAAGATGAACTGAAGATGAACTAAAGATGAACTAAAGATGAACTAAAGATGAACTAAAGATGAACTAAAGATGAACTAAAGATGAACTAAAGATGAACTAAAGATGAACTAAAGATGAAATAAAGGCGGCGTCGTGTTGTTTTCAGTGGCCAGTTTAGAGCCTTTCCCGATTTGTCAGGTGTTTTTAAAGTTACTAAACAGTTTTACCAATAAATTCTTGCTCAAAATGTGTGAAAATTCTTTATTTAAAAAGTGGTTACTTTGGGACAGTTCTGAATGTTGGCCTCATTTCCTCGTGGGCCAGAGTGTTGGAGACGTGTGGATAGAGCTGAGGCGAGTTCCTCCCCCCAAAAAATATTAGATTTTTTAAATAAAAAACTCAATTCACGATTCGATTTGATTGGACCGTACAGCAGCATCCAAAACTTTCACCGTGTGGAAACCTCTTCTCCACTGTGGAAACATTTCACATGGTTCACAGTCGGGATGGGCTTTTGATTAAAGTTTCTTAATCGATCGCAGGGAGAATAAATGATTTATTATTGATTAATCATTAACGTTTTTATATTAAAATTGTCATCATTATTATTCCTATTATTAATCTGCATAAATAAACTCAACTTTACAACATATAAACATCATGAGTCCAGAGTCACATCAGTGCGATGTGTTTATGCAGCTTTAAACATTTGTTTACATTTTTACAGAAACTAAACTTCAAACCACATGACTCATTTGCATAAACTATAAACGCTGAAAAAAGCAGCTCTTTCCTTGTGCTGATGCTTCCGCTTCTGTGGGACTAAAGGACACGACTCAGTGCATATGAGTGTTCTCCCTGTGACTCAGTGAATATGAGTGTTCTCCCTGTGACTCAGTGAATATGAGTGTTCTCCCTGTGACTCAGTGAATATGAGTGTTCTCCCTGTGACTCAGTGAATATGAGTGTTCTCTCTGTGACTCAGTGAACATGAGTGTTCTCTGTGACTCAGTGAATATGAGTGTTCTCTCTGTGACTCAGTGAATATGAGTGTTCTCCCTGTGACTCAGTGAATATGAGTGTTCTCTCTGTGACAGATTTGTCTGTGTCGTTCTCGGGGAAAGTGACAGAGACGCAGGAAGTGACGATGGAAAGACAACAGGAAGTTTGGTAAAAGAGTTAAGTAAACAGGTTAAATTAAAATAATGTCGGACAATGACACGAAATTGGTGCGAAATTGCAAAAAAATCTGATTTCTTTTGCATTACTCTCATCAGAAAAGTTCTAACCAATCAGTGGGATCTGACAATGCTGATGATTTAAACATTTATATATAAACAAGACCGTATGGTAAAAATAACCGACAAATAATAATCCCTACAAAACCCAACCTTTGTGAAAACTGTGGCTCTCCTGTCAGAAGCACCGGGGCTGATGTCAGATAAACGTGTGGTCAGGTCAGAGGTCAGAGGTCAGAGGCACGAACCCCGACCCTGTGAGGCGTGGGGAGCTGCAGGACCTGGAGCGGCCACTAGGGCAGAGGGGGAGGGGCTTACCCAGGTCTGATTACAGGTACCTGGGAAAACCGCACCTGAGTGAAGTCGCCCCATCAAACGCACAAAAACTATGTCAGTCGTTTGTGCTGCAAAAAGTTTCGTTTGTGCTGCTTTAGTTTTGGGGAAATTAACGATTCTTTTCTTTTACAGGTCAAACTGGGGTCAGACCCACAGGAAGCTTCAAAATGCTCAAAAACGCCCAAAATGGAGTCAATCGTTTGTGCTGCAAAAAGTTTCGTTTGTGCGATTCTGGAGTTTTATTTTCGGCCAATGACGTCGTCCAGAACCTCAGAATGTGAAACAGCCTCAAAACGGGAAGAAAATTATAAAAAAAAACATATTTGTTTTGTGCTGTGACAATTTTCATTTGTGTGAGTTTATTTCTAAAATGATTCATTATTATTTCTGCGGTAATTATAGGACGTCATTTCCGCTCATCTGACGGCGACAAACTCCACAAAACTAGTGACGATAAACGATCTGAGGCTGTGGAAAAGTCTGTGTTATTATAAAATATGAATCAAAAGCAAATGACTAAAGACTGAAACAGACTTTTCCTCAGCCTCCGATCGTTTATCGACGGTTCTGGACGACGTCATCGGCCGAAAATAAAACTGCAAATATCTTAAGAACCAGAATCGCACAAACAAAACTTTTTGCAGCACAAACGGTTGACATAGTTTTCGTAGTTTTGAGTTTGATGGGGCGATTTAACGTGAGGTGAAAAACACACAGTCGCTTTCAGTTTCTTGCATCATTTGTTCACTTTACGCTTTTCCGGTGGTGGAAAAACACGACTGAAGCCACAGCCGCTGATGGGAGTGAGGCCGATCTGCACCACTCACCCTCCCTCCACTAGGGGGCGATATCTGCGTATTTAAAATATATCGAGATATTTTTTTAACTCGATATGAATTCTGACATATCGATTTGTCGCGGCGGTTTACGGCTGGATTCACCGCTTCACTTGTTTGTCCTCAGTGCTGTGCAGAGGACTGAACCAGGACTGAACCAGGACTGAACCAGGACTCAACCAGGACTAGACCAGGACTGAACCAGGACTCAACTAGGACTCAACCAGGACTCAACCAGGACTAGACCAGGACTCAACCAGGACTCAACCAGGACTAGACCAGGACTAGACCAGGACTGAACCAGGACTGAACCAGGACTAGACCAGGACTGAACCAGGACTCAACCAGGACTCAACCAGGACTGAACCAGGACTAGACCAGGACTAGACCAGGACAGAACCAGGACTGAACCAGGACTAGACCAGGACTGAACCAGGACTCAACCAGGACTCAACCAGGACTCAACCAGGACTCAACCAGGCCTCAACCAGGACTCGGACATGCGGTTGTTTCTCCAGTCCTGTAGCACAAACTCCTCTGTGCTTCAGTTCTGCAGGTTTGTGACAGTGGAAACACATTTATACATTATACATTGTCAAAGCTGCACTTGAACCTGAAACAGACAAATTGGTGTTTTTGCTTAAAATATTCAAATGTAAAAGAGCGACACAAACTTGTTTTTGGGCTGTTTGGTGAGGGCTACAGCAGAGCTAATGCTAATATGCTGAGTTAAGGCAATAAGTACCATTTCCTTTATTTTACAATTAAATTCATATTTATGCAGTCAGGGATTTTTTTTTTTATCTTAAATGCAGCAAAAGAAGCGTGTTGTTCCTGTCTGTACCGCCCACGTCGAGTTGAGCTGTTTTATTTTTGAATGAAAAGAAAGCAAAATGGATTATTTCTTCTTCCTCTTTGCACTTCAATGAAAAAAGACTTTGTGGAATTTGTCAGGTTTGTTTTTGCGGGAGTTTTTTCTTCGCACTTTTATGTTTAAAATAAATAATCATGAAAAGAAACGCCTGAAATAAACAAGGGCGTCCAAACCTTTGCCCAGGACTAAAGCAGAGTTTAATCCGAGACTGAACCGGGGATCCAGACCTGATCCAGTCCCCCCCCCCACAGTCTCTAAACCAGGACTAAACCTGGACTCAGCCCGTCTCACCTTTCGGAGGAATTCTGCCAGTTTCTCGGGGCTCCAGCCGATCACCTCCGAACTGGAGGGAAGTTTGTTCTGACTCATCCTGAGTCCTGAAACAGAGACAAGTCCAGGGACTAAACCAGGTCTAAACTAGGACTAAACCAGGTCTAAACCAGGACTAAACCAGGTCTAAACCAGGACTAAAACAGAATTAAACCAGGTCTAAACCAGGTCTAAACCAGGACTAAACCAGGACTAAACCAGGTCTAAACCAGGACTAAACCAGATCTAAAACAGAATTAAACCATGTCTGAACCAGGTCTAAACCAGGACTAAACCAGGTCTAAACCAGGACTAAACCAGGACTAAACCAGGACTAAACCAGGACTAAACCAGGTCTAAACCAAGACTAAACCAGATCTAAAACAGAATTAAACCATGTCTGAACCAGGTCTAAACCAGGACTAAACCAGGTCTAAACCAGGACTAAACCAGGACTAAACCAGGTCTAAACCAGATCTAAACCATGTATAAACCAGGTCTAAACCAGGACTAAACCAGGACTAAACCAGGGCTAAACCAGGACTAAACCAGATCTAAAACAGAATTAAACCATGTCTAAACCAGGTCTAAACCAGGACTAAACCAGGACTAAACCAGGACTAAACCAGATCTAAAACAGAATTAAACCAGGTCTAAAACAGGTCTAAACCAGGTCTAAAGCAGGTCTAAAGCAGGTTTAAACCAGGTCTAAAGCAGGTCTAAAACAGGTCTAAAGCAGGTCTAAAACAGGTCTAAACCAGGTCTAAAGCAGGTCTAAACCAGGTCTAAAGCAGATCTAAAACAGGTCTAAAGCAGGTCTAAAACAGGTCTAAAACAGGACTAAAGCAGGTCTAAAACAGGTCTAAAACAGGTCTAAAACAGGTCTAAAGCAGGTCTAAAACAGGTCTAAAGCAGGTCTAAAACAGGTCTAAAACAGGACTAAAGCAGGTCTAAAGCAGGACTAAAGCCGGTCTAAAACAGGTCTAAAACAGGTCTAAAGCAGGACTAAAGCCGGTCTAAAACAGGTCTAAAACAGGTCTAAAGCAGGTCTAAAACAGGTCTAAAGCAGGTCTAAAGCAGGTCTAAAACAGGTCTAAAGCAGGTCTAAAACAGGTCTAAAGCAGGTCTAAAACAGGTCTAAAGCAGGTCTAAAACAGGTCTAAAGCAGGTCTAAAGCAGGTCTAAAGCAGGTCTAAAACAGGTCTAAAACAGGTCTAAAGCAGGTCTAAAACAGGTCTAAAGTAGGTCTAAAACAGGTCTAAAGCAGGTCTAAAGCAGGTCTAAAACAGGTCTAAAGCAGGTCTAAAGCCGGTCTAAAGCAGGTCTAAAACAGGTCTAAAGCAGGTCTAAAACAGGTCTAAAGCAGGTCTAAAACAGGTCTAAAGCAGGTCTAAAGCAGGTCTAAAACAGGTCTAAAGCAGGTCTAAACCAGGTCTAAAGCAGGTCTAAAGCAGGTCTAAAGCAGGTCTAAAACAGGTCTAAAGCAGGTCTAAAACAGGTCTAAAACAGGTCTAAAGCAGGTCTAAAGCAGGTCTAAAACAGGTCTAAAGCAGGTCTAAAGCAGGTCTAAAGCAGGTCTAAAACAGGTCTAAAGCAGGTCTAAAGCAGGTCTAAAGCAGGTCTAAAGCAGGTCTAAAGCAGGTCTAAAACAGGTCTAAAACAGGTCTAAAGCAGGTCTAAAACAGGTCTAAAGCAGGTCTAAAACAGGTCTAAAACAGGTCTAAAGCAGGTCTAAAACAGGTCTAAAGCAGGTCTAAAACAGGTCTAAAGCAGGTCTAAAGCAGGTCTAAAACAGGTCTAAAACAGGTCTAAAGCAGGTCTAAAGCAGGTCTAAAACAGGTCTAAAGCAGGTCTAAAACAGGTCTAAAACAGGTCTAAAGCAGGTCTAAAACAGGTCTAAAGCAGGTCTAAAGCAGGTCTAAAACAGGTCTAAAGCAGGTCTAAAGCAGGTCTAAAACAGGTCTAAAGCAGGTCTAAAACAGGTCTAAAACAGGTCTAAAACAGGTCTAAAACAGGTCTAAAGCAGGTCTAAAACGGGTCTAAAACAGGTCTAAAACAGGTCTAAAGCAGGTCTAAAACAGGTCTAAAGCAGGTCTAAAACAGGTCTAAAACAGGTCTAAAGCAGGTCTAAAACAGGTCTAAAGCAGGTCTAAAACAGGTCTAAAGCAGGTCTAAAACGGGTCTAAAGCAGGTCTAAAACAGGTCTAAAACAGGTCTAAAACGGGTCTAAAACAGGTCTAAAACAGGTCTAAAACGGGTCTAAAACGGGTCTAAAACAGGTCTAAAGCAGGTCCAAAGCGGCCTTGAACTCACCTCTGTGGCGCAGACAAAATGGCGGAGAGCTGAAGTAGTTTGAGGCTTTAGAGGAAGTGAGCAGCAGATGGAAAGAGCGACCGCAAACAGGAACTCTGCACCAGCAACACGACTGAACTACTACATATGCAAGTGGGCCTACTCCTACTGCTACTGCAAAAAGTACTACACCTGCGAAAGCAGTACTGCACCCAAGGACTCTGCACCCATGCACATACACTGCTACACTATCATACTACAACTACTACAACTACTACAACTACTACTGCAAAAAGGAACTCTGCAAACAGGAACTCTGCTGTGCACTATCACTGGTGCTGGGAAGTAGCTAAATACATGTACCAAGAATATTCTGAATACTGATTCTGAGTAACTGTGTTCAGGCTCATTTAGAGTCATTTGGAGGGATTCAGGACACAGGTCTGTGTTCATTTTACTTTAGCCCCCGAAGACCTCAGGGCAATTTTAGTACATTTCTCCTCACCTGGATTTTTTTCTTAATTTTGCTTTTAAAACTGCCCCTTTTACCCCTAATTTATTTATTTATTTATTTATTTGATATGGACATAATTGCATTGGACAAACCAGATGCATTGTTTCAAGTGTTATAGCACAAGTGCTAATTTACAACACCTGTCCACAGGAGGCTTTTAGAAAAGGTTCAAAGTAATAAAACATTAACAGTTAATAATGCAGTACATACAATAAAACGTTAAATTATGCATTTTCATGTGAACAGCTCTGTCCTGATTTCAGCCACAATTTCAATTGTCTATTAAAAATGTTGGGGTCAGTCTGTTGTTTTAGGTCAGTGGGAAGAGAGTTCCACAGTCTGGGTCCAGTAGAGGAGAAACTGGACGGTCCAGAGGAGGTTCTGGACTTTGGAACGACACAGTCTCCACTGACAGAAGCTCTGGTGTGAGGTCTGAGCCCCGACGCCTGACAGCAAAATCAGACAACAGTGGTGACACATGATTTGCCAAACATTTAAAAAACAGTTTCAAGGTGCTAAAATTTACAAAATTTTCAAATGTAAAAAGATTGTGCTTATGGATGATGTCACAATGATGCCACCTCATGGGGTTTTTATCAAAAACCTTAATCACCTGTTTGTACAATGATATGACTGGCTGAAGTGTTGAGGTTTGTGACCATGAAGTGAGACAATAAGAGAGATGAGGAAATATCATAGCGTGTAAATATAACAGAGCAGCGATGAGACAGTTCTCTTCTAATGAAACGAAAGCAGCTCAAATTTGATTTGATCTTTGTACACACATTCTTTCCCTGGCTTTGGAACTTTAAATTGCTGTCAATAATGATTCCTAGATATTTTGTCTCTTTGACTTCTTCAATTATTTCATCATTTATGTAAACATTAAAAGGGCTATTTAACGCTTGTGAAGTGTAATGAATGAATGTAAGTAATGAAGTGTTCTACCTCCTTTTGTTCAGTCCAACCTGTTATTTCACAATCTGCTGCTGTAGTTGTGTCATGAGGCTGTGATAAAAGCTCCAGGACCAGAAATAGAGATGAAAAAAAAAAAAAACTGAAAATAAAATTCACTCTTTTATCCAAAACACACAGCAAACATGTAGAAACAACTTTTTGGACATAAAAATGCTTAATTTAGGGCCTCAGCTACAAAAATGCAAAATATCAAGTCTGTGAGTAAATTGAAAATCTCCTTATTGCCCTAAAAACAAAAAAAGTGCAGTGGCTCCATGACTTTCCTGGTCCAGTCCTGGAAACAGCTCCTGTCAGGTCCAGGGCCAGAGCCACAGCACTTCTGCATTTCCATGTTTATTACATTTGGATTTGTTCATTTGGACTGAAATAAACCTTTAAATAAAAATAGAAAGAGATGCACAATTACACACACCAAGATGTGTCATTTGCCATTTATTTGAGAATTAACTCCACTTAGAGCGACTTTTTCCCTCGTTATAAACACACACAGTCAGAGGAGTCGACCATCTTGACTCACTTCACTCTTTGGCAAAGTTTGGCTCGATCAAAATGGACGGAGCGCATGAGTTTGGGGAAAACAAAGTTCCTGTTGGACACTCGTTTTGCTCCTGTCATCACACAGCGTGAGTGTGACGTAGGATAAAGCCGCAGAAATGTACGGAAACCTCTATGTCTGCACTTTCAGAGGGGAAAAGGAAGTTTCTGTCTTTTACACTTACAAAGTTCTGCACAGTTATAGAAACATATTCGTAGGTCTTCGAGGGTTAGGATAATAACATGTTTTTTCCTCTAATTAAACATTAATTAATGCTTTACAAACAGCAGCAAAAATCCAGTTGTTTGTTAATTATATGTCAAGTTTTTACTCTGTAATCAAATGCAACTTGGTGTAAAAGTATTCAGAGTATTCAGAGTATTTAGAGTATTTAGAGTGCAGTACTCGGACCCGTGTAATCGTGTACGTCACAAAATACATTATTATATTATCATTAGTATTTTGTATTAATGCATAAAGTACAAAAAAAAGGAAATGAGAAAATGAGACAAACTTTACAAACCAAATGTTTATTACAATAATAAAACTCAAATAATAAAAACAATCTTTGAAATAACTCCTGGACTAACACGAAGACCAGAGACCGGACCCCGGACCAGAGACCGGACCAGAGACCGGACCAGAGACCGGACCAGAGACCAGAGACCAGAGACCAGAGACCAGAGACCAGAGACCAGAGACCAGACCAGAGACCAGAGACCAGAGACCAGAGACCGGCCCAGAGACCAGAGACCAGAGACCGGACCAGAGACCAGAGACCAGAGACCGGCCCAGAGACCAGAGACCAGAGACCAGAGACCAGACCAGAGACCGGACCAGAGACCGGACCAGAGACCGGACCAGAGACCAGAGACCAGAGACCGGACCAGAGACCAGAGACCAGAGACCAGACCAGAGACCAGAGACCAGAGACCAGAGACCGGCCCAGAGACCAGAGACCAGAGACCAGCCCAGAGACCAGAGACCAGAGACCGGCCCAGAGACCAGAGACCAGAGACCAGAGACCAGACCAGAGACCAGAGACCAGAGACCGGACCAGAGACCAGAGACCAGAGACCAGAGACCAGAGACCAGAGACCAGACCAGAGACCAGAGACCAGACACCAGACCAGACACCAGACCAGAGACCAGACCAGAGACCGGACCAGAGACCGGAGACCGGACCAGAGACCAGAGACCAGAGACCAGAGACCAGAGACCAGAGACCAGAGACCAGAGACCAGACACCAGACCAGAGACCAGACCAGAGACCAGACCAGAGACCGGACCAGAGACCGGACCAGAGACCGGAGACCGGACCAGAGACCAGACACCAGAGACCAGAGACCAGAGACCATCTAAAATACGATAAATTGTCAACATGATGGTTTTATTCTGTGTAAAAGCTGCCAGCCCTGTAGTTTAGTCCTGTAGTTTAGTCCTGTAGTTTAGTCCTGTAGTTTAGTCCTGTAGTTTAGTCCTGTAGTTTAGTCCTGTAGTTTAGTCCTGTAGTTTAGTCCTGTAGTTTAGTCCTGTAGTTTAGAGCTCTACAAACATGTTCTGAAGAGCCCCTGTGTGTCAGATGCCCTCCCCGTGTGTCAGATGCCCTCCGCGTGTGTCAGATGCCCTCCCCGTGTGTCAGATGCCCTCCCCGTGTGTCAGATGCCCTCTCCGTGTGTCAGATGCCCTCCCCGTGTGTCAGATGCCCTCCCCGTGTGTCAGACGTCCCCTTGGAGAGTGTAAAATGTGACGTTTAAAGCACTGGGGGCGGTGATTTAAACATCTGTGGGAAGTTTGTGAATTATTCGGTGCTTTTCAGTGCAAAGATATTTTTAAAGTTTGACTTCCTGTGAAGAACCGTCACATGACTCTGAGATATTTACCAGAAGAGTCTAAGGAGAATGAACGAAAATGCACCTTTAGAGACTGAAATCTGAACTTTTAACTAATCTAAGAAGCCCGGGTATTTCAGAACATGTTTGGAGAGATCAAATATACCAGATGAACCCTTTTCATTTACAAAAAAAGTATTTCTCCATCATTTCTTCCACAGCTGCTGAACAAAAATAAAACCATAGAAAGTCCATCTCTAAGGAGGGTCTAAAATCCAAGTCTAGAATCCAAGACTCCAGACATCAAGAAACCAGAACCCAGACTAGGCATCTGACTGTGGGAGGGCATCTGGCTCTTTAGTCCACGTTGCTGGTGTGTCCTGGCTGTGGGAGGGCACCTGGCTCTTTCGTGTCGTCCATGCTGTGTTTGAAGGGGGGGGTCTGGGGCATCAGTGGCTCTTCTTGGACGAGCCAAACCCGGAGAAGCCCATGACGGCGGCCATCTCGTCGTCCTCCTCCAAGTCCAGCTCCTCCTCGGCGCGGCGCTTCCGTTCCTTCAGCTTCTCCTTCTTGTAGGCCTTGGCCTTCTCCTCCTGGAACACGGGAAGAACACGCAAACGTCACGAGGTGTGTGTGTCTGCGAGTAGGTAAGTAATAAAACAGAAAGGGGAACTCGGGCACGTTTGAAGCTAAAGTTCGTTCCTAGAGGAGGTGGAATTCTGTCAGAAGCCAAAAAACGGCACAGATCAGTGTTTCCTCAGTGATCTCACTGTGGCAGTGAGTCTGTCAAGGCAACAAACTAGTGCAGTGATGGGGGCAAGTTCTGAACTTCCACCTAAAACACCAATTTGCTTCAGACTAGGGACGGGGATTAAATTGTCTTAATCGATCGTCGGGAAAATTAACGATTGATTTTCGATTAATCATTATCATTTTATATTAAAATTATCATCACTATTACTATTACTAATCTGCATAAATAAACAATCAATGAATCAATCAAACTTTATTTATAGAGCACTTTTCATACAAAAATGTAACACAAAGCGCTTAAACTCAACTTTACAACACATAAACCATAATCACTCCAGAGCCTCATCAGGGTGAGATCAGAATGTGTTTAATGCAGCTTTAAACATTTGTTTATGTTTTACAGAAATGAGACTTAAAACCACATGACTCATTTGCATAAACTGTAAGCGCTGAAAAAAGCAGCTCTTTCCTTGTGCTGATGCTTCAGCTTTTGTGGGACTAAAGGACACGACTCAGTGAATATGAGTGTTCTCTCTGTGACAGAGGATGTTCTGCTGATGCTGAGTCTGTTCTGTGCGTATGTCGCGTTGGAGATGCTGCGTAAACATGCAAAACCGGGATGATCAAAAAACCTGATCATACTCGGGACACTGATGTGCAGGTAAACACACTCTGAGGAATATAGTGATCTCCAAGGAGCCAGAGCCGAGACGTGGGACTGTGAGGCCACAGCTCCAGCCTCGTCTCTTTACGCTACGTTACAGACACCTACGTTCAGTTTGTCGATTAAAAATGAACATGATCGACGGAATTCTTAATGATCAATTATCAATTAATCGACTAATCGTGTCGCATCCCTACTTCACACTGAAGAAGCTTCACACCACTTTAACCCATCTGACAACAGCCACGAGTCTAACAAACCAAACGCTCTGCCTGGTTCACTCATTAGTGTCTGGAAACGTTAGAAAACAACTTTATAAGCACCTCACACTTCCCTCTGCTGATTTCCCACTGCACAGGCCAAAGCCCAAAAGACTCGATCGCCGATGTTGTTTCTGATCCCATTTATTTACCAGTGAATTATATTTTTTTAAAACACATTCCCAAACCATTTTCTTTCAACAATTTCAGCTTCTCTTCTTCTTCACCATCAGTAGTCGATCCTCACTTGTTGCTTTTTTCACTCGCCGCCGCTGGAGTCAGAATTATTCTTGTAATTACAGTTTTTTTTTCTCCCTTCTTTTTTCTCCTTTCGCTCGTTCCTTCTCTTTGTCTCCTTTGTTAATTATTATTTATTTATTCCCCTTTTCCCCCCACTCATTTTGACGCCCCGTACGTAACACATTCCCTGGTGGTGTGATGCTAACTGTCGGCATTACTCTGTCTGCAGCTCTGTTACTCAAGTAAAAACAAAGATTTAGTCCAATATAACCTGGAGCGCCTCAACCCGCCCACTTCACAAATAACAACCCAGAGCGGTTCTCTCTGTGGCTCAGTAACAACGTGTTTCATTTTTCTGTCATGAATCGTCAGAGTTATATCATTTTCCATTGTGTGTATGTGTATAAGCGTTTATGTATTTATTTAGTTTACATTTGTGTGCAGCACTTTGGAGACTTTGTGCTATACAAATAAAGCCGGACTGGATTTATTTTCAACAAAGTCTGAACATTCGTTGCACTGAAGGGCACAAAATGTGAATAAAATATAATTTGACATGAAAAAGACGCTGTGAGATTGACTTTGGGACTTTATTCATCTACAATCCACCCAAAGTCATCTTTATGTTACTAAATATTGATCGCATAAAGTCTCAGCGTTTGGACGATGCACGAACAGAAACTAGACTGAGGAACAAAAACCAAAACAGTTTGTCTGAAATAAACAGGTAATAAAAGCATGTGTATATATACTGCATATGTGTGTGTATTTATACTCTGTGTGTGTATTTATACATATGTGTGTGTATTTATACATATGTGTGTGTATTTATACTCTGTGTGTGTATTTATACATATGTGTGTGTATTTATACATATGTGTGTGTATTTATACTCTGTGTGTGAAGTTCAGTGCCGTATGACATTTCAGTGTGTGTTGCCTGATCTTTGCCATGAGGTGGCGCCAGTGCAAAGCCAAACTCTGAGTCCAGCCCATCAGGGGCGTGGCCAAACGTTCAGCTCCGCCCCCACATTTCCCCCCCAACCCCGACCTGTGGGCTGCAGTCAGGCTCAGATTTCCCCATTGATTACTTTGTACTCAAGTAAGCACTCACTATATACAACTACGGTAACACGGTATCGTCACCGTCATTAATAAATCTGCATCAGGACCTAAAACCACAGCAGGACTTTCTCCCTCCGCTCTCTCTCCTCTTCAAACGTGGTTCCGCTCGGAGATTTCCATCCACACGCAGCGAGGAAGAAGAAAAAAACCCGACTGACGCTTCGTGTGCGACGTTGAGCCCAAAAGTTTGTGATGGAGCCGTTTTATTGAAGCCGAGAGTCGAGAGGGGACGAGGCGCTGAAGAGGAGAAAGTTCCCGCTCGAGGGCGAAGTCAGACTTTCACGGAGGAGACGGTGAAGCCCAATTTATGGTTCTGCACCTCCCAAACTTTCTAACGACGCCTCAAAACGCCGCAGACGATAAGGGCTGTGATTGGTCCTCTCCACCGCTCTACATTTCCTCCGCTCATTCTAGACTTTGAGGAATAATGTGTTTAATGCAGCTTTGGCACATTTGTTTACGTTTTACAGACACAAAACTTAAACCTGCATGGCTCATTTGCATATAGTATCAGCGCTGATAAAAACAGCTCGTGCGCTGATGCTGATGCGACCGAACGCGCTGCAGAGTTTGGTTTGACCAGAACTTGTGCGTCATCTTCAAATATAAAGCTGCGGCCATAAACCCTGGGAAAATGCTGAGACCGCCCAACTCTATTACATAATATATATTTTTTCCATTTAACGATATTAATTTGACCTGCCCCCATCTGAATTAAATAACACCGTCCTGTAAAATGTAGAACTCTCATCTGGACGTGTTGTGTGTCTGAGCAGGTAACGGTTTTATAACGTTAAAGCTCACCCGGGTCACTTTAGTGTAATATTTGCACGTTATAAACCCCACCTCTTCTCGCAGCTCCTTCATTCGCTCCTCAAAGTCGTACTCTTTCTGCTTTTCCTCCATCTTCTTCTTATTGGCCTCGAATCGTTTCTTCACCTGATCCAGAGACGATCGCTCCACCCGCATCGACATGCCCAGGTTCCTCTGGTCTGCGCATTTCAAACAAACAAACACATTTTCACATTTCAACGGTTTTTTTCCAAGCTGGATTTTGAGAGTTCATGTGTTTGTTTTTTCTTCTATGGGGTATTAACGCTTCAGATGGGACAAGATCTCGTGCCACAACATCTTGCGAGACCAA